>OX459121.1:20005000-21323333 GCA_949775105.1 Oldenlandia corymbosa var. corymbosa | reverse complement strand
CAGAATATCTTGAAAAATGTAAACCATAGAATTGGGCAAATCTACAATTACAATTTTGAGACATTGTCTGCCCCCAAGAGCTAGATTGAATTTAGAGAAATCACGATAAAGGTGCACCGATTGTGAAATATTCCCTCTGCTCTTAATGATAATGGATAATTAATAGACGAATTAAATTTTGAACTACGTCAAATTTTAATTTTAATACGTACTTTATAAACAGGACTACATGGAGTATAAACTAGGTCTGAAACCTTTCACAAAAACTAGAAAACACATTTCTAACATTTCTTATTTTTAGTAACGATATATATTCTCGATTCACCTTTTTTTCAAACTTTTTCTACATGTCGAATTTAGTTTTTGTGATAATAAAAATTGAAATCGCTCTATCGCAATACTTTCTTGTGTTATAGGTGACACATCGGTATCACAATATATGAACTAATTGCAAAATGTCAAAGTTATAATGAACCTCACCTGCTTCATTAATCTGCCACCTTCTCTTCATTAAGTGATTTAGTCACTTTTTGATTATTGAACTGGACACTTGGATGTATAATACTCCTAGTAATTACTTGTGGGTTACCCTTTGCTAGCTAGCGGTATAAGGTGAGTTGGACTCTCTGATTAACACTTTAGGCTTGAGGTAGGTGCATTCACGGCAAAAGCGTAACACTGTCAGAATAAATTAATATGAAGTAAGCAAGAGGGTAACCTGAATTTCTATATTGCAAAGTTGTTGGAAAACACCTGCGTGAACTTAAATTACCAATTCCCAAGGATTGGTCGATTATATGATTCATCATTAGGAGTTATGAAATACGACATATACCCAACTCGATTTGCTAAGTTGCTATTAAAATTTGACTTTTTCTCTCTTTAATTTTTTTTTTTTTTATATTACACATTAGGTGATTGAAGTTATTGTTTTGACTAATCTGGATATATTTCTTTCGAAAAGTAAAATTCTTTCAACAAATGCTTTAATCATTACTACATGTCTATGTTCGGATTCGAGCACGAGTCATACTTAACTTGACCCAATATTTTTACAACTTAGACAAAGTGATTGTTGGTTCCTTTATGTGTCTTCCTTTTTATTCTTTTTAACTAGTGTTACCCTCTTAGTGCGGTGGTTTCATGACTACATTAAGATAGAATAAAGATAAAAAAAACATCAAACTAAGAGGATAAATTTGATCCCTTTTAATTCTGAGGATTAAATTGAGTACATCCTCTGACTTCTGCGGAACCTATCAAACGAATCCATCATGTTCGCAACTTCGGATAAATGTACGGGTACTATTTCAAAGAAAAATAAAGCGTAAATACGCTAAAAGGGGCTAAGAAAAAATTTAATTTGGTACATTTTAAAAAGTACATATTTGGTAGACAATGTATTTAATTACGGATTACAATTGAAATAATTATCATTTGAATAAAAGGAAGAATGTAAAAAAAATGTGATACAGTCAGCAGAAGGGGTAAGTTGTTTTTTTTTTTAATTCTTTATAAAACACTAACCAGTGACCCGACTGAAAAGGAAAAATTGGAAATAAAAGAAAAAAAAAAACCTGATAGATTACTTTTTAAAAAGTATTTTAGAAAAATAATTTCAAATTTACCGAATATAAACAGCATTTAGTAACTTTGAATAATTTCTCCAACGCCAAACTTCCAACTCTTAACCGTCAAATCGCACCGAATTTGACTTGTAGTCAACCCCAAAACCCAAAATTATCAAACTTGACAATTAAACTTAACACTTTCTTGTACTCCATCACCAAATTGAACATGGGTTTTCCAATATAAAATTTTTACTTGTGCAACTTACGTTTCTCCATTAACCAATATAAATCCACAACACATTTTACCAAATCTCCTCATCACCACCTGTTAAGTTGAAACAATTCTTGCTTAGCAATCCGGCCACTTCGCTTTGAATACACACTCTTCCACTACCAAGAAACCATAATCATGAAGTCTTCAATCCAAGCAACAATCTTCCTTTTAGGGCTGCTATTTTTCGCGGCGAGATTCTCAGAAGGAACCATCACTTGCGGCACTGTGTTTTCGTGCATGAAGCCTTGCATTGGATACCTTCAAAGCGGAAGTGGAATGCCACCTAAGGATTGCTGTTCTGGAGCCAAAGGGCTTTTGGCTTCTGCTAAAACTACACCCGACAAGCAGGCGATTTGCGGTTGCCTTAAGACGGCTTCCGGCAGTTTCAAAATGAACACCCAAGCTGCTCAATCTCTTCCCAAGAACTGCGGATTCAGCCTTCCATACCCTATCTCTCCTAGTGTTGATTGCAGCACGTAATTATATTTCTACCTTCTCTCATTCCAGTCCTTCTTTTTTACTTTAAATATAATTAGGGTTCTAATGTTAGTGTTTTTTTATTTTTTTCAACTTTTTGCAGGATTCATTGAATCAAATCCGGCTAGCCTGCCCTGAGGATCAACGTTTCTTTGTTCGTTTGAAGAGGCTTTTTTATGCATGCTACTATAATAAGATTTGCTACATGTTATCCTGATCCTGTGACCTGTGATGCAGTGATCTTTTGTGTCCTTTTTCTGTGGCGGTTTTGTGTTATGAAATAAGTAGTATTTTCAATGTATCCCGTATTACATGTACTATGGCTCCGAGAATTTGGTTTCTCGTACGAGCTTCCTTCGTATCTTCTTTATGGAAATTTGAATTTCTCCTTCTTTAGTGTCTAGATTTTATTGTTTTTCCCCTTAGTTTTTGAAAATTTAATTGGAAAGTCCCAACTAAGCTGGCTTATTAGTGACTGATATGGAGTCCTTATTTTTGGTCTCTTCCATTGAAATTTTATTTTCCCACAAAAATTATAATTTTACCCTTAAATAATCATGTTAGTAAAGTGGTGTTTTTGTCTTTTACAAGTCACTATCCCATTTCTATAAATTGTCATTGTCCCTATCATTGTTGTTTCCTAGAAGAGATATCAAACAAAAGAGAGTGAAAGAACCTCCAGGATGATTGATCGTATTACTTTCATATATGTTCACACGCAAGCTCGGCAAAAATTAATTCTAAATAAGTAACAAGACTTATATGATGGTCAATTTGACTTCCAATGTGACCACGTCTAACAAGTATTTTTTTTAACTTGTGTTTCAAGTTTAAAGGGATTTTAGCAATTTACTAGACTTTTACTCATATCCATTATGCATCCTTGATCAATATGAAGCATAAGACGCTAAAGATTGTCCCTTACTTTGGTGTACTATCTCGTTTTTAAAAAATAAAAATAGTAATGGAAATTTATTAACTAGCAATAGTCCTGAATATCATCTCACCAACATGTAGAAGATGTTGATGTTAATAAAGAAAATGAAGGACCTGTTTGTAATAAATTAGAAAGTTGATTTTTTGTATTGTAGTTGACTTTAATTACAGGGGTTTATTTGTAAAGATTCAGTAGAATAAGTCGGTTGAGGAGTTAAGTCGTTTTTAGGGAAAATAAATAGGAGGGATCTTTGTCTGTAAAATGTGATGAGTTAATGCAATTCATTCATGAACTAAAATTCTACTTGGCTGCATATTTTCGAATCATATTTCTGCCGAAATGTCTTCAATTTCTGAAATTTTAGATGGTATCAGAGCAGGTTAAATCTGCTCTTTATCATTTCGTTGCACAAATCCAGATTTATTGACCCGTTCTTTGTGTGTTTCTTGAATCAAAAGTTTCGGATATTGCAAATTATGGTAGGAAGTTGAGAAAATTGCGATCTGCAAGGAGAAGAGCGTGAATTTGGCGAGGATGATGTTGATAACCAGAGGAATGAAGCAGATGTTGTTAGCTGTGGTGGATATGTACATCCGCTCACTTTATTGCCGTATGATAATTCAGCAACAATGTTGGGGACGGCTCAATTGACTCATAATAACTATGTTTCATGGAGTTATGTTGTACGGCAAGCTCTTGGGATGAAGAATAAGTTAGGTTTTTATCACCACAACGGTTCCTTAACAAAACCCTAGATCACCAGACACGATCAATGGAATCGGGTCAACAATATTGTAGTTTATTGGATACTGAATTCTTTGTCACCTGGAATCGTGGACAACTATAATTTGGCAAGCAACGCTAAGGAGTTTTGGGAGGAGTTGAAAGAAGGATATGGTACCGGAAACGGTCCTCAAATTTACAATCTCTAACGAGAGATTTGTACAATCAGACAAGGTAAAATGTCTTTAGCTACTTAGTATGTTAAACTAAACAGGTTGTGGGATGAATTAGCGATAGTAGATCTGCCCCTGCGGGGGAATTGGATCAAATCGATGCAGCTTTTAACTGGACTAAATGGGATGTATAAGGATGTAATGAACCATGTCTTGATGCTTGAACCATTGCCAGAAGTTAAAAGGCTTATGCAATGGTACTAAATGTTGAAAAGCAGTAGACTGCGAGTATGAAATATAAAGAAAGTTTTGATAACAGTGCCATGATTGCACATAAGGGGAATCAGTTTCATTGTGGTGGTAGTTGTATTGTTGGTTATGGTGGAACTGAAGGAACGAGTTATCAAAGCAATTCGTCTCACTCAAGAAGCTTAATAACACAGGATGATTTGGGACATTCAGTCATACTAGCTTTCCAGTAAAGATGAGCTATACATGAGGTTCAAGCAGAGGTAATGGATTCAGACTTGATAAGGCTATAAAAAAGTTACTTAAATGTGATTATTCCAAAGGAAATGGTCATACAAAAGATACTTGTTTCAAGTTGCATGGATATCTAGTGTGGTGGCCTGGAAATAAGTCATCACACGCTTTTTATTCACAGAGGAAACCATCATCAACACATTTGGCGAAAACACCATTTGATCAAGAGAGTGGGGATCAAGCTGGAAATCTGCAAACTATCCCGAACAATTTACAGACTCTGCAACTAGAAGCAAGCAAGATAGTAGAGGGGAAGATGCCTACATCATCAATAGAACAGATCAGTTTTGCACGTTTTACTGATTTTGTAGGTATGAGTACTTTCAGTAAACTTAATACCCTGGATCAGTTAGCCTTATTTTTTATAGATATTAGACAGTGGTGCTACCAGTCATATGAGTTCTGAATTGAATTTGTTTGCATCCTATCACAAAGTTGATATTTTACCACCTGTTTATTTGCCTGATGGAAGCATTCGGACAAAAGAACACATAGGACATGTGCCACTTTCCTCAAACTTTACTCTTATAGATGCGCCTTACATATCCCAACCTTTAACTACAACCTGATTTCAGTAAATAAACTTGTTGTTGCTTCCAAAATAGATTGTTTTTTCTCCTCAACCTTCTGTGTATTGCAGGACCAACAGACTAGACAGATAGTGGCTGATGGAAAGGTTATCAACAAACTCTACATTCTGGATCAGAAGTCGTTCACCACAAAGACCACTCATCAGTTTACTTCGACTCATGTGAACCATCCACTTCTGTTACAACCAACATCAAATGTAGTTCATCAGTTTTGTATAGTTACCAAAGATAATAGTGACATTTGGCATCAGAGGCTTGGTCATCCTTTAGATGAAATTTTACAAAAATTACATGTATCCTTTGATTGTAAAGCACAAAATACTTTGTGTGAAATTTGTCCACTTTCAAAGCAACATAGATTGAGTTTTCCTCTAAGTTGTATACAAAGTTCTAATGCATTTGATCTTATACATGTTGATATCTGGGGCCTTCTCAGCACATCTCACTCAATGGTACACATTATTTTCGTACAATAGTAGATGATTTTAGTATTACCACCTGGACCTTTGTCATGTAAAACAAATTTCAAAACTTACCTACATGACCCTTGTTCAAACTCAGTTGCAATTTCCATTAAACAAGTTAGAACGGATAATGGAACTGAGTTCCTTAGTCTTGAATGTCAGTCATTCTCTAAAGATACTGGCATTGTTCATCAGAAGTCCTATATCCACACTCCACAACAGGGAAGTGACATTTAAAGTTGTTATAGATTCTATCAACCACCTACGATGACCATGTTTATAGTTTTTTTAGCTCTATCATGCCTGGGGTTTTCTTCTAAAAAATTAATTTGTGCATCTTTCCCACAGTTTGTGAAATTGATTCTCCTTAAAAGTAAAATAGTAGAAAAATTGACCACCCACTACGGGTTCTAATTTAGTGTGCGACAACAAGTAAGCAACTATTTCCTCATTTTATTTTATAGTCTGCTCTTGAACGGATTTAGTACAATAAACTATTAAGACAGATGCGAAGGAGTACGTACTAGTTAGGAGGATAGAATTAATTTATTTTTCATTAGAAAATTCCATTAAATTAACTGGACTTTGGAGTTAATACATAGACAAATTGACTAACTTCCAACTGATGGATCCGTCTATTTACGAGTTCTTGTTATTCAAATCAACAAAGGATATTATTCTTCCAAACGAAGCTGAGATTTCATGAAGCACCACTGCCGCATTGTATGAATTCAACAAAGTACTAGAAGGACAATGTGCAAAGGTATATGTAATGGTCATTAATATTAATGATTGACAATCAAAGAGGGAGAAAAACCAAAGAAACCACAGAAGTTACAACCTTACAATGATATAGTTTGGACACATCATGTTATATTACTTCAAACTCGATCAATAGTGCTGCTTAATCGCAAACGGTAACTATTAAATAAATTTATGATAACTGAATTTTCTAGCGTAAATTTTTTGAACACTTGCAACGGAATCACGAAAAGAGGACTACAATTTGAGGAAACTACGCAATCAGTTAATGATCATGGGTGTTGATACGTTATTTAGTCATATTCTTGATGATCAATACCAACCGATTTTTTGTATTTCTCTATTATACATGGAAAAGTAGTTGTTGATGAAAACGAAGAAATACAGATCTCATCGACTATGACACACTAGCTGTTTTAGTCAATGATTATCTTATGATCATCAATATTATATTAAAAAAATCAATCAACAACAGACAAAAACTGAGAACAGAATGAGGAATGTTTAACCACTTAAAAAAATGAAAAGAAAACGCCAGAAATCTAACATGAAAGTGTAATCTCTAGAGAGACACGTTTTGCAAATGGTAGTAAAGTGTTCATTCTCATAAACATGACTAATAATCAGACTGTTGAATTGTAAACGCGTCAACAGAGATATGTTTGATGGGTTGTCAAGGCAACAAATAAAATAACCTACTTCTAACTACGTAGTATAAAGAAGTAAGGTCGTCTTCTCATGGAACGATGGATTGTTTCCTTCAAACTAATGAAAATAGAGTTTTTTGAATGTTTTTTAAACTATGATAATTAGAATTTAAACAATGGAGAATAATAAAAGAAAGGAAATTAAAGTAACAAACTTCTGACTCAAGGGATGGACAACTCAATAATTTTTTTAATCATAGGCTACTAAAACTACTCTTGAAATTTAAGCATTCAACTTAAAACTTATTAGGATAGCCATAATAAATCTATTAATTTCCTAAATTAACTAACAAAACCTAGCACTCAGCCAGCCCTTATCGTAATCCGGCTATGATTGATAGGTTCCATGCCAAACAATGACAGTGTAAAAACCAAGAAAATAAAGTTGAATCAAAATCTAAGCAATTGAGATAGTTATAATTATTTAGACATTGTCTCATTGATTCCACATCTAAACTAATATGCATATTCAATGTCTCACCAATATAGATACTTTGTCTAAATACTACTCAGTACTGCTGGTTTGTGTCCATTACGTAACATTCAACTACCAGATAGCACTAGAAAGTAAATAATAAATCAAGTTGTCAATTCGAATGTTATCTACTTTCATAAATTAAGATAAGCATCAACAAATATTTAAATTATAGACAAGAATTTTAGATTAAAAACAAAACCTCATAATGAAATAACTAAATAAATCCATTAAATCAGAAAAAAAGGTTAACCTCTCGTAGATGGGAGCATGACAGCTTGATTACATAAAAAGCCAAAGAAAATTCCGAAATCGAAAGGTTAGAGGCGCCAACTTTGGCCTATGTACAGCTGCACCTAAATAAAAAGTAAAAATTCTGTTTTTATTATTGGAACTAGGTCAGCTACGCAGGCTTTTTTCCTTAAATATATATGAAAAAAAAAACCTGGACAAAAACAAAGCTTTTTAAAATCTTGTGGACAAATTTATACGCCCCGGATTTAGGAAATCCGAATGGGGGGTAAACTCGGATTTCGGAAATCCGACCCCAAATCAACTCGGATTTCGGAAATCCGACCCCAAATCAACTCGGATTATTAAAATCCGACTTTGTGTTACGTAAATCCGATATTAAGTTAATGACAAAAATTAGTGTAATTAATCTAAATCCGGATTTTATAAATCCATTTTTATGAATAAAATATTAATTTTCGGATAGAGAAAAAATAATGTGTTGAAAAATTAAATTTGGGCAGAACTCGGATTACCGAAATCCGAATCTCTGTTTTCTGAAAAATGGTGACTCCCAATTGGCCACGGACTCGGATTTCCGAAATCCGAATCCTTTACAAAAAGTCTGGGTTCGGATTTCACAAATCCGAGTCTTTGTCAAAACTAAAAAAAAAAATTGGACTAATTTTCACCAGTCCTAAACATGTTTACAGCACCAACAACAATGAAACATTGGAAAACAGGAATTTAATAACAACAAAATAATAAACGGCATTCGATTAACAACAAAATAAATCAAGTTTCATAAAAAGTTCAATACAAAAACTACTATAAATGTCCAAAATAATGAAATGTCTCATTTTTTCCCTTTTCCTTTATTGTGCGCATCCGGAGTGTATTTGTTTGGGCCCTGTAGGATCCTGTCTCCCCTCTTAAGATACGTGAGTATTGAACTTTGGTGTGGT
Organism: Oldenlandia corymbosa var. corymbosa; assembly: GCA_949775105.1. Classification (NCBI taxonomy): domain Eukaryota; kingdom Viridiplantae; phylum Streptophyta; class Magnoliopsida; order Gentianales; family Rubiaceae; genus Oldenlandia; species Oldenlandia corymbosa. Next base: position 21,314,441 of record OX459121.1, on the reverse strand, counting down.
TGCGACTGTCCATCAAACTGAGCCTCGATTTGGGGTTGAGATTGGGACTCCCCCATGGTGATAAATTGACTCCCGATTGTGGTTGCGACTGCCCACCAAACTGAGTCTCAGGTCCACCAATGTCAAACTGAGTCTCGGGTCCACCAATGTCAAACTGAGTCTCGGGTCCACCAGCTTCTTCAAAATGAGTCTCGACCTGGATGCGCGAGCCTCGAGAGGAATGTGCTTGATCCTCATTTTGTTGACCCTCAGTTTGTTGTTGCGATGTCCGAGGGGGGATTGTGACCTTTCTCTTTCTTCCTCCTCCAATCTTATCTCTTGACCACGGTTTCGCTTTTTTACCCGGCGGAGGTTGTGAGGGCAAATATGGATCTTCATCAACCAGGATTTGGGTATCATCCACCTCCATCTCATCATTTGGGCCCAAGGTTAAAGTAGCATGTGTTTGATTGATGATATCGTCCAAATGCTTGTCAAGTTCTTCGTCTAGGAGATTATCATCTTCTCGTTTTTCTCTAAACCTCTCGCTACTCACGCGAATGTTGTTCAATACTTCACCCTGAAAAGAAATTGGGACGTTAATTAAGAGAGTAAAGTTTTTTAAAAAAAATGAAAAAAAATGAAAATATAAGAAATAATAAAAGAAATCTACAATTAACTCACATATAATTTCACGCGGCTCGAAGAAGTCTCATATCCTTGAGGTTCATAATTACCGGGATTGGATATCAATCTTACTATATACATGGCGTCGGGCGAATAGATTACAATCCCTTTCCTCATTTTCCAACCTTTCATCATCACTTTCTTCAAAATCACTCTCTCCGGAGACATCACAGTCTTCTTCGCTTTCACTTGGAGCTATGTAGTCGGAATCCGACTCTTCCCGGTAGTCATTTTGTGCAAATAAAGGTGTCTCCTCTTCATTACGGTTTCGAGAAGTACTAGCACGTTCCCCTCTTCGAAAATCACCAAATGACACGTTTTCCAAACTCGCTTCTCTTTCTTCTTGAGTGATATCTTCCAAATCTATGTATAAATCTAAACATGACATTGGATCTACACGGTTCATGAACTCTACATGCGAATCATTCTTGATCTTCACTACACGCCTACCACCGGGACTATCGAAAATCAAAGAAAGGTGGAGTTTCACGTGTGCTGGATCCCAACCAAGGGTCATACAAATCTTACTAATCAATCCCTCATATGACAATCTTTCTTCGACAAACAAACCATCATCCGGCATATTCGAAAAAGTGTTGATGCTACCGTTCTCTATCACATACTTACTTGTATGATACAAATTAAGCATGTATGATACATTACGTGCCATTGATAACTGTTAAAAAAACATCAATAACTAATCATTTCTTAATAACAAAATCAACAAAATACACCATACATTCTCTAAAATACACCATACACCATACATACTCCAACAAATACACCATACTAAAATACTTATAAATCAACTTCGATATCTCATGAACAACTATGATTTCTCATCTCTAACCTCAAAATCAACACCTAAAACATCCAAACAACCAACCAACATAAACCCTAATCTATCATACATCATTCTAACAATCAAAATAACACAAAAATAAACTAAATAACATGGTTTTGCAATCTAACCTCTTTCCAATAACGATTTCCACGTATCTAGAGGCAAGAATGCATCAAAAACTTCAATTCGCCCTTATTTGAGCTGCAAAAACAGAAAATCCAACTCAGTTCTCGAATGAGAACTGCCTAAAATTTTTTTCTTTTATAGCACGTTAAACTCGGATTTACGAAATCCGAGTCCGTAAGTAACTCGGATTTTCGAAATCCGAACTACGTTAGATTCGGATTTCATAAATCCGGATTTAGTCAATTCAGGATTATTTTATTAATTTTTTGGTCCTCCAATTTAAGGCACATGCCTACTTCCACCAACCAAAATTAAAGGCATCCGGATTTCTCAAATCTGAATACGTCAAACTGGATTACGGACTTCCGGTGTTTTTTGGATTCAAAAAATTTCGCGCCGCGATTCATTAATTTTTAACTAAACTCGGATGTTACAAATCCGAGCGTTACTGTTCATTTAAGAACTAAAAAAACTATTATTCAACAAAAATTATGAAATTATTATTTTATTATTAAGTATGAATCCGGATTTGCAAAATCCGAATCTCTAATTTTAATCTAAACTCGGATTTCAGAAATCCGAGCAATATAATTCTGTCCACAAATATTCTGAAAAAATTAAATTTGTCCACGTTTATTTTATTTAATTTTTTTTGGAAAAAAGGAGGAAAGATTCCCGGAATTTGCATAATTGGTCCTCCAATTATACAATTTCTTAACTTCTACCTCAAAATATTTTCAATTGTACAATCAAGTCCCTGATGTAAATCAAATGTACATGTTTATATATATGATTTCACATCTCGTTTCCTTGTATTTAGACTCATTTGGATGTTGTTGAGAGCCAATAATACACATTTCTTATGCTTTATTGTTTTATCTTGAGTAGGACGAGCAAATGATGTTGAAACGAAGCAAAACTTATCAAAAGTGCCAAAAAATGCACTTGTGTTGAACAAGGTGATCAATCATTGATGATTCATAACTTGTGCTAGGAGTCTCCGTTTGCAATGATCAAGATGCCGTTGCAAAGCCGAAAGAGAGAGCTATGACTGTCGTCCAGAACACTTGTCCAAATTCAGATTATAAAGGGGCCAAAACTGCATTTGAAATGCTGTCGTCAGAACTGAACCATGACTGTCCAGAAACTTCAGCAACGATCAACCATGTTTCAGAAGCCATAACTTGACATTTACAGCTCGGATTTGGAAGATATTTATATGGTTACGAAGATAGAAGAACAAGCTACAAATTACCTTCAGAAGTCAACTCCAAATTTGGGATGTAAATGGACGAAACAGTGCAATGAAACTTGTCACCTAGTGCTGAAAAGCTGGAATTTCAGCAAACACTTTGAATGGGCAGCAGTAGAACATCTTCAATTCGAACTGAAATCTCCAAAGAAAAAGCCAAACGAATCCTTGGGATTTGTAAATCACATCAAAAGGTGAATTTTGGAGATGATTTCATGGTTTTTGGTTCACCAATCAGAGAGATCCCCTTACCCGACGGAGATGAAGAATCCGGCGAAGAAGATTGAACATCCACGACTTGTTAAGCCCATTCCGGGTTGAAAACTGAGAAATGATCCAAGGGATGTTGACCTCCAAGGATGGGGAAGATGCTGTTCTAAAGTATGCTTATGTTCGTGCTGAATCAATGACTATCCGATCGACAACGACGGCAATACCCCGGTGCCGGCAAGAACTTTAGTCGAGGGAAAGAAGGAAGGAAGTTTCTGAAATTGCTAACTTGATTCCTCCTTCCCCAAGAATTTGCAGCGAAGGTCTGAAGATTTGGAAGTGCCAAAGAAGGTTCAACTGCCACCCAAAAGTTCCAGATATTATCACTTTAACCCCTGTTTGGAGGATTGCTTATTTGGAGAAAGTTCAATTCGATCCAGCTATTTCTCTACTTATTCACTTCAGTCCAACCGGGTCTCATGCCTGTAAATACCCAAATGTACCAAATTTAAAGGGAAAAAAAAGCTCCTCTTCAGTTCATCTTTAGACAACTCTTAGCATAGTTTCTCCTCGTTTGCTTCATTTCTTAGCTAGGGTTTATATTTTGTGATTTAAACTAAGACTTTCTAGTATGTAATTAATCAAGGGGCTTGGGCATTAGTCTAGGGTTTTTGTTCAAGGTCCATGATTAAGGAGATGATACCAACTCTTTTGTTACTATATGGAGTTATTGGATTTGTGGAGAAAATTGGAGCATGAATTTAGTTCTACTTGAAAAAGGGAGCTTTTCTTATCCTTTTTATCTTCACTTGTGATTTATTCATTATAAGTTGTGTTTATCCTTGATTATAGTTGTTTAAAATGCATAGTTTCTAAGTAGATATTTGGTTCATTGTTCTTTCTCCTAATATATGCCATGTAAGCCATGAGATGTGTGTGATTTGAGTTCAATAATTAGCTCTTATTGTGTTATATCATACAAGTTGAATGGATCCTTTGACTTGAATGTTTTAGGGCATTTATGGACGACTCTTTATTTTCATAAATGTAGGACCTTGATTATTGGAACTCTTGTAATTCTACTTTAGGCATAAATAGAATGAAGGGGTGGATAGAAGATGTTAATTGGTTTAATCTATTGGCTAAGGTCACCTAGGCATAAGGGGTTAGTCATACTATTCTAGGGACTAGGCATAGAAACTAGAGAGAAAAACAACATCATCCCTCAACGAAACAACTCTCATTGGCGATTTTGTGTGTATTATTGCTTGAGTCCATTGATGAAATGTGAAATGCATGCTTGTGTAACTCTACGACACGGAAGTGTAAAGAGTGAATCAATTGGCCTAAACCACCACACTTAATCTAATAACTAGATGAGATCGAAAGAAGATTCTAGCATTGAGTTCTCACAACTAGAAATAGAAGTTAGGGGTGTAAAGGCAATGGCTCCGTAGTCTCCAAAATCTTATTGGCATGGTTAGGTTGAATGAACACGACCTTCATAACATCTTAGGAACACATTAATAACCTTGTTTCCCTTCCTATTGTCCTAGCCCTACTTTCCTTTCATTAGTTCTCTTTTCTTGTTTCTTGATTTTCATCCTTGATCTTTTATTGTTTGTTTATTCAATATTTTGTGCTTGTAATATAATATCTTTCTCTCAACCCCTCACAATTTAGCACTAGTTTACGGAATACCCTTCTCGTGGGATCGACCCTTACTTTCACGACACAACGATGGGCTTCCTCTTGGGTCTTAAGTGCGTGCAAACAAGGTTTTTATTATTTGTTTGCGTGTGTGTAGTTATCATATACATCCAAATTGCACAACAACAGTCCCTACTCGTGCAAAGTAGTCAAATAGTTCCAATCTCTCAATTTAAGCTCCTATCATAAAATAATAATAAATCAATAAGTTAAATCCATCCTAGATCATAAACTAATAAAATCACTACATTTAAAATAGAAGTCTTCTAGAATAAGTAACTAGGGTTCTTCTTGCTGCAAATTACCTCTGAAACAATAATGATTCTTGAGCTTCTAAATTGTACTAGAGTAATCTGAACTTGTTTCGATCCGTTAAAATCACGAATTCCACTACCTTTCATCATAAAATCTTCATCTCTCAGTTGATTCTTCTTTTGACATCAAGAAATCATGGTGATCACTGAAGAAAAGCGAGTTCAACAAAATTAGAGACTTCTCAACAAAGCCATGGAGGAGCAGTTTTCATCTTTACGTTTAGATAATCAGGGAATTAAGTTAGTATAAGCACCTCTCACTAATTACAATTTCTTGATTTCGAAACGAACTCTGGCAACAGCTCTTGAAGCCACATCCAAATTTGGATTTGTGTTAGTAGTTATCCTATGCCAGCTATTGATTCCATGTATTACAGAAAGTAGAGAAAGACAAATAGCATGATTTTTTTGTTGATTCTTGGTTCAATCTCTGAAGAATTGGTGAATCAATTCATGTACATCGAAATGCATGTGATCTGTGGGATGAAATAATTGAAAGGTTTGGATCTTTTAGTCTTTCGTTGTTGTTTCAAATTAAGAGAGATATTGTTGTTATTAAGCAAGAAAACATGCCTATTAGTCATTACTATGGAAGCTTAAACAGTTAAGAGAGCAATTTACATAACTAAGATATGGATTTGACTGTAAAAGAACTATACAGAATTTGCTTGACAGTTCTAATTCTACTGAGTATGTTTTAGGAGTTAAAGATGGTTTACGGGTGATTACAAAGTTAATTGATCAAAGAGAAACATAGCATAAGTCAATGGAATATGTAATGGGACTTAGTGAGGCGTTTAAAGCTGAAAAGAACCAGATCCTTATGATGGATCCATTGCCAAGAGTAACTGTGGTATATCCCTTAACTCAGAAAGCTAAAAGAAATAGGCAGGTGAGTGTAAATTTGGCCACAAGATCAGAGAACAGTGCAATGGTTGCGAAAAGCAAGTGCGTGGAAGGGAGCTAGTTCAAGTAAACAAAAAGCAAAGGATAGAATCAGTGGTTCTGTACTCACTGCAACAGGACTAGACACCTCAAAGAAGGATGTTGCAAAGTGATTGGCTACCCTAAAAAGGAACCTTGTTCTTACTGTCACAGAGCAGGTCATTGATGGGTGTCGAGACCACAAAAGAAAACCTAATTAAAACTGCAGACAGTGATAAGCAGGGTCTATCCCACAGGGACGGGTGAAATTCTAATAAACCCCAAATAATTCAAGTCACAAAGAAACAAAAAAAAAAAAAAAAAGATAGATGACTTGAGAAAGTGAGAAAGTGACTTAGCAAAGTGTTCTGGGGATCTTAAACTATCCTCTCTCTAATTGGTTGCTACTTTTGTGGTATGAAACTGTGTTTAATGAGGCACAACAACACTGTAAGGTCACTTTCGATTATTCCAGACAGCAGTCCTAATAGTAACGAGTAAACTAACTTCCGTTGTCGACTCTAAATTACTACTAAGCCATTAAGATCTTCGGTCCTTATGATTGCCTCGTGCCAAACAACTGACTTCCATTGTTGTTTGAAACCTTAGGCTGTTACCCCCTCGTCACGGGCTAATACTAGACATTCTAAGTGAAATTTACCCTTTCAGGATTCCCCCCACATGCATGCACAATTGACTAGGTGATCATTCTAATCAAGAGGATAATTAAAAGTCTAGTACTGGGCACACAGATATCATCCAAGCACAACCATGTATATTAATTAACTAGAGAGATTCAAGGGTTAAGACCCCAGAAACAGTTTAGCTACTCATGTCCTTGGCTACAATGGATATAGAACTGATCCACATAGCCAAAGACATGATTACAAACAAGAAAAATACAGAAAGAAAGGAAAATAGAGTGTGGGAACAATATGATAAAGCTGCTGCTGGCCAGCCACTTGGGCAAGTGAGAAACTCACTTCCCCGAGTGGCCGCCTTTCGCTGCTGCCTATTGCCCTCTTATTCTCTCTCTACTATATCAATCTATGGGCTTATCCTCTCTCTAAATCTGATCTTGTTCTCTGGTTGATTGAGGATCCGAAGATTGCTGCTCTTGTGGCTTTTATAGATGGGGGAGGAGGTTTGGATTACTTAGGGAGGTTGATCTCCTCTTTATCTAATGGATTAAGACCAAAGTGAAGAGACTCATACCTCTCCTACCTTCTCCCATGCTTTAAATCTGAATTTGCAGCATCTCCATCACCTTTTGCAGCCCCAAATCAGCCACCATCACTTCACCCATGCCTTCCTTGTCTTCCTTAACCTTGAAGGCTTTGTTGGGTTCAAGCTTTCTTAGCTTCTAAGCCTCCAAAGGCTGCCTTTCTCTTCCCTTCCATGGTTTTCTGTTGGTTTCTTCCTCTTTGCAGCACAAGTCTAATTGGGCACTTCCAATTGTGCTCAAAACTTTGCCAATTTGCACCAATTTGCCTACCTTTTCCTTCCTTTTACAGTTCAGCCCCTGGATTACCATAAGTCATTAAATTAGCATATAAACACAAAATCCTAATCTAATTGACCTACAATTAAAGCATAAATAGGTAGAATAAGTGCCTAAAAACATAGTATCACTTGCCCTCATCAGTCATGATAAGGAGCATTGCTACAAGATAATTGATTATCCAAGTTCAAAGGATGGAGGCAAAAAAGAAGGGCCAAGTATGTCTACTGTGGATCTTGTAGAATCACCTTTGGTTGTTGATGAACCTGTATTATCAGGCTGGAAAGGGATGATTGCCACAGCTGTTTAGAATAAGATCAGCATGAAAATGGAGAATAAAGCACCTGATGATATTAGTAGTTCATTCAACTTTTCTCATGTTGAGGACTTTCCAGGTAGCTCTGTCATTTCTAAATTAGATTCTAGGCATGATATTGAGTATATGTTACAAGTGTTGTAGCTTATTGACACGGGTCCTACTGGTCACATGAATGGCTTGTTGAAACTTCTTTAAAACCTAAACCAACTGAGTCCTTCACTTCTGTTTATTTGCCAGATGGCAGCATTAAAAATGTTACTGACACTGACGATGATGTTTTATCAGGATCTATTACCATTAAATTTTGTCTTCATCGTCCTAGTTTTCAATATAATTTACTATCTCTCATAAAGTTAGCGAAAGGATCCACAATTTTCTTTCAGTTTTTTGATGAGTTTTGTTTGCTCTATGACCTTCACAATTCTAAGGTTCTGGCAGCTGGACGAATCATCAGGGGGTTATATGCATTAGATCAATCATCCTTCATGGATCAAGCCATTTATCAGTCACAAATTTTGTTATCCTCTTATCTGCTTAAGTCTAGAAGGATGCAAAATCCATTGTTTGAATACTTTTTTGTATCTCATGTTTTCTATGTAGTTAATAATCATTGTTGGCACTCTCATGTAGGACATCCTTCTTCAACTGTAATGCAACATTTATCTATAAACACATAACTCTCTGATTTAGAAGTTGTTGTAAAGAATTGTGAAATTTGTCCTTTATCTAAACAAGTTTTAAGTTCATTTCTTATGAGCAATATACAAATTACTAAATGTTTCTTTTTGCTGCAAATTGATGCATGGGGACCATATAAATCTCCTTCTTCTTCAGGTTGTTACTATTTTCTTACTATATTTGATGATTTCAGTTGATGTACTTGGATTTTTTTTGTTCAAATATAAGACACAAGTTGCTACATTACTCACAAATTTCTAAAAACATGTCAAAACGCAATTTCATACCATTGTTCAGATTATTAGAACTAACAATGGTTCAGAGTTTATTAATTCACAATGTATTTCTTTGTTTGATCAATGGGGCATCATTCATCAGAAAACATGTCCTGACACTCCCCAATAAAATGTAGTTGTCAAAAGTAAAAAATCGACATGTTCTTCAAGTAGCAAGATCACTTTTGATTCAATCTAAACTTTCCAAGAGATTTTAGGGAGAATCCATCTTCAACGCAACCTTTTCGATTAATATCATTCCATCTCCTATCTTGAAATAAAAAGTCCCTTTGAAATTTTTAATAAGAAACCACCTTCTTATGATCACCTGAAAGTCATCGATTGCCTTACTTTTGTTGTTGATCATAAACTACCTTCAAATATAAATTCAAGATCGGAATTTAAAACCATGAAATTTGATAGTCCTTGGAATTGGACTAATTGCAATTTCATAATTTTTTGCAATGCCGAACACCAGAATTGGAATTTAAGGGCTCCATTCCCAATTTCAAGCTCCTAATTCCATGAAACTTAACAGGGCTTAAGAGAAGAACACATTATGCAAATCGGTTTCCTCAAATAAATTCCCTTCAAACCAACAAAATTCGGGCAATTGTAGAAGGAGGAGAGGAGAGGGGGTGGAGAGACAGACGAGAAACCATCTTTAAAAAATCCCATGAATGTTGAAGACCAAAACCTGATGAAGAGTGAAAAATTTGATATAGAATAATTCACTACAAGAAAAGCTACAAATTGAGTAACCCATCACACACCATCACAAATATTGTTATCTCTTAACTTTTGCCAAAACAAACAAACATCATGCATTAAACAGTTCAATATGTACTGAATAGCAACAAGTGGTTCAATAGATAGATAAAGTTTGTTGTTATAGTTTGAAAGTCTAAAGGCTCAAAATACTACGACTTCTACACCTACTTCCTAGTAGAGCATAACATTAATCAAAAAAGTTAACCTCGGGGCAGATCATAATTTAATTTACATAGTTAATAAGTATTCTTGATATAGTCAGAAGTACTATACATAGTCTAGTTTTCCTCAACAACTCTTCTAGCAACCAAAAGACTACTCCTTGCTCCCAAGGGGCTGCTCGAATAGAAAGATGGAGTTTGTCATGACCCAGCATATAAAAGCTTAGAAGTCGTAGGACTTAATACTACTAGTTAAACAATCTCTCTTCTTGGTGCTCTTAGCTCCCATGAGGATGCTTGGCATGCCTTCCAACACTGATGAGCATAAGCACAATATGTGCTATTGTTGCCACGGTACAAATTAAACCGGTTACAACAACTAAGTGAGCAGGGTTGATATTGTTTCCAATCGTTAAATACGTTAATGGCACAAAAAAAGCCGCATCCTCAACTTCCTCTTCGTCTCCCCCTTCCCCTTCAACATCTTCTTCTTCTTCCTCGCACACATCATCCCCATCCTCTACTGATTTCTCACCAACATCATCTCCAATGTCTTCATCCTTTTCCCTCCCCTCACCCACATCATCCTTAATGTCTGCATCCTCTTCCCTCCATTTACACGCATCATCCTCATCCTCATAAACATAATTAACAAGATGCAAACCTAAAAAGGTTTTTCGGTTGCTGGAACCATCAATCAGAGAAGTTGTGAACGTGATACTATACAGACAATAAAAATATGTGCACGTGAATACCACGTTTTCAACCTGCTCATTATAAATGTAATGTTGCAAACATACATAACAAACAAAATTACAAATAAAAAAAGATAAATAGAAGAGTAAGATACCATGTTATTGTTAAAAAAAGGGAACACTCACAATAAATCCTCAACAAACGAACTCCCTAACCTACAACAAAATAGTATGTTAACATAAAGAAAAAGTGGAGATAGAGTTACTTGCTGCTCATATGCCCTTTTTTGTTATAAAACTTAATGCATTTGCTGGCCAACGCACGGATCTCGGCATTTGATGGTAAGATTGTTGCTTTGTAGCTTGTATCAGGATGCTAGGTGACTCCAAATCCCTAGAAAATACCCAATTAGCAACAACAAAAGACATAAACGGGAGAAAAAAAAACAAAACAAAACAAACAAACTAATGGATAAAGAATAGGCGTAAATAACAGGGTGTCGTACATCATCTTGAAATATTTCTTCCATTCATCCATTTTCCACACACGACACCATCACCACCATCAAGGTCAGGGTAATCTCTTTTTCTGTTTAGGGATTTGGAAACTCCAACTTAGAAGGGGTGCCTAATAGTACTTTTTTGTAACTCCTAACACTAGGTTCAATTTTGAAAACATCTACCGTGACATTGATATTGGTTCCTTATCCGTAGAAACTTCCTTAACAATATAAGCTCCCTTAGTCGCAAAACCTTCATTAGCAGAGGTTGCTCCTAATCTTTTGAAACTGCTAACACTAACTTTGTTCTTGAAGGACGTCTCCTGAGATAATGATATTGGTTTCAATTTTAGATTCGATACGGGACATATCTCATAGGTCTCAGTTGTTCTGCCTCTCAAAACACGTATCTCTGCTACCCCTCCGCCTCTCGAAACATCGGAATGAATGGTATAACACGCTATCAAATCCAAGAGTCAATGGTGCTATCTACCAATAATTTTAAGAAACCCACCCGAATTTTCCCACGCTTGGCTAGAATTCAGAATTATTATATCGTACTCCCTAGTTTACTATTTTAGATGAACTGGTTTTTTAATTACACACGTTCCTAATAGTTTGGTTGTAATCTCTCTCTTATCTATTCAATTAGCACTTTCTATTTAAATAATCAATCAAATCCAAATAAACTACAATTCAAATTTCATCCATATTTTATGAAATCAAATTTAATTTATAATAAAAATAAAATCGTACATTAACCAAACAAAAATAATAAATTAAACAATGTTCATACATCACAAACATAATGTTCATGATAAATATGCATAACATACATACATTATATAAACTATTAGTATATCTTTATTCTTTAAGGATCATATTAAAAAATATCCATAACAAATATGAATAACTTCACAAAAAAAAAAAAAACATGTGTTGATAACATGTTTCAAGTGTTATTTTTATTTGGAATATTCAAACTTAACAAGAGATAAATTCATAAATTAAATTATAAAATACAAATCACATTGTAAATATTCATATGGTGCTATGTCCATTAAAATTATATACAATGCTCATAATACTTCTATTATGTTTGTGACCAGTACATGCAATATTAATGATAAATATGTACAGTATTCATACATCATAAATGGAACGTTCATGATAAATTTGAATAATATTCATACATCTCAATTAAGAAAAAAAACACACCTGATAAATTCGAATATATTTATATATCTCAATAAAAAATTCAAGATAAAATTAGATAATAGTCATAAATCTCAAAAAAAATTCAAATTTTTTTTATTACGCAAAATAACAAAAGTTCAAAGCACATGTGCCATATTCGCAATTAAATTCTTAACAACTAATACAACCTGAGTCGATGGTACTAAAATGATTCACCAAGGGAATAAACAAAAAATCCTTTAACCCATTAAATTCCTACGTAAGCCAAATGTTTTATCGGGTAAACATAAAAAAACCCATTAACCCACAACTTCCAAACATTTTTAAAACTTCATTTCTACACTTCACGTACCTTGTTTCTGTTGCCTTGCTGCTTTGGGGTTTCGCCCTATCCACCAATTGTCCTCAACATAAGCTAAGCCCACCAGACTTTGGCAAATAGTGCATGACTCTTGATATCAAGAAGAGTTGGAGTATTTGATTTTGGAAATATTTTAAAACCAGATTTAGTTCAATCGTAACTGTAGGCTCATTGACATTAGTGGCCAATTGGAACATTTTCAACGTATGATTCCCAGACCCCGCCGGAAAATTCAGATCAACATACTCTTGGATCAGAAAAGGATCTATGTCATTAACAAATGCATCGACATCCTCATCCTGATTCCTTCCTATAGGATTCTCTTACCACATCTTAAGAGCTTCATTATAAATATCTTTTAATTTGATCAACAACTCAATAACACAGTAATCTTTCTCCATTTTGGAGTTCAACGAACACACATACAAACACTCTAAAGCAACTTGGCCTAGTCTACAAATAGGGGATTTGGAGGGCACAGGAGTAGGCAACAAGTGGCTCGGAGCCCCTATAAGCTTAATATTACAAGGAAAGGATTCCCACGAATTTTCATCTCACTTAACGAAGAATAATCGGTTGATGCTGAGATCAGGTTCAACAACTGAATTTAACCAATAATAATTAATTCCCTCCAAAGCCGCAACCAAGATATAGGTGATTTTTCGATAGGGAATACCACCTTTGTGGTTTGTCACAATGTGATTCAGCAAACTATTTTTAAGAACTCTGGAACTCTTTGTTTGAGCAAACACATGTTGTCTATTAATTTCTACCTAAATTTCAAAATAAAACACATCCCCTCAATTGATCTTGGTGAAATTGGAAAACTATAATTTAAACATGCCATCACCAACTCCCAGAAATCAGTGTGCTAAGGAAACTTTAGATATTCTAGTTTAGGTTGAGCGTGCTTAAGTGATGAAAATGACCTTTGAAATCATCCTGAAGCTGATGCAAGAAACTTTGGAATTAGGCTTTTACTACTCTTGTCCTTGCCCGTATTCTGAGCCTTGCCCTTGCCCTTGGCCTTCCTCTGCTTCTCAATCTGAGACTCAATATGGTCAAGCACTTCACAGAAGCCAATAGAATATGGATTTCGAACCGCGAGGTCAATCCATCAATATTTTCTTTCCCAAGCTCGAAATTGCGCTGCAAAATCAGAAACAAGTTGTGACAGGCACTTTTCCAGGCTAAATGATTATCATGTGGAGGAACCGGATTAGGCCCAAAGGCCATCTTCAGCGCCACAAGACCCAGTCCCCACAACCCAAACCTAAATTTAGGGGGTAAATAGGGCAAAAAAGAGAGATTCGGCCTTGGACCAAATTCAAACGTTGCATCCAAGAAAAGTAGGCTTGACGCGATGTCTATCTTCTCGGAGGTCACCTCTGACTCCATCCCATAAGTATTGATTGTAGACGTCAGGCTAAGGAAGGTTGTAACGAGTGTGGAACTTACATTTTCTTCTGTAGGTTTCCCATTGTTGAATTCGGATAATATTCTCAATAAAAAAAATTCATGATAAATTAGAATAATATTCATATATCTCAATAAAAAATCATGATAAATTCGAATAATATTCACACACCTCAATAAAAAAAAAATTATTCGATGATATTCTTATATTTTACCTATTTATTATATCCCTAATTTGTGATTTTTGCAATATATTTTGAGTACAAATGTGCTATTTATGTTACTTTATCTTTAATTGTAGAAATTGTACTCAAAATCAGGAATTATTGAAATTTTGGGTTAAAATAAAGATAAAATCGACTCAAAGGGAGAATTGAAGATTAAATTGATTGGTGAGGAAGAAACATGAGGATTAAAGACTTGGAGGGCCAAAGTTGAAATTATGGCTTCTTGTTTGTATTTGGGCCGAGAACATCAAGGTGAATCGGAGTAAATGATGGGCCATAGTTGTGGAGTCCAAACTTCAACAAAGGCTGAAGAATTAATTGGTTAGTGGGTTGGTCATGTTTTTTTAAAAATTCAAACAAAACAAGCCCAGCCTTGCTGAATTTTTGTGCTGCTGCTTCTTGTTCAAAACGGAACCGACGACGGGGGATTTTTCCAGCGGTGGCGGTGCTTTTGGAAGCTTGGGTTTTGGCTGAATTTAATTTCAATTAAATTGGAAATAGGTTAACTTAATCCCCAAGAAAATTTAGGCTTGGAAAAATCTATAAAAAGGAGGCACTCACGGCCAAAACCCTTGAACCGGGAGACACCAAAAAAGCCCCCTCTCACATACTACACCACCAGCGACGCATCATCATCATCATCCCATCACCGCCGCTCCACTTTCCTGCTGCTGCAACTCCTCCGCCGACCTCCACCTTGACCACCTCAAACACCAGCTTCACCACTTTGCTTCCTCTCACCCTCCACGAGTCCCATCACCACTGAATAAAAAACCCTTCCACCTTCCACGCCTCCATCACCCCATCAACACCAACTTCATGTCACACCATCATCGTCAACGCATTATCACCATCATCTTTAGGAGGGGAAAGCACGGACCGAAAGCAACTCCCAAGTGCCTTTGTTTTAATTATTTTATTTTTAATAATGTTTAGTGGCTAAATTCCTTTAACCTAGGCTTGGATATAGCCGCCAGATTTATTTGGTTTATTTAGTTCATTATTATTTGATTTTTTCATTAATTAATATCTGTTATTCTTGTTTTAATTCATGTAAGTAATTGGTCATTATTTACATGTCTGAAGATACTAATCGAAGTAGCGAGAGTGGAAGATTAGTATTAATTCGTTGGAATAATAGACTTAGGTTATAAGCTACGAGAGTAAGATTATAATCTTTGCAATGTTAGATTCTTAATGGTTTTAATGTGCTTTTGTTAATCCCTATAGTCACGAGAGTAGTCATAGGGTTAATCTAAGTAAGAGAACTATCGCGCGAGAGTGTGTAGTTCTTAATTAGGTGAATCATTGTGAAATTAATGGAAGTTAAAAGTCAGATATTTGTGAATTGAATCAAACAAAATATTCGGTAGGTGAACCCAATGTCCTAGGTTTTCTTTGTCTGATTATTTGAATTAATATTATTTGCCTTTATTTTATTTATTTATTTTAGTTTTAAATTTTATAAATCTGAGATCATCATTTATCTAGATAATAATAGGAGTAATTTATACCTGGTAATTAATATTCTTTCTTTGTGGGTACGACTCTATTTTTCGCTATACTAGCGTTAAGTAGGTGAATTTATTTGATTAGTTGTAACGACGGCTTGTCAAATTACACATAAACATTCCTTTTGCAGATGCTTTAGCTCAGATTCCATCTTATGGGAAGTTCTTGAAGGAGATCATCTCCAACCGAAGGAAAGTGGAAGAATTTGAGACAATAGCATTATCAGAGGAGTGTAGTGCAATCATTCAAAAGAAGTTGCCTCCAAAGCTGAAAGATCCAGGGAGTTTCTCTATTTGCTCTTACTATTGGTGATGTTGATTTTAGAAAAGCTTTGTGTGATTTAGGTGCGAGTGTTTCACTCATGCCTTTGTCTGTTTGTAGAAACTTGGTTTGAAAGAATTGCAATCCACTAACATTACTTTGCAACTAGCTGATAAATCTTTAACTTATCCTAAGGGAGTTTTGGAAAATGTGCTAGTTAAAGTAAAGAAATTCTATATTCATGTTGACTTTGTTGTGTTGGAAAGAGAGGAAGATACTGAAATTCCAATTATTTTAGGACGTCCTTTTCTAGCTACAGCTGGTGCGGTAATTGATGTTAAAAATGGGAGTTTGAAATTTCATGTTGGTGAAGAGTCTGTAGAGTTTACCTTCTCTAAGGACTATAAGTATCCTGCTTTTACTGATCATGTGTTTAGAATTGATGTGCTTGATAAATTAACAAAAGCTTATTCTTTGCTAGGTATTTCCAAATAACCTCTTGAGCTTTGTTTGAGTACTATAGGTACTGTTGATGATGAGAGGGAAGAAATTGCTGAAGTTGCTTGTACTATGGAATTTCCCTATGTAGAGAAGAAGGTTTGTTTTGAAGAATTGGTTAAAGGTAAGTCTTTACCGCCACCTTCTTCAGTTAAAGCTCATGTTCTTGAGTTGAAACCACTCCCTGCACATCTCAGGTATGCATTTTTAGGTGAGAATAATACATTGCCTGTGATTGTGAGTTCTCTGTTGACTGATGCACAAATTGAGAAATTGTTGCGTGTTTTAAGATTGAGAAAGAAAGCTATTGGTTGGACAATTTCTGATATAAAGGGAATTAGCCCTTCTGTTTGCATGCATAGGATCTTAATGGAAAATGATCATAAACCTGTGATTAAACATCAAAGAAGGTTGAATCCTCACATGAAAGAAGTAGTTAAAAATGAGATTCTGAAATGGTTAGATGCTGGTACTATTTTTGTTATTTCTGATAGTGTGTGGATTAGTCATGTTCAAGTTGTACCTAAGAAGGGTGGGATGATTGTAGTTGCAAATGAAAATAATGAATTGATTCCCACTAGGACTGTAACTAGATGGAGAGTTTGCATTGATTATAGGAAGTTGAATAGTGCTACTAGGAAAGATCATTTTCTTTCACCTTTTCTTGAGCAAATTCTTGAAAGACTTGTTGGACATAAATTCTATTGATTTCTTGATGGATATTCTGGTTATAATCAAATTCCTATTGCTCCTGAAGATCAAGAAAAGACTACTTTTACATGTCCTTATGGTACTTTTGCATTCCGTAGGATGCCGTTTGGTTTGTGTAATGCTCCTGGTATTTTTCAACGTTATATGATGGCTATATTTTCTGATTTTATTGAGAAGATCATGGAAGTGTTTATGGATGATTTTTCTGTGTTTGGATCTTCTTTTGATATTTGTCTTGCTAACCTTTCTTTGGTTTTAAAACGTTGTGAAGAGACTAACCTTGTTTTGAATTGGGAGAAGTGTCATTTTATGGTGCAGGAAGGTATAGTTTTGGGGCATAAGATTTCTTCCAAAGGTATTGAGGTGGATCGTGCTAAAATTGAAGCTATTGAGAAATTGCGTCCACCAATTTCAACAAAGGGAGTTAGAAGTTTTCTTGGACATGCTGGTTTTTATCGTCGTTTTATTAAAGATTTTTCCAAGATTACTAAACCTTTGTGCAATTTGTTGAACAAAGATGTGGCTTTTGAGTTTATTGATGAATGTTTAACTTCTTTCAATGCCTTGAAGAAAGCTTTAATTACAGCCCCTATTTTAGCAGCACCTGATTGGAGTTTACCTTTTGAGTTGATGTGTGATGCTAGTGATTATGCTCTAGGTGCAGTTCTTGGTCAAAGAAAGGATAAGAAGTTGCATGTTATTTCCTATGCTAGTAAATTGATGAATGATGCTCAAATGAACTATGCAACTACTGAGAAAGAATTACTTGCTGTTGTTTTTGCTTTTGATAAATTTAGATCATATCTAGTTGGTTCAAAAGTTATAGTTTATACTGACCATGCAGCAATCAAGTATTTGTTGGCTAAGAAAAATGCAAAGCCAAGACTTATTCTTTGGGTGTTGTTATTACAGGAATTTGATTTAGAGATCAAGGATAAGAAAGGACTTGAGAATGCATTAGCTGATCATCTGTCTCGAATTGTAGTGTCAGCAAAAGAAGTAGAGATTCCAATCAATGAAGAATTTCATGATGAAAGAATTTTAGCTCTCTCTTCGGTTCCATGGTATGTAGATTTGGTCAACTATCTAGTAAGTGGTGTTATTCCCCCTAAATTTAGCTATCAGCAGAAGAAGAAGTTTTTATGGGAAGTAAAGCATTATTTCTGGGAAGCGCAACTACTATTCAAGTTTTGTGCTGATGGGATTATTAGAAGATGTGTGCCAGGGGATAAGTTTGAAGATATACTTACACATTGCCATTCTTTAGAGTGTGGAGGCCATTTCAGTTCCTCCAAAACTTCAGCTAAGGTTTGGCAGTTGGGATTCTTTTGGCCAAGCATGTATAAGGATGCCAGAATGTTTGTGGAGAAATGTGACAGATGTCAAAGAATGGGTAATATTTCCAAGCGTAATGAGATGCCTTTGAATGGTATTTTGGAGGTCGAGATTTTTGATGTCTGGGGTATAGATTTCATGGGGCCGTTTCCATCTTCTTTCGATAATCAGTATATTCTAGTTGCGGTGAATTATGTGTCAAAATGGGTCGAGGCCATAGCAACTCAAACTAATGATTCTCGTGTGGTGATTAAATTTCTCAAGAAGAATATTTTTACAAGATTTGGTGTTCCACGAGCTATCATTAGTGATGGAGGTACCCACTTTTGTAATCGGAATTTGGATGCGCTATTGAAGAAATATGGTGTTACTCATAAAGTTGCTCTTGCCTATCATTCTCAAACCAATGGGCAAGCAGAGTTGGCTAATCGAGAACTGAAGAAAATTCTTGAGAAGATAGTGGGGCATTCAAGGAAAGATTGGTCCATGAAATTGGATGATGCTCTCTGGGCTTATAGGACAGCTTTTAAGACACCTTGGGTATGTCTCCATATCGGTTGGTGTTTGGGAAATCATGTCATCTACCGGTGGAGTTAGAGAATCAAGCATATTGGGCTGTGAAAGAGTTGAATATGAGTTTGAAAGCTGCTGGAGAGAAGAGACTACTACAACTTAGTGAGTTGGAAGAGTTTAGACTGGATGCTTATGAGAGTGCAGAGCTTTATAAAGAGAAAACTAAGTATTGGCATGATAAGCATATCCAAAAGAGAGAGTTTGAAGTGGGTCAGAAGGTTCTACTTTTTAACTCGCGACTGAAGATGTTTCCTGGAAAACTCCGTTCAAAGTGGTTTGGACCATTTACGGTTACTAAGGTGTTTCCATATGGTGCTGTTGAGATTTATGATGATGCACATGGTTCTTTCAAGGTTAATGGGCAGTGACTGAAGTTGTACTTTGCTGGAGAGAGGGTACCTCAAGGAGTTCTGTACTCTTTGGGTGAACCTTCACTTGATTGATCAGCCAAATAGTCCGGCTCATGACTTTAAAGAAGCGCTTATTGGGAGGCAACCAAATTCTTTATTTTTTTTATTTTTCTTTTCTTTTTTCATTAATAAGTTGATGGTTAAGTTTTTTGTTCCTGATTATCTGGAGATCTTTGATTTCTGGATATTGTGGTTTTTCTTAATCATCTATTTTGAGGTTTGTTTTTCTATTTTATTTTAGTTTGCAATTAGGTTTGTTGGAATGGCGCAACTCTGGTGTCCAATGGTGCGAAAAATGAAATATCCAAAATTCTGAAGAAGTTGGTCGTGTGCTTGGATAGCAGTTGCAACAGTTTATTCAATGATTCCGGTCCTCTGTTTTACATTCCCAATGTTGTGTCGTTTCTTTTCATTCTTTTTGTTTTTGTCTTTTCTTTTCTTTACACTTAGTTGTTTGTCTTTTGTGTTTTATATTGAGGGCAATGTATGCTTTAAGTGTGGGGGAGAGGAATAAAAATTGAAAAATCCAAAAAGGCCTATGATGAAATTGGTTTGGTTATCCATAGCATGTAAGAATTAGACTATTTTGAATTGTATTGCTTAACTTATGTATTTCTATATGTTGCTTTGAATACCCTGCTTTATATGCACTCATTTGTGACTTTGGGATAAGCGTAAAGTGAGATATAGTTGCATAAATTTGATGTAGATATGCCATGAAAGTTGTGTTTGATTCACTCATACTTATATGATTTGTATGTGGAACCCATCATGTTGTGAAGGTAAAGCAAGACATTAACCCAATATCAGCCTTAAAAAACCTTCTTGCTTTGACACTTTGTGTTAAGTAAGTTTGGGGGAGGGGTGTTGGCGGATGCTTCTGAGGTTAGGTTAAATTTAATAAGGAAGAAAAGGAAGAGCATTCAATGTTGATGCTAGCCCATTTAGAGGTGAGGAATTGGCAACCTGAGCGGAGAGTCCTCAGGCCCGGTGAGTAAAAATAGATATGTAGACTGCCCTAAGTTGCTGACCACTATGTATAGGAGTGGAAAAATGCTCTGGATAGTGGCCTAAGTTGGAAAGAGTCCTGAAGAAAAGTCGCATGGACCGAAGAATGGGTTACGAGGGGGAATAGGTTGTCTGTGAGATAAGTCCTTCTACTTCATAGTATGTTTGGTGGTCCATTGCATTGAAATATGGTATGAAATGTGAATCTGTGTTAAAGTGTTAATATATGGCATATTTGCAATAGATCTTTTGTTTTCTATGTTAAATGTAAAGTGATGTCCCTAAGAAACGAATCGCACACACACACAAGCGTGGGGGCTAAAAGTGCATATGGTTTGCATATTGTTAGGTAGTGCATATTAGAGATAGTCGAGATCTGTGTGTTATATGATGATTGAATCTCTGAGGCTGCCGAATTAAATGACTAAATATTTTTGTTTGTTTTAATTCTTGAGCATGCTTGAGGACAAGCAATAATTCAAGTTTGGGGGTATTTGATATGCTTATATCTTACCTCTTTATTATATCCCTAATTTGTGATTTTTTGCAATATATTTTGAGTACAAATGTGCTATTTATGTTATTTTATCTTTAATTGTAGAAATTGTATTCAAAAGAAGGAATTGTTGAAATTTTGGGCTAAAATGAAGATAAAAGCAACTCAAAGGGAGAATTGAAGATTAAATTGATTGGTGCGGAAGAAACATGAGGATTAAAGACTTGGAGGGCCAAAGTTGAAATTATGGCTTCTTGTTTGTATTTGGGCCGAGAACATCAAGGTGAATCGGAGTAAATGATGGACCATAGTTGTGGAGTCCAAACTTCAACAAAGGCTGAAGAATTAATTGGTTAGTAGGCTGGTCATGTTTTTTTAAAAATTCAAACAAAACAAGCCCAGCCTTGCTGAATTTTTGTGCTGCTGCTTCTTGTTCAAAACGGAACCGACGACGGGGGATTTTTCTAGAGGTGGCGGTGCTTTTGGAAGCTAGGGTTTCGGCTGAATTTAATTCTAATTAAATTGGAAATAAGTTAACTTAATCCCCAAGAAAATTTAGGCTTGGAAAAATCTATAAAAAGGAGACACTCATGGCCAAAACGTACCCTTGAACCGGGAGACGCCAAAACAGCCCCTTCTCACGTACTACACCACCAGCGACGCATCATCATCATCATCCCTTCACCGCCGCTCCACTTTCCTGCTGCTGCAACTCCTCCGCCGACCTCCACCTTGACCACCTCAAACACCAGCTTCACCACTTTGCTTCCTCTCACCCTCCACGAGTCCCATCACCACTGAATCAAAAACCCTTCCACCTTCCACGCCTCCATCACCCCATCAACACCAACTTCACGCCACACCATCATCGTTAATGCATTATCACCATCATCTTTAGGAGGGGAAAGCACGGACCGAAAGCAACTCCCGAGTGCCTTTGTTTTAATTATTTTATTTTTGATAATGTTTAGAGGCTAAATTCCTTTAACCTAGGCTTGGATGTAGCCGCTGGATTTATTTGGTTTATTTGGTTCATTATTATTTAATTTTTTATTAATTAATATCTGTTATTCTTGTTTTAATCCGTGTAAGTAATTGGCCACTATTTACATGTCTGAAGATACTAATCGAAGTAGCGAGAGTAGAAGATTAGTATTAGTTTGTAAGAATAATAGACTTAAGTTGTAAGCTACGAGAGTAAGATTATAACCTTTGCAATGTTAGATTCTTAATGGTTTTAATGTGCTTTTGTTAATCCCTATAGTCACGAGAGTAGTCATAGAGTTAATCTAAGTAAGAGAACTATAGGGCGAGAGTGTGTAGTTCTTATTAGGTGAATCGTTGTGAAATTAATGGAAGTTAAAAGTCAGATATTTGTGAATTCAATCAAACCAAATATTCGGTAAGTGAACCCAATGTCCTAGGTTTTCTTTGTCTGATTATTTGAATTAATATTATTTGCCTTTATTTCATTTATTTATTTTAGTTTTAAATTTTATAAATCTGAGATCATCATTTATCTAGATAATAATAGGAGTAATTTATACCTGGTAATTAGTATTCCTTCTCTGTGGGTACGACCCTATTTTCCACTATACTAGTGTTAAGTAGGTAAATTTATTTGACTAGTTGTGACGACGGCTTGTCATTCGACATATACATGACTGTGTTATATAATGAGATATTCAAACTCATTTAAAGAGAAATTCGTGATGATGTTTATGAGATATTCAAACCATAGTTGTATGGATTAACATTGTGCTTGGCTGACCTAGAAGAAGCCATCACCATAATTGAAGTCTTGACCGTCATCATAGTTGAAGTCTTTGGATTGTGGTCGATAGTCATAAACATGGCTGGAATTGGATTGGTCTTCTCTTTAATCCCCTAATTTCAATATCATGGGATCACCATAACAGAAGTATTCACCATCATCATAGTTGAAGACTTTGGATTACAGTCGATAGTCATACAATCCCCCAAAATTCAATATCATGTGATCATGATCATAAGAACAATAGATCGAGTAGTAAAAAACTACAACACACAAAGAAGTTTTAATTTAAATCAAAACCCTTCAAAATTTAGTAAGAGTCTGCACTAATTCTCAGAAAGTTTTCTTATTTTATAGATGATAAATGGTGAATCAATTTTAGATTTTGAATTTGAGATACGAGTAAAGTAGAGATATAATAATAAAGAGAATCAGGGAGAATCAGAAGGTATATGCGTAGTTAAAATTATAAAAAATAATTGAGAGTTACTTTTTTTTATACGTGTGTATTACAACTCCTAAAACAAGTCCACTAATTATTATGAACCTTGTTTACGATATAAATTGCCTATTGTGAACGTTGTTTACTATATAAATTGCCTAGAATTTGACATATGGGTTGAGGGGCAAATTTGCCATTTTGAATTACCCTCTGTTTTTTTTCTCAATCCTTTTCCTTGACTTGTGCCCCTCCAATCCTTATTATAAGATATTTTGATTTGTCCTAGGTTTCACGTAATATATTTTCTTAATTGAGAAAAGAACTTTAAAAATATTTCTTAATAATTAGAAGAACACAATGAATATAAAAATGTATTTTTAAAGTTTTTTCCCTTCGAAAAAATATATTTGATAAAACTTATGACAAATAAAAATGCCTTACAATAAGGATTGGAGGGAGTATCTACTTGGCTATATATAGGAAGATAGCTTGAAACACTGTAGCTTTTGACAAAATTACAACTCAGTATAAAACAATTTAAAAATGTTCAAAGGGCATTAACTTTTTTCCCTTCATATTTTATTAACCCTATTATGTTTTCTTTGTCATGTTTTGGATTGCCAAGGAAGCATATATTAGTATGGCAACACTATTTTTTGTTTCCCTTTTTCTTTCTCTTTTGGCTTTTCAATATGATTATAAATCTATATTCATTCATATGTCCCAGTTATTGATTCAACAATTGCTACTTTATTTTACAAATGATACATCATATATAAAATTCATTGACTAGGTTACATTAGTAGACAAAAAACATTTTTCTTTTAACACTTTTGATTAGTACAATTAGCTAAAATTTCTGAGGTGATATGTAAAAGGAAAATAGAAAATATACGCAATGGTTTTGTCTAATTAAATAAACGAATGTATATTTTGAAACTACGATCATAGTTAGGTAATCAACTATGTATCCCTATATTATAAGAATACACATCCTAAAATTCCAAAAGAGTATCAAATAGTTTATCACTGTTTACTCTTCACATGGTTAAAGAAAAAGAGGAACAAGACGTAATAGTGGTTTGTTCTCCTTTCATTTACGTACATTAAATCAGATTTTTTGTATTGCTCACTCCTTTCTTGTGGCTAAACAAAACTCGGTTCAATTTTTTGACTACCACATATCCCGGAACAATTACATATTACAAAAAGTTTTTAAGAAAGATTTAATTCAACTCGTACACCGTTATCCGTAAGTGATGAACAAAAGTAATCATTTTACTTCTACGTGTTTATGAGAGGATAAACATTTCTAAAAATGACTTGTGTCTATGGAAAATGTTTGTTTGTTGTTCTGCGAATACAGAGAACTTGGTAGAGTGTTGGTGTGAGAAAAACTTTAAGGAGAAATTTGGTCAAAGGCTTTAAAATTTTTATTTCACTTAAAACAATATTATTAGGGTGTTAGTGGATTTTAAGTTGCAAAAAACGCAATCCTAAGATATTGGATGCATGTCTTATAGAGTGAGTTATGCAATGTGCATATTGTTTTTGCACATCAGGAGGGGAGGGTTGTGCATTTTGCACAACCATAGCTAACTAGTAGGTTAATTAAGGAAGCTCAGGTTATGCAGAGCCCGCCCTTCACACAATTTTGCTTTATATAAAGAGATACTCCCTCTATCACGCTAACTGTTGTATGTTTTACAACATAATTATGTTGCGTACACATTCCAAATATACATTGCCTCTAAAATCACTGGACAACTACACAATTTAGAGTTTCATACAAAGCAACCTCAAAAATGGGACATCCCACATAATTAAGAGTTTCACACAAAACAACTTCCAAAGTGGGATATGCACTCTATATCCAGAGCATTACCATCAAGCAAAAGAGTATACACACTGATCCATTATATTTAAAAAGTCTAGTTAATATTGTATATCATAGTATAATGGAGAAACTTAGTTCTAGTAGTTATATATGCATAATTAACAATACATAATAGTAATCTAAATGGAGGTTTTATTGTTTTTCTTGGGCTTGCTTTGGTTAATTAATTGGCATGTTCTAATTTTCTTTCGATGAGCTCTACGTGGTTCAGTTGCAGGGCTTTGTTTAGCAAGTTCTAATGCTAAATATTTTTTTCTCGGGATTGGTAAAGAAAAAACAAATCAGAAAAATAATATCGTTACTACTAAATAATATTATTTAAAAATAATATGTTTATACAAATGCAACCACGAGTTATAAATATATATGCAAAGATTAATTTGTATGATAGAGTTTGAAAATACCTGAATATTTCTTTCATGGTCTTATAGTATAATTTATAGTTATAATAAGTAATAAAGAGATATAAAACGAAATAGAAAAAAAAAAATGAAAAGGGTTGTTCTATTTTTTTTATTAAAAATAAAATACCCTTGGTTGGAATTGAACACATGTCTAATACTAGGATGCACAAGATCTTAATCATGTCATTCAATTCACATGGACTGTTACATTGTTCTTACATTGTTAGGGGTTATTTTATAAATTTTTGAAATTATTAGGCTATTTTTGTGATTAATTCTCTTATCTATTGAAAAAGCTACAGAAATTCGTTAAGTTGCATAGAAATTGGACCGATTTGATGAAATTGGCAAAAATTTCAGACATACGGGACAAATTTGGCTAACTGAATACCTATTGGATAGGTCGACGACGAAAGCAATGTTTAGAATAGGATCTCTTAGTTTTCTTCGGTTGAGTTATGTAGATATCGGAGGTTAATTTTGCAACAATAATAGAGTTAGTGAAGAAAATTTAGTAAAAACTCATATTAATTGACGTATACGTAATAATTATGGGCAAAAGTGTAACTTTGGAAGGAAAAGTAAAGTGGGGGGAGGGTCCACATTCAAGCCTGGAAGTCTTTCTTCTTTTTTTTTTTTTTATGAAACGATACTTCATTAAATTTGTTAAAATTCAACCAGCTCTGATTGATACAAAAAAACTTGGCGCAGATGACCAAGTTTTAACTGATGCTACATTTGACTTCACATGATTAGCTATGGCATGTGCTATGCTATTCTTCAACCTAGGAATCTAATACAAAGCAGAAATAGAAAGCTCCAAAAGGAGGAGACGGATTTCACAAAGAATAGGTAAACTAGCAAGAGAACAATCCGCTTTCCCAACCGCAGCTAGAATAGCAACGGAGGAGTCACCCATAACTGTGATATTTTGGAGATTAAGAAAAAAATGCCTCCGCAAAAAAGATGCAGTTATGGAGTGACGGTGGAGCAATCAAGTGACAGGATCGCAAAGCAGACGATATGATGCCTTCGCAAAGCCATTGGCCGATTGAAATTCTTTCAGGACATTGATTGAATTTGAATCCAGTATTTCCGCCTGAATACATTTGTCTGCAAACAGCTTTTCATTTCTGGCATACCATAGGGAGTTGCAGAGAACCCACGAATAATTTTGAGACAGCTCTATCACATTTAAGTATAATCATTTTAGTCCACAGTTTCCATCGAGGTTGATGAAACCCTAGTAAGCAATCTCTAAAACCTGCTGCACGCCAGACTTTGGAAGCAAATGAACACCACAAAAATAGATGATTAGTCGAACCGTCAGGAGATTGACAGAGGGGACACACTTGGAAGTCTTATTTATTGTATATAATTTATTCGGAACGAATGGAGGTAACAATATGGTGATAAGTTGTTGCGATAGAGAATATGTGTTGGATTGGGAAAGAAAAATTTATGTTTGGAGGATCTTTTAAGGTTTTAATTATTGTATATTTTACTTAATTAATTTCTTATGAATTGTATTAATACAATCTATAGTTTATTGAGTTAAATTGTAAGAAACACCAAAATTTACTAATAAATTATTTTGTAATATGAGCTAATATTTTATTTTTATGTGAAATGTTAGTTCTAGTTAAATGTTTTTATTCATTAGATTAGGAAAAGAAACGGATCAAACAAATAGTATCATTACTGCTAAACCATATTAATTAAAAAAATAATATTTTTATTTAAATATAACCATGAGTTACAACTATGCAGAGATTATTTTGTACAATAGAGTTTTAAAAAAATAAATATTTCTTTGAAGATCATAGAGTATATTTGTATAGTTATAAAAAGTGGTAAAGAGAAAGAGGATGAAACACGAAAATTCAAAAAAAAAAAGTGAAAAATGATTGTTTTGTTGTTTTATAGATTTTAGGATTTATTTTTTTTATTTTTCAAAAAGAACTATTAGAGTGTTTTTCTGATTAAAACTAACACAATTACATTTAGTTGAACGAAAATGGGACCAATTGAGCGAAATTGATTAAAATTTTAAACACACAGAATAAATAAAATTAACTAACTGAAATTTATAAGGTATGTAATAATTGACGGAGAAGCCAAAATTTTGAGTACCACCGCCAATTTTTCCACTCAACTGACATCAAGAGCCCAAAGTAGTGAAATGCAGTATCCATATACGCGCGCTCCATTTCCACTTTTAGCTTTATTAGTTTCTTCACCAATAACATCATTTATCATCTTGTAACAGCAAATCCAGAGCAGTCTCCCTCGCTTTTCCAACATTGCATTTAGACACTTCCTACACTCCAAAATTACAACTTCACTTTGTGCCTTGCCTTTGTTATAGCTATAACGGTACGACAATATGTATTGCGCCATTGACGATGATGAAGAGGCCGAAAACCACCGGAAAAGGAGCGTGCTTTCATGGTGTGGCGACATTTTCCTTAGCCACCATGAGCATCCAGCAGCACCCCCATTATATGAGGATAAAATCCCTTGTTAGTTGTTACTCTAATTTTAGTTATTATGCGCGAAAGGCAAAACAATCCTTACCAGTCTTCTGAAGGAATCGAAGCATAAGATATGAGTGGTTTCTCATTGGAAAGACAGAGCACGGAGAGAAGGCTGGGAAGATCCCCAATTGCTAAATCCCTAATTCGCAATTGAACAAAACGTGTATTACCAATTTACAATTAAATCCCCTAATTTTTGGAAAGTATATATTTAGTCCTTGTAAGTTGTAACCCCTGAACTGCACTTGCGGTAAAATCCATTTTCTACTCTCTTCTTTTTGGCCCTTTTTTTCCTTAAATTTGAAAATCCCGTTTCTTCTTTTTCCCCCCCTCCTCGTCGTCTGTCTACTCTTCTCCTCCAAGAACCTGATCAGACCTTCTCTCCTTTTCCTCAACTCCTGCGATTGTATATCCTTGAACCAGCATCGTCCTGGGTGTCTTCTCAATTCAATTCGGTTTCTTCCAATCGAAGCCTTCTCTCTTCCTACCTCGCCCCTTTCTCTTCTTGGTAAGTAAGAAAGATCCCTTCTTTTATGAAATTTTCTTGAGAAAACATACAGTAATTATTGTAATTGAGTAGGATTCCATTGTTTCTTCTGCATGTCAATGAGTCTTGTTTTTTCCTTTTGCTTTTGTGGGGTTTTCGTTCCTGTGATTCCAAGTCCGAAATTTGCAGGGGAAGGAATTAAAGCTTGAATCTTGCTACTACATATAGGGCCAAGAATCCCTTCAAGACTGAACATCCTTCGGGTATTATTCCTTTTCTCTTTGGTTTTTTGTATTTCGGGTATTTTGATTGTTGTTATCTTGATCATTTGTATTGAAAGTGGTACCATATTTTGTGTAGTGGAATTCTTCCTTTGTGTTGGAAATGATTTGTAGTTCTTCTGGATCCATGTCTGTAATTTGATCATGGTGATCTTTTGTTTGGTTTGGTTTGGTGTTTTTTGATCGGAAAATAATGCATCGTTATTGGACAATTGTAGACCTCCATACTTGTAATGGTGCGTGAGATATATGGATTCCCATTGCCTCTTTCAGTCTGTCTTACTTCATAAGAAAGTAGTAATTAGGTGCTTACGAAGATTAATATGTGTTCCCTCTGTGATCATCATTGCATATGGGTTTTTCTGTTCTAGACATTTCAAAGTTTTGAACTTTAGACCTTGTTGGCTGTCATTGTTAAGAACGTCAAGAACTTTTATGCAGCTATCCTTCATAATGTTAAGAATAAACAGAGTGAGCGTGTTAGTTATAAAGTTATGAAATGGTTGAGGTGATGCATTATTGTATAAGTGATGAACTTGAATGCAGCACTGCAGAAATATTTTTAGAATTATTAATTTTTGAATATGGCTTCTGGTTAAATTTGTCCTTTGTATTGTTGCCCAGGCCTTAATGCAGAACTTTAGGCACTGTTTTATTGATGTTACTTTGTTGTTCCTATTTTTACTCCAGGTTTATGGAGTTAGATACATAGATTTTTTTGGAATAAGTATATGAAGTGGCTTTTGAGTTTCGACAGGTCATAACTGAACCATCACTATTCTGGATTGTTTGCTAAGTATACAGGACCATAAGATATACCACCATGCCTTTCAGCGTTTTGGATCTCGAAGTGGAAACACCTGAAGAAGCAGAACAAGTGGCTGATTTGATGCAATATGAGCTATCAGAGATGGTGCCTGTCACTTATACCTATTGGGGTACACTATTAAGGGGCAGGGCCATCAGATATATTAAATCTCTTGTAAGTTGCTCCTCTAAATTCGATCCCTTAGTGTGGGTTTTGTTCATTTTTGGGCTTTAATTTACTTCAAATTTAACTGAATTCAAAATGTTAACATTTAAGGTCCTGAAGACCCCTTTCAAAAAAAGGTCCTGAAGAAGGGTTCTATTCAAAACTTTAAGATTGAATTCGTACGAACTGAAATTTAATTGAAGTTGTGAAGAAGGGTTTATAATTGAGATTGTATTGGTCAGATTTCTATCTTGCTCACCCTGTTTAGATTCATGATAAAAGAATGCCAAATTTAAGCTTCCTAAGTAAAGAAAGATTGATATTGAAACTGCAGTTTTATTGGGGGTAAAAAAAATACTTCCTACTAATGTGGCTGATTATGGGAACTAATAGAGTTTGCTCTTAAGGGTGCAATTCCTGGCTGATGTTCTCAATCATCCTTTTGCAGAGATATACCATAGATGGAATAGATGGATTCCGCTTCAATTCATATCTGCAATATTTGACTCTAAACTATTATGATAGATTTGCCTCTGCAAATCGTGTTGCAGTGGAGGTATGGAGCTGAAACTAAATCCTACCCTATTTTCAGTAGCAATCATCTGATTTTGTGTTTTTTTAAAAAAAATTTCAGGGTTTGGAATATGCTCAATTCTGCCATCTATTGGATGCTTGTTTCTCGCTTGCTTTGTTGTGTTCTAGTGATACTCCTCCTCTCCACACCACCCCACTACAAGATCGAATAATATTTGATCTTCAACTATTAATGTATCCTGTCACCGCATTTTCCTATGTTGACTACTTAGTTGGGAGAATAATATCAATCCCTAGGAGGGTGCCATCTTATCAGCAACGTCTCCTCTTCGATCGTTTCTGTAATGGTCTAAAGATGATGGCATGGAAGAGTATTAAAGTTGCTCTGAATGGTAAGGTTTATTGTTATTGTAGTCATTATTATAAAAATTGATCAAATGTTTAGTGTAATAAACTAACTTTTGTTTCTTCTTTTGTTTTGTTTTTTCTCTAATTAGACATTAGAGTTCTGGAATACAGGCCTGTAGTGTTGGCTCTAAGTGCCGTGCTTAAGCAATTTGAAGATGCACCAAGTTACCAACCTATCACATCACGATTGTTACATGATATTAATGAATTGCAGTTGGGATTCTTAGAAGATGACTCCGATTCGGAGGACTCTGATTTGGAGGATAGTGTGCAATCTTTGCAGCGTGAAGTCAGTAATTGTTTAGCTTTTCTAAGGCTCTGTTAGATCTCCTTTTTTTTTTTTTTTGGGGTGGGTGTGTTGATGATAGGAGTATATATGACTTGTGGATGATAGGAATAGGTGACACGGCAGTATAGCTTAAATGCCCTTCTGAGTTTTCTTATCGGACTGAATTTGTGTTTGATGCTAAGCTTAGGTTGGGATTATGTGTTGTAATTGATTCATGATTGTAATCAAAAGATGATAAGAATTTCTTGTTATTCTTATGAGAGATAGTATTTGATTATGTAAGATGTAAGAGTTTGCGGCGGATTCATCATCTTCTTCTGATCTACATCATTTGGTTGTTGATTTTAAAATTTGAGAAAAAGAAAATATGCATGATATAGAAATTTTGAGAACGTCCTGTCTCTTTTCGTTTTTTTTTTTTTTTGCATGGGAAATGAAGGATGTTCAAGTTATTTACTCATTGGTATCGAATCCCTATAAGGTTTTAATCCATACTGTTCATTCATTGGTTAATTGTGATTTTCTCTATTCATTTGATATTTTTCAATATTTCGTTTAATTGTTCAAAAAATCCCACAACTTGGGGTGCTATATTTATTTGGTCCCAAAAGACCAAAATCGTCTTCCTCAAGTGCCATAACTTGCATTTCCACTTTTTCGTTAGTTGACTGTTAAAATGGAACGGCACATGCTTCTCACATAACATTTTGTCAAAGGGCATTCTTTGAATTTTAGTGCTGCGTGCGTGTGAAAACCTGACTAAAAAGTTCTATTAGAATAAAAAAGAATTTAGACACGTGTTAGGCACATGGGTTTGAAGGTTGAAGCGGGAAATAGGATGATTCTCGAGAGCAGATCTGTCTCCTGTAATCTGAATCCCAAACAAACCCCTCAATTTCAACTCAAGAGTTTCTTTTGGCTCACCTAGATCTGGGTGAATTTCAGATGAAGAATCTAATACTTTTAACTCTGAATCGGACACAAACGATAAAGATAAAACTGCTTTTTCACTGTCGAGTATGAACTTGGATCCAGATCTTACACGAGTAAAAGGAAGAAATTCTTTTTTCCGATCAAAGGGAAGGATTCCAGTTAAAAGATAAAGCGGAGAAAAGAATGGGACTAATTTTTTTTTTATCTAAACGGCACCGATTTTGTTGGAAGGCAGAATAAGAAAGGATCATCATGTACAGACGATCTGCTCTCCATGATTCCCACTCCCCACCAAAAGAAGAAAAGAAAAAAGAAAATAAAAATAATCTTTAAACGAGTATATCTTTCAATCCGTAAAGAATTTGTAAACGAATTACATATGAAATTTATAGTACTCGTCGAGATCTATCCAACAAGATCCATAGTGAATATTTTTTCCGAGCTTAAAAATAATAAAATTCTGATGGACAGAATGAATGTGGATATCCAGTTTTACAAGATGGATAATCAAGTTATTTTAAATTGGTTATCCGTTGTGTTTATGCTGGTTATCCAACCAGTTTGAACTGGTTATCCAATTTGTTTGTACTGGATATCCACCCATTTGATTTGTATGCCTATCAAACTTATTTGTAATGGATATCCCACTTGTTTGTACTGGATATCCATTGCGTTTGTACTGGATATCCAACTCGCTTGTACTGGATATCCAACTCGCTTGTACTGGATATCCATCTATTTGGTTTATATGCTTATCCAACTTATTTTGTAGTTGTAATCCAACGGGTTTGTATGTATATCCAACTTATCTATTTGGTTTATATGCTTATCCAACTTATTTTGTAGTTGTAATCCAACGGGTTTGTATGTATATCCAACTTGTTTGTGTTGGATATCCAACTCGCTTATACTGGATATCCAATTTGTTTGTACTGGATATCCATCCATTTGGTTTGTATGCCTATCCAACTTTTTTGTACTGGATATCCATCTATTTCGTTTGTATGCCTATCTAATTTGTTTGTACGCACTGGATATTTATCCAACTTTTTTGTGGTGGTTATCCAGTATTTTTTTTCCTTGCTCTTTTATTAAAATGATTGTCAAACTTTTTTGTACTGATTATCCAACGTGTTGAACTGATTATCCAATTATTTTTTATTGATTATCCAATTTTTTTGCAATGCTTATTCAATCATTTTTTCTTTCTTTTTTTTTAAAGAGCGAATGTCAAAAATATAATTAGATAACAAGTACAAACAGAATGTATAATCAGTCCAAACCTGTTGGATAATTAGTAGTAACACAACGGATAACCATTTTTCAAAGAAAAACGAAAAGCACAATTCTTCATTTCTGCCCGTAAATTTAAATGCATTTAAAGATCAAAAAAAATATTCAACATGGATCTTATCGGATAGCTCTCATCGAGCACTATAAATTTCATGTATAATTCGTGTTCTAATTCTTTACGGATCAAGAGATGTATGCAATACAAGAATCTTAATATAAACTAAACTGGTTATCCATCATTCTAAACTAGATATCCATCTTATTCTGCCCATCGAAATTTAGTCATTTTTTAACTCGGAAAAAATATTCGACATGGATCTTGTTGGATAGATCTCGACGAATACTATAATTTTCATGTGTAACACGTTTTCTAATTATTTACGGACTGAGAGATATGATCGTTTGAATATTAGAAATGTTTTTTTAGAAGAGAGAAAAAAAAAGTGACAGGGACTAAACTTGCAAATAATAGGAAGATTATTAAAAAAAGTAAAAAAAAAAAATACAATAAAAACTAGTAGTGCAAAAAATAGGAGGGCGAGTATGGTGTCCCCGAGTATATTGGATAGAGACTCGGTAGAGTCACTCTCTTCCCTTAATTTGTTTTTCATCTCTAAGTTTTGAATATTCATCTACTAGGAGTTCGATGCGTGGTCATATCCCCAAATCATTCTATGATGTTCTTTTAAAGTGGTGTACCTTTTTTTAAAATCTATCTATACTAGTGATGTCTGGTCGCGCATTGCCCAGTCTATCTGTAGATCTTAGAAATGTTTATATTTGAAAAAAATAAAATTTTGTATTTGGAGCGATATATTTTAGAAATGTTTGAAGGATTTAGAAATGTTTTATAAGTGTGATCATAGAAATATTTGTATTTCGCAAAAAAAAAAAATAAATTGTATTTCGCCATATATGTTTTAGAAATGTTTTATAAGTGTTACTTATTAAATATAAATAGCTTAATCGAATATATGCGTTGAAGTAAATGTTAGATAAAATATAAAAGCATCCTAATAAATTTAAATATTAGTAAGATGATTTATTGATGTTCTCCATTGGTCGTGCCAAATCAATACTTAATTTTAGAGATTTTTAATAGCTTTGTAATAAGCTTCATCCGAAGGGTATACGCTTAAAACAAAATTGACACTTTGTAACAAAAAACCTAATTGATCAATTCAATTTAAAAAACCACTCTAGTTGAATGAAACATAAAGAAAAAAAAAAAAAAACGTGTCACGTAAAGTGCAAAGGGAGATTTAGTAATTTAGTTATGGTTAGACAAAAGGGTAATTTAGTATTTTCTACATGCCACGTGGCAATCATATGAGGTGTTTGAAAGGGAAGTTTTTGTTTCTAATATAGTAGGATATATTTTTTAATATAATTTCGGGAACAGTGGTTGTAGGATTGGGATAAAAAAAAAGAAGAAAATTTAAAGTGATGTAACTATGTCATGAAAATAATTATTATCACATTGCAAAAATATATCTGCACATTGAATATATAACTATATATCACTCGAATTTTAATCACATATCGGTAAAAAGAATATAATTTTGGAAAATAATTTGTGGAGAAAAAATTTAGAAGAAAATTTAACAGGGAATTTATAAACGTCTATACTTATACTTTTTATTTGGACTTTACCCATTTAAGCATTAAGATGGATGATAGTTAAAATTCAGTCACTTCTTTACCAAAAAAAAATTAAAAAATTTAGTCACATAATTTTCTGTTAAAATTCCCTATAAATTATTATTATTATATTAATATTATTATATTAATATTAATATTATTATTATTAGTATAGTGAGACTTAATCTTAAAAATGGTCCTCTACATTAGGCTAAATGCCCATTTTGGTACTCTAGATTAACATTTAGTTGGAATAGTCCCTACATTTTTCTTCATAATTCTTTTGGTTCTCTGGCACTATTCAGACAGTTTGACCAGATTTGGCGCCATGTTAACAAGGATATTTTCGGCATCCTACAAAATTTACATTTTCCACAAAGAAAGTCATTGATGAAATAATAATAATATATATATATATAGTGTGTATATATATATATATACATGTGTGTGTGTGTTTATATATATATATATATATATATATATAATCAAAACAGGTCGTGCCTGGCGGGTAAAGTACCCCTTTTATTTATAAAGAAAAGGAAAGTGGCAGTGCGTATGACTTACCACCTTTTACAATACATCAAATAAATGTTAAAAGAACTAATAGAAATATTTTACAGGACTATGATCAACAGAAATTTATTTTTTCTGAGCGATGTACTTTCGGATTTGCATTGGTACTAAGCTTCTTCCTTTGTTTACGAGCAGAGATAAATTCAGATTCCTCACCATTTGCAACTGGAGCCAGGATTTTTTTCGAATTTGATGTGTTTTCATCATGAGTTGCTTTTTCGCATCTACTTTTTTCGACCGTTCCAACTACTACTAAGCCATCTTCTGAATCATCTTCTTTACACATAGACTCGTCGGCATTCTCTTCAATCACATATTGTTATCGACGGTTCAAAAACAACAAGTTGGTTTTGTTGGTTGTGCTGATTTAGATTATTTTCCTTTAGTAGCTCCCCATCAATCTTTTCGCGATGAGCTGGTTGCTTTAGATTATTTTCATTCTCCATCCTATCCCGACCTTTATCATTTGCAGCCTTAATCCTATCATTGCAGTTTGTATTTTAGTGATCCTTCGAAATTTCGTTAGGAGAATCTGTAACATCAACAACTTCAGTCCCGTCTTTATTTGCTTCTTGTGGCTTTGTTACTTTTTGCATATTCGCTTCATTTTTTTTCCCGTTATGTCTTTATCAGACTGCTCAACTGGAATTGATTCTTTTTTTATCAGTTAAACCCCAATTTGAAGCAGTAGTTTCTGTTTTTGTGATTTTGTGAAAAGGCAGTGGGAGTAAATGAGAGTAAAGAAGACTAAAATATTTAGGAGTCTTAGAAGACTGCTAATAGTAAATGCAACCAAATTGAAAAGGCAAAGTCCTTTACTACGGCAAATCCAGGGAAGCAGTGAAAAGGGCTAGAAATTTGCAAAGAGTTTGAACGGCTCAAAAAAAGAAGGGGAAAACATCAAAAGGAAAGGGTGATTGAGGGATTTAAAAAGACCGAGACCATAAATAGGCCAGATATGAAGATTTACCTAATTTTAAAATTGAATTTAGCAATGTGATGAAGTGACAGCTTTTTTGCATGAGTTCCAAATGGCATTAACTAAAGACGGACAAGTTCTGCAAGTGAATGAAGTTAAAAATTGGAAAAAAA
This sequence comes from Oldenlandia corymbosa var. corymbosa, assembly GCA_949775105.1. Taxonomy (NCBI): domain Eukaryota; kingdom Viridiplantae; phylum Streptophyta; class Magnoliopsida; order Gentianales; family Rubiaceae; genus Oldenlandia; species Oldenlandia corymbosa. The sequence goes on along the minus strand of OX459121.1, from coordinate 21,277,932 downwards.
AAAAAAAAAGGATAGTGAATTTAGCAAAACCAAGTGCTAAATCGATAATGAAAAGATAAAATTGATGGAAACTGTTTGAAGATAGGTAATGAGCTTAAGTTGTCAAAGTGTTAAGCCTTCCTCCTTGAGGAAACAAGAGGACATTCTCTCGCTAGATTTTTAGAGAGAAGGACAACTTCCAATCATGCTTAATCACATTGATGGAGCATAGTCTGATGATTAAATTTCAATGATGATGTTTTGATTTTGTTATGTCCCTAAGCATAGTGGCGGAACTAGAACATGAACACCACCGGGAGGAGGGGGTTGTAAGTGGTGTTTTATCCACATTTAAGTGGGATCTACTGGGGTGATTTTTTAAAAAAATGTCATACCCGGGTTAGTTTAGTATTTACTGATAGTATCGGGACTTATTTGTAAATTTGCATAATTGGGTCAGATTATATATACGAGGTCAAATGTATCAATCAGTATCGAATATTCAGTTAATTAAAAATCAAAAAGGTTTGCAGTTTTTCCCTTTTCTTGTTCTTCGAAGTTCCAACGTTTTTCCGACGAATAATTCTCGCCATTTTTTCACGGGATAATCTCCGATCCTGACAATTGGTATCAGAGCTATCGATCCTCGGATTGGTACATCATATCGAATTGGAATGGATTTTAACAGTTTCGAAGCTCCCGATGTTGGTGTTGATCGTCGGTATTCATTTGGCGGTGAGTTTTGCAGAATCACGACATTGGAATCGTCGGAGTATGTCTTTGTTCTTCCGGATGGTAACGTCAGAGCTCCCTGAGACTTTCACGGTCATGATGATGCTGAGGATTGGCTGCAATATTACGACTATTTTTGTGTCCGATTGCAAATTCCGGAGGAAGAAAGGATCGAATGGGTGCAACAATGGCTTTATGGAGTTGCTCAGGATTGGAATCAAGAGTTTAGGGCAGTGACTGGTGATTTTTCTTGGGATGACCTTTGCGAGGGTTTTGTCCAGCGATTTGGTTTCTAAGAAATGAATTCGACAGTTTCCGATTCCTTTGACCGGCAGTGGCTGGAATTCAAACTTAGTTTGCTAAAGGACTTGATATGCTGCATCAATGACTATTTTGAATCGATCAAGGCGTCTAGATGTAAATTGGAAAAGGCTCCATTAATGGCAAAGGATGGTGTTTTCAATTCCAATCGAGTTTTCAGCCAAGAAGTAAGGTCAAAATTTCGGTTAGGCAACAAGGCAATTTTTCATCTCAAGCTGTGAATTCTGCTAAATCTGTGGATTTTGATTATTCTTCCTCGGAATTAAATGGTGATTCTTTGAGTTTGGATACAATGGATTGTGAACTTGAGGATGTTTGTGATGAAGTTGAGCATTTAGGTGATATTGTCATGACTGAATTGAATTGCAATTATGTTGACATTAGGGCTGTCAGTTCGGGCGGTTTGGGCGGTTCGGCCGAAATTCGGTTCAGTTTAATCGGTTTTTTACTCTCACAGGAACTGCCCGAAATCGAACCGTGAAATTAATTTAACCGAACCGAAGAAGTAATCGGTTTTTCAGTTCGGTATCCGGTTCAACTGAATTTAATATTGAATCCCAAAAAAAAAAAAATCCAGAATAAATAACAAGGACCATTTGCATTTCTGCTGCATTTCAATACTTCAAATTCAATACTCAGCATTTCAAAATTTGCAGTGCTGAGTGCAGCAGTGCACACTTGAACTGAAAATCATAATACTGAATCTCTGAAATATTATACCACATTTAAGTTCAAGTTCAACAACAGAGATGACACAAAATCAAACTTCAAAGTCTAAAATCCAAACTACAAATTCAAAGTCTAAAATCAGAAGATTCAGAACAGAAATTTCAAACAAATTCAAGTTTCATTTCAGAAACTTAAAATAGGCAACTTCAATCTGCAACTTCAGTCTTTATTCTTCAAGTGTTGAGTACTTAACAGTTCAACAAGCAGCATTGTAGCAATCTGGAACAGCATTGCAGCACTTCTCTCCATACTTGAATTCTATGTTCTTGGATATGGCTGACTTGTTTGCCCCTTCTTTTTGCTTCAGGGTAGCAATGGCTTCCACAATCATCTGCAAGAACCCAACCACACAGACCCAAAAAGGGAGAGAAATGTGATTAGTGATAAAAAGTAAAAGACTAAAAATTGTACTATTGCACAAAACTGCATAGCTATCAAATTTTGAAAAGCACTACTGGTCCAAAACTCAAATTCGTGAAAAATTAGGAACTTTTGATCTGGAATTCTATTAATTGAGCTGGACAAAGATAAAAGGGATCACAAAAAAAATGGTTTCATAATTTTCAACAACAAAAGAGAAAGGGCAATTTCTACTTTTCCACTTTGGCGACTTGTGGAAAAAAAAAAAACCTATTCTTTTCTCCCTTTTTAAAGCATCAAACAACTTAAATCAGGCAAAATCAACCCAGAAAAAAAAATCCAGAATAAACAAAAATTGAAATTAGCGAATCTAGAAACACAGATGCACGAGCTGATTTGTTTCGAAAGAATTACGCAAAAGAATGGGTTCAACTTAAAATCCAAGAAATCAATTTTTGACAAAATATAAAGAGAAAAAATATGAAAGGTTAAAAATTAGTAAATTTATAGGACAGAGGAACAGTAAAAAGAGTAATTCTTCAACTAGTTTGTAAATTTCGACGACTCAACTAAATCCCAATTCCCCAATCTAAAAGTTCAAACCCTAATCTCATAACCCCATTAACTCTAATCGATTCGATGACCCAGATCTGGAAAGAAACCCTAAGTGAAAGTTTTGATGGATTTTTTTGGATTATATGACAGATTTGGAACGATTGATAGCTGGATCGATGGATTAACAGAGGTGGAAAGGTGGAACGGCTGTCAGTGGCGATTGTTGACTGTCGCCGCCGTCGAGGTTGAAAGTTGAAGCTGGATTGTGAAGAGAGGAAGAGAGCGAAGGAGAGAGGAGGAAGAGAGAGAAAATCAGAGGAAGAAATGAGGTGAAACACTAATCTCATTCATATATATATATGAACATAAAAAAAAATAAATTAATTAAAAATCAGTTTGTCGGGCGGGGCCTGAACTACTTTTTGTTCACCTGCACCCGCACCGTTTAAATTATCGGGTGGTCGGGTGTACTCGAATTACCCTAAAATGTCCCGAATAGCCGAACTGAACGCTCCATTTTCCATTCGGTTCGGGCAGGTGGTCGGGTTGACCCGAATAATCGACAGCCCTAGTTGACATAAAGTCTGTGCATTCTATTTCTTTTGAAACTTCAGTCATGAATCTGAATGTATTGTCCGGAAGTCTAAGTGATAAATGTGATGGACGGAGTACTGTTGTTGATATATCTGTTGCTGATGAAAATATGCATTCTAGTTCTGTGGAAGCTTCACGTCAGCATTTAGAAGTTTATTCTGTCAATCTGAAAAATGATGGTTTCAATGATAATTTCAGTAATGGAATTCAAATGAGTTTCTTTGTTTTTGACCCTGAGGTTGACAAATGGGAGCATTTTGTTGATAAAAATGAACTTGAGAAATGGATGTTTTTATTTGATGAGAGAAGGCAAATTTACTATGATTGATCAAGTGTTTGTGAGTCTAAACTCTGAAAATGTTAGAACGTTTAGTTTTAACGAAAATCACACTAGTGTAGCAGTTTAATTGGAGATGAAGTTCGATGCTACTCGTGTCTGCTGCACAACCTAGAGGACAAGGTGGTTTTCAGGGAGGGAGAAAGAGTAGTTTGGCAAATATAGGTGTGGAATAGGATGGGTAATGTCTTTAAGTTTATATTGGTTCCTTATGTGGAATCGAGTGGTTTGTTGATTAATTTTGCCTATAATCATGTGATTTCAAGGACTAAAATAGTATATGGGAGGAATTTCTTTAAGTCACATATTTTGTTTGGTCAAGTGCCTAGATTTGGGAATTGTGAGTTTGCTGCTAAGTGTGTTTTACAGGACTACGGGATTGAGATTAAGATTCCAAGAAATAAGAATTTGTTTACTATGCGGATAGAGTCGGGTGGAATTTCTTTAAGTCACATATTTTGTTTGGTCAAGTGCCTAGATTTGGGAATTGTGAGTTTGCTGCTAAGTGTGTTTAACAAGACTACGGGATTGAGATTAAGATTCCAAGAAATAAGAATTTGCTTACTATGCGGATAGAGTTGGTTACATGTTTCAAAGGTGGAACTAGCAATTGTCTGGAAGAACTTCTTTGAGCCATGTCTCAATCAATGGAAAACTTTAAAGATTGGGTTATAGAGGCAACACTATTCAAAGGAGGTACTAGTATCATCAAGTTATTGGAATTCAATGAATGCAATGTTGGTATGTGGTGGACTATAATTCCTTATGCATTTTGCAGCCATGAAGTCCAGGGTGTTTTTGTTGAAAAGGTAGATATTACTCTTTGGTTGCTGATGACAGTAAACTATATACACTTTTAGCAGGCACTTTTTACTCATTTTTACTTAGTATTGGGTGTCAATTAATTAGTAATTTACTTTTGGGTTGATTTTGTATTTCAGGGTAATCAAGGGGCTAATATGGAAAATCAGCATAAATGAGGGCCAAATTTCACAAAAGAGTATCATTTTGGACTGAAATGGAAGCTGCTAGAAATCAGGCTGCTGGAAGGTCGATTAGAGCTGGAGCAAGTGGAGAAATCCTTGCTGAGGAAGGAAGAATGGCAGCAGATGATCACAACTTGGAAGAATCTGCAGCAGCACACTCAATTGAGAAGAAGAAGGGCAGCTACTCTGCTGCCAAGTTGCTGCTGCAGTAGTTGTTGCTGTTGTCAATTAAAGAGGAAGGCACAAGCTAAAATCTTGGTGCCTAAGGAAGGAAATTACTTGCCATCACTGCAAGTTGTGGCTGCTGCAAGTGGAAGAAGAGAAAGAGGGAGAATATGTGAAGAAAGCAGCTGCAACTTTGCTACTTACCAACTGATGCTGCTGCTAAGTTGATGAATTGGCTGCTGTAGAAGGGTGAGCAATGGTATAGCAAGTGACCCCGGAAACAAGGAAGAAAAGGGCAGAAGATTCAGGCTGGATTGGGGGCTGGAAACACAATGATGGAAGGAATCATGTTGTTGATGATGTTGCTTGCTGACTGCTGCAAATTGAGCTGTGAGGATTAAAGAATGAAGAAATGGAGATTTGTGGCTGGAAATGGTGAGAAGGTGCCGGAGAAGAAGACTAAGGACAAGCAGCAATGATAAGTAGAAGGTGGCTGATTGCGGCTGAAGAAGGAAGGATCTAACTAGAGAAGACAGCAACTTGCCAATTGGGGAAGTTGCTGAATAACCAAATGCCTTTGACTGCTGTATCTTGTTGTCTCCTCCAATATGCTGCAAGGAAAGCCAAAATTCTACCAATCCAAGCCTCTCCAAATCTCTATAAATAGTCAGCCAATAGCAGTAGTTAAGGAGGACAGATTGGGTATTTAGAATCAGTTACAAAAACAGTAGTTAGGTAGTTAGTTAGTTGGTTAGAAATAGGGTAGTAGCAGGAACAGGAGTGCTGACTGTCACTCTGTCAAGTGGCGAACGCCACTCGCCTAAGTGAGCAGACAGTGACTGCGCTACTACCATCTTTCCCTTTATATCCTCTAACCTTTTGATCTTGAATTATGTCTTATCTTTTACACTTTGTTGCTCTCAGGTTTAACTCCATAAACATGAGTAGCTAACTCAGTTAAGGTTTCAATCCCTACTATCTTTATGTTAAGGTTTTGATTCAGTTTTCCTTGATGAGGCATTATTTCTAGTTTAAATGCTTAAATTAACCTTTTGCTTAAATTGGAAACTTAATTAAATGCGCATGTATGTTATTGAGATCTGAAGGGCAAACATAACTCGAACGTCTTAACTTAGTCTATGACAAATGAGAAAATCTACCATTTGGTTTCAATCATCAGCGAGAGTTAGGTGATTGGCATAGGTGATCAACAGGGATTAAGAACTCAATGGCCTAGATTAATCTCAATAATCTGACTGAGAGGTAAATCATTTAGTAATCTATGACTCTTTACTTTATCTGAGAGGAATAGTAAAGAATACATGTGCCCGATCAAACAATAAATTATACACTACATGATTACTTGAATCAAAATTAGATCATAAAGGAAGGTGATTGACCCTTCTACCTCTTCACTCTGTCAAGTGACTATTCTCACTCCCCCAAGTGACAAATCTATTCAACTCTTTTACTTTCCTTTTCTTGCACTTTAATCTGATTTTGAGTGGTTGACTTCCGTCTCTATGGAACGATCCTACTTACCACTAGTTAATAGTTTTAAGTAGGTTTTATAAATATTCTATTGGGGTTGAAATCAACGACAGTCACACATTTCAAACCGCCAGTTGACCAGGAGCCAAATGGAGTATGTGGGGCCTTGCATTTTTCATTTTCTAATTAGAGATGCTTTCAGTTATGGAAGAAAAATATCAGATGAAGAACTTAGAGTACATCCACTAGTTAAAGAAGTCAATGCAAAGGTTGATGCACAACTTTGGCAAGTTTCTGCAACAAAGCATTTCGGGAAACTACATCTGATGAATGATATGGACAGGAGATTTCTTATACTTAATCAAGCTTAAACCAACGGGATATGATATGTTATGAGTTTCTGGAGTTTTTTGGCAGAAATCTAATTCCAAAACAAAAGGGAGTCAATTGTTGGTGGATTCTCAACTCTCAATCAGTGGGGTTTGATGTTTGTTTAGACAAAGGAAATCTGAGCGTAAAAAGCGAACTGGATGAATATTCTGAGCTGGCAACCTTCGATTTGATTTGGAGAGCTATAACTGAAGTTGGGGAATCTAGAAATTCACTAAAATTTCTTGGGTGGAGTCAAGAACCAGACAATTTCCTTGCTATGGACAAAAATAAAAATAGTGATATGACATATGAGGAATTCATGTGTTGATAATCTTCAAGATAGGAGAATTTGAAAAGAGTGTTGCTCAGTGGGTACTATCACTACAACCAAACTTTAATTCCTAGAGGCATTGTAGCAGAGTTTCTTTTTTGGTTTACTGGAATAAGGAAGAGCTGGCTGGAATTTGTTACCATTTGGGAGTTTTCTCTACACGAAGCTTATAAGGTATTGTTACTTCTTTAATTAAACAAAAAAAAGTCTGAGCTATCAATGAGATTGCAGCAACATATGTTCATTTATGATTTATGAGGTTCATTTTATGGTTCCAAATCTATCCTGGGTATGGATACCATGGATTCTTCATACATAAGCTGAGAACTTTTCTTAGATGGTATTGTGTTGCTCCATATGTGAAGGAAAACCCTTTAAATGTTGATACCTCACATAACACTGGTTATGGTACTGCTGTGGAGTTTGATCTTTTTGCATTTTGGTTATGAAGCATGGTGTTGAAGAGAATTATAAACAAAATAAGACAGGAATTTGGTTGAAGTTTATCAAAGACAGTATCAACTACCAGTTGATCTCGTCAGTGCACTAAAGCCACTTTGTTGCATTTTGAAACTACTTAAAGGTGCTACATCTCTTGGGCTGTTAAAGGATCATCAGCTCAGAAATTTTCAAGCAGTAGATACTAAACACCAATTTGGCAGAGAATGTGCATCCTTGGTGGCTTTGATATGCATCCCTGTTGGTGGTGTCCTCATCAATGTTTTTTTTTTTTTTTGTTCTATTAGTTTTGTTTTACAAGTCTTGACGACAAGATTCATTTTAGAGGGAGGGATTGTACTGCAGGGGTTAGTTTAGTATTTGCTGATAGTATTGGGACTTATTTGTAAATTTGCATAACCGGGTCAGATTATTAGGGCTGTCAAATCGGGTGGTTCAGTTGGTTTGGGTGAATCCCGGTTCGAATTAATCGGATTTTTTCACTTATAAGAACTGCCCAAAATCGAACTGCACAAACTATTAAACCAAACCGAACTGACCGAATAAACAATCGAGTTTAGCGATTTGGTTTCGGTCCAACCAAATTAAGACAATCTGAAAGTGACTGAACAAAATGTAGTTCACTAATCTGAACAAAATGAAATGTTCATTCCAATGGTAATTCACCTATATATATCTAAACTTAACTTAAATCAGCAAAAAAAAAAGAAAAAGATCACAAATGTCAAATGTTCACAACACAAATGGTCTCATTTCGGCATTCGGCATTCAACAATACATTTGACAAAATGTAGTTCACTGCCCACAACATTATAACAAATTTAAAAGTTCATTACAAGCCCATAGTTCACTGTTGAGAACAAATTAAAAAGTTTCACAACTCACAAGTCCACAATTGACAGTCAACTGCTAGGAAGAACTTATAAACAGAAATTCAAGAACACAAAAGGTTCAAGAATCAAGAGTTCAATGATCAAAAAGGACCAAAACACTAACAGAAATTGAAAGATCCAAAACACTTAAACAGAGTTCAAAAAACTGAAAAACATATTTCAGTCTTCGCAGTTCAACTTCAGTCTTGTCTTCACAGTTCACAGTTGCACTACAATCTTCAACTTGGCAATCTGCGAAATGCAAATTCAAAAATTCAGAAATTAAGTCTGCAAACTCAGGCCACAAACTCAAAATTTCAGTCTACAAATTCAGAAATTCAGTTTGATAAGTAAAGTTTAGAATCTACCTACCATTAAAGTTTAGTCCGGTTGATCATTACACTCATGCACTGCCACATCCTAACTCAGTCCAGATTTTGTTCCCCTGTTTCAGCACCTGAAAAAAAATTATTATAAGTTGTAACCCCAAATGAATTTAAATAGCTAAAAGTATCAAGATGCAAATATTGAAAATCACAAATGCCATTTAGTACTTTTGACCATCTTCTTCAATTTTTGTGAGATCTTTCCATTTTTCTTCAACACCTTCTGAATCCACAACCTCCCTAAGCCAATCTTGAGCGCATATTAAGTTTTGAATAGTCTTCAGAGTTGAAGAGCTCCTAAAAGCATCCGATACCCTCCTACTCGTGCTAAAAACAGATTCGGACGCCACAGTAGATATAGGGATTGCTAAAATATCACGAGCCGTCAAAGAAATGATCAGAAATTTTGACTATCAACCTTCCACCAGTTCAGAATCTCAAATGTTGGACCACCTAATTCGGTTGTCTCCATCAAATACTTGTCCAAATCTGAATTTGCACTATTTTCACCACTTTCTAAATTTTTCTTCTTCAACAACTCTGCCCTAAATTTATTCCTAAGTATCTATGAAGGTTTAACGTCTATCGGGGAAGATCTTTTCCCCGATGTAGCAGACTGAGAAGAACTACTGTCAAGAGTGGAGGAAGGTGAACTAAAACTAGAATCAGAGGCATGGATTCTAACATAATCCGCATATGACTCATACAAAGAACTTTTAACAAAATCTTGCTTCTTTCCCCCATCAACTTTTTCATACACTTCATACAAAACAATTTCTAAGTAATCCAATTTATTTCTTGGATCTAAAATACTTGCCATGTAAAGAACAACATTCATTTTTTCAATGTCACCATAGTACTTATCAAACTTGGATTTCATCATTAAGGCCATAGCTTGTTGTTTAGGATCTACTGTTTCATTGATGGTTTTCTTCAACATCACATCAATACAAGTAATATCATCAAAAAAGAAATCCAAAGAGACAGATTTGGTACGAGATATCCTCAACGTAATCTCGTAAAAATGTTGAAGAAGGCCAACCACTATCCTAGCTTCTACCCAATCCAATAACGTAGGTAGCCCAAGCCCTGAATTTGGCACCCCATGAACATGTTTCTGAGTGTCCCTATACTGTGGTTCACCTAATTCAAACCTCTTAAATGCTCTCTCATAAGCTTGGGCAGTTTTCAACATCAAATATGTGGAATTCTACCTTGTACAAACATCTAAAACCAAATTCTTAGAGTTATTATACTTTTTTATTTCAACTTATTTCCTAAACTTTGCAATTTTTTGAGGGAAATGCCTAATATATTTTATTTCAGCTCTAATCCTTTCAACGGATTTACCAATATGACTCAAACCATCCTTAACAACAAGATTCATTACATGAGCCATACAACGAACATGCAACCATTTTGCAGGCAAAAATCATTTTTCTCGGTGAGCAAATTGTTCTTTCAAATAATCCAAAGCAACATCATTAGCACTTGCATCGTCAATAGAGATAGTAAACACATTTTTAATTTCTCAATCCAACTAACAATCATCAATTGATGTACCAATATCAACACCTCTATGACTTGAAATAGGCCAGAAACTCAAGATTTTCTTTTTCAGATTCCAATTGTTATCAACATAAGGGCAGTAAGACACATATAATTAATTTGTTACAAAGAAGTCCAAGTATCGGTGGTCAAACATATTCTACTAACGTTTCCCTTGATCTCAAGTTTCAGTTATCCTTCTAAGCCAAATACAACTTATAACAATCAGTAGCTACAATTTATCTACACTTGGGAACAAACAAAGGTTGCAACTTTCGCAGAAAATACCTAAACCCTTTTTTTCTGAACAAACATGAAAGGAAGCTCATCGACAATGATTGTATAAATAAATGCCCTTGTGATTTCTTTTTCATTATACATCCAGCTGGTTATATTAGCTTGTGCTCCATCCTTACTTTCAGCAATTAACTTACTTTGACCAGGATCATGGCTCAAAGACAAATACTTCTTATAAACCAGCAAATGACTACGAAGGTTACTTGTTCCATGTTTTCTACTTTCAGCCCTATACTAATTATCACAGTACTTACATGCAGCCCATGCTTCACCTTTTGCATCAGTAAAAGAAGAAAAATGGGGCCATACTATGGACCTTTCTCAATTTACCCTGCGTTTGCCTGAAGGCTTACAAACAGCTTCAACTGGTCCCATCGTTTCGACTTTGACATCGATCATGACATGTCCATTCTCGGGAATATCATGCAGAGGAGGCAGTATATTCAGAAGCTCCTGATCCTCAAACTCCTTATCCTCAATGTCCTCAATGTCATCAATGTTATCATCAAATTGAGACATCTAAAAAGCCAGAAAAAGAAAAAATTAGTTCATTGAGACACAGTTGACAGTCACAATCCACCACTGGCAGCAACAATAACAAATTGAAACTGATCCAAATAAGATTAAAGTACAGTCTATAAAGCCACCAACAAGATACAATTTACAAGAACATTGATCAAATAAAATTACAGTATACACAACCTCCATTTGTTTCTTCAATGGTCACTAGACAGTAGCCAGTACCAACAAGGCAACAAGAATCCAAAGACCTCTGAGTAGGGAGTATGACAAACCAAAAATCTAATGAAATGCAAAAAGTAAAACAGTAAAAGGAAAAATTGAAAAGCATATCCATTTGAACATTAGAGTTTCATCAGAAGAATCACGAGAAAAAAAAGAAACCCAAAAGCTCCACTGATTACAAAAATCAAAGAACCCTGACCAAAAAAAGAAGCCACCAAATCTTAAAAAAAAAAAAACAAAACGAACTAATCAAGGGAACAATACACAGAACACAAATAGATCATAGCCATAGAGAGAGCATGCAAAAAAAAAAAAGAGCTGAACCGAAGGTATTCTTACCTCGTATTTTAGATCTGGTTGACTTGTATTCTGGTTGCTTTGAAGAGGACTAGAGGAAACGCATGTGAGGAATGAGGGAGTGACCGGAGTTTACTTTCGGAAGTCGGAATAAGAGATGGAGGGATGACTAGATCTGAAAGGGGCAATCGATTGATTTGGTCCGTTTGGAGGAGATGGTCGAATTGATGGTTAGCCGGATTGGTTACGGAAGATGACCGGCGAAATGAAGTGAAGGAATGACGGATTCATCGGTCGGATTATGGTGGAAGTGAAGGTAAGGGACGACGTTGCCGCGATTACGCAGCAGCAGCCAAAAAAAAGAATAAGGTGGTAAATCGTAAATGAGGAGTAAAAGAAACCCTAGTAGCAATTACCATATACATATTTTTATTTTTTATAACAAAGTTAATAATAATTACGGGTTCCGGGCGGTGCCCGAACAAAAATTCCCTCACTCGCACCCATACCGATTTGTGATTGCGGTTTACCGGGTTCACCATTATCACCGAATTAAACTGATTAAATGACCCGTTTCCCCTAAATCGGGTTCGGTGTGGGCGGGTATTCAGTTTGACCCGCTTAAGTGTATATATAGGAGGTCAAGTGTATTACTCAATATCGAATATTAAGTTAATTGAAAATCAAAACGGTTTGTCGTTTTCCCCTTTTCTTGTTCTTCTAATGTCTTTCCGGCGAAAGATTCTTGCTATTTTGTCACCGGTAATCTTTGGTCCTAATATATAATCCATGTAAGACTTTGATGGTTTGTGGAATGAAAAGGTTCTTGTTTTATTGTTTATATGGGTTCTGAGCAGGTGGAATTCTTTTAGAAAGTACACATTTTAATTAGTCTGGGCCAAAATCAAAAATTTCAGACCAAATAAAAAGACTTGGCTTTCCTGCTACCTCTTCTTCTCCTCCTTACTTCGCCCAGCCACCAAACTCTCCGAAAGTCAAAAATTAGGAGTATAAGTGGCGTTTTCATACTCCTATTATAGGAAAAATTCGGCGGCGACCCAGGTGCTTCACTGGTTCTGCCGCACCTAAGCAAGTGATGGGGTGGTAGTTGTGGTGCGGCGGTGGCTGCATGGTGAGAAGAAGAGGAAAGGAGAACAGTGGGCGAACCAGCCTCTGGTATTTGGGGGGCTCGCCGTGTATTAGACTTTGGAGGGAAATTTTTTAATGTTTTTGACTTTATCAAATAATACATATATTAGGAATTTTTATTAATAATAATTGAAATGAAATAATATGCATATCTTTATTATTTCTAATATTCACATTATTATGGTGTTAAAATCTACAAATCTTACAAATCTTTTTAATAAAGAAGGCCTAAGATTCATTTGGCTAAATTATTCTAATTCCTAAAAGTACGAAATACTAGGATGTGATGTCAATTATAAAACATTTAGAACTTAAGGGGGCGTTACTTCTATTCAAAAAAGGCACATATGAAGATTTTTAAGTGATATGGGGTTTATCTATCATTTTCTAAATCATAGTGACCAATCTTGGAATTAATAATCTAATAATGTCAACCCTCAAGTTGGGCTTTAGTATATTCCTCAAACCTCCTCACACTCATATTTTCGGGGAGGGGGGAGGAGCTGAGTAATTAAAGTATGACCACCAAGGCTCCAGTAGGGGATACCTCTATGGGTATCTTCGGCAAACCTGAGGGGCTTGAGACCCCCCAAGTCCCAAGGTGGTTCCGCCCCTGAAGGAGAAGGGTGCTTTTTTGTTTTTCTTTCTATTTTTATTTTTTCTTTTTACAATTGAAGTCTAAATCAAAAAATCAAGGGACCCAAACTAGTAAAAAAACTAATTAAATATAAATAGTTAACTGATTGGTTGTTAATTTAATAGAATTTTTGCCAAATATATCAACGTGTTATAAACTTAAAATGGTATAAAAATTGTTGAACAATATTTTTTAGTGGTGAATGAGTTGTTAGTTCAGTGGTAAAACCACCCTTACTTTCAAAAGAAGGCCATAAGTTCAAACCCCCACTCCAACAACAGTGAGACATTGTCTATTGACACCTCTAGAGGGCTAGTTATGGGAGACCCACTCATGAACCCCCGATTTCGCACATGTGCTTGTCACCCCGGACTTACCTAAGGTAATTTACCTCCCACTGTAGTTTGCGGACTATTGCAGTAGGCGTGGGTTTACCCATTTGTTATGGCAAACCCACTCATGAACCCTCGATTTTGCACCCAAGTTTGTCACCCCAAGTTTGCCTAGAGTGGTTTATCTCCCACTGTGTTTTGCATGCTAGGTTTCTCTCACACTGTGGTTTGCAGGATATTACAGTGGGTGTGAGTTTACCCATCTCTGGAGGGGTTCCCGGCGTTACCAAAAAAAAATATTTTTTAGTGAGTCAATTGAACTTCCCCTAAACATTAGGGACCAATATTGAGTTTTGCCCTTTTTCTGAAAATTGCTAGGTACTTACGAATCCTAACTCTTATTCAAGGGATCAATTAAGTAATTTACTCTTGTAGATTAAATTCAAATTTCAAAATCCGATGTGTTGGATAATAGAAATTTAACACAGATGTAAAAATATCACCACAATTTATCAGTTCATGGATCAGACAAAACCTCCCACCATCAACCACAACCGCATCGGCCGCGAGGTAGGCGGAGGGGAGTTTACGGACCCTTCCGCTGTCGACCACCACCACATCGGCGGCGGGGGAGGCGGAGCGGATTCCACCGTCACTCCCAGTTATGAATTCCAGCCGATTCCTCCCGTCGGATCCTCTGCTAACATCACAAGAGCAGATTCAGTAGATACCAAAAACATTAACGCTGGTGGAATCAAGGTGATTATAAAGCATCCTTCTTTGGCTTATGTTTTTTGAATTTTTAATTTCTTGTTATTTGCATTTGATTTTGACATGGATTAGTAGTCTGGAAAACCCAAAGTTGCATTGCTCTGTTCTCGTGGACTGCATGAATGGCTGGGATATATAAATTATCGTTCTTATTTGGCAGCTTTCGATCGCAAATTGTAGTAACTAAGATCCAATTGCAAACGGTAATAACGCTCACAAGAAGAATTCCTCAAACTTTGATTTTCCATGATTTGGATGGAATAATAGCCATGGTTTTTTCAGCCATTTTTAGAATTTGAAGTTCGAGGGTATCTCAGTAATTTACCTCTTCCCGTGATATCCAGGGATTCCGGGTTCTGAATGTCTGTTTTATATGGAGTCAGGTTAGGTTCTGTTTTAAAGTTTGAATCTTTTGGGGAAGTAGCGCTTTTGGAAACTAGAGTGATTTTTAATAGACAAGGTTTTGGTTTTACAGTTCGATTCTACCAAGGAATAGTTTCTTTGGGAACTATAGAGACTGATTCCTAAAAGTTTTTTGCTTTAGTTTAGTCTTCTATAAATAATGTATTTTCTCGAAGGGAATTTACACGGATTCATCAATAACCAAAAAAGCTTTTTCTTCCCTGGCATCTTTCCACTGTTTTGGTTCAGTTTATTTTGCATCAATTTTTCTGGTTTAATAGCACCTAAGATCCTACGGCTTCTGCTTCATCAGTTCCCTATCAAATATTATTGCGGTAAACCATTCCTTTTCCTAAAAAATAATAAGAATAAAAAGAAATCTTTCTTTCTGAGTTTCAGGGAAAATCTTTAGTGCTCAAAATTTGTACTGCTAGTCCGGGGTCAATGATTGAGAGACTCAAGCGTTGTAGTATTGGGAAGGAGGGGCAGCGTAAACTGAGAAAACTTGTGGGACATATCAAAATTCGTGAGGGCTTTTTTCCTGACTGGTTACTCTCAGAAATTCTCTCATGGCTTCCTATCAAGTTGGTCATCAGGTGTAAATGTGTATCCAAACATTGGCATTCTTTCATATCTAATCCTTCTTTTCCCCGTTTTTACATGTCGCGATCCTGCTTTCCTTTGTCTTCGCCAGCGCCTCGTGGCTGTCCCGCTTGGGCTCTTGTTCCTTGTTATATGCGTGTGGAAGGTTCTAATTTTCTTACATATCCTCATTATGAAAGACTAGAGGATGTACATTCTGGTAAAGTGTCATTACCTGGTTGTTATGTACTTCCTCTGCCGATGTCACAGGAAGCAAACGCAAGGAAGGATCGTATGTTTTATCTTGTCAAAGCAGTTAGCAATGGGTTTGTTTTGTATGGTTTGTCGCATCCTGCGCACCCCATGTCTGAAGTGGAACATTATATATGTAACCCGATAACCAAGCAGTGGTTTGCCCTTCCTCCCGCACCCAAGTATTTGTCAAAAGAAGTAAGCGTTGGGTTTATTGCACAAGTTGAAGAAGAATGCATTTTAACTAGTTACAAGGTCGTATTACTTCATTGTCCACCAAGGGGGCGAATTCATTTAGAGTTGGAGGTTTTTTCTTCTGAAACTGGTGAATGGATCGAGTATAGCTTGAAGTCTGATCACCCTGTTCGTGTCTTCGGTCTAAAGAGAGCTGTTTACTTGAATAACAATCTGCATTGGGAAAATGGCAGGCGTGGAATTATAGCATATGATCCTTATAACACTCCTGAAAAGTTCCGAATCATTTCAGTCCCGGACGGCTTTAAGAGTCCTAAGTCAAAGGGAAAAGTAAGCTTGTGTGATGTCCAACAAGGACGCCTTGTGCTTTGTGAAATGGAGGGTGTGTATGAATGGGAAGGCTTTTCAGATTTGAAGGTATGGGTACTTGAGGACTACAGCATGAACCGATGGTATCTGAAGCATAGAATCAACAAGGAAAATGTAATAGTGGATGATAAATTATTATTGGTGGAGGAGATGTTTCAAGTTCTGCCAGCAGCTTTCCATCCATACGATGCTGATGTTATTTATTTGGCTCTGAATGACTATGACATCGTGTCTTACAACATGAGAACTCGAAGGATGGAAGCATTTAGTGTTCAGTTGAAACCTGAAAAGAGGAAGGGTGGAAATGAAATGCATATATGGCCACCATGCTTTCTGATTGAGCTAAAATTATGGCCGGTTTGCATTCCGCGTAGCTTATTATCATCTCTTTGTACGTACAAGGGGAGTTAATTCTATTCTCACTTACTGTAATTTGTGTAAGCAATGATTTTCACGCGTTTGAGTTTTGAAATTAAGTTAGATTCTTTATATCTGATTTCATAGGACTGTAATCTTATATATAAGTGATTCTTTATATCTGATTTCATAGGACTGTAATCTTATATTTAAGTGAGAGCAGTTTGCCCTGTACAGGGCATTTTGATTGTTTTAATTGCATGTACGATATGTTTGTTGGATTTGTAGGACTCCATTTCACTAATGACATTTTGGAAAGTACTGAATTTGAAAATGCCAAGCTATTGTTAGGTCTTCTTGTGGCCTCTCACGATCGGGTGGCTCATATTTACTAGCTACTAACTCAATTTACAGTGAACCGTTGATGTGTATTCTAGTTATTCCGATTGTAGTTTGTTCAAAGTTTCCGTTACGAATTGCAGAATTAGAAGATATTATCGACCGTTTAAGGGACTGCAATCACCCAGTAAGAAGTGCTTTTCTTGGCGAAGGGATGGATGTATGATGTACTATATCAATTTTCTATGTTAGAATCAATCTTATTCAAAACAGGATCATCATTTCTACGCTCTTAAAGCATTTCTAAAAAGAAAAAATAAAATAAAATTGAACTATATGTAGGATCATCTGCCATATCATCAGCTATGCTCAGGAATTTTAAAGGAAGAATTTGCTTCGAGTAGGTCGTTGCATTGGCCGACCTCGAAGTGGTATGTTTGGCATTTCTCCATCATGTACTCTATCCGGTCCTTAAAATAAGACATTTTGAATTGTTCTAAATTTCACCCACTACATATTTTTACATGACGAAAAAACCTTAAAAATATTTCCTAACGAATATAAAAATATATTTTTTAAGTTTTTTCATCAATCGAAAATTCATATTATGTGAAATTTAGGACAAAATCAAAATGATTTTTATTAAGGACCGGAGGGAATATTTAGCAATAAAAGCGCTTTGTTCTTTGTACTACTATAATAAAAGAGACATGACTTGAAACCATACTAACATGTTATGAGAATGTAAACCTCTAATCGTAACATGTAAATTGGTCATATTATCATGTGTGGTGTGTTTGGCTTAACTAGTTTGCTTTGGAGCCAATGATTTCAAGAACTGGCTCCCCCGAAATACATGTTTTATTAGTTGAATTGCTAGTATTCAAGAATGGTCTTAATAAATATATCTATTAGGACAAAGAATCCTATATCGGTATCGTAAAGAATCTGACATCAGTTTATAAGGTCCAAAGGCCATCCCACTCATTGCCAATTAGTTTTGATATGGGAGTCCAAGGACCAAGGTGACTTTGACATGGTGATTTTATATTCTCCCACTTGATCGTTGACTCGTGGATTTGTTGTAGACCGATCCAGCAGTATAATTGACTTTTCTCCCACTTGAGCGTTGACTCGTAGACTTGTTGTGGAATGATCCAACGGTATAACAGGCTTTCTCTCACTTGAGCGTTGACTCGTGAACTATTCTGTTCTTGTCCTGATCCAAGTCCATTGGGTATTTTGAAGGCCCAAATATAGGCTCACATGTGGTTCCACCTTAAAACCAATTGGTGATAAGGGGAGTAGTAAATGTGCTAATATATTAGTTTCAAGAGTCTCCCGTTTCCAATGTGGGGTGATAATGGGCGTAGTACATGTGATTACATATTGGTTTCAAGAGTCTCCCATTCCAATATGGGAAAAGGGAACTTAGGCAATTCTCAATATGCAATATTCTCTAACACTCCCCTTTCGAGCCCGAAAGGGGTTGGACAAACCGGATAAACTGCCGAATCAATAAAGGCCCAGATATAACTGGGTAAGTAGAAAAAGTAGAAATAGAAGGCCCAAATTTTTATTTACTTATTTATTTATTTTTATACATGGCTCAAATGAGCCTTCCCCTCCTTGGGTGTTGAACCCGCGTCATGCGGGTGAGGGGTGTAAGACTGTCCCACTACGGTAACCCCTCATTGACAAAGGCCCAGATTTGGGTAATTAGAAGAAGTAGAAATAGAAGGCTCAAAAATGGATAAGTAAATTAGACCTCGGATATAACTGCCGGTCCAGTCAAAGTCCGTCCCACAAGTCATACAGGTCCGCGGATAAAATCCGCTCTGATACCATCTTGAAGGCCCAAATATAGATCCACAAGTGGTTCCAGTAGGTTATGTGGTTATATATTAGTTTCAAGAGGGCAAAAAATTTAAAGACCTATTGGACTTAAGGGAGGGTGTTAAGGTGTATTATCTTATCCCACATTGTCACCGTGAAGAGAAGTGACCCTGTATATAAGTGTCAAAGGCCACCCCACTCATTGCCAATTGGTTTTGAGATAGGAGCCCAAGATACTTATATACTTTGACATTTAGTAATATTTTTATATTAATAAAATTGTGAATATACCCATTAGTTATCTACGTAGATTTTTAGTTTAATGAGAAATTTAAATTTTTTTAACTTTTCACAAATTAAAAAGAAACTGAGTATATACACCGAACCAAAACGTATAATCCTAAAGTCAATGCATAAAAACATTATGGAACCGTGATAAATTGGAACTAAAACTGAACAAAAATCAAAAGAAACCGAAATTGAGATCTTAAAGTTTGGCTTCGGTTCCCATCATTATGGTTTCAGAATCGCCGACTCCGGAATCATGAAAATGTCTGGCTGAAGTTATGTTTACAGTTAGCTGCAGACTTGATTGCTTTTAAATTTTTATTTTTATCTTTTGGTACAAACTACAAGGTTTATTATTTTCTGAACTGAAAGTTTCTTTTTTTATAATTTTCGAATTTGGTTTCTAGTCCAAAGATGAGAAAACATTTCTATGTTGTTGCAACAAAAAAATTGTTTTGGACTTGGGACATATTTTGTGTGCTCATATAGAGTTTCTTTTGGACCACATGAAAGAAGTGGTGCGCATCATTTTATCCATCCATTTAGTTGTCAGAATCTACCAAAGCATATGAGACTCACTCTGGCAACATGCATGAGAATCTTCTCCATAATATATACTTTTCTTTACCAAACTCTTGTTGTTTAAATCATGTGAACTACAAATACAATAGCATTATCCATTACGTTTTTATATGTATACTGAAAACGAGATTGTTTGTCACTCTTGTTGTGTTTCTTATCACTTACTCCGTCTGTCCCAGAATTATTGTCCAAGATTTCAGTTTTAATACAATTTGAATTAAAAATGAAAATCCAAACTGGACAATAATTATAAGACGGAGAGAGTACTATTATCATCTCATAAAATCGTCTCATTTGTAGAAATAAAAATTCAACATATGCTAGTTTTCTCACTAGGACTACATGGGGAATGTATTATAACTGAAATGTTGATTTAATAATAATTTAATCATTAATAAATATAAGTGAGACGAAAAATCTAATCTGAAAGACGATTTGAATTTCCAAAACAAATGAGTAGGACAATCATGATAAAAAATCGATAAGCTTTCACACTCTTCCGATTCCTCCCATCTCCAAACTCTTTTGTGGAGAACCTTAAATGAGGAGTCAAAACTTTTCATAATAGAAAAGGAGACAAAGATTCACATGTTGCTATATAGCAGCCTAACCTCTAAACTAACTTACAAGTGACCCACTTGAGAGACATCAAGGATCAAACAAGACAAACAGAAACAAGAAGTTTCCTCTCTTTTTTTTTTTTTACATATATGGCCACGCTGAAGTTTGTTCATTCACGGGCAATCCGGGTTCCTACCAGGTCCTCCATAGTAAAAGAAATTACCCCAACCCCCGTCTTTACCGAGCTGTACATCATAGCAGTTTGACTGCTCAGTAAAAACTCCTAGGTCATCAGGGGCTCTCAAGTTGTTTGAGTCATCTACTACTTGGATGTTCTTGAAATAACTTGCTCCTGAAAACCCTTCGTCCGGGAAATGGCCACTACCCATCTGAGTAGTTGTGTGTAATCCATCTGATTCTAGGTTTACGACTTCACCACCCCATTCCACCATTGAAGCACTGTCAACTAGGTAAGAAAATAGAGAAGCCGGCCAGTACCCAAGTACATAATCGTTTCCGAATTGCATCCACCAATTGCCTTCTTTTGGATCCTATCAACAACACATGGAGCAGTCACAAAAAGATGTAATCAAATGAATAATGACGGATAATTAATGATAAAACGTGACACGATATGAAATTCTGATACGAATATAACTTAGTGACATATATAAATGTGTTACACAACATTAACACGATCTAGTTTTTACACGGTAAAATATGACATCTAACAAAAGTTACAAGTTTTATAGAAATATTAAATAAGATTGACAACCTTCGCCGAAAATTACCACCCCTTAATCTGTGAATAAGAAAGTAGACCAGATTTTGACCCTTACTTTTTAAAAAAATGATGCATCAAGCCAAAAGATGTGTAAAAGATTCTCTGACTTCCATGCATATTCTAATACTCTTTTATGATTGTATCAAGCAGACTACTTGGACGTCATACATATAATAGTTTAAGGTGGACAACATTGGATGGTGATGGATCTTGTGATGGACTTGTCCAGTTGAACAAACATTCACCACAAAAGCACACCAAACAAGACACTGTTAATCTCAAAGCAAATATATAAAATTTACTTCTTTTAATGATATCATAATGATGATAATGATGAAATTCTTGATTTTTGAACATCCTAATAAGAAACAAATGATTACTTTTCTAAGTAGTCAAAACTTAAAAGTATCATTTTTTTACCTTCCAAACAAGTAAACTGATGTCATATTGGTTAGTTTTATAGCCAGAGATGGGGGAGATGCTGGCCCCAAGAGCTATGTCATTGTTGATTTGCATAAAGCCTGAGCAGAGCAAGTTGTAGCAACCCGTGGCTTGATAAGCATCACTCTGTCATCATTGTATTCAAAAATTTCAACACAAGAAGCCCACGAGACAAATAATTATGTGCTTAGCTGTATTAGTGTGGAATAAATAAAAAATAAATAAAACTGATGAGTGCCAACCAACCCAATAATTGAAGAAAAAGAAGAAGAAGAAGAAGTACTACTATTACTACTCAATAATTTGATGGCTTACAGTCCAATAGGTGAAAAGTCTTGTGTTGTTATCTCCATACAAATCAGGGCTGACCTGAAATTTTTAGTCAAATAGTATATGTAATGTTAGTGTGGAAGATGACTTTAAGTGGTCCATTTTGGCATTAATCAACAGCCTTCTTTATTGGTGATTTAAAATGGTTTTATGGTCAAAAGTGTACCTGCCAACCAGCTTCAATGCTGTTAAGATCAGAATTGAAAGAACCTCCCAATAGCCAAATCTGAGACAAGCTGAACTCATTTGGTTGCTGAATTTGAGGTTTCCAAACATTTATGGTTGCCTTTGCACCAAAATACCTTCCTCCCTCAACATAAGCAATTGCATGCTGAAGAACTCAAGCATAAAAGGGCGAAAAAGACCCAAAATCAACCACAATGAATGGGAAAAGAGGGAAATACATGTCAAAAAAAAAAAAAAACCCACAGATTTTGGTGTACCTGGTGACCAGTTTGGGTGATTAAGTCAGGAGAAGCAGACCTTGGCTTAGGAAAGCTCTTGTGTTTCTTCTTTCCAAACCTCTCAATAGAACTTGCTCTCAGTAGATCTTCCTGCTTTACCCTTCTAATTGGAATGGTTCCCTCAGGGCACCTTCCTTTGGAGTGCCAGAGTTGAGTGTTTGGTCTTGTCTTTTTTTTCAAATTGGATGTTTTGCTCATCCCAAAAATCCCTTCTGGATGATAACTCGGCCTCATCTAAAAACTCCAATCAAAACATTGAAAAAGAAGAGACCTTTTTTTAGCATTTAGCAGTTGTAGAACTTCTGTAAAGAAACCGAGGACTAGTTGATTAACCTGAATGGTATGGTTCTTGAGCAGAGGATGATCAAATGCCGGTTGATGGGACATATGAACACAATCAATGATATCACCATCTGGGCTCTGCAAAAGAAACATCATTTTCTCTATGAAATGAGTCTCCCAAGCAAACATACAAACACAGGAAGCATGAATTTGACAAAGCAGAAAAAGGGCTGACCTTGATGGTCTTCACTGGTGGCTTGTTAAATTTGTTCAATTGCTTCTGAACTTCAAGATTCTGAGTTTCAATGTCCAATCTCCTGGACCCTTCACTCAAATCCACCATCAATAACATCACAACAATTGCAAAGTAGTAAAGCATTCCATTTTGCCTCATCACTTTCATCCAATTCCCAGAGGCGGATTCTTTTCCCTTACTTTTGTACATCTTCCCAAACCATGCAACAAACACAATCTGGGGTGTTCTCAAATTTTGAAATCCTAAGTTTGAAAATTTATAGTTTGAAAATACCAAGAACAACAAGCCAAAGTAGTACTGTATATGTAAGAATGATGCCAAGAAAAACTGCCGACGCTCT
The DNA here is from genome assembly GCA_949775105.1 of Oldenlandia corymbosa var. corymbosa. Taxonomy (NCBI): domain Eukaryota; kingdom Viridiplantae; phylum Streptophyta; class Magnoliopsida; order Gentianales; family Rubiaceae; genus Oldenlandia; species Oldenlandia corymbosa. Next base: position 21,254,828 of record OX459121.1, on the reverse strand, counting down.
GTATTTAACAGAGGGAAGACGGTGGAAAGGGCAGAACAGGAATACAAAAGCGAGAAAACGGCCAACCAAAGAAAAAAAAAATTAAAAAGAAAAAGGAAAAATAAATCAATGAAGGAATGAAGGAGAAATGGAATGTGAAAAGTGGAAGAGTGGACGAGGAGGGATCGGAATGGGATGTTTTGGGCCTGAGTTCTTCATTTTTGAGCCAATTTAACAGCTGCCCTTGTTTGTCGTTTCAGCGCTTTCTGCAACTGTTTTTAATGTTTGAAATCATTTTTTGTACGTAACTCATGGCGAGTTGGGGACAATTTATCAAAAATTTTAAATTAAAAAAATATATATGCTCCCTTCCCATTTCAATAATCTAAAACGATACTCCTAGAAAATCTATATTAATTTTTGAAATTTGTACTATAAAAAACAGTACAAAACTCAAAGTTTAATGTAAACTATTTTTGTGAAATTGAGATAGTAAAAACTTAATTACAACTCGGTGATGTGCAATAAATTTTACTCCCTCCATTCCAAAATAAGTGTCGTCCTACGCTTTGCACATAGTTTAAGAAACTCTTAAATAGGGTAATAAAATTACTTCAATATCCTCAACCAACCCCATTATAAAATTGTCCACCAATAACATCAACTCTTTTGAGGGTAATTTTGAAAACTTTTAACAAAAAGTGCATTGAAATGTGAGAACGACACTTATTTTGGAATTTCTCTATTTTACTAAAACGACACTTATTTTGAAATGGAGGGAGCACATTGTGACAAAACTCCCAATTCAAACTTAACTAGCCATATTAAGTAGATTGCTACTCCCTCCATTTCAAAATAAGTGTCATCCTACACTTTGCACATAGTTTAAGAAACTCTTAAATAGGGTAATAAAATTACTTGAATATCCTCAACCAGCCCCTTTAAAAAGATGTCCACCAATAAAATTAATTCTTTTGAGGGTAATTTTAAAAATTTTGGACAAAAAGTGCATTGAAATGTGAGAACGACACTTATTTTGAAATTTCTCCATTTTGTTAAAACGACACTTATTTTAGAACGGAGGGAGTACTAGTTAATGCAAATAAAATTCCATTTTGTTAGTACAAGGAGATCATTTTTTTTGTTTTATGATGATACAACACATTTTTTCATACTCCCTCCATTTCAAAATATAAGTCACTTTAGACTTTGCACGTATATTAAGGAGACAATCATCTAACAATTAATTTATGTGTTAAATATTTATTTTACCCCTCATTAATTACATTAGAACTATAAGTAAGACTAAATAAAAATATATTAGTATCATTTATTAAGGATAAAGTTGAAAAAATAGTCATTAATTTGCCTAGAGTTTGTAAAACGACCTATATTTTGAAAAATCTCTCCAAACCTAAAACGGCCTATAAATTGAATAGAGGGAGTACAATTTATTCTAAATATAGCAGGATAAACTTCATAATTTGAACGTTTGATAAATAGGAATCTTTTAAGTGATGATGAAGATGTGTTAATCTTTTAATTAAAGAAAAAGTTCTAATCTCGTATTCTAATTAGACACTAAACGTGACCTTTTTTAAGGACGAGAAAAGAGTGAGAGAAATATTAATCTAGCCGTCTAGTAAGATCTCTTGGTTGGGCTTAGTACTGATTTCACTCTCACAGCAAATGAGGGTACGGAAGTGTGATGGTAGAAATATCCATTTTCGTTTCTTTTTTCTATAAGAAAAAATATTTTAAAATAAAAAAAAATACTAGTAAAACATTATATTAGATCGAGGAATGTATTTAAAAATCGTTGTCTTCCTTAATTTTCTAAAATTGTAACTATCTTTTGTTCCTCGCAACATAAATACTAGGCCAACAACCTATATTCTTTCTTGAAAATGACACATACACTAAAATTATTAATATCTGCTAGCCCGAGAAAAAAAAAATAGAAAAAGAATCTTTTAACTTTCAAAAATACTTTCATCTTCATCATCTTTCTTATTGTAATTGTCATTGTGATTCCATTTCTAGAGATAATTATCGCGTGAACATCAATTTGTACCTTTATTTATATGAATATGTACTCGCACGTGTGTGTCATTCCGACTAGGATTAAAAAAAAAAAAAGGTCTGTTGCAAACTATTGTAGTAAGTGTGAATTTGAGTGAAACATCATGAGCATAATGTGCAACATTTTGTTTGAAAATTAAACTTTTACGGAGTAATATTCTTTTGTAAATAATAATCAATCATATTGAGCTAAAATGAGTATTACTCTTCAACTTCGCATTTGTCTATTGAAGTAAAGAAACCCAAAATTATATATATTACACATATTTTGAACTACTAACTAAGGAAAGAAAGCATTTGTTACATGTCAACTTTTTGTGTTCCATCTTTGTCCAAGCTACCCATTTATAGAAGGTAATCATGCATTTTTTGTTTTTTTTTTTTTTTGGATAATTGGGTTGAACTTCTACATTTATGATGACAATCAAGTATCATAGGCCTTTATTGTTGTAATTGTAATCCAATTCTTCATATTTTAACAAAAGCGGTTTCTTTTCAAAAAAAAAAAAAAAAGAAAACCAAAAGCGGGTAAAAAAAAAATAATACTTTGCCTTCTGACAAAAATATGTCTATTTTATTGTATTTTTAAAATTTTAAATGATTATTTTTTTAGAACAGATGGAATTATAAAAATCTCGGGTCAGTATCAACCGAATGCAGCATAAGGAATATTGCAAACAAACAAAAAAAAAAAGAAAAAATTGTGATCTTTTCCCCCAAAAAGGAGGGGGGAAATTCTCCTTCATCCTCTCAATTCCTCATCTTTTAATGAATTCAAGAAGGGGGAAAAAAATGTAGTCCCTCTAAGGTAAAATCCGACAGAAATGTACCTTTCGTGGAATTAAGGTTGGGACCTCAATTTTTTCTTATCAACTTTAAAATTTTAAATTAAAGGACAAAAAACATTTATAGTGCAGCTTGTCTTGTGTTACTGAATGTAGACAATAAAATAATTCACGTTTCCGTGAGATGCCCCTTTCACCAACACCACACATGACACATCCTTTCCAAAAAATTTCCAAGTTATTTGCAAATTGCAAAATTGATCCCACTTTCCTTTTTTTTTTTTTTGCATAATTTTTAGAATTTTTAAAATTTTCTCATTGGATCAAGTTCAAAGTGGGTTTGTCCCACAATCAACTGTTAACTTCCCTTTGTTTTCTGTCACTCAAAAGATTAAAAAGCTTTATGGGTAGGTTGCCTTTCAATGGGTTAAAAGTTGTTTTTGGTATCAGAATCACGAAATACTATATTTCCTTCATTTCAAAATATAAGTCTTTTTAATCTCTACACATAAGCTAATAAGACAATTATTTAATAATTAATTTGTGTATTAAATATTTATTTTACCCTTCGTTAACTGTTTATTTTAACCTTCATCCCGCTCGAAAACGCATTGATCAAATTCTCATCACAGGATATACAATTTTGATCAAATTAATGAGTGTATAGGTGGGTAATAGATGGATTCTATGGAATCTTACGCACAAAAAACCATATTTTCTATCTCCCAAAATAATTGTACAATTTGTATTAAAAATGAAATTCCAAATTAAATAATAATTTCGGAACGAAGACAGTGCTACTTTTGTTTTCAACTGACAATAAAGGCAGTAAACCTTGGAAAGTAAATAATGTTTCTCTGTCATTGGCATTCCCAATTGTTCATTTTCTTCCAAAAATTGTCTGAATCTTTTGACTATGGTTTATGTACCTGAAGGTCAATTATCTCAATTACAATGTGATTCTGAACAATTTTGTGACACAATATGAACTTAACCAGAAAAACATACATGATTGTATTACAACGAGTCAAAAGAAGATTTTATCTGTTGCTGGTTTGATAAGCTGCGAGGACAAAATTCCTCATGCCTATGATTTCATTGACATTAATCACTACTTCCTCTATTTCAATTTGCAGGTCGTTTTAGGTTTGGAGAGATTTTTCAAAATGTAAGTCGTTTTATAAATTTTAGGCAAATTAATGACTATTTTTTCAATTTTATCCTCAATAAATAATGCTAATCTATTTTCATATAGTCTTGTTTATAGTTCCAATGTAATAAATGAGGGGTAAAACTAAATTAATTGTTGATGATTCTTGTCCACTGAGAAGTTGTTGTATAATATTTAACACATAAATTAATTGTTGTATGATTGTCTCCTTATTTTACATGCCAAGTCTAAAGTGACTTACATTTTGAAATGGAGGAAGTATTTAACAAGTATTTCACTAAGAAGAGGAAATGTTTTTCTTTTCCGGATGATTGCATGTTAGCAAGATACATACTGAAATTTAAAACATGAACAGGTATAAAGCTCTTTGCAAAAAGGGATCAGATTTTGGGATTTGGACAAGAATCATCAACTACGAAAGGATGAACTGTGTTGCACATGCCTGGATTTCGAATGCACCAGAGAGGTTGAATAGGTTCAGCTCGTATTCCTCTCTTCACCATTCTGTTCCTCCATTCATTCAACCTATCTGTGGCCTCTGCATATCTCTTCTTTCCTGTCTCATCCCTGTTTCCAGACCACAGCGATTCGGCCAACGCAGAAGTTCGCGGCCAAATTCGGGAATCCATCACTGTTGAATCTGCTTGTTCAGACCACAGTGCAACTTCTCCTCCTATAACCAACTCAGCGTCTTGCTCGTTCAATCCATATGCAATATCATAGTTATAAATGATTTGCCATGTCTTAAATGGTCCACACCATGAACCTCCATTACCTTGGTTAGTACCTGGTGGCAAATCATATTGGCTATCGTTTCCAAGAAAATCTCCATGGCCACAATCTAAGTAGTAGAAATCCGATGATGATACAATAACTCTGTAACCAGCATCGACAATCTTTTTAGTGTTGATTGGTCCATTGTTCCATGTCTGTAAAATGACATTCTCTTTAGGTAGCAATGAAGCAGATACATTAACATTCCCATCCAGAAGAAGATCTTCCCAGTAAACCACAGTACGATTTTGGGAAAGTATGTAAGGCAAGGTAGAATTGACAAAGATTTCAAGAAGTTGGCTAAGTGTTCCATTCTTTGCAACGTAAGCTTGAATAGCAGGGTCAGATTTCCAACAATTAGGAGTGATTTCATCAGCTCCTGCATGATAGAAGGAATCTGGGAACATGGATAAAACATCATGAATGACATTTTTTACAACTTTGTAGGTATTTGGGCTTAAGGGATTCAGATGACCAGTTCCTGGTTCTGCTGCAAGCCGGTCAGGCCAATCTGCTCCGGCAGGCCACCAAAACATGTTTGCACAAGTGACTATATCAGGATATGCATATACCCATGATCCGGTGTGTGCTGCAAAAAAAATCAAAGTCAAAAGAAATTTACATCAATGCCGAAGGAACTATGTAATACCGCCGCATGTTGATTGTATCTTTTCAACAACCATAACAAAGTCACTTGTATATATGGATCAAATATGATCAAGAAGGCGTAGCAATTTTCTTAGCGATCTTTATTCATTAGGTCTCCCAAAGTTTTATATTGTTATTCAATTTCAAGCAACTATAGCATCCTTTTAGGTGCATCTCAATGAAATATATACACATGGATCAAGTTTACTTTTAGGTGCATCTCAAGAAAACAACTTGTCACTTAAGATTTAACTTCAAATAGGTCTAGAATACAAAGGAAAACAAGTCTAGTTGCTTTCTGCTCTTTCTAATGCATAAAGCTCTGATTGCCGGCAAGCAAGGCTCCGTATGAACTAGCAGTTTTTGACACAAAACAGGAAGGAATTTTCTTTCAACCACATTAAAAAACCTTCAAAAGGTCGTAGATGTGCGTTGTATAACTTTAATACAGAGACTCCAAAGTCTACCTCTCCATTAAATCCTCTATGTTGAGCAGTCCAAATCAAAGAGACCGGAATGCCATGGCAGCGACCGAACTATTTCTTATACAATTCGTTTTCCACATCAAAATCAACCAATCCCAATAATTCGCGAGGTCCACTCCTCACTCCAAAGCTTAAACCAGTAGATGATAGATAGGCTGAACATCTTCTTTTCTTTTTTTTTGTTCCGTGATAAATTCGATATGAAATTAAGCAATACTTTATGATCTGAACGTGATCTAAGAAAAGCTTCTGAACCCACATACGTCAAACAATTCATTAAATATTCGGAATAAACAATTGATTGATGACTTGCAACTTTCCAGTTGTATCCGCTAATGTTTTTCCAAGTCACGTCATGGAAAGTAGAAACTACGAATAACGTTCTCTGAAAATCCGAATAAAGGAGGGAAAAAGCAAAACTGAATTGAAAAAAAAAAATGGAGTGAAAGACAGGATGACTCACCGGGCATATCAATCTCAGGCAAGACTCTAACTCCGTGTTCCATCCCGAACTTAACCACATTTTTAACGTCCTCCGGCGAGTACTTCATATCCTCCCCGTAAGCTCCTTTTCCGGCGAGCTCCGGTTCCGACGGCACCACCAGCGGGAAAGAGTGCGAATCCGTTATGTGCCAATGGAAGACATTCAGCTTATTCATACTCAACGCCTTAATCAACCTACACAAATCATGCACCGGATAATAATTCCTCGAAGTATCAAGCATCAATCCTCTGTGTGGATACAGGGGAGCGTCGGAGACGAACAGCCCAGAAGCAATTTTTGGCGGGTTCCCGTAAACTAACTGAGAAAACGTCTCCAAACCCCGCATCGCTCCCCATACGGTCCCCGCCGTCAAGGTGGCCGCCGTTGATTCCTCCGAGGTCGGAATCGACAAACTGTAGGACTCATTGACGCCGTGACTTAACGGCGCAGCCGGGTCGACAACGTTTACCGTGAGAGTTTGGAGTTGGGTTGTAGACGTCAAATTAAGTAGCGGCGTCACTAGCGGGTTGTATTTTTCACTGAGGATTTGGGTATGGTAACGTTTGACAGCCCGGATTAGAAACGGGTTGGATGATGACGATGATGATGGGTTGATGATGATGCTAAAGTTTGGAGAAATTAAGGAAGCTTGAGGGTGTGCCCAGGAGAATGTTCTGGGCTTAGGCCAGACGTTGATCGGGTAATCAACGGCTGAGATTTGATGGGCTGACAGGAAGAACAGAGTAAGAATAAAGTGAAATGAAAAAGAAATCCGAATTGGGTTCACCATATTTTGGTGTTTTTTTCTGGTACAGATGAATATGAATGAATGAGATACAGTAGAGAAGAAAGTGGCCCTATTTATATGTTACTATCTTTCTGTAATAAGGGTCATTTTGTTAGATAATTCTGATAAACAAAGAGAAAGAGTTCTGACTTGTCGAAATGATGAATTTATTTAGTTACAAAGTCTTTTCCAAGGTTTCATTCAAATGATGAAGTTTGTACAAATTTGTTTGTAAGTATCTGCAGAAGTTCTTGCCGGCGACGTTAAGCACAATGCGTGTTCCTCGTATGACTTTTCTTTGTGGAATCTTTGTACTCTTTTTGTCCCAAAATTATTGTCCAATTTGAGATTTCACTTTTAATACAATTTGAACTAGAAATGAAAATTTAAACTAGACAATAATTGATTTATTTACTTTTTTTTTTAAGGATTCGTGAATGATTGGGAAAATTGAACGTAACTTTGAAGTTTTTATTACTGTCTGTTTTGGAATGTGATGTAAAAGCACTTGTATTTCGGCCAGTTGGTTTGTAAACTTCCAGATGTTTTAACGTTAGTGCTTCATAATGTTCGGTTTAGTTTGTGAGTGAGGGTATGAAATTTTGGCCAATAGCAAAGAGACTTTGAAGACGACAAAGCAATCTTTTTATCCGTAGAAACAATGCATTTTGGACCTTCTCTAATAATGTTACTTCTTTCATTTCCTTTTAATAATTGTCAATTTTGGTTAAGAACTAAAATACTAGTAATAATGGGGTGGTCATTACTTAGAATACGGTTCTTGGATAAAATCAACGGAAGTGCTTGAATTACGAAGAAAACTGAAAATGAGATGCAGTTTATACTTTTTGTTTTCTTCATTGCTCAAAAGTTAAGAAAATCTACCGTGACAAACTCGTATAGAAATAGAATTACTCTCTTTTGGTAAACGACTCTATCCCCGACTTCATTTTACTTGTTGTTGCTTAGCAACTCCGGTAGATTATAGAGATACGCTTGATTTAATTTGGATTGGATCATTATAATTTCGATAATTTAGCCTGTTTATAAAAATTAGTGTTTAATTCTGAATGCTTAATACTGATTTAAAAATACTTCATTCATTAAGCAGTTACAAAATAAACAATAAACTAACTTTTATTGCTTGTATTTTATATTTCATTAAGTAATTATTTTTTGTTATCAAATATGCCGAAATGAAAAAAAATACTTAATCCAATGATTTTAAGCATTAAGTGCTTTATCAAACGAGTCCTTAATCTTCTCCCCTTCACGTCGGTGCATTATGATCATTTCTGATTTCCCTATCCAAAATCGTTTCAGATTTGTCTATTCATATTCATACGACGGCGGCGACACTAAAAAAGATAAAATAAGCTGCCGGCGTTCAATTGATGATGAAAAAGAGGCTTCCACCTCCCAATTCTCCGCCGAGAAACATTCCTTGCTTTGGCACTAAAATTAATGCCGCCATTTGGCTTCTCCAAATGATGAAATAATTTATTTTAATTTACAAGTCTAATTTGCCGTTTGCAGCATCTTTTACTTTCTTTCTTCTTCATTTTTTTTTCCCTAATGTTAATTAGGCCGTGATACACATCTTAAATTTTGTTACGTAATCAGTAAATATTTTCAAAAATCTGGTCAAACAACAACATAAAGTTATATTTATATACTCCCTCCATTTCAAAATATAGGTTTTTTTAGTTTCTACACGTAAACTAAGGAAGCAATCATTTAATAATTAATGTATGTGTTAAATGTTTATTTTGATATTTATTAATTATTTGAAACTATAACCAAAACTAGATGAAAAGTGATTAGCATCATTTATTGAAGGCAAAGTTAGAAAGTTAATAGATGATGCAAACGGCATCTGTTAAAGAGAGTCACAATGTTTGTTTTTGTACGAGGGTTACGAAGAAATGTTTTTGATTACCGGTTAAGTGGCTGTAAAAAATGAAAATCTCCAATAATCTTATAAAGATCTTCACGTCTACATTTTATTTTCCAAAGAAATTAATAGTAATATGTTATTGTAACGGAAATTTTTTTTTTTAAAAAAAAAATTAAACTACGAAGAATGATGCGAAATTGCGAACAAAGTCATTCACCAGATTTAAAAGGAGGGTGTTAGTTTTTGCAGCCATCAACTTTAGTTTTTTCAGTCACAAATTTCAAATTTGGACCATTTTATCCCTGTCATTTTTTCAAATCAAATATCTTGACTAGAGAGAAAATTTTAAAAAAATGAAAATTAAAAAAAAAACGGCTGATCGGGCGGTTCACCCGTCCCGAGTCAACCCCGGATGCGCAATGAACCCGCCCACTTGTTAGCCCGGACGGGTTCATTGCCTGTCTCGAGTTAACCCGAGACGGGCAATGAACCCGTTCGAGTAAACAAGTGGGCGGGTTCATTGCCCGTCCCGGGTTAACTCGGAATAGTTTCATTACCCGGTCGGTCCCGGTTCAGTCCGATATAGTGAACCGGTCCGGTCAAGACCATTTTTTAAAAAAAATTTTAGATTTTCTTTGTTTTTTTGTCATTTTTTTAAATTAAAAAAATAGCAATATTTGTTATTTAAAAGAAGTCTTAAAATTAAAAAAATATCAATCGGATTCATTTTTATTTTTTGTAATTAACAAAATACCAATATTTGTTATTTAAAAAAATTCTAAAAATTAAAAAAATATCAATCAGATTCATTGTTATTTTTTTAATTTAGATTTTTTAATTTTTTTTTATTTTTTTATAATTAAAAAATATCAATATTTGTTATTTTAAAAAAGTCTAAAATTTTTTTAAAAAATATCAATCGGATTCATTGCTATTACATGTAAAAATTAGATTTTTTACTTTTTTTAATTAGTTAATCTAGTTTTTAAGTCATTAAAATCTTTATTCATTAAATTTATGAATAATTTATTATTTGAGTTATATTAAGTATCACCAATTGAACCGAATAAATTGTCCGGTTCGGTCTGATTTTTTGATTTTCTCCACATGCATTTGAGTGGCTCATTCTCTCTCGCCTTCAATTTAGTTTGGTCAAATGACAAGGATAAAATGGTTAAAATAAAAAAGTAGTGGCCCAAAGAATTAAAATCGGTGGCTAGAAAAATCCTTCCCCTAAGAGGATGCCATTTTTCTTTGTAAAAAGTTGCCTCCAATACGTTTCATGGCTTGCATCGCCAAATCAACATCCAGTCATGAGCTCTGAGCCCAAACGATTTTTTCCAACTATAAGGCCAGCCTGATCATGTAACCTTTTAGCCTACTTCTTTCAAATGTCTAGCCCAATGCCTTTTCTTTTCTTTTCCTGTTTCGTTACAATTTTACTTTATTCAATTGGCAACGCAAAATTGTATCTTTAATATTTTCATGTGTATAATGTTTAATTTTCTTTTCGTTGTTTTATTGTATGAGCTAAATTTTCATTTTAATTTAAAATTTTTACTGTAAATACCGGTAATGAATATTTAAGTGCAGCAGGAATGGTCATAATCAGACCTCGTTGCTCCACGTTCCTAAGGACCCTAACCATTTATATTCATCTTACACACGAAGGATTTTGCTTCTTTATTACTCTCTTCGTTTCAGAAAAATAGTTCACATTAAGTTTTGAGATTTACACTAGTTTTAATATAAATTTAAAAAATTAATGTGAATTATTTTTTTAAAATCAATATGGTCTATCTTTTTTGGGACGGAGGTATTAATTTAAACCTTATTTTATGAGAATCGTATGTTAGAATTCTTTAAGATTTACATTATTTTTTTCATTAATATTAAAATAAAAACAAAGAAATAATTAAATCAGACTAGGTAGCCTGATATATATAAAAGTCATTTTCATAATGTAAAACTCAACCTACGTACTAGCTATCATCATCAACGATAGTCGTTAATTTCTCTATGCCGTTCGCCATTTTTATTTATTGTTCTGAAGACCTTGTTAAGTTTTATTTGGAGTGACACTTTATATTTAGGTATTTTCCAAGTTTTAGCTATTTGAATAGTTAAGCTGTTTCCGTGTTTCGGTGTCATCATTCATCTTAACATTAGGTGTGATTATTTATTTGCAAAATGATTTTCTCTGTAATCATTATTCTACACAAGTGCTACGCTACGGTAAGATTATAAGAGCATCTCCAATCATTTCACTATAATTCATACTAAGTTTAGTGTAAAAATAGAATATTTTAAAAAAATTTTATGTTAAAACTCTTTGATCTCCAACTTTGATACACCAAATGGTTTAAATATTAAATGTTTTAGGTTAAATTTTATTTTGTGATTAATTAAAATCTTATAATTTGTTTATAATTTTGTGAAATTTGTTTTCTTATAATCGCTTTTTATTTGATTGTAGTAGTATCATTTTTTTTTTCAATTTTGTTTCACATTAAATTTTAATAATAACTAAAAATTAATTTTTTCGAAAATAAATTTTATATTCAATATGGGTCTTATTTTTTAGATCTCAACAAAATATGTAATATTATAATTTTCACAACATAATTCATTTTATAAATTCAATTACATAGCAAACATAATGAATAATTTACACCAAATCTATTGTAGCACTATTCTTGCACCAAAATAGTGCAGTGATTCGGTGTCTATGTTGTAGTATAATCTTTACACCAAAATACTAAATTTAATGTTTTGGTATCTTGGTTGGAACTAATGTTTTGGAAGGGGAAAGTTCCAATTTTTACAAAAAAAAAAAAAAGAGGAACAAAATAAGGAGCAGGGAGCCATAATACTTTGAAAAATATAGATGGAGCTCACACATTTTATTACTGAATTTTTAATTTTTTTTTGTAAGCCACATCAGTTAATTAATTCATTATTTTTTAAAATGTTTAAATAATGAGATTAGATTCTAGATAAGAAAGAAAAACGCACATATAACGGGGTAAAATTTTATTTTCTTAGACTTGGTCATAATCCGCATGTTTTTAAAGCTTTTTATAGTATCATGTAACGCCTTGAAAGTAATTAACTTTTTCTGATTCATTATTATCATCATCTCCGAAAATGCGCAAACACAGCATATTCAGCGCCAAATTCCGTAGCAGGTGTGGCTGCGTTCATGCTTCGGAATTTGACACTGGATATCATCATCCCATTTTTTTGAAATTTTGTTGTTGTAGAATTTTGATAAGCTATAGCTCTTATAACAAAACAAAATCAAATTCAAATCTGGGTGGATAAACGAATAAGAAGAAGAAAAAACAAAATTATTTAATGATCCAATAAGTCTGGTTTAATAGTGTTGAGATGGGATCCCAGATTGGTGCTGCGGTTCACTATCGATTACAAGTAAGTTTTCGCATTTCTTTAAATCTCATTTTCTGTATCTCGGAATGATTGTCGTGTTGTGTGTTACATTCGTTAAATACTGCAATATTTGATTTTTGTTGCTTTGCATCATTTCTTTTTTAATACTGAATGCAGAAAGAAAAGAAAAATCGATTAAAAGTTTAACCAATGAGGTCAACCCTAACTGTTTGGCACGACAAAACATTGAGGGAAAAAAAAAGGTCTAAATTATGCAACTAAAAAGTAACAATAGGAAGAGCATCAAATGAGACTACATATTTTCTTACATTTATGATCACTCGGAGTAGTTTCACTATGTGAATTTGCGGCGGTTGGACATTTAGGAATGAATCTAAATTTCTTAGCCTTATTACTTAGGTTTCAAATGCGGTTAATGTTGCACCTTCGTTTTGACGAGATAGTACTCCATCCGCAAAAACATAATTTTTACGAGTTTTTAATCAAAATAATTTTCAATGGAAGGACCTCGACAAAAATATATGTTACGCAGTGATTTGGACAAATCTAATTGTTTCGGATGTGCCGAATCTCCTTGTAATACAACTACCTGATGAATCATTTTTATGGAGTACGATTTGGATTTGCCAAATTCGAATTTAGTTCAAATTAAGTAGATTTAGATTTGGTAAATCCGTGACAACTAGTTTTATCCACCTGAAATAGGAAAAATTTATTTTTGTCCATATTTTTTTTTTGAAAATGATACTGTGAATTATTTCACAAAGAGGATATTTAACACAGTTTACAAATTTCATGTGAACTATTTTGTGGAGTACAAAATGAGTAACAATTGAATATTTATATGAGCCAAGAAGTACTTTTGAGTTTGGGTTGTCCAAAACATTTTCTTTGAAATTTCAAGGCTACAAACCCAACCAAAAACAAAAAAAAAAAAAAAAAAAAAACAAAACAAAATCATTCTAAACAGAGGCATAATCTCTCAATTTGTGATCTTCATCACCGTTATCTCAGTAATCACGCAATTTTTTTAGGGAGGATTACCTAAGCCTACGGTTAATTAGATACTAGCATAATGCATTCACGTTATTAATTAGCTAAATTTGGCTGTATTTTGAGCTGTAAATATGTTTTCCATAAATTACCTTTGCGTTTATTTTGAACGAACATACTCAAACATAAACGACAACTCAATTACACGTAAAATCCAGCCTTGAAATTCTAAAATGCGGCCTTGATTTGTTGCCTTTTGACCATTTGAGTTTGACAGTTTTACTGATCGTCAAAGTAAAAAGAAAAAAAAAAGGAGACAGCATCATTTTGTTTGTCCTCATAATTGAAAGGATTTTTGACAAATTGCTTTAACTAATATTGATGATGATGACGTTTTGGGAAATAGGTTACCACAATTCCATAATAAAGATCTGTTGCTGTCATCTAAGGAAAACAGAACCTATCCAATTCACTCAAATTTACTTTCTCAAAAAGGGAGACACCAACATTACATTCGGTATATTACTACTTTATTTATCGCAAAGATTGTGATGAGTGATTTTCGAGTACGTAGTCATCATACTGAATAAAACTTTTTTAAGGAATTTGTAATTTTTTTTTTATGTGTTACTCCTTATCATTTGATTATTTGATTTCGGCCCTGAATATTACTCCCTCCGTCCCATAATTATTGTCCAATTTTACTAAAATGAAAGATTTTATTTTTTGTCAAACTTAACTATATTTTACCTTAAACGACTGGATATACCCTTACATAAGTAATTGTTTAACCACTAAGATTTTATGGATAATGTTTTTTACTAAGGACAACTGTGTAACTTGATCCATAAAAAGTCAAATTGGACAATAATTTTAAGACAAAGTGGACAATAATTATGGGACGGAGGGAGTATACATTTCAATAATACTCTCACCTTTTCAAAAAAAAAATAAAAATGTTGAGAGTGGAAAAGTAGTATTTCTTTCCCCTTTCTGAATCAAACAAATCTTTGTCTGTTCAAGTGTTGACAATAAAAATGAATCAATATAGTCTTGAGGTTTTTTTTTTTTTTTAAATAAAAAAGAAGAAGTAGTATTTCGAGGAACAGAGAATCTCAAATTCAAACGACAATTATTCAGTCACAGCTGCAATAGAATCTAATATTTGTTTGGAGAATACAAAGGAATAAAGCATCTAGGAAATCGATCCCTACCATATACTAGTATAAAAGACAGTAAACCACCTCATCACTCCAAAACACAAATGAACTGACAAGGTACGAAGTGTATAAGAAAGAACTGCCACAAAAGTAGGGTAAAACTCAGAAAGAATAGAGTAAAAGGTAAGAACTCTAATCTCTCCCAAAAAAAATCAGCCAAAATCCAAAGGAATGTTCTTGAAGGGTGAACAACAACCTGATCCCTTTTGCCTATAAGCCATAAAAACAGAGGGAGGAATTACCTTGCACGCCATTGTTACTTGCTTCTGTGCAAAAAACAGGTAGTTGCAACGATGTCTCCATCATCATCCTCATCTTTGCCGTCATTGAATCCTTTGAAGCAATCTCATTTGCAGAATATGCGGCTGTTCTTCTATATATTCCTCATTCTCCATGTCCAATTTCATCATCATCATCATCGCTTCACCATGGCGGAAGAAGACGAAGATGTTGCTGTTGTCGCTGTTGTTAATTCAACTTCCACTTTGGAGAATTTCTCAAAGAAAGATAACCAGCCACTTCCCGTTCAAACCCGTTTCCAGTTTCCTTCTCCTCTGCCTGCCTGGCCTAAAGGTACAAATAATTTAATTAGTCCACTAAATTGTTATACAGAATTGAATTTTGATTCATCTGTTTTTGGTTTGTTACTCTGTTATTTTTTGGTGGGATTTTAGGTGGTGGATTTGGTAGTGGAGTAATTGATTTAGGAGGATTAAAGGTGTGTCAAGTGTCAACTTTTAATAAAGTTTGGGCAAGTCTTGAAGGTGGATTTGATAATGTTGGAGCCACATTCTTTGAACCCACATCAATCCCTGAAGGATTCTTTATGCTTGGTTCATACACCCAACCAAATAACATTCCTCTGTTTGGTTGGGTTCTGGCCGCAAAGGATTCATCTCATGATCAAAGTATTCTAAAAAATCCCATTGATTATACCCTTGTTTGGAGTAGTGAATCTGTGAAGATCAATCAAGATGGTGTGGGCTATATATGGCTTCCAATTCCTCCAGATGGGTACAAATCAGTTGGCCATGTTGTCACAAGTACACCAGGAAAGCCATCATTGGATAAAATCCGATGTGTTCATGCCAATTTCACTGATGCAATTGACAATGGTGAATGGATTTGGGGTCATTCCGATGGCGGCCTTAATGTTTACGCTCCGAGGCCGGGTAGTCGTGGGCCGGGAGCTTCCGGCGTTTCTGCCGGTACGTTTCTTGTCACACTCAACGGAGGTCCTGCATCAGCACAATTCGCCTGTTTGAAGAATGTTGCGGCGAACTTTTCCGGCATGCCGAATTTGGCCCAAGTTCAAGCATTAGTCCAAGAATACTCCCCAAGGTTGTATTTCCATCCTGATGAATCTTTCCTTCCCTCTTCAGTGAATTGGTTTTTCCAGAAGGGAGCATTGTTATACACAAAAGGGCAAGAAAACAGCCCTGTTCCGGTATCAATCAACGGTTCAAATCTGCCTCAAGGTGGTTCAAATGATGGAACATATTGGATAGATTTGCCAACTGATGGTTCAGCAAAAGATAAGGTCAAGCAAGGAAGCATACAAGATGCAAGAGTTTATTTACACATAAAACCAATGTTTGGTGCCACTTTCACTGACATTTGTGTATGGGTTTTCTACCCATTCAATGGTGCAGCAAGGGCCAAAATTGAGTTCATCACAATCAAACTAGGCAAAATTGGGGAGCATGTGGGTGATTGGGAGCATGTGACATTGAGGATCAGCAACTTCAATGGGGAATTAAAAAGGGTTTATTTCTCCCAACATAGTGGAGGCAATTGGGTTGAAGCATCTCAGTTGGAATATGAACCCAATGGGAACAAGCCAGTTGTTTATTCCTCATTGCATGGCCACGCCGCGTATCCGAATGCCGGTGCTCATCTACAAGGGAATGGGAATGGGAATGGAGAGAATGGAATCGGGATCCGGAATGATACCGGAAAAGGTGACAACTTTTTGGATGTTGGTAATAGTTTTGAAGTGGTTTGTGCTGATTATTTGGGGTCAATTGTGGTTGAACCACCATGGTTGAATTATGCAAGGGAATGGGGTCCTAAAATTAGTTATGACATTGACGATGAGCTTAGGAAGGTGAAGAAATGGCTGCCTGGAAAGCTTAAGAAAGCAATTGATAAAATTGTGAATGGGATTCCTAGAGAAGTTTTGGGTGAAGAAGGACCAACTGGTCCCAGATGGAAAGATAATTGGGATGGAGATGAAAGAAGTTAGTTAAAGTTTTATTTGGGGGGCACCGAAAAAAAGAAAGAAAAGGTGCCCCTACATTATTCCTATTGCTAATTTTAGAGACGAAAAACAATTTAACTGCATAAATAAATTAAAGGCAAAAAAGTTGGTGGATTAACTTGTCTTTTGTCTTGAATTATTCTTGTTTCTTGTTTCTTTTTTTGAGAATTTTTTTTCCCTCTTAAAACAAGCAAGGCCGTTCAAAGTGACAAAGCACTTTTATTCCACGAGAAGACCTAGCTTGTATTTTCATCCTCTATTTTCTTTTTTCTTTGGTACAAATGGAAGATGCGGTAAAATTCTACGAGTTACAATAGTGAGATATGCTAGTTCCATTGGAAGTATTAGTCTTTTGTTGTTTGGATAGGTAAATCAAAATAAGGATTAAACCTTTTTTTTTTATTTTATTTTCTTACTTTCCCTTAACAGCTGGAAAGGGGTTTACGCCATTTCCCTTTAAATGACAGTGGGCAAATTGGGACCTTCTGTTATTTAAGTCTTGTATTAAAATTGAATTAATTAAATTTATTTGAGATTGTTTTTTTAAAAATAAATCTGAAATTGTCAAATGTTCGAGAGTTCTTCTGTTCAATCCTCTGCCTTCTTCATAAATAAGCTACAATTAATTAGCCTACAATTTTACTTAAAAAAAAGCTATGCATGTAGCCTTCGGAGGGGGCGGAGTCAAGCCCCAAAGATGTGACGGGGAATGATTATATGTTTGTTTCATTTTTTTTGTTGGTTTTCTTAGATTATTTTATTATTAACTGTCCCATCTCAGTTTATTTTTTACATTTTTAATACACATTTTTAAATTTTCAATACAAAAAAACCTAAAAATACACACTAAAAAAACGAAACAAACATAGTTTTTCTAATTTACTATACTTATCCCTTTAGATTTTTAATTTAGGTGGAGTAAAAATTATATTTTCAAAAAAAAAAATTCTTAAATTTACAAGTGGTAATTAGCACAAATAAAAATTCAGCTTGGGTAATTGCCCTACTAAATTTGTATGTAGCTCCGCCATCTTCAATATATAATGGATACAATGAGGAAAAAACACTAATTTTACGAAAGATAAAAAAAATGCATAAGGCTCGAGAAACACTAATCTCTAATTAATTAGCTGCACTAAAAAAGTACATAGAGATGTTGTATTAGATTTTTTTTCCCCAGAGCCCCAGATCAGCAGTTTGTCGAGCCTTCTTTTCTGCATAGAATTAAATTTCTTCTTCTTTTTCTTTATTTATTTATTAATTTTTTGGTCAAGGGACGTCCTTCACCAGCACCACAATACGAAGGGCATTAGGTCCGTTAATTGACTTGGACTGTGATGGGTAAAATACGGTTTAACTAAATCATGACTAATTAGCAGACAAGCTAGGACAAAGTCATAAGAATGCAACGCAACACTCTGTATTTGCTTCTTGTGTTATTTTAAACACTATTCAATTTAGTTTAAAATTGTAACACTCCATTCAGCGACACCGTGATACTATACAAATATGATATCTTTCCTTTCCCCTGATTTTAAAACAGTCCGTATATAACTTTGCAATAAAAAACTTGAATAGTCTATTCCACGATGTTATGAGGATGGTTTGCCTCGCAATGTAATAGGTTAAATTAGACTTGTGTCTCTTTTACTGTATCCAAAAGAAAAAAAAAAAAAAAACTTGGAATAGCCGTAGCGAGTTGGAGTTGGAGTGTGACGATTTGGCAATAGTGGTACTATAGAAAAAGGAGGGACACGATAAAGTATAAACAAATAAGTCAATAATTGTTGGCATCATTTTCATTGGGTTTACCATAGAGGAAAAGGGCAATATAGCATGTTCTCAATTGTATGTTGCTAGGTCGGTTTGTCCAGTTCCGATAATGGGAAGTGCGAATTTGCATTGCGGAATGTGGACTGAATTTGGCACCTGATAAAATGTTGTTTTGGTACGAAATTTCCTTTTGAGCTCCAAGATAAAGATAAGGTCATATGGAGTTTGTCAGGAATTTCGGATATTTTTACTATTAAGATCTGCACTCTGCAATGTAGTCGGCTCAAGGCATACCAATTCTTATCATATGCGAATGTTTTCTTTTCTACCTAGAACTGTGTGCCGTCAACATCACTGTTCTGAGTTAATCGGTATTTGACTTTCAGAGCCCAAAAAGAATGGAAGCAAAAAAGTTCGGCCTCACCACAATGGGATCATCGGCTTTTGTTTAAGCCCAGAGAAGCGGGCAATGAAACGGGCATACCGCCCAAGAAACCAGCTGGAACTAGCCCAGAAAATTCATAGGTAATTCGATGTGGGATTCAAGCAGAGCGGATATAACTAAGCCGTATTTTAGTTTTCCCTTCAGTGGAGATATCCGCTTCTGCTATTGGAGATCAATAGCTTATTTAAAAATTTCATCCAATAATTAATCAACAAAAGTAATTAATTAATGCGGCTAACCGGAAACTACTAACAACTGACAAGCTGAATAGGTTCCCCATGGAGGAAATATTTATGTTAACCAGGTGCATGGATCATGGGTTACGGGTTAATTGGATATGAGCAAAAAATAAATAAATAAATAAAAAATCAAGGATTTTGTTTCATCAGTCCTCACACAGTCAAATAAGTAGAGATGAAGTACAGAATAATATCCAACAATTTAGGTGAAGAAAAAAATGGTATATGCATTTGGATATTTGAGCTAACATTTTAATACTCCTCCGTCCCAAAAAAATAATCCATTTTGAATTTTGAAATTTATATTAAAAATAGTACAAATATGAAAACTTAATGTGCACTATTTTTTTGGGACGGAGGTACGTAGTACTTTTCTATATATGCCAAAAAAAAAAAATCATACTTTTCTATTTACTTGTCCCATTATACACTTCTTTTTCTATACTTTATATACAATTTTTAATAATTTTCAATTAACACCAAAAAAGAATGATTTGGATATGATGCTGTCAGCGTGATTTTGAATATGGTACAAGGCTACATCAAAAAACAGCACCAGACACAGAATATCAAAATCAATCATCAATTTTTGGGAGGACCATGAAATGTTTAATTAATGTATATCCAGAAACTCCTGGAAGACACTCGTTTTAACAGAGAACCATCCACAAATAGGAAGTTATTTCAAGTTCAACCACTAGTGACCGTGAGTTGATAATCGATATTGATTGATTTACCCAATAGGAAAAACAAAGGACGCAATTGCAGGGGAAAAGTGATTATTTGTCCACGAAAATCATCACAAAAATCCACTTCAGTTGAACAACGACATTTTGTATGGTTTCTCTTTGAAGAAATCAACCCAAAATATATAGTTCACGATTAAATGAGTCTACTTGTTGGAATTAAAAATCTTCAACAAATACTCCCTTCGTCTCATAATTATTGTCCAATTTGTCAAAAAAATTTATCCCAAAATTGACTTTTTAAGGTTTAAGTTACACTTGTACCCTTTAGTCAAAAAATAACAATTTTGCTCAATCCATTTTTCTCCGAGCAACAAAAACAGAGCTTCCCTCTGATGACTCCAAGCAGCGGGCAGCGAAGCTGGGTTTGTCTTTGTGAAGGAATATGAAAAATAAATCTTGAGCCATCACTAAAATTTGATTCCTCTACTCTTCTGTGAGCTTTCTTCTTAGATAATTAGAATCAGAATAAGAGATTTTCAATGAATCGAGATTGTAATCTAACCCCAGCTATATCATCAAAAAAGGATTCAGCTTTATCATCAACAAAAAATTCAGTCTTATCGGAAGGAGTATCAACAAAGTCGGAGTCGAAACTGCAATCGACCGATTCATCTGAAGATTTTGGTTTGATTGGCACAAGCAATAAGCTCTGTTCGATCCATGCCGACGAGGAACGTTTCGGGGAGATAGAAGATTTATAATCATAAAAAAAACTAATTAGAATTCAGAGTAAAAAAAATTCTCCAAATTAGAAGATCTCCATCTGAAAATTTGTTTCTATCATAAGCTCCTGACTAAGTAGCAATTGGAATTGAAGGATGAAGGTGTTGTTCTTGTGTTTGAATTTGGTCTTTCGATTTGGCAGCTTGAGAAAAGACGTAAAGAAGGTCTTTGGCCTTGCAGGGGTACATGTGGAAGTTTATGTCAAAATTTGGTTGAGTTTGACTAAAAATAAAAACTTGCATCTCAGTAAAACTGGACAATAATTATGAGACGGAGGAAGTACTAGGTTAAAAAAGACTGGTACAAAGCAATTAAATCATACGCAATGCTATAGAATATTTTCGTGCCACTTGAAACTTTGTAATCCTCATTCTGTCCCGAAATAACTGTCCAATTTAATTTTTATCTTTAGCACAAGTATTAAAAGTAAAATCTAAACTAGAGGATTATTTTGGAATAAGGGATAGCATGGGAATTGAAGATATGCGCGTATGAATCATCGCAATTAAAAAGTATTGACCGGATTGTAAATTTTTTTTAAAAGGTGTGTGATATTTAAAAAATTAGATAATAAAATTAAAATATTTTGAAAGTTAGTATGAAAAATAAGATAAATCTAATGATAATAATTTACTAATTTTTGATGAGATATAGAAAACATATAACCCTAAAAAACAAGAAATACCTAACTTAGCATGCGAGTTCACAGCCTCATTTGTAATTTACATTATACCAGGTAGGGCTTAACTCTACTGTACGCTGCTGGTTTAGCAGCCCCATCATACGTTCTAGAACGTTGCTTAAAGGTATAATAACCTTGTCTTTTGTGCCGAAGAGAGTTTATCGGTTCCATTGAATCCAGTTCTGAAAGAACTTTCATGAACCGCCATAGACAAGCTGTTTTGAAACCAACTTTGTTTAATTTTATAAGCACGTAATTATATTATATGAGTGGAGTTTTTAGGAAGGGGATACTACACGTGTGTATGCCTATTTCCACTTGAAAGGCTCGTTGCAACTTGTGGTATAAGTGGAGATTAAACCACTGTGAATAGAGATCCAACTGGATTGATGTCGAAACTCTTGAGTCTTGACCATTGAGATTTTGAAACCATTAATCTCTCATTTGACCTTTTTTAGTTTGCATTTTTGTGTCTCTAGTCCAGTTGCTAATCATGCATAGGTATCCAGAAAGCGGCCCATTGGAGTAACTGAGGTTTGTTTTGGACTACTATTTTGTGATATTAGTTTCGGCCACTTTCGGCTGTTGCTGAACTGAAAGAGATCCTCAACTCTGATTTTAGCCCATTCACCATTTTTGAAACCTAAGCCGGTTCCTTACAGTTCACGTTTTTTAATTTTACCTATCAAATGTTTGATTGATGTTTGTGCTTAGAATTGGGAATTGGGATCATAATTTCTTTATCTGGATACCGTTCACTCCTTCATTTTTAGAAAAGGAAAAGAAAAAATTGAAAACAAATTTCATCTACTCCCTCCATTTTTTTTATGTCTATTTAGAGAAATCATCAAAACCAAGAAAACATTGATTAATATAGTTAAAATATAAAAATACATTTATTTATTGTCTATACAATTCATCATAAACTAATAAAAATTCATTATAAATACTGTTTCATTTCCAATGCAAGGGTAATATTGGTAAAAAGTGGTCAAATATGCATCGATTTGTGAAAACGACATATATTTGCAAAAATTCATCAAATCTTAAAACGACATATATTTCAAAATGGAGGGAGTAGTTATCAGTAAATAATTTTTTTTTTTTTTTGGTTATGATGTTGATTAATTCGTATATGAAACGTATTAAGAGGTACATATCAGACAATCGGGCAACAGTTCTAGCTAATCTATCTACATGTGTCTACATTTAACCCATCAATTTTTACAAACGAACAATGATGAAAAATACTTTTTAAAAACTACAAATACCTTTTCGTATCGATTATGAAGGAAATGACAGTAAATTTGAATCCAAGTCAGCTATCATTGGAGTGGAGTTTCCCCTACCTAAAGTAACTACATTTGTTCACCGTCTTTAAAATTGTTTGACATCAACCATCGTATGATTTTAATTAGTTCGGATTTCAATTAAAATAAACTAGTCGTTTGGCCAAAATCAAATGTAATGCGTGTGCAAGTAATTACTAGTAGTATAATTCTTCCATACCAAGCCATGCATGTTGAAAGTCTACAAAAAAAAAATAAAAAAATAAAAAAATTTAAGTACTGATCGGTCATATAAGTATCAGTTGGCATTAATTTGATTCATCCTATAGCTTGAAACAAATTACATCATAATCATCATAATCAATCTCTGATCCCAACAAATTCCACGCTCCGTAAAAGTATATATGCAGGCCAGAATTAAGGACATTAGTAATGCATATATATGCAGCCATACGTTTGCTTTCAATAGAGAACACATACAAATGCTTTTGTGAAAAAATTTATCACTGTGTTGGATGAGCCTTAATAGCTATCACGAGTCAATACAGTTTTATCACTCTGATGTTCATTGTAAAGTTGAAACATAAAACATAAACTAGTAGTGCCATTTTAAATTTTAACGTATACACCAATCTAATTAACTTAGTTAAAATCGCAAGATGATGGGGGATGTGGTTCGCACCCGAACTTGTTTAGAGTGATTTACTTTTTACTATAATTTGCAGGTTATTGTTATAGGTGTGGATTTACTTATTTCCATTGAGATTTGCGATGTTATCAAGAAAGAAAAGTTTTTAAAATATATAAAAAATCATGCTTATTTTAATTTGAAAAACTATAATACGAATTGTGTTGGATACAATAATTAATTGTAAAGAGTGATTTGAATATTGCATGAAAAAATTGTTTTTAAAATGTAATATGTGCGTTCCAATGGAAGTTTTATAGTTTTGGAATCCAAGTTTTGTTGGCCATGACAATTTGAATTAAAAAAAAAAAGCAATATACAGAAAGTAAAAAATTATAGTGAATTTGGATAATGACAAATGAAAAGACAAATAATACACCCAGAGGTGGAACCAAGCCTCTACCTTTAGGTAGAGTAAAACTACTACATATAAATATTACTGGGACAAAATAATATTTATTTTGAAGTTTAAAGGTAGATTTTTAATTTTAGTAATACATTAGGGGTATTTAGGGACCATAATTAATCCACATAAGTCACTATATTTTGTCACTATTTTCATTCATTAATTATATACATATCATTTTCCTAAAAAAAAAAAATTCAGAGTCGGAAATGTGGAAATTTCATTTTGATATGCAAGCAAAGGCTTTGCTTTCTACTAACTTATCATCGATATGAATTTACAATACCAAATTCATATAGCGAGTAGCTCATGGTTTATCACACAATAAAAATCACGGTAGGTACATTCATTTTTCTCACCAAGAATATAAACCAATCAACTAAAAGTCTAAAACTATTAATCGAACCAGACATTATAATGGATTTTAAGAAACCTCACCGACGTTAATCAATGGCCAACTATCATAACATCTTGGTTTCTATTTTATTTTTTTCGATTGACCAAGGACCAATAAATCCTGCATCCTTACAATCAAATAAAGAAATCACACCAGAGAATAGCGATGTAAACTACCTTAGCTAAACACATCTTGATTTAGTGTCAATTGTATACATGAGGTTGTTATCTTGAATTTTTTAAAGAGTCTAACCTCTATTAAAAATGTTGATGGCATTTTCACGGATTCGTGCCAGAAACTCTCGAGCAATCAAAAAGGGATACAATTTAATGACTGATAAAGATCGATTATTTGGGGCTTATTTTGTTAAATTAGTTTACTTTTGAGTATTCTTAGTTCTTAAAATTTTATGTTGAAACGGCACGCACAGATTAATTAAATGCTCTTATATTATAGACAATTCCCTGTTTCACTATCAAGGTGGCGACCCTTCAACGAACTCTCCCAATTCCAGTAAGGGGATAATTAATCCAAAGAACAAATAAAATTGATGTCCAATAATGACTTGAACTTTTCTATATAGATCAGAGATATTTCCAACACTTCTTTGCATTTTGTGGGATGGAAACTTGAAGTCTCAGGCGAATAATTTCCGGCCACTTCTCTTCGACGACCGACCGGCCGATCGAAAAAAGCCACCCTATGTAAGCAAGTTTTGACATTTTAACGTTGTTAGTTTTGATACATATCTTTGTGTGATCACCATGTAATTTTCCAGAGTTTCTTCTAATTGTGTGATCATATTCTTCTCATTTTCCTTTGCGATATATCTTAATTTTCTTGGGATGTTTCATTTTATTGGCCATGTTTTCAACTTCAAGGCTTTACTTTTCCATTGTCAAAATTTTGAATGCATGCTTGAGAGTGTATAATTGGGCGATGATTAAATCATCCTTCCCATATATTACTTTCTGGACTTTTATTTATTTCTCACCTTTTTTTTTCAGAATACGAATTGCAACAGAAGAACTAGGAGGAAATATACGCAAACAATGGAAGAATTATATTTCGAGAAGAAGCGCAACAT
Source organism: Oldenlandia corymbosa var. corymbosa (assembly GCA_949775105.1). Taxonomy (NCBI): domain Eukaryota; kingdom Viridiplantae; phylum Streptophyta; class Magnoliopsida; order Gentianales; family Rubiaceae; genus Oldenlandia; species Oldenlandia corymbosa. The sequence continues at coordinate 21,229,374 of OX459121.1, read as the reverse complement.
CAAAAGGTACTCAGTTCGTTATTGTCGACTTTTCTTCTTGTTCCCTTTTATGATATATATTTGATATTATCAACAACGTCCATCCTAATTAAAAGATTTATCATTTGTCCCGAAATAATTATTCTATATAGGGAATTGAACAAATTCAGTGCTCGATTTGCTTCAATTGCACATGCGTTTTTATCGATCATCATCAAAATTGTTTTATGTTCATGGGTTTTTCCTGTTCTTGTTTTTCAGTTAGCTAGCTGCACATATTATCAATCGGTAGCTAGACAAGGACGAAACATCGGCACCTAGTATTAGTTCCACCATTAATTTAAGCTATTGAAGCTGACAACTAATTAACAAGTATGTACAAACGGCATATAATTAACCACCAACAACCAAAAACTAATAGTAGGAGGAAGAAGTCAATGAAGTGACCCGACTTTTATCTACTTTTTTTTGTATATATAGATCACACTATAAAAGCATAAAATATCCAGATGTTAATATCGGGCAGAGTAGAACTGAGTAAATGAGAATAATACCATGTTGGAAAATTAGCATAGTCATTTATCTTGAAACTAGAGTTTTATTATCTAGTAAATATGACAATAAATATAACAAATGATGAAATATTATGTTACTTTTTATTTATTTATCGGCAACAATTTGTTATCATCGCTTCCTCTTGAATGAGACACGATTGGTATATATACACGTATGATAAATATTAGTTTGATTGGGATCATGATGTTTGAAAATGTGACATCTCTCTTAAAGTCAAATACATAATTCAGTAGAAATAAAGGGTTCTAATTTTTGTTTTTATATAATTAGAATTTGATTCTTTTGATATGTTTATATGGATTTCATTTTACCTTTCTACTTATGGTTATAGCATCTGATTCGTTGCTGTTACTAAGAGGGCTTTGTCAACATTAATTTGGCATGATTCCATTAGTACGGCTTGTTCTTAAAAGTGCGAGATCGGCATGATTTAATTAGTTAATGATGTTAAGTGTTATTGTCCAGGTAGGCATTTACCCACAACTATTAATTGTGTTTAACAACCTTAATCATTCAACTTTATTCGTAATTATGATTTATCAATTTAAAAAAAAATTAGGAAGTAGTATCGAATTTTATATATATCACGCATAGGGGTAGAACTCTTAAAGGGCTCGGGGGTATCGAGCCCCTCCGGCCAGCCGAAAAGTCCCTTAATGGTAATTACGATTAATCTTATATTATATATATTCGATCATCGATCTTAAATATGAATATATGGTCAACCCCTTTAACTCTGAGTAACCGGTTTCGCCTCTGATAACGCGTGAGCAAAATTTGTTTTTTCATTAATTTACTACCGTGAATTGAAGGGGCAACCGCTTCGCCCTTTAAAGAAATTGGTACAAAATTGATAGCAATCTTTTTTTCCCCTTAGTTTATTTTTTCAAATGCATTATTGGTTGGTGAAAGTACGAGAATGTGACGTTTGTATGCAATCTTACCCTGCCATTTACTAAGAAATGGTTTTATTTTCAAATTCATTGCCAGAAAAACTCAAGAAAATATATTAAAAGGGGAAGCGGATTATCCAAATCAAGATAAATACTCTCTTTGTCCCAAAATTATTGTCCAGTTTGAGTTTTTATTTTTAATACAAATTGAATTAAAAAAAAAAAGTCAAATTGGACAATAATTATGGGACAGAGGGAGTAAAAATAAAAACCTCCTTTATAAATCATTGTTAAATCATGCATGCAAACGAATGTTTCTTGGCATATCGGGAGATTAAAAAGATGGTCAAAAAAGTTCATTATTTAACCGATCAAGTAAGTTTAGAAGATCACGGGAAATCAGATCAAACTACCTTAGCATAAAATTGCTCAAAATTACCCTATAATTAAGCATCAAACAACACCTTTCCAAACATAGCGCTTTTCTGCCTGTTTTAATTGATACACATACCAAAAAGAAACAAAAAACCGAAAAAAACAAAACGAAAGGGTTACCAAATATCTCCTAATTTAATGGTCATAAATATAAAATATTGAAAAGGAAAAAGGAAAAAAGAAAGTTAAAAAAGAACCATATATAAACTTAGGCCTGCAAATTTCGATATATTTACGCGCAATATTTTAATGATGAATGAAACCCTTTGGTTAAGCACGATGAATTCTCCCATTAGTAGTAGCATACCTTTTTATCTGTAATTGGCTTTTTCTAGAGCATGCAAAGCCGGCAAAGACAAAGATAGAGAATTCGTCTTGGGTTCCATTTTGGTTGATGCATACTTAAATTAATTTAATTGTTGTTCCCTTCTTACTTCTTCTCTTTTTGTGTTTTGTGGAGATTAAAAGTTCAAGAAAATTCGCCTTAAAAGAAGAACCCTTTTCTATATTTTATTGTATTTTTTTTTCACTCTTAGTTGTGTGATTGTGCTTATCTCTCTTGTTGGTGGCACTAAAAATTATAATTAGCAGAAGATTAATGGAGATGAGTAGTAGTAGTAGTAGTAATCAAGTCGGAGCAGAAGTGAGAAGGCTTCACGTCATTTATTTCCTTAGTCGAAAAGGTCGAATTGAACATCCTCATCTCATCCGTGTTCATCATCTCTCCAGAAATGGTGTGCATTTGCGAGGTAATTACATTTAATTTCTTCCAAAAAAAAATTTATATTTCCTCCCCCAAGAAAAAGAAAGAAAAAGCAAGAAGTATTTTGATGTTTGTTGTTGTTGGATAATTGGAAAATAGATGTTAAGAGATGGCTGGCAGAGTTGCGGGGAAAAGACATGCCGGAATCCTTTGCCTGGTCTTACAAAAGGTATTATGTTTTTACAAACGCCTTCTTCTTCATTATGACCAAATTCAACTGTACATAAGGAGTCAAGCGATTTGGAAAATGACAAACTCCATTTTTTTAAGATCGTTGAGTTCAATTTCCACCATCAATGACTTATCAGTGAAGAAGAAAATGATTGTCTTACTGAAATTTGATCTTCGTGAACTAACATGCTAAATGAAACTTATGACGAATCAAAATAGTTTATAATAAACGCCACAGAGTTTATTTGATTCTCGCTCATAGTTGTCTAATACTATAATTGAATATTTGTGTATGCAGAAGGTACAGGAGCGGATATGTGTGGCAAGACTTGCTAGATGAGGATCTCATTACTCCAATCTCGGACAACGAATACGTCCTCAAAGGATCCGAAATTTCTTCCTCCTCTCCTAAAGGTACATTTATTTATTCTCCCTATAACAAAAATCGAAATGATCATGCAGTTATTCTTTCTTTCCATTTTCTGTATATATATGCACACAAAGTGTAATAATTATATATAGCAACAACTATTACTGTTTAATTTAAAATAAGAATTTTGTTACGAAGAGTTTATTACTTATTAAATTGTAGTTTTTCTTCCACTTAGACAGATGTAGGGTCATGATCCGTCGATAAATAAGAATTCTATTTTTGGATATTGAAATGATTAAGAAATGAGATTATTTTATGTAGATGGAAGAGTATTACTTATTTGACAGGTTATTAATCTGTAGTTATGATAAACGTGATAATTTAATACAAAATGCAAGGCCAGATCGAAAATTTCCCGGAAAAGTAAGTGAATAGGAATGATTTTGTTTTTAATTACTGATTTTCTGTATCAACTAGTGATACGTTATAAAGATTTACTATAATTAAGAATATTTGGTTACTCTAAAAAGACTATTTCCCATCATATTAACAAGTCTAACTTAAAATAAAAAAAAAATTAATCAACCTTTTTTTTGGGGTTCATTTGCAAGTAAAAGTAGAGGGCAACTATAATAAATACAGCAAATATCCCCAATTTTCAGCCTACAACTTGGAAAAAAAGACGATGCACTTTTTACTTATAAAGTGTTTGAATTATTCCAATTCTTGTATGTTACACAAGGTAATGGTATCTTTTGTAATTTTTAATTAATTATAATTACTTAATCACAAATATTCTGAATTTATTATTTTTTCACAGAAGAAGCCAATATGGGAAAGAAATATTCAATGCAAAAAGGGGAAGACAACGGTACTGATATTCGTTCACCCTCATTCCAAGAAGAGCATCAAGATCATCACCATCAAGAAAATAAAAGACAACAAGAATCAACAAAGATGTCATCCCCAGAAATCATCGAGGAAGAATCACATACATTCGGTTCGGATAAATCATCAACACTGACTGAAGACTATGTTGATCATCAGGAAGAAAAACAGTCATCAAGATCATCGTGTGAAATATCTTCCAAACAAGAAATACATGAAGAGGAGGAAGAGGAGGAGGTTGTGAAAGTTGAGAAGCCGCCTTCGTTGCATCCGAGGAAACGGAGCAACAAGAAGGCCACTAACACCGATGTTTCATTCGAGGAAAAAACTACCACTAGTACTCCCTCTGCAGCAACACCAGCATCGCAGCCTTCATTTTCTAAGAGCAAGTCAAATGGAGGGTCTCTATTTAGGAACTTGATCACTTGTGGCGCCATTGACACGAATGATTCGGCCATGGTCACAGTGAATCGGCGAAACAAAACTTCAATGAATGATGAGGACAGTACTAGTTTTTCCAAGGAGTTGCTGCTTAAAGGAGATAAGTTGGGAGGGTCTCAAAGGGTGTCATCCGCGACTAATTGGCTCCAAACAAAACAATCTAGTGGCAGGTATGTTATCTGATGATCTTCTTTTGCATTATGGAATGACATTATGTAATAGTGTAGCATGATCTTGATACAAGAAATCATGACAGGAAGAGCTTTGATGGTGTGAGGGCTTCACCAAAGAAAAAGCACGATTACGGTACCCCAAAGGCTGTCAATCCTGCTTACAAGCCAATCTATGGACCCCAATGCTCGTAAGTTTATACAATTCATTCCATCAAATTCTTTCATGTTTCAATCAAAACCATTTAATCTAACAGAACTTTGTTGTTTTGGATGCAGACAATGCGGGAAGCCATTTAAGCCAGAGAAAATGCATGCTCATATGAAATCCTGCAAAGGAATGAAGGCCTGGACAAGGTACAGTGGCACTGGAATTTCTGCTGCTGCAGAGAAGGCTGTAAAAACATCAGCAGAATCTCAAAACAACTTGATTCCAGGGCACAGTTTTTCTCATTCATTAGACTTCAGACATTAATACATAATAATCTCGTTGCTTCCATGATCTGTTTTCATTCATCGGAAAGTTGAAATTCATCTGTCAATGCATTGCATGTAAATCCAAATGAGCAGGGCACAAGCAGATGTTTTTATAAATCACAACTACAGGTTTTGCTTTTCTTTTCTCAGTTAATGCATCTTTAGGCAGGGCTATGGACTGCCTATTTAGTACAAGTGACTTTAGATCATTTTTCTGTTGTTTCTCCTTTATATGCCTATAAAATGGTCTGGACATATGATTACTGAAACAAGAAGCTGTGAATCACCTAAAAGAAAAAAAAAATAAAAATAAAAGAAATAAAATAAAACACCATGAGATTGAGCATCATAGCCTCCACAATTCTCTCATCTTAAATCAGATGTTAAACCAGGATCATCTGTACATGATCAATACAATTACACCCTCCTGATGACATTTGTAGGCAACTAAACAGGGTAACCCATGTAGCATCATATGAGCAGGAGAAGGTTCAGTTAGTAGACATCAAGATAGCTACCTCTTAGCTTGGATTGCAGTATCAACATTATCTAATAGAAACCCGTACAACTTCTTTTTCAAGTCTTCCAATCGGTCGTCAACCCCACAATCTTGATGGATTGAGTCATCCAACCACTTGTTAACCCTCTTAAGGTGTCCTAGAAGACTTGCTGTTTCAGAGTTGCTCCTATCAGTACTTCTTCCACTTCCCTTAACCAAAAACTTCTCCATGTAATTAAGAAACCATTCACGAGAGTAAGAGAGCAACTTTTCTGATAATTCAGCAGCATCCTTGAGCCCATTGCCCTTTAACCACTCTTCTCTTTCAACATTTACTCTCTTTGTTGTACGATGAATCACTCTAGAACTTGTAGGTGATTTTTTCAAATTCAAATCTGCTTTATGATTGTCATAGTTCCCAGGGCTTTTCTTTATTTTCGATGGAGACTTCTCAGTTTCACTCTTCTTTGGGGAGTTTTCAATCATAAGGTAAATGCATTTCTCACCCTTCCGTACTGCTTTCTTTTGTTCCTTTCTGAGTAATGAGAACTTTGAAAGATCAGTCTCAACAGCAGCTTGAACCCATGCTAAGGCATTCCTATCAGCAAAATTACAGTGCATGTCTGACAACCCATGCTGAGAACTGCAAGAAGTATTGCTGTTAGCCTCAAGAATCCTTTTCTCGACAAGAGCTTTAATCACCACGGCCACATTCTTCATCTCATCATGAAGATTCAAAAATTGTTCCACAAGTGGTCCTGCAGCATCTTCTTCAGATGATTCGCAGAGTTCTGCAAACTTGCTGCAAAGAAAACAGAGCAAAGGAAAGTATTCTTCATGAGTAACACAATCCATAGATAAAGCACGAGAAGCTAGAGTAAGCTATCCACATTGAGATTAAAAAGACACTCATTAAGTACTACTTGATGCCAAGTATAATAGATATTGTCAAAAGGGAAGGAAGATATCACATGTCAAGTTAATAAAGAATTCGCCAATCTCATGCAGAAGAAAATAAGAAATTGAAAAACATAAATAAAAGAGAAAACTTGTACATGAATAATTTTTAAAAACTACATTGTGATTGATTGACAAATTACAAAGTAGAGATCAGATGCCATATTTATAGGCATGTGAACTATTAGATAATTACCACTCTCGATAATTACCACTCTCGACAATTAATAAATCAAATTTATCAACTATTAAATGAAAATTATCACTAAAATAAAATTGTCATGCCTTCATGATCAAACTCCTAATGATTATCTAACATCCTCCCTCAAACTGAGTCGGGGCTGGAGACTCAGTTTGCTTTGATTGCGTTGACGCCTTTCTCATCCTTAAGAACGGCAGTAAACTCCGTCTTGAGTGATTCTGACCATATTTTGGACAACTTATTTCGAATTTCTGTTTGCGTTATTAAATTGTTGTATGACAAGTCAAAACTCTCTTTTTTAGGGAAGATCAGACGTTTGACATAATGAAAATTTTTGTGGATTGACTCAGAGGTGACTTTCCTCCTTGTCAGAAATTTGTGGATCAACTAAAGTTGATTTGTGGAAAAAAAAATAAAAAATTTCATTGTCCAATGGGATCGATTTGTGAGAGATTTGTAGGTATTGTGGGCATTGTTGGGAGAATCAAACAGGAGTTTGGGATTAACAGTAGAAGAGGAGTGATTTGGGATGAATATTGGATTGATTTGTGAGAGATTTGTAGGTATTGTGGGCATTGTTGGGAGAATCAAACAGGAGTTTGGGATTAACAGTAGAAGAGGAGTGATTTGGGATGAATTTGGAGTTAAAACATGACACAATTGTTGATATTCATGACTGAACTAATCATGATATTATTTATTAAAAAAAAAAAAAAAGCGGAAGCATGTCACGGAAGCAGGATGAACCTGCTCTGATACCAAGAAGAAAATAAGAAATTGAAATACATAAATAAAAGAAAACTTGAACATGAATAATTTTTAAAAACTACATTGCGATTGATTGACAGATTACAAAGTAGAGGTCAGATGCCATATTTATAGACATGTGAACTATCAGATAATTACCACTCTTGATAATTACCACTTTTGATAATTAAAAAATCAAATTTATCAACTATTAAATGGAAATTATCACTAAAATAAAATTGTCATGCATTCATGATCAAACTCCTAATGATTATCTTAACACATGCCCAACCGAATTAAGAAATATTCACAATCACCGGCCATGCCATATGAAAGCAAAATGGTCTTCACAAGGTAAACTTGCTTCACAAAAAGAAAGAAAGAAAGAAAGATAAACCAAACCTCATGCATCGAATAACTCCCTCGGCCGCAGATGCTTCTTCCATTGCATGTACAGCGGAGGAAAATGAAGCATTTCTATAACCCCTTACTTCCTGAGGGATACATTAAAGAAATAAGCACAAAAAATTTCATCTTGGGAGTTTTAAGCTTTAGATATTCACGGACTAGCATACCCTTCCAAGGTTATGAATTGTGTCAGGAACTGAATTCCGTAAGATCTTTGGTTCAGACTGATTTCTGAACCGAGGGTCCTCTTTCTTCAGATGTGCTGGAAGAGCTGTATTCTCTGATGACCTCAGATCTTTCCTAATACATTTGCTTGGTGTTGGCGGTTTTGGTGATACCATCACATTCTTTGATTTAAGTGGTGAAATCAGTAGTTGTTTTACTGTCTTCTCCTTGGAGGAATGTTTTCTGTTTTCAATAACCTACAAGGGGCCACATATTCTGATCACCATGGGGAGAATTCCAAAAAGCATCAAGTACCACTACAAAAGCATGAAAATATTTAATATAATGCAAAGATGGCTGATTTAAAATCTGGGGGTTCCATCTCAATCATTTTTTTAACAAGTGCAGAAATTTGTACTGCATCAGAAAAAGTTATGCCTAATGACTATTCTGAGGAAAAGAAGAACAAAACAGCACGAGTCAAATCCTCATTCCAGTAAGTTAAATCTTCACTAATGGCAGTGAAAATTCTGCAAAGCATTCTCCATCTGCCACAGAATTCCCCAAGAAATACAAGTGACGAATAGTAGTTGAAGATCTTTTACACAAATAGAGCTACAACACGTTACAACATCATTTATATACTGGATCAAATACAAGATAGTAAAATCACAAAGGATCTTAGAAGAGGTATGTCTAGTCAAGGAGATGCAAGGCAAAGACTATATTTCATCCCAATACACAATCTAAACAAACTACTGCCTAATTGAGCAGAATTGGATCAAATGATAATGTTTTGCTCATTTAAGCGAACTTCACCAAAGCAAGTAAGAATGCATGTCGAATGATAAAAACAAGAAGGGAAAATGAAGAGATAGAATGTAACAGTCAAGGCAGAAGAACTACATACAGAGTCTATGCCACAAGGACTATCTCTGGATTTTGACTTGGACACGGGGGTAAAAGCATTATTGCCTCCAGGGCTTCTATCCCATCCTTTTCTCACTGAATCCAAGCTCAATCTCCTAATATCTGGACCTGTAACCTTGCCGTTGCTCAATGAGAGCCTCCTTGAATCATAATTTGATTTCACATCATCCCTTTCCATCAGTCTTTTAGTTTTTTCCTTCAAATTCTCCTTAACTTCCACTTTCTTCTCTAGTCCCCCACATCTTTTCCCAGTTTTGGACTCCACGGTTTTCCTAGCAGTCAAAGCATCACTGGAAATCAAATCCTTTGGGTCTCCAACACATGGCCGCCTCTTTGGCACAGGTTTTAGGCCACAAAGCACCGGAACAGGAGAACACGGATCAAGCCGAGTCACATGAATGAATTGACCTAGTTGAATCTGGTCACTCATAATCAATTCAACATCCTCAGCCAACACCGACACATAGGCTGAATGTAGAGAATCTGATACTCTTAGGTAAAAGCCTCGACTTTTCCATGGATCATCATCCAACGAAGGTACGATTCCAATCACCTATACGTCATAGGAAATGATAATGAAAAAAATGAAATCATCAGTGCCACGTAACTGAAACATCTCCAATTTTCTATTTAAGTATCAAAGCCTTTACGAACTTGAACGTTTCAAAATGCAAGCATATACACAATTGATGAGCATGTGAATGCACTATTGCTATTATTTTTGCATTATTCAGTCAATTAAACATTAGTTAATTCAAAAACTCAGAAAACAACCCATTTGATTTAAATTCTAATTGTTTGCAACTAAGATTATGGGAGCTTAATTGCAGTTCAGCAGAGAATAGTTTCCAACATCTCCCCAAAAGCATACATTCCCATCAGCAATTGGAGCAGAGAATAGTTTTGAACAACTCATCTTACAACACATATAAAATCTCATTAGCAAATGAAGGACATCATCCAACGCCCTACAATCCATCAAATTTAAACAAACACAGTTTTCACAATTTCTAACACAGTAGTGTATGAAAACTGTAAAGTCTAAAACATTCAAAAGCTCTAAAGACATATATGTCTTCATCATACATATGCCATATTAATCTACTAATCCTTAAGAACCAACAAAATGTCGCAACCGAAATCCCACATTTTTACTGCCCAACTGGAAACAGTATTTGAAGTAATCTAGATAAAAATCAATGCCTCCTAAAATCCTCGTTCCGAAAACATCAAATGAAATAAAGAAAGCATCATAGCTGATAGACTAACTAACTCATACCTGAAGGAGAGCAGACCGGTGCTCTCCAACAACCTTAGCATCTTTATTACCCACATTCTGCAACAGCTTCTGCAGTATCCCGGGTGTTAGAGAAGCCATTAATGGCTCCCTATTGAATAAACCAGAAAACCACCAAAACGAATAACCCCAACTAACCCAAAAATCACACTAATCTCCTCAACACTATGATTCAAAAAAGAGACCAAACCAGCCTGGCCCTTCTGGGGGCTTCTTCTTGGTTGGGCAAGAAAACTAATAAAAAAGTGATCTTTCTATCAATTGTACATAAAACTTTATACAAAGGAAATTGTATATAAGGAATCTGAAAAAGAAAATTAAAAAACTGGTTTTTGGAGGGATCTCTACAGGATTTTTTCTGGGTTCAAGTGACGAATTGGGGTAAAGTATGCGAAAGCAGAGGAAACAAAGCTGAACCACTGGGAAGTATGACAAATTGACAATGTGTCAATGACAAATGCTACAGTATACGAGAAAATCCAGTAAGATAGAGGAAAAAAAATTTTGAGCGCAGTTCACGAGGTTTATACTATAACCAAGCATGGCCTAACCAACAAAACTAGATGATGCAAACAGGCCTATATATATGTATAGGCGCAAAAGGACAGCATTTTCAATAGCTTTGTCTTTTTTTTTTTTAATGCTTTTGCAAGACAAAGATTCAGAAAGGGTGAAAGAATCAATCAAAAAGAAGAACGTGAGTTTCAGTTCTATCTTTTCTTTTGGGCCAAACTGCCCCTGCCCCTTTTAATTATTAATGATTTTGCTTCAAGTTTTTGCCTTTTTGGATTGAAGTTTTCCTAGAAGTTATTGATGAGATGAATGTTTTCGAGTGGGTTTGCTTTAAATTTGATCATGTTCGAGGTGACAACATTATGTGGATTTACAAAATGGATGAAATGAAGGTTTTGATTTGAATTCAAAACTAGAATACAGTGAACATTTAATGCACTGCGTTGACTCACGTGAATTAGGAGTGAAGAGTTTCAAAAATTTTACAACTACTATGACTAGTTTTTTTTTTTTTTTTTTATTCGACCTGAAATATATATTCTATCCGTTTCAAATAAAAAATTTTATTTATTATAAATGGTATAATACTCTCTATGTTGGGACAGAAGGAATATAAAAGATGTAATACGGCTTTATTTAGTATATATTTCTTTATCATAATTTTTTAAAACAAATTGAACTAACAATGAAAATTCAAACTGTACAATCGTTTAGGCTGAAAGTAATATTATTTATAAACTGATTTATTATCGCCTACAAAAAAGATTTCCTTTCAATTCTTGAGGTTGGAAATATGGTAAAATGAGAAAGGGATTGGAAATCTTCAATGAGATAGCTAGATTAATTGAAGTTACCATTAACCTATCTACCTATTTGCAATTATTATGCTTAAGTGACTGTACAACCACTACTTAAGCCTTCTATGTTTAAGAAATATATTTGCAGTTGGATCATAAAGCATGGATAAGTTTCAATAAAGATCAAGGAGTAAGAATATAGACTAAAATCCCCTGCTGTAATCTTTAACCTCCAAGTCATTAATCTAAAGAGGGTAGTAGAAATTACTTATGTGTGAAGTGCGAGTCATGTTGATTCAAGTGATCATAAACATAATGTGTTTTTAATTATTTTACGATAGAGTAAGTATTTTTATTTCATAAACTATACCTAATAATATAGCTCAATTGAGTTTATCAAGGGAGAAAATGGTAAATGAAGTGAAACCCTGACAAGCTAGCTTACAACTGCTTCCGATCATAGCTCAAGTCACAAGCCAAGAAAGCGACCTATCAGTTGATCTGAAATAAAGCACAAATATTATATGCATCTTCCTGGAACTAAAATTGTCAGAAGATTCAGACAGTGACGGCTTCTTGTTTAATTATTTGGATAGAAAAAGGGGAGGTTTTATGGTGCCCCACTTACAACAATTGAAGGAATTCTTTTTCTTTCGGAATTAAATCCAAATTGTGAACCATTGCCAGCAAAACAGAAAGCTTTTTTAAGGGGGTCCATACTCCACATAGAATTGAAAAATTGTTCATAAAAAATTCTCAACATATATCTCTTCCTTTTTCCCTCTGCATTTGATAAGTTCTTCTTGTGTTACAAGGTTTTTGGAGCCCCATTAGTTCGTGGGACTGGCGCTTCTACTGGTACTGGTAGCCACATCCACTTCACCACTATTTATATCAAGAGTTTTGGATCTTGGATTAATGATACAAGGAGTATGAGAAATTTTTTTTTGTAAATTAAGCCTTAACTGGCAAGTTCAACTAATGACCTTATAAGTAGTTGTTAGATTTTAATTTCTGAAAATTACAATGACATTTTTGTTTGTTTTCTTTTTTAGTTGGTTTTTTCAGAATTAAATAATAATAACTATCACATCTTAACATACCTTTTTACATTTCTAATACATCTTTTTATATATTCCAATATAAAAAACACTTAAAAACACACATTAAATAAACGAAACAAACATATCCTTAGATTAGAATCGATTGCATTAAAAACTTTTTCAAGAAAAATAGCATCGGAAATTGAAATTTGTTTGACATTGACATTGCATTCGTTGATTGCTGCGTCTAGCCACTACAATTTTGCAAGAGTTAGGCAACAAGATTAATACATTTAAATCTTGATCATGACAACCTAATTAGAATTTTTATACCACGAATAAAATTAGACTGGCACTATTGCAAGCGCAAATTTTAGTTTTGTGTTCACCAAAAAAAAAAATAAAAAAAAATACTCTTCACTCTCAATGAGTCCCTAATTCTTTTCTCGCGGGTTTGTCACTTCCCCTTCTGTTTTCATATTCCAACCGACTACCTTACACATATAAGACCGAGACAACAACAACATTAGTGGAAAAAACCTTCATTCCTATTGTTTTTGTGTTCGATTTCCCACCCCCCCTATTGTGTGCATAATTAAAGAGATGGATATTATTTCTCGATTACACTGGGTCAAACACTGCCAACCTTTCTTCCAATTTCTCTTTTGATATGGGAAGTACATGTGAAGGGGCAAATGGACGTTAATTACAACAATGAGTTCCAAAGCGAAATTGGCTCTGATCGCTTTCTCATCATCTTAAAGAATTTGTGCTTTTAGTTCACTGACAAATATGAACACAACATTCATAGTCTAATAAGTTAAGAAGATGGCATTATCACCGGCCATAAAATCATTCTCTTCATTCCATTTTAATAGGGACAGGGAAACTAGCAAACTTTCCTGAACATGGGGGGACTTTGATTCAAAAAGGGAAGTGATAATTTACGGATCATGATCTTAAAAAAAGAAAAAAAAGAAAAAAAGAGCATATTGAGACCTACTTGCTAACAAAACAAAAAAAAAATAAAAATGCATTTCACCCACATCGCAGTATGATAAGAAAACATGAGGCTGTTTATTTGTGCTAATAAGGTTTTTGTTTTCATTCTAGTTTTAATTTAAAACTGCTGAATATCGTATTCCGTTTTATTTTTAATTTAAAATGGTTAAATACCGTGCTTGTTTGTTTGTAAACCTATTTTACATTTTAACTCATTTTACCTCTTAAACACAAAACCCAATAGAAAAGAAAATATCATCCAAACAACTTTCTGATTTACATTTTAAATTCCAACTTGAAACACTTTTTGTCAGTGTAATGACCATTTTTGAAAAAGAAGTAGTTTAGTGACGAAATCTAACAAAGGAAAATCTTAAAGTGACAAATTTGCTAGGTTTCTGTTGTTTAGTGATTGTTTTTGAAAAAGTTCTTTTTTAAAGTGACTATAATTGACAATATTTAATTGTTTAGTGATGATTTGTACTTGATGTTTCAAAATGTAGTTCAAAATATTTTTTCAAAACCAACATCCAAACAACTCTTTGCTCAAAATACCATCCAAACAACATTTTCATTTCCTATTTAGTTTTCAACTTGAAATACTTTCCACTTTTAAGTGGCAAAATAAAATGTAAGATGACGTCCAAACAAGCACGGTATTCCAAATGAATATAGATTTGTATTATTATAGTTTTAAAATAAAAAGTATAATAAAAACAAAATAAAATAGTTTGCTTCAACTTCACTTGTCACACTAGTATTGATTGATTGATTCCATTTCTAACCTACCTTCACAGGTGGCTAAGCAAAAACATCAGACTTATTGGCTTTAGAGGATAGTGAAAGGTAAGCAGCTTTTATGGTGCTTAAGTTTCACAGCTAAATTCATGAATGGTAGAGGTAAAATTTCAACCAAAAGAAACATATATGAAACTAAAAATGATCAATTGCTTCAGCAAAATAAACGCTCTTCATCTTTTCGGTTTAGGAAGCAAATTGACAAGTCATAACCAAAAGAAAGCACCAGACCTTCCAAGAAAAATTGACGTTTTACCCTTTTGAAAATTTGTTGGTAAAATGGCCTTCAATTTGGTTGATAAAACACCAAATTCATATTTCATAACAAGGCAACTCATTAATTTCCTCTTGAGAAAATGGAAAGTGATCAATTCAAGCCAAGTAAATTCCATTATGATATAGCAATGTCAAAGAGAACTCGAAAATCGTCCATGAATTTTGTAGAGCAAGATCATGTTAATATTGATCCGATTCAAGCAATGCCTGCAGGAGAGGAAGAATTTGTTGTCGTGGAAAAAGAACAAGAGGAGGATCACACGAATCGCGACGAATTAGTTCGTGAAGATGACGACAACAAGAAAAGCTTGAAAGAGCTGATCAATGGAGGAAGGAATAGCCTGAGCCAACATTTCTCGGATGAAGAAAAAAATCTCCCGTTGATCGTTAAAGTGCATGATCAAGAAGGTTCGAATAGGTTGAAGTTGAAACGAATGGTGAGTCGTTATGCTAAAGTTTTGAGCCATTTGGTTAAGCTTAAACGAAAATCCGAATCGGGTTTTCATAAAAAATCATTTGTTTCGAGTTAAAAGTAAGATTTGATTCGTAGGATACGAAGATGTAAAAATTATTATCTCTGTTTCGAAATTTATTATATTTTTTCAGTATGATAAACTGAACGTTTTTCTTGGATCAGAGTTGTATTTCTATCTAGATGTGTGCACCATTCTTGGTTTAAAATGTGCGACCATTCTGATGTGGTTTGTTTATTGATTGCAATAATTTCGTTGGCTAGCTATAGCGTTCCATATATCATGAACTAATGCGGACTTGCATTATTTCTTTCTTTCTTTCTTTTTCTTTTTTTTTTTTTTAAATAAATTTCAGCTGAACTACTATCACAATTCATATCTGGTGATTTGTTTTTTTACAGACATATTAAGTATTTTAATTCTATTTTAGATGCGAAAATAATAAACTCAGATAGTCTTTTAATTTTGATGTCTTACATTGCTTTGTCCCTCAAGTGAGAATTGAGAAGTGTTACGTCAGACCAAACACTTCATTTCTAACACGTGACCAAGACTGAAGTGCTTCGATCTAAGGACTAATCCGATTCTTTTTTTTTTTTTTTTGGAGTAATTAAAACACAAGTTTAATGGGTAAATGATATGCGGGAATAAAACCTTCTAGTGCGATGGCTTATCATCATTAGTCAGTTCTTTTTAATGAGTGTTTATTTTCAAAGCCACCACTTTTATCATTTGAAGGCACATATTTTGAATTTGAACCATTTTACCCTTATTATTTTTTCAAATCAAATAACTTGACTAGAGAAAAAATTAAAAAAATTGAAAAATTAAAAAAAAAAAAAAACTGACCGACCGGGCGGTCCACCCATCCCGAGTTACCCCGGGACGGGCAATGAGCTCGTCCACTTGTTCGCCAGCTAAACAGCAGTACCAAAGCATTTAACCCGTGATTCACGAAAATGCAGTACCAAAGCCGGTTGCTAAACAACTAAACTGAAAAAATGATAAAATAGTAGAGAAAGTGGTGATGTTTTCATTGATTGTCGTTTATACTACTACACCTCTATATATGCAATTCATTTGGTAAAAGGGATAAGATTTACAAAGAATAAAACTAATTACATGATTCTAGCTATTACATTTAAATACAATGAATGAGAATAATTTACAGCAAATGAGAATTATTTCTCATATTCTGTCAAGACTTAAATCACGGGATTCATTATGTTTATCATCCCTCTCAAGCTCAAGGTCGAAAGGATAGTGAGCTTGTCACGAAATTTGTGAAAGGCAGCAGAGGAGAGTGCTTTACTCATGATATCAGCAATTTGATCAGCAGAGCGAATGTGGCGAATAGACAGAGTCTTCTGAGCAAATCTCGGACAAAGTGAATATCAATTTCAATGTGTTTAGATCGAGCATGAGACACTGGATCGGCAGCAAAGAAGGTTACACTAATATTATCACACCAAAGGGTGGGTTTGAGGTTTGGCAAACCAATTTCCCCAAGTAGAGAGCGAATCCAACAAAGTTCAGCAGCAACAAGAGCTACACTACGATATTCAGCTTCTGTATTAGATCGTGCAACTGTTGGTTGTTTTTTAGCACTCCAAGAAATAAGATTAGATCCCAAATAAATACAATAACCAGAGGTGGAACTTTGATCATCAGGACAGCCAGCCCGTTCATCATCAGAGTAGGTATTCAGTGCCAAATGAGAGGTTTTGGTAAAAAGAATGCCATGAGTTGGAGTGGAATGCAAGTAGCGAAGAATCCGTTTAACCGCGGACCAATGTATATCAGTGGGACAATGAAGGAACTGGGAAACTTTATTGACTGCAAATTGAATATCAGGTCGAGTAAGGCAAAGGTATTGAAGGGCACCAACCGTGCTGCGGTATTCAGTGGGATCTGATAGAGGTATGCTATGGTTTTTAGATAAGGGTAAAGTAGCGGTTATAGGGGTGTGGATAGGTTTAAAGGTATCAAGATGAGTACGGTTGAGAAGATCTTTGGTGTATTTGGTTTGAGTGAGGAGAAGACCATTAGGCTGAGAAGTGGCTTCGATGCCAAGAAAGTAGTGAAGAGGGCTAAGATCTTTAATGGTAAAAGCATCATTGAGGTCTTGGACAAGGGAAGCGATGAAAGTTTGTGAAGAACTAGTAACCAAGATATCATCCACATAACTAAGAGAAAAGTGATGTCAGTAGGGGTGCTATGAATGAAAAGAGAGGTGTCAGATTTGGTTTGTCAAGTGAAGAAGTTTTTGTTTTAACTCATGAAACCAAGCATGTGGAGCTTGTTTGAGGCCGTAGAGTGCCTTGTGAAGGCGACAGACAAGGTGGGGATTATGAGGGTGAACAAAACCAAGAGGTTAGGTCATATAAACAGGTTCAGAGAGAGTTCCATGAAGGAAAGTGTTGTTAACATCAAGTTGACGAATGGACCAATTCTGACTAAGGGAAAGGGTAAGAATGATATAGTGGGTTTGACAATGGGACTGAAAGTATCCGTATAGTCAATACCGGGAGATTGATGATAACCCTTAGCTACTAGGCAGGTCTATAGCGGTCAATGGTGCCATTAGCTTTGTATTTAGTGCGAAAGACCCATTTACACCCAATGATGTTAGTATTGCGTGGTGGTGGCACAAGGGACCATGTGTGATTACGATGAAGAGCTTGGTATTCATCAAGCATAGCTTGATGTCAATGAGGAAAACGATTGGCCTGAGTCAAAGAAGTAGGATCAGGATTAGGAGTAGTGGTCGTATGGTAAGTAACATAGTTAGAAAGATGATTAGGGGGTGCAGGTCGGGTGTTGGTTTGAGACTGGGTAGTCTTTGAGTGTCGGGAGATTGGTGGCAGAGGCGGCGGCAGTTGGTAATGGTGATGCTGACGGTGATGATAAAGGTTGTGGGGATGGCAGTAGTGGCTACAATGGTGGTGTAGTAGGAAGCGGGTGAGATGGTGGGGAAGGTGACGGAACTGGAAGATGAAGTGTAGGTTTAGAAGGTTGGGAAGGACTAGAAGTTGAGGCGGAGGGAACATCTTTGTAAGGGAACTGTGTTTCAAGAAAGCGAACATGACGTGAAACGTAAACCTTGGATGTTTGAGGATCAAAACACCGATACCCTTTGTATGATGGAGAGTAACCAATAAAAATGCACGGGGTTGATTTAGGGGTGAGTTTATCAGTTCGGGTGGAACCGAGAAAAGGGAAACATGTACATCCAAAGACTCGAAGGTGAAAGAGTTTTGGTGGTGCATGAAAAAGAAGTTCATGAAGAGATTTTCTTTGGAGAAGTGGAGAAGGAAGAAGATTTATAAGATAAACAGCTGTTGCAAACGCTTCATGCCAGAAAAATTTGGGTAAGGAGGCATTAAGAAGCAGGGTAAGGATCTTCCATCTGGGTTAGGTCCTGAGCTTGTCAAGTTACTAAAGTTGAACATTTCTCCACGGCTCCAGATTTGATATTGCATATTAAATTTGTCTTTCTTTTCCATTGTTGTGCGATTGCCGATTAATACTATCTTTAACTTATATTTCTTGTTAATTAGTTCCAAATTGCCCTGGATCTCATGAGAATATCTGAGGATGAGATGGTGTTAACGTATGCATGTTGTGCCCTGTCATCTCTTTCTAAACATGATTTCTGAGCTGTAATTGACGACAAGGGACTTTGTTTGATTGTTTTGAAACTAGTGCGGTATGTTTTACTTCCTCCTTGGTTTTTCTTTTATAGATGGATTTATAATACAAAACAAATTATAATATTTAATTTATTATTTTTCAGACATGAATGTCTTTCCGTACAATTTCCTGCACTTCGTATTATTGGAAATGTTGTAAGAGGTGGAGAGGAGGAAACTCGAGGTATATTTAGTTGGTTTATTTTGCACAATTTTACATTTAAATATTGCGCTCCATGGGCATGTTTATGTATGCCGTATATGTATCCCTAAGTAGATTAAGACAAAAGAATATGTTGATTGCCAACTAACTTGTATGACATCCCAAAACTTGCTGATTTGTATTTGCGTACTAATTCATATGCATATTTTAAGTAATCGTACATCAAAACAAATATTTCTAAGTTTGTTAATGGAAATATGGTCCAAAATGATGTGATTTTGTTGTGTTTACTCGATCATATGCAGCATTTATTTAATTGATAATGGCTTGGTTGATGTCTTGTTGGAACGGTTGGTTCATTCTGAAATGTGGATGAAAGAAGAAATTTGTTGGATTATATCCAACATTACTTGTGGAAATGAGCAGCAGATTCAGGTGGAGTCTCTTTTTCTTATAGTTACCAATGTATATAGAAATTGTTTTTTACGTAGTTAGCTTAACTTTTTTTCTGGTATGACAGGCTGTGATTGATCATTTGCTAAGACTAGATCCCCCTATCATTTAAGGAGAAAAGCTGTGTTGGCAGTCTCAAATGCTTTCTCTCATGGAACCCTCAACCAAATCATGTAATAACTTCATCGTCTTCTCCTCTAAAATTATTATTTGGCATTTTGTACATCAATATAATGGTTTGTTCTTTTCTTTTATATGATTGACAGGACTTTGATTTCTAAGGATTGTGTACCATTTTTGTGCGGTTTTCTTACGGAAAGAGATGTTGAGGTCCTTGTTTGTCTCAAGGGACTTGCAAAGTTACTTGATGAAGGTGTGTTAAATGAATGAAAAAAAGAAAATGACCTCATATTCCTTTGTCCCACGTAGATGGACAGAGACTCTTGAACTCAACATATATACCCACGTGCTATTTCCTTCATTGTCAATTGGTTTTGAGGTAGAATCACATGTGGGCTTATTTGAGCCTTCAAGATGGTATCAGAGCGGATTTTAATTCGCGGATCTGTAGGACTTGTGGGGCGAAGTGGACTGACCCAGATTGGGTCTTGAAACTTTAACCAACCCACGGAAGAAACTCGGGGTTTGACTTTGAACTTTGACTAACCCTGGGCCTTGAAACTTTGACCAACCCACAGAAGAAATCCGGGGTTTGACTTTGAACTTTGACTGGCTCGGCCGGCGACGGATTATCTGGAAAAATAACCGATTGTAGAACTGAAAAAAATTAAATATATATATAAAATTATCCGTCCAAACTCATTAGGTTTGAGAGGAGCGTATTAAATGAATAAAAAAAAACAATGGCCTCATGTTCCTTTGTCCCACATGGATGGATGGAGACTCTTGAACTCAACATATTTACTCATGTGTTACTTCCTTCATTCAATTGGTTTTGGAGTGAAACTACAGGTGAATTTATTTGGGCCTTCAACAAGGTGAAAGGAGTTTGGGAGAGATTCCAAGAATAGGAGTTTGAGAGGGATTTCAAGAATTATTTAGTTTTGAGGTAGAATTACATGTGGATTTATTTGGACCTTCAAGAAGGTAAAAGGAGTTTGGGAGAGATTCCAAGAATTATTTTGCCATCCTGATTGGAATAGCTGAAGGAATGAGCAAGATCAAAACTTGCGAGGACATGCCCATGATGCAATCTTCAAAATAGCAAGTAGGATGTATGTTTCTTGAAAACAATTGATGGAATTGGAGCATCGTGTTAGAGGATCACCTCGTTGTAAAATAGTAAAATAGTAACTAGTTATCTGGAGGGCATTTAATACATAGTTTGAATATGATTGATTGTGAACTAGTTCTTTTCAAAAACCCCGGATATGCAGTATTTATGTGGTATGTTTAGAGATGGCCAATGATAAATCTTAGGGGTGTTTTTCCTTAAATCTAAGGATAATTTATTGAAAATCTTTTTTTACGCTTAAATGGTAGCAACATTTCTCCTTACGTTATAACGCCAATATTGATCAATATAAATACATGACATTTGACCTTGAACCAAAATCAGGCCAGTATTGTGTGTAAATTAATTAGGCCTATGTTAAATAATTGGATTATTTATATTTGTCTAGATTGAGAGATCATAAAAGTGATCAAAGCAGACAAAACACGAAGGTTAGAAGGACATCCAAATCATATGCAGACATTTTTATTTCGGAGGAGAGTTTCAACAGGAGATTGAAATAAATTTGAGTAAAGTTAGTGTTCTGGCTGATCCATGAAGGGATATTGAGTAATAAAAATTTACTCCCATTGATCTAAAAATAGTTGTGTACCAAATTGAGATGGAACAACCGAACAAGTATTACCTTCACTGGGCCTTTTTTTTTTTTTTTTTGGTAATAAAAAGTTAAATTGGTAATAAAAAGTTGAAAACTTCTAAAGTGAGTGTTCTCATAAGTCCTTTCTCATTTGATTTTGGCAGAATTCCGGATTAGACATTTTAATAGTAGAATGGACTAAAGAAACACAGCCATTTAGTATAATCAACTTTTCTCTTTAGGAAAAATGAAAATAAAAATGTTATCAGTTATCACAATTGAAGGTTTGAACCAATTTAATTATGAATTTAAACAGATTTTAAAGCTTTATAAAGAGAGAATACTCGGGACTGAATCACCAAATATTCTTTTTTGTAATTGAGGATATCAAAACGTTGGGGTTGTTCACGCAATTCAAGTATTCAACTGTTAGAAAAAAGATTCAAATTAAACAAAGTTACAAAATCATCCCAAAGGAATCGAATTTTCACCCTATGAAACCCAGCATGAAGAACATCCAAAAAGTTTATCTTCCTTTTTCGACATAAGCAATCACGAAACATGTCAGCTGTTGTTCCCAAATTGAATTCCCAAAACATAGTTCACTAAACAACTATAGGGTGAAGAAAATCGCAAATCAAGTCCAGCAAAAATAAAAAATAAACGAACTCCCTCATATAGAGTGAAACTATGACGCCGGTCCACAAAATGCATCTATGAAAATAAGATCAGTTCATTTATAGAACAAAGCGTCTGACAACCAACGAGGGAAACAATAATTACGAAAATTAAGAGGGGGAACAAAGGGCAGAAAGAAGAAAATACAATACAAATTCGCTGAACTTCCATCGCCTAGATTCCTAGGTTAGAATATAACTTAACAAACAACTCCAGCCTTGCTTATATTTCTGTGAACCTCTTGGCTTCCTCACAAATGTCAGGCGGCTGGCTGGTGATGGGCAAAATTAAGATTCGGGTGACAAGTCCTCCTATCATGCAGCTCATAGCCTTACAGCCACGTCAGAAAATACTACCAAAAATTTACAGGAAATAATCAGGTGTTCTCCGGGTCACATCAGGTTCTCCCCTTCTAGGAGCTGGTTCAAACTGCACATATTCCATGGTTGACCACAAAATTTACAATTTGATACAGGAGGATATAAATATATATACATATATATACTGAAATTCCTAATTTGCACGATCCTGTATCTAATAAAGCATGAATAACTCTATATACAGAAGCACAAATGCACAAATTTAAGAGGTGAAAAAAAGACCTGGATGAATGTGTGCTCTCTGCAATCATCAACTTCTAATATAGATGCCATATTTCCACAACGATAACAATAATTTGGCGCACTAAAAATAGTAACCACCTTTTGTTCCTGCAAATCATATTCCAATCAATAACCACATAATTCAGATTTTTAAAAATCCAAGTAGTGTGATCACCACACGGAGGTTAGTTACTTACGTGGCTCCAATTATAGCCTTCCATCACCAGCTGGTGAGCTCTTGCAATGAGCTTTAAGTTGTTATTATGATTGAATTGTTCGGAGATGTCCTAGATGAAATACAGAAGTTTGTTTAGGGACATTTCCTAAGAAAAGTGAACTTTTTATTTGAGAAAACACATCATCCAAACAATATACATACAATGAAATTTAAAATTCTACTTCCATCCACATATCCTGGCATTATTTTGAAAAAATTCCTAGCAAAACAAAACAATCTCTTCAAGTCTCTTCTCTTTTCCAGAATAGATATATATTCCTTTCCAAAATCCTTTCCAAACACAGCCCAATGAAGACCAATGAAAAAGAAAACTGACAGTGACATCAGAAGGTACCTGGCCAAATGTGTATCCAGCACCTCGTGGAGATATTCCCCAACCACAACGATCATCTGGGTCAGACCACAACAGATCACACATAGGACCTTCATGGGGAACTTCTTGAACACGATCAAAATTTCTGATGTGATCCAGGGTTTCAATAGATGGGGACAATCCACCATGCAAACAGAATATTTCAGATTCAACCTAGCATTTCAGTGAAATTCAATGTATCAGATTAGCAACACAAAATCATCATTCGCAAGCAAATTGAAATCAATGAAGCATGCTGACAACAATGAACCAGAGAGATTGTCATATATATTCTAAGCTACAAGAATCATAGGAGAACAAGAAATAGGATTAGTACAGAAATGAAACATCAATTTACGCACAATGAGATACCAAACATAAATGATTTAACAGCTACAAGATATAAAAACCATCGTGTAGCTTGTAAAGATGGTAACCATCACTGAAGCTCAAGGAAAGATTGACATCTTATTTCCAACAAGCCAATGAAGATGCCCAGAAAGAAAGTAATCACAAATCTCTAGGATTTATCCATTTCATTGAATACTGGAAGGGAAGGCACGCTTTCCTTTATCTGGACAAAGGACTAGATACAACAAAAAATGACAAGAAATAGTCCCTAACGCACTGTGCAGGAACAGCTCTGAAGGATAAGAATATAGGATTCAAGTTTTAAAAAACAGAAAAAGAATACAAAAAGAAGGAATTATTAAAACCTCCAACAATTTCACCATCATTTTTTAAGAATAAGGTCTATTAGCCCTTAAAAGTAGAGAAAGTTACTTCTTAACAAGGATACACAAGACCAAATGGTGTTCACATCTGCACAAGACATCCAAGTCTACTTTCACATTTTCATTTCATCCCACCAATCCAATTAATCCTCTAAAGTTACTAGTAGCATGTAAAAAATGACATTCCCAGAAATAATACCAAAGCATAAAAACACCATCACCAAACCAAATGGTAAACAATGAAAACCGACTAACCAGTGCAGTCAACGGGAAATAATCAAAAAGATCAGTGAAAGTCTTCCAGACATTAGCATTTCCATATCTGCGAAGGAAAAGTGGATGATCATCAGAGGAAGGTTTGAACTGTTCTCTAAAATTGTTCCAGGACTACAAAATACAGACTGGGGGAGAAGGTAGATGAACACTACAGAAGTACAACTTACTTCCGCAAGCACTCGTCATAAAATCCATAGACTTGTGTAATCTGCAGAGAAGGGAAAAATTAAAAGATGATTTCACCTCCTGAACATTTCAACTATGAATTTCTGTGTACATCAATATGTTAATTGGATATGATAAAGGAAGATTTTGGTACAACATAAACATGAGAACTCAAAGCAACTAAGAAATACAAAGTGTAGATAAAGATAAATTCACCTCAGGAAATTAATATCAATTACTAAAGTAACTGAAGTGTAAATATACTGTGGTTTATGTGCATTCACCCAAGTAATGTGAAAACAAAGTCAGAAATCATGTACAAGACTAACATGAAACTTTTACAGCTACATTACAAACACTTCAGCTAAAACCGCCAGTCTTGAGCACTATGTCCACATCCCAGTTCAGGTGAAAATCAAATAAAGTCATTCTTACTAAAATGAAAACCTAATCATCTGAGATTCTGAGGCATTAAAAATCAAAGAAAATACAATCAGAAACAGCTGAATAGGAAAAGAATGGCTTTCCATTGACACATACTATAAGACAAAGTCCTCAGTTTACTGCCCTCACCAGGAGCATTTTAATTTACAACCCCGTAAGCATACCAACCATAAAAATATTTTAAAAAATTGAAAATTTTCAAAAAATCAGCATCCACATAACTAAAAAAGAAGGGCAGAATCTTCTTCTGGCTCAAATGTCAGCTTCCTGACACGATCCGCGCAACTTGTAAAAGTTTCATGTCTACCACAAACTTCCAAATAACTGGAAACATCTAAAGTTTTTCCTTCCAAAATTGCACCGTCCATACAGTGGGAAAGATTACTAAAGATTAAAACAAGTCCTGAAATACTATTTGGAAGGCACTAAAAGAAGCATATAATATTTAATCCATTTGAGACGAGGAATTTAGTTTGGTCTTTTATAATATAACCCTTCATCAAGTACTTGGCATATCCCTTATCATAGCCAAAAGTACTAAAACACCCAACAGAATGAAAAAGTTTAAAGCTATAAATCAAAAACCTAAAAGACAATTTGGTATTGGGACAACAAGCAGGCGCATTTCAGCCTAATTGAAAGAATGCAATCAAAGACGTAGACTAGCACCTGCCGACTCTCATGATTCCCTCGGAGAATGGTGATTCTTTGTGGATAACGGACCTTCAAAGCCACTAAAAGCTGCACAGAACATGCGCATAAAATTCAGTAATTATACAATGAAGTACATTCGAAATTCACCTAAGAAACTGCAATGACCTATAACATAAATGATAACTGAATGTGCTTCTGACCACTCAAATATACTTGTCCAACAATTTATGGTTCTCCTTTTAATTACATCTAAAACCAGTTACTATCTTCCAGAATCACAAATAACAACTCAAAATGGGGGAGGGGAGTTTTAACCAATCAAATTCACAGGCAATATCCAACCTTAAGTGTAAAGCGCCTAATAGTTGAGTTCCGCTAATGGCCCTCTTAACAGTCACGATAGTGCTACAAAATTGGACGTATCTTATCTCAAGGATAAACAAAATGATACATGCATTACTCCAATTACAAACAAATGTAGAATGATAACACAAAATAATATTCGAATTACAATATCCATTCAATGTTCTTTACTTTCTCTCAGCATAAAATTCAATCCAGCTTCAAACTTACTGGGACATTCCAAAGTTATATGCCACTAAGTTAATTGATTTACGAAAAGATACAATAAGAAAATCTAATTTAAGTAACAAATATATTACTGTAGAGTGAGCGATACATCAGATCATATGTGGTTATGCGCGTACTTACAGTAACAGTTTCAACTGAATAATACCCACGATCCACGTAATCCCCCATGAAGAGATAGTTTGTATCTGGACACTGTCAACAAGCATGAATTACATCAAATACGGCAGAAGTGCAGAAAATACACAAAAAGGAAAAACGGACGTGAGACTTAACTTGGTTAAGGTCTTACACGAATAGGAAAAATAAATGGCACACATACAAGATAAAGAAAAAAATCCAAAATTTTTAACTTAAAGCAAGTAACATAGAGATAAACACAAACGTTGACCATAATAAATATAGGAATCTTAAAATAGAAACTGCTACTAGCAACAAATGACATGCATACAGGAATACAAGGACAGTAAAAAGGTCCAAAATTTTTAGCTTATAATTATCACAGAGATAAACACAATCTTCTGATACCATAACAAATGACGGTTAAAATACAATCTGCTACAAGAGCAAGACTCAGTGTTAGGACTATTTCAACCAAATTCCTTATATGGCTCATTCACTTCAGCTAGATCTTAGACAAATATAGCGGATAAAAATGAAATATCAAGTACCTTTCCTCCAATCCGGAAAAGCTCTGCCAAATCATGAAATTGACCGTGTATGTCACCACAAATGGTGACTGGGCTTTTTACAGGCTGCATGTCAGACAAACCAAGATCAAATTTAAATTGCAGACAATTACACATCTCTATGGCAGAAAAAGTTTCAAGGGGTGCGAATAGAGAAAAGTTTCAGGATTCTCAAAGACAGCTGTTCTCATCTCCTTACATTCTAAAACAGGAACTTAGTAAGGTTTTTCGGGAAGAGAGGGATAGGAAACTCCTAAACTTTACATGATTAATTCAAAAGAAAAGGAAAATATGCTTCAAGAAAACTCATATTCAAGCTCAGAATCTAATGGCTTCTTAGTACAGCAACATATGAGTACTAAGGTCTAATATGATGAAGGCAGAAAAGAGGAGGGGAGGAGAGCAGACTAGAGCCAAGTACACACCTGAACGTTACTTTCCTCCGTTAGTATCTCCTTTGCCTTCTCACACAGAGTCCTAACCTGTATTTAGTGAAAAAATATACATTAAGATATTGTACGATTTTAAAGCTTCCAGAACTGGAATTCAAAAGGAATGAAAATTTTTCCAGGGTTATTAGACATATAAGCATCTATAATCATGTAAAAAGAATACTACTTTATTCCATGGTATCTCAAATCATGCACGACTACAATGCCAGAACACATCAATCTAAAGAAAGAGACGGGGAAAAGAAGCATAAATGGGGCCCTCCTACCAATTTGAGTTACTAAGAACCAGGTTAGGGGCTTTAAGTGGAAGACAATCTTGAATGTATCACAAAGAACATATGGTATCTTAGTCTCTCCTATCATAGAACATTTACTTTTTAAGTTTACCTTAGGTCAAGACCAAAATTTATCCATTTAAGGTTTCCAACAAAGACCTACATCAACATAAACATAACTTTAAAAAAGCATTATAAGGCCCATAACTATGCATACCCCAGCAAATTTCCCAAGTTACTTCCATCTTCTCCCATAACTGTGCACATCAGGCCTAGCCCATAAGGAACTCCAATTCATTCTCTATTCATTTCGTGTAACTTTTCTCTGACCTGTACCAGCCTGGTTGCTTTCTCACCATCTGAGAAACCAAAGTTACGGCACACTTCCATTAAGCTAACAAAGCTCAATGCACATAGAACCAGTAACAGCCTGATGAGAAAAAACTCATTTTCTAAAGGGCAAAGGTTTGACAATTAGGGAAATCAAAGAAAAAAAAAATCCACTAGCTTCCCGCATCAAAAGCCCACCTCTACCCCAAATAACTTAGCCACATGGGCATCCATTTCTCTGCAGATCCTTCATGCCATTTAACACGGTCTCCAAACCCATCAAACTACTCATTTCCCAGCTGCCAACGGCTTCATGTGGTAAGTAAGCTACCCAACGATAATCTATTTAATACGGAAAAAAATAGGAAAAACAAACAATCCACCGGCAGTCTTGATATACCATCACACAGAGAAAGAAAAAAGAACAAGAATTCCAAACTTTGTGGTGATAATTAATAGAATCCCAAAAAACACAAATCACAAATTCCGAAATTGCAGCAGAAATCCCTCCAAGAATCTATGAAGGCAAGAAATCTTAATTTCAGATCCGCAGAACGAAAGATGGCGCAATTAAATCTAAAAAACTGGAAAGAAAATCATGCAACAATGAGAAAACAACATCGAACAAAGGTTTTACCTCAGGCTCGGACAAAGGTTTACACTGCATAAGCTGAGAAATCTGCTCGTCCAGGTTCCCATGTGTGCTGGTGGCAACCAGATCCGCGCTCATTTTCCTGGGCTCAAATCCAAACCTCGATAATCAATCACTGTTGATTCAGATTGGATGTGCAAACGGAAAACGGTATCTTTAATCTCGTCAAATCCGTGTGTATTTAAATGGAAATGACCGCTCTGTACAGAGAGGACAGACTGAGCGAGTCACTGCGTGAGTGTGTGAGAGAGAAAGTGTTTGGGTATAGAGAGAGAAAGAGAGAGAGTTCCAAATTTTGCCGATCTGTTTATTGTGATTTCTAGTGGTCACATTTCAAAATGAATTTACAAATGTGATCCATTAACTCTTGAATTAATTTCTTTTTGCCTTCCCTATTTTTAAATTTGACATTTTAGTCCGTCAACTTCTATTAAATGTGACACGTGATTTATAAATCGACTAACCTGTACATTGAGCATTTCGAAATCCCTCGTTGCACTATTGATGTACTGTTGTAGATCTGGTTCATTAAGTTTGTACGATCGATTAACTCATATAAGTCAACTGACGTTTTATTAAACTTTTATTTCAAAATTCTCATTTTATTACTATCAAGATGTTACCCGTTACAATCTAAAGGATATCTCATATTTAAAAAGTCTTTCTCACATAATATGCCGCCATCTTAAAATGTTAAAACTTATACATTAATGTAAAATAAAATATATCGAACAATTCTAAACTCTTTAAGATCCATCAATGTAGTGCAAATGTCACTCTTATTACACATTTCTGCTTCTCAAACTTCAAAACTTCCATTTGAATATTCACACACTAATTACAATTTTGTAAATAATTAAAACATGAATGTCAATTATACTAAACATTTCTTCACTTCTTTCATATACACATTAATTTTCTTCCAACTCTTAACAGCATCTTCCATGCCCCACATAAAATGTGGTCCCAACTCCTAAGTCTCTCTACCTCAGCCTGTCTGATAGTAGCAAGTAAAAAGGTTTTTCTTTTTTCTTTTGTTTTTCGTAATGCCAATCACAGTAGTAAGCAAGCGCCTGACCCTACGTTTTTTTTTGTTTTTTGGGAAAGAAAGGGAAGTAACTGTAGAACAAATGTTGGTTTCCTATAAATGGTTCACAATGACAAAACATTAATTGGAGGATAACTGGTATATATTTCAAGTGCCAGTTAGTGCCCGTTATGATTGCTCTAAGATCGACTAATTAAGTTATGTGCAAACACATACTCTCTTCCGATCGAATGACATCTAACCTAAATGCAAATCTGTGTTTCTTATTTTAAAGGAGTATTATTATTTTGCACAGCAGTTTGTCTTTCCTCCAATGTCACCGAGGAAGATATTCTTTCACTCATATTAAATTTTCTCCAATAAAGTTGATTTTATTAGTTTTTCTTGCTAATTGATAATTGTAATCTTTATCTGGAAGATGTAATTTGATTTTTTTTTTTTGAAATACATTATTTATTTGCGGTAGTCCAACTGGGGAGTGGGGATCTCTGACTAGAAAATATTTTAAAATAATTTTATGTTGCCAACTGGACAATAACCAGTTGGTTCATATTTACAGTTAAAACAAGGAACAATGGAACCCAAGTTCAAAACAAAAGCCTCAAAAAATTGTCGAAATTATTTTTTAATTGTTTATTCAATTTTAAGGCAATGTTCCAATTACTCTTTTGATTCAAACCAAGGAGGCACTACATTACTCCATTAAAATCCAACTTTGGCCAAAATATTCCGGTCTCATATGTTATATATCATAAAAATGTTACCCCCGATTTTATTTAAAATCGAGCCGGCCCAACAAAAGTGGTGAATCGGCCCAGCTTCGGGAAGAATCCACATCTGACACAGAGATATGGAGTCCATGCCCGATTCGGTAAAGGAAACGCGTCGAAGGCCCAACGTGGTGCAGGAAGAAGCCGAATCCAAGTCCAATTGGAATTATACTTATAGCAGGAAATAGAGAATCGGAAACAAAATACAAGTACACTTCTAAATCGGTAATACCAAATTCGAGTAGGAATCGGAGATCTCACCGCCATTGAAGATTACCGAGCCCTATTTAAAGAGAGAAGGAGGAGCGACACAAACAACAATTCATCATCAACACACTTACAACACAACCTGCAAAGCTTTTCTTTCTTTTGCCACTCTATTGTTTTTATTTCAATCTCTTTTCCGCAAGTCTTTATTATTCGATTTACTCTTGTATTTCATTTAAAGTCTATCAATTCAGCAATATATTCAGCTTTTTATTCAAGTCATTATCAGTTTTCACATCTTTTCCTTCATACCTAGCCGAATACATCATCTTACGAATTACACACTTTCGTCTAATATTTTTTGCAAGCGTACGTCAGTTCTATTGATTATTTTTGCACAAACATAATTGGCACGCGCCAGTGGGACTGATTTGTGTGTCTTGACCAGGTTTGAAGTAATGTCAACAACAACAGCAACAACTACCATTCAGACGGGAGTTTCCTCTTCCAGTTCGTCAACAACGGAGGTGGCGAAGTCAACTACGGAAGTAGGAGTAACGCCAACACAGCCGCTACTATTGGCAGGAGTTCCGATTCTACCAGGGAATCGGAATCTGGAACAAGAACTAAGATGTTCTTATCATTCATAGGTGCCTTATAATCAAGGTGTTGACCAAATGGCAGAACATGGAACTGTATGGCTCAATGCTCAACTAGGGTTAGACCAATGGGGACGTACTAAAGAGTTGGCATACAACACACTCCGGAGTCTTGAACATATCATTATAGGCCAACAGAGTAACACTATCACAAGCATGTTAGCCCGGATTGCTGCATTGGAACAATCCCTCCAAAAGGTTAACCCTAATGGGGGTGCGATACCCGAAACTCCACCAATAACACCCGACGTGTCGTTAAAAGTGCCATTGTTGAACCCATCTACAGCTCTTACACATGACAATCCTTTATACTCTACTGCTTCAACACCGGTGCAAGGATGGACAACCAGTGGGGTAAGCCAATCAGGAGGTGTTCCAGAGGGTGCACCAACACCAAACCCTAACTGGTATTATCGCGCTGAGCCAAGTCAACCAGCTTTCATCCCACCTATTAGAAATTTCACATTCGACGGTCGACCATTACCGTATTATGGAAATCCCCAATTACCAGCAACTAATCAGGGAACTACAGCTGTTGTTCCGGCCATGAGATGGCCACCAAGGGCTCCCGGTTATCCACCCGCTGGTAATTTTGTTCCTCCAAGGGGAATAGTGCCATCATCGAGACCATTGCTTCCACCGAATCCTATAGAAGGGCAGAATAATCAGCTTCAACACATTGACGGTGTACAAACTCAGGCTATACCAACTCCAGTAAATGTCCAACTGGTTTCGGCAATAGCTAATACTCCACCGATAGCAAATCCATTGCCGAATAATAATCAAAGGTTTGTGGGCTATGGTAATCAACAAGAAAACCTGACTAACGACCCACAAACACCTCAGACCATGCCATGACAAGGAGCAAGTATCGTGATTCCGGAATAAACAGGACAACAAGAAGCTGTGCCGAGGATAATGCCCAGACGTGTTCCTACGGTGGAAGAAATTCTAGAAGAACAACAGTGGATTGAGTATGAAGCAAACGAGGCACAGAACCGGGCTAAAGCAAGGAACAATGCTCGGAGAAGGGAGGCTAGAAATCCACAGAGGAAGAATCAACCGGAAGCACTGCTTTATCAAGAGAATTCTAACAGGATGGTTTTATGCGTGAAGAAGGAACTGCACCTATGTTTACCACAGAGGGTGGTTTCAAGACTATGGTAGAAGACATGGTCCGCAAAGAGTTGGGAATTGAAGTTCCGGAAGTAATGGGAAAACCCTATACCGAGTTTGTGGAATTTGAGCCGATGCCAAGGAACTATAAAATGCCAGATTTCAAGAAGTTCACTTCAGAAGATGACCAAAGGCCTGAGGACCACATTGGCCGCTTTGAGTTGAAATGTGGCGAAGCTGGACATAATCTTTTTTTAAAAAATTGCGATTATTTCCTTATTCATTGGTTGGGATAGCATTGGATTGGTATCGTACCTTGGAACCAGGATATATCGCTGACTAGAATGCTCAGAAACGGGTGTTCATTCATAATTTTTACCGTACAACACCTAGGCTATCAATAGTTGTTTTGTCACAAGTATAGCAAAAGCTTGGTGAAACGGCAGAAGCATATCTTACTCGGTTCCGACCAATGCATGCCAAGATACCAGGAGCCATTTCTGGTAAATATGAAGAATCAACTATAGTTAAGATGGCGATATCAGGTATTCAAGATTTCAAATTGAAATTGGCTGTAACACCACATCTAATCAGGTCTCTGGCACAGCTTATGGAAGTGGTCCATAATACAGAAAAGGTCATTCGTGCAAAGCGAGAATCTAAGCCAACAAAATCAAAGTCCTGGTTCCATAAGGAGGCTACGGCAGAAGTGAACAACATTGCTTGGAATTCTTCTGATGATGAAGACCGACCTTGGGATAATGTCAATGTAGCAGAGATCATTAATTTAAAGGAGTATACATGTGAAGCATTGCCCAGACCCATTGTATGACAGACATATTCTCAAGGTGCCACTTTTGCTGCGATGGGTAAAACCTCCGACATGGCCACAACTAAGATTTACTCTTTTGACATTACCCAACAAGAGGAAATTTTTGATGATATGATGAAAACAGGTCATATAAGGTATAGAAAAGGGTATCGGCAGCCAAAACCATCCAAAATTGCTGGGAAAACGTATTGCAAATACCAAATCTCTTGGACACATACTACTAACAATTGTGTGATTTTCTGCAATTACTTACAGAAGATGATTGATGAAGGGAAAAATCAAAGTAGATGATCCTAAAGTGATGAATGTTAACCCATTTCCCACAGAACATCCGATTCACATGATTAATGTTCGTTTCACATACTTGTGGCATGTAATATTATAGGTTGTTTGCAATGCGATACAATTCTTGGTGGATTCAAACATCAATTGACCGAATTGGAACAACGGTTTAGCGGACATTACCATCAACCAGTTTCACAGCAAGAAGTCACCATCATGGTGGATGGTCGTCCACAGACATGGGTTCACAAACCAGCCCCAGGAGAGATCTTGCAGAATCATCTACAGCAACAAACATTTCATAATCATCCTCAGGCACCACCACAACTTCTACAGGTCTTTCAAACGGGTTTTCAGTCGGCAGGTGTTCCTGTTCCAGCCTGTCGACACATGTCTCCCGTACATGTACCAGCTCCTCAAATACCTGCTCACATGCGAGACAATAGACTGCCATCAAAGAAATCATCTGAGTTTGCAGGTACTTCGGTCTGGGATCGTTTGTCAAAAACAAGAACACCAACTCTGGTGCGACAGACTAGAATGGTTAAGCCAAAAATCGTTAATGATAATCGTTGGCATCGTAATCAGCATCAGAAATACCCCGCTATTCATCTTGTGGCAACAAGTTTATCCCGTACTTAGAAACGGCGCTGGCAACGGTTGAGAGCTGGTTATTATAAAGACATGCAGTCTAGGCGCCACTCGCGGATGTTGATAAGTCCGTCGCCTGAGAACCGCCTTCAACCTTTGAAGAAGCAATATTGGCACAAAGTTGCCGATCATAACCCATCCGTCAATACGGTTTACGTGTTGCCGCGGACATTCCGTTCAACATCAGACACGCCAACTAGTGACTCACCAGTACCTCCTGCAGATGTTGACATGACCGACACTTTTTGAGGATGATGTTGCATCACCGTCAGTGATTCCAGATGCCACCGTTAAGAACGGCATTCAAATAGTAGACAGACTTGGGCAACTACCCATTGTTTTGCTTACACAACCAACAGATGTGGCTACTACTCACATACGTCCTCTGTTTATCTATGCTACTATGGATGGTGTGTCTCTCTAACAAGTTTTGGTGGATAATGGCCCCGCCATTAATGTTTTTCCGTTTTTGATGATGCGTAAGTTAGGTAAACATATGAAGGATCTAGTTCCGACAGAAATCTTTGTTAACGGTTTCACTAGTGACGTTACTAGCACTCGAGGAATTTTACCATTAGAAGTCACTGTTGGATCGCAATCCATTGTTTCAGCTTTCTTTGTGGTCGATACAAAAGCATCTTACAATGCCTTGTTAGGCCACGATTGAATACATTCAGCCTGTTGTATGCCATCTTCCTTACACCAAGCCATTATCCTTTGGGGGAGTAACGACCTAGAAATTATCAGTGCTTACACATCACCATTCACCAACCAGACGAATTCTGTCGAAGCTTACTATTATGACAAAGATGTTGGTCATTATCGAATGTTAGGGATTAACAAGTATGCTAGACCGATGCAGGCCATTATGCGCCGTGATTGCACACTTCTTGAATGGAAGATGTTATGGCAAGAAGTCAACAGGCCGCGGAACTACAAACTGCTTCCGCCATCGACACAGGCTATTACAATTGAGGAAGTTCTTCATGATGACAATTGAACAATTATCAGTTATGGATGATGCACCTTTGGATCTGGAATTAGCACAGGCTTTAAGGAAACGGGACGCAATTCAACGTGTTTTGAAGTTTTTTGAGGCTGGACGCAAGTTTAAGGCTGAACACCTAGAAGTGAATTGGGAAGATGTTATCTATGATGTTGATCCAGAAACAGATAATGATGTTGTCGAGCTCAATGAATTAACCGTCGTTGCGGACAAGTTGGAAGATGGTTCTATGGCTACGAAAGATCCTGTCATCACCGTTGACTTAAGTGATGGCACAATTGCCAAGCCAGCTTATATCAGTGCATCACTGTCCGACAATGAAAAGACATAACTCACAATGTTGCTTAAGTCTTTTTGTGATTGTTTTGCTTGGGATTACACGGAGATGCTTGGGTTGGATCGTAAGTTAGTTGAGCACACCATTCCCCTCCGACCCGGATTCAAACATTTAAACAACCTCCTCGGCGATTTTCTGAAGACGTGGTTGGCAAGGTTAAGGAGGAAATCCAACGGTTATTAGCTGTTGACTTTATCGAAGTTGCAACATATGTCGAATGGTTGTCCAATGTTGTGCCGGCGATTGAGAAGAATCGCAAAACAAGAGTCTGCACAGATTTTCGTAATTTGAACCTTGCATCTCCAAAAGATGAATATCAAATGCTCGTAGCCGAAACTCTTATTGATAGGTTGGTGGGATATAAGATATTTAGTTTTGTTGATGGCAACACGGGTTACAATCAGATCTATATTGCCCATGAAGACGTTCCAAAAACCGCGTTTCGCGCTCCAGGTGCTCCAGAGATATTTCAATGGAAAGTAATGCCGTTTGGTCTCAAGAATGCCAACGCTACATACCAAAGGGCCATGAATTGTATTTTCCATGATCTGATCGGCGATTTATTAGAAGTTTATATTGATGATGTGGTTATGAAATCGCATTCTTTTGTTGATCACTTGTGACATCTCACTATCTGCTTTGAGCGGATGCGCCGTTATAAGTTAAAGCTTAATCCCCTTAAGTGTGCTTTTGGTGTCACATCTGGCATTTTCCTTGGTTTTGAAGTGGATAGTGAAAAGGCTAAGGCTATCCTCGAAGCTTGACCACTGCACAGCAAGAAGTTGTGACAAAGTTTAATTGGCAAGATTAATTTCTTGCACCGATTTGTGGCAAATTTATAATCTAAAATTAAGGTTTTTTCCCCGTTGTTGAAATTACAGGCCACCACAGATTTTGTTTGGAAATCTGAACATCAACAAACCTTCGACGATATTAAGAATGCTCTAAGCCGTACACCTGTTATGGTTGTACCAGTTTCTGGCCGTCCTTTGAAGTTATATATCTCTTCCACGGATGATTCCTTAGGTTGTTTCTTGGCCCAGTATAGTCCAGATGGTTTTGAGAGGGCAATCTATTATCTCAGCCGGATGTTAACAACCACCGAGCAGAAATATCTTGCCATTGGAAAATTATGTTTGGCGCTATATTTTGCCGCCACCAAGCTCCGCCATAACATGTTGCCTACATTGATTTGTGTCATCATTAAAGTCAACTTGGTCTGGTACATGCTTAACCGTCCTAACATGAGTGGTAGAATTGGCAATGGATATTAGGTTTTATGGAGTTTCAGTTTCAGCATGTACCACAATCATCCGTTAAAGGACAAGCGCTGACAGACTTTTTGGCAGCACACCCCTTTGTAGATGATAATTGGTCTGAAATTGAAGTTGCGGCCTTTCACGTGGATATCGTATCAACTACACCGTGGAGACTTTATTTTGATGGTTCTGCTACATTTCACAAGTGTGGCGCAGGAGTGGTTATTTATTCACCACTTGGCAAAGTGTTGCGAGTATGTATCGGTTTGAACTTTCACGTTACCAACAATCAGGCAGAATATGAGGGCTTGATTTATGATCTCCGGGCTTTGATACACAATGGGGCACGCAACGTCAAAGTAATTAGCAACTCTGCTCTTGTGGTTGGGCGCATGAAGAATACCATGAAGCGGAAGGATGATATTCTGTCCCAATATGCGGCTCTCGAGGATGAACTCCAATCTCACATTGATAAGATCACGTTTACAAATGTGTTGCACCCTGACAATCATGAGGCCAACGCCATGGCACAATCTGCGTCTGATTATGTTCTTGAGGTAAATCCTTCTTGGCAATATGATATTGTCAAATTTGATTTCCCTGCTTATCATGAACAAGCAGCTGTTCCAGTTCACACAATACAACCACAAGTTGATGCCGGTGATTGGAGACGACCTATTCTTCACTTCCTTCTTAACCTAGAAACCCCTACTAACATTCAGACCAGAAGCTGGGCTACACAATAGATTGGGTTAGATGGTACTCTTTACCGTAAGACCGCCGATGAAATTCTACTCAAATGTCTTGATCGTCCAGAATCCATGGTTATTATGTAAGAAACACATGAACGTGCTTGTGGTGCCCATTAAGGCGGCTGGAAAATGGCTTGGTTAATTCGTCAACACGGGTATTTCTGGCCATCCATGACACAAGATTGTATTTTGTTTGCCCGAGGTTGTGCTGATTGCCAGAAGCATGGAGATATCCCGCGTGTCCCAGCTGCACTGATGCAAGTTATAGTAAAATCATGGCCTTTTCGTTATTGGGCAATGAATGTCATTGGCATGATTCACCCATCTTCTTCTCATGGGCACCGCTATATATTGGTTGCCACAAATTACTTCACAAAGTGGGTAGAAGCAATTCCCCTTAAAGACGTGAATCAAAAAGCAGTTATTCGTTTCATCCAAGACCATATCCTATATCGGTTTGGAATTCCATAATCCATTGTTACAGATCACGAACAGTATTTCATTGGTGCAGATATGCAGGAATTCGCCAGAGACGTTGGTTTCTTCCTTACCCATTCGTCACTGTATTTTGCACAAGGGAACGGTCAGACCGAGGCTAGCAACAAGATTATCAAGAATATTTTGAATCGCCACATTTCGGACAACCCTAGGGCTTGGCATGATTTGCTGCCACAGGTTTTGTGGGCATATCGTATGTCCAAATGTGGTGGAACCAATACTACACCTTATGAGTTGGTGTATCGACATGATGCAGTGGTTCCAATCAAACATTTAATTCCTTCTCTACGGGTCATAAACCAATATCCGATTGACTCTGTTGAGTATACTTTAAGCCCGCAAATTCAACAAGATCAGATAGAAGAAATCCGGATGAACACAACCAGACAGATTGAGTACGAGAAAAGTCTTGTTCTTAAGCAATACAATAAAAATGTCCGACACCGCAGTTTCAAGGTTGGTGAGAAAGTATGGAAGGCCATTTTACCTATTGGCCAACGCGATCGCAAGCAAGGAAAATCGACACCCACTTGGGAAGGACCCTTTGTGATTCATCGTCACTTAGGCCGCAATGTCTATATTTTGGCTACTTTCGATGGCAAGTTAAGCGAGATATCTATCAATGCCACATATTTAAAGAAGTATTATTTATCTCGGTGGGAGCAGCTCGATTCACTACATCAGGAACAAGCTAGAGCAATTGCAGCAAAACGTTATGCCTAAACTGTAGGACTTTTTCAGTGCCAAAACACAATTACGCAGCTACATAAACAAAAAAACTACTGTTCAGCAAATATGAAACAAAACAAAGTACGTTTGGCACAAGTCGTACTTGGGGTTGCTGTTGATCTGGATTTTCTTCACCTGCACCTCTGGATTCACTGGTCACCACCCCCTGGGCTGATTGCACCTCCGACAGATCTTATTCTTTTTCAGCCTCTTCCGTTGCTGCAGGAGAATGAGTTTCTGGTGGCACATGCACATCTTTCAATGCCCCTTTCAGAAAGTTCCACATTTTGGTTGCTTTTGCAATGATCAGTTGCGCATTTTCATAGTAGATAGACTTTTCCTTTGTGTCTTGTGCCCGGTCATCTCGCAGGCTGAGTACATCAGCGCACTGTTGGGCCATCTTTTGGTACAACAGATCGGACTCTTGGCGTTGTTCTTTGATGTTCTTCAACTCTGCTTTTAGCGCCGCTTGTTTTGCTGCCAACTCTTTGGACTTTGCCGCTATTTGCTGCTGCTTGTTCCACCAGGGACTCTGCAGTCTTGTCTGCTTCAAGATGCGCCATGTTTGAATGGTTGTAGTCCTCCACATGTTTTACACAGATTTCACAGCTAATCTTTTTTTGTTCAAAATTTGCAAGAAATAGGGCCACAGCTGCTTTCACGGTTTCTGACAAGTCACTTCCTTGGATGGTCTCCAACGCCTGTTTCAGGGGTTGATGCTACACTGCGTGCACTTGTTCGGCGCTGATCTTGGATAAGTTTTGTAGCTCTCTCAGTGTAGCTCCCACAGATTGTGTTGTTTTGTCACCAATGTTCCCTTCTACAGTTTTCTCCTCCATTTGGTGGAACATGCGTTTTTGCAATTCCTAGATGGTAGGGATCGTAGGAGTCGGAGCTGCAGGTTTGGCACTCCTTTGTGAGGTTCTGGAACCAGGGTGCCGTGTTTGCGATACATGCATTTGCTGCTCAGGACTGCTACCTTCATCTTCATTTATAGACTCTGACACCACTTCGTGTTCACTTGCGTCAGATTCCTCAGCTGATAAATTCACCATTTGCGCTTTCTGCAAGACCAAGCATTATCAAGTGAAATCATATTATAGCTAGCTGTTATTCTATACCAGCGGAAAACTTACCTTGGAACTACTGGTAGTTGCTTTCTTGGACCCAACCAACCTTGCAGAAGTCCATCTTTTCACAGATTGAGATGGCCGTACCGTTTTCTTTCTTTTTTGATTCTTCTTACTCCCAACGGCCACAGGGCTCTGTCCTAGTATCACTATAACACAAGTGACCACAAATTAGTTTACCAAAACAACACTCATCTGATCTTATATGTTCACACTGAATGATTACCGGGGGAGCTGGTTCATCCACCACATGCGGTTTTGGGATGTCAGCATCAATCGGCAGGACTTCTTTCAGTACACCTTCTAACCCTTTCGGGTATAACGTGCGCAACACCTCCTCCAAGAAGATGTAGAACACCATAAAGCTTCAAAAGCTAACTGGAACGGCATCACCTTCGCCGATTGACATCTAGCTGACATGATTTCCCTTTGTTCATAATACTCCAGCATTGTCAGTTTGCCTCTTCCAAAATCCCAAGTATACTTACATCCGACATCAAAAAAGGGGATCCCTTGCACAAGTCCAAATTGTCTAGCCACCATAACTGTTGGATAGTACTCAGCATGCATATGGCATTCACCAGTCTGTGAAGATAAACTCTTATACCCATAATACAGGTCCCTTGGTACCAACAACTTCTTCCACACATTTGATAGGCTAGAGGCGCTATCATTATTCCATTCTCCAGACTCTGCTTCAATCTGTGCGTGTGCACCGAAAGTCGGATGCCAGTGCTTATATGACAATTCCCCCAGTACCACAAGTAACTCAGGGGCAGAATCCCATAACACTTTAGCTACCCATTTGCTATCATATTTGGCTACACCCATATGTGTGACACTCAGACACAGAGACTGCCCCCCTAGTGGTTTAATTCCTGCTACTCTCAATTGGGGAAAATACATATAAAACCAAAGGAATAAAAGCTATACTGGACCAAACACAGTCTCATTTGGAGCTTTTCTAATATCATGTATACTTCGATACAGAATGGCAAGCATTATTTCACACAAGTTAATGGATCTTCCTGAAGCCAAAATAGCAGCCATATGATACATATCCCGAGTCATTTGGAAAGACTTACCACAGATAATGTACCGATTCAGCCATGGAGCTAAAAATCGTATATGTTGCAGCTGATCATTACATGGTTTCACCATATTTTCCTTGATATAGGGACTATGACCCCGGTGTTGATTTGCTCCAGCGGCGGCTGCCAAAGCATCTTCACTATCTCCATCGATCGTGACGTCTGCCACCACTGGCACACCGGTTATTATCGCTACATCCAAAAGCGTCGGCGTCATTAGACCCCAGGGGAAACAGAAAACATTGCTGGAGCTGCTCCAAAACCTTGAGACAACCCCCAAAAGAACTTTATTGTCAAATACGCCCATTTGACAGAATTGAATCAAGTCATACATTCTAGCCTTCTTCCAAATCGCCGAGTGGTGCTTTTCCATTGCCTTTGCCCACTTGCAGAATTCTTGATGCACATTCCCTTTCTCTGAAGTCTAGGGACATCCTCGAATTCGCCCAAATCCAGTGCACAGAAACCGATGGGATAGGATTTTTCGGATGGAGCACCGGAACATACTTCCGTAGCGTGGCGTTGTCCACCATAAAATTTGGACCCAGGGTAAAGTGATTTGGTGGTCCGTGAGGGTTCATCAATTCATGAAAATCCGGCGATAAGCCAGTAATTCCTCCGGTTTCACCTTCCTCTCCGTCCCCACATCGGCATCGAACTTCACTGAAAACGCTTCCGCCATGGTGTTTTTGAAGATTTGTGGTTTTCCTGTTTTTAGATCTACTTTGGGGAAATCGCCAGCAAAGAAATGACAATAGCGCTTTTTGAATTTTGAAAGTAGGAGAACGGAAACAGAATGATGTTTTGAAGAAGACGCGTTATCAAGTCCCTGATACTCCTTGATTCGCGGGATCGGATTGCGATTCCCTACGCCTTCTTCTAACGGTTGGATTTGGTGCGGATTTTTCCCTGATTTTCACATTCAAAGACGTTACCTCCGTCACGCCTTTGACCAGGGGGAGGGGGCCGCCATACACCATTTTTTATCCCTAATTGTGAGTTGTCACTTAATTAGGCCAATTCATTATTGGCCCGATAGACATTTAAGACACACCCCATTTAGTAAAATGAGCTGTGCCTTGGGGGGCTTTATGTTACCACCGATTTTATTCAAAATCGAGCCAGCCCAACAAAAGTGGTGAATCGGCTCAACTTCGCGAAGAATCCACATCCAACACAGGAGTGATGGAGTCCATGCCGATTCGGTAAAGGAAACGCGACAAAGGCCCAACGTGGTGCAGGAAGAAGCCGAATCCAAGTCCAATTGGAATTATACTTGTAGCAGGAAATAGAGAATCGGAAACAAAATACAAGTACACTTCTAAATCGGTAATACCGAATTAGAGTAGGAATCGGAAATCTCACCGCCATTGAAGATTACCGAGCCCTATATAAAGAGAGAAAGAGGAGCGACACACACAATAATTCATCATCAACACAAATACAACACAAGCTGCAAAACTTTTCTTTCTTTTGCCACTCCATTGTTTTTATTTCAATCTCTTTTCCGCAAGTCTTTATTATTCGATTTACTCTTGTATTTCGTTTAAAGTCTATCAATTCAAAAATATATTCAGCTTTTTTCAAGTCATTATCAGTTTTCACATTTTTTCCTTCATACTTAGTCAAATACAGCATTTGACGAATTACACATTTTCGTCTGATATTGTTTGCAAGCGTGCGCCAGTTCTATTGATTATTTTCGCACAAACAAGAAAATAACTTGTTTCATTTGAAATAACACTTAAAAAGAACAAATTTTTTTTAGCGAAGTAACCTATATATGATATGGATAGATCACAGTAATCAATGATTTAATTACTAAGATATTAACAAATTTTTTATGTTGGAGGTTTCAGGTTCAAACCCTCGCGATCCTTTCCTGCTCCAATTATATTAAACAAAGCATAATGTAAAGTGAACTTATAGTGTCGGGAGGAGCCATCCATATTTGTGTTTGGCAATCGTACTTGTCAATGAAATATAAACATTGACGTATTTTTGTTCGATTGCAAAAAAAAGTTACAGTACCTGATTTGGAATATTTTGAAAATAAAGGGCCAAAGCGAGTTTCGTCAAATAATTATGGACCATTCGCTCGAGTTCCTACAACACTACCACGCACCAACACCGGGAGGCGGCAAGTGCGGTGCACTCATGCCCCTCAACATGTGGTCTCGGCAGCAATGATAGAGAGGGCAGATCCTACTCTCACTATTCACAGAATGACTTGAAGTGAGCAAACGCTGTAAGTTTCTACCTCAACTGATTTAAATTTTTACTCCCTCTGTGTACTAGAAATTGGACTATTTTTCTAGGACGGAGGAAGTCCGGCATGAAATGAATGAACTCTATGCCAATAGGGGTTCTTTCAAATGTCTTAAAGAATGGCATTGGAGCTTCAAACTGCATGTAACAACCACCCCACCAAGTGCACAGATTGCAGGAACAAATCCTAATCCATATCTACTGATCGAGAAACAAGAATCTGCGGGGCTACAAAATTGCAATTCTGAAGCTGAATCTGCAGAAAGATCATTGCTTGTCAATGGCATAATGATTCAGTAGTCTAATAGGAGGATATAACGGATCATATGTGTAGGCTTCTCTATAACGTCAGTTGGAATCAAAGAAGTTAAAAGGTGTGTTTTCCGGGAGATTTGGGAAAGCCGGGTAGTAGGATACTTACTTTGGTATGCCTCAAGAATGCATAACGCTATTCCACAGAATATCTTGTCCAGAAAGCTCAAGGATCCGTAAACAAATGCACAGCCATGGACATCTTCACCTACCAAGAAACTCTGCATGCTTATTCC
Source organism: Oldenlandia corymbosa var. corymbosa (assembly GCA_949775105.1). Lineage (NCBI taxonomy): Eukaryota > Viridiplantae > Streptophyta > Magnoliopsida > Gentianales > Rubiaceae > Oldenlandia > Oldenlandia corymbosa. The sequence goes on along the minus strand of OX459121.1, from coordinate 21,185,649 downwards.
TGTAACCTGTAAAAGTTTACATAAGTTGAATCGAGACATCATTCAATGATTCACTTGACCTAAATGTTCAATTCTAAGGAGTTTCAAAGCCTCAGCAAGTTAATTAACTGATGAAACCTATGTTTTACCTAATAGCTTCAAGTTTACCAATCTAAACAGAAGAGTTCCAAATGGCACAATTCAAAACCAAGCTAAGAAATGTGATAAGAATCACGAAGTGAGACATCAAAATGATCGATCATATAGACCGGCTACTGTCTACATCACGCTGAATTATGCCAATGGATTAGCTATCCATATTCACCATATACTAATATAAGATGCCTCAGTAAAGAATGTCTACAATTGCATATTACTTATCTCATACCATCATAAGAGCATTTGCTATCCCAATGACTACTGCTAGAAGATATATCAAGGGGTTGAGACTTCTTGGTAGGAAAAATATAACTGGACCACAAAGTAGCCAAAGAAGTCCTCCAGCTGAATAAAATGCCTTTACACGTTGTCCTGTCCATGCAACTTCCTATCCAGGCCAAAAGGAACAGAAGAAAGATATCTTTTTAAATGCTTGGATGCTAAATATCTATACAGAAAGACAATACCTTGAACCAGTTAAACATGTGAATGCAACCTGTAGCAGCACCGAGACAATGAAGCTGCAGATATAGATGATTGCTGGAACCTAATGATTCCAATTTTCAAAGTTATGGTCAGAAAAGAAGGATAAGATGATATCTGTTCGAATGGAACTAGAATTGGGTGAGTTCATTACCAAAGCCTTTGAGGTTTGAGGCATCAACAAGTCATTGATCAAGTAGAACGCTAGGAATGCCTAAAACAAAACTAGTTTCAGCTTAGCAGTTTTCCAATATATAGTCGAGGATTTAAGTAACTTACCATCGGAATTCATACCTGAGAAACATTTGTCACTAGTCTAGTCAACACATAAACAAGAGCAACTTGATAGTACAGAATTTTCTTAAACCAATAAGTCCATGAAATTCTGACAGAGGTTGTACTCCCCACATCTTGGTTCAATCTGCATTACACAAAAAATTATGTAACTACACGAAGATGATTCCATAAAAGAAGTTCTTTCCTTCCTGTTGTAAGTAAATATAAGTTAGCTGCGAAACAGACCTTGGCTCTTTTGTTCCAAAATGAAATATGGCCACAAAGAAGCATCCAATGGCAATAGATATGTATGCTATCCAACGGTACTGCTCCCATCAAGGAATTCATTACGCTATAAATAATAAGTAAGAAAGGAAAAGAAAACTCTGGAATTTGTGATACCTGATTCTCAACATCAAGAGGAGTTCCCTGATTCTCAACACAAGGAGGATTTCCGATTGTTTTGACTTTGAAGACAAAAAATGCAACTGCATACAGGCTCAGGTTGGCAACCTGCAAATAGCAAACTCACAAAGTGGGTTGAAATATGGAAACTAATCCAATGAAAAAAGCATAATAGTGTATAGTGGAGCTTTTAAGGGGATAGAGATCCTAACCATTGTACAAGCATTGCGGCAGCTAGTTAAAACTATTCTACTTGTTGAATTTAGTGTGATACAATTCACCATTGACCTTCAACAGATCATTAACCACAAATTAGATTTTAATTGACATAGAAAAAAGCATAGTTGACATGTAATTTACAGTAGTTGCTCATGAACTTTTGCAGGTTTATGTCAATGTTCAGATCCAATGATTATTTGGATGTTGAAACCAAAGCAACACTAGAAACAAATAAAAAAAAAAAATCTGAACACTTCCATGAATACTTGCATTAAGGGAGATGCCAGTTTCTTAAAAAAAAAAGGGAGATGCTAGATGAACCTTTACTGTGAAAAGTAAAGAAAACTGAACACATGATCGACCACTTATGTATTTTGCGAATGCAATCAATTGGCCCAAATTATAATCAGATAAAGAGTCATTACATGTGCGAGACTTGAGTAGCAGCCCACCCCACATTGAATATTGCTGCAAATGTGCTATATCCAACAGTCTCTAAAGTTGAAGAGCTGGAACCAACAATTTTGCAGGGCAAGCAACCTCCAAAGACAGAAGAAAATGAAATAGCAACCAGAAAACAACCCGCAGCGTGCCATATCTTGAAATGTCCAAATCTGTCAATCTAACAAGCACGGAAGTAGTTAAAGCACTAAGACTTGGGATAAATGTCAGCACAGATGAACTTCATCTTTCAAATGGTAAGAATGTCGAATAGCTGAATCTAAAAATCTTCCTAGTCAGTAAATATAAATTCTACAAATTGACTCTTACCAGCTTTCTAAAATCAAACTAATAAATGAGTATTCGTTTGATTGAGATATTAAGTGCATATTGTAAGGGACGGCATACATTTATCAAACCGCGGAAATCATCCTTTCTAAGGAGTCATGCACATTTGCAGCTGGACAGCAGAGTCAGTTCGATTCGATTCTTAATCTGCTGAATGCATGAACCGTTGAGTGCCTCATATCATGGCTAGAACTTGGAAGAGATTAAAGTCGAAATTCACAATGTGACCGATTATTCCAAGTATATTGTGGACCCTTATTGCTTTTAACAAGTGTAAACTTAACATGCGTTACTAGGTAGTAAAAAAAATATAGGAACTTATAATCCTGTACCACAACTCAGCAAGTTCTATTAAAAAAGGTGATATAAAAAAAAAAAAAAAAGAAATTTATCTCATAAAAGCTCTGAAATAGAAACTTTCATCCATTGGATGGAACTTAAAACATGAAGCCAATCTGAAAAGAAAAAGTATAAAAATGTGGTACAAAGTGTTGAAGCTTACCAGTTCACCTGCAAGCACTGTAGTAAAGGCATCTGCAACCTGACCCGAAAGCATAACAATCGCAGCATCACTGACATTAGGAACGACACAAACTAACTAGGTCACAATTTAAAGAATCTAAAACTTTCTGATAAAAATATGGCACTGCTCAACGAGTAGGGATTTATGACGGGGTTAAGCCACTTGTATAGTATCCACTTCTGGTAAATGACCTAATTTTGTGATTTACATAACTCCGCAGAAACTAATACCTGACAGGTTAGGCACTAATCACTTACCTGAAAGTTTCCAAATCATCGGATCCTCCGAAGCACTTTCACATGTATTTCTGTTGGAAAACTAAGTTAACTACGGATTCAATTTCTAGTTAAAAATGTAGTTAAGTGAGTTCATTTTCAATTTCTACATACTTTTAAATTTTAAGTCCTACTTGTGTAGCTTAGCACTTCGCTGCAAATCGTTCAGAACTACAAAATAGAGAAAGACATGTAATCATCATCTTTGCAACGTGCTCCTTATCGTAATACACCCAATCTGGAAGCTCAAATGCCTTTGTTCATAATATTCTAAGCACATCATTAACACAACTGAGTGTTTCATGAGAGGAGAGAGCAATTAGTGAGAAACAACAAACCTTGGAGATAAACCAATATCGCTCAAGAATATCAGGAGATATGTAAACCAGCATGCCGATGTTATGTCATTAAGCATGTGTCCTATGCCATAGTAGAACACAGATAACCTGTTCAGCGGTTCATCTCTACTATGATCGTCAACCATGACTTTCCACAAACTTTCTAGTAAATGTTCCGACTGGTGAAAGAACTGCAAGCAATTATACTGTTTCAGATATAGGACATAATCAGCAACTAAAGGAACAGCTGAATCTAAGTAATTTAAAAAATTATAATGGTACATCTATTTTCGATAAGAATGAGACGATATGTGCAACATGTAAATTTTGTTGTCTACAGAAACCTTCTCCAAGGGTGGCAAGTTTTGCATTATTGTATTAGTAAGAAGTTCCAGGAATTTAACATCAAGCAGCAGTCTTTACCAGACAAAGTAATCCAATATTATTAACTGGACATTCCAGATGTTTTTTTATTTCAACATAAAACGAACATATTTCCTTTACTTGATGTATGGCGACTTTCAAGATCTGTCTTTGTTATTTGCAAATGAAGGTTCACTTTCAATACTTTCATGGAGCAGACTTTGGAGGTTCCTTCTGATTCTGTACTTTTACTTATTTTTCTTTTTTGGCCGAGTAACTTGGACTTTGAATTTCATCTCATGCACCCAGCCAGCCCAATTAACATTTCAGAATACTACATCATACTTCCTCTGTCCCACAGAAATAGTTCGAGTTACTGGTTTTTTTTTTTTTTTTTTTTTTTTGGGGGTTGGAGGAAGTACTTATTTAAAGTATTTTCTGGCTTGCAATTGGTGCATTAATCCTTTATCGAATTAGACCTCAGCATTGACATTGATCACAATATATATACTAGTGGCTAACACACATCTGCTGACATCTTACATTAAGAAAAAAACCACATAGGCAAATCAGAATACACACATATGCACGCGGAAAAATCAGCAGTTACCGCCATGACATGAAATCAATTAAAGGGGGGAAAGCACCTAATCTATTCAATTCTTCTGACTGGTGAAGGCGCTTGTGAATTGGATTTTTATGAGTGCTTCTGAAACAGTACATAATCACCAACTTAATGCATAACTGAAGCTTAAGAAATTCAAAACAATATGAGAGCTCAAATCTCTTTGGTACACGATGTGTAAAATTAATGTCCTGAAGATACAGGCATCTTAATCAGGGGTGGACAAAATTTAGAATTGTTCTAACCTTGTGATGAACAAAGTGAATAAGAATCTGACAAGTTAAGTAAGATTCTTTGCTTCCATTAATTCAACATCAAGCAACAGTATCTGAACCAAAAAAAAAAAAAAAAAAAACACACAATTGCAGTTCGATCTGTTGAATCATGACTCCGATGATCAAAACTCAAAAGTAATGATTAAACCAACTTGAGCCTAACATCAATGCCTAAAGTGCAGTGCATCACAATTCTGAACCAAAATAAGGTAATTCTCAGAATTTGATCAAATTTTTACACCTGTATAATAATTTCCATTCCACTGCACTAGCCTAAATCAAAACGACCCTGAATTCACTCATCTTCATCCGAATTCCAAATCCAATTTTAAAGCAAATAAAGAAACAATTTAATTCATAAAATGGACCTTTTGATTTTCGGACGTCGAAATTCAAGAAAATGCTCAAGAAATGAATGCCGGTGGACATGAAGAAACTGAAACTGGAAAACTTTGGAGAAACCTATGTTACCTGGACTCGGATACGGGTGTTGTATGGGGTGCGGGGATCTGAGTGTCCGACTCGTCAATATTTAAAAATCTTGGACAGTTTGGGCTAAAATGCCACACCCGAGTGTGACACGACACGACACGACACGGGTATTCTCCCCAAATAAAAGAGTCCGGTAACATAGGGAGAAACACAATTCACAGATAAGCGTACCTCCTTTGATAAATCATGCAGAACCCATAAAAACCAACCTTTTTCTTTTTTACACCGGGAGAATCTATAAAACAAGATACTGAACTTATAAGAAAACAGAGAGTAATCCTGTTCTGAAAGATCTCTGTAATCTGTATAAATCAGTATTCTTCTTTGCTGGGGTGATGAAAGAAGAAATTCAGAAAGGAAGTATAATCAGGAAGTTTTGAGAAAGGGAGTGAGAAAGCGGTTCATTAAATTAAAGAATTGTTGTTGGGTAGTGATGAAATGATGCAAACTGCAAATTTTGGACGGTTTGTTAAGTTTCCTTGATGCAACTGCATTTCATACGCCACGCCATCTGGACTTTTGGAGCTAAGCTGACGAACGAAATTACCAGTTTCCCAGAATGACGATGCCTTTTTATTAAAAAAAAAAAAGAAGAATTAGTAACGGAACTGTATATTATCTTCTCTTTTGATAAAAAAAAAAACAAAAATTAGTACTCTTTCCTTCCGTCACAAACTAATTGTCAAGTTTGTATTTTTAATTTTAGAATAAAAATTCAAACTCGACAATAATTTTTAAGATGGAAAGAGTATTACTAAATTTTTTGATCGTGCATTTTATCAACAACATTACTACACACGAGTGTGGTTTCGAATATCATGAAAAATTAAATGAGACAAAAATCAGTGTATTTTATAGGATTGCAATAAATGGGTGACCCAAATTTACTGCACAAAAGGAACACAAGTACCAAAATTTAAAAGGAAAAAAAGTCTTTTACTTGATGAAATAAATGTAGTCAAAATTTTCGCTACGAAGGGAAATAACAGATTATAAGAGCCTTGGATTGGACCTTTAGCTGCAAAGTGCAACATGTGTGGCCAAATTTGATGTTATTCGAGACATTACTGACTGCATGAAGGCTGAGGTTTTCCTCAAAGAGGTGAGCCCCCATACCTCCTTTGGAATTTGGATTATAAAAGAGGATCAAACCCATTTCGGGACCTGAAACTAATTAAAGAGCAATTATTTTTTCATTTCAATTATAATCTTTTCATTTAATGGAATTAATCTTGAAACTGCACTACTTTTTTGGAAAAATAATATTAATAAAATTAGATTATTTTTCTAAGAAAAGATAATAAACAATACCTTGTTAGTTTTACAAGTCTATTTTGAGGGAAACATGTAAGACTGAATTACTCAGTGCAATTTATTGCTGTTTGACAATAAACTGCGAAAAATTTTATAATTTTATACTACTTTTGTTACAAAAAACTAATCAACATTGAAATTTCAACTAGTATGTACTATTTTTTTAAACATAAATTTTAAAACTCAACATGGTGTATTTCAACTTTGTACACTAGACAATAGTCATCCTCATCAATTTTTGCTACATTTTGTATAAGCATCCATCAACTAATGGTGGAAATTGTGGGCTTTTAGGAATTGCGATCATCTGAAGTAACATAAATGCTTTCCGGCTAACCGTCTACATTTACATTTATTTTTGCGTATATATAAAAAGGAAATCGGAGGCTTAATTAGGTACTACCACTAAACATTTCATTACTTATCGGATGAAGCTGGGTTATCTATTTCCAAATGATCGCGGATCATAATAGAGAGAATTAGGAAGGTGTTTACAAAATAGAGCAATGATAGATTCAGTGACTAATTATAGTGAAATGGGATAATGACTCATGAAAATACAAATAAACCATCTTCACTAAATATGTGTGTTTATTAGGTAAGGGTAAAATTGTAATTTTTGGGAAAGATTAAAATTTCAACGGACAAAATGAAAAAAAAAAATAGGGGGTCAAGATTCTTCCACATCATTCATTATTTTTTTCACTAAGCTTATCATTTTCCTTACAAAATATACTTTCCTACCGAGTTAGGTATTATTTAGTTAACAAGAATTGGACATTTTTTTGGAATGTTTTTTGTAAGTTCATTTTATTCAATGCAATTGAAATTCCAAAAAAAAAAAAAAAAAGTTAAAATAAAATTTGTTAACAACAATTCGAAAAGGAATTATGTCGTTACAGAATCATAAACAGCATAGGCCCACGGGCTTCTCATTTGGGTTAGTAAAAGTATATAGAGATATATAAACCATTTGACTTTTATGGGCTGAAAGTCTGAAACCAATAATATGTTTGGATTGTTTTTATAGTGTGTGTTCTTAAGTATTTTTTTTGTATTGAAAATATAAAAAGGTGAATTGAAAATGTAAAAAGGTATGCTGAGATGCGATAGATAATAATAATAAAACATGAAAAAATCATCAAAAAACCAACCAAACAGAGTAAATTTTTGGTCGAAACAAAATTTCTTCCTTAATGCGTCATCCTTATGTATTTTCCCAGAAAAATAATTTATTTTTTAAAACTATTTTTAGTTCAGCAAAATAAACTGTATTCTTTTTGGATGGATGGATGGATTAGAATTTACAAAAATAAAATCTGAAATGTATGTAAAAAATTATGAAGAATTGAAGGGTTCATTCTTTGTACCACCTGAAAGGAGTTATACTTACGTTTTGGATTGAGTCATATTAACATCGGAACTTGAACGCTTCCAAAAGTAGAACTAATGGTTCAATAGCAAAAAAAGGTCGATCGGGACAACAACCCTGTTAATCGACATCCCGAATGGAGTTATATGTATTGTGCAACATTTTATTGGTTAGAGATCATGACTCGAGTGTGACAATAAATTTCAAAAACTCTCAAATTCGACAATCATCGTTAAACTGATAAAATCTTAATTAAAAAATAAATTATTATATTAGTACAAAATATAATATTAAAAAGAACTCGCACTCGAGACAAACAAAACAATCATTTCATTTTTTCCCCAATAAGTCTAATTATGTGATCAAATTAAGTTTACAATTTTACATAGTGGAAGTCCACAAAGAAAAAACTGTAAGAACAGCTCCCAATCCAGTTCCAAACCACGGCATTAAAATGCGACTTGAACCACTTTTTGATTGAGCATTTGGTCCTGGAGCACTTGCAGCCGCTTGTCCGGGGGAACTTGTAGGACCTGCAACAATTATTAGTACGATAATTTTTATTTTTTATTTTTAAAAAAAGAGTAGTCCAAACACCAATATTTTGTAAAACATTCAGATTTTAACAACAAATAGTATTTCCTCTCCCAAAATATTTATAATGTTAAATTATAGTACTCTCTTTGTAAAAAAAAAAAAAATCACATTGAATTTAGTACAAATTTTAAAATTCCACACTATTTTTTGTTTTTTTTTTGGACAACAGAGAAAATAATAACACAATAAACATGACACTAATTTTGGACAGAGAGTATAATCACATGGCATTTATCCAACTAAAAATCAGGGTATATACAAGAGTACGTGGAATCTAATGTTTCAACGCAAAATCCCAACAAATCCTGAGGCTATAAATCGATTCTTTTACCTGGAATAGGACTACCGGCTGGACTACCGGAAATACTACTGCTGGATGAATGACCACCTGGAAAGAAAACTTGTGCATCCGGCGAATTGGGGTCCATGTGAAGAAGCGCTGCATCATCCAATTATTAGTTATAAATATTCGTTGGTAATCATAAAATAAAAAAAGCAAAACACAATTTGTTAGGTTCACAATTTTGAATCAAATTTATTAATTCACCTCCAATCAAATTTATTGGACTGATCATTTCGAGTAAAAAAAAAAAACCTTACCAGGGCATTGGGAAACATTGGCAGGGGCATTACAAACAGCTGGAAGGCCTAAAGCAAGCGTAACATTGATACTGAGCCCTAAATCGGGATCATTTCGATCTTTAATGACCAAACACAAACACTTCTTGTTTGTCTTCAAAACTCCTTTCAATCCATTGCAACAATCTGGAGTTGGAGCTTTTGCATTTCCCCCAACGTAAGGCAAACAAGTAGCAAGCCCGACTAACGAAGATTCACATTCTTGTTTATCCTTGTCGGTAGCCGAGATTGAACACTGAAAAACTAGAGCCAAGATCATTAATTTCATCAAAAAACTAAATTTATGTTGAGTTGCCATTTTGTTGACTGATGGAGTTTTTTTCCTGGAGGGTTTTTTGAGCAGAGGTTTTGGGGAGCTAGTGTTATATTTTCCACTTGGATTGACGTTTGAGTTGTATTTATTGAGAATAAGGGCCAACAACAAAAAGTAATAGTGGGATAACACGGGTTTTGTTTCGTTTTCCTTTTTCCTTGTGTTAAATCATTATGGTCACTTTCGGAATTCTAAAATGAGATAAAATGATTCCCAAAAAGTTGACACATGGAAAGAACACAAGAAAAATTGGTGTTGGGGCTGTGATGTTCTTAGAGAATTTAAGTGGTTGAAAAGTGTTTTTAATAAGTTCATTCTATGTACCACCTTTGTTTCTAGATTGTTCATTCATTCAATTTATCTATTAGAGCCATTTTTATATGAATGCGGTTCGTACAATTTTATATCTTACACTATGTAATTATTCGTCATTAAATTAAATTATATTTTAGCATTACTGAATCAGCTTATTCTAACGCGATACAGTCTCTACGAATTCTTTTGCAATGATTCAAACAGTTAGCCTGATTCTGAAGATGACGAAAAAAATTGAACATTGGATTTTTGTGTAGGTGATGAAAATGTGGACGCATCAGAAGTGGACAAAAAAGTGCAACACCTCACCAACCGCACTATGAGAAGGAGGAGGACTAAAATACAAAGCCCATGCTCTATTGTTTTTCTGAAGCCCCTCAAAATTCCCTATTATTTTGAAGGTTTCCTCATTAGACAGTGACATCATATTGCATAGTGATGAAATCATCATCTCTGTGTGTGTGTGTGTGTTGTTTTTTTTTCTTTTGGGGGTTGATTCTGATAAGTACATTAGTAACCGCAAAAGCATGCCAAAGCAAAAAGAACATGAAGTTCATTAGATTTTGTTTTTGGGTGTTAAATAGCGGGTAAAACTACAGTCTCATTGTTAATTTTAACGGTATAGTAATTGTTGAATCAGATTAAATCATTAACAGCCATAGAATTTTTATTAAAAGAATAATAATTAAAAATGTATGTGACCGATAACCGGTAAATTATTTATAGTATAGAATATAATTGGTAGTTTTCTACTTCCTTAATAACTATGCGTGTATTATTATTATTTTCGATGAAATCCTTTATTTATTTAGGGGATTTTGGAGAGAAGCCGCGCGCCGAACGAGGAGGGAGCAGAGATAATGAAAAATTCAGGCAACTTGGAAGAAGGGTTTTCGGCGGAATACGGGAAGCGGCGGTTGAGAGAGGTGGAAAATTGTTCAAGAAAATCACCAAGACTGAATCCCAATTTGGTTACTGAAATTTTGGCATTATCAGTAAAGGCGTGGTATGGCGAACGTGATGGGAAAGCAGTATTGCAAAGAAAAATAAATAGCTCATGCGTATAATAAAGTGAACAAGACAGTGATGATAAATATACAATACTCATGCAGTATATATTATTATATTAAAATTATTTCTAATTGTGCGCCAAAAAATAGCTTATGTTTGAGGTATTGCAATTTTTTTTAAGGTGTGTGCAATCATGTATTAATTTATGTGCAATCTACAATTTTTAAAAAACAAATGTGCAATCAATAAAATTAATTGAGTGTTATAGTAAGTTTTGGTGTAGTGTATTTGTTTGAAAGTGAGCGTGCAATATGATTTTCTTGAATATGTAATAGAATGCTCAAACGTGAAATGTTTATATAGAATAAAAAAATAAATAAACTGAGAAATACTTTGCCTTACTAAATTTAGATAACAATAATTCTGAATGGGTATCTCTTATTCTTTCTCCATACTCTACGTATTTACATGTCTTGAATATTGAAATTTAAACATTCTATCTCTTCTAATTGTAAAATAATATATACAGTGAAAATAACTAGTAAAATGGGATAGTAACTGACGTGGCATGCGTGTATTTCCTTAATTACCCATGTTATGTTGGTAGTGCTTTTATCTTTTCACGAGTCACTATTCCATATTACTGTATGTAGTCACTGTAACAATCATTGTTCCTTTTAATTATGACATGTCATAGCAGTCAATTTAGTTCTCTTTTGTTTTAGAACAAAGAATAAAGAAAATTAGAAATAAAGATAAAGAAATCACAAGAAAGGTAGCTAAATATTCACATGGGCAATAAAATAATTAATTATCATCTAAATATTCCCATGCACAAAAAATATAGTTTCGACAAGACAACACGAAATATAAGGACAATCTATTTTATCATATGTGTAATAATGTACACACAAATGTGCCATGTTTAAACATATCTTAATATGCTAAAAAATTCAAAAAACTTGTAAGTAAAATTCTATTACTTAAAATAATACATAAATACTCGCTCAGTAAGGCTTACAGAAAAAATTCTAAATAAAAAAATTAAAATTACTAAAAAAAACTTATATAAGAAATGGTATAGGTACAATGTGCTATCATGATAAAATATGTGTAATTTTTAATGAGCAAATGCTCAATCACATGTAGATTTCTTTTGTATTGCAAAAATAAAATAAGAAAATTTAATTAAGAATTGTAGTAAGTTTTGGTATAATGCAATTGTTTGAAATTGAACGTGTAATATATCTTTCTTGAATGTGCAATTGATAAAAAATAAAAGAAAATAAAAATGATGCAATTAATGATCAATTAATTAGGTGCAATATTTTATATACACATGTGCAATCATATGTAAGTATTTGTGCAATATATATAATAAAAAAGAACTTTAATTATTAATTAATGGTGATTTTATTATTTTAAATGTTAAAACTTTCTTAAATTATTCAATTTTTTAAATTTTGGTAAATTACCTGATATTATGGTAAGTTTACCTGCTTAGCAGGTCACAAAAAATTTAAGAATTGGTCACATTTAGTATTATATTGATGTATCACTTTCTTATTGATTAAATTTTAATGGGATCATACCTTTAAAATAGCCAACGGAACCCTAAAATTTTTCTTAAAATGTTTGCTTAGATTTTAATTAACAAGTTTGACTAAGTTAAGAATATATAATTAATCAAGTGCCTCATTGTACGTTATGGTGTTTTTATTTGTTTTTGTTAGGACAATGTTTGGCTCTCTATTTTACCAATCATATTCCTAAGCTTTGCAATTAACGAAAGAGACCTTTTACTTTTTATTTTTTAATTTTAAAAATAGTTAATCTCATTACCGTTATAAGAAGTATGTACAACTGCTACACTATCCCATAATGCTAGTACACATAACCAAAAACAGTAAGAGAATTATCTCCTAACTATGCTACTGACAACTACTAGGTCTAGTCTAACCTTGTTACACTAAGTTAAACCTTTTGAAGAGTTAGGAATTCTTTTTAATTGAAGCATATCTAGTCTTCAGGTGCAAGATGACCTCGCAAACTATCATTAACTCGTCAATAGGTTAATCATTAAAGATCGCATCATTCATGATGAGGCTTTCTTGGCAACAATCAAGACATCATTCTTCAAATTCCTAGACGTTGGCGGGCTAAGGTATCATGCAAACTAGAAATTTTCCATCTGTTGAAGTCACAAACTATCTGTCAAACATTGTTAGAGAATGCACGCTCAAAGAATAAGTGTTTCGTATTTTCATCATGTTGGTTGCATAGACTACACCTAAGATCAAGTGAAGCGTTCCATCTTGCCACATTGGTTTTGTTTTCCTCATAAGTCTCTCCAAACAACAAACCAAGATATGAAAAAGAACTTTAGAGGAGTCAATCACGTCCACAAGAGCCTACTCCATCAAGGGGCGGGAACAGGGGGCCTAATTTGCTACAAGCTGATTGTGGTGAAAATGGCTTCCCCATGACTGTCCAAGTCATCACAACATTCGTCACACATATACCCTCGTAGACAAGCTCCCTTAGTTTCAAGATTTTCCGAACAGGCCAAAAAAAAGAAATCTTGATCTCAACATTCCAAACTGAGCTGTTTTTTCAAGTAAATCTCATGTACTCATTTCATCCAAACAGAGTCAACCTTGTTAGTAATAGCCCAAAAGTGTTTGAGCATTAAAAACTTATTCATTACCCCAAACTTCTTAATTCCCAGACCGCCCAATAATTTGGGTTAATGAAGGTCAAACAACCAATAGAGCTTTCTGAGAAGGATCAGTAGAGTCAGTCCAAAGAAAGAGTCAAGGATTCAACTTCCTTAATCATCTTTTTTGGCGGGAGAAAAATAACTAAAGAATAAGTCTCAATACTTTGGATGGTAAATTGTTCAAGTTCCAATCTTCCAACATACGATAGAAACTTAGATGTCCATGGCCTCGTTCTAGAAGTGGTTTATTCTACCAAGGAAGATAGTCAGACAATAAGAGTTTTTTAGATGAAAGTGGTACACCCAAATATTTGAAAGGTAGGAGACGCTCCTCAATGCCTAAGAAATCAACTAGTGCCCTTTTAGTGTGACTTGGGATACCCAAAATAAGCCTAACTCTTGAAAGGTAGGAAACCTCCTTAGTGCCTCACAAATGAGACCTACTTCTATCATTTGAGCTTCTAATAGGATAGTTATGGGAATCGCTGTTAAATATAGATATGCTCCAACATCTTCTCATTCAAATCAGTCACTTTAGTTTCATGCTGTATTTGAGAAAGGTGTAATAAAAGGGTTCATATACCCTCGTTAAATAGAAGTTAACTTAGGTGTCTTTGCATTTTTTTAAATACCCACACATACAAAAAAAAAAAAAATACGTACTCCTTAAGATATAACTCTTAATATGTGGCGATAAAACTTTATAAATTTCTACCTAATGAAAGAACCGCTGGATTTATGCATTGTTGATGAAGAAATAATTGTAATAGATTTGAGACTGAAGAAATAATAAAAGAATTCAAGACCAAAAGATTACTTATGTGATATAACTGGGAACTAAAACTACGTAAACAAGGAAACTATTGAGAGGGAAAATAAGAATTTAAAACAATTGATGAGTGTCAATGAGTAGAACCAAGTTACGAGGTATAGTTAATGTGTAAATCTCAAAAGAATTAACACAAGAACTTGCTAAAGAAGATAACCCTCAGTCCAACTCTAATATTGTTTGTATTGAGTGATAAGGAGTCTTGAAGAGATAAGGAGGCTTCTAATCATCATCAACCAGAACAACCTTTGTCCAACTCTAATAATGTTTGCATTGAGTGATAAGGAGTCTTGAAGAGATAAGGAGGCTTCTAATCATCATCAACTAGAACAACCTTTATCAGAATATTATTTTTTATGATAAACAATAGTTATAGTTAGCTTTATCCTTTTAGTCTGGAGTCTATAAATATTATAGACTCCATATTGTATTTGTTGATTTTGAAAAATATAGTCCTTTCACATTTTTAGTCTCTATCTACATTTATTCTTAATGAATTGAATATCAATTTTCTTCTTGGTATCAGTTCTATCCTGCGTCTGTTTTTTTATTTCTTCTTATTTTTCTTCTTTATTTGAATAATATTACATCTCTGTCCACCAAGCTTCTGCATCTTTGTTCATCAACGTTGGAATTGTCACTCTCAATCATAGCTCAAAAAAAAAAAAAAAAAACAAAAAACCTTTCTGAAAAGCACCATCGAAAAAACCTTTCTTTTGAATCCATTCCAAAGTTTCGATCATGGCAAAAGTCCGAAAAACTCCTTGGACTTGTCATTAGTTTTGCACATATATTCTTTTGAGAAACACTCAAATTGCAGTTTTCTCAAATAAGAAAGTTTACATCAAAACAACTCACATATCTCCACAAAAATGACCATATGTTCACTAAAGATCACATTCACACTTTTCAAAAGATTGTGTGATAGTCTTGCTATAAAAAAGATCTTACCGCTTCCTTACAAGTTTTGGTCCACAATTCAAGATGTCCACAACCAATTCAGCATCCATCTGCCAAAAATTACAACAATCACAACAACAATATATTTTTTCTTTTACTGCAAACTGTGTCTCCAGCTCCGGTTCAGTTTGAGGGGGTGTTAAAGAAGATAACACTCAGTCCAACTCTAATGTTATTTACATTGAATGATAAGGAGTCTTGAAGAGATAAAGAGGCTGCTGATAATCATCAACCAGAACAGCCTTTATCAGAATATTATTTTATGATAAACAATAGTTAGAGTTAGCTTTATCTTTTTAGTCTTATAGACTCCATATTGTATTTTCTAATTGAGAAAAATACAAAGATGTAGTCCTTTCACCTTTTTAATTAGTTTCTGTCATGTTTCTAAATTTGGAATATTGGTATAGTTTTGACATTATCTTATAATAATCCTTATGTTACCCAGTTGTTCATCACTTTTCGAGGTGCTATCTTCCTATTTTTGGTGAGAATCGGTTTCCTCTCAATAAAGAAAATGTTTATAAAAAAATAAATGATTAGATGTCTTTGGTTAGATCCTTAATTCATCTTACCTTAAAAACGATAGCTAAAGTGTTGAGTGAAAATATACTCTTATCGATTATTTTAAAACAATGCTTATAACACTTCTACAAAGAGACTAAAATCCAAAACAACAAAGTATAATTGGCTTGGTCAAACTGGATTTTGTGCGACAAATTGGAGACAAGCTTCATCACCAATCAAACTACTTGATCTTATATGGTATTTTTTCCGTGATAGAAAAATCGTTCACTTTAACTGAATTTTTTTTTCGATGGACAAAGTACAAAACTGAAAAAAAGAGAGTACAAAACTACAAAGAGTAATGATTATTGCAAAAATTTTTTTTTGCAAAAAACAATACAAGGAATGAATCATAATCGTTCATAGTTAAAACTTATCTTTACAGGTTTATTCATTTAAAAGCTACGGGATAATTAAGATTCAACCACATCATTCTTCGTAAAATTTTCCTTGCATGTATCACTAATTAACTACAAATTCTTTATCCTAAGAGTTTGATTAGATTTATTTATTCCTTGAATTATTGGGGTAATGTAAGACCTAAAGTGAAGAACAGGTAACCCTGTTTTTTTAATTGCAAAATGGAATGCAAGGATCACTTGAATTTTCATTAAGCATCTTGAAATATTACAACACATGGAAAGGCTTAAATTTTCAGCACTTGCAGTGGCATGTAAATGAAGGATATCTGTTAAAAGTGTACTATTCTCGAATATAGAGTACCAAAACAGGGCATCATGAAGCTACACTTCTGGCCCTGACAGCAAAAAATCAGGTACATAGGTTCTTTAAGAAAAAGCCAGGAAGCTATTTGGGAGATTCTACACTCCCCTAATCAACCTAATACATCGAGCATCTCCTTTGCTTTACCTTAAAGCTTAGTATCTGGAAACGCCAACGTCATGCGAGGAAACAGTTTTCTTCCCAGTGCAACGCTACTTGCCAACGGTGAGTGGAACATATTTGTATTTAACCATCTGCATTATCTGCCTTTTCATCGTTGAAACAAAAAGCACCGACCAATAGAACAACAAAATTAGCCAAAAGACAAGAACATCGAATGCACTATAGAATGTCAACACAAAAGCAATAAATAAGGCTTTTGTGAGTACCCGGGTAGGCAAAGAGGGCCCATCGTTGGTGGAAAGCAATTCGTTAATCTCGAGATATACTTGCGGGAAAGAAAAGCAATAAAAAGCTATAAGATGTAGATGCCGAGCCCATAGGTGATGATGTAGAATCCTTGAACAAAGCAGACGCGCAAGGCGTAAGTGAAAGCGATCACCCCAAGGAAACTCCATCGGTATAGCACATGCGGTGTGGATTTATCAAAAAGGTGTTGGTTTCGCTGGGACACCGTGAAAACCCATTGTGATACGATGGAGGAAGCTGATGAGTCGGACTCTATGCCGATGGCTCCACCGACATTCATGGTTGTAAAATGTATTTTTTGTTTGTTAAGTACATGCAATGCTTAGGTATACATTTGACTTCATTTTTCCTCTATTATACTCGAATTGGGCCTTTGGACATTAACTTCCAAATCAATTGTAATTTGACCATAAATAATTATTTTCAACATCTTCTCGACATCTGTACACTAAATCGTTCATACAATTTAAGATGGCATCTCATTTAACTATGGAAATTCAAAAATGTTTTTAAGTTTTGAGAAAAAATATTGAAGGAACCAAAAAATGGGAATACTTTACAATTTTATCGTGTATAATGATATATATTCTTGGACTAAAATTTGGCATACTATTTATCATCTCAAATTATTAAAATTTGTTGTTAACAAAGGAGACCATATTTATTATATATTAGAGGAAATGATACAAATAGACCATGACAATGATAGAGCCAATAAAAAATATATAATTAAAACACATAATTGGAGAAAAATAGCAAATCAACACAAAAGTGCCAACAAAATAGGGAGGGGGGAGGGGGGGGGTGGGTAGTACTACACATTAATCACTATTTTTTACTTTGTGTTTGTCATTACGAGGATTATTTTCAAATTAGATGATGTGCCGTAAGGAGGGGACATGCTTCCTAAGGTTTATTCTCTCAACTATTTTTGGCTGGATGCAAACGAGAAAATCTCGTGTAATTTTTTTATACAACAACTGTACTAGGTAAAATTGTGCAACCAAAAACATAAAGTAGACAAGGACATAATTTTTACCGGAACAAGCTCGTCGTGCAACGTGCAACAAGATTCAAACTAGTTTTTAATATAAATGTGGCAATTATTGTGGAGTAATACTTGATTATTAAGTCAACAAGAAACAAGTCAGGAAGAGTGATGATAAACCTAGATTGACATTTAATATTTGACTTTCTAAATATTGGGTCGAGTTACATAAAAACTAAGACAGTGCATAAACTAACACCTAATAGGAGTTGCCTAAATAAAATATTCTTGTCCTTTCCATATATTAACACGATTGTACGCACAACACACATGTAATATCTCTCCTTTATACGTTATCTCTCGTAAGTCCTAAACTCATGATCAAATATTAGAGTGCTAACCTCATCATTTCATCTCTCATAAACCCTACACTCGCGATCAAGTTTTGACATGCTTGCTTATGTCTTAGAGATTTTATATTCTCATTAACCCACTAACTCATCATCGCAAAAAATCCTAAGTCCTAAAAAAATTCTCTTTCATAATAAAATTGTGGATATTAAAATTAGTTGAAATTGATAAGGAAAACAAATAATAAATTTCAGAAGTGATAATTATTATTATGCAACTAATATCATGTATACTATTAATATATGTTTGACCCTATCTTATATAAGTATTTTTATGTGTTGAGTCACATCACTCACCATGGTTTAATTTGTTTTAGGATTTGACACAATTGAACATATCTATAAGTAATTTTTGCGTGAATCGATCCCTCGTAAATATTACGAGCACTCAAAATGCAGACCGATCTTATTCCTTTTTACATGATCCCTTAAGATAAAACTATAATTTGGTATGTTATTGTAAGTTTCACCACACTTCAACAAAGAAGCTTAATCCAAAACAACAACAATGGTGGTTCGGCCGTGCCAATGCAATTTTGACAAATTTTGATGAAGTAGATAAATATCGTACCTACACTTGATTTATCATACAAATTTCATCCAAACTTTTTGTTCTAATATCCTTTTGTCTTCGCCTAAATATTAGTACTAAAAATTTATATTACATTTTAGGTGACGTACAAATAAATCGAGAAGATAAATGATCAGGAGAAGAAAAGAGATGAAAATGAAGAAAAAAATAAAAAGTTTGATAGAGTTGATAGTTTTCATTCAGTTGCTATGTATCAAATGATTCTGACAACATTTATGCCGATACCCAGTGATGGATCCTTCTTCTTTGGCAGGCCAGATAATGTGTTTATACGTAATACCACCGTTTGTACCGACAAAATGATCCTAGTACCAGAATTCTGCAAACATCAAAAGTAGTATGTCAATTACTGTGTGTCCCTAAGCAGCGAATCCTGAAACCACATGCTCACACTTTCAAAACTTTCAGACCTTAACTCATGATGGTTTAAGGAACCCAGGCAAAAGAAAATTTCAGACTACTATTATGAGAAAACTATATTTCCTATCTTGAATAGAAGAATTTCAAAAAAAAAAAAAAAACGCACTGAAATTGCATCATTTGACAGAAAACTATACAAAAGGGACTCGTCAGCATAATAGTCTATTAGTAAAAAAAGTGAAGCACAAAACGGATTATTAAATTATTGGGTAATTTCATCACAAGTCATCAATCAAGTTTATTTCCAAAATTGGTCACTGTACTAAGCCAAAAATCCATCCAAAATTATTTTGTTAATTTTTGCCGTTAAATAGTGATGGAAAACTATTTTTCACATGCTTTTGGTTTCATCGGTATTTTCATCGTTTCATATTTTTAATTTTTAATTTTTTTTATAATTCTTCTTCTTATCTTCTTATACTTCCTAACTTGTATATATTGTATTGGTACAAGTATAATTACTAAATTTTAAAAATTAATTTACCTTTTGTAGTTTAACTCTCATTATAAATGTTTTTAAGAAATTAAAAAAACAAAGAAAAACATTCGAGTTGAAGTAACATGAAAATTAATAATGTACCATTTTAAACAAAAAAACTATAAAATTAGCTTAGAAAAGTGGTTTCGTCTAGGTTATTTAATTATTTCCCACTCGAATTTAATTATTTGATTATTAACTTTCATGTTTACTTCAACTCGAATTTTTGTTCTTTATTTTCTTTAGTTTTTTTAAAAAACGTTTATAATATAGAAGTTGAAATAAAAAAGTTAAATTAATTGTTAAAATTTAATAATTATACTAGTATCAACATATACAAGTGAGGAAGTATAAGTTTTTTTTCAAAAAATATTAAAATATTATAAAATAAAAAATGACAAAAATAGTCCTGAACCAAAGCATGTAAAAAATAGCTTTTCATCTCTAGTTAACGGCTAAAATTAACAGAATGATTTCGGATGGATTTTTGGCTTAGTACGATAACTGATTTTGGAATAAACATGTTACATTTTGTTGGGTGGCCTTTGGCAATGAGTGGGTGACCTTTGGAACTGATAAATATGTGATAGATCCTTAATGACACTGACGTGAAATTCTTTGTCCCAACAGTCATTTCGAGAATCCAGAATTCTTCGGCGGAGGAAACCAGAAGGCTTCAAGAAAGGAAGGTTAGATCCATCCTGATCTTTGTCAGGCGGTTATTCTGGATGCCAAAGGCGGTTAAGAAGCTTAGCTTTAGACTCCCTGGTAATCGCTCCTTGATTTGTCACATTTAATTGAATGCTTAGAAATTTATGGAAGTGAAGGCATGGTAGAATTTGTTATTGACGTCGAGGATCAGGATTTTTTGTCGGATTATTCATTGCCCAGATTTTTTTTTGCAGTGTTGTCAATCTCAGACTGGAGCTCGACTCGGCATGGCCAAGGGGTCGATCGAATCAGGGGTCGACTCGTGCGATTCGGAGGGTTGATTCAGATGACGTCATAATGACATAAATCAATAATAACTGATTAATAATTATGTTTTAGTTAGAATTTTATAAATTTTATATATTTTTCATTTGTTGGAGTCAAATTAATACTTTATAAATTTCAAATGCGTCTCCATATAATCAAATTGATCTCATTAGACACTTTTTATCTCTCTTTGATTATATTAGATGATATTGATATTTTACAGTAGTTTATTGTTATTTAGGTGAAGTATACTAATAAATTAATTAAGAAAACATAGAGCATATATTCAATGGTTGCTCAAAGGTAAGTCAGGTGTGGAATTATTTTGCTTCTCACTTAGGTATTCTTTCTTCTAATTATGCAAGATGGTGGATCAATCTTCAAGCATGGCATGCGGCTGGGAGCTACACAACGGTGAGGAAAATAATTATTATGGTTATTCCGATTTTCCTACTATGGGAAATATGGAAATACCGTAATAAAATTATACAGGAAGGTACAACTTTCTCTTCAGGAATTTTAATTAAATCAGTTGTAACTCATGTTTCAAATTTATTGAGTGTTCACAAGTTGAAAGCGAGATTTGGAGAAGAGAAACAAGAGTTAGAGGCAATCTTTAAAGCTCAAGTACTTCTAGTGCCACGAAAGCCTGTCATAGCTCTAAGGTGGTAACCACCAAAATCAGGACAGATGATTCTAAACACGGATGGATCATCACTTGGTAGCCTGGAGAAGCAGGATGGGGTTTTGTCATCAGAGGTGAAAAAGGAACTCTAAAGCGTGCAGAGAGTAAATATATGGGAATAACTCACAGCTTGGAAGCAGAACTAGAAGGAATTCTTCATGGAATGAGATTTTGTCCAGAAAGAAGAATTCAAAGAGTGATTGTGCAAACTAATAATCAAGGGATTGCCAATATTCTTCAAGAAAGGACAAGCTTCCTATGGCAAACCCAACCAATCTTCAAAGAAATACGGCCACTACTCAACTCTTTAAATTCAAAAATCATTCATATATTTCGGGAAGTAAATGCAATGGTGGATGAGCTAGCAAAAAGGGCTTCGAGAGGAGATACAAAGCAATATGATCATTGTAATGAACTCCTAATCTCCTTAGGAGGTAAATGGTACTTAGATAAGTGTTTTTTTTTTCCTTATCTAAGAATAAAATAGTTAGATTTAATTGTAAAGTTTTTATTTATAGATAGGTCAATTGAATAGTAATAGAGTAGTATAGTCGTAAGTTTAAAAAGAGGTGTCATGGAGTTAATGTTCTAACCTTTTTGAGACACTTTCTTAGTTCTAAACGTTAAAAAAGAGATACCATGGGATTATAGATAAATCTTTGTAAGGCATCATCTTAAACATAGAATATAGAGCTGTCATGGGATTTTTAGAAAAACTTTGTACGACAGACTCTTTTCTATTTGGTAAGTCTTAAACACTGTCTGTGTAATTTTTCTTTTTAATTAATAAAATCAGAGAGATGCCTGCCAGGTACCGTCCTGGTTCTCTTAAAAAAACTAAAATTAATTAAGATAAATAAATTATTATTTAGAAAAGATATTGAATTTGAAGGACATCTAATATACACATTAAGTAAAAGTACTCCGGGATTAAATTTTTTGTGACATATTAGAGTTTTAATATAAATCTTTCGTAAAATGACCTATGTTTCTGTAGCAAAATTAATAAAAGAAAGATTATTCAAAATATTATATTTGAAAATTGAAATTGAATATGGGGACTTAAATCAAATTAATACTTCAAAAAGAACAAAAAATTGAAAGTTGACGAAGCATGAATTTGCATGGTGCTTAGGGAGGGCGTCGATGATGATCTATGCGGCGGTGGACGGCCTAAAATCTGCACGACAGAGCCTCGAAAGTCTCCCGAGGGTAGACTCTCTGATGCTTAAGTCAATAAGGGAATAGAGAGATAATAGAGAGAGAGAAAGTAATGTGTGTGTGAGGTGTAGAAGATAGGTAGAAGATGTCGTGCGTAAGACAGGAATAATGGGAGAGGCACCACCTCCTTATATAGAGGTGGTGTTACCTGTTTCCTTAAACCTAGTCGGAATAGGTTTAGGCGGTGACTTATCCTTTAAGTAATCTAACCCTAGGCCCAATAGGACTAGGTCCAATCCGGACTCGTCAAGTGCCCCTAGCACGCCATATTCTCCAGACTCGATGAGAAGAATATGAGTTAGTACGAGTGTTGATGTCTTCTCGAGTTTCGTGGTGTTGCTCCAATTCTTGAACTCTTTCATTCTCGGGTCTCACCTATATAAGATAAAGAGAAATCGATATATTCGAGAATCGTGTTCTCATGTTAGTTCGTATATGCCTGTCGTGCAGGTCTTGTGGCTGTGCCCATCTAGTAGGTCTTATTTGGCCGTTGCCCGTCTAGCAGGTCTTTCTGGGTCTTATTTAAAAACGTGCATTTTTTGGGTCAAAAGTCAAAAAAATAAAATAAAACCCGGTTTAGGCGATTCACGGTTTGACCGGGATTTTGATCGATTTTAATCGGTCTTCTTTTTGGCGATTTTAAGCCTTGCTTGGCTCGGTATAGGGGCCGGTTCCCGGTTAGCGGGTTCGACGGGCCGATCCGAGCCGAGCATGATAACACTGTTTGTTTGTTGCTCATTCTATTTATAAACATGTTTTGGGCGGATTTAATCTTTCGTTAGATGATATCGATGGAATAGATCTTCCTTTCATGAAAGTTACATTTATGTCGGACTAAGATTGATGATAAGTTGTTGGAAGAACTAATAATGAAATCTCCTTAGCTTGAGAATCAGGAAACTGAGAATTGTTATTGTTTTTACCTTTTCAAAGTAACCGAATCACATAACAAATTAAGACGGATTAATTATTCATGAATGGTAGAGACCAATCAGGAGACCGTCGTATCCTTGGTCCTCAAAAGATTGAGGAGATTGAGATCGAAGAAACACTAAAACTAGAGTTCTTTCGTTACGATTCCAGTTGGGGGATTTTACAACGTTTGGATTTGGCAACTGCAAATATTTGAAGGTCCTTAAAAATTTATGTATTTGGTGAGAGTTAATGAAGGCAATCAAACAACTTGTTTCGTGTCTTGATGTCCTTGAGGACTTTTCAATGTGTTAAAATCCCCTTTGAATTTGAAAACTAGTGAAAGACACTTGTCCCACATTAGAGTTGAGAACCCAACTTGACAAACATATATACCGGCCCCATGTACTATTCTCCTCATTGCCAATTGGTTTTGAGGTGGAAGCATATGTGTGCTTATATAGGCCTTCAAGATGGCATTAGAACGGGTTTTATCTGCGGATTTTGTGGGTGGACTTTGACAGATCTGGTGGTTTCTACGGTTTGACTGACCCGTATTGGGCTTTGACTGAGCCGACAGTATATCCGAGGATTTTGACTTACCTGTATTGGACTTTGACTGACCCGACAGTATATCCGAGGACTTTGATTACCCGTATTGGGCTTTGATTGTTCAAAGGGGCCTTGTCCAATCTCTTTGGACTTGAGAGGGGGTGTTAAAATCCCCTTTAAATTTGTAAACAAGTGAAAGACACTTGTCCTACATTGGAGTTGGGAATTCAACTTGACTAACATATGTACCCGATGTACTACTCCATTCATTCACAATTGGTTTTGAGGTGAAACCACATGTGGGCTTATATGGGCCTCCAAGACAATGCACCCATTTTTAATCGTTGATTACAACTATGAGGTGTTTAAGAGTTTTTAAATCTCAAGAAACTCTATTAAGAAACCGCGGCTTGGATTTTTCGACCATCCTATGGTTATTCAGGTGGATGCATCTCGTTTGTTTGAATTTTTCGTTTTGGGGTTCAATGTCATCCAAGCTGTCATTTGAAACTTCACCAAGAAAGAATGCTACTCCCTCCATTTCAAAATGTAGGTCATGTTAGGTTTGGAGAAATATTTCAAAATGTAGGTCGATTTAGAATTTCAAGACAAATTAAAGATTAATTTTCTAACTTTACTCTCATTAAATAATGCTAACCATTTTTCATCTAGTGTTGATTATAGTTCCAAAATAATTAATGATGGGTAAAATAGATATTAAACACACAAATTAATTATTAAATAGTTGTCTCCTTAGTTTACGTGCAAATTCTAAAGTGACTTACATTTTTAAGTGAAGGGAGTACCTATGCTAAATATCATGGGTACATGTACAAAAGCGATGAACCCGAACTTTTGGAGTTCCTTATGAGCTTCGATCACTTTGAGGCGGTGAGGTTGGACGATTTTGTGCCTGAAGATATCATAATTCCGAATTCTGTGAAGTTCATTTTTTGACCTTCTCTTTGGGATATTAGGCACTTAACTATATCCAAGTATTGGATTTATTTTTAATATATTCTAGGGATACAATTAATATGTTGTGCCTATTGGGTGTTTTCAATATATTGTAGAGACACAACTAATAGATTGTGCCTATGGACTCCATATGAAAAGACATTAACGAAAAGTTATGTCTAGGAGCATAACCAAGGGTTACGTCTAATCCTCAAGAGTTTCTTCTAACTCTATAAATATGGATCATTTGGATGCTCTTAGTGTACAATGAAATCACCAAATACTTGGAATATTTCCAATGACATTTCTTATCCTTGTATCAGGTTGTTGGTTCACTAAAGTGCATAGTGAAACAACATGATCTCCATTTTATCTCATAGGGAATTCGCCTAGACAATTGCACTGTATAGTGGGCGAATTTAGCCTAAAGGAAAGCAAGTTTACTTGTGACTTTGGAGACAAAACTTTCTTTTGTCCTATCCATAAAGTCTTCCTCTTGTTCTTTGATATAGTGTAGCCATTGTTGTCCACTATTCTTGAAATAGAATTCCAACAATCTTTAGGCTAAATTTTCCTGTTAAACAATGAATAGTACTTGAAGAATCAAGCAAGGATATTTTCGTTGCACACGAAAATGGTAGAAATGTTGCAGATCATTGGATTTAATGGAAAGGGAAATGATAGGATACAATGGACCTCGTCATCAAAGTAAGAATTATATTTTACTTGTGAATTGTGACATTCTAAGTTAAAGGTATGTATATATTTAATAAATACTTGAACGTAGTGATGAGATCTATGCCTGAGTGGAACATGGTTATAGAATTCATCAACTTTTGCCTGTAAAAGACATTTATAATATTTTATTTGTTGATTGCCCAAATGTGTGATTTCTATAAAAATAAAATATTTAATTAATGTGATGATTAATTAAGAGAATGTATGTCATAAAAGGTTTGATAGAGAATTTGGTCAAGTTTTTATCATACTTTGAAATGGAAATGCAAAATTGGCATTTGATATAGCAATAGCGCTTTGAGTGCATGTTATAAATTTTTATAAAGTCGATATCTGTTGGAATTTATTTGGTGTTTTGTTTGGCTTTGTCGACTTGTTGATCGACTAGAGTAAAGTTGACATAGAAGTTGTCGTTCATTGATATGTCTGACTATTTGGCTTTGTCGACTTGTTCGTCCATAGAATTAAAGTTGACAGAAAAGTCAACATATGTTCAAGTGTTTGGCTGTTTGGCCTCGTCGACTTAGTCGTCGCATGGATAAAGTCGGCAGAAAAGTCAACGACCGAAACCTAAGAAAATCAAAATAAAATAAAATAAATTCTTGTGTGCAGAATTTTTGTGAGTGCATCACATATTAATTGTTTGATTTTGGGTTAATCAAGTAAAGAACTTTGATCCCAATAAAGTGCCAATTTCGTGTATTTGTGTTTGTTACATGGAATATTTAATTGCATAAATGAATTTTCAATTTATATGATAATTTCATGTGATACATAGTATGGCAATAGTGATATAGTTATGAATTTACATCATATGTTTTAATATATGATTTGAAATTCATTTCTTACTATATGTTTGAGTTGTTTATGTCAATACTTTAAAGTTTTCATGAGATCTCAAAGAAAAAATAAAATTATATGTTTGGAAACTTGGAAATCTTTATATATAATAAAAGAGTTTGAAGAGAATGAAAAATTCTCTATTAAAGTTAAAAGGAAGAATGATCCTTGACCTAAGTCCACATTGTGGAAAATGGACAAAGCATCAAGTCCATGTTCGAAATCATATCAACTAAAATAATAATGAATCAAGTATTAGGAAAGCTACCATATTGTAACAAAGAATGACACTAAGAGCTTAAGTGCAAAATGTTTGTAACAAGAGAAATGGAGCTAATTTTTTCAAGAATATAAAGAAAGAAATCGTGACATGGTGATTTCAAAAGTTCATATTAGGAAAGATGATTTCATTGTTGGGTTGATTGTGAAGTTTGAAAGAACAGATTGGTTCTTCAATTTCCTAAATATGATCATATTAATTAACAGTTTGCATGCATTATTATATAAATTGTGATCACAAGATGAGTTAATGAACTCAGGTTAAGAATTAAAATTCTTAACAAGATTTGAGTCAATAGACTCGTGTGAAGAGATGATCCTTAAAATTTGAGTTAACAAACTCATAAGTAAGGAATAAATATTGAAAGACATTTAGTCTAAAGACTGAATGACTTAAAGGGATATGTGTAAAGTCCAGAAATGATTACTTGCATTGGAACCTCAATTCAACGCTAGTAAATACTCTAGTCTTGAATTCAATGAGCAATAGTACAATGTACAAGTAATTGAGCACTACAATATTTATTCCAAAGTAGTTAGTGCTGTATATTTCCTGCTGGGTATCAGGTTTAGAATTGACTCTTAACAAACTCTTGTAAATGCTAAAATGGCGGGAGCATTAAGAAGTTTGCCTATATGAATGTCGGACTGGGCATCCACAAAGATTGGAACTTGGCGTTGTTAATATTCATGAAGAGATATGGGTACAAGACCTTACGTACCATACGCACTGGTAAGGTGCAGGCAAGTTGAGGAGAAAGAAACCTATATGTGTTGACAATAATGGCTTGTAACATGTACGCACGGTTCAAAGCTAGTCTACCGGGTTGTACTACAAGTTATGAAACCGACACTAAGGTAGTGGTTCAAGTCTAACGACACCATTATTTTATGCATGGGTTTTGCTGGAATTATTCTGGATCCACTTAAAAATCATTTTCAATATATTGAAAATCGCGGGAGATTGTTGGAGTTATTTTCAGCATATTGTAGGGACACAATTAATATGTTGTGCCTATTGGGTGTTTTCAATATATTGTAGAGACACAACTAATAAGTTGTGCCTATGGATTCCATATGAAAAGACATTAACGAAAAATTATGTCTAGAACCATAACTAAGGATTACGTCTAATGCTCAAGAGTTTCTTCTAACTCTATAAATATGGATCATTTGGATGCTTTTAGTCTACAATGAAATCACCAAATACTTGGAATATTTCCAATGACATTTCTTATCCTTGTATCAGGTTGTTGGTTCACTAAAGTGCATAGTGAAACAACATGATCTCTATTTTATCTCACAGGGAATTCGCCTAGACAATTGCACTGTATAGTGGGCGAATTTAGCCTAAAGGAAAGCAAGTTTACTTGTGACTTGGAGACAAAATTTTCTTTTGTCCTAACCATAAATTCTTCTTGTTCTTTGATTTAGTGCAGCCATTGTTGTCCACTATTCTTGAAATAGAATTCTAACACCAAGTCCGATGAGAAGCAGAATATGCAAGTAAATTTGGACGTGTTGGAGAATCTACCTTGGATGGATACCCATTTGGATAGTTTATCCTTTGTTTTTGACGATGATCAGGAACCCGGTTTAACTTTTCAGTTTGTTCATGAAAATTCCGAGAACATTGAGGAGGTCCCTTCTGTGTCTCACAGAAACAGAGTTGTTAAATTGAAAGTTGAAAACTGTCTAGAAGTTGAAACAGGATTTGAGTTGAAGAAAAAAGAAAAAAAAAATACAAGGGAATAAATGCTGTGTTTCGCCCACAGTCGTGAATTGCCACAAATCTTTTGGATGCGTAACAAATTGGCTCATTCAAAGCTGGACAGTGCTTTTGTTTCAGATGGGGAGAGAATGAGGTTGGAAAGTAGTTCGTTTTAATTTTGGGGATGGATTTTTAAAGCCCCCAAATTTAGTACCCAAAGCCACCACAAAAAATTGGACGATTTTGCCCCTGTCATTTAATACAGTAGAGAGAGAAAGAAAATGAGTCATTCAGAGGTAAAAATAAAAAAACTTAAAAAAACCCGAACCGGGCAAGAAAACCGTCCCGGTTGAACCGGAGACGCCCAACAAACGCGTCCGGCCATTGAACCGGACGCGTTCACTGCGCTTCCCCGGTTCAACCGGGACGCGTGTGTTGCGCATCCGGCCATTGAACCGGACACGTTCATTGCGCGTGCCCGGTTCAACCGGGACTCGTGTGTTGCGCGTCCGGTCCAGGTGAAATCAGACCGGACGCGCAACACACGCGTCCCGGTTGAACCGGGAACGCGCAATATACGCGTCCGGTTCAATGGCTGGACGCGTTAAACACGCGTCCCGGTTGAACCCGGGACGCGCAATACACGCGTCCGGTTTAAGGGCCGAACGCATTTGTTGCACGTCCCCGGTTCAACCGGGATGCGTGTGTTGCGCATCCGGCCAGTGAACCGGTTTTTTTTTTTTAAATTTTAATTTCATGCATGTTATGTTAATTTATTTGTTAATTTAATTAGTTATGTTAAGTAATTTAATTAGTTTAATTATATTTATTTATTACATGTTATGTTAATTTAATTAAGTAGGAATATTATTATTTTATGTGTTAATTTAATTAGTTATGTTAAGTAAATTAATTAGTTGAATTATATTTATTTATTGAAGGTTATGTTAATTTAATTAAGTAGGAATATTATTATTTTATTTGTTAATTTAATTAGTTATGTTAAGTAATGTAATTAGTTGAATTTAATTTATTTATTGCATGTTTTGTTAATTTAATTAAATAGGAATATTATTATTGTAGTTGTTAATTTAATTAGTTAATTTAAAAAGTGATGTAATTAGTTGAATTTTATTTATCTAGATAATATTTATTTAGGGAGGAATTAAATAATTAAAGAATTTTGTGGAATAATTAATCTATTTACTGTAAATATATGTGTTTTTATTATTTATTATAATTGTTTTTTTTAAATGATTGGAATATGTGTTTAATTTAATTTATTATGATGCAGTTTTTTATTGTTGTAATTATATGTTTAATTTGCAAGATTCTTTAGAAGATTTTGATGGCGATGGTGAAGATTATAGTATATTGTTTGCTACAGATGAGGAATTTGCAAAAAAGGATGATGTTGTTGCTTGGGTGAAAGGCATGGGCATGGCAAATGGTATGCTAATAAACGTAGTTTCTAGCAAGAAGAAGAATGCTGTTCTGATGAGATGCTGTAATGGGGGAAAGGTGTCAGTTGATGATGGTGAATACTATGTCACATCAGATTTGAAGACCCAAATCACTGGGTGTAAATTTAAGTTATATGTGCACTTAGTGGAAGGGAAGTGGCGCATTCGGGTGTATCCTAGTGAGTTTGGAATGCATAACCACGAGCTGTTTGACGAAGATCATCCCACGAGGGGCCTTAGCGATGGAGTGAAACAATTTATACATGGTATGTCCAAAGATGGGTGTAGACCGTGTCAGATCATGGCTGCGATTGAGAGGATTTTTCCTGATGAAAAAGTTAACAGACGGCAAGTGTACGATTTCAGGAAGAAATTGCGTAATGAGGGATTCCCGGTCTTGGGTGAATCGAGTGCCATGGATGTCGCGATGAAGACACTATCGGTGGCCAAGTATCATGGTTACATCATCATGACAGATTGCAATCAGGAGACAGGTGTGCTGACTCGTGTTTTTTTTGCACATCCTGATGCTGTCAATTTATTTTGCAGTTATTTCTGGGTCGTCGGGATAGACTCAACATACAGGACGAACAAGTACAAAATGCCGTTAATTGAGTTTATTGGGATGACACCGTGCAACAAGAACTTCCTGATTGCATATGCCCTCTTGAGTGACGAGACTGCTGACAGTTATTATTGGGCTTTGAGACAGTTTAGGGATTTGCTTCCTGGTCATCTGTCTCCGGCTGTTATTGTTACTGATCGGGAACCGGGGGTTGATGGCGCCGCTGGGTATGGTATTTCCAGATTCATGCCACTTGTTGTGTGTTTGGCACGTTTATGAGAATGTAAAGCGACATCTCAACAAGGAATTGAAAATTGAAGCCAAGATTGCAAATGGTTTTACATATGGGTTGTGGAAAGACGTTGTGGAAGCTAATAATCAGGATGAATACAATAAAGCTGTTGCCGTAATAAACCGTCGTTGGCAGTCTTTTTCGAGAGTTCTTAATTATATCCAGAAGACATGGCTAGTGGTTGACTACAAATTCGTCAAGGCATGGACGAATGTTGTGTTTCATATGGGCAACACTACTACAGGTAGGGTGGAGAGTGCGCACAAGCAGTTAAAAACTTGGCTGGAAACATCCACTACGTCGCTGGATACACTTTGGCTAAGGTGCACTTAGAAATTCAGAGTCAGCTAACCGAAATACGGTAAGTTCTATTCCATTATATTAGAAGTTATATTTATTATAATATATTTAGTATTTATTTTGTTTTTATGGCATTTTACGTAAAATGTTTTACAGTAAGTGGTTACATTCAGGTACAAACTGGAGTACTCAAGACAAAAAATTGGCACCCATTATTGCGGTTTTCCACTGAACCGCTTGAAGTGTCAAGTTTCACACACTTGTTTGCAAAAACTGAACACTGAGTGGTCGAAGGCGCAAGAGTGGAAAGAAGAAACGAATGACCGATGCGATCATGTGGTGTACTGGACTTGTCGAATTCCATGTACGTGCGCCATCAAAAAGGCTGCACATGCCGGCACATCGATAACTCTTAAGCATATTCACCCATTCTGGGCTGCCACCTCTCAACAAATGCCTGAACTAAGCCAAGATCAATATCTTCATACGAGGTATGAAGAAGGTGAACCAATCCAGTCCCCCGAATCTTGCCTCTCACTACATCATCCATATCTTTATACCACATCTTCAACTTATTCAGAATCTTTTCGCCTTTAAAAATCTTCAATGTGGGTCTATTGTATCCATGCCAGAAATGATAAGCAATATGCCCAAGGAAGCTAGGAATCACGCTACCATCTATCGGCCCACCAGGTACTTCATCTGTCACTAGCCATGTAGTCGGATCAATTTCATCAGAAACTATCGACTGGCTGTTGCCGCCTGTACCATAAATGAGTAAGCCAAATATTATTTATTACATTTTATACACATACAACAATTCAATAAATATAAGTAAAAATAATTAATTAAAAATAATTACAAAATATTAATAATTACAACAATTAAATATAGATATTTGGTACCTGATGATGCAGTAGTGGTAACTGGACGTGTAGATACTCCAGTGGATCTGGGACCTCGGCTAGGGCCCACGGGATCAATGAGAGGGGGAGGACGTGTAGATACTCGAGCGGTGATGGGACCTCTGCGAGAGGGCACGGGATCAATGTAGGGGGGAGATGCCTGAGCAGGGCGGGAGGGGGGGGGGGAGACGAGGCCGACTACCGATGGATATACCCTGTGGAAATTCACCCGGATGCGGGAAAGAGGGACTATGATATGGACTGCGCCACTCACCACTCATAGGAGAAGGGATAGGGGTAGGGGAGAGGGTAAACCGCGAGGACCAGGCCGGGGACAACTGGAGTACCGAGGAGGAGGGTAACTACTAAGATTGTACATATGCGTATCTCTGTGATGTGCACCCATCCTAACACTGTCCTGCACATCATCCTCATCAAACTCATTCTCCTCATCCTCCTCATCCTCACCCCCCTCTTCCAGGTCGTCCTGAGAATACTCGGGTACATGAATCGGCTGACTAGACCGAGTCTGAAGCGGTACACCCCCCATAGTGACCTGAGTCATTTTCATTCGCTTCTTTTTCTCTTTTTCCTCTTTTTTCTTCCAACGGCTCATGGTCAGATAACGTGCACGAACCTTACGCTTACTAGTATCTTCAATATCACTAGTATCACTATCATCATCATCATCACAATAAACCTATAAACAAAATTTTATTCATCGTCATCATATTTTCATAGTCTAAACAAATAATTATACACATTTCCTAAATCCTAAATAGTTTAATAATTAAGTACAATTCATATAATAATTAAGTAAACTAAAGTACTTTATCAAATTTTTAATTAAATTACTATTAATTATAATTATTAAAAATACTCAACTATTTTACAAAATATTTATATTAATTTAATTAATCATAAACTACTTTACACACAATTTAAATTAGCTTTACTAATCTACTATTACTTAAATTATAAATAAATTAATCAATTAAACTAATTAGGTAGTGAACTAATCTACTATTAATGAAATTAGTTTTTAATATTCAACTAATTTACATACTATTTAAATTAATTTAATCAATCAAAATGAGTAACTTTACTAATCTATTAATAATGACATTAAAAATATAACCTAAATACTTTAATAACTAATTAAATTAATGAGTAAATCAATTAAACTAATTAGATAGTGAACTAATCTACTATTAATTAAATTAGTTTTTAAAATTCAACTAATTTACATACTATTTAAATTAATTTAATCAATTCAAATGATTAACTTTACTAATCTACTAATAATTAAATTAAAAATATAACCTAAATACTTTAATAACTATTTAAATTAATGAGTAAATCAATCAAACTAATTAGTTAATGAACTAATCTACTATTAATCAAATTAAATTATTTACACAATTAAATTAAATAACCAATCTAAATCACAAACTATTAATTAATAAATAACTACTTAATAACCCTAATTACATTAAATCAAACATAATTAAACACTAACATTGAATTAAACAAATTAAAAAAAAAATTAACATTCTGGGCCGGCCGGCGGTGCGACCGGGACGCGCAAGAAACGCGTCCCGGCTCAACCCGAACGAGCAAATCGCCTGTTCGGGTTGAACCGGACGCGTTTCTCGCGCCCGGTCGCGCCGCCGGACGCCTTCCATGGCCGTCCGGCGGTCACACGGAAGGCGTTCGGCGGTCACACAACATTAAAAAAAAAAATTTCCTTCCCGCCGGACGCGCAAGGAAGTTGTCCGGCGGCGCGGCCGGGACGCGCATCTTTGCGCGTCGGCCGCGCCACGGACGGCTTCCTGCGCGTCCGGCGGCCAGAATGAGTTTTTTTTTTTCTTTGCGCGTCCCGGTCGCGCTGCCGGACGGCTTCCTTGCGCGTCCGGCGGCCAGAATGAGTTTTTTTTTTACAATTTACAAATTTTTTTTTTTAAAAAAAACGTACCCTTGATGAGATCGGTTCTTTCCCGCTTTGATTCTTCCGTGTTGCCATCAACGGTGGATCAAATTAGACTTCAAATTTGGGTTTAGAAGGGAGGTGGTTTCAAGTTTTCTCTCTTTTTTCCTTTGGTGGAAGTTTGAAATGTGAGGGGCAAAATAGTCCAAAAATATTTACGGTGGCTTTAAGTTGTAAAGATGGTGGCTTCAAAAACTAACACCCTTAATTTTTCCTTTTGTTGAATTAAAAGCAAATCAGTACGGAAATTTCTTTATGGCTCAAATAGTGTTTTTAGTCTAAAACTAGTTGCGAAAATAATGTAGTAAAAGAAAAATAAACGTTTTCTTTCAATATGATGGACAAAATTCTTTGGTCGACCAAATGTAAAGAGCCTTTTGTGCGTTCTAGGAAAAAAGGGCGGGGGTGGTGGTGGTTGGGGAGCAACTCTTTACTTCAATAATTAGCCATCAATACTCTAAGGATACTCTCTAATTAATCTGAGTAAATGTAACAGGTGGTGCTTGACTTCTTGGAATGAAGCACTCAGACTTAATTATGACCATTCAAGTTTGCAAAATTTCCACCACCGTCATGGTCACAGGATGTGCTGGGCAAATGTTTAATTTGAGACCTTACTACATGAAATCAAGGAGACAGTGATAACGACTGTGATAAATAAGAGTATTGTTGGACTGATTATTTAATTTGAAATAATAAGAGTATGGTAAATGATTTGTGGTTTTGGCAACCTCATGTTGGACTGATTATTTATTTCTTCTTATTAGGCTTTTTCGAATTTTCAAAATTGTTAGAATTTTGAAAGAAAATTAATAAATTAAATAATATGTTGTTATTTTCAAATTATTTTTATATTTTAATGGAGAAGAAAAATAAGAGTAAACCGGAACCGAAATTGATTCTGAAATAAATGAATCCACTTAAACACACACTTTACCTGACCAATCCGAATTACCAAAAAATTCATACTTCAAAACCAATTTCTAATTGGTAAAAGATAGAAAAAAAAAAAAAAGACAAAAGCTTTTCTATAAATACAATAGTTTTCCCTCTCAAAAGGGTGTCACACTTCGTCCAGTCGCTTTGCTCCCAGGTCGGAAAATCGGCAAGAAGGCGGCTAAAATAATCGATCATGAATCCAGAAGAAGACAAAGGATCCTACGAAAGTATTACACTTGCCGATGGGTCAACCACAACCGTATTTCTCCCCCCCCGTTTCGAGAACTCAAACCCAAATCCGGTGCGTATCCCAAAAAACCCGCCGAGCGAGAGTACGAGCAGATACAAAAAAATTGATTTGTATAAGCCCACCTTTGGCATGCCCAGTTGTTTAAAAACGCTCCTCGCGAGCGTCGTCGGTTTAATTTCTGGCTGGAACCCATTGATGATAGGGGGAACCCACATTTTGTTATTGAACTAAGCCCTACGGCTGACCCGGGACTCACCACTTTGGCTTTCATATACGGTGGTGGGAAAGGGATTATGGTAGCTGTTCATCATAACGGTAAGTTTTCTTTCTTTTTTTTTTTCATTCATGTAATATTTCAGCTGTTTTATCCTCTTTTTTTTGGGTTGGGGTCATAAATTCTATAGTTAGCATCTCTTTTGTTAGTTTCATAAATTTTAGGTTATACTCTTTGTGTTACAACAAAAAATAGTCCACGTCAAGTTTTGAAATTTGTATTGTTTTTTAGTACAAATCTCAAAACTCGACGTGGACTACTTTTCTTGGACGGAGGAAGGAGTACATTGATGAATGCCGATACTTCCTCCGTTTCGAAATTATTGTATTGTTTGGAACTAAAGATAAAATTTAAATTGGAAAATAGTTTTGGAACAAAGGAGTATACTAAAAAGATTTGCGGTTGGGGTGTATTGGCTAGGTTTGTTTTGGTTTTGTTAGTCACGAGCAAAATCTAACGTATTCAATCTGTAAATTTAAATTCAGGTTATTTTCCATGGTGGTCGGATTCTCACATTGTGCCCCGTGATAATGCTGTTGACCTTAATTCTCACATCGGCACTGTTTCTGGAGTTCTTCTCCCTGATTTTCTCAGACGTCTGAAATTAATGTGCCTCAACTATGAAGAGAAGAAGAAGGGCAAAAGAGCTTCTGTTTCAAATGTATCGCAGTGGATGGTGGACCACCTGCGTTCCGAAAAGAAGGTGAAGCCTTCGTTGTTTTGTGGGGCGGGATTGGTCGCAGGGTGGGGTGAAAAGGGTCCTGAATTATATCGCGTGGACAGTGAAGGGGTACAGCTTAAAGGGGAAATGTTGGCCACCGGATTGTTCCCGCATGCATATGCTGATGCTGAAACCCTTGGTTACCGTCAAGATATGTCATTCCATGAAGCTCAAAAGTTGGCCATAGAAGCGATACGCCGCACTGCGTATTCCTTGCATTATAATGCTCCTTTCGCAAGCGTGTACCATGTAGGACCCGATGGGTTGAGGACACTCCATGATATGGTACCTGTAGAAGACTTCAACCGCAACACTGGGCAGTATTTCCCTCAATGAAATGTTCTTGCTTTAGCTTCTTATAGACATTATCCAACGACTGTGACTAACTTCCTGGCGGCTGGCGTAGCTCTTCTTATGGACATTATCCCAAAAGGCCTGTTTGTTTTCATAAAATATTGGATGCAGTTTGTAATTTGATCTTGTAGTAGACAGGAATAAAATATAGGGTGTTGTTTCTAGTATTTGGATCCGTGGTAGATGCTATTGCTAAGTAGATTATCAAATTAGCATTGTTGTTAAACTTATGACTTTGAATACCCAAATCTTGCTAAGTTAGAATAGTTTTTATGCACTTGCCCATCCTCTTTTTGTGTACTAGTGAACTCTACGTTGTTATATTCGTTGGGGGTACAAGAAACCCTTGGATCCATTCCCTTCGTTGTGCAACTTGTATAGTTATGCTTTTGAAAAAACTTAATAGTAGGTGTTCGATGTCTAGGATGGAACAAAAGTTATGGTAATTTATACAACTTTTTCTGTGTAAATCATTGTTTTAAGCAAATTCAGCAATCGTAATTTCTATGTGTGTAACACACTCTTAGTCTGTGTTATTAGCGTTTCCTGAGTTTTGTTTATGTTTAGTCCTTATCGAGTGTAAACCCATGGTGCCTGCCAAAAGTACTATGCGGAAACCCACTAGCTAGCTACAAGAAACAATCTTAACCCGAATTGATTGAGTAGCGCCAACTGACTTTCTAAACAGGAGGATCAAGTTCTCTAATTCAAATTACTTGTCACTTTCTGGCCGGCTTCTTTGTCACAGGGACATTTTCCAGTCAATTCCATCGAACATGTTGTACAGTCTAGTTTATATTGGTTTATTAGCAATTGAACCCGCATTGACTTTTCAATTTGTACGTGAGAACTTCGGGACCATTGAGGAGGGTCCGTTTTATATGTCTTAAGGCGAATAAATTGGTTGAAGTGAAAGTTATCTCGAATTCACAAAAATAGAATCTTGTTCTAACTGATCCAAAAAAACTTAACGGCGTCAAATATTATAAACTTCTCAAAATTTTGTTTTTGCAAAGGAAACTATCATATGATCCCGGTTTTCTTTTCCCTTAACGTTGAATCCGATACTAATGATTAAAAAATATATGTAGCTCAAATAAAAACTGCAGAATTTATGTAGAATAAGAAGGTACATTAGGGTAAAGTCTGTTTCCCCCATTAGATCAAGTCTCCCAAAGTGCGCAATTCGAAGATCAAGTCCAGTGTGATAATGTTTCTCTTAAAGCAAGAAAGTCTGAATGATCCGTTAGAATCTGGAAAATTGATTTCAGATACCATATATGTATAATACATAAGAAAAAAAAGAAGAAGTCCTAATAGTTCGTACCATATTAGCATGATTTTTCCTGTTGCATAAAATCATTATTATTTACACGCTATCAAAAGGAAAACTCCAAAAGAAAAGACTATGAAATAAACAATGTTTTAACATAGACCTGGATTAGGGTCTTAATTCTCACATGATTGGCGCCAATTTCTGGAGAGGCTTATGTTGGTAAATACTAGCTCACATATCTGAGAATGGAGTACCTCAAACATGAACAACATACAAAGGGAAAAAGAACACTAGCCGGAACCGCAACTCCAAGAGGAGGCTGGGAAAGGAAATTACACAACACACATATAGTACAAATTTTGTTCAAAACTATAGAAGCTTTCGAGTTTAGGACGAGGAAATTACATAAAACACGAAGGCTCCATTTGGACAAGGACTTGAAAAACTTTTTTAGCATTTTAAGAGTTAAAAATTCATTTGGACAAACTATATGGGGTATTTTTGAAAAGTCTTTTTGAAAAAAAGGGTATTTGAAGTATAGAAATTGAAAAATAGTGGGGTATTTTTCAGATTTTAAGAAAGTATTTTTCAATACTATTCGCGGGTCGTCTTGATGGGTAAACCGGGTTATAAAAAAATAAACGGGTCGTATATTTAAGTAAAAAAAAGTGGCCATTTCCTTCAGTATACATTTTGGCCTCGTCGTTTCAGACAACCCCTCAAATGGCGAAATCTAGGACTGAAGCTCGCCGCCGCCGTAATCTTTCTCCCTCTCTTCACTGAATCGCCGCTGCCGCCGCCGATTCCGGCCTAGCTCTGTCTATTCCAGCCAAACCGTAGGCAGGCTCTTGTGGGTTTTTTCCTTAAGGATTCGTTCCTTTTAGGATTATCCGAATTCAAACATCACTTTCACCTCCTTCAATTCCTGTTGTAGCACGGGAAATTGAGGTGTATTCAACTACTAATACTACCAGCAGAGCAAATCAACATTGGAATTTTTCGTTATAATCCGAGTTGGGTTTGTTTTGAGTTCGATATGTTCGATTGAATGAACGAGTCATGACGTTAGAGTAAACTGGGTTCTTTTGATTTGAGTTTATACTATTCTGGCTTGATTTGGGTTTATTTGAAATGTGTTGTTTTTATTCTGATTTCATTTGTTCTTCTTTTTCCTCACATGCTTTTTTGGTTTCAGTTATGTGCATATGCTAATGTGACGATGAATTTTAATGTGAAGATGTCTGCCCCTTGTTTTTGTTGCTTTATGTTTGCCGAAGTTCCAAAAAAATCCATGAAAAAGGGATTCCTTCTTTATTCTAGTACACTTTCACTTCAGAGATTGATTGTAAAGGAAAAAAATTATTGATTTGTTGCCTATTGGTGATGTTTTCTACCTACAATCAGTACATGATGTGGGTTTTGTTTAATTTTAGCTGGACTGGTGGTTTCTTGTTTTCCCGTCTCGGTTTTTTTGCCCTGGTCGTTGGTTCTTTGATTAAGTATTAAGGGTTTTGTGGCTTAAACTGGAGCAAAGATGAAGAAGATTGGACAATAAATTCGGGCTGATGGTTAAGGAAATTGAAGAAGGAAATGGGTTGGCGATTTTCCTTCTATTAGTTAATCTAGGGTTCACATTGAGGGAAAATGGGGGTGATAGAAGAATGACAGAGAGATGGAGTCCACAATGGAGAAATGCAGGAAATGGTCTTAAAACAAATTGTGCCCCTTTCTACTTATTTTTTTGAAGTCGGTTCAAATTACCAGATATAAGGAGTGGTTTTGGTTATGAGTTAGGTGAGCTGAAACAAAAGGAGATGTGGCCAATATTTGGGGCTTTCTTAAGTTCCGGAAGGGAACAAAATGTAAGGAGCTATAGAGTAGTTTTCGAAGAAAAATGTTAATTAAATAAAATTTAGAAGATAAAGAGAAGTTAGGCGGTGGTGTTGCGCTGGCCAAATGGTCCCTCCTTTCTGGTCTATTGATAAACCTGTCGCCTTAATATACAATGATTGTTCTGTCTGTCTTTGCATTACTGAAATTCAACCAAATTTCAATAAGAGGGATCTTATTATATGGTCATTTTCTCCATGAGTTGCTTATGCTTATAGGTTAGTTTCAGAAGCTATGTTATGTTGAAGACATGTTAATTGGTGGGTTGGGGTTTGATTTCTTTACTTAGGTGTTTAATTGAACCTTCTTGCTATAGATCTATGCTGGGTTTTGTGTCTTTTAGTTGAAAGATTGATACTTTGATGGAGTATTTGTTTTATTAGTTGATTTTTCTGCACTTCTTAATCTTAGAAATGATATCTTACAGAATGAAGTACATTTCAAAGTACATTTCAGGAGCTGGTCGCCAAGGACCTTCATGGAGTGAAATGGAAATTTCGACATATCTACAGAGGTATTTGCTCTTTTTGGAATGAATAACATCTTGTAAAGCCAAGAACTCTTGTTTTTATTGCTTCACAATTTGATGCTTACATGACAGGCCAGCCAAGGCGACATTTGCTTACTACTGGATGGAGTATTTTTGTCAGCTAGAAGAATCTCGTTTCAGGGGAGGTTGTCCTGTTTCTGAGGTATATATGTACATCTAAGGCTAGATGTTATGTGTAATGATATGTGATCGATTTATTCTTTATAGAATGCCAAGAAAAATAATTGTATACAAGAAAGATAAAGATAATTGTACTCTCTGCACTGAAGCTTATCATTTCGTTTTTGTTTCAATTTGTTTTCTCTTATTCCCTTGGACTGCCTGATATTTGAGTTCAGACATACTTCTGTGTCCCTCTTGCAAAGATTGATGAAATTGACTTAAATGTAAACCTGTTCCCTAGCGCTTGACTGGTAAAGGGGTCCAACCAAAATAGAATTAGGTCATCCATTTCGAAACTGTTAACAGCCTCTTTGCCAAAAAGGTTGTGTGCAAACGTCCCACCCCCCAAATCCCTGTGAAGCCGGGAGCCTTTCCCATTGGGGGTTGTTTATGATATAATCAGGCTGTTCATGCACTCCTGAACTTGCATTATCTTTTTAAATAAACTTGCAGTGTATGGTTGTCCGAGTTTGCTGTGATTTTAACCATGCTAAGTAATGTTGGTTTAGTTTTTATCATCTTCCCAGCTGCTAGCTATTAAGAGTTACGTTTGCAGTTAGGTTCATTCATCTGCAGTTAGTTTTTGTCGCTGTATGTTTGGAATGTTCTTTCTAATCCACCTTTACGACTATTTGAACATGGTACCTCTGAAGGGGGTTATAACTACCCATAGTTGAAGGATCAAGCAGTCTCCTTTTAACCCCTTTGATGGTCATCATTTAACATGCCTGCGTGTTCTGATTTCCGAATTTTCCTCATTTCGTAAGTAGACAAGTACACATTTGATTTGATTAACTTTTAAATTCCTTAAAACAACTTTGCAGGGTGAATCATGCTGATTTCATGAGGCATACCAAAAATATGCGAAAAGCATTACTAATCCAATTCCTCCCACCACAAGATTTAAAATCAGTGTTGATCTGGACGATGCTCCTGAGAGAAGGTTTGTTTAAACATTTCACTTAATCATATTGAGTTCTGTTATTTAATTTTAAAAACCGATTGGTTTGGTTCCAGGTACAGTGGTGTTGTTACTGGATATGGGGACATGGACCCCGCAGATTGCCCAACTCGCAGTGGAGATGCTTTACAATAATGACATTTTTCGTTTGACATACATGAGAAATAGGCTCCTCGCATGGACACATTCTTGATTGCTGTTTTGCTAACCTCAAGGTGGCTTGGGTATGATTATATTCACAGTGATCCTTTTACCTGCCATCTCTGTCATGGTCTATATGGCTTCATTGGTTCATGTTATTGGACGTCATTTCTAAAATGTGCATATATTCCCCCCTCCCCCTCCTAATTTTGTGGTTAGGGTTTCCGCAATTGCTTGCAGTTATCCATTATGTTAGTTAGCTGCAGAGGAATCGATATATGATGCTGAAAAGCCCAGTTGTAATTATCAATGGATTAAGTCTTCATCCTAGCTTTTCTGGTCATTTTGTGCCTCACTTTTCCTTGAAAAGGCTTCATATTCTGCTATTAATTTAGTATGGATTTAATTCAGTTACAACGTTCAAAAAGTTATACGTTAGTTTTGATTTATGTTAGAAAGACATTGTGTGAAGAAAAAAAATTAAAAAGAAAGACAATTGTTAATAATGAAAAAGTAATTTAAAAAAGAAAAAAGAAAAAAAAGAAATAAATATTTATATGAAAATGATTTATTTTTTTTGAAAAAAAAATTTCATATAAACTACTTTTGTAATTTTCTTGTCCAAATGCCTTTTTAAAATTTTTTACTACTAAAATGTTTTTGTAATATTCTTGTCTTCTACAAAAATACTTTCTAAATTTTTTCTCCAAAAAGAGTATTATAAAAAGGTTTTATAAAAGCTTGTCCAAATGGAGCCGAATTTTGTTCACAACTAAAGGAAGCTTTTGGTGTTAGGGATAAGTAAATTGCACGAACACGAAAGAGAAGTACGTACCCTTCTACATGATGTTGAAAGTAAACATAAGCCTGCCATATCATTTACTTGCGTGCTTTTTGGATAACCAGAAAACGGAGCTATATATGTAATACCCCGACGGAGCCACATGCACGCTAATGGGTCGGACTATTCTGCTTTTGGACGTTGTCGAGCTTGCATCGGAAGCTTACATCAATGGAACAAAATGACATCTAACCTAGGACTCCCTCCGGAATAATTATTTTGATTTGTTCTACCTTTCACCTAGTATGTTTTTTTAATTAAAAAAATACTTTAAAAATGTATCTTTAAGGGATTTCTTTCTTCATTCGAAAAAATATACTAGGTGAAATTCAAGACAAATAAAAATGCCTTATAATAATGATCAGAGGGAGTTTATACCATGATTAATCGAATTGGGTTGAACAATGGTATTGGATTCCCTATCCTTTACGAAATTTTCAAACTATAACCTTTGATCAGACGGGAGGAAACGTGAGCATATAATGCCCAACCATTGAATACTTATGCTAATGAACAGTGATATAGGTGGCGTTACTTATCCAACCGGCCTTGAAGTTGTCGGAGCAATGGTTCGAAATTACAGATTATTTGAAAGAATGATAGAGAGACATATACTACATGTACAAAAAGGGAGAAAAGGTTCGAATCTAGCTCACTAAGTTTAAAGCACCCCCGTGCGATGGCACGACATTTTTAAATATTTATATGTTGTTTTTTTTGATTGATTTTTCCCCATTAAAAAATGATCAAATATCAGTACCTAATTAATAAATCTATTATTTCACCCCAAGTTGGTTTGTTGTGTGCATGACTTTTAAGCTTAGTTTATATATAACTGTAATGTTCAAGGAGAAGAAGAAACTTACAGACACGTCTGGAATTAGGTTATCATATTTTTCTTGAATCATTCGTTCCCCAATCTAATTATATATATATATATATATATAATTCGTTCCCACAGGATTTTTATTTCCTAGACTAGACTACAAACAGAAGTTGCACCATATAAGGCTATTACACAAATTTTCCTCTAGGTAAAGCCTTTCCTAATTCCTAGAAAGTAGCATAACATTTGCGAAACCCTCTTTTGCCTGCTTATTACTCCCGGTGTTTTGTTTTATTAGTTAATCTTGTTATACTATTTTAGTCAAAAATATTACAGTATCTTAGTAAAATGGAATGGAGGGAGTAAAAAAAATACAAAAAAAAAAATATTTTTCGATCACGTAAAGAGTACTTCTAGGTTGGTCATCATGTGTTGTTTGATTTCCATAGTAAAGAATTTATTTTAAATTCTGGTTAGCTATTACGCAAAGTAGCAAATACTGAAAGATACAGACATGCGTAGTCTGCGTCCCTGCTCTTAATGTGTTTGGATTAT
Source organism: Oldenlandia corymbosa var. corymbosa (assembly GCA_949775105.1). Taxonomy (NCBI): domain Eukaryota; kingdom Viridiplantae; phylum Streptophyta; class Magnoliopsida; order Gentianales; family Rubiaceae; genus Oldenlandia; species Oldenlandia corymbosa. The sequence continues at coordinate 21,141,647 of OX459121.1, read as the reverse complement.
TACTAAGATTATTAGAATGAAAATAGCCCATAGGATATATAGAAAATAGTGCAAAGGCCGGTAATCTTTGGCAATCCCCTTCATCCGTACGAATTACTGATCTTTTTCTGCAGGCACGGCTTGATTGTGAGAAGAAAGTGTAAGAAGTTTGATACAAAGACGTTTGTCCAAAAATACCAAACAACAGACTTTTTTGGGATAGCCGGAGTCATTATCTAATACTAATATATATATATTCTTTTTTCTATAGAAGGGTATTGTCGAGAACCACATTGACTAACCTGTTCTTTGAGTTGCTGGGAATTTGATGAGTAAGACAGATAAGCTAACAATTTTTGTTTGCATGAAAGTACGTACATCCAGATCTAGAGCTGTATTAGTCCCAGTTGATTTTATCCTGAGTTTTTCATAAGGTGACTTGGTACGAGCAAGAAATATAGAAGTGATGAATTAGATGCATACTTTCTCCTTCATAATATATAAGGGTCGTTTTTATCGAATCATAATCTTTATTATATAAAATAAATAAATGTGAAACTAATTTCGGACGAATAAAGTACAAGATATTTAGTACACCCAATTTTAGTACTTATTATCTTTGTTTAAAAAATGATTGTTAAATTAATTTGAATTTCATTATTAATATAAGGGGACAAATAATAGCATGCAGGGCTAAAAAAATGACACACATTTCCCAAACTACCTTGTAAGGTCACCTCCTCCTATTTTGTTGTCAAATCTTTTCTCCTTCCATTCATGCTATATCATTCATCTCCAAATCTGAAACATCCTCCGGTCTCTTCTTGGAGCATAACAGACTTTTGGATTTGCCAATCCAACAATCCAGTCCAATTTGTTTTCTTCCTCTTTACAGTAACAAGAAATCACATTCCATCACCATTTTTGTCTTCGGCCACCACTTTTTTAAAAATTCATTGAATTTTTCATAGATTTATTTTTAATACATTAATTTTTCATCGATTTTGACGAAATAACTACACATAAAGATTAAGAGATCTGCGCCTGCTTGTGGAGGGGATTTTCGAATTCAATTTGGCATTGCAAGGGGAGGAATCGCTGGGATCGGGATAAGATATTTGGGGGTGGTGTAGTGTAATAAAATTAATGCACAATTTAATCAAGATTAGGAGTCTCTTTAGATCTGGAATATGATTTTGAGAATCATTAAAAGAGATGGTGATGATGGTGGATTCACACTAAGTTTTCATCAGAAGAATTCAACAATGAAGATAATCTTTTTCCCCCATCTCTCAATCCACCCAGCCCAAATTTATATCATGTTTCGAAAAAAACAGACTTCATAACCACCAACATATTTTTATCTTTTCTATTTTTTGGCACCTTCATTTCTTTGAGTTTGCAACAAACAGGGTGGGAAATTAATTCCTTATTCGGATAAGACTGAAATATTGTGGACATGGAAATCAGTTGCAAGGAAAAAACTATTTAATATTATCTATATGAGAAACATGGAGTGGCCGAGCGGGAGGGAGAGTAGAAGACTGGAGATTGTAAATAAGAAGTTGACATTGAAAAGGGTAATATATCTCTTTTTTGCCCTGGATGTTAATATTTGTCCTGGCAATATCTACACCCTTAATATAAATAGTAATTTTTCCATTCCAATTCAATAGGCTGACTTCCCTTTTTGGGATGTTTCAAAACTTAGTTCTCACTTCAGACAATTAATTAACTTTTACTATAAACTCTCTAATTAATATACCCTTTCTACTTTCACTGAAATTAAGAACATTTATTAATTTTAATAATTACTCTCTCATATCAATCAATAACTCACTAGTCATTAATAGGGGTGTAGTAGGAATTTCATTTAAAATTAACCACATAAACTACATTATTCACTTTTTTTTAATCTCCGTGTATATCTAAATGGTCCTATTGAATTGGAATGGAGAAAGTAGTAAAAACTGAAAGTTCAACAAGATAATCATTTTGTATTAGATAGTGAATGCACCCCTAAGTTAAGATTTCTTGTTTCTCACAGCATTAATCCATGTTAATTGACGTGTGAAAACCCAAAAGGCGCAGAATAATTACTCCCAAAAGGCTTACATACTAGTACTCCGCAAATGGAACCAATGTGTCTTTTGAAAAGGAAATCGAAGAAGAAGAATTCGAGTACTATATAAATCCTGGCATGCATCTTACTTTCGGCGTTCTACATATTTCTGGAGTTTGGACCACTTCAAAGATCGTGGCTCAAAAAGATAAACGATTCAAACTAACTGCCATTGATTAAATATATAATGTGTCCCGTTTCAAAAAATAAAATAAAATAAAATAATTCACTTTCTCAAATTATATCAATCCAACAAAATAAATTATTTTTGGGACGGAAAGAATATGGTTGATTGAAGGTTGTAAGAAGACATTATTAGCAGAAGTATGGGGACCTAGTTTATCTAAAATACAAATCATAATCAAACTAGTTATGATTCTATGGAATCCTGATAATAATGATTACTTTAACCATGCTAGCAATTCTTCTTTAGCACTGTTGTCATGGAGCTAATATTGAGAATTTGAAAAAATAAAATCATCGACATATACTCTATCCGAACTTTTCGAGTTTCGATAAGGCACGCTTAAAAATAAATTGGATTAATAACCGTGTTTAATTAATAAAAACAGAGTTTAAAATGGCCTGATTTCTTATTGGTGAGTTGTATTCCCTCCATCCAAATGAATTTTCATTTTAGAAACAGTGTAAATATACGAATGCATAATAGTAGTCAGTGGTAGATGTCTATACAGATAGACATACTACAAAAAATTTTTCGAATGTAATAAATACTCTATATGATCGATACGAGAAGATATAATTAGGGTAAAGGATTATACCATGAAGTTCTTAGGTTGGAAACTCATTGACGGCGTAATTTATTTAAAAAAAAAAAAAAAGTACATAACGACCATATCATCAATGAATAAATAATAACGATCCCATTTCCAAAAAGAATAAGTACTAACTAAGGTTTTTGTTGAGACAAAAGAATCTTACATCGGTGTCGTAAAGGATCTGTGACCTGTTGATAAGTGTCAAAGACCACCCACTCATTGTCAATTGGTTTTGAGATGGAAGCTCAAGGTGACTTTGACATGGTATCAGAGCCCACGATCTGTGGACCTGTGATAACTATGGACCCGCGTGTGCGGGCTTGAATCCGTGTGCCTTGGACTTGCGTATATTCAGAGTATGTACTCGTGTGTACGGGGTTGTTGACTGACCCAGTAGTATATCTGGTGAATTATGTTGTCTTGTACAACCCCAATGGGCCAAATGCCCTATTAGGCTTGAGGGAGGGTGTTGAGACAAAAGAATCCCACATCGGTATCGTGAAGAATCTGTCACCTGTTTATAAGTGCCAAAAGCCACCTCACTCATTGCCAATTGGTTTTGAGATGGAAACCCAATGTGACTTTGACAATTTTATAAGTATTTGATCCATCGAACTTTTATCCAAAGTTCTTGAAAAAAAAAAATCCTAAATTAATGGAGTTTAGGACGGCCAAAGGACATCGATCACTCGCTTGGCCCATAACTTTAATATTAGTTGTGGAATTAACATATGCAAGCGTGCATTAACAAGAACTAGTCAAGAACTAATCAACTACAAGAGGGGTACGAAAAGACAATTTATTTATTTTTTAATTGTTGAAACATATCCACACTGCGATGGATTTAGATTTATAATTCCAGAAAAGAATCTCAGTTAAGAGAAACGAGACCATTAATAATTGGAAAATTATTAACGTTATAATAAACGTTCGAAATTTATTATCTCAACGGCTACGCCATCGACCAAAGTCTTAGTGCTTCACTTTCCACAAATAGTGGGGTAAGGAAGATGCAGGCATTATTAAATGACTTAATAGTGGCCAACCGGAGAAGAAGAAAATTCAAAACTCCTCTTAAAATTATCTTAAAATTTTATTTTATGAGACTTTAATTACACTATTTTTTTTGGTAAACTGTGAAATTCTATTGCTGCATGAACAAGATATTTACAAAGTATTCTTTACAATTCAGTGTATTCCTATATTCTCTAAGAACCGTATATCATCACCGCTTCTATTTCTAAATTTATACAAAAAGGACCATTTTACCTCAGCTTGCATTTGACCAAATCTGCTCCTTGCATCCTATATTCTGTCTGCAAACTTCCTGGAATTCCTCTCTGTCCATATGTGATGCACTGCTGTATTGATACTTGCCAACAGCACATGTTTTCTCACTGCTTTGTGCTTCCATATTCTTAGCAGTCTTCTGGCATTCAAGCTCACTATAGTATGCTGCAGTTTCAACCAGTCCTGAACCAATTTCATGATCTCAGATGAGTAATCACACTTAAAGAAAAGGCGTTCTGTTGTTTCATCTTCCTGGTGGCAAAGCACACACTGCTGATCTTCAATTTCCACGTTCATGTGTACCAGTCTATCCATAGTCATTAGTCTGTCTTGATAAGCTAACCAACTAAGAAAGCTATGTTTAGGAACAGAAAACTTACTCCACACAATAGGGGCATGCAACATCTTGCTTTTTCTTCCTCTCAACCACTGGTAACCACTCTTTGTATCATATTTCTGTCCTCCATTGCTATTCATCAACTAGACCATCCTTCAGTGTATCTCTAATCTTCATCAGAGTTTTCCAATGCCAACTACAATATGCAAGAATTTGATACTCCCATATGCTTCTGCCTTTAAGATAATAGTTCTACATCTATTGAATTCAAAGGCTTTCTTTGTTCTATGCTAAGTCCCATAATTGTTTACCTAGTAATGCTTTATTCCAGCTTCCAGGTTCTTTGAAGTTTAAGCCACCTTCTATCTTCTTCCTGCATACATTGTCCCATGCCACCAATGCTCTATATCTTCCATTACTTTTTTCTCCCCACAAAAATCTTCTGCAACATGTAGTTATCTGCTGGATGACTGACTGAGGAATGAGGAAAATACTTGACCAATAACGGTGTAAAGTCAGTAACACAGAGTTGATCAAGACTGTTCTGCTTGCATAAGATAGGTATCTTGAATACCAACACTTAAGTCTTGCTATAATCTCTTCTACAAGGCATTGACAATCAGCTTTTGTCCATTTAGTTGGTGCAACTAGTAGTCCCAAGTATTTCATTGGAAAAGCCCCAATCTCAAATTTTATGATACTCTGAATTTGATCCTTAACGTCCTCCACTGGTCCTTCAAAGTAAATATTAGACTTGTTCACATTCACTTTGATTAAAGGTAAAAGAAAATCTCAAATTTCATGATACTTTGAATTTGATCCTTAATTACACTAATTTATTGTTGATTAAAGGTAAAAGAAAATATCACCAAGACTATAATGTCACATTATTGCTAAAGGATACGACTTTGTAGTAACGAAATCAACTCTCAAAAACCTTGTAAAGGATGTTAACCTTCAACTTTCTAGTACATTTTAAACAAAGTTTTGGCTTAAAAAGATATATCCTCCACAAATTTCCGTATACAATGTCTGTCCCGTGGTACAGTATCAGAATTATTGACGAACATTAATTATGGTTAACCATTTCTTTCAAATGAATCAACAATCAAATAAAGTAATTGAAGTGTCAGTTTAGACACGACAGAAACCCGTCAAAAATTAAGCATGCGTATATATACACCTTTCAATCGTAATATTTTAGTCCAGAATAAAGTATTCGGTATTCCTTACGAAGAACTTGCGAGAGTTTGATACTAACTGAGAAAGTAACAAACAGAAAGTTCAACCGTTAGGAACAAAAATCCCTTCTAATTAATCACTTGGTGCCAGTAAAATGTAACTATCATGCTGACTTGAACAAAGATTTTAGAGATCTTAACTAACGCCACATTTGTTAGTATTTCACAACCGAGTTATAAACAATTAATCATACGTTATACAAGACAACAAAATTCAGAATCTTAAGACTAATTTCCTTCAAAATTGTTATGTACAATATATTTATTTCGAAATGGATCTCCGTGTCACAAAATAAAAGTCATATTTGAAACACAGTACCGTACAATTTTACGTTGAAACGGAGGGGATTGTAGTAGCAACTTGCTCGGTAAAGTTTCTCTGAGCTACAGTACATTATTCTGCCTTACTAGCTAAGATAGTAAGCTATGAATGTAATGGCCTAAAGGGCAGAGATATTGTACGTCGTGGTATGGCTTTAAGCCTTTAACGTTTAAAAGATTGCACAAACTGGCAATTGGAAAAGGCGTAGTCATCTTTTTTGAATTGAATCTACTCCAACCAAACAAAAAGTTAGTCGATCATTTTGATTTTTTTGTTCTAACAACCAAGACGTTACCATTAAAATCGTAAAAAGTTACTCTTTTCTAGACATACTTCTAGTTCTAGACATCCATAAGTCTCCACATAATAAAATCAGAAACACTACTATTGTGGACGTTAAATTCACACAACAAATGAGATGAAATAGATACTCCTTCTGTTCCAAAATTATTATCCAGTTTGAGTTTTCACTTTTAGTACAATTTAAACTAGAAATGAAAACCCAAACTGAAAAATAATTATGGGATGGAGGGAGTACTACTTTTCGTTTTTTTTTTTTTTAAAGTGAATATAGACTTGTTGGAAATAGAGTACTTAATTCAGCATGGGTTTTAGCGTATGTTCATTTTCAGTTTCAGGTGTGGAATAGTTTAATATTCATGCTAGTGTCTCCTTTAAACATTATAACTACCGGATGCGAATTAACCTGACCGTGGACATTTCCGCTGTTTGGAGGCACTCTTGTCAGAATTTCAATGTCTTTTGTCTGTCCGTTTTATTGGTTTCTTGTCCAGATCCAGATCTCCCAATCAAAAAATAAAATTAATTACGAGTTAATCTTATAATACTACTATTATTATGCCATTTCACGCTTACGAATTAGAAGGACCACCTTGATACAACACCACATAGTTGATTACACTTTTTAAACCACCCAACACATGAAGTATACATTCAAGTTCACTTACAATGATTTCTACTCTCCATCTCTAAGTTATCAACTGAGTAAACCAGTTAAGACAATTATATATTTCTTAATTACCTCTTAAACTAGCCAACGTGAAATACTCAGTTCACTACTCGAAAAATATAAATTTACCTAATTATTAAATACTCAAACTAAACTCATCGTACTTTTCAAGTTTTCCGAGTAATCAACCCACATGAAAAAAAGTTTTCAACATCGAAAAAGATTTATGGTAATGTTGAAGTATATAAATAAACTTTTTTGTGTGTGGGTTCTTTGTAAAACTTTAGAAGAAAAAAGGGAAAAACAAGAAGAAGCAAAAAGTTAAAAACCCCAAAATTAAAGTGGTGGAAAAATGTGATGGAGCCCCATAGACAAATAATACTTTACACGTACTGGCTACTACTACTTGGGATTTCCCGAGTCTAATGTTTATAATTTACCTGGCAGCTGACGGTGGATTAACAGTGATTTTAAGTGACCAATCCAGTCTTCTCAAGATATGGTCCCGGTCGGTGACACATGTCAGCTGCTCACTTGTTCATTAAAGTAGTTTCCCAAATGTCAAAGAATCTTAAAGCCATAAAACACTATCTTCCACCGCCCATTTTTTCTCTTAGCTTTTTTTTTTTTTTATATAGTGAGGAAGATTTCTTCTCTTAGCTGAGTTCATTCCGCCAAAGTAGTAAAATGACTTAAAATGCAAAGAATTCCCAAATTAAATTGCATCCAAAGTAAAGCCAAATTAATGGTGAATCAACGAATTGAGTCCATTTCCACCTTTCTTTCTTCAAGAGGAATCCAAAATTGTTTACGAGCAAGTTGCTTATATTTAATGGTTGATTTTTTGGTACAAAAGTTATGGCCTTGTAATATCTTTAATTATCAGATGTCATGCCATTTTTTTTTTTTTTTTGCGTGTATTTGGTGTATCATGTACATATTTAATCAGAAAGTTTTTATGATAAAACGAATGTTATATGTTTAACAAAATTAGTTCACTATGAAGACTAGATTAGGACACAAATAGTGTTGAAAATCTCATCAAGTTATTCCTATTTTACCTGCCAAGTATAATTTTTTTTATTTATCTCCTAATTTAGGATTTAGATCCAAGTGGGGTATCTTGGAATTTTGCACTTAAAAAAAAAAAGGTTCAATTATTGGCACCTCCATGCCCACTCACTCATCACTATATAACTCCAATGTATCCTAAGCCAAAAAATTTCATCACAAAAGCCAAGTTTACTAGTTAGTATTTACACACACCACACACATTCTCACCTAGTGACTCCTCTCTTCTCCACAAGCACAAGTCTTAATAAAAACTTCTTGCAACTTCTTGTCCTCCAAAAACTTTGGTTCGAATTCAATCAAGAATTCAACATGTCTGACAATTACTACTACTCATCCTCATCTTCTTCCCAATCACAGTCAACTGTGCCACTTCACCTCTGCTTCTTCCTCATGGTACTCTTTGCATTTGTAAGTTTCACATGGTACATAAACATGGACAGTGTTTTTGAACCCTTTTTTGATGGGCTCAAATTGTTCTTCATGGTCTCTCCTTTGCTGCTGGTTTTAGCAGTTCAGTTGTTCTCATATTTAGAAAGGTACTGGGTTTATGTGCCGTTTCCGGAGCAAGAATCTCTGCACAGAGCCGGTGGAACTCCGTGGGGTGTTGCTTTGATGCTTTGTATTCTTTTCTTCATGGTTTCTTACCAATCTGATCTGAGAGAGCGTTGGTTTCCACTTCTGAGCTGATGAATGAAGATCCGTTTTGGAAATCGGAATGGGTCGCCGTTTACCGGCCGGAATTTGTTACAGCCTGCATGTGTGTATATATGTTGCGGTTTGAAGCAAGGAGAGATTGACTTTTATCTTTCTTTTTTCTACTTCTTTATTGGTGTAAGATAGTTTGTACTACTTTTTTTTTTTTAAATGTACAAGCTAGATCTCAATTACTACCAGCCAGATGTAAATTTGGGTTTTTTTTTTTTTTAATGTTGTTTTTTTAAGAAATCCAGTAATTACTGTTGGATGTTGCTGAGAAAATCCACATTACTCGAGAAAGAGCTTTTGTGGTATGTGTATGATTGTATCTGTAATATATATGTGACACAATTATTGAAGTGTTGCTCTGATTAGTTATTATTTCGACAATATTAAAATTATACGAAATGCGAAAAAATATTGAAATGACTTAATGAAATTTTATGTTACCATTTGTTAAATTCATTTTATTAGGTGAAAAATCAACGTGAAGCAGATTAACGAGAAGCACATAGCATTGGTGAATAGTCAGTCGTTCACTACTTTTTAGTTTGTTCGGACAAACTTGTTTCATTCAGTTTTGCTACTTGGAGTTGTTATTTGGGATTTTGTACATCTATTAAGTGTCAACATACAAATGTATTGGAACAAATCAATTTTGTGTACTAGAAAACAAAATCAACGAAAATTGGGTTGAGATTACTTGCACAAAAAAAAGAGGACTAGCTACGCACTCATTTTTTTTGCTTTTACTAGTTTTGTTTTCATTAGCACAACTAAGTCATTCCCTTCCAAATCCGGGATGGTTACGGGCTAACGGCAATCACACATTTTCGACCAAATTACACTATTTGGAAAAAAAAAAAGGGATTATTAATACTTTTATAGTAGGACATTTTTTTAAAATGTGTCTCATTATATGTGTATTAGGACATTTGCTAAAAAGTATCTTATTAAAAATGAAAAAGTGTATGCATATTATGAAACACTATCATAAGTGTACTATGTGAGGTTACTTGTGAATTATTACCCTACTTAATGGGTCACTTTAAAGTGTCTTAATAAGTGACAATCTAATAATATACTTTCAAATGTTTTATAAATTATTGTGACTCGATTATAGGAGACACTATTTAGTAGTGTCCCACGCAATGTGAATCACATGTGTTCTATTACATTACTTATTGAGACACAAAAAAGTGTCTAAACTACTCATTTTTGTTGTAGTGCCAGAATTTGTACGAAATTAGGAGTAAAATTCTTAATTGCCATTGAGGTGCATGCATTTCCAACTTTTAAAGTCTTTTAATTTCCAACTCATAAACTGACTTCGAGCCAAACAAAAACCTAGTAGAGGTGGAGTTTTTATAAGTTTGTTAATTCTTTGAAATTCAAAGTTGGTAAGTTTGTCAATCTAATTTGTATTTTGTCCTTTTTGGGTTTCCAGTGGGAAAAATGGCTTTCATACCCAAAACTTATTTCTTGTCCTTAATTTTACCCAATAGATTTTTTATTAGCTAACTTTACCCTAATGTTTGAAATTTTCGCTAATTTTGTCCAATCGAGCTATTTTCCATCCAAGTTAACGGATCTCCATTAATTTATTAATAAAATAATCAATTTAATTACATAAACACCCCAATAATTTTTAAAAATATAAAAATAACCATTGAATTATATAAAAATAATAAAACAGTCTATTTTTAATTTTTCATTTTATTTTTCTCTATTTCATTCCATTTCTCTTTAATACTTTTAATGACCATAAAATTATATTATATGATCTTTAAAGAAATATTTATTTATTTTCATACTCTACCGTAAAAAATCAATCTTTATATAGTTGTAACACATGATTGTATTTGTATAAACTTATTAATTTTTTTTAATAATATAGTTTAGCAGTAACGATAATATTTTTCTGATTCATTTTATTCTTCCGGATATAAAGATTAAAAATATTTAATTAAACTAATACCACACATAAAAATAAAGTATTTAGCTCAAATAACAAAATAATTAAAACTAATACCACACATAAAACTAATACCCCAATATTTTTTTTTTAAAAAAAAGAAGAAAAATATTATTGTTACTATTAAACTATATTAATTATTAAAAAATTAATATATTTATATAAATACAAGACTGAAATCCAAAATTTGTATTTTACATAAAGGCGATCTGCATATTTTGGTCCCCTACATCTACATCTATCTGTTTTGGTCCTCTACTTCTACGTTTAATTTTATTTTGGTCCTCTAACACTATTCAGAAAGTTTGACCGTTTCGGATGTCAGGTCAACATGGGTATTTTTGTCTTTTACTCTAACATTTATTTTTCAGTAATTAAGAAATAAAAAAATAATAAATTAAAATAAAATTATTTTTTCTTTTAATTTAAAAGTATTTTATTTTAAATTAACATTAATTTAAAATACTTTTGCTTATTATTTTAAATTAATAATAAAATATTTTAAAATTAATTAATTTTAAAATACTTTATTAAATTTATTTTAAATTATTATTATTAATTAACAAAAATAAAATGATTTATTATTATTAATTTTAAAATAAAATACTTTTAATTTTATGGTCATTAAAAGTATTAAAGAGAAATGGAATGAAACAGAGAAAAATAAAATGAAAAAATAGACTATTTGTATTTTTATATAATTCAAGGGTTATTTTTATATTTTTTAAAAATTATTGGAGTGTTTGTGTAATTAAATCAATTATTTTATTAATAAATTAACGGAGATCCGTTAACTTGGATGAAAAAAATGGCATGATTGGATAAAATTGACGAAAATTTCAAACATTGAGGTAAATAGGTCTAACTGAAAATCTATTGGATAAAATTGACGTCGAAGGCAAATTTTGAGTAGAAATTCCATTTTTTCCGTTTCCAGTTGAGTGAGAAAATCTCATATTTCGGAAATGCAATGGACTCGAATCTCCAGAGAATGGAAGTATGATTTGATATAAATATTGCTACTTTGTCTACCGCCTTTTTTTGGTATACAATTAATAGAGTGTATAATTGTTTTGTTAGCAAGCATTGCATTATACGTATATATTCATTAATTCTCTCATTCTGCATGTTATTTCATTCCCAGAAAAGAGAGACTTGACCTTCTCGTTTAAATCCTTATTTTTTTTTTGGTACAAGCAAAGAGGCATATGAAAATGTCTAGATTATTACATCCCGTTGGTAGGAGACACCAACTATATCCTGTGTATCAAAGTCTAGAGTTGGTTGTCCGTGAGTTATTGAATTGGGAATGATCGGTGGAAGTGAAGCGTATTTACAGAGAGCGGAATTTTACAGCAAATTCATTAGCAACTCTAGCGGTATCGAGTCCACGTGGTTTGCAACAGTTAGAGGAAGTTCCCAAAGTATTAAAGCCATATTCTAGGTAGCCAAACACCCCCTTCAAAAGTGAAATCAGATTGAAGATGCAGGTGCTCGGTAATAATTGTTCTTAAGACATATTTATCTCACATTCAATCATATTAACCACTTATAGATGTGAATGCCATGTGAAGGAAGGTGTTGATGGGATGACTATTATTAAGTATTAAATTCATTCTGTACCCAAAAATAATACAAATATTGCGTGTGCGTTGACTTTTTATAATGATTGGGGGCATATTAACTGATGTTTTGTGCGATCTTCACATGTAAAATAAATTTTTATACTAAAAGTAGCTTTATGTTGCATCTTTCATACTTTTGACTGCTTATATTGGTAAGATCTTCACATATTAACTGATTATTTCTCATCAAATGAGGAATTATTTAAATCGTTGAAAACTTGAAATATCACATGTAATTCATTTTATCGATCTTACTATCATAATAAAGGTTACTCGTAAGAATTTTCAAAAAAATAAAGAAAATGGATTCTTACCCAAATTAGTAAGTATCCTAGTTCATTGAGCAAATGCTCACCTCCCTCGCCAACAATCTGTCGTAAATATTTTGATTACTTCTTCATTATTACAAAAGAATTATGAGACGTTAATAAAAAAAAAAGCATTCTGAGAGGGAGCTTATTACGCTTCCATCCATAAGTAAATATTTTATCACAGTCTCATTAGTTCGGTCATGATAAAATGAAAAAGCCCACCTGTTTGATTGGTGGGTCAGATTCAGTATGAAGTGGGCTATTTTGTGTCCATATGGTTATGTCCAAAGTTGGCCCAAAACGCTTCTTCTTATTCCACCAATAACTGATCTTTGATGAAAATAAAAATTTGATGGCAAATTTAATTTTAATACTAGTATAAAGTTAAACGCAATCTCAATTTCATTAAAAACCCAGGGATAGTGGTGTCGGTATACTAGTGATTAGTAAATCTTTTTCCCACCTTTTTTCTTTGATGAGAGATCCTAGAGTTGAATACAGGACTTCGTTACCATGTTCATTGTTTCTTTGGATCTATAGCGTTTGTTTACTCACAGTTTTTGACCATTATTGATGTTGTGACGTACTTTTCCTATTTGAGAGCATTAATCAGGCTGAGTGAAAGTCATGGTTTCAGTCTACCGTGACCGTTGAAGAAATGGTCAACAAAGTTGGAGAATTTAGAGAATAAACGATAAAGTGTCTTATGGACTTTACGGGCCAATAGATTAGAATAAGAATTAGCTTTTCTGCCATGAGTAGGAATATATATATATATATATGTATATGTGTGTGTGTGTGTGTGTGAAATCATTTTATTTGTTGATAAAGATTTGCTTGATTGGTTCAAATCTAAAATTGTAAGAACAGTGATTTTGAGAACGAGGTGCGTAAGATAATACTACTAAAAAATAATACTATTAGTTATCTTTATCTCCCTTGACGTACTTGAGCTTGAGTTTTTATGTAACTGTGTATATGCTTCTTGTTTCTTTTTCGCTTCTTTTTGTTTATTAAAACACTTGGTATGAAATCAAACAACGAAAATGGATTATAAAAGTATGATGGTTTGATTGTAGACTTTGTTTCGCCATACCTTGTTATGAAATCAATTGGACTTTGAATGGAAACAGAATTAATTGAAGCACTTTTTCTTTCAAATTAATTAAAGATATGTCACTACCTTCCGTCTTTTGACTGTTTAACATAACCAGTTGAAGATGTTTTTGAATTTTTATCAGTACCAGTTCAAATACAAGGTCATCATGCTAATTTTTTTTGACCGCATAATACGTTCAGATGTTTGCCCATGGGAAATATTCTCCCAGCGTAATTGATTAGTTTTTAGTCGATTTCTCATCAGTCAGAGATGTAAAAATCGAACATTATCATGTAAAAATGATTTTCACATGTTGGACCCATAATCAGTGGGTTTAAAAAAAGTTTAGAAAAAGAAGATGTTTGTCAACGATCCAGAAGGGTAGATGACTGCTAGACCCATGCTTGAGAAACTTTTGTTTAAAACTACAAAATTAATCTATTGATAAATAAATTGAAACTTGTGACCGATGAAAGCATATAAGTAAGGCTTTTGAGGGGGAGAAACTGGCCAATGAAATGTTCCCCTCCGTAAGACAAAATGATGGTCCTCTCTTCTTCATCTAATTGCAATAAATGGGATGATAATTTTCAGGCAAAAAGAACATATATTATATATAAAAAAACGAAAACAAAAATTATTTTCACGTTGATTGTCGACAGAGAAAAGAAGGAAAAAAAAAATCCTATAAATGTCACAATAATAAAACCACACGGTTTTGTTAACGAATCCACGAGCGTAAAATAGCCGGCTCATTATGAGAAATTGAAAACGCATGGTCCATGACTACTCTCCCATGCCCCCCCCCCCCAAATCCATGTGTCTCTCCTTTCCCAGTTTTCATGTTTCCCGCGTCGCAAATTGCGTCAATTCGATACCATTCTTAACTCTCAAGAAACTACGCAGTAATTCTCAGCATCTCTTCAAAACAGTTCCTCACGAATATTCTCTTCATTCATTCCTATAAATTAAGCCAAAACCAAGATTCAAACCCCAATTTCACTAAATCAAGAGAGGCACTCTAAATTAATTAAGAGAGACACTAAATCACCAATTAAGGAAAATGGGAGTTGTGATAATCGACGCTTCAACGATTCGTGACTTCGTCAGCAACGAAGTCGAATTCAACAAGAGCGCCGACGAGAAGTTTGCTGCCTTCGACCTGGATCACGACGGAGTTTTGTCGAGGTGGGAATTGCGCAAGGCCTTGGAGTCCTTCCGACTGCTCGAAACTCATTTTGGAGTGGACGTCGCGACCCCGCCGGAGGAGGTGGTGGAGCTTTACGACTCGATATTCGAGAAGTTTGACGGGGATCACAACGGGGAAGTTGACCTTGAGGAGTTCAGAGAGGAGATGAAGCTGATTGCGTTAGCCATAGCGGACGGTATCGGGTCCAGCCCGATTCAAATGGCTCTTGAAGATGATGATTGCAGCTTCCTTAAGCTTGCTGTTGATCTTGAGGCTTCCAAGGTTTCCGCTGCCTAATCCTGGTGGCCGCAGATATTTTTATAATTTAGTGACTTCTTGAGTTAAAATAAGTTTATGCATTTGTGTCGAGACAATTTTGTAGTTTGTATTGAAGTTTTATTTTTATTTTAATGTTATTTTTTTTACCATCTCAACAAGTTCATGTCACCTTTATTTTGTACTTGAATTCATCTATGATAAACTCATTTTACTATTTATGTGTATTGAAGAAGAATAGTGTGACTTCAGATGGAAATAACATGATCTTGCCAGGTTTCGAACACAAGACCTTCTGCTTGCTTGAAGATCAGGAAAAAAGTTGTCATGAAACTTCTAATTCGAGTCCTCAATCTGTAAATAAGTAATAATTGAGTCGGTTACGCGTTTTCTATATATATATATATATATATGTGTGTACATGGCAACATGATGTATGTGGATGAATTCAGATCAAAAATAAAATTATTGTTTTCAAGTAAAAAGAGAGAAGGCTCTCTCGAAGTTTCTATTTTTCCCGCTCTTTTAGTTCTTCCAATTTGTAAAGTTTCTTGATGAATGATGATCTTTTTCTCTCTGATTATGGATAATTCTCACTGTTTCTTGATGGTATCAGAGGGGATTTGATCCTGCTCTGTTATTCCGCTGCAATAGACCTCTGATAATTGTTTCTGAAGTAAGCTTGAATTTGGGGAAAATCAAGCCATAGCAATTTCTTCTTAGTATGTCAGTTGATTGACTAGCGAAATCTGTGACAAAGTAAAGTTTTAGAGCTGAATCAGAAAGATGAAAGAAGCTACGTTAAGGCGAGAGGCGATGAATGAGGAAACTAGACGAGAATTAGATGCTTTGATTGAAGAACAATCGCAAGTCCATGGATCAGAAAATCCAGGTACTTTGCTCGTTTCTGTAATACTGAATGACAAGAACTATCTAATTTGGAAGAATGCTATGATTCTGGCACTCCAGGTGAAGATGAAACTAGGTTTTGTAGACGGATCCTTTCCAAGATCGCCTGAAGGTACCTTGAAATGTATTTGCTGGGATCCTGCAAACAGTATGGTTTGCTCTTGGATCAAGAGCTCCATTTCACCGGAAATCGTTAACATGTTTATGTTTGTGCATGATTCAAGAATTCTCTGGAAACAATTGGAAAAGAGATATGGAACAACCACTGCACCGCAACTGTTTGAACTGAAGCGTCAGAAGACATTGACTAAGCAAGGAAGTTCATCAATATCAAACTATTATGGAAGACTAAAACAACTTTGGGATCAATATGATCAATTGCATCCAATGCCAATGATTGAAGGTGCTGTGGGAGAATTGGTTCACAAAAGAGAAGAGGAAGACAGGTCTATGGAATTAGTGATGGGGCTCAATGAAGTGTATGAGTCAGAAAAGAACCAAATCATATTCATGGATCCATTGCCAACAGAAGAGATAGTCTACAGTCTCTTGTTGAAAGCTGCATCCAATCGACAAGTGAGTACTAATATAGCAGCAAGTGATGAGAATGTGGCAATGCTTGCCAAGATTCCAGAATAGAGGAGGAGCAATATGACTCAACCAAGAATGAGGCAGAAACAAGAGAAGCCTGTTTGTTCTTATTGTCGCAGAGAAGGTCATCTCAAGGATGATTGCTATAAACTGAAGGGATATCCAGCTGATAAACCATTCAAGAAGTGCATTTACTGCCAGAGACCAGGCCATCTGAAAGAAGAGTGTTTTAAGATCAAAGGATTTTCAGAATGGTGGCCAAAGAATCCAAGTTAGGGTCATAATGCAAACCTGGTGGATACTCCAATTGAAATGGAATTTGGGGAAGGTACTTCTTATCCAGGAACAAGTTCAGAGAATTTGCAGTCCATGGTTGTTGCAATGCAAAAGGAAATAGACAGATTGAGCAAAGGAAAGGAGGTTGCTGAGCCTGTTACAGGACACATGGTGAACATGGCACACTATCATGATCTTGCAGGTAACGCCACTATCTCTAAGCTTACTTCTTTTGTTTATGGTATTATTAGTCCTAGAGCTTGGGTAACTGATACAGGGGCAACAGGACATATGTGCACTAGCCTTTCTTTGATGCATCACATTATATCATCGAAAAACCTTACACCCATTTTATTACCAGATGGCACTTTTAAATATGTTACACACTTTGGTGATGTGCAAATTTCAGAATCCTTTACTCTTACTTCATGTATGCATGTGTCAGGTTTACATTATAATCTGCTTTCAGTCAGAAAACTAGCTAAGACACCAAATTTTTTCTTTCAACTCTATGCTGACTTTTGTCTGCTACAGGACCTTAGTACAGGACGGGTCCTGGCAACTAGCAAAGTCATCAAGCAGCTTTATATTCTAGATGAAAGCTCTTTCACACCTCAAGCCATACAACAATCACAAGAATTCTATGCCTCTTGCATGTTACATAATAGATTTACTTGTAATAAATCCAATCCAAATGTATCTCACAACAGTGCCTGTGCTGCTGTTGTTTTAGCTAAACTTCTACATTCTAGACTAGGACATCCATCTTATTCAGTCTTGAATAATCTTGTAAATACCTGTGATCTTCCTTGCACTTCCATTGTTGGTGAGTAGAAAGATCTTGAGCAATGTAGCATTTGTCCACTTTCTAAACAATGCATATCAATTTTTCCATTGAGTTCTATAAAATCCAAATTCTGTTGAGTTGTTGCATCTTGATGTATGGGGACCTTACAAATATAAAAGTCTTACAGGTTGTCAACATTTCTTGACTATAGTTGATGAACACAGTAGGGTCACTTGGACAATTCTGTTTCAGTATAAATCAGAAGTTTCTTCTTTGATTACTCATTTCTTAAAGTTGATAGAAAATCAATTTCAAGCCAAGGTTAAATACGTCCGTATTGATAATGGTACAGAATTTGTTAATACCACATGTCATTCTTTGTTTAAAAACCTTGGTATCATTCATCAAAAGACTTTTCCCTACACACCACAACAGAATGGTGTAGCTGAGAGAAAAGACAGACACTTATTACAGGTTGCAAGATCACTCCTCTTGCAGTCAAAGTTGCAAAACAATTCTGGGGGGAATCCTTACTTACTGCTACTTTTCTAATCAACAGAATTCCTACACCATTGTTAGATTGGAAAACACCCTTTGAAATATTGTACAATTAGAAACCAATTTTTACTTATCTTCGTACATTTGGCTGTCAGGCTTATGCCATTAATAATAGACCAGGGAGAGACATGTTAGATCCCAGGTCTTTCTCTGGCATATTTGTTGGTTATCCCCATACACAGAAAGGTTACAAAATTTACTGCCCCTCTTTGAAGAAAATTATCATTTCCAGGGATGTCTTGTATCATGAAGAGGTGTTTCCCTCAGTTTCAGATGATCATCATGACACTATAATTCCTCAGGTTTCTTTTGCATGTGATGAATAACCACCTATTTCTTCTCACTCTGATCCATTATCATCCAATGAAAATCACTCAAAGTCTTCTTTTACTCCTCCTTTCTCCTCTTCTCCCTCAAATTATCTTTCTCATTCTTCATCTGATTCTGCCATTCCTTTATCTTCACATTCACCTGTTCCTTCCTCCTCACCACCACCCTTAAGAGTTAGTAACAGAATCAGACAAAAAACACTCTACTTACAAGATTTTGAGACAAATTTTTCTTGTCTTACACCTTATACTAGTGTTTTACCTTCTGATTTTAATAATTATCTTTCTACATCATATAAGTCTTTTGTTGCGAATGTGTCTGATTCCTCAGAGCCTAGTACTTATAACTAGGCTAGAACTAATCTTAAATGGATAGATGCTATACAACAAGAACTGCAAGCTCTAAAACTCAATGATACTTGGGATTTGACTGAATTACCTACAGGAAAGAAAGCTGTAGGTTCTAAATGGGTATATAAAATAAAAAGATATGCTAATGGCTCAGTTGACATGTATAAAGCCCGTTTGGTGGCAAATGGCTATACTCAAGTTGAAGGTGAGGATTTCTTTGAAATTTTCTCTCCTGTGGCCGAAGTTGTTACAGTTCGTTTTTTGTTTGCTATAGCTGCTTCCAAGTCCTGGCCAGTGCATCAATTAGATGTTCACAATGCTTTTCTGCATGGCACCTTAGAGGAAGATGTTTACATGTTACCTCCTTTAGGGTATGAAAGAGCTTAACTAGGTCAAGTCTGCAGGCTGAAGAAGTTCTTGTATGGACTAAAGCAGGCCTCACGTTAATGGAACTTGGAGTTTTCTTCCACATTGTCTTCTTGTGGTTTCAAGCAATCTTACCATGATCCATGTCTTTTTATGCATATCACTCTTGAATTTCAGCTCTTTTTACTTGTCTATGTTGATGATGTTGTGATCACTGACATTGATGAGCATTAGATTCAGAAAGTGAAGGACTTCTTACATGCCAAGTTTACAATCAAGGACCTGGGCCATGCTAAGTATTTCCTAGGCATGGAAATAGCTCGTTCTACTTCAGGGATTTACATTTGTCAGAAGAAATATACCATGGATCTTCTTAGCTCAGCTGGTCTGTTGGATTGTCAGGCACCTACTACTTCTTTTCCTCCTGGATTGAGGTTTCCTTCTGATGACCAGGATTCTACTCCTCTATTCTCTAATCCAGCATCTTATAGGCGTCTTGTTGGGAAATTTTTGTATCTCAACTATACTCGTCCAGATATTACACATGTTGTGCAACAGTTGAGCCAGTATGTTCAGCAGCCAAGAGAATCTCATTGGACTGTGGCTCTTCATATCTTGAAGTATCTCTCTAGTACTTTGGGACGTGGTCTTTTCTACTCCAGTTCCTCTTCATTATCCCTCGCTGTTTTCAATGATTCTGACTAGGGTGCTTGTAAAACTAGTCGCCATTCTTTAACAGGCTATTGTGTCTTCTTAGGCATACACTTGGTTTCCTGGAAGACCAAGAAACAAAGCACCATTTCCTGCTCCTCTGCTGAAGCTGAGTACAAGGCAATGGCTGTTGCTACCAGAGAATTGCAATGGATCTCATATGTTCTTCATGATTTTCAGATTCCAGTTGCATTGCCTGTTCCTTTCTACTGTGACAGTAAAACTGCTTTGGAGATCACTGCCACTCCCGTCTTCCATGAACGCACCAAGAACATCGAAATTGATTGTCATGTTGTGCGGGATTAAGAATGGCTTTCTTCTTCCATTACATGTTAACACCTCTGATCAAGTTGCAGATTTCTTCACCAAAGGATTACCTGCTTCTTCTTTTCAGTATTTGCTGTCCAAGTTGAGCCTTTGGAATTCTTAGCTTGAGGAGGGGGTGAAGAAGAATAGTGTGACTTCAGATGGAAATAACATGATCTTGCCAGGTTTCGAACACAAGACCTTCTGCTTGGTTGAAGATCAGGAAAGAAGCTATCAGAAAGCCTCTAATTCGAGTCCTCAATCTGTAAATACGTAGTAATTGAGTCGGTTACGCGTTTTCTATATATATGTGTACATAGCAACATGATGTATGAGGATGAATTCAAATCAAAATAAAATTCTTGTTTTCAAGTAAAAAGAGAGAAGGCTCTCTCGAAGGTTCTGTTTTTCTCACTCTTTTAGTTCTTCCAATTTGTAAAGTTCCTTAATGAATCTTGATCTTTTTTCTCTCTGATTATGGATAATTATTATTGTTTCTTGATGTATCCGACTAACTGATATGGAAATAACGGTACAATTCCTTAATGATTTCTTATAGGCTGATACAATAATATCTGAAATCTTTATTTGAATAACTATGTCGTATAGTATAATGTTAACAACTATGTTAAAAAAAAAACTTGTTGCGCAACTATGTTTTCCTTGACTTCATGATTAGTTCTTGTCAAATGAGAGGAGCAGTTATGTTATTAAAACATTAAGATGACTACTTTGATTAAAATGTTCATCCACGATTAACGTGCTTTTTAAAAAATAGTTATAAAAACAAAACACAATATATATTTTTTTAAAGAAAATGATTAATATTTCTTTTATTTAGTTCATATGCTAGACTCGTCCAAAAAAATATTTGATTTAGTCGGGTAGTTAAAGAAAGATGTGCTTCAATTCCAAATAATAGTTGGGTTTTCTATTCATATCTGATATCTGGCCTGTTTTATGTTTTTTGTTTTCCAATAAAGATATTAAATTTAATAATGAACACAAGTAATCAAGTAGTGGCTAGAATATGCATGAGTAATTGATATTCCTTCTCGACTGTCATAAGCAGAGATCAGGCCATATATTCTTTTTACCTGGCTTTCTTGGGTTACTGTTATGGGTGGCAATTATGTCCATTTCTAATGGGTACCCATTAGAACTCAATATTTATTGATAAAGAAAATAATCAAATTACCCGTCCATTGATAGACTGACCTCTAAGTAGGTAGGGTTGAATTTAGGCGTGATTAAATACACGGATTATTGAGATCCAATAGAATTATATTCATATTGAATTTGCTTCTTCTTGCATCTTACTTTTTTCTATCTTTTTTTTTTACTAAAACTAAAACTCATACATGTCACTAGAAGGAATATGCAACAAATCGTAAAAGTTCGCCTCCTTAAAATGATACACGTTTTTCATCTGTTGATTTTTTACTACTTACCAACTACATTTTGTTATATTCTTCTACTATTTTTTCCCGCTTAAAATCACAAAATAATTTTTACCATTAAGCATGTAATTTACATCCGAAATAATAATCTTGCATTAAATTTCACTCATTTTAATTAAATTTAGTGGTTAAATTTTAAGATTTGGAATTTGGAATTCGGTTTATGTAATCATCTGAAAAAGTAAAAAAAAAAAAATCGATAAATAATGGTGATAACTTATCAAATTTCCTTCTAATTTATGATGTGATCATTTCTACTATGCGTGGCGTCATGCCCCAACTTAGGACCTAGTTGACACGGCACAAGTACAACAATGAACATTGTCAGTTGTCATACAAGTAAGACAACTTACATTCCTTTTTTTTTAATTTTATTTTTCATTTCAAATGTTTGAAATTTGAGTCATACTAAAAATGATTACATCATAAGTATCTTAATCACTATTAAATCTCATAGCCATTCCTTCGTCTCTTCGACATAGTGACAACGTCTATCATTCTTCCCCAACTTCCTCTCATAGCAATCATCATCACTGTCACTCAAAATATCTATCAGGGGGGGCACCACATGCAAGTTCAAATACTCACATTAACTTAAAAATATTTCGCAGAATCATGATCATTTCAAAACATTTCGTAGCACACTTTCATATAGAAAATAACACTTCGGTTCGTAAAACTTTCATTTTCATAAATATTCCACTTCACTTTAATATCTTTCACAAAGTGAAATAATTTATTCACATAAATATCTATTTTCACAAAACTATTCACATTGTCAACATGAGGTATAACTTATAAAACATCAAAAGTCCACATAAACTTTCACTTTTGCAAAATTGAGACAATTATAACATCATACGTTCCCACAAACGTCTATTTTTGTGAAATTGAGACACTCATAGCTTATGAAACATTAGACGTCCCTATAAACGTCCACTTTGGTGAAATTGACACATTCATAACATCAGACATTCCCATGAACGTCCGCTTTTGTGAAATTGAGACATAGCAATATAGTTCATGATAACCTGTGCACAGTTCTGAATATAAGCCCTCTGAAATTAGGGATACTTCTAACTTAAGGCTACTCTTGCCTCTCGTTATCTTTTGACTTGGGTTTTTCAACATTTTTCGTCCACTTTTACATTTACTCATGGATTTGGGCTTTCCAACTTTTTCATCCACTTTCACACTTACTTGGGGATTTGGGCTTTTTCATCCCCCTTTCACTTTTGTGATCACTACCATAATATCGTACGTGCATATAGTATCAATCTCAAAACTTTATCCATAATCATAACCATACTTCAGTTACAAAACATTCTTCATAAGTCATAAAACATTTTCACATTTCAAACATAATAAATGATTTAGTTCAAATGATTTAAAACAGATATGTAGGTCGTAGCGAGGAAACGCACGCCATGCATACTATATGAATTATTTAGTTCACATAAGCACGTAAACGAGCATAAACATCGTGCAAGTGAATACATCTTTATTTGAGCAATTTCCATCATCGTGAAACTAAAAATATTTTCTCTTCACCTATCATTAGACATACATCTTCTTTAACATGAATACGACAAACCTCTGAACTCCTACTAAACATTTACTAGTGCATCGTACTCTTATTGTTCATAATCCCCACCTAACTTAGCTCATTCTTATTTTCAATTTATATACTTTTGTGCTGAAATAAATACGTTACCATGCATCAAAGTATATAAATACTCAAATATTTAGAGTATTTGAAGATGTATCACAAATCTACGAAATCCTATGTTTCAGAAAACTTGATTGAAAAATATGAATTTATCTTCAAAATTGTGAGAATATTAACTTTTGATACCTTTTCTTAGTAAAACTTTCACTACTACGTCAATCTAAACCACAATATTTGAAAAATATTACATTTCAATCTCTTATAGTAGCACACTATAAATCGCTTTAAAAAAATCCCCATGAAAGATTCGAGGGATCACAAAAGGTCCCACTTAAAATACAATCTCCTTAATTAGACATAATATCTCTTAGTGATTTATTAGTACATACCACATACCACTTTCACACCAAAAATTATCCCCATAAAAGATTGGAGGGGTCACAAACGGTTCCACTAATAATCTAACCTCCTTAGATAGGAAATCTCTTAGTGATCTATTAGTATATAGTTAAAACTTTTTTTTTTTTTTTGCATAGAAAAGAAGGCTAAAGCTTGAAAATGACTAAGTCACTACAATCCTAGGGTATTATAACCCAATAATGTCAAAAAAAATTATACTACTAGTATGAAAACATGCATAGTATTACTTTTGGAAGAAAGTATATTACTACTATATACTATGATATAAAGAACTACTTCCTAATTCCATACATTAAAAATCATAGATTACAAGCAAAATACTAAATAAAAGAAATGTAACTCCTAACATTATTTTTCTAATAACAAAGTAACACAAAAATTCTAATTAAAAGGGAGACTCAAAAGTTACCTCGTAGACGACCCTTAAGACTTTAAGAGTTTTTTCCCAAGTTACCTTGAACTTCCTAGAAAACTTTTAAACTTCAACTTCGGAGTAGTCTTTCACGTGGAAGTGTCTACTTCCCTTAATTGATTTTGGTGTGCACAAATACCATGTGAAGCCTTCTATTTATAGGGGAGAGTTTGGGGGTAAACATCTCTTCTTTATTAAGAGGGTCACTACTGTTCACGGCCTTTTCTATTTCTAGTTGCCTCTTATTATTTTATTATTTTATAGATGTTTTCTACTATTCACATTTGTCCTTTCATTAATTTAAAATTATTTCACTATTCATGGGTGGCTTTTGCACCTTCCATCTTATTTTATTAATTTGTTGCTATTTAAAGTTGTTCTTTACTATTTAAGGTTGCCCCTTACTTTCTATTTTACAACTTATTTTATTATTCATGACTTCTACTTTTCCTACTATCTATTATATTCTATTAATTTTCTGCTATTCATTGAAGGGGTTTCTAATTTCCTAATTACTATTTTCATTGATATTGGATTTTCATTTCTAACTTTATACACAACAACTTTAAAATTTTAAATTTCTTGGAGCAATTAAGCACTTGAAATTATCCGGATATTACATCCATCCCTCCTTAAAAAAAGTTTTGTCCTCGAAACTTAACTAGTGCTCTCTTCAAATTGGTAACATTATTCTAGTTAGGACTTTGTCCTCTAATTCCCATGTGACTTCTCTTGTATGATCGTTTACTTAAAATATTGCTCTATTTCTCAATACTCGTTTCTCTCAATTAGCAATTTGGTATTATTGTTTTTCCACTGTTCAAATCTCTTTATCTATAATAGAACTTTACTAAGATCACTAGTACACTATACTTTCAAAGATTTAATTCCTTATACTTTTGGTGTTGCCTCTTAAATCCTTGTTGTCTTAACCAAATTGTTTTGTAGAGTATTTCCAAAATTTAAGTTAGTCTTTGAATAGTGAAAGAATCTGGACCCTATATTCCTCTTTGAGTTGTAGCTCGAGTGTAAGTTTGGTAAACCCCTCTTTGAATCTCCACACTAAAAATAAAAAGAAAAACTTGTTTCTTGTATTTCTATGACACTATCCAATTAATCATTCACGATGTCTTTTGGGTAATATTTTAGGTTTTCCTTAATGCAGTGGACTCCTCTAAATCTAATTTTCCTTTACCTTGAGATCAAAGATATCTACTCTTGCTTGCAGACATTATCTCATAATAATATTTAATATCCATTCCATTCAAAGAATTACCTTAAACATCAAATTCATACATTATAAACTAAGAAGGCTTCCTTTCAAACCCTACCTCTTAGCATTTATTCCATATATCATGTTTTTCAAGGTGGTCTTCTTAAGGGTACGTGTTTTCATCTTCAAGATTTGTATTGAACATCGGGACATTTCTTGGGCATAACACTATAGAAAGAAACAAAATACATGACCAAATTGATAACAATTTGCACCTTAAATATTTTGCGATTCCTAATGAGTAGTCATCTTCACAAGACAAAATTGCAAATAACCAAGTTTATTATGAAGGCGTTAATAGCAAAGAAAGAAAACCAGAACCCAATTGGCTCGCCCAAAGGAGGATGGCAAATAACTTTTACAACGTGGCCAACCAGAATATGAATTAGGCCAAAATTAATGAACACAAATCAGTCCAATCTATCAAACAATTGTCCAAAAGCAAAGCAGTAATAACAAGAACCTTTCTCGAAGTGCTAATTCAGGTAAAACGTGTTCGGTGACCGAGATCAGCAGCAGAGCCGGAATCAAGAGGCAGAACAGTAGCTTGGAACCAAATGCTACAATCAAACTGTGATATCGGATGTTCACCTATGGGAAAAGTCTTAACACCATTTGAAGCCTAATATAATATCAGGTGTCCTTTCAATAAGAGGAAATAGACGTTTTAAAAATGTACTCGTCATTTTAAACTAAAACGGTATAATAAGGTTAACTAGTTTTGTAAAACGAGAGACTATATTAAAAAAAAAATAATAATAAAATTAGTCACCATCCTCACTCTCATATTGTTGAAACAATGATTGCAAACCAGCAGATCCAGA
Organism: Oldenlandia corymbosa var. corymbosa; assembly: GCA_949775105.1. Taxonomy (NCBI): domain Eukaryota; kingdom Viridiplantae; phylum Streptophyta; class Magnoliopsida; order Gentianales; family Rubiaceae; genus Oldenlandia; species Oldenlandia corymbosa. Next base: position 21,115,120 of record OX459121.1, on the reverse strand, counting down.
GGTTGATCCTTCTACCGTCTCTCCTTTAACTTTAACTCCAGAAGATTCTTTCTTCTTAACAGAAACCCTCACGGCCGGCGACCTAAAAATAATATTTTTCCCGTTTGATGAGCCAGCTGAAACATCCACTTTATCTTTGCCTAGTGGGTTGCTTACAGTTTGTTCATGGTCCAGTTTTGTCCTCTTTGACCTAAAATCATATCCATCATCATCATCAGCGATGTCTTCATCATTAATCCTTCGGACAATTAATCCATGGTTTGATGTTCTGTTAAATATGGATCTCACTAGAGCTTCATCTTCTTCACTCAACTCTTTTTCTATCTCTTCCTGCGACCGCCGCGAGCTTTGCAAATCATCTAGCATATCCGCCACATTTAGAGTTGCTTGCCTTGACTTCATAGATTTTATTTCAGCCAAAGCAGCATCCATATCCAATTGTCGTTTTGATTCTAAAGTTCGATTCTCCAAAGATTTCATCGAATCTCCCATTTCTTCAGCCTCCCTTTTCCGCTTCTCTTTGTCTTCTTCCTCATCATCCGCACGCCAGGGTTCGAAATTCCTTTTCGCGCCCGATTCAACGACATAATCTGAGTTTTTTGGGTCGGTCTTAATCGTAATCTCTGCTGAGCAATTGTTACACTTGAAATAGAGACGGAATATTTGAATACAATCCAAATACCTCTCTTTTGCCACATCTTCTTTCCTGATATTGAACTTTGTACCTTTAGACATGTAATTTCCGCAAGTTGCGCACCGGATACTCATTGGAAGCATCATCCGGACTGTCATCTGCAGAGGTTTGCTCCGTCGCCGAACCTTCGACGGATCAAAGTCCGGCGGGTAGTATTTGTTCAGTACTTTTCGTTCTCCCATGTTTTCCTCTTTATCTCAAGCACAATTCAAACCCTAATTTGCTGGAAATAATCGCTTTCTAAGGAAAAAGAATATATTTATTTGTGCTGCGGGAGCTCTATTTATAGGGTTCTTTTTACGCTTTTCTTTCTAACACGTAACAGGAAAATTTAAGGAAACAAAGTCCTAATCAAAATCGAAAATCTAGTATTACATAACAATTAGGAAACTACCAAATTTAAGTTTGATTTATTTTGGTTTATTAAAAGAAAAACTTCAGATCATGAGATCAATACATTATTACATATGTTTCCATTTTCGTTTAGATTGGTTTATTTTCTTAAAAGGAGGAAAAACATCAAATAATAAAATCAATACATTACATAGGCCTGTAAGTCATATCATTGTCACTTATATCATGTTCTAACTACGATTTTAATTGGTTATCTTGCGTATGAAATCCTCCAACGCTAGTTGAAGTAAGAGATCTGTGCAAAATTTGATTAAGGGAATATAAATCCCACATCATATTGTGGTGTATACTAGTAGTAAAGATTGACCTTCTGGTTTCCTTCATTTCTTTTGTTTAACTTTTGAGCATGCAGTTAGTTTAAGAGTTTTTTTTTTTTTTTTATATATTTTTTCCTTCCCCCATTAAAAGCGGTTCCTAATCCCTAGCACATTATGGCACCACAAGAAAAATATAAGTTACCGGAAAAATATCACGATTCATCCTAGAAACGACGGCCAAAAAGGAGTTGTCTAACTGTTCTACTCAAATCTCCTGAGAAGTTGATCATAATGCTAGCTGTAACTATAGCGTCTTGCTGGATTATGCTCGTAGATGTTCTCAGCATTAAACTTGATCTGATTCACAAAAGTAGAGCTCAAAATTTAAAAGACCGAAAGTAGCAAAATATGCAAATTCAGAGCAACGTTCATCCAAGGTCCGGTTAGTTTCCTAAACCGACACGAACTTGAATTGAGTATAATAAAACTTAAAATAAGTCGATACTTTTAGGCAATACAAAATTTGGCATTCAAATTTAAATTGTTAATTAAATCAAGAGTGGTTACTCGCTGGAATAGCTCAATTGTTTAGAGCATGTGACTAGTAATCACAAGGTTGGAGGTTCAAGTCCTCCTTTTAGCACTATACCTTTTTTTTTTCCTATTAATTTAATTTCCTTCTATATATTAAGAATTTGGATTAATTGAAAACAATAAGAATACGGTTAATATTGGCCAATTTTCAGTAAGTCAGTGATCATGTGTGTTGGTATGCTCGTAAATTGTCAACTATCTTGTTTTTTATACAACTCGTAAAAATCAATGTCCACTATTTTTCAATTATAATACTTTAATTGAAAAATAGTGGACATTGATATATATATATATATATATACATATATATATATATATAGTTGTTGCAGCGTATCTTCCAAGAAACTGCAAGAACTGCAGTTTTCTGGTTATCTTTGCAGCAACAGATCATACCTTTTTGTTAGGTTGACTGGGATTTTTATAGCAAGCCAATCATATGATACAGAACTTTGAGAGTTTAAGGATTGTATCTCCCCATCTCTTAGTACATGATGATTACAAAAACATTCTCACCACGCTAGTTTCCATTACTAAAACCATTTTGTTTTTTTCTTGTATTCACATATTTCATTCATAGATCAACACCGCAACAACCACATAAGGGTGCCAATATATATGGACAAAACACACATTCCATTTACTAAGGGAAAGCTATTCGGACTGGTTTAACATTTCATTAAGCATACCCTTTTCAGCAAGTGCTTCGATAAGTACGGGGACAAGCTTGGAAAGCATGATCTTGAAGCCCGTGGAGCTTCCGGTTCTCATGTCTTGATCAGTTTTCGCATTCCCTAGGATCGCGCCTATATATATCATTATTCATTAACACAGAATTTTGACCATTGGTTAAAAATAAAATAAAATGAAATATGTATGGTGAAATATTTTTAATTTAACTAGAAAATAAACACCATGTGAAGCTTTCCCATTTAAATAGACCAGTAACCATGAAATTTTAATGTGAACAGTCCACACCAATATCCCCCAATTCGATTCCTTATAAAAATTATTATTGCGACGAATATCATTAACCCTTTTTTTCTTAGTTAAATCGGCAATTAATTCTTCGCGGGTAAATGTAGATCACCAAGCTTAATTCATAACAGGAAGCTAGGGTCGGCCAGTTTCCTATTTAGAACCTCAATTTAGTATAACTCAAACTAAAATAACTTCATATTTTCTTTAGGTAACCAAACTTTGGCACCCAAATTTAAATTGTAAATTTCTATCTAGGATGAATAGCAGGTGGAATAGCTCAATTGGATAGAGCATGTGAATAGTAATCACAAGGTTGGAGGTTCAAATCCTCCTTTCAGCATTGTTGTTTCTTTTTTTCTATTTAATTAATTTCCTTATGTATTAACAATAGGAATTGACAATAATAATAACTTATATTTCAGTAACTTGACGACGGAATGGTCATGGATCTGCAAATTTTCTATGAAGAGTTAGTACAAAAATAAATTAGAAACGTTAGAGAAATTCACTAGTCTGATGATATGCAAGTCCACAACCCTTTCATTATATATCAGAAATTCTTAATCGATGACCTATTTCATTCATTTAAAATCAATCTGAATAATTTTTTATTTTTAAAGGCAAAATGTTTTCAACTAATTAATACTTCTGGAAGCACTGTGCAGGTGTCACTATTCATGATTACAAGCACCAAAAATGTTCTCATTCAAAACCAGTACTGAGTCCAAGTAGCGCGATTCTCTTCTTACAATATCATCAAATTCTTAAAAGAGAAATCAAACAATTTAATCACGCAGGCTGAGCAACCTCCTTTCTTGAGACTTCAAAACATTATGATTTCTGGAAGAAATCATAATCACGCAGGCTGAGCAACCTCCTTTTTACTTTTTGGTGAATTATTCAAGTAGTATCAATAGTAATTTCTTAAGAACTTCCATCAGCCTGAAATAAGCCATGGTTTCAGTCTCACCTAACCGTAGCAAAAAATGGTGGACAAAGATTGAAAATTTAGACAAGAATTCATCATGAGCTGTTATTTACTGTTTATCGCTTGACTTGAATAACATTTAACTGTCGATGCGTCTCGCTTGAGCTCTATGATATATTCTTTTAAAGAATTATTTACTCCCTCCGTCCCGAACCGCAACCAAGATTCACCTCCGGCAGCGGTCGCGTTTGAAGCCGAAGTACACATGAAGTATTCCATTCCTTGTTCACTTCCCAAAAAAGTGGTAACCAAATGGATTTTGCCAATTATATCTCAGAAACTTACAATGTTTTTATATGGTGGTTCTGCATGTTTCTGTGCTGTTCTGATTGTAAGGGTTTCACTCAGAACCAGTATGAACTGCTTCCATGGCTTCCATTGTTGTCAAATCCTTCTTCTCGACCTTATCCTGATAATAATAAGGTGCTAATCCAAAAACACCAACTATACGATTGATCAACGAAGCCAAACCGAATTACCTAAACCAACTAGGACTTTAATTTATTACACCAAAGACTAAAAGAAATTTTGGCAACAAAATTGGCATTCAACTTTAAATTGTAAACTTAAACTTAGAATGGTTAATAGCTGGAATAGCTCAATTGGATAGAGCGTGTGACTTAATTTTAATCACATGGTTGGGGGTTCAAGTCCCCCTTCCAGCATTGTTGCCCTTTTTTATACTCGGCACTCTAGCGCCGAGGGATTTATCTTCGAAAGCTAGATACCGCCGAATGGGCCAACAACGCTTTATTTATGTACACATGAAACTAATTCAATTCAATTATATAATAAGGGAAACAAATGGAACGCCGAAAGGAGGACTTGAAACCTCCAACCTTGTGATTAACAGTCACACGCTCTATCCAATTGAGCTATTTCAGCTATTGATTATTCTAGGTTTAATTAGTAATTTAAAGTTAAATGCCAATTTTTGTAACCTGAAAAGTATCCAGTTATTTTAATTTGCATGGTACTTAATTAATCCAACTCCTAGTTGGTTTAAGAAACTAGCCAGAAGGTTAAGCATATCGTGGTTTCCTTCTTGTGATTTACGCGTGAATCGGTGATCATATGTTTAATATATGGCAGACCTTAATATATATTCCCTCCAGTTCTTAATATATGATATTTTAATTTGTCCTGGGTTTAATCTAGTACACATTTTATAATCGAAGAAAAAATCTTAAAATATTTCATAAATCAAGAGAATACAACGAATGTGAAAATATATTTTTAAGATTTTTTTGTCAATTAAAAATGTGTATTAGGTGAAATTTAGTAAAAGTAAAAATGCCTTATAATAAGGACCAGAGAGAGTACTTGAGAATCGGATTTCAGATTCTTCTTATGGGTTGGAAAAGGGAATATGGAATTTCCAATAAATTATTATAAAAAAGGAAAAAAATTTTTTTTTAGAGAGTTGTGTTACATATACTGAATTTAAAGATTTTTTTACCATAAACAATTCTTCATTTTTGTTAGGCTTGATATTGTTGTGGCGGAAAGAGTATAAACACAACAAACCAGCGGAAACGATTCCCAAGAAAAACTCCTTTCCTACTACCAATAAAATAGGACAACCAACCAAACAAGCAACTAATTCAAGAACTGATAAAGTAAAGTAGACACACAAATTTACGTGGAAACTAAAATCGGAAAAAACCACGGGACTTTAACAACAGCCAAATCTCCACTGTCACAATAATGGGAAAACAGTCTTCACCAACCGGTGGATACACAGGACTTCACCCAAAGGTGGATTACAACAATATTCTTCCAAAACACCTATCACAAAGTAGGACTGGAAGGATCTAACCAAAAGAGAGTTAAACTGAAAACTAAATACCTTTCTTTCTTTTTCTCTCGCGCACAAAGCTTTGCACGGCTGCCCAATTTTTCACCTTCTCTCTCGGTTGAAAGCACATGCACAAAAGCCTAGTGCTGCCTTGCTTTTATAAGCAAGAAAATACATGTCCAAACCCAAACCCAAGTTGTAATGGGTTTTTGGATGTTCTCGGTCAAACCAAAAAACCAAAGCCAATTAGCTTATTGTTTTAAGCAATGTTGGACCCAGCTGAGGGGAACCAGCCCAACAGATATTACTTATCATTTTAACTAATGGTGACTTTAATAAGTTATAATCATTTCCAGGAACGGAAATTTTTCACTATCATTAATATGAACTTGTTTTTAAAACATTAATTCTTGGAAAACTACTTAAAATTTGTCACTAAAAATTTTTTGTCAGAACTTCTCCATTACAAGATGAAGCAAAGTTGGAGTTCTGGTTTTGTTCATTTAAACAAGTGTCCGATTAATTAATTGAAAAAAACAAAAGAGGAAAAAACCTTAGCCGAGGCGATTTAGTGGGCTGTGGAGATAAGAGAATGTCGGCGGTTATGGGTCATCTGAGAGCTTGATGTGCCTATTGCCAGGAATGCTGCCGCCTTTGGTTCTTCCATACCACTTCTAATTAATTTTTTTAAAGGGAAATATACATTTTTAAAAAACGGTCAACCAGGGAGGAGGATTCAGACAATAATAAATTAATATGGCAATTTAGACCGGTTGACTAGAATAGAAAAGCATGCTTTGAATAATATTGAAACTTATGTTCTAATAATAGGAAAGTGATAAATAATTCGGTGGCCACCTTTTGCCTTCCTCAACTCGCTACTGCTGACTTGATGACTAGTCTAATTGCTGTTCCATATGGTAAAGTTAAACAACTCAAAGGAACTTACTAACAGAATTAATGATAACTGATAAAGACCTTAAACTCCAAGGAACTCAACACAATTAAAACTAAGATTTCTTGTTCAATCTATGGTTTGTATGTTAATTCACAAATCATCGCTCGGTGGACACTTGTAATCACCTCTGTACTTAATTATAACCCGCTCCGAAAAAAATAATATTATATTACTTTAATCATAAGGTAAAATCAGTTAGTTACTAAGCGCGATGCTATTATATCCAATATATACAGTTGTTAAATATATATATATATATATATATTTATACATATATATATGTATAAACAGTGTCATAAACAATATGACACAACGAAAGATGCCTTTGAAAATTGAAAAAGGAAACCAGACGTTTGTAAACAAACCAATGAGCATAAAAAATTGGTCGGCGCAAATCCATTGAGTGTGTGTAAAACTTTTTCTAGTTAATTTCCCGCGACTCACGTTAATTGCGTAGAATATCTGTTATTCGGTTCCAGTCTTAACTCTCAAGAAACTACTACGTATCTTCTTTCGCGAATGTTCCAACAGTTATTTATTTTGCCTATAAATTACATGCAGCCTTAGTGACTCTAATTTCACACACAAACACACACATAACAATACCTACTAGCTAGTTCAGAGTTCACAGAATTATACTTTAATATAGGAAAATGGGAGTTGTGATAATCGACGGTTCAACGATTCGTGACTTCGTGAGCAACGAAGTCGAATTCAACAAGAGCGCCGATGAGAGGTTTGCCGCCTTCGACCTGGATCACGACGGCGTTTTGTCGAGGTGGGAGCTGCGCAAGGCATTGGAATCATTCCGGCTGCTCGAAACCCATTTCGGAGTAGACGTGGCAACTCCGCCGGAGGAAGTGGCGGAGCTTTATGACTCGATATTCGAGAAGTTTGACGGGGATCACAACGGGGAAGTTGACCTTGCGGAGTTCAGAGAGGAGATGAAGATGATTGCGTTGGCCATAGCTGATGGTATCGGCTCCAGCCCGATCCAAATGGCTCTTGAAGATGATGATTGCAGCTTCCTTAAGCTCGCTGTTGATCTTGAGGCTTCCAAGGTTTCCGCTGCCTAATCTATTATTGGCCGAGAATCTTTGGTTTTCTTTAACAACTTTTAAGTAATAATCTTTTTTGTTTGGCGTTCTGTTGAAAGTGCCTCTCTGATCAACTTTGTAGCTAACTATAACATCTCCTAAACAATAATTTGTAGTTTTCTTTTCGACGTTACAGTACTAGTTTATCTTACACTCAAGCTAGTGTTTTTTATAAGTTACCAATTGGAAGAAATTATATAAATATATATATATATATATATACATATATCCTGATTAAAACAGTACTGGGAGAGTTCTTGTTGGGGATTGATCCGGAGGAGAAAACCCGACATGGAGTCCAATAAGTAAGATAAGACCCATCTGAACTCAACTCAAGCTAATGGGTTATGAGACTACCTTACTTATTAACTTATTGACATGTCCTCATGCCTCCTCCGATGTGAGATTTATAATCCTTGCCACATGACTCTCAACAGTTCTCAACTAATCCGGATAAGTCGACCAGTGGATTCGAATACCGGGAGCTTAATATATACCGAATGAGGAAAAAGAAAAAGTTTAGAACAAATTCTTGTACTCTTACTAATTGGTAACAAATTCACCTTCTATGATCCTGTCGCTGCCTGTGAAAGACAAGTTCAGCTGAATCAACAACAACTTTTGGAAGTTCTGAACAGTTAAAATTATTCTATAAATTAAATTGATTGTGGTAAACCAATGATTAAGCCATCAGTCAATTCAAAATTAAATTGAAAATAATATCTATCAAAGCTAAGTTATGAGTCACATCTGATAACGTACTAATCAAAAGCAAAGGAAAGGTTAGTTACAGCATTCTGGTAAACCAATCAACGGTTAGTTACAGCATACGCCTGTCCTGCTCTGAAAGCTCTACTCCACCACAAACACGAAATAGTCAAATACTGGTTAGAGAATTGCACGTCATATTATTCCTTATTATTCCACACATACACACGAAGCAACAGCTTAAACAAGCAACAGGAAGTTGAAACTACAAGAAGGTGAACCATATTATTCCACGAATGGATTACCCAACTAAGACTATAAAATTCAACAACTTATAATTAGGTTCAAATGATCGCAAGGTGGACGAATCACTAGACTAATTTGCATCCATTTGACTCTTCAGTCACGCAGTGAAAATGTGCAATCGCTTGATTAAACTTGCCCGTACGAGTTTTTTGCTTCCTAAAAGTAAAACCAGAGAATATCGAGATATTCCTACGAATTGCTTTTAAGTTAAAGTAAAAAAGACCCGAAAAAACAAAAAAAAAAAACAAAAATTAATCATTAGTACAACCATTTTGTTCCGAAAACAAAAATCAATCCTTTGTTGCATTGGTATGAGTTCAACAAATATAAATATTTTGATAGGAAGCAGACAGTACACAAGTCATGAAGTTCGAAATCGGTGCCCAAGAAATCAAAATGGTTTTCACCCAAACAATTGCTTGTGTGAACATTTTCTAGTTTTCCATTGGTTTTGTTGTAGATGCAAGAAAATAAAGGAATGAGTCTTGTGGTTCCAGCTCTTCATGCTGCAAGGGAAGCGAATCGCAGGAATAGAATCGCAGGAATCAATCAGTTCTCTTGCTTGTCTGAACGGGCATCTTCCGCAACGCAAGCACCATTGATTGTCGATAGTCAAGGTTCTCACAACCCACCATTGGCACCATCTCTAGCAATGCCGAGAGAGACTGCTTTAACAACCAAATTTTCAGCTTCTCGTTGACTTATCCCTTCCTTCCATTCTTTGTTGAAAAACCCATAAAGTACGTCGACCCCGAACCTCCAATTCTGAAAGACTGTTCAATAAGTGTTCCACTATGTGGTATATCATATATCTTCCCACCTTCATACTTGTCCCATCCACCAACTATCATTCCAGCTTGTAACATGTTATTGTTATTGTAGGCGATCGATCTCACGAGATTCGCCATGACATTGACCGTCACAGGTTGTCCGAGCTGTATTATATGTTGATCAAGATACAGTCGAACATAATCCAAATGATCTGCGAATCGGTCGCCGATCCAGAGCCACAAATGTACACATTATCTGTTAGTTGTGTAATTTTGTTTGAAGCCCTGTTGGTGGCGTACATACCAGGGCTTGTCCATGAATCTGCTCTGAGCACAACTCCGCCGCTGTAACTAGGTAACTCCGATAATGGTAGTTCCCGTGTATACAGGTGAACTGGAACCAAAGGTTGCGTCCATTTGGTGACTTTTGGGCGTTTGAGATAAGTCAAAGTTGCTCGTCTACTGCTTGCTTTTTACTTCTAATCCTTGTAAACCTAATTTGATTGCTTTCTGGTCGACTTGAAATTGAGTACTTATATGCTTGTACGTTCGACTGAAAGTCTTCCAATTACTGAAAGGAATTTAACACTTTCTATAACCTAACCTAGACGCGGCCTGCTATTTCTTCTCCTTCGTGGATTTGGAAGATGAAAATCCTGGTTGCGGCTTAACAGAAGGAAGGCATATATATGAACAAATTAACGCCTATAGGCTACAAGAGCAGCATTATATTGACATAAACTATATATCCATATTGGCTTCTTTTTTCCTTCGTCATTTTCTCCTTTATTGGGTTGTAATGTTGATAAAGTACAATTATTTATGCTAAAGTAGTTGTGGTATGTTGGTTAGGACTCGTTTATCTTTAACTATAAGTAGGGGTTAGAAAACTGTCAATTGCGTCGACTAACTTTTAAATTCTTTGACTAGATGTCTCACCAATTGAGATTCCTACCCTTTACCAAGTGAGATTAGTAGTTGGAGTGGTTACAAACACAATATACAGTAGAACTTCTTTAAATTATAGTGGTGGAACTACCAAAATTTATTAAGTTAGAGAATCATCACTAATCGATAAACTAATAAATTATTTAATTTAAATAGATTCGCTAAGGAAAAAAGAACCCTTACTAAATTGTCAAATTTTCTGTTATCTTTATCATCCGAATAAAACAAGTATTCAAACATTTCTTGATACAAAATCCATTTATATTTTATATCAACTTCAAGAACTAAAAAGAAGAATTAATAGTTCGTTGTTTAATAAATATTTATAATTATTATGATTATTTTTTTATTTAGGGGAAGTATTAATTTTATAGTATTGTTGGGACCAATAAATGTATAGAGCTATTTTTGAAATATTGTTATCTTATTATTTTATTAATTTTGCTCATTTCTTATACTGATCCCAAGTTCAGAATGGAGAAATTATTAAATAGTCGAAGTTATTAATTTAGAGATTATTTATTTAGTGACTTTTTACACATATATATTGAAAAATTCTGGTGCCCAGTTATTCTACTTTGATTGAATCATTCAGTAAAATTAAATTTAATTATAATTGACATGTCAAAAGTGATTATAGGTGTAGAGTATTCTAGTATATGCATATTTAATAGGTAACCTGCTAATCAGGTGCGCTACTAAGATAGATATTAAATTAACTATTTACATATATTTTTTTGTAAAACCTGTAAATTGCATTACTTAGAATAAAAAACATTTAAGTAAAAGATTCCTACCAAAATTGCTATATTTACAACACATTTACACATTGCACTCCCCTTCTGTGAAATAAAAATAGACAGCAAGTTGAATTCCATCTCCTTTAGCCCATATTACAGCAAACTTTGGATAATGCCTTGTTTTTTTTTTCTGACAACTTCCTCATGAAACAGTTTTGTATCTTGACCCTGGTCACCCTTTGCACCTCTTGAAACATCAACTCTGCATTCCTTGTTTCCTTTCTGAATGTTCTTTCCTTTCTCTCCTCCCAGATTCTATAAATACTGGCCATCATAGCAGCATGCAGGATCTTTTTTTTTTAGCTTAGTTCTGCTCCATTTGTGCAAAAGTTTATTCTTCCATCTTCCTGCCTGGGTTGACAATCTAGTCAATCCAAGCCATCTCTGAACCATCCCAAGCAACTCACTAGCGAGCTTGCATTTGAAGAACATGTGGTCAATGAATTCTAACTGTTCTTTACATAAGCAACATATTGGATCCTCCACATGAACATTAACCTGAGCAAGACGATCCTTAGTCCAAATCCTTCCTTTCAAGACCAACCAAGCAATGAAAGAATGTTTGGGCACATTAAGTTTAGACAAAATGATCTTTGTAGCAGGCATTCTATTTCCTCCTCCCTGCAACCATTGGTATCCGGATTTCACTGTATAAAGTCCCTTGCTGTTTCCTTTGCCAACCTCACCATCAAACCCATACCTTGCTCTGTCTCTTAATTTAAGTATCTGTTTCCATGATCACCTGTTATCATTTTTGGCTTCTATATCCCAATATATATATATATATATATATACATATACTTGAGAGTTATCATATAAAATACACATTTGCAATAATACACTTCAATAATTTATATAAAAAGCTTTCATCGAGACTTCATATCATTTAAACTTTAAGTAAATAACATTTAAAATTGTCTGTGCAATGCACGTGCATCGTACGTCAGTGTAATAACAGTGAAAATCTAAATTGAGCAAATATTTTAGAGCACGGATGTATTCTTTTTGTATGCTCCCTCTATAACCTTAATTAGGAAAATAATCTTCCATTAAAAATTTGCATGTTTGCATGATGTAGTTATATTGGAGTCTACAATATGATAGCGTATGTATGATATGACATGCATATCAATTTTGGTAACCTGATAATCTAGAAAGATTATGTACTGAGTAGTCAAATTTGAGGTTATAGCATTAGAAAGATTATGAATTCAAGTTAGAGTATATAATGCAAAGCATCATTTACACATCGAACATGGTAAGCTGATATATAATAATACGACACAGATCAGACAATGCAGAGTACCATGCATATGCTCCCTCTATAACCCTAATCAGGAAAATAATCATCCATTCAACTATGTGTGGTTTGTATGCTTCGCATGTAGTTAGATTTGAGTTGACAACATGATACGACGTGTATGATACGACATACATATCAGTTTTGGTAACCTGATAATCTAGAAAGATTATGTACTGACTAGTCAAATTTGAGCCTATAGCAGTAGAAAGATTATGTAGTCAAATTTGGGTATATAACCAAAAACAATATTTACACAGCCATCGTGGTAATCTGATAATAGTACGACACAGATCAGACAATATAGAGTATGATGCATATCTGACTTTAAAATCATTCCTCGAGACTTCATATCATTTAAACTTTAAGAAACTAATATTTAGAACCGGTCGTGCAATGCACGTGCATTGTACGTTTTACTAAAAGTAAAAATCTGAATTGAACAATTATTTCGGAACAAAGATGTATTATTTTGTGTATGCTCTACAACCCTGATTATGAAATACTCTTCCATTACACTATACGTGTTTTGTATGCTCGACATGTAGTCAAATTTGAGTTTACTATGTAATACGGTGCGTATGATGCGACTCGCATATTTATTTTGGTAATATGATAATCTGGAAAGATTATTTAGTGAGAAGCCAAATTAGAGCCTATAATAGTAAAAAGGTTATGTAGTCAAATTTGAGTATATATACAGAACAATATTTATACAGCGATTGTGGTAATCGGATAATAGTACGACACATGTCTGGCAATGTAAAATACGATAAATACCTAAAATATAGGCGCATATAATATGACACGTGTGTCAATTTTGGTAATCTAATAGTGTAGAAAGATTATTTAGTGAGTAGTCAAATTTGAGCCTTTAACAGTTGAAAGACAAATTTAAATTCATAACAGAGTATATCGCATATATAGCGATTTTGGCAATGTGATGATGTAAAATGATCGTGGTAGTTTTGGCCATGCTTCTATTCACACCATAAGTAACAGATCTCAAAGATCAAAAGAACTCATCCCCTGATTTATCCTCCCCGATGGTTTTAACAATGATGAAAGATATGCAACTGAGCATATCATTCATGCACACGGAAACGTGCGCCTTCAACGAATGAACCAAGAAATAATACAACTAGAAAAGTAATTCGAAGCAGCGAGGAAAAGCGGAGAAGCGCTGGAGAGAGACATGAAGGAGGACCCAGGAAAGCAGCGGTGGCAGAGGCCTACTGAAGAGCTTGTTGCAAAACATCTTATGATTCATGCTAACACTTTAGAGGGACTCATGAAGAAAGTTAAAAGGATTTAAGTTCGTTTTCCACTGAGGGAGTGGTGCTCCTTTTACGGATCTCATTGGAGTTAATGATGTTTCGTATTGCCATTAATGTTGATTATTTCGCCAATCAATTTGGTGAGAGTGCTGACAGTGGACAAGTTCTCAGCTGTCACCGCCACCTATCTATTACTGACAGTGCTAGTGACGTGCAAGAGGAGATTGATCTGAATCGTTTTGTGTCACCATCTAGATCTGATAATTTTGAAAAGGTTGATGATGATAAGAAACTTGTTCGGGATCATCAGTTTATTCAAGTTTATCTAAGCAGCGGTAGAGGGAAAGGGGGACTAGCCAATGCGGCTGCGCCCCCTCTGATTTTTTTTTTTTTTTTTTGAAGTTATGAATGGTTAGGTTGAAAAAGATATATATAATGTGAGTTTTGCACCCCTTTGGTTTATTTTTAATAATATCTATAACAAGTAAAATATTTTTTTTTTGAATCCAAAATATATTTTACGCGTCGTGATATATTTTTTTGTTAATAAAAAATTAACATAGAAAAAGTTTGTCAAAAAACATTTAAATATGCTTTGTGATTTTTTTAAATTTTTAAATGACCAAGAAGAATATGATAGTCACTATAATTGAATTAGGGTTCTTTGTAAGAAAAATATTAATAACAAAAATCATAACTTACATTCAAGCGCAAATGAAACTACTAAAATCGACTATCCCAAATTATAAATTGGTTGGCTCAACTTTGCGTTTTCTTGTTCCTTGAAACAAACTATGTTGAGCCCTTTTTTTCTTACTTCTAGTTCTGCCAATGCTAATTGCGACAAGCTAAGAAATTAAAATTTTATGCTTTTAACTTGTTAAATTTTGAATTTTATTTGATATTATCCAATTGATGATTAAATACATATGTATTCGTAAATATAATTTTTTGAACACTAATATATGTATATATATATATATAGGTGTGTGTGTGTGTGTGTGTGTGTGTGTGCGTGTGTGTTCTTGTTTGAAACTACACACTAAATATTAATGTAAAACTTTGTAAATTTTAGTATTATCTTGATGGTACATGGTATTTTTTATTTGTAAAATATGAGTAACATATCCATTAAAAATAAAGTTGAAATCTTTAATAATATAATTTTTAGCTGTAAAAAATGAATGAAATATTAATGAAACAAAAACTAGTTAAGTTGATATACAAGTTATTTCAATGAGAAAAAAAATGATACTTTGACCTTTTTTAATACTTAAATTTTTTAGCAACTAATACACTTGTTCCGATAATATCATTTCGCACCTCCTGAGGTGAAATGTTGGCTCCGCCATTGTATCCAAGATATAATAATGGTCTGGTAGTCTCTCTGATATTTTCATAATTCATTAATGTTGTGTCGCTCTTTTTTGCTTTTGTTTGGTTTTGTTTCAGTTGTGACATTTCCCTTTTTCATTGTTATTTATCAAGGGAAAAGCCTAATACAATTAGACATATAGGGTCTTTTTCCTTCCATAGGGAGTAGATTTGTGGTGATTAGTAGTACTCCCTCCGTTTCAAAATAAGTGGAGAAATTTCAAAATAAATGTCATTCTCACATTTCAATGCACTTTTTGTCCAAAGTTTTCAAAATTACCCTCAAAAGAATAAATATTATTGGTGGACATTTTTTTAATGGGGTTAGTTGAGGATATTCAAGTAATTTTATTACCCTATTTAAGAGTTTCTTAAACTATGTGCAAAATGTAGAATGACACTTATTTTGGAATGGAGGGAGTATCGTTTTAAGTTACGGTGGCTTTAATAAGTAATAATTATTTTTCGGAAATGGAAATTTTTCATCATCGTTGATATAAACTTTCACTTAAAACATTTAATTCTTGGAAAACTACTTAAAATTTGTCACTAACAAAATTTTGTCACAAATTTTCCGTTATAAGATGAAGCAAATTTGTTCTGGTTTTGTTCATTTACAGTTTACGTCACTATTCCATTAATTAATGACGGCGGATGGGTCATCTAAGAGATTGACGTGCCTTTTCCCAACCAGGCATGCAACCGCCACTACTTCTTTCGTAGCATTTCTAATTGATCTTTTAATTAAGAAAATATATACGCTTTTATTAATATCAAAGTTTTTGACCATTATGGTTTTCTGGCTTAAACTTCAATCAGACTCAATAAGGTCATGGTTTCAGTCGACCAAACCGCTGAAAAAATGGTCAGCAAGGGTGGACAATTCAGACTATTATAAATTAATATATCAATTGTTTAGACAGGTTGACTACAGCCATACTTTAAATAATATTGAAACCTAATTTCTAATAATAGGAAATTGATAAAATAATTTGGTGGTCTCTTGTTTTCAAGTATTAATCAATCTCCATGAATGGATTACCCAACTCTCCAATTCAACAACTTAGCTTTAAATGATTGCGAGGTGGACGTATGACAAGACCACTACTTTGTATCCATTTGACTCGTCGGTCACGCACTGCAAATGTGCAATCGCTTGATTAAACTCGGCCGTACGAGTTTTTTTGCAATGGTTTAAGTTCAAAAAATATAAATCTTTTGATGGGAAGCAGAGAGTGCATAAGTCATGAAGTTTGAAATCGGTGCCCAGAAAATCAAAAAGGATTTCACCCAAACTATTGCTTGTGTGACCATTTTCTAGTTTTATATTGGTTTTGGTTGAGATTGAAGAAAATCAAGTAATGAGTCCTGTGGTTCCAGCTCTTCCTGCCACAAGGGAAGCAAATCGCCGAAATAGAATTTTCTCGTCGCCCCTTGAGAGTTTATAGTCACATTCTGCACAATCCCACCACTGGCGCCATCTCTAGCAATGGCAAGAGAGACTGCTTTAACAACCAGTTCCTCGGTTTCATGTTGACTCATCCCTTCCTTCCATTCTTTGTCGAAAAACCCATACAAGTACGTCGACCCTGAACCTCCAATACTTAAAAGACTATTCAATAAGTGTTCCTCCAAGTGGTACGCCATATATCTTCCCACCTTCATATTTGTCCCATCCACCAACTATCATTTCAGCTTGTAATATCCTTTTGTTATTGTAGGCTATCAACCTCACGAGATTCGCCGTGACTTTAACAGTCGCAGATTGCCCGAGTTGTATTCGTATGTTGATCAAGATATAGTCGAACATAATCTGAAATGATCAGCGAATCAGCTGCCGATTAAGACCGACAAACGTACACGTTATCTGTGAGTTGTGTAATTTTGTCTGAAGCCCTGTTGGTGACATATATACCAGTGCTGGTCCGTGATTTTGCTCTGAGCACAACTCCGCCGTTGTAGGTAACTCTCGTAGTTCCCGTGGATACTGGTGAAATAGAACCAAAGGTCGTGTCCATTTGGTGAATTTTGGGCATTTGAGTTGAGTCACAGTTGCTCGTCTACTGCTTGCTTTTTACTTCTAATCCTTGTAAACCTAATTTCATTGCTTTCTGGTCCACTTGAAATTGAGTGCTTAGATGCTTGTACATCGACTGAAAGTCTTCCAATTACTGACAGGAATTTAACACTTTCTAACAGCTAACCTAGACGCGGCCTGCTATTTCTTCTCCTTCGTGGATTTGGAAGATGAAAATCCTGGTTGCGGCTTAATAGAAGGAAGGCATATATATGAACAAATTAATGCCCATAGGTGTGACAAGATCAGCATTATATTGACATAATCTATATATCCATATTGGCTTCTTTTTTCCGATTTCATTTTCTCCTTTTTTGGGTTGTAATGTTGATAAAGTACAATTATTTATACTAAAGTATTGTGGTATGTTGGTTAGGACTCTTTTACCTTTAACTATAAGTAGGGGTTGGAAAACAGCCATTTGCATCGACTAACTTTTAAATTCTTTGACTAGATGTCTAACCAATTGAGATTCTTACCTTTAACAACTGAGATTAATAGTTGTTGTGGTTACAGACACATTATACAGTAAAACTTCTTTAAATCATAGATGTGGAACTACAAAAATTTATTAAGTTAGAGAATCATCAATAATCGATAAGTTAATAAATTATTTAATTTAAAGAGATACATTAAGGAAAAAAGAACCCTTACTAAATTGTTAATTTTCTATTATCTTTACTATCTGAATGAAGCAAGTATTCAAACATTTCTTGATCCTAAAATCCATTTATATTTTATATCAACTTCAAGAACTAAAAAGAAGAATTAATAGTTAGTCGTTTAATAAATATTTATAATTTATATTGTAATAAATATTAATTTGATAGTATTGTAATAAATATTGTAATAAATATAATTTATATTGTAATAAATATTTATATTATAATAAATATGATAATAGATTTATTTTGGGGAAGTATTGTCGGGACCAATAAATGTATAGAGATATTTTTGAAATATTATTATCTTATTATTTTATAAATTTTGCTCATTTCTTGTACTGATCCCAAGTTCGGAATGGAGAATTTATTAATTAGTACGAAGTTATTAATTTAGAGATTATTAATTTACTGACGTTTTACATATATATATATATATAGAAAAAGTTTTAGTGCCCAGTTATTCCATTTTGATTGAACCGTTCAGTAAAATTAAATCTAATTATAATTGACATCTCAAAAGTGATTATAGGTGTAGAATATTCTAGTATATGCATGCTTAATCGGTAACTTGCTAATCAGGTACTCTACTAAGATAGATATTTAATTTACTAATTACATAAATTTTTACTAATATATATATATATACATATATACTTGAGAGTTTTCATATAAAATATACATTTGCAATAAGACACTTGAATAATTTATATAAAAATCAAGACTTCATATCATTTAAACTTTAAGTAAATAACATTTAAAATTGTCTGTGCAATGCATGTGCATAGTACACCGTTGTACTAAAAGTGCAAATCTAAATTGAACAAATATTTCAGGGCATAGATGTATTATTGTTTGTATGCTCCCTCTATAACCTTTATTAGGAAAATAATCTTCCATTAAATTTGCATGTTTTGTATGATGTAGTTAGATTGGAGTCTACAATATGATATCGTGTGTGTGATATGACATGCATATCAATTTTGGTAACCTGATAATCTAAAAAGATTATGTACTGAGTAGTCAAATTGAGCTTATAGCATTAGAAAGATTATGTAGTCAAATTTGAATATATAATGCAAAGCATCATTTACACAACGAACATGATAAGCTGATATATAATAGTACGACACAGATAAGACAATGTAGAGTACCATACATATGCTCCCTCTATAACCCTAATTAGGAAAATAATCATCCATTCAACTATGTGTGGTTTGTATGCTTCGCATGTAGTTAGATTTGAGTTTACAATATGATACGGCGTGTATGATACGACATGCATATCGATTTTGGTAAGCTGATAATCTAGAAAGATGATGTAGTGAGTAGTCCAATTTGAGCATATCGCAGTAGAAAGATTATGTAGTCAAATTTGAGTATATGACGCAAAATAATATTTACACAGCGATCGTGGTAATCTGATAAGAGTACGACACAGATAAGACAATATAGAGTATGATGCATATTTTACTTTAAAATCATTCCTCGAGACTTCATATCATTTAAACTTTAAGAAACTAATATTTAAAACCAGTCGTGCAATGCACGTGCATAGTACGTTCTACTAAAAGTAAAAATCTAAATTGAACAATTATTTCGGAACAAAGATGCAATATTTTTTGTATACTCTATAACCCTAATTATGAAATTATCTTCCATTACACTATACGTGTTTTGTATGCATGACATGTAGTGAAATTTGAGTCTACTATATAATACGGCGCGTATGATACGACTTGCATATTGATTTTTGTAATATGATAATCTAGAAAGATTATGTGGTGAGAAGCCAAATTAGAGCCTATAATAGTAAAAAGATTTCATAGTCAAATAAAAAAAAGATTATCTAGTCAAATTTGAGTATATATACAGAACAGTATTTATACAGTAATTGTGGTAGTCGGATAATAGTTCGACACATGTTTGGCAATGTAGAGTATGATACATACCTGAGATATAGGCGCATATAATATGACACGTGTGTCAATTTCGGTAATCTAATAGTGTAGAAAGATTATTTAGTGAGTAGTTCAATTTGAGCCTTTAACAGTCGAAAGACAAATTTGAATTCATAATAAAGTATATTGCGTATATAACGATTTTGGCAATGTGATGATGTAAAAAGATCGTGGTAGTCTTCTTACTTATGAGTTGAATTAATTTCAATAATTTTGTAATCCAATTTACACATTCACAAGATACGCTAACTTTTAATACAAATATGGAGTTAGAATACTTGCATTTTCAAGAAGCATGGTCCTGAATTCATAGTATAGGAGCGAGGATGCGAACTATTATAATATGAACTAGTTTCAACGCGTTTAATTTACTTATTTATGCACGTTACATACAAAGGTCCATTTGATATTAAGAATTTTATTTCTAAATAATTGATTCCAAAATAATCGCATTTTGAATTTTCTATTGCGTATTTTTTTCTCTTTTTTTTTGGTCGAAAATAGTTTTAATTAGAAGGCTACGTATTTTTTTTTTCTTTTTTTTCTACCTTCAGAATAACACTAATATACTGTAATCATAAAGAGATACGATACTCTGAAGTAATAAATGTATAAATTGAAAGAATATGTAATAATCAACTCAAATAATATTCACACTCCCCAAGAAGGGAAAAAGAAAATCAAGTTCATAAATTTAATCGGTAAAACCATTTTCACATTACAAGATACGATTTTGATGATGGTAAGGAAGTTTTTCTTAACGCAGTTCAAAAATATCATTATCTAGGCCACTAAGTCACACACTGAGCTATCTATAAATTCGTCCATTCTCCATTAAATAAAAAACCATCGCTCCTTCCACACACATTTCCACTAAATTCCTATTGCAAGAAGGACCAGCCGAGGCCACCAAAAAATCGAAATGGTGAAGGTGAAAGATGAAAGCAACCTCCAAGTAACTTTTCTCCAATTGCTGATCCGACATTTTTATACAGGCCACGAACTCATCATCCTATGTGATGCAGAAGTAGCCCTGATTATTATCTCCCCTGGTCAAAGGGTTTACTCCTTTGGCCATGCTTCTATTCACACCATATGTAACAGATCTCAAAGATCAAAAGAACCCATCCCCTCATTTATCCTCCCTGATGGTTTTAACAACGATGAATGATATGCCACTAAGTGTATCATTCATGCACACGGAAACGTGCACCTTCAAAGAATGAACCAAGAAATAATGTAGCTAGAAAAGCAATTCGAAGCCGCAGGGAAAGCGAAGAAGCGCTGGAGAGATCCATGAAGGAGGACCCAGGGAAGCAGCAGTGGAAGAGGCCTATTGAAGAGCTTGTTGCAGGACAGCTTATGATTCATGCAAACACTTTAGAGGAACTCATGAAGAAACTTGAATTTGGGTTCTTTGTAAGAAAAATATTAATAACAAAAACCATAACTTAAATTAAAACGCAAATGAAAAAACTAAAATCAGCTATCCCAAATTATAAATTGGTTGGCTCAACTTTGCTTTTTTTTTTCCTTGAAACCAACTATGTTGAGCCCTTTTTTGCTTACTCCTAGTTCTGCCAATGCTAATTGCGACAAGCTAAGAAATTAAAATTTTATGCTTTTAACTTGTCAAATTTTGAATTTTATTTCATATCATTCGATTGATGATTAAATACATATGTATTCGTAAACATAATTTTCTGAACACTAATATATGTATTTATATATATATATATATATATATATATATGTTTGAAACTACACACTAAATATTAATGTAAAATGTTGTAAATTTTAGTATCATCTTGATGGTACATGATATTTTTTATTTGTAAAAATGAGTAACATATCTATTAAAAATAAAGTTAAAATCTTTAATAATATAATTTTAGTTGTAAAAACGGCATGAAATATTAATGAAACAAAACTAGTTAAGTTGATATACAAGTTATTTCAATGAGAAAAAAAATGATATTTTGACCTTTTTAATATTTAAATTTTTTAGCAACTAATACACTTGTTCCGATAATATCATTTTGCACCTCCTGAGGCTAAATGTTGGCTCCGCTATTGTATCCAAGATATGATGATGGCCTGGTAGTCTCTTTGATATTTTCATAATTCATTAATGTTGTGTCGCTCTTTTTTGTTTTTTGTTTCAGTTGTAACATTTCCTTTTTTCATGTTATTTCTCAAGGTAAAAGCCTAATACAATTAGACATAAAGGGTCTGGAGTAGATTTGTGATGATTAGTAGTATCGTTTTAAGTTATGGTGGCTTTAGTAAGTAATAATTATTTTTCGGAAATGAAAACTTTTCATCATAATAAATATATAAACTTTTATTTAAAACATTTAATTCTTGGAAAATTACTTAAAATTTGTCACTAAAAAAATTTTGTCACAAATTTTCCGTTACAAGATGAAGCAAAGTTTTGTTCTGGTTTTGTTCATTTACAGTTTGCGCAACTATTCCATTAATTAATGGCGGTAGATGGGTCATTCTAAGAGCTTGACCTATTGCCAGCAAGGCATGCAACCGCCGCTGCTTATTCCGTAGCTTCTTCCGTAGCATCACTAATTGATCTTTTGATTAAGAAAATATATACACTTTTAAATTAATAAAAAAAAAATTTTGACCATTATTGTTTCTGGCTGAAACTTCAATCAGACGGAATAAGGTCATGGTTTCAGTCGACCAAACCGTTGAAAAATGGTCAACAAGGATGGACGATTCAGACTATAATAAATTATTATGACAATTATTTAGACGGGTTGACTACGATCGAAAACCATGCTTTAAATAATATTGAAACCTAAGTTCTAATAATAGGAAATTGATAAAATAATTTGGTGGTCTCTTCTTTTCAAGTATTAGGTGGGCACCTTTTGCCTTGCTCAACTCACTGCTGAATTGATGATGACGAGTCTAATAGTTCCATTGTAAAGTTAAACAACTGAAAGGAACTTGCAAACAGTATCAATGATAACTGATAAGGGCCTTAAACTGAATGGAACTCAACAGAATTAAGACTAAGATTTCTTGTTCAATCTATGGTTTGTAGGTTAGTTTTCAAATTTAGGTTGCAGATTTGGATCACAAAATAAATTATACTTGCTTCGAGAAGATATTATACTCTATTACTTTAATCTTTTTTATTTCATTGTTTTAGCTTGTACAAGCAATTTTCTTTTTCTTTTTTTTTTTCCCTTTCGAGGGACGAAGTGAGCTTTTTCGTTTCGTCCTGTTGTAATGGAATGGCATAAAGTACAATCAATTTGTTATTAATTGATTAGTGAAAACTTCAATAGTAAACACTGCAAATATGAAAAAAAAGAAGTTATTTTTACGATTAGAAAATAATTACTCAAAATGATAACATTTCACAAAAAATAATAAGTAAATGTAATTGATTAGATACATGTTAAATATGTGTACAGTGTTATCATAAGTGAATAACCCATAAAGGTTAATGAAGATGTCAAAGAAAGAAAGATGTCTTTTGAAAATCAAAAAAAGAAAGCCGCACGTTGTAATTTGTAAAACAAACCAATGAGCATAAAATTGGTCGGTTCAATCCATGAGTTTGTGTCCCCCTTTTTCTAGTTAATTTACCCGCTTCCCACATTGCGTAGAATATCCTTTATTATTCTTTATTCGAGGCCAGACTTAACTCCCAGGAAACTACTACTACGTCATCAAGAATATGTTCCAAAAATTAATTGATTCCCCTATAAATTCAGCCATAGGAACTCCAATTCCATCCACAAACACACACATCAACATAACATATTTCAGAGTAATATTTTAATTAAAAGGAGATGGGAGTTGTGATAATCGACGGTTCAACGATACGTGACTTTGTGAGCAACGAAGCCGAATTCAACAAGAGCGCCGACGAGAAGTTCGCCGCCTTCGACCTAGATCACGACGGCGTTTTGTCGAGGTGGGAGCTGCGCAAGGCCTTGGAGTCTTTCCGGCTGCTCGAAACCCACTTTGGAGTGGACGTCGCAACCCCGCCTGAGGAGGTGGCGGAGCTTTACGACTCGATATTCGAGAAGTTTGACGGGGATCACAACGGGGAAGTCGACCTTGAGGAGTTCAGAGAGGAGATGAAGATGATAGCGTTAGCCATAGCTGATGGTATCGGGTCCAGCCCGATCCAAATGGCTCTTGAAGATGATGATTGCAGCTTCCTTAAGCTCGCTGTTGATCTTGAAGCTTCCAAGGTTTCCGCTGCCTAATCTATTATTGGCCAAGAATCTTTAATTTTTTTATTTTTATTTTTTTGAACAATTTTGGAGTTATCGTTTCGTTTGATGTTCGATTGGAAGTAGTCAAATTTCACAAAATGCGACTAATTTTGTAGCTACCTATACCATTGCTAAACAAATGATTTGTAGTTTTCCTGACGACATATGTCATTCTTTGTCTTCGCATAATGCGAAATTCAGATTCAGTATTTTTGAGCCAAACAGATAGAGATAATAATCTTATTTTCTGTATGAAGAACACGGGTATACGTTGTATAGAGACAGCTGATGGAGTTAGTTTGTCGTACATGCATTCAAGGTTTCATCACAATAATACAAACACTTTGGTTAAAACAGTTTTGGGAGAGTTTTGCTTCTCAACTCAAATCCGGATAAACCGAGCGGTGGATTCAGATGCCGGGAGCCTAACATACCAAATCAAGAAGAGGAAAAAGTCAGGAACAAATTCTCTTTAATTACTATTCGTAATAAATTTTCCTTCCCTGGTCTTGTTGCTGCCTTTAATGGAACTCATGCAACTTGTGGAGAGTTTAAAATTTTGTCAAAATGACAGCGGTAGAACAATTAATGATGATTAAGACATCCGTCAAATTAACACTGAATTGTTAAGATTATTGGTTAACGTATTTAGTTAGGCCAGAGAAAATATTGCCAGGACAATTTTTAGCATCCAGAGTTATTTTTCCAAAATTGCCCTCATATGAAAGGTCAAGTATCTTATCTCCTTTTATCACACATCGTTAACTACTTTCTATTATATAATTCATTATGAAAAAAATTTCAAACCAATATCTCTGATGTACCCTTTACTCCTACTCCGTACCTTTCTCGACAAAACTCCATCCACAAGTCCTTAGTTGTGGTTCTTGGAAGAAAAATTAGCTGTGCTCTGGGAATATACTATTTTTACATATAGAAAGTATAGTGAGGTTATTTGTTTTAACCTTTTCTGTCTATCTGGTATGAAACAAAAGGTGTAGTGATAATTTGATTTCTCAACCACTAGATGTGAAAGAAATTGATTTTTGTTTGTTTAGAACTAGGATGTTAAGATTACTATTAATACTCTTTGAATTTGCATAATTCTTTGACTGTGTTGTTCTTCATCATTTCATCTCTGATTTGGTTGTTGGAGGGGTCGAGAAATTTTATAATGTAACAATGAGAGAAACATGAACTTGAGCCTTCTTAAAAATAGAGCAACAACAGCGAATAATTGGTGTTGATGTTTAAAGCTCTTCTTCTTCATCCTCCTGTTCTCCCCAGAAAGTCCACCAAAATCCAGAACATCCTAACCCGCTTTAATCAAATTCAGAACTTCTGGAAGAACAAGTAATTAAAATGCACTCCAATGTCCGACGAAATGCCCCAATGACAATATCACCATCATCATGGGAAAATAGGCCCTATAAAGTATACCGAATGGGACAGTAATATATTTAGATGAACAGGACACTTTCCTTGTTCCTTGATTCTTATAATCCTGCTTTTATCTTTGGAAGGAGATTGAAGAAAGATTGATGAGAGGCAACATCGATCGCTCACAATAATAAATCTTGGGCTTTTATAAGACATGGAAAACAGCAAGGAAACGAAAGATGTCCTAAGTTAATCACTTTACATCAGCTTCAGATCGGTAGGAAAGAGGTATTAAGTGAGAGGGAGTCGATGAAGAAAACCAATCCAGATTAAGTCAATAAGAAATTAATTTTTTTAAGTAAGTGAGTAACCCGTAAGATGGAGAAGAAAGAATAACAGTTGACCCCTTTGAGGGCAATTTTGGGAAAATAAGAAAAAATTGCCCTGAATGCTAAAAATTGCCCCGGCATTATCGCTTCACTTAAGAATCGCACGTAGTAACATACAACTCCCTCCATTTTAATTCAATAGTCTTATTTAGATAAACACGCACATTAAGATCTGAATGTGGCACAATCGGCTGCTGCTCTGACGCCTTTCGAGAGGAACCCGCCATCGGCCTCGCACTCCACTGCCCGATTTTTGGATCTGGCAGTCCCAGTCGTCGGCCATTGATCCAAACGACGTGTCCCTAGCCCGTATCTCCATCGTTGCAAAGCGACATCACCGAATCTGTTGAGGGTCGCAGATTTGTCTTCAGATCTGAAGAACAGTTGCCGTCCCGCATGGCCGACCAGATTGACGATGCCGCTGCCATTGCTGACGGAAGAAGCCTGATGCGCTGAAGTCGGCCGTTCATCCGATTTTCATAGACATGATTCAATATAGAACCAGCCACCCTCAGTTCAGTTGACAGTAGCAAACCGGTCCCTATTGGTTTGTTGGTATCCTTTCAAATAAAACAAATCGAATTATACTGTTATTTATATGTCTGTTTTATTGCGGTAACTTAAGAGTTATATTTTGGTGATCCTGTTAGGGACAACAGTTTCTGTTTTTCTGTATATCACTCACTGATCTGGATACTCTATATGCCCACCTACGTGGCAGTTCAGATATGTGATCTTAGAGAAGCGAATCACGATGACTGGAAAAAAGTTTGTTGGTTTCTATACTAGAGTTACTGGAAACATAGTTTTGACGGAACTGCCAAAAACGACATCATATGTAACTAGTATATTTTTGATTAGGTTGCTTTCGAAAATATCAGTATAGTTACTGATATTTAAAAGTTCCGTCATCATATGATAGACTCTCAATTGTACAGGGCAAGTTTTAAGCACTGCCCTGTAAATTTTTTACTTTATCTATAAATTCGCCAGGTACCATCCTGGTTTTAATTTTTTTAAAAAAACGCACACATTAAGAAAACGTGGATAATATAATTTAAATTTTAAATGATTACTACCTCCATTTACTCTATCTGTTGATTTAGAGTGAACTCAAAACCTTTTTTTCTATGCCGTGTTTCATTTTCAATATATTATTAAATACAAATTTTTTACTTTCAACCTTATCTCTTTCTATTTTTAATAACATATATTAATGACAACTACCTATTTTTTACACCCAAATTTTAAAATTTTGTAAAGTTCCAATACTTTTAGTAGTGGCAAGAAAGACATTATACTTAAAAATGAAAGTATAAATCATTGTTTTGTTAATAGTTGTGAAAACTATAAAGCGACAGATAAAAGTAAACAAAGGTATTAGTTTGTAAGTAATTCACCTAATATGTCCCTATTAATGATTAGTGTTTGCTAATAAATATGGTGAGGTTAGGAGTTACATTCAATTAAATGTTCTAAATTTTTCAGTGATAGTAGTAGAGTACATTAGAGAATTCATAGATAAAATTTTTATGAATGTTGGAAGTGAGACTGAATTTTGAAAAATTCTAAAAAGAAAAGTATCTCTATTAATTGAATTAAAATAGAGGAGTAAATAATAACAAAGGGGGTGGAAGGTATATATGACCTTCGAAAACAACATGCGCCAGTCCTGTTCTGACATTTCTAGCTACTCCACCAACACATGCACCAAATAGTCAAATACTGGACGAAGAATTACAGCGATGATAATTGGTAGAAAGTTAATACATATGCCATTTACGACATTTTTGTTGCTCGTTGCTTCTTAATACAACAGACACGCAACAAAGCAATTGTTTTAACAAGCAACATGAAGTATGAACTACGTGAAGGTGAACCATATAATTACTCAAATCTTCATGAATGGATTACCCAACTCAATTGTCAAATTCAGCAACTTAGGTTTAAGTGATGACAAGGCGGACGAATCACTAGTCCACTACTTTGCATCATTTGACTAATTAATCACGCAGTGCAACTGCTTCATTAACCTCCCCAATAAGAGTTTTTAGCTTTCTAGTGAAAACAAATAATCTAGATTTCCCTATGCACCAAGTGTTGTAAGTTAAGCAAAAATAAATAAATAAATAAAAATTGATCATTCGAACCTTTTTCCTAGAAAACAAAAATTATTTATTAGTTGCACTGTTTAAATTCAATGCAACATACTCTTATTATAGAACGAATGAAGTACGTATTCAGGGAATTGAATGACAGCCTAGTGGTTAGGTTGGTGTCTTTCCTGGTAATAGACCAGGATTCGATTTCCACCAGGGGTGGGGGTTTTACCAAAAAAAATAAAAATAAAGTACATACATGAAGTTTGAGATATATGCCCAAATAATCGAAATTCTTTTTTTGCAAACAATTGCTTGGTTTACAATTTTTAATTTCTCATTGATTTTGGAGCAAATGCAAGAAAATCAAGTAAAGAGTCATGCGGTTCCAGCTCTTCATGCCGCAAAGGAAGCGAATCGTCAAGATAGAATTCTCTTGTTTACCTTTGAGAATTGATAGTCACATTTTGCACAATCCCACCACTGGCACCATCTACCAACGGCAAGAGAGACTTCTTTGATAACCAGTTCCTGAGCTTCTTGTTGACTCACCTCTTCCTTCTATATTTGTTGAAAAACCCATACGAGTACATCGACCCTGAACTTCCAAACCTCCAATACTGGAAGGTTGTTCAATGAGTGTTCCTCCAAGTGGTACACCATATATCGTTCCACCTTCATATTTGTCCCATCCACTCTTGAGGGAACACCACATATCTTCCCACCTTCATATTTGTCCTTTCCAACAACTATTGTTCCAGCTTGTAACATGCTCTGGTTATTGAAGTGTGCAAGTCTTTTATTTTCTTTTGCTTGTCCCTCCACTCGGGCAAGATCTGGTACAAGATCCTGCTTGATCTGCAATCCATCACCTCTGCACAGTCGGATTCATTTTTTATCGATGATTATGGGGTAATGGAAACTGATAGCCTGATTACTTGTCCACCAGTCAAGAATCAATTTCCATGATCTATATAAACCAATCACGTTTCTCTTTTCCAATCAGTTACCATTCCTTTCAAATCTGATTATCATTGTTTCCCTATTATGGCATAGCAATGCAAAACTATGAGTAATACGATTTGAATTTGTGCAATGCATGCAAATAGGTTTATAGATAATACAAACCTCCATTTCTAATTATATGTCACCTTGTATTTGTAAAATTGTTGGGAACTAATTATTTTTCACTTAATTATCTATTAATACCTTATTTTGCTCCTACTTAAATGTATTTTTATTGAGAAGAAAAATATAATAAACTCAACTATTTATGAAAATAAACTTGTAAAAGGGGGAAAGATAAGAATATATTTGGAGAAAACACTAATTAGGCCATCAAAGTGTAGTAAAATCCATTTAAATTGATTTTTTTTGGCCCAAAATTTTATTTAGGATATATATTACTTTATCACTAAATTACGAATACAATGATATTTATCAATAAGTTAATGATTATTAATTTAAAGGGAGTTTTCAATTCTATTAGGAAAGCAAATTACTCTACATGCGAGAATAACTCAAAACCTTTCTCAATGCCATTAGAAAACCAGTAAGAAAATGTTCTTTGATATAATTTCAAGAGAAAACCAATATCCTTAGCCTCCTATTTCAATAATTGGCTTTTTGGTAAATATTAATTTATAAGATTCACGAATTCAATATTTATTATCTTGAATTTAAAGGAGTTTCCTAGAAGAATTTATTATTTCATCAATTTTGCTCATTCCTTTTCCGTATTAGTAATAAGTTGGGACTATAAAAAGGTATTATTTAATGAAAGTTATTGGAATTGTAATTAGTTAATTTTGAAATATTTTAGTATAAAGAGTAATAATCTGTAATGTTGCCCCAATTCTCGAACATTATGCTTCTGCAAGATGAACAAAAGGGTGATGGTCGACAAAAGAAAGTTCTCGAGGGGACAAGGGTCGACGATGACGGGGTCCTTTGAAAGACAAAGGTCGACAAGGGGTGGTTCTCGGAAGGACAATGGTCGACAATGGAAGGTCTTTCCAAAGGATGGTCTTCAGGAGGACAATGGTCTATGAAGAGACGGTCTCTGTGAAAGACAATGGTCCATGAGAGGACTGTCCTTGAATGGATGAATAGTCGGTGAAGAAGGGTTCTCGAGAAGACAATGATCGACAGAAGAAGGTCCTCGGAAGGACAATGGTCGATAGGTGGTGGTCATCTCGAAGAACATGGTGAATAGCTCGAGATTGTGGATCCTGCCATTTAACTTGACAAAGATATTGCAAAAATAACAATAATGATGACATATAGTAAGAAGATGTTCGTAAGGAATATCAGTTCAAGCAAATGATGTCAGTATGATCCCTCAAATTCCTTGCCCCTAGGGTATGTCCCTGTTTGTGCTCCCGAGTACGTTTTCCTCGTTGAAGGGTGATAGGGTTTTACCACGAGAGGGTTGGTAACTTGAAAAACTACTTTGATCGTGCTCAAAAAGATATCGTGATATGATAGTAATATGATAATGATCACAGATATTTAAAGCATAAAAAGGTTTTATAAGTACCTCGATCTCACAATAAATTGATTACTCGAGAAAGTGTTACCTCGATTCCAAGAAGGTAATAGTTGAGTAGATAAAATCAAGATACATCTTCTCGAACACTTTGAGTAGTAGTATGCTGCTCGAGGGATGGTTGCCCATTCGAGGAGATATATCTCTCAAAACTTCAATCTTCGAAATTGCCCCTTGCTTCGAAGGGCTTGAGAGCCTATCCCTTGTAGGCGTGTTCGCCGGTTTGTTTAGGTCGGCATGGAAGTCGATAATGTCTTTGTCGGCTGGAGCAACTCGACAAAAACGTTGACAGAAATGGGAATTTTCAGTATGGGAGATTGTCGACGCGGAAGTCGACGATTGTCAGTATCGAAATTTTCAAATTCTTGATTTTGGCTTTCGTGTACATAGATTTGCAGATCATATTAACCCAATGATCATCGTAAAGCACCAATAAATTTCAGCTTCATTTCAAGAAATTTATTTGGTTGTGAAGACCAAACAAATCGGTCCCACTGGGCGTGTCACTTGACGAAGCATGGATTTGCACGATGCTCAGGACAGGCGGCAACGTTGATCTAGGCGGTGACAAGCCGTCATCAGAACTAGTCAAATAAATTTACCTACTTAACACTAGTATATCGGAAAATAGAGTCGTACCCACAGAGAAGGTATACTAATTACCAGGTATAAATTACTCCTATTATTATCTAGATAAATGATGATCTCAGGTTTATAAAATTTAAAACTAAAATAAAAAAATAAAATAAAAGCAAATAATATTAATTCAAATAATCAGACAAAGAAAACCTAGGACATTGGGTTCACCTACCGAATATTTGGGTTAGTTCAGTTCATAAGTATTTGACTTTTAACCTCCATTAATCTCACAACGATTCACCTAATTAAGAACTCTTCACTCTCGTGTTATAATTCTCTTACTTAGATTAACCCTATGACTACTCTCGTGACTATAGGGATTAACAAAAGCACATTAAGACCATTAAGAATCAAATATTGCAAAGGTTATAATCTTACTCTCGTAGCTTACAACCTAAGTCTATTATTCCTACGAACTAATACTAATCTTCCACTCTCGCTACTTCGATTAATATCTTCAGACATGCAAATAGTGGCCAATTACTTACACAAATTAAAACAAGAATAACAAATATTAATTAATGGAAAAATCAAATAATAATGAACCAAATAAACCAAATAAATTCGGTGGCTACACCCAAGCCCTAAATTAAAAGAATTTAACCACTAAACATTATTAAAAATAATTCAATAATATTTAAGGACATAATCCACACAAAGTTAAAGTCTGAAATTAAAGGAATTAAAACACCAAAAACCCGGAAAACTCCGCCGAAACCGAAAGCATAAATCAATCCAATTCAAGGGCACTGCTTGCTTCGATTCTCTGCGTTTGGAAGCTTATTCTCCTCGGCTGCGGTGGTGCGGCGTGTGTGAAGGCAGGGAAGCAAGGTGTTGGTGATGCTGCCGGTGATGGTCAAGGAGGAGAAGCTGCCGGCTTGGTTTTGTTGATGCTGCTGCAGCGTGTGCGAAGTGGTCAAGGGAGCAAGGTGCTGGTGGGAGTGGAGGTTCGGTGAAGGGGGGAGGGGGGGAGGTTTTGCAGCGGCAGCATGGAGCTGGTTTTGATGTGAGGGTGGTGGTGTCGTCTCGTCGGTGGGATGAAGGAGGCTAAGGTGATGGAGATCAAGGTGGTGGTTGGCGACAGTGAACAAAGAAGCAAGAAGGTGGATGGCCGGGAAGTGTTTTGCAGCCGTAAGGTTTTCGACCAGTTTCGGTTCAGTTCTGTTGTAAAGATAAATCCTTAATCCTCCTTTTATAGGCTTCCGTCAAAACCGTACTTCTTGGAGAGCAAGAAAACTTGTTTCCCAAATAATATCGGGATTAAAATTCTTATCCAATTCCAATCCCAAATCAGCCGCACCATTATCGTTTGTTCGGCCAATTTCCAAAAACTAAAATAAAATTCCAAAATTGCATCATCGGCCCTCTAATTCTCTAAACTCATTAATTTCTTCCCATCAATTGCTCCAATCTTCAATTCTTTCCCATTGAGTTGCTTGTAATTCGATTTTAGCTCAAAACTTCAACAATTCTTCATTTGAGTACAATTCCTACAATTAAAGACAAAATCACATAAATAGCATATTTGAACTCAAAATATATTGCAAAAATCACAAATTAGGGATATAATAAATAGGTAAAATATAAGCATATCAGGCGGCGGCAGACAGCCTAAAACCTGCAAGACAGAGCCTCGGGTGTCTCCCGAGGGTAGACTCTCTTATGCTTAAGTCAATAAAGGAATAGAGATAGTAGAGAGAGAAGTATGTGTATCGTGTGTAGAAGGTGTAGAAGATGGATCGAAGATATGAATTATGAGAGAGGCACCACCTCTTTATATAGAAGTGGTGTTACCTGTTTCCTTAAACCTAGTCGTCATAGGTTTAGTCAGTGTCTTAGCCTCCAAGGTAGCCAGCCCAAACCTATTAGGGCTAAGGTTTATTTATGACTCGTCAGGTTTTTTAGAAAATCTTTGTACGACGTTTCTTTTATTTGGTTAAGTTTTAAGCACTACTTATTGTAAATTTTTTTTCGTAATTAATAAAATTGGGATCCTCCCACCAGGTACCACCCTAGCTTTCTTTTTTTAAAAAAAAAAAAAAAAAACTCTTTACTCATGAATTTCCTAACTAAGGTTGAACTTTATTTTGGAGCAAAAAGTCTGATTTACTTGAACTAATTATGGAGTCTTGGAAAGTTAGCCAAGAGAAGGAGATGAACACAAGCAACACCTCTTCAAGCGACACATAAGATTTGTTATTTAGGTTTGTTACTAAAAGTTTTATATGCTATCATAGTTTCGATGAGAATTGAAGTTCTCGATCTATTTCTCAACTCTTCTATCTTATAATAATTAACATGCTTAAAATTTTTAATTTTAGTATAAATAGATATAAAACCCACAAGATGGGCAGGTTTTATTCTAATACATCTACAAAAAAGAATTAGAAACTTTAAAATGTGATAAGTAGAAATAAACTGATTAGTTTGTATTCAAAATATATTATATGAATTAAAGTAAATTATGTCATTGACATAGGTAAAAATACTGCATCTACTATAAAATGACAGTACTCTATAGATTTTACAGAGAAAATATAATAATATGATGAGTATAAGTATTATTCAACTAAAAGTAAATAAACCCGCGAACATAATAAACAAAAATATTGCATGTCATACAAAATGGAAGAATTTTATGACTACATGGAAAAAAAAGTAATGCTAATATAATAATCATAAGTATACATAATGCAGTCTACAGAAATTTAAGTAATTTATTATATATTTAATTAAAATTATATTTATAGTTAAGCTATTAATTTTACTACAAATAATTATGTTAATATGATTTTTTTCAGAAATTTTAACATTGCTCAAAAACTAATATTATGTCACTAATCAAAGACACTTTGTTAAAAGCCAATTGATAAATACAGAGCTTTTGTTATATAAAGAGCAAAATCTTTTCAATTATCAATAATGCCCTTATAGAGAATTTTAACACATCTACTATAATTAATTTACTTTATTTTCTTCCTTCTCTTATGGATAAGTAAAAGCCAATCTCCTATTCCCAATTAAAAAAAAAAATAACTTTCATAACTGCTATTTTCTTCTCCCAAATAGAAAAATTTGCATTTTTTTTCCTTCTGCAATTTTTTTTTAAAAAAAAGAAAAACTTGCGCAACTTCTTTTTCTTCTCATTTCTTGTGATCTTGAATTAAGTCTACTAGCACCAAATAAAAAAAAATATGGAAACATCATATTGTAGAATTTATAAAATTACGATAAATAACATTGTTTTTGTTTCCTATGACCTTAGTACACTGGGGATGATCCTATAAATTGTTGCTGGTAAGTGAACAATCGGAGAGTAGAAATTGGAACATCAATAGAATGGGAGATTTAAGGAAATTCGAAATTTTAAGAGTAATAATTAAAATTTAATGAAGGCATCAATGGATACATAATGTTGCAAAAATGCAAGAAGCACAACATCGTATCCCTCATCCCCCGGTTTGAAGATGATAGACGTAAAATTTTATCTATACCATGAAAGAAGTGAGAAAAATGAACGAAATTTATTATAATAGATGTGTTAAAATTTTATATAAGGGTATTATCGGTAATTGAAAATAATTTGCTCTTTGTATAACAAAATGGTTTAGTATTTATCAATTGTCTTTTTAAAAAGCCACAAAGACATTGCAGCAAAAGAAAACTAGTGTCCTGTAATTACCGGTAAGTTATGACATTATATTAGAGCATCTCCAATCATTCCACTATAATTTGTATCAAGTTTAGTGCAAAGATAGAATATTCCAAGAATCTTTTTACACCAAAATTTTTTAACCTCCAACCTCGATGCGCCAAATGATTTAAATAATTAATTTTTTAGGTTAAATTTTATTTTGTGGTTAACTTAAATCTTGTGATTTGTTTTTAATTTTGTGAATTTTTTTATAATCACTTTTTATTTGATTTTATTAGTATCATTTTTTTTTCAATTTTGTTTCTTATTTAATTTGAATAATAACTAAAAATTAATTTTTTAAAAAATAAATTTTATATTCAATATGGGTCTTGTTTTGTAGATCTCAACAAAATATTTAATACGATATAATTTTCAAAACATAATTCGTTTTACAAATTCAATTACATAGCAAACATTTATTTAGATCAACGTAAAAGATAGTGCACTAAAAATATTGTAATTGATAATTTACACCAAATCTGGTGTAATACTATTCGTTACACCAAAATAGTGCAATGATTTGGTGTCTTTATTGGAGTGCAATCTTTACACCAAAGCACCAAATTTAGTGTTTTGGTGTCTTGTTGGAAATGCCCTTAAAATGATGAAAATGTGCCGCAAATTTCAAAACTAGAATGATGCCCTTTATTGCGGCACTTTATTTGAGTGGCGCAAATATGTACCACAATTTAGCGGCCGGAAAATCCGATGACGCCCATGTGCCATTGCATTATGACATAATTATAAAATGATGTCATTATGTCGCAAATATGTGTCATAAAGTCTATATTGTCGCATATTTGTGACATAAAGTCTATGCTTGTAACAGTGTCGGAAAAAGTTATTTTTATTGTAGTGATCATCCTAATGAATAGTTGTTAAATTTAAAATATACGGGGAATTGCTCAGAAAGCATCTCAATTGAGTTTGAAAAATTTGTTACAAATGCATGCAATTAAATCTTTAATTATCCTTGAGCCTATGGTAGATAATAGTACAATTGACGAGTTTAAAAAGTTACTTCATTTTGATTGAGCTTTTTGTCTCACCTGGAACAAATTTTGGATTTTTCGCTCTTTTGCTTTAGCTCCTGATCCACTGCGGTGTATGGATCAAGTTGTTATCTTGAAGTGTCAATGCCGCAAGTCTTCCAAAAAATGATGCTATCAGTGATCTATGCTGAATCAACAAGGCTGGGAAGACAAGAAATATGGGAGGAATTGGTGAGTTTTAAAGAACTTAAGTCCGAAACTCCTTGGATGATTGGAGAAGATTTTAAAATAATCCAATCAATAGGTGATTTTAATGACTTGATCTTGGGATGAAATTTGGAACGTCCAAGTCTTGGATCAAAATTTACATGGGAGGGATGAGAGTAAATGGTAGAGTTCTAAAGAAGTTAGACAGACTTCTTTTCACAGCGGAATGGTTGGAACTTTTTCCTACAGCAACAGCGCAAGATCTAAATCAAACCACTTCAGATCACAGCCCAATATTGTATCGGTTTAGCCAAAGTATGGACTCAAGACCAAGGCCTTTTAAAATTTCAAAATACGTTGTTTCGGCGAAAAGAGTTTTTCAATGTTGTTAAAGTAAATAGGGAACAGCCGACAGGAGCATATGGAATAAATCGGTTTCTCCATCAAATTGAAGAGATTGAAGTTATCTTTAAATGAGTGGAATAAATCGGTTTCGGACACGTATTCCAAAATCTGAGGGAAGCGCCCGCAAAAGAAATTATTTTTGAAATCTCTGGTGATTCTTTAGATCGCTCAAAACTTCAAATCTGCAGGAGGCTAAGGCAAAGCTGTTAACCAAACTGCGAGAGCATGATGACTTCGTAAGGCCAAAAATGAGGATTAAATTGTTAAGGAAGGTGATGCAGACACGGCTATATTCATGCCACATTGACCGAGAAATGTGTCCGGCAAGGACTACACAAGATTCAATCTGAAGAGGGCATTTGGCTCACCGAAAGTAATGATATTGAGGATGAGGCATTGAAAGAATTTTTCCAGGATTATGAACGTGCATGGGGGCACAAAACGAACACATCAAAGAGTATATTCTTGGCATCAGATAAAGCAAGTGAAGCTCAGGTTAATCATCGAGTGGCTCAAGCAATAAGTGTGCCTAGAGGATCATTTCCTCTCAACTATTTGGGAGCTCAAATTTTCAAAGTACGGAAGTCGGGACTTTATTTTCAACATCAGGGGAGGAACTCTTACCACCGAGCCCCTCCGGCCGGCCGGAAAGCCTCTTAAGAGTAGTTACAGTTAACCTTACGTCATATATATTTGACCATCGATCTTGATTATGTGTATATAGTCAACAGCTCTAGGTCTGAGTAGCCGGTTCCGCCACAGTTCAACATATTCTCCGTTCTATCGATTGGAAGTTGGAAAAATAAATGGCTATCGGACTGAGGTCGACTAATATTGATTAAACACGTACTAAATCACTACAAGAAAAAAGACTTATATTGACACAGTTATTAAGGCATTTTAGAATATTTGTCATAATAAAACTCTACTATTAAGGCATTTTTGGATCTATGTCAATATAAAATCCTATTATGACATAATATAAGAACAAACTCTTTTAATTTATGTATTTAATTATCTAATTGGTTTTAACTACACTACTAATACGGTATTTAACTCCCCATTACCTTTTACCTAGAGAAAAAGTAGAACAAATAGTTAGTATCAAATAAATGAATTGTTTTCAACTTCTCCATCCTTCCGGTTTATCCCCTCCTTAATAATCTCCATCAAATTAATATCCTAATTATTATATTCCCTTCTTTTACTTTCCTTTGGCAGTTTGGCCGTAAGAGTCCCTTACAGAGTTACAGTATTAAAATTATTATTTTCTACTGCAAATTGTGTGGCTCCAGTAGTTCTTAGTTTTTTGAGAAGAAGCGTCAATGGAAGAAAATCCAGATTCGTGATTCGATTATATGAGTGAATTTGAGAAGAGTATGCAATTTAAATATTGGAGTTTCGTGTCATCTAATTACTCTGTTGTGACTAGAAAAGGTGCGGTGCAGTGTGGTGCTAATTAAAAATTTTTCCCCATAACGTGATGTTTCGAAGCTTCATTTTGTTTGTCCATATAAGCAGGTAAAAAGATTGAAAGGATCAGGAAGGAGAGCTTTGAATATATTGTAGAGAGATTGATTCTTTAATTAGGATACAAGGTAGTGTATGATTTCACTACCACTTTCATCTTAATACATTAAGTTTATTTGTGTTTGATAATGAATACTTTTTTTCTGTGAGTTATAAGAAACTTGTGTACTTTATCATGTTCAATTTTATGAGGCTTTTGAATCTCTGAATTTTTTTAAAAAATATTTAAAAAGAATTTTGTTTGTTAATGTGACATGTGACTTTTACTCCGATAGGTATTGGTGGTCATAGAGATTATAATGATCATGATGGAAGTGGAGTTTGGGATGGCTCATCAACCCCTCTAGATCAATACCACCAAGGAGTTCACATAAGAAGAAGAAGGGGAAAAGAAAAAATAACAATTCCACCAAGAAAGAGATAATGGTGCCCGCCTGCTCTGTATCAATGCTGACAGTAGACTTCGGAGTATCAACAACACCCACGTGGAGATACAATCTGGTATGCTTCAATCGAGTTTTAGGCCACCATTTTCAGCAGGCAATTTAGCAGTTATCAAGGTTTCACAGAGTTTTGGGACAAAATGTATTGTGAATGTCAATCACTTTAAGTATTTTTTTTTTAAAGGGATCAATAGTGATTTGCTCAATCACTTTATCACTTTATGTAATAATTGTATTGATTTCACAAAAATAGATCATTGAATGGTAACGATTAAATTTTTCTTTTAATTTCTTGTTTAAGGTTTTCGTGGTATTTTACTTTTACTGTTGTTATAAAACACCAATATTATTAATAATATTAAAATATTAAAAAGTTATCCTGACACTATACCGTAAAAGATTTATTAGATAGTAAAAAAAGGAATTAGCTATCATGACATTTATAAGTGTCTTTAAAGTTTATTAAACTATTACGACATTGGTATATACCACACTTTGGATCAATGCCTTTAAAATTTTAATGTCATTATAGGTTATTTATAAAGACACTAATAAGTGCCTTTTTTATACCTTTTTCTTGTAGTGAATACTAATAAGTATGGACTGGATTAATCCTAGTCCATACTTTCGCAGCTATAGAACACACTAAAGCTATATAATCCGGGCAATTGAAGCAAGGTGCCAGAATTTTCTATGGTGCGAATTCGAGTTTGGTTTTCGCAGACACTAGGGTGCATGGTGACGTTTAACATTCCCAGTGGCCGAAAATGGTATTGGCATACGCAATTTTCAAAAGATGATAGATGCATTTTCAATCAAATTATGGTGGGAACACAAGAGTATGGAGCTGGAATGTGCTTTATGTTAATGATATCACTGTCGCATTCTTCAAGGGAGCCAACTACAAGTTGGCAAAGACTGTACAAGCTAGATTTTGATGCAACTTCGAAAACGAAAATAAGGCTTGGGCCACTTGGCGAAGGGCTTAGTTTTTTCGGGTTTGCCAACTGGATAAACAATGGAGTTTTATGGGAAACACAGCAACATATGCCGCCATTTCCTAACTTGACGCTTAAGGAATTTTTGAATGATAAAGAAAATATGTTGAACGTCATTCGTATCACCTGACAGAAAGGCAATTTCAGCATCTAAATAGCTGCTTAAGACAATTGGTTTCGGAAGAGGATCACTGGACAATATGAATCGGACATCAACATGTGACTTTACAGTTGCATTGGCCTATAAGGTCTTCAGAGAAATGCAAGAAGTCCCTTGGCTTAAAATGGCTTGGAATAGAATGATACCATTGAAGATCTCCTTCTTTGTTTGGAAACTTTACATTAGATTGCTGCTCATACCGGAAACCATCAGTAGAATGGGAATAGAAGTTTTTCCATCAAGATGTCCTTTATGCGAAGAAAACAAGAGGAGACGATGCATCATTTGTTTTTTGGATGTTCTATTGCCCAAAAAGTTTCGGAATTCTTCGCTGAAACTCTTGAGATTCACTTGCCTACAGTGGAAGGGCTATGATCATTTTTGCAAGTTTTGTTCTCCAAGGGGAGTTTTTGAACAGCAAAAAAATGAAACATCTTAGAGATACCAACATTCATTCTTTGGGAACCATGGAAAGCAATGAATCTTTCAACATTGGAAGGTAAAAAACAAAAATGATTTTAATTTCATTATTGGTGCAATTAAGGCTAACGTTTCAGGTATGTTGAGAGCACATGAAATTAATAGCTGGTTCGTCAGTAGAGAGGCGAAGAGATTGGAAGATTTTTCAATGTCCGTCTATCACTTCCCAGGAAAAAGAATATCATCACAGTATCGTGGATTCCTCCAAAAATTGAAAGTTATATTTTGAACACAGATAGATATGTACAAAGAGTACCAGAAGAAGCGGGATGGAGCTACGGAATTTGAGGATATAGACTTATAGAAGTTGATAGACATATTGGAATTTCTTATAGCGTGACGGCAGAGCTTCAAGGAATACTAGAGTGACTGAAGAACTGTGAAAGAATGGATCTACTTGTTGTACAAGTTTAATCTGACATCAAGGTGGCTGTTGATCTGATAAACAAAGGTAACGGCTTTCCTTGAATTTACCATGATAGTTTAACAAAGGTCATGTCAATATTTTCTCGATGGAAGTATCAAATCATACATGTTTTTCGAGAAACAAATGGTGTAACAGATGGCCTTGTATAAAAAGGAGCCGAGAGTTTGACTACAGAGTATGGACATCTCTTGGAATTGCATGCACCGAGAAGCCAAAGGGCTTTTGAATCTTGATCAGATATCGATTCCGCAAATGAGTCGTATAGATTGCTTGTGATTTATAAAGTTTCTTTATCATCATTGGATCTCGTTTCAATAAAATATATACTTGATTCTATTGGAATAGATATGAGAATGTATTTAGTTTTCTTATGTTTTGCATCAGAATCATCGTAGGATCTCTAGACAAATTTTTGTAGGACAGATGTTCATTTGTGTAAGTTTTAAGCACGGTCTCATGTAACTTATTTTTACAAATTAATAAAATTGCAGAATTCCCACAAGTACCACCTTCGATTTTCCTATAAAAAAAAAAAAGTGCAAAACTATCAAAGGGGGAATGTTACAAGTAATTAGGGAGTGCCTGATTCACTAGTTAGGATATGATAGAAAGAGGGTTTGATAGTATTCCAATTTTTATAACTTTTGTTGATAAACTATCATTGCCATTTATATTGCTTGGTTAGTGAAAATCTTGGAATGTGAAATGAGATAAAATGTCCTTTTTATCCTTAAACATTACTCATTTTTCCATAGAAAATTGATTTCTCCTCCTCCGCCGTCGATGGCTTGACCGATCAGAAGTGAATGAAAATTTCCATCAACAGAGACAATCATATCTCAGTGCCACCAACAAAGTTTTGTCAAATGGGTTTTTATTATTTTTTAATTTTCTTAATTCTTCCTATTCAAATTCAAAGAACTAAAGGAACAGAGATTTTAGCTCCATTGTAACAAAGATAAAATTAACCACCAATAAAAGAATAGAGAGAGAAGATAAAAAGTTTGAACTGATGGCTTAAAAAGTTCTAAATTTTTTGGACATAAATTTCAATGGATCTGGAAATGTCTTTGTGCAGAGTTAGAGATGGAGAAGATAGGCAGATATTTTGATGGCAAAAATAAAAGGTGATGATCTTGATGATTTTACTGAGAAGGGTGGATATAGGGAGAATTAAAAAAACTGATGATGAAATAATTTTGGTTTTTGCAAGGAGAGGGATGAAGGTGGAAGCCAGAGAGGAAGAAGGAGAAGGATAATGGCTGAGAGGAAGAAGAAGAAAGAGGAAGGGGTGGAGATCGAGAGAAGGGAGGGGGCAAAATGATGGAAAAGTTAACAAAAATTGTTTTCTTTCTATCAAACTCACCTAATTAGAGTGGAATGAAAGAAGAGGAGTGAAAACCATTTTTGTAGGCTAGTCCATTTCAAATTATTGAACCAAGCACCACAAAAAGATATCAAACCCATAGAATGGGTATCAAACCCTCTAAACAAGCACTCCTTAATAAAGTTTCAATCTACTCAGTATGGAGTACGCAAATACGAAGAACCTCACTGATCAAGAACGAACAAACCCTTGGCAAAATTCGGCAAATCCAATCCAAGCTTCCTGTGTAATGGTTTGAATTACAATTAGAGGCTTGTGTGGCCAAAGAGAGCATTAGTCTCGCGATAATGTGCTTGATTTAGGATAGCCTTTTCGCTCTTAAGTTATTGCTTTGTCCATACAACGCACATAACGGTTTTAAAAAAGCAACATGACGTCAAAAATACCGAAAGGTGAACAATATTATTCAAATCTCAGTGAGTGGTTTACCCAACTCTTCGATTACCACATTCAACAGCTAACCTTCACATTATCCCAAGCCGGACAAATCAGAAGACCAGTACTTTGCATCATTTGACCATTCAGTCACATATTCAACTGCTTAATTAAACTCCCCAATAAGAGTTCCAAAAGTACAAACCAAGGCTATTGAGATTCCTACAAAGTGCCGTAAGTAAAGCCGAAAAAAAATAACAAAAATTAATCAGTTTTGGCACCGTTTATATTTAACAAATATAAATCTTATTATGTGATGCACAGACTACAAGCTCATAAAGTTTGAGATTGCCAAACAATCAAAACGCAATTCACCCAAACTTTGTGACAATTATCAATTTTCCATTGGTTTTGGAGTAGATGGAAGAAAATCAAGTAACGAATCATGTGGTTCAAGCTCTTCATGCCACAAAGGAAGCGAATCGGGCAGAATAAAATTTTCTTGCCGTCCCTTCAGAGTTTATAGTCACAGTCCCACGATCCCACCACTAGCGCCATCTCTAGCAATTGCAAGAGAGACTACTTTGACAACCACTACCTCAGCTTCTCGTTGATTCATCCCTTCTTTCC
Source organism: Oldenlandia corymbosa var. corymbosa (assembly GCA_949775105.1). Taxonomy (NCBI): domain Eukaryota; kingdom Viridiplantae; phylum Streptophyta; class Magnoliopsida; order Gentianales; family Rubiaceae; genus Oldenlandia; species Oldenlandia corymbosa. Next base: position 21,072,117 of record OX459121.1, on the reverse strand, counting down.
ATTCTTTGTCGAAAAAACCATACAAGTACGTCGACCCGGAACCTCCAATGCTGAAAGGTTGTTCAATGAGTGATCCTCCAAGTGATACGTCATATATCTTCCCTCCTTTATACTTGTCTCATCCACGAACTATCATTCCCTCTTGTAACATGCTCTTGTTATTGTAGGCAATCGATCTCACGAGAATTCGCCGTGACTTTGACCGTTGCAGGTTGGCAGAGTTGTATTGTGTGTTGATCAAGATACAATCGAACATAATCCGAGATAATCTGCGAATCGGCTGCCGATCCAGAGCGACAAATGTACACGTTGTCTGGCAATTGTGTAATTTTGTCAGAAGCCCTGTTGGCGATGTACAGACCAGTGCTGGTCCGTGAATCTGCTCCGAGCACAACTCCGCCGTTGTAGGTAACTCCGATAATAGTAGTTCCCGTGGATACAGGTGAACTGAAGTCAAAGGTGGCTTCCATTGGTGACTTTTGGGCGTTTGAGATGAGTCAAGTTGATCGTCTGCTGCTTTTTTATTACTACTGCTCCAATTGCTTCTAAATCTACTTTGATTGCTTTCTAGGCGACGTGCATCCGACTGAAAGTTTTCCAATTACTAGAAGGAATTTAACAATTTCTACGACGTAAACCCACGCACGGCCTGCTATTTTTTCTCCTTGGTGGATTCGGAAGATGAACCCTGGTTGCTGCTTAGTTATAAGAAAGTTATTTTTGGCAATGGCCATTATTTATTACAAAAACTAAACCATATTGGTTCCCCCCCCCCCTTTTGTCCTGTAATGTTGATAAAGTACAATTACTTTATTTTAAAGTTATTAATTGTTTAACTCTAGAGTAAAATGGAGAGGATGCCAACTTTGTAATCAACAAAACTAACATCACATCAGGATTAATGTGAATCTTACTTCATGTAAGGTTCTAAGTTGATCACCTAGAATTATGTGATTTTATGGATGTTTCAAATTGGCTGTTGCTTCCGTCATTGTGAAGAAAAAGAAAAAAAAGAAAAAAAAAACACCAAATGAGTACATTTTTGTCGATAGAAATTAGTAATAACAATAACGTGTTTCACCCATATGTACTTATACAGTTATACTTCTTATGGAAAATCATATATGACCAAAAGATATAACTGATGCCGGCGGGGAATAATCTGCCATGTAATTACACTCAGGGAAAATATGTTTCACTCCCCCCATACTCTAAGTGCGCAGTAAATGGACTCCGGGATTCCCATCAGCCACTACCATACCATGTATGAATACAAGTTACAATTTAAAAAAAAAAATTACTTACAAATTACTACATTACAATACACTTATGAAAATTACTTATAATTGCCAAGCCCTAGCGACCCATGTTGATCCCAATTGTAGCAAGTCCATTCTTCCGACAGGAAAGAACGGTTAATTTAGAGTTGACAACTATAACTTATTTTTTCTTAACAGCAGAAATCAGATGCACCTGATTCCAAAAACCCTAAGGCTCCGTTTGGTTGGAATGAATTGGAATTGAATTAGAATTACAATCCAAAAAAATTGAAATTAAAATATTGGGATTGCAATTCAATCTCAATTTATTTGTTTGGGAGATCTTAATAATTGACTAGAATTAAGGTTCTAATACCAATTCTTGCGTTTGGATGCTTCAAAATTTGGATACTTTAGAATTGAAATTAATTTGTTACTAGATAATTAATACAATTTATACTTCATGTCAAATTTTTTTTTTTAAAAAAAAACTTAATTTCCTATGTCAAAATAATCTATCACGGATATGTATAAAACAAAAAAAAATCATTGTGTACATGTATATTAGATTACTTTGTTATCCTTTAAACTAATCCTTTTTGAAAAAATAATTTTTTATTTAATTTGCTATATTATTTTGTGATTTATTATGTACACACTTTTTTGTAGGAAACAAAAGAAACATTATTGCGTAAGAATTATTACTATGATATGTAAACATCCTTGAGTCCCTCTCTTTTATTACTTTTCAAAATTTTTTAATTTTTGGTTTATTGATTTTTTCCCCTATATTAGTAAAAAATATTGTATATAATATAAATTCATTTTATGAATATTAATTTCTATTATATATGTTGACATTATTTTTTGGAATTTGCTTAAAATTTTTTAGTTTTAGTATATAGTTATATATGAAAAAACATATACTTAAAATTCAACTTACAGAATTTTTGATGAAAAAATGCCATGTATTATTTAATATATATATATATATATTAATATAGGTGTACATATGGAACAATTATAAAATATTTTTGAAAATTTTATGGTGTTTACTGTGTCATTATATAATAAAAAATTCTAACCCAAAATTAAAATATTTATCTATTAATTTTTTTGGGACAATTATACTTTTGATTTTTTCTCAAAAAAATATAATGTTAATTTTAGATTGATTTCGTTGATGATGATGATGATGATAATAATAATAATAATAATAATAATAATAATAATAAGAAGAAGAAGAAGACAAAAAGCTGAAAAAAAGAAAAACAAAACGAAAAGAAAAAGGGCAAGGGCTGAAAGCCAAAAAAAAAAGAAAAGAAAAGGACTTAAGGGAAAAAAGGAAGAGATGACCCGTTTATGTTATAACCCGGAAATGACCCGGTTTAGACCCGTGAATTTTTTTTTAATCCCTTGAATTTGAATTCCAATTATTTACCCCCACAAAAGAATTAAAATCAAAGAATTGAACCCAAAATAGTATTACAATTCCAATTCTTCCACTTCAATTTTTGTTAACCAAACACAAGAATTGGAATTAAAGAGCTCCAATTCCAATTCTTGGTCTCAATTCAATGCAACCAAACGGAGCCTAAGTAAAGATTCCAGTGCTCGGGTTGCTTGTTTTTCAGCTTTGTTAGTTACAAGTTTACCGTAGGTATGAAGAAGCCAAGCAGGGTTGATAAACAATCCCCATTTCTCCATTTTAAGATGGCTACAAACATATTGCAAAATTAAATAAAATTTCTTCAGCTTTAAAAATTGAAAGCACCCAACAAATTACAATCCTGCTTTAAAGTAACTGTTGTGGGTTTGCTGTCTCATACCGTATGCGCCTTACTCTATCTGTTTGAATTTATCACACATGGTTCTCAGTTTGTGTATGATATAGATAAAACACTCGTGTGTCCAAAAAAATATATATATATTTAAAAAATAGACCAGGTTAAGAATATGAAAAATATAAAATTTTTTCTTTTGGGACAGATAAAGTATATTTTAATTCCAAGAATAATATTCATCTTTTGCACGTTTGTGTGTATTATGTATCTATAGTTAAAGCTGTCATCCCCAAATTAATATAATGGTTACAAACTCGTTAGTAAACATTAATTAAATGTAGCCCTAAAAAAAATCATAGATTATCCTTTGCTAGCAAAACTGAATTGTCCGAAATAAATAATAACAATCAAAATGTCTCGAATTTTGTTCTAGATATGGGGAAAAAACTAGGTGTAAATAAACCAACGAGCATAAATTTTGTCGATCCGAAAAGAAAGAAATACATTGACCCAAATATACGAGTCTTCCCTTTCCCACGCGTAAAGCAGTAAAACACAGCATGGGATATCTTTCATTCGATACCATCCTTGACTCTCAAGAAACTACATGGAGTATTTAAAAAAATTATATCCTACCTCTATACTGAAATATTGTTCAGTTTGAATTTTCACTTTTAGTATAATACTAAATGCAAAAGTTTAAATTGGATAATACTTTCATAATGAAGGAGTATGAAAGATTGGTTCCGTTTAGACCAACGTGCTATGCTATATATATACACACAACCTAGATCGATCTGAACCTGTATATTAACATTAATGCTTTAAGGTTATTTTTTCTTTTTTCTTTTTTCTTCTTGGTGATCAATTATTTCATGCGAGTATATAGCATCTGTTGAGGGTCATGCGGCAAGGATTATGAATCCCACATCGGAGGCATGAGGACATGTGAATCAGTTAATAAGTAAGGTGGTCTCAGAACCCATTAGCTTGAGCTTTTGAGTTCAGATGAGTCTTATCTTACTTATTGGGTTCAATGTCGTGTTTTCTCCTCTGGATAAATCCCCAACAGTGGTATCAGAGCCCAGGTTGGGCCAGTTGGGTGGGTGATTTAGCCCAAATTATCTCGGTTGATCTGACTAAACCCAGGCAGTCAAAGGCTCACTACGAGCGGAAGCGTAGGGATGGGCGGCTCAATTACTCAAGTGGAGTATAGATTTGGGCTTGTCAAGATAATTTGGAAGCCCGATGTGAAGATTGCCCATAACGGGGGAGAATGTTGAGGGTCATGTGGCAAGGATTATGAATCCCACATCGGAGGCATGAGGACATGTGAATCAGTTAATAAGTAAGGTGGTCTCAGAACCCATTAGCTTGAGCTTTTGAGTTCAGATGGGTCTTATCTTACTTATTGGGCTCAATGTCGGGTTTTCTCCTCTGGATAAATCCCCAACAGTATCATTTGCGAACATGGGTCACATAGATGCTCTATTGTTAATCTTGTGACGTATGCTTCACCAAGGTTAAACATTCCGTGGTTTCCTGTAGTGAATTACGCGAGTATTGGTGATCATACTTTTAATACTTGGAATACGATTTCAGGTTCCTGTTATGATTTGGAAAAGGGCATATTAATTTCTTATTAAAAAAAATTACAAAAAATGAAGGAAAAAAATACGGAGTTAATGTTATATTGAATTTTGACTATTTTTTTACCATTAACCATTCTTGATTTTAGTTCGGTTTGATATTAGTATTATCATTTTACGTGATGGTAGTTTTAATAAGCAACGATCATTTCCGGCCGAACTGGAAATTTTTCATAATCATTAATCTAAACTTGCATTTAAAACATTTAATTTAATTCTTGGATAACTACTTAAAATCTGTCACTAACCACATTTAATTGGAGTTCTGGTTTTGTTCATTTACACAGGTATACGATTAATTAATTGGAAAAAAAATTAGCGGCCTTCGCTGCGGAGATTAGAGAATGGCGCTGGATGGGTCATCTGAGAGCTTGACGTGCCTATTGCCAAGCACGCGGCCGCCGCTGCTTTTTCCATACCATTTCTAATTAATTTTGTAATTAAGAAAATATATAAACTTTTAAATTAATAGTATAAGAGAGTTTTTTACCCATTATTATTATTATTTTCTTACTTACTTTAGTACTTTATTAGTACTTAATTAGGTCATAATCAGGCATAATATAGGTCATGGTTTCTACTCAAAAAAAAAAAAGTCATGGTTTCAGTCTACCGAACCGTTGAAAGAAATGGTCAACAAGGGCGGAGGAGTCACACTATAATGAATTAATTAATATGGCAATTATTTAGACCGGTTGACTACATAGAGAACCATGCTTTATATGATAGTGAAAACCAATATTCTAATAATAGGAGGTCTCTAGTTTTCAAGTTAGGCAAATTTACCCGGAGTCATTATGGCCCCTTCCCATTTTTTACACATATGATCCTTATTGTACTTTTTCTCAAACTTCTTATGTTTTGTAAGTTTAGTTCATGTCATTTTTTTTTCTCTCTTTATAAAATATCTCTAATTTTTAAATTAGCATATATCTCAATTCGTGAAGAATTTGTGAACGAATTATATATGAAACTCATAGTACTTCTCGAGATCTATCCAACAAGATCCATATCAAATATTTTCTTCGAACTTAAAAATGACTAAATTTGGATGGACAGAAATGAAGGAAATTTGTATGTTATTTGGATGGATATCTAGTTTAGAAAGATGGATAAATAACTATTTTATATTGATATTTCGGCACCGACATACCAGAATCAATCGAAAAAAGTCAATGCTAAAAAGAAAGTTCAAGTTCGTCAGTCTGCTAGATTGAACAAAGATTCAACTTTACTTTAGGATCAAAATTGTAATTGATATATGGTTTAGTATATTCGATGTCCTACTTTTTTCGTTATTATTAATAAAATTGTTTTTTGTTTAAAAAAAAACCCCTAATTCAATTATAGTGACTATCATATTCTTCTTGGTCATTTAAAAATTAAAAAAAATAAAAAAAGCATATTTAAAAGTTTTTTGACAAACTTTTTATATGTTAATTTTTCATTAACCAAAAAAAATATATAACGACGTGTAAAATATATTTTGGATTCAAAAAAAAATATTTTACTTATTCTAGATATCATTAAAATTAAATCAAAAGGGATGCGAAAATCACATTATATATTTCTTTGTCAACCTAACCATTCATAACTTCTTAAAAAATTAAAATCGGAGGGGGCGCGGCTGCACTGGCTAGGCCCCCCTTTCTCTCCGCCTCTGCTTGGATAAACTTAAATAAACTGATGAACTCGAACAAGTTTCTTATCATCATCAACCTTTTCAAAACTATCAGATCTAGATGGTGACACCAAACGAATCAGATCAATCTCCTCTTGCACATCACTAGCACTGTCAGCAACAGATGGGTGGCGGTGACAGCTGAGATATTGTCCACCGTCAGCACTCTCACCAAATTGATTGATGAAATTATCAACATTAATGGCAATATGAAACGTCATTAACTCCAATGAGATCTGTAAAAGGAGCACCACTCCCTCAGTGGAAAACGAACTTAAATCCTTTTTAACTTTCCTTTAAACTGTTTGCATGAATCATAAGCTATTTTGCAACAAGCTCTTCAATAGGCCTCTGCCACCGCTGCTTTCCTGGGTCCTCCTTCATGGCTCTCTCCAGCGCTTCTCCGCTTTTCCTCGCGGCTTCGAATTGCTTTTCTAGCTGCATTATTTCTTGGTTCATTCTTTGAAGGTGCACATTTCCGTGTGTATGAATGATACGCTTAGTGGCATATCATTCATCGTTGTTAAAACCATCAGGGAGGATAAATTAGGGGATGGGTTCTTTTGATCTTTGAGATCTGTTACATATGGTGTGAATAGAAGCATGGCCAAAGGTGTAAACCCTTTGACCAGGGGAGATAATAATCAGGGCTACTTCTGCACCACATAGGATGATGAGTTCGTGGCCTGTATAAAAATGTCGGATCAGCGATTGGAGAAAAGTTACTTGGAGGTTGCTTTCGTCTTTCACCTTCACCATTTCGATTTTTTGGTGGCCTTGGCTGGTCCTTCTTGCAATAAGAATTTAGTAGGAGAAAAATATGGTTTGATAGATGTGTGTGGAAGGAGCGATGGTTTTTTATTTAATGGAGAATGGAAGAATTTATAGACAGTTCAGTGTGTGACTTAGTGGCCTAGATAATGATATTTATGAACTGTGTTAATAAAAACTTCCTTACCATCATCAAAATCGTATCTTGTAATCCGAAAATGATTTTACTGATTAAATTTATGAACTTGGTTTTCTTTTTCCCTTCTGGGGGAGTGTGTATTTGAGTTGATTATTACATTTTCTTTCAATTTATACATTTATTACTTCAGAGTAGCGTATCCCTTTATGATTACAGTATATTAGTGTTATTATGAAGGTAGAACAAAAAGAAAAAATACGGAATAGAAAATTTAAAATGCGATTATTTTAGAATCAAATTATTTAGAAATAAAATTCTTAATATCAAATGGACCTTCTATATGTAACGTGCATAAATAAGTAAATTAAACGCGTTGAAGCTAGTTCATCACAACCATGTTAAATCCCTCTCACAATGCTGCATTTGCAATTGAATCAATTTACGATTTACTCAATGTAAATATGGGAAGGGCAATCAACATATATACTCCTCATCATATAATAATAGTTCGCATCCTAGCTCCTATACTGTGAATTCGGGACCATGCTGCTTAAGAATGCAAGTATTCTAACTCCATATTTGTATTAAAAGTTACATTATCTTGTGAATGCGTAAATTGGATTACGAAATTATTGAAATTAATGCAACTCATAAATAAGAAAACTACCACGATCTTTTTATATCATCACATTGCCAAAATCGCTATATACGCGATATACTTTATTATGAATTCAAATTTGTCTTTCGACTGTTAAAGGCTCAAATTTGACTACTCGCTAAATAATCTTTCTACACTAATAGATTATCGAAATTGACACACGTGTCATATTATATGCGCCTATATTTCAGGTATGTATCGTACTCTACATTGCCAGACATGTGTCATACAATTATCCGATTACCACAATCGCTGTATAAATATTGTTCTATATACATACTCAAATTTGACTACATAACCTTTTTACTATTATAGGCACTAATTTGGCTTCTCACTACATAATCTTTCTAGATTATCATATTACCAAAATCAATATGCGAGTCGTATCATACGCACCGTATTATATAGTAGACTCAAATTTGACTACATGTGGAGCATACAAAACACGTATAGTGTAATGGAAGATTATTTCATGATTAGGGTTATAGAGCATACAAAAAATAATACATCTTTGTTCCGAAATAATTGTTCAATTTAGATTTTTTACTTTTAGTAAAACGTACTATGCACGTGCATTGCACGACCGGTTTTAAAAATGTTAGTTTCTTAAAGTTTAAATGATATGAAGTCTCAAGGAATGATTTTAAAGTGAGATATGCATCATACTCTATATTGTTTGATCTGTACTCGTACTCTTATCATATTACCACGATCGCTGTGCAAATATTGTTTTGCGTTATATACTCAAGTTTGACTACATAATCTTTCTACTGCTATAGGCTCAAATTTGACTACTCACTACATAATCTTTCTAGATTATCAGGTAACCAAAATCGATATGCATGTCGTATCATACACGTCGTATCATATAGTAAACTCAAATGTAACTGCATGCGAAGCATACAAACCGCACATAGTTGAATCGATGATTATTTTCCTAATTAGGGTTATAGAGGGAGCATATGCATGGTACTCTACATTGTGTGATCTGTGTCGTACTATTATATATCAGCTTACCATGTTCGCTGTGTAAATGATGCTTTGCATTATATACTCAAATTTGACTACATAATCTTTCTAATGTTATAAGCTCAAATATGACTACTCACTACATAATCTTTCTAGATTATCAGGTTACCAAAATATATACACATGTAATATCACACAGACGATATCATATTGTAGACTCCAATCTAATTACATCATACAAAACATGCAAATTTTAATGGAAGATTATTTTCCTAATTAAGGTATAGAGGGAGCATACAAAAAAAAAATACATCTGTGCTCTTAAATATTTGTTCAATTTAGATTTTCACTTTTAGTACAACGGCGTACTATGCACATGCATCGCACAGACAATTTTAAATGTTATTTACTTAAAGTTTAAATGATATGAAGTCTTGAATTTTTATACAAATTATTCAAGTGTATTATTGCAAATGTATATTTTATATGAAAACTCTCAAGTATATATATATATATATATATAGATATTATACTAATAAATATGTATGTATTAATAAAACTTTATGTAAATAGTTAATTTAATATCTATCTTAGTAGAGTACCTGATTAGAAGGTTGCCTATTAAACATGCATATACTAGAATATTCTACACTTATAATCACTTTTGACATGTCAATTATAATTAGATTTAATTTTGCTGAACGGTTCAATCAAAATCAAATTACTGGGCACTAGAATTTTTCTATATATATATATATATCTATATGTAAAACGTTAGTAAATTAATAATCTCTAAATTAATAACTTCGACTAATTAGTAATTTCTCTATTCCGAACTTGGGATCAGTACAAGAAATGAGCAAAATTGATAAAAATAATAAAATAATAATATTTCAAAAATATCTCTATACATTTATTGGTCCCGACAATACTATAAAATTAATACCTCCCCTAAATAGTAAAAATAATCATAAAATTATAAATATTTATTAAATGACGAACTATAAATTCTTCTTTTTAGTTCTTCAAGTTGATATAAAATATAAATGGATTTTAGTATCAAAAAATATTTGAATACTTGCTTGATTCGGATGGTAAAGATAACAGAAAATTAGACAATTTAGTAAGGGTTCTTTTTTCTTTAACGAATCTCTTTAAATTAAATAATTTATTAATTTATCGATTATTGATGATTCTCTAACTTAATAAATTTTGGTAGTTCCACCTCTATAATTTAAAGAAGTTTTATTGTATATTGTGTCTGTGACCACACCAACTACTAATCTTAATTGGTAAAGGGTAAGAATCTCAATTTGTGAGATATCTGGTCAAAGAATTTAAAAGTTAGTCAACGCAAATGGCAATTTTCCAACCCATACTTATAGTTGAAGGTAAAAGAGTCCTAACCAACATACCAGAACTACTTTAGTATAAATAATTGTACTTTATCAACACTACAGCCCAAAAAAAGGAGAAAATGAAAAAGGAAAAAAAAAGAACCCAATATGGATATATAGTTTATGTTAATATAATGTTGATCTTGTCACGCCTATAGGCGTTAGTTTGTTCATATATATGCCTTCCTTCTATTAAGCGACAAGCAGGATTTTTATCTTCCAAATCCACAAAGGAGAAGAAATAGCAGGCCGCGTCTATGTTAGCTTGTAGAAAGTGTTAAATTCCATTCAGTAATTGGAAGACTTTCAGTTGAATATACAAGCATATAAGTACTCAATTTCAAGTCGACCAGAAAGCAATCAAATTAGGTTTACAAGGATCAGAAGTAAAAAGCAAGCAATAGACGAGCAACTTTGACTCAACTCAAACGCCCAAAAGTCACCAAATGGACGCGACCTTTGGTTCCAGTTCACATGTAACCACGGGAACTACCGTTATCGGAGTTACCTAAAACGACGGAGTTGTGCTCAGAGCAGGTTCACGGACCAGCACTGGTATGTATGTCACCAACAGGGCTTTAGACAAAATTACACAACTAACAAATAACGTGTACATTTGTCGGTCTGGATCGGCAGCTGATTCGCAGATCATTCCGGATTATGTTTGACTGTATCTTGATCACATACGATACAACTCGGGCAATCTGCGATTGTTAAAGTCGCTGCGAATCTCGTGAGGTGGATAGCCTACAATAACAAGAGGATATTACAAGCTGGAATGATAGTTGGTGGATGGGACAAATATGAAGGTGGGAAGATATATGGTGTACCACTTGGAGGAACACTCATTGAACAGTTTTTCAGTATTGGAGGTTCAGGGTCAACGTACTTGTATGGGTTTTTCGACAAAGAATGATAGGAAGGGATGAGTCAACATGAAGCCAGGATCCGGTTGTTAAAGCAATCTCTCTTGCCATTGCTAGAGATGGCGCCAGTGGTGGGGTTGTGCGGACTGTGACTATAAACTCTCAAGGGTTGACAAGAAAATTCTATTCCGGCGATTCGCTTCACTTGTGGCAGGAAGAGCTGGAACCACAGGACTCATTACTTGATTTTCTTCAATCTCAACCAAAACCAATGGAAAACTAAAAAATGGTCACACAAGCAATAGTTTGGGTGAAATCCTTTTTGATTCTCTGGGCACCGATTTCAAACTTCATGACTTATGCACTCTTTGCTTCCCATCAAAAGATTTATATTTTTTGAACTTAAACCATTGCAAAAAAAAACTCGTACGGCCAAGTTTAATCAAGCGATTGCACATTTGCACTGCGTGACCGACGAGTCAAATGGATACAAAGTAGTGGTATTGTCATACGTCCACCTCGCGATCATTTAAAGCTAAGTTGTTGAATTTGATAGTTGGGTAATCCATTCATGGAGATTGATTAATATGGTTCACCTCGTAGTTTCGACTTCCTGTTGCTTGTTTAAACTGTTGCTTTGTGTGTATGTGTGTTCTATCCACATGAAATCAGTAACTTAGAAGCAAAATAATTGTCCTAAATGACATGTGCTGTGATGTGCGTTAGCTGCTGTCTACAAATAGTGCAGCAATTCTCTACCCAGTATTTGACTATTTGGTGTTTGTGGTGGAGTGGAGCTCTCAGAGCAGGACAGGCCATGCTGTTGCTTTCGATTAGTACGTTATCAGATGTGACTCATAACTTAACTTTGATTTGACTGATTTCTTAATCATCGGTTTACCACAATCAATTTAATATATTGATGGAATATTTTGACTGTGCATACTTCCAAAAGTTGTTCCATGTTGATTCTGCTGAACTTGTTCTTTAGACAGGATCAGAGAAGGTGAATTTATTAGCAATTAGTAAACGAATTTGTTCTAAACTTTTTCTTCTTCTTCATTCGGTATATTTTAGGCTACCGGTGTCCGAATCGACTGTTTTAATCAGGATATACATTTGTATAATTTCTTCCAATTGGTGACTTATAAAAAACACTTGTGTACGATAAACTTAGTTCTGTAATGTCGAAAACTGCAAATTATTGTATAACGGATGGTATAGTTAGCTACAGAGTTGATCGTGTATAACTTGTAAAATCATGAAGTCCCCCTGTTGAGGCACTTTCAACGGAACGCCAAACGAAAAAGATTATTACTTCAAAATTGTTAAAGAAAACCAAAGATTCCTGGCCAATAATAGATTAGGCAGCGGAAACCTTGGAAGCCTCAAGATCAACCGCGAGCTTAAGGAAGCTGCAATCATCATCTTCAAGAGCCATTTGAATCGGGTTCGACCCGATACCGTCGGCTATGGCTAACGCAATCATCTTCATCTCCTCTCTGAACTCCTCAAGGTCGACTTCCCCGTTGTGATCCCCGTCAAACTTCTCGAATATCGAGTCGTATAGCTCCGCCACCTCCTCCGGCGGGGTTGCCACGTCCACTCCGAAATGGGTTTCGAGCAGCCGGAAGGACTCCAAGGCCTTGCGCAGCTCCCACCTCGACAAAACGCCGTCGTGATCCAGGTCGAAGGCGGCGAACTTCTCGTCGGTGCTCTTGTTGAATTCGGATTCGTTGCTCACAAAGTCACGAATCGTTGAACCGTCGATTATCACAACTCCCATCTCCTTTAATTACGGTAAATAATTTCTCTGAAAAGTCTGTTATGTAAATGTGTGTGTTGTGGGTGGAATTGGAGTTGCTACGGCTGAATTTATAGGGGAATTAATTGATGTTTGGAACATTCTTGAAGCAGAGGATACGTAGTAGTTTCTTGGGAGTGAAGACTGGCATCGAATAAGGAATAATAACAGAGATATTCTACGCAGTTAATGTGAGACGCGGGAAATTAACTAGAAAAATGGGGGACACAAACTCATGGATTGAACCGACCAATTTTATGCTCATTGGTTTGTTTTACAAATTACAACGTGCGGTTTTTCTTTTTTAATTTTCAAAAGACATCTTTCTTTGTTTCACACTTTAATCTTATTTAACCTTTATGCGTTAGTAACTTTTATAACATTGTTTAAAATATTTAACATGTATCTGATTAATCAATTATTTACTTACTATTTTTTTGTGAAATGTTCTTATTTTTTTCTAAATTTTTTTTCTAATTGTAAATAATACTTAATTTTCTTTTCCATATTTGCAGTGTATGTCACCGACAACAGTAACTAATCATTTAATTACTAAATGATTATACTTGATGTCATTCCCCTACCCAAATCTTATGCAAATTTCTTTTCCTTTCTTATCCTAGCTAGTACGAAAGGACGAAACGAAAAAACAAACTTCGTCCCTAAAAGCACAAGAAAAAGAAAAAGTTTGTACAAGTAATAAATTATGAAATAAACATGATTACAGTAATATGATATTTTCTCGATGCAAGTATAATTTATTTGGTGATCGTAATCGGCCACCGAACGCTAATTTGTAAACTAACCCACAAACCATAGATTGAACAAAAAATCTTCGCCTTAATTGTGTTTAGTTCCTTTCAGTCTAAGGTCCTTATCTGTTATCATTAATTCTGTTTGTAAGTTTCCTTTCAGTTGTTTAACTTTACCTGGAACTATTGCACTCGTCATCATCAATCCAGATCCAGCAGTGAGTTGAGGAAGGCAAAGTTATAATTATATTTCGGAAATGGAAATTTTTCATCATCATTAATATAAACTTTTATTTAAAACATTTAATTCTTGGAGAACTACTTAAAATTTGTCACAAACAAAATTTTGTCACAAATTTTCCATTACAAGATGAAGCAAATTTTCCATTAATGGCGGTAGATGGCTTGACCTATTGCCAGCCAGGCTTGCAACCGCTGCTGCTACTTCCGTAGCATTTCTAATTGATCTTTTGATTAAGAAAATATATACACTTTTAAATTAACAAAAAAATTTTTGACCATTATTGTTTTCTGGCTTAAACTTCAATAAGACCGAATTAAGGTCATGGTTTCAGTCGACCAAACCGTTGAAAAAATGGTCAACTAGGGTGGACGATTCAGACTATAAAAATTAATATGTCAATTATTTAGACCTGTTGACTACAATCGAAAACCATGCTTTGAATAATATTGAAACCTAAGTTCTAATAATAGGAGATTGATAAAATAATTTGGTGGTCTCTTGTTTCCAAGTATTAGCCATTAGGTGGGCACCTTTTGCCTTCCTCAACTCACTGCTGAATTGATGATGACGAGTATAATAGTTCCATGGTAAAGTTAAACAACTGAAAGGAACTTGCATACAAAATCAATGATAACTGATAAGGGCCTTAAAGTGAAAGGAACTCAACAGAATTAAGACTAAGATTTCTTGTTCAATCTATGGTTTGCAGGTTAGTTTTCAACTTTAGGTGGCCGACTGAGATCACAAAATTTTGAGAAGATATTATATACTCTATTACTTTAATCATGTTTATTTCATTGCTTTCGCTTGTACAAACAATTTTCGTTTTTTTTCCCCCCCTTTCGAGGGACGAAGTGAGCTTTTTCGTTTCGTCCTGTTGTAATGGAATTACATAAAGTACAATCAATTAGTTACTAATTGATTAGTGAAAACATCGATGGTAAACACTGCAAATATGGAGAAAAAAAAGTTATTGTTTACGATTAGAAAATAATTACTAAAGATAATAACATTTCACAAAAAATAAGTAAATATAATATTTTTTTTTATATATTATAAACTCGGTGTCGAAATCATTGCTACGACTAATACGGAGTCCAAAGTAAATGTAATTGATTAGATACATGTTAAATATGTATACAGTGTTATCGTAAGTGAATAACCCATAAAGGTTAATGAAGATGTGAAACAAAGAAAGATGTCTTTTGAAAATGAAAAAAAGAAAGCCGCACGTTGTAATTTGTAAAACAAATCAATGAGCATAAAATTGGTCGGTTCAATCCATGAGTTTGTGCCCCCCCATTTTCTAGTTAATTTTCCCGCGTCTCACATTAATTGACTAATTGCGTAGAAATATTATTATTCTTTATTCCATGCCTTAACTCCAAGAAACTACTACGTATTAACATTACAGATTACAGAGGAATATTTTAGTTAAAGGTAAATGGGAGTTGTGATAATCGACGGTTCAACGATTCGTGACTTTGTGAGCAACGAAGCCGAATTCAACAAGAGTGCCGACAAGAAGTTCACCGCCTTCGACCTGGATCACTGTCACGCCCCGAACCTAGGGCCTAGTTGACACGCCACAAGTACAACAAAGAACTATGTCTCATATCATACAAGTGAGTCATCTTACATTTTCTTTTTTTTTTAACTCTAAGATTGATAAATCCAAACTGCCATACATTATTTATCAAAAACAAATTACTAGAGTTTTATGTACCGAACTTAAACTATAACAAAATACAAAAGAACATTTCTTCAATTCGTCTAGTGGTCACCAATCTATCATTCTTCTCCTTCATACTCCCCATCGTCGTAATCGTCATCACTGTCACTCGAAGTATCTATTGGGGGGTCAGTACATGCAAGTTCAAGTACTTATGCAAACTCGAAAACATTTCACAAAAACATGATCAATTCAAAAATATTTCATAGAACACTTCCATTTCATAAAACAACATTTCACTTCGGAACTTTCTCATTTCAGAAATAACACATTCACAACTTTAGAAATTGAGACATAGTTATATACGTTATCATGATAACCTGTGCACAGTTCCGGATATAAACACGCCGAAATTAGGGATCATTTTAACTTAAGGCTACTCTCGCCTTAGGACTTGGCCTTTCCAGCTTTTTCGTCCCCTTTAACTTTAGTGATCACTACCACAATATCGTACGTGCATATAGTCTCAATTCCAAAATATTTTCAACATAAATCAAAGAAAACATTTATCACATTCCGTGCATAACAATCAAAACATTTAGTTCACATAAGCACTTAGACAAGCATGTAAATCGTGTAAAGGAACGCACCTTGACTTAAGCAACTTCCTTGTCAAGCAATTCAACACATTTTTCTTCACCTAACACCATGCACATTATTTTCTTAATACTACTTTTACAATACTAATAACTTCTACTAATGTCTTAAGTATAATATTAAAACAATTGTTTTAAAATTTTTTATACTTGTGTACCATAAACCACACTAGAAATCATCCCCATGAAAGATTGGAGGGGTCACCACAGTCCCACTTAAAATCAAACCTCCTTAGACATGACATCTCTTAGTGAGTTGTTAGTATATAGTTAAAATCTATGTTTAATATAATACTAGTAAGTTTTCGCTAAAGTAAACTTTAAAACTTTAACTACCATTCACTATTTACGAAAATATATCCATATTTGAAAAACATACAAAATACTACTTTGAAAGAAAGTATAATATAATAGGAGAATAAATAGTGCTTATTTAAAATATCATATTATTATAAGTAAATATATACTATTATTTGAAAGAGATCACATTACTACTAACAAACAATATATCACTACTTAAGGAAATGTACTAATAATTAAGAAAATATATGAAACATTATTTTGGAAAGAGAATAAACTATCAAGAACCATATATATTATCCTTTTGAAAAGAAGGCACACTACTACTTGAAAAATATAGCTCATTATTTTGTAATATTATTATTTTGAAAGAAAACATACTACATAGAAAATATAGCTCATTATTTGGGAATACATATTACTACTTACAAAATTAAAGAAGATATAACAATCTAGTTGCATGGCTTACTATTTAAGAAGTTATCCTATTACTACCAAAACATGGATGATACTTGAAACCATTAATCTAAACATTCCTAGAATATATAACAATAGACATTCAAAGGCTTGTATCATAAATAACACAAGGAAATTTATCTATTAAAATTATAACCCTAATTAACAGGAGGAGTTTGAAAATTACCTTTTAGAAGACCCTTTGAGACTCTATAATCCCCAAAAACTACCTTGATCTTCCTTAAAAACTACTAGGAAATTTTTGAACTATAGCTAAGATTAGTCTTTCACTAAGAAGTGTCCAATGCTTAGCAAATTTTTGGTGTACCACAACACAATGGGAGGTCCTCTATTTATAGGGGGGGATTTCACTAGTCTTACCTACCCCTTCATTATTTTTTTTAATATTTTTCTCTATTCCTACCTACCCCTTCATTATTATTTTATTCCTAACTAACCCTTCTTTATTTTTTTAAATATTTTTCACTATTCCTACCTACCCCTTCATTATTATTTTATTCCTACCTAACCCTTCATAACTCTTTCACATTATTTTAAAATTTTTGTAGGATGACCTTTACTATTCACATTATTTTTACGATTAATGGAAGCTTCTATTGTTATTGTAATTATTGTTTCTATTATATTATTTTTATTAGTGTTAATATTGTTATTGTTATTATTACTATTATTATTATTATTTCTCCACATGTAAGAAAACTTAGGATATTCTTAATTTAAATTAACTTAGAAAAACCACATTTTTACAAAAATATTGGGTATTACATCTTTCCCTCCTTAAAAAAAGTTTCGTCCTCGAAACTTACCTAGTGGCCTCTTCAAATAGGTGAGGGTATTCTAGTTGAACTTTGTCTTCTAGCTCCCACGTAGCTTCCCTTGGGGTGTGATTTGACCATTGTACTTTTACATAGTTGATGACTCTATTCCTTAATACTTGTTCCTTTTGGTCAACAATCGTAATAGGAACTTTCGGACAAGACAGGTTTTCTTCGACTCGAAAATCTTTATCTTGTTCCAGGATTTGGCCAGAGTCATGGACACACGAAGTTGCGACACATGGAACACACTGTGCACTCCTTCTAGTTGTGGAGGGAGAGCCAAGGTAAGCTAAGTTACTAATTTTCTCCAAGACTTCATAGGGCCCAATGAATCTTGGGTTCAATTTTTCCCGCTTCCCAAACCTTATGACTCCCTTAGTTCGGGATACTTTGAGGAACACCTTATCTCCCACTTCAAATTCTAGAGGCCGCCTTTTCAAATCTGCTCAACTTTTCTGTCGATCTTGGGCTGCCTTGAGTTTCTCTCGTATCACTGATACTTTATCTTTGGCTACCTGCAACAACTCTGGTCTTATGATATACTTTACTCCAACTTCATCCCAATATAGTGGCGATCTACACTTTCGACCATACAAAGCTTCATATGGTGCCATTCCGATGCCACTATGATAGCTATTGTTGTAGGAGAATTCTATTAGTGCTACGTATTCATCCCAACTTCCTTTGAACTCCATGGCACATGCTCTCATCATATCTTCAAGGGTTTGGATAGTCCTCTCACTTTGGCCATCAGTTTGAGGATGATAAGCAGTGCTAAGATTAACTTTTGTTTCAAGTTCCCTTTGGGACTCCTTCCAAAATTTAGAAGTGAACCTTGGGTCTTGATCAAAGACAATACTAACTGGTACACCATGTAATCTAACAATCTCCTTGATATACAACTTCACTAATTTATCCCTAGATATCCCAAAACGAATTGGGAGAAAATATGCAGATTTGGTTAACCGATCCACTATTACCCATATTGCATCATAGCCATTCTTAGTACTTGGCAATCCTACCACGAAGTCCATTGTTATGTTTTCCCATTTCCATACGGGTATTTCTAGTGGTTGTAATAAACCTTCTGGCCTTCGATGTTCCGCCTTCACTTGTTGACAGGTTTGGCACTTAGCAAACATACTTGGCTACATCCTGCTTTATTCCCCTCCACAAATACAACTCCTTCAAGTCCTTATACATTTTATTTGCTCCTGGGTGGATGGAAAGTTTTGTACTATCTGCCTCCTTCAAAATCTCATTTATCAATTCCAAGTCTTTTGGCACACATATACGTCTACCTTTCCATAGTTTATCATTTCTCATTACTTCGAACCCTGGTAGCTTTCCTTCCTTCACCTTTTCCTTCAACTCCAGTATGAAGGCATCATCACCTTGCCTTTCCTTAATCTTTTCTAACAAGGTCGGTTGTAAGGTTAAAGGAGCCAAGACTCCTTCCATTGATTCTACTTGCTCAAGTCGTAATTCTTCCATTTGCTTGACTAGCATTAGAGCTAGATTTCCTGTTCCTTTCTGGCTCAAAGCATCAGCTACTTTATTGGCCTTTCCAGGGTGGTACTTTATATCGAGATCATAGTCCTTAATCAATTCTAGCCACCTTCTCTGCCTCATGTTTAGTTCTTCTCGAGTGAAAAGATACTTCAAACTCTTGTGGTCAGTGTATACTTCACAAAAGACTCCATAGAGATAGTGTCTCCAAATCTTTAGTGCAAAGACCACTGCAGCTAATTCTAAGTCATGGGTGGGATAGTTCTGGTCATAAGATTTTAGCTGTCTTAAGGCATATGCTATGACTCTCTCATTCTGCATCAACACACATCCTAATCTATTCTTGGAGGCATCAATGTATATTGTGTATCCCTTTCTTCATTGAACAACGTTAGTATAGCAGCTGACAATAGCCGATTCTTTAATTCTTGGAAACTCTCCTCACAAGCAGGGGTCCATTCAAATTTTGCTCTCTTCTGAGTCAACTTGGTAAGAGGTACGACCATCTTTGACAAGTTCTCCACAAACTTTCGATAATACCCAGCAAGTCCAAGAAAGCTTCGCACTTCAGTTGCATTGCTAGGTCGAGGCCAATTTGTGATTGGCACTATCTTAGCGAGGTCGGCAGACACACCTTCCCCAGAGATTATGTGTCCGAGGAAACTTATGCTGCTTAACCAAAATTTGCACTTGCTAATTTAGCATAAACTTTTCCTTTCTCAAGGTTTCCAGGACTTGTCTTAAATGTTCTTCAGGGGACTCTTTATCAGGGGAATATATGAGGATATCATCAATGAAAACTACCACAAACCTATCTAAATAATCTCTCATTACTCGATGCATTAAGTCCATAAAGGCAGCTGGTGCATTGGTTAATCCAAAAGGCATCACCACAAACTCATAGTTACCATACCTAGTGCGGAAGGCACTCTTGGGTATATCTTCTGTCTTAATCAGTAGCTGGTGATAGCCAAACCTCAAATCTATTTTGGAGAAGACTTTTGCATTCCCTAGGTGATCAAAGAGGTCATCTATTCTTGGAAGGGGGTACTTGTTCTTGATGGTGATCTTGTTGATTTCTCGATAGTCAATACACATCCTTAGACTCCCATCTTTCTTCTTAACAAACAACACTGGTGCTCCCCATGGTGATACACTAGGCCAAATGAACTTTAGCTCTAGTAGCTCCTGGATTTGTTTCTTTAGTTCTTGCAGTTCTAGTGGGGCCATTTGGTAGGGTGCTTTTGATATAGGTTGAGCATCGAGTAGTAGAAGGATTTCAAAATCTATTTCTCTTTCAGGAGGTATTCCAAGTATTATTTCAGGGAAGACGTCTTCGAATTCTTGAACTATCGGGATGTCTTTTATTTCAGTTTTGCTTTTTGGCTTCTCAATCACACTCACCAAATATCCTTCATATCCCTTATGTAACATCTTACTTGCTCTCATTGCTGAGATTATTGGAACTCTCGGGTTACGTACTTCACATCCCTAGGAACTCACATTCCCCTACCCTAGGGTCAGAAAATTCTATCTTCCGTTGCTTACAATCTATCTTAGCATGGTATTTTGACAACCAATCCATTCCAAGAATTACATCAAAGTCATGCATTGTGAGCTGCACTAAGTTGCCTTCAAGACTTATTCCATTAATGTTTATAGGGCATTTCTCATGTGTTAGGGTAGAGGTTAGTATTTCTCCTCCAGGTGTAGAAACTCTTAAGGCATTTTTCATAGTTTAGGGTCGCCTATTAACACACTTAGCAAACTTGTTAGAGACAAATGAATAAGATGCACCACAATCAAACAATACATATCCATGCATAGAGTGTACTAGTACGGTACCTGTCACCACATCACTTGATGTCTCTGCCTCCGCTTTGGTTAATGCGAACCCCCTTGCATTTGCCTTGGCTTTAGGTTCCTCGTCTTTAGTTGAAATCTTATCTCCCTCAGCTCTTTGCTTGGACATTCCCTTGACATATGTCCGCCTTTTCCCCATGTAAAACACCTGCCTTACATGCATTTACCTTTATGCATCTTGTTACATTTTTGACAAGGAACCCACTGAGGGTCTAGACGCCCTTTCTTGGATCCTTCCGATCTCTTCTTCCTATCAGCAGGCTTGAAAGATTTCTCAAACTTCCTCTTTCGCTTCCCAAAATCATTGTCTCTTCTTTTCATATTAGTCTCAACCTTAATTGCAGCATTTAGCAATTCTGAAAAATTTTAAGCCCCAGTTCTCACAAGTCTGGTTTGGATGCGAGTAAGCAACCATCCTTAAACTTAAACATCTTAAAGCTTTCATCTCCTATAACCGATGGAACAAACTCTTTCAAAACAATATATGGGCATCTTAAAACAATATATCACTACTTAAGAAAATGTACTAATAATTAAAAAAAATATGTGAAACATTATTTTGAAAAGAGAATAAACTATCAAGAACCATTTATATTATCCTTTTGAAAAGAAGGTACACTACTACTTGGAAATATAGCTCATTATTTTGTAATATTGTTATTTTCAAAGAAAACATACTACATAGAAAATATATCTTATTATTTGGAAAGACATATTACTACTTACGAAATTAAAGCAACTATAGTAGTGTTCAGCTATTTAAGAAGCTGACCTGTTTCGAAGGATTCCAGCACCGCATCTGTGAGGTCCTTCCCAGTATTACTCCATGTTTCTTTGAAGAAATCGCTCCCAAACCCGTCAGGCCCTGGGCTTTTATTAGAGTGAATTCCCCGCAATGCTTTTTTTATGTCCTCCCTAGTCACTGGTCTGATAATCCTCAATTGATCATGTGTACTCAACTTGTTGCCTTGCTCGAAAACTTCTTTATCCACTGGAACTCTGGCTATTGATTGTCCAAGCAGAGCCTGAAAATATTGGACAAAGTGATTCTCAATGCTGCTCCATTCTCGAAGAATCTCCTCTTCATCATTAGTAAAACTCCAGATACGATTCTTCATAATCTTCTGTCGGAGCTTTGCATGAAGAAAAGCTGTATTTGAATCCCTATCCTTGATCCAATCTTCCTTCGCCTTTTGCCTTAGAAACATTTCATTGGCTTTATTCACTGTCAACCATTGACCATACGCTTCCGTTTCCTATTTCCGTAGGCTAATATCATCTTACTGGTCACCAACTCTGTTTGGAGTCGAATTACAGCTTCCCAAGCTTTTTGTGTCTTGATCTGTATATCAGCCAGGTTACCCTTATTCAAAATCTTCAAAGGTTTCTTTAATCTTCTGAGCTTCTCTGCTAACTGAAACATTTTTGTTCCGCTAACAGGCTCTTTCCAACTGGATTCGACTACATCTTGGAAAGAAGGATCCAGCTTCCACATGTTAAAATATCTGAATGCTTTTGGTTTGCTGATGATCTCACCTCTAACATTGATTAGCATTGGCGTATGGTCAGACACACCTTCTTCCAATATAGTCACCAAAGAAGAATTTTGTTGATCCACTCATTTTGCATTAATCATAACCCGATCCGGTTTCACAATGATTCTATCAGTCCCCAACTGTTTATTGCACATTGTGAACTGAGATCCCACTTGCCTCATATCCTGCAGCTCGCACTTATCCACACACATTTAAAAATGCTCAATTTCATTCAGCACTACTGTTTTACCACCTACTTTCTCTTATGCATTCAAGAAATTGTTAAATCCTCCGATACAATCCATGGTAAATTAATAGATTGTTGAATATCCATCAGGTCGTCCCATAAATCTTTTCTCTCCTGCCAATTATTTGAGGCATAAATACCTATAAAATAAAACTGAAAGTCCACACTCTTTAGCTTTATTATACACTGTATCCTCTGATCACTGATACTAATTACTTGTAGCCGAATTGAATCATCCCAAATTAGGCTGATCCTCCCTTTATAATTATTGCCATAGCTGGTCAATGTTTGCCAATTCTTCCACCATGCATGCTAAGGATACTCTATTTACAGACACGAGTCTAGCCAACTAATAATCTACTCATTGATCCCTGGATCAGGGTCAAGAACTTTTGCATCACCTTCCACATTTATCATCTCCCCATCTTTCTTACAACCTGATGTACTCCCCTGTGAAAACATCCTATTCCATATTCTATGCTTACGGGCCACACTCTCATTCATTGTGTCAACAACCACAGGTTTGTATCTATTCTTAATCATTACTATCTTCTGCTTAGTTTGGTTCCCTACCACAATGCCCATATCCTTGGTAACCCCTTAGGTGACATGACCTTTCAAGTAGCTGTTGCTGGAGCCTGTTGCTTCAATGGATTATTTCGACACATTTCAGCTGAGTGCCCATAACCATTACAACATTTGCAATGGATTAGGTTTCCATTCATATGTTACCCTTTGCTCCTGGATATTCTTATTTTCATCTTCAAGCATCTGGAACTTGATCTTGTATTTCCGTTTCTACCATAATTCTGGCATATTGCACACGATCACGATTAGCAGTGGCTTCATCAATGTTAATCGGAGTTCCGAGTGTACTAGCCATACTACTAAGAGTATCATTATTCCGGTACTTCACCTCTGTCCTCTCAACTGAATCCACACTGGAACCTTACTTATTTCCCTATAATTGATCCCCTTATCAATTGACCATGGCTTAATCACAAGGGGTTTACTTCCCAGATGGTACAAGTTGTATTTCAACACTAAATCAAGAGCATGTAAAGTAGCAAAGCGTACTACAAATAATCCAGAAGATAAGAGTATTACCTCATCCACTCCGAGATGCCCCCATAGGTTCCTTACATGCTTATTCACGATAGCATATGGTGTATTTGATCCCAACACAAAGCAAACAATCGACGGCTCCCAGTATTTAGCCTCGATGTCAACCTTGCTTGGTTGTACCTTACATATTTTCGGCCACTCTCTTTCTTTGGCAGAATGAATTCCAGATTCACTCCATTACCCTTCATCGCATCAACATTGAATTTTCTCCAAGGATTTTCTTCTGGTATCTTCGCCGACTCATCCGCCCATGAGATAAGTCTTCCTGTAGTTTCTTCTTTACCCGGACTCAACAGACTCAATTTAGGGCTTCGCTCTGGTGCCCTCTCCGCCACATCTGTTTCCTTCAATGGACAATTCTCAATCGACGCCTCAATTTCTTTGCTTGTCATAACTTCCTTCTCCTTAATCACACCATTATCAGCTTTCTTCTGCACTTTCCTTAGAGTTCTTGCCATGGCCAGGAGCAGGTTAGCAGTACAGAACGCAAAGAAGAGAGAGAAAACGTGGTACTTTTACTTCTCCTCTCTACTTCTTTTAGTTCCTAAAGTAAGTTACAACATTTCATTTCTTTATTTCTTCTTAAAAATTGTAAGTTATTTCATAATATTAAACTATTAGAAAGTTATTATATTAAAGTCTCTAGCAATAAAGAAGTTAAATACATCATCACTAAAATAATATTTTATTAATACTTTTACTTGGATCATTGTATTTATTTAAGAGTTTAAAACTAAAATCTAAAGACAATTATTCAAATTATTTATTCTAGTTATGATATATTTAACTTATTTATTACAAGAGAGTCTAGTGTAACAACATTCCAAAAGTTTAAATACTACAAAGTAACTTACAAGATTTAAGAAGAAAGAAAGAAATGAAAATGGTGTAACTTTTACTTTAGGGACTAAACAAAGTAAAAAGGATTTCTAAATCGTTCAATGCCCATTTTCACTTCAACTTGGACATTTGTGGAGAAACTAAAATAAACAACAAGCCTCAAATTTCCTTCTACACAATTAATGTCAGAAAAAGAGTTGTACTTTGCAGTGCACATTACTTGCTGATAGTTCATTTGGACATTTTTACCCCTGATTCTTTCCTTTTTTTCTTCTCTTCAACTTTCCTTTTTTCTTGTTCTTTTTTTTCAAACTTTAAAATCATATTTAACACAATTACAAATCTAAAAAAATGACAGAATAAGACAGACAATCACAGAAGGCTCGCCCTCAACTCCGGTAAGTTTTTTTTTTTTTAAGAAACGTTTGAAAAAAAAAATAAAAATTTCTACCGGCCAGAGAAGAACTGGCCCCTCCTTGAAGAGTGGTCGACTACCAACCACCCTGTAGAACTTTTGTTTTTTTAATCGCTTTTTGGGAGAAAAAAAAATTTACCAAAATTGAGGGTGAGCCTTTCCATAGTTATTTGTCGCGTTCTGCCATTTTTTTTAGACTAGGATTTGTGCTAGATCTAACTTTGAAATTTGAAAAAAAGGAAGAAGAAGAAGAAAGAAAGTTTGGAGAAGGAGGAAGAAATGGAAGAAAAGAGAAAAGAGTTTGGGACAAAAATTATCACTGAGTAATAATATAAACTACGAAGAGCAATTCAGAAAAATAATTGGTGGTTAAATATTTTTTACTATTTTGGCATTCATTTATTTACAATGGTCCCACCATTTTCATTTCTTTCTTTATAAAACTTAGAAATTATTTCATAATATTTAAATTATTAAAAAATTATTATATAATATTTAATAGAGAAGTTAAGTACATCATCACTAAAATAAATAATTTATTAACAGATTTGGATCTTTATATTTAGACCTTAGTTTTAAGACATTCAAAAATTTTGAGTTTTGCAAAATAATGCTTCTCTATCAAACCTATTACCCGCTTGACAATTTTATCCCTACCTTTTTTCCTTAAAAATTTTAAGTTCTCTCAATCTTGGGCTCAAAACATGAGCACGAGGTAAAAAATTTTCAATGCACGATGATATGATCCCAGCTTGCATAACATCTCTTTCCAGTACAAAGCGCAATCAAATGGGAACCGCCGCATTGGAAGAATTGCCACACATTTTGTCGAGCCATGAGAAAGAAAATTCAAAATTTTCAAATTTTCTAAGAAAAATGCCAACGACAAAATTGTCCAAGTAAGCAATAAGATGTGAAGGTGTTAAGCATGGACATTAGAATTTGCTGAGTACTGACCATCTCGGAGAAATATCGAGTGTAGTTGAGTGTTTCGCAATGACAATGTGACAAATAAGAGTGGAGGGGAAACCACGTCGATTCTCTCTCAAATGTGACGCAATTCAAACTATCTTACACAATGAAGGATAGCATCCAAAAGTCTTCCCCATTGCTTGGTAACTTATTCCTTCAACCTCCTTTCCATTTATCTTAAGAAGTCCCACTATCCTCACAAATGAGCCAAGTTGCTCAGTGAACAACAATTTAACACTAAATTCGACATCATTGTGCATCAAAATAAACCTTGAAATGATGCTAAAAATACTTTTCTTTTCGGAATGTTAAGCACTAAACAACCAAGAGTTGCTGTAATTTTGAACTTGATACAGATTGGTAAAGACACTGAAGTTGTAATAAGTTAAAATAAGTCCAGGACCAAAAACAATAGTTCATATATCATAGCTAATTGACCACAGAGAGACTTCAAAATAGCTACATTTGAATATTATAATCAAAGCAATATCAGAAGAACATCAGGGAAACAGTTACCTATGGAGAGCTTTCAAATGAGAGCTCGTTTATGTAGAAACATCTGAATGCATAAGCCTGAAAAAACCAAAGAGCCCATGCCAGAATCTCCGTCTCAGGTTGCTCTTGGCAACGTACAGCACTGATGACACTATTAAGGAAGTGTAACAGCGACTCTAAATTGTTGCCTGATTCATACCCAAAAACAAAAAAAAAAAAGATGGATAGTTTTTGCTTAAAAAGATCCATTCACAAGACAAATTAAACGCAAACATTTCTCCATACTCCACAGAATATGGTAATTTGAGAATAAGCAAAAAAACAATACAGTATTCAAAAGCAACAATTTATTACCCAACTAAAACAGAGAAAAACAAACAGTTCTTAAACCTATCATTATTGATTATGCTATAGCATTTGTACAAAATACCCAATTCCCTGAACAAGCACACTGAACACGAACAAGTTAACAGTAAACACAAATGACCAAATTTCAGCAAGAAAAATCTAGAACATTCATTCAAAGCTGACGACGGAAAAAAAGAACGGTAGGTTTCAAAGATCGATTAGAAAAAAGGTTCGAATATTTTCAACACAAAAAATAAAAACACCCCAAAAAATAAAATTGAGACGAGATTGATGTCGGGACATCTGAGGCACAAGAACCGGTATCAAAAAGATGAAAAGTTGTCATGCCAATCTATGACCCAATCTTGTTATCGGCAACGTACAGCACTGTAAAACGCTACTAAATCGACAGCGTTCCAGCGACTCTAATTTGTTGCCTTTTTCCGTTTCCAAATCACAAACATAATCCAGAAAAAAAAAATGCCGAATCATGTTGGAAGAATGAAACCGAAAACCGCCATCGGTAAAAGCGAAAGATCTGAAATCTGAATGAAAATTTCTGTGCTGTGTTGTTAACTGAGTGCGAGAGCTATATAAGGGGCGGCTGAGAAGCTCACCACAAGCCCATCGGCACACCCAAACTAGAGCCCTAATGGATCCCAGCCTTAATGGACTTTTTTGATTCGGCTATTGGGCTTAGTTTTTTTCGAAATTATAAAGCCTTGTTGATATTCACATATGTGTGTTAAATAATTTCTTTAAAACCAGCTTAGTCAAAGTGGTAAGGTGTTTTGGTTTCCTTAAGCGAGGTCTCGTGTTCCAGTCTCGTGAATGGAAAGAGTAATGTTGGAAGACCAACCCGTCTCGATACAGATTAATCTACGTGCAATGCACTTAGGTTTGCAAAGAAAATGGTAATCTAAAAAAAAATTCTTTACAAAAGTGTTTTTTTGAAAATAAAAATTAGGTTTGCAAAGAAAATAGTAATCTAAAAAAAAATTCTTTCTTTACAAAAGTGTTTTTTTGAAAATAAAAATTAGGTTTGCAAAGAAAATAGTAATCTAAAAAAAAATTCTTTACAAAAGTGTTTTTTTGAAAATAAAAATTGACTGAGGAAGAAACACATCTTAGGTCTTGTTTGGACAACTTTTATTTTGCCATTTTCTCTCATTTTACCTCTTAAAACAGCTCCTAAACACAAATCTCAATACTATCTAAACAACTTCTTAATTTACTTTTTAAAAAATATTTCAAAAATTATTTTTACACAATTTTCGTCCACCCCCACCACCACCCGCCACTGTCGGACTGCCCACTACCGCCGCCAGACCACCGCCGGCCGACCAGATTCCGGCCAACTTACCGAAATATGGTCGGAATTAGGCCGGCCGGCCGGTCGCCGGCTGACGGTGGTCCGACGGCAGTAATGGGCGGTCTGGCAGCGACGCCGATGGTGGAAGTGGTCCGGTAATGGTCTAAAAATATTATTATTTTATTTAAAATATTATCCAAACAATTCTTTAAATTTTATATCAAATCACATTTTAAATCACATCTCGTACCCAAATCAAAAATTAAAACAAAATGTTGGCTAAACAAGCCCTTAATCATTTACTTTTATTACAGGAAAATTAGAATGTTTATCATTTCTTGGTGAATCTGGCTTGTTTTTTTTTTTTTTTTGGTGCAGAGAAAAGAGGCCAAGGCCTAAATTAAGATGTTAACACTCTCTTTGGATAAGAGACACCTAAAATGTCATATTGAATCCAAGGAATCGCACCACTAGGAGGATCAGCCAGATGAACCAAACCTCCAGGACCACTCGCTACAAAAATGTAGTCAGATGATCTGCCACAAAATTCGCTTCACAATACTCATGTGAAATCTTAATCTCTCAACTCCGGTTGAGCAGCTCCTTGATTGCTTTTAGCAAATTTTTATGGATTCCAACCGCTTCCGTATTACTTGAAACCACCTTCACCGCTTCGGTGAATCTGGCTTGTTAGTTCTATATAAGAGGTAGTACGTCAATCGAGGCGGATTTTTTCGATGACATTTTTTCACAATTAGTCTATGATTTCGGCGGAAAGTATGTCATAACCATATGTAAGGCTCCCTGTCCATGACTAATATTTATATTTTTGTTCCAGAATTGACACCTCTTACTAGATTGCTCACAAAAAAAAAAAAAGAGACCCACCAACCTTTTGCTTAGTTGATTACCGTAAAAGTGAAAGATGTCAGCAGGTAGGAATCAGATAAGATTGTAAGAAACCAACAACCTTTCCTTAAAAGAAACAAAATGGCAATGCTACTCCATTCAGTATTTCAGTGCCCTGGTTAGAATGTTAGATGCTGCCTGTTGCTGCACGAAAAGGATAAAAGAAACACGAAAAGTAGCGTCCAACTACACACGTTAAATTTTGCACTCTTCAAAAATTTATCTCCCCCAAATTATTGTTTTTTTTCTTCCAATACAAATTATACTTCAAGTGAAAATTCAAACTGAATAATCATTTTAAAACAGAGAAATTTAAGTATAATCATGTAAGCTATTTTATGAGACAAAAAGAATAATATAAAAATCTAGTACTATAGTTTTGTTTTATGATGCGACAGAAGCAATGTGAAAACTTAACAGCTCACGTTCTTTTTTTGATAAAATAAAAGATAAAAGTCATATATACATTAGCCATTCTTTCAGCAGCAATTTTTTATCACCTTTTCCATATTAAAAAAAACAAAAAAAGATTTCTCATGTATTGTAGAACTACATTCTGGCCTCCAGTTACAGCCAGTAGACGCAAAATGCAGCAGAAGGATATAAAAAAAACTGGTAAAGATCGTAGAAACCAGAACACAGGAAACTATGAATCAAAGCCGAGAGATAACTTCATATCAATCGGAATTTACAATTTCTACTGTATTTTCTGGAGTCGTTATGACTTTCCAACCTCTAAACACTAT
Source organism: Oldenlandia corymbosa var. corymbosa (assembly GCA_949775105.1). Taxonomy (NCBI): domain Eukaryota; kingdom Viridiplantae; phylum Streptophyta; class Magnoliopsida; order Gentianales; family Rubiaceae; genus Oldenlandia; species Oldenlandia corymbosa. The sequence goes on along the minus strand of OX459121.1, from coordinate 21,041,905 downwards.
AGCCGATTTTATCTTGTCCACAAAAGAAAAAAAAAAAAAAAGGAGCTGAAACAATAAATTTCAAGGGCTAACTCATCCATACAAGTTTATTTCTTCTAGAATGACTGTTTACATAAGCCTTCTCTATAGTAGGTGGGAAAAAGAAGGAACTGGAAGGGAGCTTCCTCACTTCAGCAAATAGATTGAGATCGATCATCAAACCCAATGTTGCCGCATAATTTAGCCGGCACTTTATTAGCTTTTATACCTTCATTTTGTTTTTGCAAGTATGAAGTATCTAAAGTCTATACAGATCATCTGCACAGAAAAACCACAGGTAATCAAGCAATGGGCATGATTGGAATATTCCGAAACGTGAATATACTAAGGAGACAAACATCACACATTGCATGCATACGACAGATATTTTAAACCAGAGGCAGAATGCACATGACATGAAAAGAACATATTTGAATAAATATCTTATCGCACATGTGTGACACCTGTACCACGTACAAAATGCAGATTTCAAGCCACAACAACATGAGAAGTGACAAGTGAATGGTCTGAGATTTTCAATCAGAACACCCACGTTTCGATGTCTCACTTCACTAAAATGCAGAGTATGCATCTAGGCCAGGAAGCAGCATCAGAGATTAAGGCTAGAAAAAAAAAATCTAGAAGTCCCAGAGGATATGGAAAATGAACGAGGAGAAACAGAAGAAGCACCCTGTGCTTGCCTCTTCATTCATCCCAACAACTACCCATCAGAATAGCAAATTCAACGAAATTAAGCTTAAATTTCTTTCGGTCATCTATGTTGAGAAACTTGCCAATGGATGAAATAAAACGTGCCTCTACATTTCTTTTTCAAATTAACACAATATGCACGCATGGCTCTTAAGCAAAGTCTGTAAATTGATTATGAAGCCTATATGAACATCACATAAGCATCAGAGGTGCTTCTACAAAAGACTTCTCAAAGTAAAGGACTTCAGGATAGATGTCTAATTATTACTATGCGCAAGAACGTCCAAATTTATACGTGTTTCTCATAATAACCACAAGTGTATTCCCCCACTCAAGCCTCTTCCTTGCAACAGAACCAATACAAATTGATGGATATTACAACTCAGGTTAACATTCTGGTGGTAGGAGAAGGAGAACAAGGATAATATTCAAGAAAAATCTGTAGATTAAATTGATGAATTGGACGATTTATTCATGAATGAGTCTTAGTTAGACCATGGAATGATTACATCTTGTGTGCAACAAAAGCCTAGCATTAGAACTACTAGGTAGAAATGAGAAATTTGGTGGTAACTGACATAAGAACAAATACAATCAACATTGTCATGCTGTAATTACTAGGCCAAACATCCGTCACAGAATGAATGCAATATTAACATATGTGTCAAATTGCTGAAACAAAAGGACATGCAAGGCAGCAAAATAATCATTGCATTACAAGCAATGCTCTGCTTTAGACTCCCTAAACTTGGACTTAGATAACTTGTTGATGCTGTCAAACAGGAGAAGGCAAGAGAACAGACATGTTTCCTTTCAAGAAGCAAAAAATAGGTGTGGTTGTATCCATCCTAATCAGTAATCACCAAGAAAATGCAAAGAAATGATTTTGTTCAAGGAAGTTCTCAGTGGACAAATCCTAATTCAAAGAAGAGCCATCGACAAAATTTAAAGAAATTAAGGGTCGAAATTTATGACATGCAAAGACTAAAGAAGCTGAAAAGTTAATAGAAAGCTCAACGAAAGCCTTAAACCAGATGACATTGTAGTAACGAGTATCGACTCATTACAAGATCATATAAGAGCTGCAGTTTGTTTATCTCTGAACATAATCAGTCCATAGCAGGGGCTCTAATAATATACTGAATCTAAATTACTAACCATAACGCACAATCATGGGTAGGATTGTTTTTCAAGATTGTGGACTTCACAAATGTACTAACACTGAAGTTGAAGGCAGATAACTTTGTAAAATATACTTTCATGAACTTGTAGTTCCTAGGTTTAAGATAAAATATCCACCAAATCAGATAGCAAAACCATAAGACATAAAAACTTTTCATAAATCCATCAACATGCAAAACTAACAAATTTGACACAAGAAAGGAGGCAATGGTTAAGCTTAATAGTATGTCTATCAGATATAAGGATAAAAAAACAAGCTACTTCACGCAAATATCGAAAGTTGCAAAAGCCAAACATAAAAATGTATAACTAACAAATATCCTAGTACCGAACAATTAATCACATTACAGGCAACAAATTAACGGAAATGATTACAAAACAAAGGAAGTAATTCCATTTACCTTATATGTCTACCCCGAATGGACAATCTTAACACTCCATAAACATCAAGACATCACGGCATCCCCTTCACTAATCCCTCTTCCACTGCTCACACCAACGGCAACATCCCCATCTCCACTTCCACTCCCACTGGCACCACCTTCCACTGGCCACATCGGCCAACTTGTCACGGTCTCCACGCTATTAGCCCTCTCCACATGATCCCCTCTCCTACCACTGCCGCCACCACTTTCAGCCTCCCCAATCTGTGTAGGCGAAAACAAAATATCATTATCCCACACAACACGCCTATTCCAGTTCTCTACATTCCTAAGGTGCATTTCGTTATCGCGATTACTCTGCTGTTGCCTCCTCACTACGTTTCTCAAAATGCTGGTGAATCCAAACAAATCTTGCTCTTCATCCAACAACTCATCCAACCTCGCCGCCCCAATAAACCTTTCCCCACCATGAACCTCATGTTTTCTTGCTTCATTCTCAGTTGGCAACCTATGCCTACAAACCGGGCACGAGCAATTAATCTGCAGCCACGGGATAATGCAATCGGCGTGATAAGCATGGTTGCAAGGCAATAGTTTCGCCTCGGAGTTAATCAAGAATTGATCCTTACAAACAGGGCAAACAACGGTGGGATCTTTCTCGAGGAATGCAGAGTCCACGACAACATGATGAAGGGATTCAATGGCTGATTTCGAAGCCGGAGAATTATACTGAGGTGGGTTAATCGGGTGGTTGTGGTGGCTGACGGGGGTGTCAGCCGTCATGAGGTTGTTGACAAGGCGATGGAAATACGGGCTGTCGAGAAGAAAGGTGTCGTCGGCCGGAGAGGCAGAGGGGAAGGGAAAGGGGTTGTCGGAGTCCATCGGGGACATGGATTGGAACACGGCGGCGGAGTGATTGGCGGAGGCGGTGGGGTTGGGAGGTGGTGGGAAAGAGTCCATCTGTTCGAGGAAGTCATGGCGGCAGTGAGGGCATAGGGGAGGAGAAGTGGAGGAGAGAGGGCGGGGAAGGAGGACGCTCATGTCACATTCATGGCACCAGTAAGTGACGTGGTGGACGGCGGCGGAGGAATTGTCGGTATCAGTGGTGGCGGTGGCGGTGGTGGGTCGGGATAATGACATGTTTTGTTTTGAAGTGAGCTCCGGGGAAAATTATTGAATTTTAGTTGGGATAGTGGACTGGACGGATTCATTTTGAGCAAAGGCTTATTGGACTGGGGCGTTTTCTTGTTAAAAATAGGTAAAAAATGATTACTTCCATCACATGAACAATTCGAGTCGCTTTGGCCGAGTGGTTAAGGCGTGTGCCTGCTAAGTACATGGGGTTTCCCCGCGAGAGTTCGAATCTCTCAGGCGACGCGAATTTTTTTTTTTTGCTTTTTTAATCCTTTTTGTTAATTTAATTTGATGTTTTCCTGTTTTCACTGTCTGATTAATTTTGCGTTTCTCATTTTTTAATCTGGCATTAAGAGATCTTATCCTATGTGAATTGATATTTTTAAAAATAAGTTTCAATACTTTCTTTCACATTTACATGTCAACAATAGAAGTAAATTAAATCAAGCATTGTTAAAGAAGAATGCAGAGCACTGAATCAATAAACAAGGTGCACGTCAAATATATTAATTTAATCTGCAGTCCAACTTATTTATTGATCACTACATTAGATTCTATGAATCTATTCTCTTAAAAGAATTGAACTCGGTTACAAGTGATTGGGCTCGATTTATGATAATATGGATTGTACTCATTGATTAAGGAAATTCCAAAGCGCCAGAAGTAACCAACTTGGAGGAAAAGTTCAATATAGACTCATAATGTTTTAGGTTGGAATTTTATTCTAACTTATGTTGAACTCTCTAAACTTGATATTGAACTCTGGAGACTTGGTTAGAATTGATTTGCGGTCTTTTTAGGTTTAAAGTATGTGCGCAACGCACCAAGTTGACTCATCAACTTAGATATTTTGAGTTTGAAAATTGTACAATGGGCGTGTGACTAATTTGGAATTGTGGTGTAAACGTGAGGCTGGTAAAGGAATCGTGTCGGATTTAATGTTCAGGGGAAAATTAAGTTGGTTTAGATAGAGTGAGTTACTCCGTCTGAAAAATATTGTTAAGGACGGATAAATAAAAACATAATTCTGATGAATTTAGAATTTATTGGTTTAGTTTGTAGCTGAGCTTCAACACATTAGTACTGATTCTTTATCAGACTCTCTTGAGTACACATTTCACTAATTGCAATAGCCTTTTGCGTCCACAAGATTAGGTGTAATCATTCTTATTCTGTCCCAAAATAATTACTTAATTTGAATTAGTTTTAATACTACCTCTGTCCTAAAAAAAATAAGTCCACTTTGAGTTTTGAATTTTGTACTATTTTTAGTACAAATTTGAAGAGTTAATGTAGATTTTTTTTGAGACGGAAGAAGTACAAATTATATTAAAATGAAAATTCAAGTCTAAACTGAAGAATTTCGAGACGAAATGGAGTAAGAAATTTAATAAAGTGGCCTAAATGCAACTTATTTTTAACGAACATATATAATTGCCCACTATGTTCTCTATACGGGTTTTTAAAAACTAACTATTTATAATTTTCATTTTTTTATGTTTGATAAGAACACGTTTTGGTTTTGTTTCTATCTGAATTATGAAGAGCATGACATGGCACTCCACTATTTTTCACTTTTTCCTTTTTCCTTTTAGAATGTGTGATAAGTGTTGGAAATATAGTTATTTATAGATGTGAATGAGAAATATGTTTCTCGTAGGAAATAGAGTATAACTTAGTTGTTACTTGACTCGTGTCTAGGTGCAACCTACGCACACAAATGCAGGACTGTCATTCGCGGACCTGATCAATCCGTATCTTACAATCGGTTAAAAACTTCCAATGCCATTATTGGAGAGGTTATGACCGTTATTAAAAGGGTCATTATTCTCATCAATTTTTTTTTTTACATGAATTTGTAAATAACGAGAATAATAAGTTGACCGCCTTTATGACTTTTAATGTGGATTAAATTTGTTGTAATTAATTAGTTTAATTTGACAAATAAATCTAGCAATTTTGTAACCTTTCTTTATACCTATAAGTGCTATAAAATATCCAAGAATTCTTAGACCAAGAAAATTAACCCAAATTTCTTCATTCTTTTTTGCGAAAATCCTCCTACCTTCCTTGGTGTTCATCAAAGTCTTAGTTCAGTTCGCCGATGATTTAGTCTAAGTGCAAGACTAGATCATGTTATCCATTGTATCCTGGGAGACGGACGCTCATTCATCCTCAAGTACTCTGTGAGAGGGAGCGAATCTATTTTAAGGAGAACATGTATTCACGTGCCTCGGAATTTCTTTCCTATTTCTTGAATTCTTGTTGCCATCGCAAACAACTTCCAATACATTTTTTCTAACAATCTTAAAACAGACTCGAGATCTTATTTGTGATGCCAATGGAAATTCATACTTGGACTAAATGAAAGTCCGGGGAGAATGTGAATCTTTGGGAGCCGATTAAAACTAGATCAGCGAGAAAAGATGGAAAATTGAAGATATTAGACTCTCGTCGAGAATCTTATCAACGACACTCAATCCGGCGCACAGATCGACAAAGTGAAGCTGGGAGGAAAATTGGCTTTCGTAGACTGTTATGTCAATCAACGTTTAAGCTGACGAAACATGGGCATGAATATTTTTTGTTTTAAAAATAATTGATGATTCTATCAGGAATGATGCTTTACAAGCATGAGTGGTGAATGGACTTATCCATTTCTTGACACTAATTGACGTAAGCGAACATTGACTATTGATTTGTTTCCTATAAAATAATTTGAAAGTCAATACTGGTGATTTGCATATGGCGAATGAATTTGAAATTCACTTATGTATTTTTAAAGGAACATGGAATTGTGTTTTGAATTTAAAAATGATAATTTTCAAACTTTCAACAACGGAATTTATAAGATGATGACAATCTGGAAATCCAAACTAAATGCATAATGTTTTTTTTTTTTTGGGGGATTCCATATGTTATTATTCTATTAATGATCTGCAATGATGTAGTACTTAATTGAGTCATTTTGTAAAACCAAACATGCAACTATATGAGAAATGCATAGTAATACAAATAAGTATTGAATTTTAATTGTAATGATAGTTAAATAGATCCAGTGGGGCATTTAACTGGTTGATTGCCATGATGAGTTAATAATGGAAAAATTAAAACTAAAATGAACTTGAAGATGTTTCCTTCATGGTCAGTTATGGTGTTTCTATTTTATTTAAACCTTTTAATTTGGAATAGCACTTACATGCCATGGTCACCTTTCAAGCATACTTGTAATTGCTTGATTTAGACTGTTCACGTCTAATTAGCAGTACATGAATTGTCTGTAGCATTTTAATGAAAAAAAATGTGCTCATTTTTAACATGAGAAAAATGACACTAAATGAGAAATAGTTTGGTGTTCGATTGATTATATTAAATTATTCATTTTGCCTATACTTTGGTTATCTGATGGCATAATATAATAATTCATTTTGAATAATCGAATGTTATTATATTATTTGTATTTGAGAAGAGAAGATATATATCTTACGTGGTTCCATGTAATGGTCCTCATTGAGTCCATCAAAATGGAAAAGAAATATTTTCACAATATGAGTAATAGTTTATTTTGCACTTTTGATTTGTATATTGATAAATGATAGTGATGCCTTAGTAACGACATTTATATGCAATTGTTTGGCATTAATATGTGTCACTGACTCATTGGTATTTTATTGTTATCAATTAATTGAGAGTTACAATTTGCCAAGTTGAATGGACGATCAAAAAGGGGCCTTAATGGATTAAACATTACTTGTGAAATGGATTGAATATTTCATGTCCTAGGTTTTATGAGGTGACTATAAATAACTAGCAATATGGATTTAAAATATTAACTAAGGCGTCATAATGTAATTTAATGACGTGCATATTGTTAAAAGAATTGCTTGTGACAAACAATGCTGGAATATTCATGAGACTAGAATGGCCCTATTGCGGTTCATGAATATTTCTTATGAGCCTTTGTTGCAAGTACTTCGGAAAATAGTATAGCATCAATTGATCAAATGTTTGAATGCAATAATAGGAGCATGATGTTTAAAATTACTGCAAAGTCTTCGTTGTACGTGAAAGAATGTAGTAACATTATTCAACATTTGTGGAGAGAATATTGATTCTTTTGTCCATTTTATTTTGTGGAAAATTGACAAATTGATTGTTCCATACGTGGAAAGGGATAAATATGATGTATCCCCGTTGATATATATGTCTTTTATTTAGATATTGAACTCTTAGATATTTGTTCTCTATGAAAATATAGTCTACAAAGAGAATCTGTTCTCTACTAGACTAAGTTTGAGAACCAATAAAATAAAACGATAATAGAATTGGAAAAGTGGTACAATAGGTGAGAAAGGTACCAATAGGTGACTTCTTTGCACATCATAGAATTGTCTATGAAGTGACTACCATGTACTTACATGAATCCAATCAGATTGCGGACTGAAATGTCACAAGTTGATTAAATGATGAATTTGATTCTCTATTTCGGGTATTATCACCCAAATATGGGGGAAGTTTCTTGTCAAGTGATTATCTTATTAAAGTATCGTGAAAGAAATTGCGACCACCCTACAAACACTTGGGAGTGTGGGGGTCTTATATAAGTAATGCAATCAAACACTTGTGAGTGTAAAAGTATCTTGGTGTTGATACTTGCATTAAAGGCAATACAGATAAATCCTATAAAGTTGGATTATGTTTTATAGGTCTTGAGTACATTACAGTACCATGTAGTGGTTCCTTGTGTAATTTTTGAATTTGTCAAATTCACAAAAGAACACTATATATGATGCGATAAAAAGAATATGTAATTCTTTTGGAAAGAAAATGGTTCAAGTTGAAGAGCTAAGATGTGGCCAAGAGCCAAATGAAAATCATTTAGAGATGATTTTAATCCTATTTATTGGGAAATGAATCACGAACTTATATTTGTTCTTGTGGAGAATTTTTATGGAGAAGTCATAAAGAATGTCGATTCTATTCTGAAGAATCATACATGGAAGTAAGTTTACTTCACATAAATAATGAAAGTAAATAAACAATAATTTTGTTTAGATTGCTTAAAGTGTATTCTCTTGTGGTGAGATTGAAAGGATTCCCTTCAACGGGATTGGAGCAACCCGAGGGTTTCAAGCTCCAAGTACCAATAATAAAAATTGGTAAAGTCTAAGTACGCTTGGAACATGTTCAAAGATTACCAATAGAAATCAAATAGTATGTCTATGCCAAAAATACATGTGAAATCTAAGACATTTTATGTCTATCTAAGAAAGATATACTTAATTGTCGGTAGCGATAAAAAGTTCGACAAGTCCGTTAACATGTGAAACTGGAAATTCGACAGATGGGACTTGTTGATATGATTTTAAAAGGTTAAAATCATACAAAGAACTGATAGTCTTATTCCGAGTCAGACTCATAGACAAAACTCTTGCAGAGTTTGAATGAGAATGATTCTAGAGTTGCTAGAGCAACATTAAATGATATTCTTCATTTATCCTAGTTCCTTGGAAAGAGTATTATTTAAATAGAATACTCATGGATAATCGAGAGACTAATGCATCCAATGAGTTGCAGTAGATCAGATAAATGCTTATGAAGTAAGCTGGTGAAATGCACACGCAAGTAATAAAAGTGAAGTGCATTTGAATGTTGTTGTTGAAGTATTGAGGTACTGATGATATGCTTGTGTTGAGTTATATCATAGTAGATATCCAATTGTGTTAGAATGCTACACAGATACAAACTGGATATTGGATGCTGATGACTCAAAAATGCACTAGTGGCTATGGATATGGCTGTGAATGCTAGCCTGGATATACGTGTCTTGAAAATTCCTAAAACTAGATTGTGATAGCCAGATTCACAATGAAATCCGAATTGTGTATCGGATAGTTGTGAGACAAAAGCTAAATGGTGTCACTGGTTTTGAATAACATTTTAAAATGGGGATGATTGTGCCACTGATCTATTAATTAGAGATGTGGAATGACACGTTGTCAATTGTATAATGGTAACTCTCGACATTATCTTGTTATAGATATACTATCATTATGCAATTATTCTCAACTATAGTTATCTCGATTGACTACGTGAAGTCGATAGATAAAACTACGGATCCGGTAACCTGAGGATTAAACAAAGAGATATTTGAGAAAATGACAAAAGAAATGAGACAGCCGATAAAGTACAAAAGTCTTTTAAACGAAAACCCAACTTAGTTGACTGGAGATCCCAAGATCTAGGTTCAATGGGACAACCTAATCTTAAGACTTAGTGTGATCACTGTGGGGTAACCTCAGTTCATTTCTGTCATGAAACAATGATATAACGGATAAGGATAGCAAACTGTTGCTTTAATGACTCTTAAGTGAGTAATATCATTTACTCTAGACTTATGAAGTGACCTATGTATGAGAGAAGTGGGGCCGCTTCAAAGGAGAATTGGTCAGGCTCAATTCTTTAGAAACTCTCGTAGAATCAGGACGTGTTCATAGCCAAAATGAACAAAATCATGAGAACGGAACTAAAAAGAAATAGTTCCTGTGTATTGTATGTTGGTTTCTTTACACAATACAGCCGGACAGCTCAAGGACATCGCGTCTACTAGACAGCTTGTTAAGCAGACATACATTACAAGGGGGAAGTTCAAAGGGTAACACCTACTTTCTCTTTGCTGGGACCCGTTGATGAACATCAATACCTTGCCAGAAACAATTTTCATTTATGTGGGGATTGTTAGAAATATAGTTATTTATAGGTGTGAATGAGAAATGTGATTCTCATATAATTGGAAATAGAGTATAAGCTAGTTGTTGCTTGACTCGTGTGTAGGTGCAACCTAAGCACACGAATGCCAGACTGTAATTCACGGACCTGATCAACCCGTGTCTTACAATCGGTTAGGAACTTCTAATGCCATTATTGGAGAGGTTATGACCGTCATTAAAAAGGTCATTATTCTCATCAGTTTTTTTTTTTTTTTTACAGAATCGGTAAATAATGAGAATAATAAGTTGCCCACCTTTATGACTCTTAATGTGGATTAAATTTGTTGTAATTAATTAGTTTAATTTGACAAATAAATTCAGCGGTTTTGTAACCTTTCTTTATACCTATAAGTGCTATTCTTTTTTGCCAAAATCCTCCTACTTTTCTTGGTGTTCATCAAAGTTTTAGTTCAGTCGCCGATGATTTAGTCTAAATGCAAGACTAGATCATGTTATCGATTGTATCCTGGGAGACGGACGCTCATTTATCCTCAAGCACTCTGTGAGAGGGAGCGAATCTGTTTTAAGGAGAACATATATTCACATGCCTCAGAATTTCTTTCCTATTTCTTGAATTCTTATTACCATCACAAACAGCTTCCAATACATTTTTTTTCTAACAGTAAGTACATTAGATACGCAACTTTACGGCTTTTAAGGCTTTGTAATGGTTGTTTATCAAAAAAAAAGAAAAAAGAAAAAAAGGCTTTGTAATGGCCAAAACAAAAACTAAATCGTAGTTGTGCGTTTTTAGTTCATGACTAAAAAAGAAGGGTACGCTTTAATTAAAATCATTAAAAAAAAATTTTCAAAACAAATGCATAGTAGTGCCCTTCGCTTTTGCCTTGGGTCATGCTGTTGAGCGCCCTAATTTTTTTATTTAAATGCCCTGAAAAAGACGTATACACTCCTACAAAATGAAGTTACATTGTTTTTTTTTTTCAAAAAAAAAGGTAAGGCGAGGGAGGAAGAAGCTACCCCTTTAAGGGGTGGCGTTAAATAATCTCGCCTCCCTCTAAAGGGAGGCGAGAAAACCTTCGTCGCATGCCGAAGGTGTGGCGCCCAGAAGAGCGCCACATTTGTGCTGGTTGGCGAGCAGCACCAAAGGGTGGGTGGCGCCATTTTGTGCGCCACCCACCTTAATTACTTTTTTTTTTAATTTTTTAATTTTTAATTTATTTATTTAATTATTTTTAATTTGATTATTTTTTAATGTATTTGATTAATTTCTTTTATTTATTTTTTAATTATTAGTTTAATGAATTTATTTAATTCATGTATTTATTTAATTTATTTAATTCATGTATTTATTTAATTTATTTAATTCATGTATTTATTTAATTTATTTATTTATTAAAGTTTATTTTTTTATTTATTTGTTTGGTGGTTAAACAAATAATTTTAATTTAAATATTTGGAGAATGTTCTTTAATTACGTAATAAATTTTTATAAAAATTTATCATTTAGTTATGTAAAATTTTTTAAATGTAAACAAAAAATTATCATTTAATAAAAAATAAAACTTATGAATTTACTACCAAACAAATTAATTATTTATCATCCGTGCATCTAGCCATCCTGGAAAATTTTTTTTGGAAAAAAATATAAAATATAAAATACGTTGAAACGAAAAATTAGAAAGCATGGAAAAAATATAAAATAATTTTATTTATTTCTTTAATTTTTAATATTTTTTCTTCTTTTTTAAAAGAGCATTAATAAAAGTTCTCCATTTACCCCCTATGTAACTCAAACCCGTGACTTATTGGTCAAAGGTGAGATGTCTTACCTCTAGACCGTGCCTCGTTGTAATTTAATTTATACTATTACAAAGTCAAATATTTAAGTTAAAATTATTTGTTTAACCGCCAAATAGATAAATAAAAAATAAACTTAAATAAATAAATGAATTAAATAAATTAATAATTAAAAAATAGAAAAAAAAATTTGAAAAAAATAATTTCGGTTTGGCGAGCGTTTAGGGGGTGGCGCCAGATTTGTGCCCCACCCCCATTTTGGACAGCAAAATTTTCTCGCCTCCCTTTGTTTAAAGGGTGGCGCCTTTCTCCTGCGCCAGTCATGAACGGCTGGCGCAAATGCCTTTGTCACAATTTTTTTTAAAAAAGTAATAATAATAAAGGTAAAATGATCAAAATATAATTTTTTAAGGCGCTCAAAAGAAAAAATTAGGGCGCTTAACAACTTCCCAGTTTATGGTGTTCATATCAACTACGTACTATCTATCACCTACAACATTGTACAATATTTTTAATCACTGACTATAACAAAATTTAGGAGTGACCACTTCTATGACCGTCAAAGTTGTTCAGACTTCATAGTTTTTTTTTTTTTTTAAATTTATTTTTACACATAGAATGAGGCGAAAATCTATAGATGCACTACACTGATAACATTGTACTGTAACCTTGTCAGAGTTAGATTCTTTACTAGTCTATTTTTTTTCTATCAAAATAAATAAATCTTGAGCTGTAGAGTGTAGATGGAAGAATTTTCTATGTGTGTTATTAAAAGAAAACATGATCAATCCACAAAATCAACCCTGATGAAAATCAAATATGATTTGTATAAATCAATTATTTGTAGAGAACAGTTGAATTCCCGAAATATTGAATCCAACAAACAAATTCAATCACCAATCTTTAAAAAGAAAAAAGAAAAGGGGGAAAAAAAAAGAAGTAAACTAATACACACAATCGGCTAATCAAACAATCCATCTATGTACAGCTGTTGGTTTCGTACAAAACAAGCATATTTAATCAATTGAATGATTCAAACCGCTGAAGAGTTGACTTCTCTCTGGCGAAATATCTTCCGGGTGATTCGGTCGTCGGAGACGGTTCTCCTCCGGCCGGCATGTCCGCCAGAGCCGCCGCCATCCGGCGAATGCTGATCGACCGAGCTGGCTTGAAACTGAAAGACCTTTGTGTCTTGGAGAAGACCGAGGAAGATTGAGACAGAATCAGATAAACAAGGGCTTGAACAAGAACGAACAATCCCACTTTGAACAAGATGCCGCCGAAGTTATCCAAAATCGCTTCCATCATAAAATAAAGAGTCAACGGTTGTGCCCAGAAACTCAATGAAAAAAATAACGTTTGTTGATCACAAAAGAAAGTGTTTTCTTTTTGGGTTGAGTTTGAGATGTTGAGAGAAAGTAATTATTATGAGTTATGGAATCATGCAGAAACACTTCGCTGCCTTTTATATATTGGTTTGCCTGGATAGGGGAATTAATGTGATACGGAAGGAAAGCCGGCCACTTTGACTAGAAATGACTGTACAACATTGGAACTTGGAAGTTTCCTATCTCGCAATGCACAAGAAAATGATTATTGAATTATTAGGTTAGGTTATACACGTGAATAATTTGTGCATTATTTTTGGTTGGTTTGTGTTTTTGGTACCACTTTGAATACTTGTACTAATTAATATGACTCAAGAATGTCATACTTCTACTCTCTCTTTTTTCTTTTTTTTTTTTGATTTTTTCTAACTATTTGTATACAGGTTGAACCATGATAATCTCTCGTAAAATAATCAAGTCTCTTATTTTTATTTTACGAATAATTTGGATGTACTTACAAGAATTTTTAAATTTATCGAAAAGTATCAGCATTTAAGGGTTGAAGCATAAGTACGTTGTTAATTTTATATAAAAAAAATGTAAATCTTCCCACAAGTCTAATGTTATAATTCAATAAAAGATGTGTCTCCATCCTCCTAATATTAATTTGGATGGGTGTTGAAATGTATCATGCCTACGTGTTTGGATCAATTTGACCTGGCGAATTCAAGTTGGTTATATATTTTATCCATTTATGTTTGTTAAGACCTTTGGTCATGAATTGCTAAAGCCAACACGCAAATTTTTTGGCCATTCAAAGTGATGGTGACAATTATAAATTAAAATATTGAAAATAATTGCTTGTATGAGTCATTTCGCCTTTCTTTCTTTTTTTCTTTTTTTTTTTACAATTTGTTTTAATGATGATTTTATTAATCACTTGCCCAATATGATACAATATACGTGCCGTCATAGCTAGTGTCATACTCAATAACCCAAACCATATAAAAAGTTAAAAACTTTGTTTTTTTTTTTTATAAAAAAAATAAGAATAAAAAGACTATAAAAGAAACAGTCTAAGATGATAAAGATTAGAGTGGTGATTAATTTGTTTATTCCAACGTTTCAAATTAAATTGGTTTTCTTTCCTCCTTTAAAATATTGGGGGTGTAATTATAGGTTTATGATTTGTTAGCACACTGTTTAATTAGTGGTTTTTTTTTTTTTTTGGGGTATAAAGATAAGATGGATGATTATCTGACGTTAGCGCAACCATTTTTGTTGTGAAAAAGATTATGAACTCCAGGATTAGTTTCTTTCCAACATAAAGTACAGATAAATTCAAGATCAAGAAACAAAAAACTTGCAGGCTTTTTTGCTTTTTCTTGTTTTCCCCAAAAGTCAAAAGGGCTGTCTCGAAAGAAAGGTAAGTGTTACGTGAACGACTAATAAATAATGGGTTCCAAAACGGGTATTTTGAAGCTTGAGGTTCACAATTCTTTTACTGGGAGGCTACTAAACGCCCTAATTTTTTCATTTGAACGCCCTAAAAAATCTCAAAAAGACTATTTTACCCTTGAATTCATATTTTTTTTTAAAAAAAAGGGTATAGGCGATGGAGTACTGCGCCAGCCTTTCACGGCTGGCGCAGAAGAAATGCGCCACCCTTTAAAGGGTGGCGCACAATTTTCTCGCCTCCCAATTAAGGGAGGCGAGAGGAAACTTTACCCCCAAAATGGGGGTGGCGCAAAAATCTGTCGCCACCCCCTTCGGTTTGGCGAGCGTTTTGCTCGCCAAACCGAATTTACTTTTTTTTTTCTTTTTTTAATTTATTTAATTAATTAATTATTTTATTTATTTATTTATTTAAGTTTATTTTTTATTTATCTATTTGGCAGTTAAAAAATATTAAAAAATAAATAAAATTATTTTATATTTTTTCAATCTTTTTAATTTTTCGTTTCAACGTATTTTAAATTTTATATTTTTTCCAAAAAATATTCCCGGGACTGACTAGATGCACCGATGATGAATAATTAATTTGTTTGGTAGTAAATTCATAAATTTTAGTTTTTATTAAATAATAATTTTTTGTTTAAGTTTAAAAATTTTTACATAACTAAATGATAAATTTTTATTAAAATTTACTACATAATTAAGCAACATTCTCTAAATATTTAAGTTAAAATTATTTGTTTAACCACCAAACAAATAAATAAACTTTAATAAATAAATAAATTAAGAACATACATGAATTAAATAAATACATGAATTAAATAAATTCATTAAGCTAATAATTAAAATAAATAAAAGAAATTAATTAAATACATTAAAAATAATTAAATTAAAGATAATTAAATAAATAAAATAAAAATAAAAAAATTATATAAAAAAAAAAAAAAGTAATTAAGGTGGGTGGCGCACAAAATGGCGCCACCCACCCTTTGGTTGGCGAGCAAAAAGCTCGCCAACCAGCACCAATGTGGCGCCCAGAAGGGCGCCACACCTTCGCCGCATGGCGAAGATTTTCTCGCCACCCCTTAAAGGGGTGGCTCATTTCTCCCTCGCCAAACATCAAATCCGAGGGGCATGTATGTCTTTTTCGGGCGTTCAAATGAAAAAATTAGGGCGCTCAACAGCACGACCCTTCTTTTAAAGGTGTAACGAATTATTACTTGTTATTCAGGGACGGGAAACATGTTTTTTGGCACTCTTATTTGTTAGAAAGGTGACAAAAGACAACCAATATTTACAAGTCACGTAGTTTTCCTTTTTTTTTTTTTTTTTCCTTTCCATGAAAACAAACAAGTTACGTATTTTTTTTTTCTCTTTTTATATATTCATGGGGCTGAATAAAAACGTGTTAACGAGAATCCAGGTGAATATGCTTCTTTCTTCCATTTTTCTTTTCCCTTCCACCTTTTTGGCCACAATTCAAGAGAGAAACAATTTTATTCTTTAAATTTATAACATTTCCGAACCAATTAATTATTCCCTCTATTCCAAAATAAGTGTCATCTTACACGTTGCACATAGTTTAAGAAACTCTTAAATATGGTAATAAAATTACTTGAATATCCTCAACCAACCCCATTAAAAAAATATCCACCAATAGTATTAATTCTTTTGAGGGTAATTTTTCAAATTTTGAACAAAAAGTGCATTGAAATGTGAGAACGACACTTATTTTGAAATTTTTCTATTTTGCTAAAACGACACTTATTTTAGGACGGAAGGAGTAAGTCTTAACCACGTGATTCAGAGGCTTTCATAAAAATGATGAAAGGACATGAGTTAGAAATTTGAACCGGTCCAGTTGACGAAATTTTCCTTCTCCCTGAGTTTTTTCTCTAATTCTGTAATTCATGTATCTCTAGTGTTTATTGGTCATGTGCTAGGTAATAGCATGTAATTCCTTCCCCTGAAAAAAAAAATTATGTTTATAATTTGAACTAAAATTTATAAAAATAAAACTCGTATTTTAAGACGAAGAAATGTTGTGTAATTAAAAGAGAAAATTTTTATGCACAGAGACAAGGAGAATGTATTTTTCTTTGGTGCTCGAATTTGTGGACAGTATACATTTCTCATCCTTCCAAAGATTGTTTTCCTAGAAGGCATAAGCATTCGACCTCGTCAAAGCTCTCATGCATAGCACATTCTTTGATAGGACTGGAGATAATTAAGCGGGTCTACGCCCTAATGTTACCACTGTAATAGTTTAATGTTAAACTGATTTATATACATGATATAATGTGAGAGTGACTTATTATAATATTTTTTCCGTTCGAAAATTTTTATTCAGTTTAAATTTTCACTTTTAGTATAAGCAGTCAGGCTCTTCAAATCAGAGTACGAAAGAATCATGCGCCAAAGTAACATATACAAGGTGATATATAATAAGCTTTGTTTGTTTTATTTTTTTATGGTATTTTTAAATTAAAATATTAATAACTATCCCATCCCAGTATACTTTTTTACATTTTCAATACACCTTTTTATATTCTCAATAAAAAAATAATTAAAAATACATACTAAAAAAACAAAACAAACATAGTACTCACCATAAAGAATTAACATGTGCATTGATCGTACAAAAATTTACATGCACGCCCCTTTCATGACTCTAAAACGCATGTTCTTGTCATTTTCTGGACACTCACCGCCCGGGCCTTCTCGAATAGACAACAAATAGACCAAATGAAAGCCTACTATAGAGAGTTTTGGAATAGTTTCATCTTATTGTACACAAAGTATGTGCATATCTCTGATGAATTGACTTTAATCACAAGTCTTTTCCATATGCCAAAATTAGACACAACATGAAAAGAAACTTTTCTGAGGTAGAAATTATGGTTTTCTTTGCTCATTACAAACTTTTCCACAAATTGACAACCACAACTTTGCTTGGTAAAGCTAATTTGGTGGATTTGAGTTTGCATATATTAAAAGCTAATTTATCGTTTCAGCCCAAGTTTCTCTGGATATTTGTCCGGTATCTGGCCCAAATACAGAAATGTTTTAGTTTTTGAACTAGTTAAACAAAGAAAAAGGCGTAACCCATACCAATTTATGGAGAAAAATGATAAAACAGGGAGTAGAGATAATCACCTTCATAGGCAGCTAGTCACTTCCCGCTAACTGAAACTGCTACCCATCATGGAAAAAGAAACAATTGTTCCCTCACGTTACATCCATCGCAAATTAAACTAGCTAGTTAAACTTAGGGTTCAAAGCTACTAGATTTTGGTAAATGATCTTGTATTATACTCCTTTCGGTCTTTATTATAAAGTATTTTGATTTGTCTAAATTTTATTTAGTATGTTCTTCTAATTGAAATAAAATTTTTAAAATATTTTATAATAATTGAAGAGGAAAATAAATGTGAAAATATATTTTTATAGTTTTATTTTCAATTTGAAGAACATATTAAATGAAATTTACGATAAATCAAAATGACTTATGGGGGAAGAATACTTTTTTTTTGTTAGTATTTTCTATTGGTAATACTTGTTAAATTTTGACACGTGTATATTTATTCTATATAAGATTCATCCCATGGTTGTTAAAGTATTTTTTTTTCACCTAATCATGGATGGAATTAAAACTTTTATAAAGTGATTAAATACAGTGGTTAAATACAGTGTAAGGATAGACTGTTTTAACTCAACTATAGATTGTTGAATCCTCAACTCTTGCAGTTTATTATCTTTGATCTTATTTCATAAAATGGTAATCACTTTTGAGAAAAGAAAAAAAACTAAACATTTCTATTATGTAGTATACCATGAACCGATTTTGGTGGTACATTAAGGTGTATGGACAACCTCTTAAAGTGAAAAAAAAAAAAAATTCACTTCTTAAACTCAAATCACAACACAATTTAAAAATTATCCATATAATTCTCCAACTTACGTCTTAAAATTTATCTTAAACACTACTCCCTCCATTCCAAAATAAGTGTCATTTTACACTTTACACATAGTTTAAGAAACTCTTAAATAGGGTAATAAAATTACTTGAATATCCTCAACCAACCCCACTAAAAAAATATCCACCAATAGTATTAATTCTTTCGAGGGTAATTTTGAAAACTTTGGACAAAAAGTACATTGAAATGTGAGAACGACACTTATTTTTAAATTTCTTCATTTTACTAAAACGACACTTATTTTAGAACGGAGGGAGTATTTTTTAGTTTCACCTACCATCACTAAATCACTCGTCGCTATCGTACGATCACTCGCCAACCAAACTATGACAGCGGTAAGTGGTGATCCGATGATGAAGGGTGGCAGTCTAATTGGTGTAGGGTAATTAGTGCTGATGAATAATAATATTGTTTTATTAAAAAAAAGTTGTCCTTATAATTTTTTAAAATTTTCACTAAAAACACAGTACAAATTACATTTCTAATCTAAACTAAAAACAAAAACAAAAACATTGCCATTGCCAGTGACGAATCCAAGGGAGGGGGTGGTCAGGGTGGTCGATCGACCCTCGGACGACCAAATTTGGCTGGATTTTCCCTTAGCAAAGTGTTTGTTAGTTGAAATTTTTTCAGTTTGACTTTCCGGTAACGGTTGAATAATCTTATTTTCGACCCCGCAATTGAAAAGTTCTCGTTCCGTCACTGGCCATCGCATTCCTATTTTTTAGATTTGACGGGTAAAGTTAAGATAATGATTAAAATATGTGTTAATCGTAATTTCCTGCACACCTAATATATCAATTTTATGATTTTTAAGTATTCATCTATTTATTGTTAAAAAAAATGATTTGCATGAATCAACTAAATAGTTCACTTCATAAGTCCCACCTACCCGTCCGAAACATATATATTCGATTCCTAAACTTGAAGATATTCACTCAAAACACTTTTCTCTAAGTCAGAACTTGTTTTCAATCTCCACTTACTAGTTAGTCACTCTGTCTTAAAATTATTGTCCATTTTGAGATTTCACTTATAGTATAATTTGAGCTAAAAATAAAAATTTAAACTGGACAATAATTATGGGATGGAGGAAATATTTCAAATAGAACCCATGATGGAATAAGGGCGAGCATATGGCCTAACCCATATGAGTACAAAGAAATACATTTGAACAAGGCCTATTTCGTTTTGTAGGTACATTTGAACGTGCTACAAAATTTAACAAATACATTTGAACGATTAACGGTATTTACACTTACTTTCCTTTATTCAAGGGCTTGGAATTGCACCGAAGACAAAAACAAAGGGCCTGGAAAATTTTGGCCA
Source organism: Oldenlandia corymbosa var. corymbosa (assembly GCA_949775105.1). Classification (NCBI taxonomy): domain Eukaryota; kingdom Viridiplantae; phylum Streptophyta; class Magnoliopsida; order Gentianales; family Rubiaceae; genus Oldenlandia; species Oldenlandia corymbosa. Next base: position 21,021,860 of record OX459121.1, on the reverse strand, counting down.
GAATATAGCGGCCCGATCACTCGGCGTGGTTCCGCAGTAGCACTACTCCAGTTGATGGTTCTAAGATGTTTTTTTTTTGTCCAAATACATTTTTAAAAATTTTATTTTTAAAACACATTTCAAACCAAAATAAAACGTGTAGATCTTTTTAGTACTCACTTCATCTCAAAATTATTATCCTGTTTAGATTTTCATTTTAAAATAATTTCGAGACAGAGTGAGTACTATATTACATATCCAGTACCCAAAAGCCATTGTTTTGACTCATCGGACTTACCGGATTGTAACTCCGTTTCAGCAGCTTGTGTGTGAGTCTTGCATCAGCACTCCTTGCAATTATGTCGTCAACAATAGCGATTAACGCATGCCTGTTTGACTTTCTTTCATGCCTTATTTTGGTAGGTGACTTTGTAATAATACAGTTGACATTCTGCCAAGGTACAAGTTAAGCTTAATGTACAAATTGTATCAAAAGAAAATGCAAAAACCTTTACCAATTATAATATAGGGATCCAAGGTGTACCTAGTGTGAGTCTCACGCGACCCAAAAATGGACATCTCTCAATATTTACAGCAATCTCATTTAATTTCCCATTTTGTGAGATTTTTAGAATTTTAAATCCTACCATTTCCTCCTAATTTTCAGCCATTAACCATATCCATCTTCTACCTCATTCACAACCCCATTCATCACAATCCGTCTCAAAAAAAAAAAACTATAAAACTAATTTTTCTCTACAGCGATTTGGCCAGAAAACCTCTCGTCGGCTGGATTTTTTAGGACGGAATTAGATTGTGCATCAAATCCAGTGGAAATTGTGGAAATATACTCTGTTCAAGATGCGATTTAAGGTAATACATGAACAAAATTCATCCACGCAGAAATCACCGATTGAGGATCTGAACCAAACAGAAGCAGTTTGGAAAGTGAAGATGAACGAAGGTAATATTATTAATCTTTTGGATTATTGATGCGTTTTTTGATGGCTTTTGTAGATTTACTGTATATGCATTTGATTATGCATATCTGTTCATCAAGTTTAAAGTTTTCTTCATATTCAACCATTGGTGTTTTTTTTTTTTTGTTTGGGTTCTGTAGATGTAAGGTATATTCACTCGATTGACGATATTTTTTCATCAATTTTAGAGTTTTGTTCTTCTATTGGATGTTGTATTATGAGAAATTGGTAGATTTTTGTATTATTCATCAGGTTGGTATAGTTATTCATTGTTGAAATTGTCAGATTCATCGTTTACCATAATTATGTAGTATTATTTTTTTGGTAAATTAGTAGATATTTGTATTATTCATCAGTTTGGTATAATTATTCATTGCTGAAATTATCAGATTCATCGTTTACCATAACTATATAGTATTATTTTTTGGGTAAATTACTAGATCTTTGTATTATTCATCAGTTTGGTATAATTATTCATTGTTGAAATTGTCGGATTCATCGTTTACTATATGTAGTATTTTTTTTTTTTGGTAAATTACTAGATGTTTGTATTATTCATCAATTTGGTATAATTATTCATTGTTGAAATTGCCGGATTCATCGTTTATCACAACTATGTGTTAGTTATTCATTAAATTTGTTCATCAATTTGGTAAAATTGGTATTCATCATAATTTGTTGTAAAATTTGTTTTGGGATAATCATCCGTAAAGGGATGTTATTCATTGGTCAGCAATTATTATTAATTTTCCGATTTCATAATCAATATACATTTATCCATTAATTCATCGAACAGTCATTCATTAAGTTTCTGATACATTTGATACATTAATATTAAGAAACACACTAAAAAATTTATACATCTAACAAGTTATTCATGGAATTTGTAAACATATTGTAGTATGAGCGAAGAATATCAGATAGAATCTGAAAGAAGCATGAGCGAAGAACAACAATCAGAAGCCGAAAGAAGCAGGAAATCTGAATCTGCAAAAAGACCAAACCACAATAACTGTAGACATTGATATAGAGGGTTATTCAGCAGTTTTGTAAACTAGTATTATTTTTTTGGTAAATTAGTAGATCTTTGTATTATTCATCAGTTTGGTATAATTATTCATTGTTGAAATTACCGTATTCATCAGTTTGGTATAATTATTCATTGTTGAAATTGTCGTATTCATCAGTTTGGTATAATTATTCATTGTTGTATATCATCTACCTCATGAATTTTTTACTCCTTGTTTGTTACATGCAAATTGTTTCCAATATAAAACACCAGATTTGGACATTTTCTAATCTTTGAACCTTTTTATTGAAAAAACAATGCGCTAGAATTATAAGCATCAAAAGCCTCTTTCTCAGAGTTGAAACATCGTCCAAGTATTCATCAATAAGAACTCGTTATTCATTAATTAACGTAAGATATTCATCATAAAAACGTAATAAGATAATACACCATCGGTCAGAAAACAACAATGAAATTCATGTTCATCATTAACCATATAATACGCATTACCTTACGCATGTATATTCATCAATAAAACGACTACATTCTACATCAATCATCTTTCAATAATTGGATAACATTATTCATTGTCTAAACGTTGGTTATTCATTACTGGGAAAATACACATTGATTCTCCATATTCATAAGTCTCAATGATTAACCATAGTCAATTTTACTAACATAAAATCCATTGTTATAAAAAAATTATCTCATAAAATAAAACAATATAAAAGCTAACATGATAAGAAAATTTTAAAAAAAAAAGACTTAAAATTAATCGAGTGCCAAAAAAAAGGGATAAGATCAGGGAGTTAAATGCCAAAAAAAAGGATAAGATTAGAGAATTAAATGTCAAAAAAAAGGAATAAAATTGGGTGATTAAATGCGCGTGTGGACTCCTTTTACCCGGGCTCAAAAATTTCAATTTCTTTTCCTTTGTGTGTGATTCACGCACTGCCTAGATACACCTAGGATCTTAATATTATTTTCCAAACCTTTACTATCATTTTGTGAAGTCTAATTAATTACTTTGCGATAATGCTGTCTCATTTTCCATCCACATCCATGCTACCTACTGAATCTCGGATACTTAAACCTAACCATCATGGCTGTATAATAAAAACCAATTGTTACATAGACATCACCAAATAAATTAAATGAACTACGCAAGAGATATTCCACATTTGACATGATGTCATCGAAGCAGTTTACACCAAAAATATTAACTCTATCTCTAAAAAATAATCCACATTTGAGATTTGTAAGATTTTGGGACAAAGAATATAATAACTTGTGTATTAAGACATGACCTACTTTTTATGATGGCGTATTCATATTTTTTCTTCCACTTTTTTTTTTCTTATCAAAACAATGTATAATTATTTATAAAAGCTGATGAGAAGAATTACGACCTTCTGTGACTGGTTAATTAACCAAAATACTGAGTTATAACAATCTGTGTTAAATATTTTAATTAATATTTTAACTCTATTCTACAATTAAATAAAAATAAAGTTACTGTAGCAACATTTCTAATTGCAGATATAGAGATTGAGCTAGAATCATACCAAAGCAAGGTAATACAAGGGTCCCAATAACAATTGAAACTCCAGTTAATCATTCCAAACAAAAACTGTTGGATTGTGAAATTGTCAGATAAGCCTAAATATTTCAGATTTGTAATCTTTCCTTCTATCTTTGATCTCCAACCATTCTCTACAACGTATTGTAGTGTCTTCGTCCATATATCATGTATCTGAATCTTCTATATCAGATTCGTTCCACTCTCAAGTCCCTTAAATTTCTAATATCTCGATGACTCGATCCACTAAGTGATTTCGCCATTGGCGTTTGGTACCCAAAAAAGAATCAAAATTAACTAATTATATTTAAATTCTCATCATATAAAGTTCCTCTTTTTCCTTTTTCTTTTCAGTAGGGAAACACCGAATACCAATTTTCTTTTCTAAAAATTAAAGGGCATCACCATTTTGTGTTAAAATAAAGCTTTGACTGAAAATATGTGCCTTTATTTTCGGAATACGAACAAACTTGATGGCCTATTTCGACCAATTTATTACAATAATTATATAAGATTCCATCGTTCCAACAAGTTCATCCTTTTGGTCATTTTGTATGAAATGCACAAAATTCTTTAATGCTTGTCGTTACTTGAGTTGCACATAAGTGTAAGCCTACATGTCGAGGCATCCCATGACCCCGATTTTATACTCCCTCCATCTCATAATTATTGTTTAGTTTGAGTTTTCATTTTTAGTACAAATTGAACTAAAAGTGAAATCTCAAACTGGATAATAATTTTGAGACATGGGGAGTACAAATAAAGTCAGCTCACCTAGTTCGTTTCTCTTCATCTATGTCCAGCTTAAACAAATGACGTCAATCTCTATTTATATACATTCCAAATGATGAACAACTTTGGAATAACAAATAAATTGTCAAAATGTTTCTACCCTTTGGGTTACCTGCAGCTATGTATACAATGCAATTATAGAAGATATATCCTTCCTGTTCTATTTATTTATAAGACAAACTATAGAAACCGCGAGGCAGTACAAAATATAATGTTAGTTTAAACACTCTGAACATCCAGGAAGTTAATCCCATAAAAAATTTTCTCATACGTACATATATCACATATACAACAAGATCGAACTAAAAAAAAAAAGACCCTATAGATTACCTCATTTATTGACGACCCAAAAGTAGATACCAAAACACCATTTCGTGAGGATTTTCATGCCTTTTACTAACTTGGTCAACAAGCACAACTTTTTTTTTCCTTGTAGCGGAAGTGTTTATATTTTTGGTTTTGGAGATATGAAAATTTATAATAGAATACGTGTCAAGAGATCCTAACTGGAAAACAAATCACAAAACACATACTTAAGACTTGAATTCCATGGCAACATTGATCGTTTCTCTTGGTATACAAAGACTTTCTGTTTAAAGTTGTAAGGCAATTAATAATGAGTAAAAGTTAATTTTCAAATCAAAATATTAACAAGAATCAATCACAACTATATATATGACTATAGACTTGTTTTCTGGCAGTCAACTCCTGGTTAAATATATAGAAAGCAATTTGCAAACCTGCATCTAGTCAGACAGAAGCAAAAGGACTTAGGCCTAGCCATGTTGCAAATTAAACACATCTACAAAAAATTGATTCCTGTTATAATTGCAATTAAATGGTTGACTTTATAATTACTAATTGCAAAAGTCAACAGGTTATCACATCATTGAAGATTAATTTATCAACAACTTGAAGTGAGATCATGCAGTACACTTCACCATTGTCCAATCCGAATCATTGGATATTTATGTACGGAAAAGACATTATACGGTAGTTAGTATATATATACTTATACTTATGATGCAAGTTTCTCTATAATTTATTTTTTTCATTCAAATAGCAAATAATCAACTTGTTATTGTATCCAAGATTAATCTCGCCTTTTTGGTTCTCCTAGAGGACAATTTAAATTTTATAGTTTCTCCATACACATCATTCCATCCCTGTATAAAAACCCTCCAAATTCAACGTTCTTGATACATATACAAAAGCTTTTTTTTCCCTTTCATTCGCAGCCGGAAAATGGAGAAGATGATCGCACAATCAAGTGACAATATTGCATTCTCAGGCTTCTCAATGCATTCAAAGCATCTATCTTTACATAGGGATTCTCGTACCATATCCAAATTGAAGCCGAAGATTCGAATAATCCACATCGTTGCGCCAAAGATCATCAAGACCGATGTTGAAAATTTTCGCAATCTTGTTCAAAGACTCACTGGGAAATCAGCTGAAGGTAAAGGGATCCACAAGAAGAAGAAAGTTCATGGAGTCGCAACCAAAGGGATCGTCATCAGTAGTAACTCGAATAGCCGCCCCGCGGCCAAGATCTGGACGAATCTTCAACAACAAGATCCTACTCATCTTCAACAAGGGTTTCGATTCTTGCAAAGTATGGAACGAACCAACAAGGATCATCATCAAACACAATTTTTGTGTAAAGGAGAGGAAGGAAATTCAATTGGAGGAAGCCCTTTCGGTGGATTCGGCGAATTGGATATAAACTTCGTTCAAGATGTAAGTCAACATCATCATCATCAATTCCCTCTTCAACCTCTCAATAAGGTAGCTCTACCACAATTCCAGAATATGATGTGGTGAAAATAAAAGGAGGCAGGATTTTGATAACTATATACGTGTATAATTGTGTATGATCGATATATACTTCATGTATATAATGTAATTGGTGTGCATGTAAAATGACATTTCGAAGACTTTGATTTTTAAAATTTATTAGGAAGGGGAGGAAGATAATTTTACTTAACTGTATCGACTTAGATTAGAAGTTTATGTTTGGGTGGATACATGTAAATTTTGGTTCAATATTGTCAGCTTCAGAATATATACCGGGTTTGATATCTGCCACTTTGTTCATACTTATGCTTCTGCAGTTTTATGTTTTGTTAGTTGCTCAATTTTCTCCATCTGCGATTATTGTTTGTTCCTTCCTTTTGCTGAAGAAGATTTGGAACATTTACAAAATGAAAGATTAAATTAATATACATTCAAATACCAAGCTATTTGCATGATTTACTATAGGAATTTTTCAGCCAAATCTCAACTATATATGTCGTGGCAGAGTGAGGTATAGTCGCACTTGCTCAATTTTATAATTGGTAGAAATATCCTAAATTTTTAATAAAAAACTATGTATTATATATATATATATATATATTTGCACTCTCTAATTTCCTTGCCCATTAGTAGTTTTTTCCCTTAAATTTTGCACTCATTACATTGATTTCCTGGCTCCTCCACCGTAATGATGTACCCTAAGAAATCAGTAGCTCTCTTGACCATGAGTTGCATAGTAACTAAGCCTCTTACAAGAAAAGAAATGATTGAGATAATGCTGGTATCTTGAAACTGGTAGGTTTGTTTAAGGAACTGACTAACAACCTTTTCTACATTGGCCCTTTTCCCGCCATGGCTATAGGATATAACCTACAAAGGTGCTCAGATTTAAAACGCTACAGTGTTATGCACGGTGATTATATCCCTTGCCAGAAGAAAGTACGTATAAGTCGTACTTGAAACTTAGATGAGGTAGATGCCTATATTTACCTTCCCGTGCGAAGTTTTGCTTGGACTTATTTTAACTGGTTTTACGTACTCCCTCTGTGTGTATATTTCCCCCCCGAATAGTTTAGAGTATCCGCAGTCGAATGCAGTGATTACCATGTTTCGCTAAAATAGCATATTAACATATGGGTGGGATCGATAGTTGGTCAGAAGATTTAAAATTACACTCCACGAACTTCGGATTGTTATCTAAGCTGGCCAAATGAAACCTTCCTGACTCGATAAGTTCAAATTCTCTTTTCCCTTACCGCAAGAATCAATGGAAGACCTCCTGATGTTTTGCTTAAAAAAACCCTAAGAATATGACTATTTGTAAACTCGACAAGAATACATATTCATTTACTAATAAAATAGGAACTTCAGTTCATTACACTTATTTGACTCTATATAGATAAAATAAAAGTAACACTCTGTGTGTCACAAAATAATTGTCCAGTTTGAAGTTACATTTTTAGTAAAATTTGTACTAAAACTGAAAATCCAAATTGGACAATGATATTTTAGGAGGGAGGGAGTAGTCTTCTTTATTAAATTTTTGTTTGTATGAAAATAATATTGGTATCATACTTATAATCGGTTCAACTCAAATACTTATGGACCATGAGAGCTTTGCTTTGCAAAATTCATTTTAAGTCCACTAGTAATTAGTAGGAAGACAAAAGAATTAAAGGAAGGGGAAAAGAAAACACAAGATTACGGGTGAAAGAATTGGTTGATGTGGTAAGGAAAAGAAATGTAATCTAGAATTATTTATTTATTTATTTTTATTTTGAGGGAGAAATTTTACAAAAGACGAAATTAGATAATTAAGTAGTTGGTAACACATCAAACTTCTACACGCAAGAACAGCGAAGGACAAAGATTTGACTTGTTCCATTTTACAAAGTCTGGTGTGTGTGTGTGCGCGCGCGCGTGAATGCGATTTTGTATATACTGCCCAAGTTGAAGTTTCACAAAAATGGATGACCAAGATTGAAGTTCTTTTGAAATAATGTTTGACTTGCTTCTCCTCAAAATTTAGAGCTCTATGTATTTTTAAAACAATGATTGAAACACAAGAAAATAAAAATAAAATTACGACATCATTTAATCAAAGGAAGTACATATAAGTACTACTAGTGTTCTATTGAATCGAATTCGTTACATCATTTACCGGAAATTCAATGTCCGAGAGTGCTGCAGGGTTACTTCCGGCCTGGATCCCTATAACCTCACTACGAATAAAATTTTCTTGAAATTACGACATTTTGCTCACTAAAAATAATTAGACCGATATAATTAATAAAAAAAAAACAAAGTGCTTTGGTAATATTCCTTAACCGGACGGGTATTATTAATTTCCTAATGACATACTGTATACATAATCATTAATTAATACTAATCGTTTTATGAAAAACACAAATCAAAAGAAAAGATGATCTATTCGAGCCTTAATTTTTATTGTCGAAATTATGTTATCATACTACACAAAATGTTATTAGACTCTAGTGATTGCCTCAAGCTTCATCATTACGTAAATTATTTACGATTTGATGAATCGAACTATATTGTAGTAGTACTGTACACTCAAACTACCTTTCTTTCCTTATTTTTTTTCTTCTTTTTTTTGGCTCCACTTTCTTCAATTAAATATGGTATATTGGGGGTAAAGACCTGATCGATTAATTCCTTTAAAATGCTTCTTCAAAAAAAAAAAAAAAAAAATTTTAAAATGACGCCAAGTCTATTCAGCGTTTCTATGGTCTTCTTATAATTATCGAGAAATTTAGTTCGGACAAAACTAAATATTATAAAAACTATAAATGCAGGTGACCACAAAACATTGCAGCTTAATCTGACTTTTTTTAATTTTTTTTTCTTATGACACGGTGTCTACTACTTGTATTAACTAATTTTCTTCACTGAATTGTAATTATATCGACGATTGGGACAATTAGCAAATAAATTTAAGGTTACTCCTCGCGAGTTAGACGAGGACTTTGAAGTTAGAAAAAACAAAACAATATGAACTCAAGAGCTTGCACGAGGGAGTATTACGTCTTGAGACCCAAAAAAAAAAAAAAAAAAAAAAGGTTTGTATTATTCTCCGTGGTCATGTTGCTATTAGTTTACTAGGTACGAAAACCACATAAGTGTGCATTAAGGTGTTGCACATTCAGACTAATCTCTATATAATCTGTGTAAGAAAATTTTGAAATATTATGTGATGTGGATCAAACTCATAGCTAGGCGAGAGATATTTTCATCTCTCAAGCACTTGTTACATGTAACATTTCCGCAGAGCAAATTCATGAAATCTCCCTCCAATGATCCAATTCTATCTCTATAATAAAGCATAAAATTTTGAAATAATTTTAGTTTAAATGTGTATCTTATAAATAATATCGTAATGTGATTAAAAAAAAATAATAATTTTGAGTATTTAATTGGGCAAAATGAAGATTTATTTTTGCTCTAATGAAGTAAATTTATTTTTTGCTCTAATGAAGTATTAATTTCAGTTCTATACACGAAGATCGTACTAATTTAAACGAAACCATATCGGAACCACGGGAGATGAGTGTTTTTAATGCATACTTTTTGGAATCGCTATTCACTGCATCAAAACTAAAATCAGAATCAAACCAAATTAGAGGCAAAACTAATTGAAATCATTAACCACGTGGAAACACGGATGTAGGCATTCACACGTGTTGGAGAATAGAACTACAGATAAGTTGGGTTGGGAGGACCATTATGTTTTGACTTCGTTTTCATTCCCACTGTTGCAAAATGATTTTAATCGTCAGTTTTAATATTTTAATTGTAACAGAACGATTTATTTCGTTTGTTTACAGTTACCTCTGTCTCAAAAAAATAATCCGCATTGAGTTTTCAAATTTGCACTAAAAACAGTACAAAACTCAAAACTCGATGTGATCTATTTTTATGGGACGGAGGGAGTATGTTTATTTTCGAACAAGAAATATGTAAAAAAAAAAAACTCCGGTCAGTAACTTTTTGATATAATATATCGTCATTTCGCTGGGGAAATTAAATCATGATTGGTACGCAATAAAAGGAACAGTGAATTCAGATATCCAAGTTACAGGTTGTCTGCCAGGGAGACTAGAGTGGAGGGAAGTCAAATTTACTTCCCAATCTACACTTGCATATTATACAAAAGGGTTCATACAAAAGAATGAAATATCCACAAAACATGAAGCCAAATATATGTGAGAGCATATCTCAGCATATCTCACAAACAGAAAACTTTACATCATTTACAGCACAACAGCATTGCACTGATCAAATATGTCCTCCTTTCCAGGAAAGATGTAATACATTTGTAAAACGAATTTGAAGTATAGCGTACAGACAACAAATCAACCGTAAAACTCTTTTAAACCGTAGCATTAATCTCCTATAGATGACAGAAATATCTCATGTTACCTGAAACGACACAAAACTGAACAGACGGTTATTGCCTTCTGTTGCTTACTTTACAACATCACATACGTTTCAATCTTGTTTGCCTCTCTTTTTTCTGTTCTATGCTATTTCTTTCACATCATGTGTTGAACTGTCAATCACTTCGTCGAGTTGAATGGAGGCTGAGATACCACAATATTCATCTCCGTTAGGCAGTTAGAACTCCAAGATTCCACAAAGGACAAGAAGATACAGCAAGTAAGCCTGTGTTTTGTGAAATTGGCTATATGGATATCGACAAATCGTCATCTTAATCTGTCAAAGAGGGAAACAGTCTGTCAGATCAGATATCTACAGAGTTATCTACAGAGAAGTGAACCACACAAAAGTGGGTAAAAAGAGAGGAAACAAAGGTTAACAAGTAAAAGTATACTCCTGCAACATTTAAAAAGCATTATAACTGATACAACAATAACAAAAACAACATACCCAATATATTCCCAACTCGGTTGGGTTCTGGGGGGTCAAGATGTATACAGCCTTACCCTGTATTTCAATACAGAGAGGCTGTTTAAGTAGTACGACCCAAGATGCATTGGTGCATTTAAAAAGTATTATAACTGATAAAGGAACTAAATAGCATCTGTCAATGAGCCCAATATTGGACTCCAAATTCATTAATAATAACTTGAATAGAAGGATATTAAATTCTTAAAGTTAGAACTTGTACATCCACATTGCCCATATACCGAACATTTATATGACCAAATATGCGAATTTAACAAAGATTACAGGTAATAACCTAAAACAACTAAGGAATATAACTTCAACAGGCTTAAAAACTTTTCAAAGCTTCTCATTGAGCAGACAAGTTCCCAGCACATGGGAAGAATCAACAAAAAAGTCAACAAATCCTCAATATGACAATTTCGAATTTCGGAACTCCAAACAAGATGTTGCCATTTCTGAATTCAGCCAATTTATTGCAGCAGATGATATAGAAAAGGTGTTGATGATATGTTATGATATCTTTCAGGAAGACAGAAAACAGGGTTTATGAACATAGGAATTTAAACTACTGTGAGAACGTCAGAATACTGGAGTTTCTTTAGCAATCACTCTCAAAATCCTAAGGTGTCACGCATGGAGACCCTCGATCACAACACCACAGCAAGGCAAACTTGCATCAGAGCCCTTGAAGAAACAAAAACTCTGGCACAGATGTTTTAATGAACTTAACTATGAGATTTCCTCTTCAGAGAGTATCTTTTGGGTATAATAGTATAGAGAATAGGGTTCATCCTTCATAACACTGAATTTCCTACCTAGCCTCAACTGCAAACAAGGTAACACTTTCCTGAATAAACCTTAAAAACAAAGATTTAGAATGAAAATCCTCGATTTCCAGAAAATCCTGAAAGACATTTGTCAGTTTTAAGTCATAACTACTAAAAAAAAAAAACACAGAATCAAATTATTACACCTGAAGAATTGATTAAAAACATTATTGCAAGTTACTCAAGTTCTTGATTGGCTCAATATTATCCATAATATGCCAAATCATGGTTCTGATCTTGAAATCCTTCTCACTTCAACTCAGAGTCATACATTCACATCAGGGTGGAAAACCATATAGTTTATAGCAATTATTGTTGTCATCGACATCTATTTGTGTTGTTAACAACAGTTGCAACTGTACTTAAAAATCACAAATAGGTTGCTACCTAAACTTCAAAGCAATTATTACGGAGATATCCAATATCTTTCATATGTTCTGGTCAAACACCGACAAGTCTCAAAATTTATGTAAACATAGGAGCTCTGGATAATGTTACTCATAACAACAAATATAGTTTTAATCATTCATAGATCAGGATTAAAATCAAACTTCATAACATTGAAAGAATGCTAACTTACTGAGCTCTAGCTCAAGCCAGGAGATATCCAAAACAAATATGCATACTTATTACACAGACTATACCATCATAAGAGGGCTAATTAGAAACTCAGGAGATAAAGATAGTGGTGAAAGACAAAGGAGAAGAGAAATATAACAACTTAGCAGTAACAGTTTATGTGAATAATTGCTGCATAAGAAAAGTGACCAGAATAATGAACAGACTTACAATACTTCTCTTGAATCAATTCTTAGCCGCCAATATGAATCATTGGTCTATTTGGCGTTTTTGCTAAGTCAAACATGCCAGCATGAGAAGCTTTCTTCCTCTTAACCTGAAAGCAATAAGAAAGAATCAATTCGGTTAACGGTAATCAATCTTACTTTATCAATTACATATTGACAGAGAGAAGGTGGAATTACCGCAGCCCCAATAATCTTAATGAGCTCATTGTCATCAACACCACTACGAAGTGGATCCCTCAAGCTAACCTGAAGATGACCAGTACAATAAGTGAAATGAGGATCAAGAGTTTTAAAAGACCAGATACACATGAATGCGTTACTGTCACAGCTCTAGTTCTCCAGTCTAAATCAGCATCTGAAAATGGTGAATAATAAAGATATCCTAAATTCCTAATAAGGAAATTATATCAACAAGGATTTAAATCTAAAGAATTTGGGGTTTATGAAAAAATCTTTCCATCTATTGTTGTTGACGTTCTTTTTTAACAACAGCAAAAATTTGTGCACTCTTATCACGAAAATGCTTCCCAAAGGTGTCAACCGAATGCAGCCAATACCGTCGCAGCTCTAGTTCTCCAGTTCGAAATCAGCAGAGCCGAAAATGGTGAATAACAAAGACTATCCTAAATTCCTAATAAGGAAAATTATATCATACAATGGATTTAAATCTTTAAGGATTTGGGCTTTATGAAATAATATTTTCCTCTATCGTTGTTGAAGTTCTTTTTTAGCAACAAACAGGAAAACTTGTTCACTCTTATACCTCCGAAAATGCTTCCTAAAGGTGTCAATCGAATGCAGCCAATACACAATGGATCCAACCAACAGCACACAAATAGCAGAACCAGAGAACACTTTGTAATAAAAGGCAAACTACTTCTTTAATCATAGCTTTGAAAGGAAACATAGAATGAGGGGAAAAACTAATTTACCTCTGAGGGTCCAAAAAGACATACTTTGAAATTCCCATCAGCTAGAAGTCTCAGCCTGTTGCAACCAGCACAAAAGTGCTCAGTCATTGATGTAATAAAAGAAACTGTACCCTGATGGCCTTCTATCCGGAAATTCTTTGCAGTTTCAGTGGGATGATCTTGGATCCTCTGAACTCCTGTAAATTGTTTAACCTGTTCAGTAATATTGGGTGATTTAGGACCAGCACAAAAGTACTGACACATGGAAAACAAGTGAACTACAAAGTGAGGATTCTACCTTACCACTCTGTCCAACATTTCAGCGTATGGCACTAGTTTCTTGACATTCCAAACATTTCCATCAAAAGGCATAAACTCAATGAAGCGCACATTTATTGGCTTGTCACGTGTCAACTCTACAAAATCAGATATCTCATCATCATTGAAACCACGCATTACAACACAATTCACCTGTAAATGTCCAAACAATCTGTATTATACTTTTGTAGAAACTTGAGGTCATAGAAGAATGTACACTGTGAGAAACAACAACTAAGATGAAGTACAATTCTAAAACAGAAATATAGATTCAGGAAGGCATTTACCTTGACAGGATTGTATCCCAAGTCAACAGCTGAATTAATTGATTCCATTACCCTTTCATGTCCTTTACGCCTAGTCATGAACTCAAACTTTGCAGGTACCAACGTATCTAAACTAATATTCAGTAAATTCAGTCCACACTCTTTCAGTTTTGGAAGTTTCCTTCCTAGAGTAATTCCATTTGTGGTCATGGCCAAGGTTTTAAGCCCCTTTAGGCTTGACAACTGTAAGCAAATATCTTCAATATCCTTTCTGATAGTAGGCTCTCCACCAGTCAACCTAATCTTGTTAACTCCAGAACTGACGAAAAGATTTGCCAGACGCAGAATTTCATTCTGTGATAAAAGATTAGAGTTGGGTGTAAGTTCTACCCCCTCAGCTGGCATACAGTACTGACACCGTAAATTGCAACGTTCAGTTAACGAGATCCTTAAATAGGTATGCTGCCGACCAAACGAATCAACTAACATATCAGAAATGTTACTATGCTTAGGCATGTCTTCTGATAATCTTCCACATGAAGATGTCTGCTCTTCAATTAAGGATCCATCCACAGCATCACTTACCACACCTTGCCTCTCAACAGTGGCTGATTGGAACAATGATCTTACTTTTCCATTTGCCTGTTTCAAAAACCAAAGATTTCAGTGCATCACAAATTCATACGACACTTATATCAGATCAACTGGTAAGGAATGGATCACAACCAATCTTGGACATCATTTAGTAGCAAAGGGAAGACAAGGTGCATAAAACAGCTTAAAATAAGCCTGCAATGTCATTTTGAATCTGACTACTGAGACCTAAGAAGTGTTTGATTCATAGGACTAATCAACCGCAACGAGAACCCATGCATTTATGAAACAATATGGGATCGGCTTCATTCCATCAACATAAACAGCAAAATAAACTAAACAGTTTCATTTGAAGCATCTAACCCAGAAAGAATTTCTCAAGCTCGTAGAGCCTTAAGTTGCTGCATTTTCTAGGCAACAGAGATTCAAACTTTGCACGGCTGAAGTGGGCTGGGCAGCTAATGCATTTAGACTGTTCATGCTCAACTTTGTACTCATTTTTAACATTCGAAATAACAAGGGTTATGTTCAGAAACCAAATTTCCTCATGATTATGCCCCAAACTGCTTAAAGTTCAGTTATTACCAAACAAACTTGAAGCAAATTTTGTTTATAACAATGTTTCCGTCAAGTTTCTCTCCAGAATCATCAAATTCCTAACACGATAAATCAAAAACTGGAAAAGTAAACACTGCAGATTCCACCTAAATGACATCAAAGAACAATAAAAAGAGATAAACAACGTACAAAGTTGAGATTTTTGGAACCCAGATGCCAGAAAAAGTTTCTCAAGGGGGTCGGTCTCATTTTGTTATCAGCAAGAAAATTGAAATTGAGGGGAAAACACAAAGATTCTTGAATTGACTCTTGATAATAGGCTGCTGCCTCGGTTCTTGGTCGGACGGCTTTTGCCTTTTGGGGATTGTGTTGAGACGGGCTTTACTTACGCCAACGGTCAACGATTAATGATGATCCTCTGTTCCTAACCAAATTCTCATACCAGATGAAAAAAGGCTGGCCACTGTTTTCTTCCTTTTTTTTCCAAATTGTTTTTTTTTGTTTTATAATGTTTTTGTTTTTTCCCTTTTACCTACTATAATTATTTGCCATCGTGATAATTGATAAATACTTACAAGAAAAAAAATACGCGTTTCATAAATGAAAACAAAGAAAAAGGATAGCGATAAATTAAATTATAATACTCGTTGATATCTTATACTTTCGGGTTTATATACTTTATATAACAATTCTTATCTTATACTTCATTTAAATTATGATTAGAAACCGACTTACAGAGTTACAATCCAAATGAAAAACTCAAATTTAGACATGCAATCACTGTATTTCTTTTATGTCCTTATCGCTAAGGGATGAAATTTCTTTGGGATAAATTGTTCACTCGATTAGAGATAAACTTAATGAAAAATTTTTGGAAAAACTTGTAGGAGTAATAATATATTAAATAAATAATGTGACTAAATTCAAACCATACATGCCCTTGAAAGTTTAATTCCAATAAAGAAGTGTAAAAATAAACCGATGGTATTTCATCAATTCTGTTGGATATGCTATTACCTTGTTGTCAATATGTTAATAAAGAATGGTCTTTTTTTAACTCTTTTAATTAATTAACGATATATATAATTAATGGAGAAGAAGATCCATTGTAAAATGATAAAATTATAAATCAATAAAATGTAAGGATAAAGTATAAGTATAGACGGAAAAAATGTAATATTTTTCCTTTTAGGTTAATTAAAATCAAACATAAATCATCAATTTACCTTTAAAATAATTTGTTTTTTAAGGATAAAGTAGTAGATATAGACGGTAAAAACACCGGCATTACTTGGTTCTAGGTTAAGTAAAAATTGGTAGGCGCGTGATGAATTCCGTCATGCTCACTCAGCTGTGCGTCTAGATTACACCGAATTTCCAGTCCGAGTGAACAAACGGGAAAATACATTGTTAAATACTTTTCAAGTATCCAGCCAAAATTTCTGTCCTTTATTACATATATATATATATATATATATATATATACATATACATATATATAGTTTTCCAATCGCAGCCTCTCCCCACGTCTCCTTTGATCCATCATTGTTCTTGTTCTTCATTTCAGTTCCATTAGGTTTATTACTTTAGTTACGTAGCAGGTATGCTCTTCAGTACTCTCTCTTTTTTTTTTTTCTTTTTAATTATCAATCGTTGAAATTGTTTCCTGAATCATTGTTTCTGCTTTGGTTTGAATTGACGTACTGTAGAATTTCTGGTTTGATTAGTGTTCTGATTACAGTGAAGGAGCAGTAATGGTGTTCTTCAAGAGCAGTGTTTCTCTGCTTTCGAAGCTTCGGTCTCAATCCGTAAGTTTCTTTATTCAGTTTTTGTGTTCGATCTTAATTTTGCTCATGCGATCGTAATTTTTTTTACTGCAATTTCGATCATAAGTGTAATTAACTGCTTTTCGAAAGGTTTTTCACTTCCTTTTTTTTTTTTTTGGGTGACCTTTTGATCTGTTCCGCAGTTCCGGCAGAATAATCTATGTAATTCCGTTCGCTGGCTTCAAATTCAGACCTCTTCTCCTGATTTGGTATTTTTTTTTTTCCCATTCTTTATCTTCTGATTACGTTTGATATGCGTCCAACTTGTTTGTACTGAAATCTGTGGGTTCTTTGTGTGTGAGTTTACTTGCTATTAGGTAAACATGAAATGTTGTTGAATCTTTTTTGCGAGTTTACTTATATTTACCAATCGATTCAATATGTCGAGCCTGATTGGACCTAGTTGATGGACTGTGTTTACTTCGAAGAAGGAATGGGAAGCTAGGTGAAGTGATATATTTGATTTGTTTGCTTGTACTCTTCGATTTTAACACGAGGACATAAATTAAAGAGTAAGAAATGGCATTTAAATCATTTCCTGAGCTTCAATAACTTCAGTGCTAGAGATAGCATTTTCAGTGTTGAGGATTGAGAGTATCCCAGTCTGTCTGCCTGTGAGAATTCCAGAGTTAAATTATGGGAGGTTAATGGTGCACCCAATGATGCACAGTAGGGCTCCTTAGTAATTTCACTGTCTCTAGAAATTTATTTTCGCTCAACAGTTTGACCCCGTATGATCTATACATTAGTGTCCTTATATAATTCTTAAATTTTGTTTGGAAATTCTTGCAATGCAGTGCTGAATTTGTTTTTTTTTTTACCTTCGGATAAGTTTTGAAGTCAGAGAATTGGTGTGATAATTACTTGATGTGTACCCTCAAAAATTATGAAGGATAGTTTTTTTGGTTTTCCTTGTGAGAGAGGCATTATATAGTATTTACAATTATAACATCTTATGATAATTTTTTGTATGTTAGTTTTGTGCTTGCATGATTAAAATTAGGCTGTATTCACCGGGAAGGACTATGGAGTATACACGTTTTGTTCATGAAGAAGTATTTTACTTTACTATTCACTGATTGTTCAGTGTGAGTTATGGTTGTTACATATTGAGAATGCTTGCTGCTAAGTTTTCTTTTTTAGATTTCTTCCGTCTTTCTTTCTTGAAACGCATAGCCCTATGTTTTTCTCGTGCAATTATAATTATATTTTTATTCCTAAACCTCTTTTCTGTATCTTCGGCTATTGTAGGATTTGCATTCTCAGCTGAAGGAACTGATTCCAGAGCAACAGGTACCTTTTTCTGGTTCACATCATTTTGAATGTTCTGGGATTTCTGTTCAAGTTGTTCTATATGTACACGTGGCTATAGGGTCAATGTTATGTGCACCTATTCATTACTTTGTCACTGTTAAATGTCATGGTTGATTTTTGGTAGGCCACCCTGTCGTATATTTGCTAGTTGTTCTGTTACTGTGAGATTGAAAAGCATGCCAGGTTATTCACAACTGCTTTTGCTATATTGACCTATTTTTCATGGTTACAGGATCGCCTGAAAAAGCTCAAGTCAGAATATGGAAAAGTTCAGCTGGGAAACATTACCGTGGATATGGTGAGAGTTCTCTCTCTTTGTCAAAAGTGAATATTTATTTTTCTTACATCTTTATTTTAGATTTCTCATTACATGTTTTCGCTTTATTGGTGCTATTGTGCATCTGGGAAGGTACTTGGCGGAATGAGAGGAATGACCGGATTGCTTTGGGAAACTTCATTACTTGATCCAGATGAGGTAGATGCTCCCTCCTACATGTTTTGGATTTTGTTTATTGATGTATTTTCTGTTTTACCCTCTCTCCATCTCTTTATCTTTAACTTAATCTTCTTTGCTGCAGGGAATCCGCTTCCGTGGTTTGTCAATACCTGAATGTCAAAAAGTGTTACCCGCTGCAAAGCCTGGTGGGGAACCATTACCAGAGGGCCTCCTCTGGCTTCTCTTGACAGGAAAGGTACTGCACACGACGTTTAAAAGTATCGGTGCATTTTTGCTGAAATTTTGCTAAACAACTAAGAACATGTTGTACAAAAAACAATTTGGCCTAGTTATCCGTGTTTTGAACATTGTTTAAAATCTTCTTGCAGGTGCCCACAAAAGAGCAAGTTGACTCATTATCTAAGGAGCTGAGAAGCCGTGCGACTGTCCCAGGTTAACTATCTTGCACTGTCAATTCAAGCTGTTTGTGATTTGATAATTTTTCATTTCATTTGCTGCTTATATTCGGTCCATCGATTTAAGCTAGATGGAAAGTGTCCGTAGGAACATATCTTGGGAACACTCTTTTAGCCTTTTAGGATGGTAGAAGGAGATAAGTCTGGGTTTTAAATAAGGGCAATGAAACAGTAGTAAAGTTTGAATTAGGATCGAAAGTGTCCGTAGGAATCAATCCTAGATCTACAAGCATCACAATTAGGGACATCAAATTGCATTTTGCAACCCATTGCCGGAATCTTTCTTGAACTCAAATCTATGATATCCTTTAGTGAAATACACTGTTTATAGACTCCCTAACCACATCCAATTGAGATTAATATTCATCCTATACTTTCCCAAAGAATAAATCTCCCATCAAGGCTCATCTGCTAAAAGGTAACACTCTTTAAAAGTTTTAGAAATCAGCATTCAAAATAGGACGTTTATATGTTAGGATTACTGGAGAGACGCCACTATTTAAGTTTTATTGAATATAATTCTATTAGATCGAATATTTGAAGAACTCCTGGAACCTGGGGCTTGCTCTGAGAAATCCTTTCTTTCTCGTCCACTCAGGGGGCTAAACCAACAGCGGATTGAGATTAGTGAAGTATGAATACCCTATCGAGAAACAGTTGCTAAAAGTTAAGACTTGCCTGAACATAACCTTTAGATACGTGGATGTGTAAGCAGCAATCTCGCGGAAATACTTTTATCATATAAACATAAAGATTACTACCTACAAATGAAATTCCTCCATCCAAAAGTTGATTACAACTTAGTTAAATTATTTCAAATGATGAATATCTTCGGATTATGGCAAAACTTGGTCACTACTGAAATCCTAGGTTGTTGATTTCGTTGTTCTTTTCCTTGTCCGCATGAGTGCATTAAATAATAATGATGCATCACTAATATGGTCATTATTGAATCTTATTTCTGGTTGCAGATCATGTATTTAAGACTATCGATGCCTTACCTGTTAGTGCTCATCCAATGACCCAATTTACGACTGGTGTTATGGCTCTTCAGGTCTGAACAACTCTCCTCTTTATAATTTCTACCGAAACTATAAACTGTTAGTGTTTTAAACTTTACCTCCAGCTTTGCTGTGTAATTTCATTTTCATCTCACTTTTCTCTACTGCATGCATCATTGGGTTTCATCTGCTGCTCTTTCTAAATAATTGTTTTAATGTTTAACCTCTCTACGAATCAATCCTTTTCCAGAATATACCCTGTTTTATCTCCCTTTTTAAAGTATCTCTTTATGCGTGTGAAGTCTTACTAATTGTGCCAATGAACGTTAATTATTTGCAAGAACAGGTATCTTTCTTTAGTTTACTCATTGCACTAGTTTTTGGTTGCATAGTTTAACATGTCCAGTTTAGCTTTCTTGGTTCCCAGCTGCTTGTGCTATATTTTTCTTCTTCTGAATTTGGAACTAACATGAACATGAAATAGCAATTTTGTGGTCCTTTTGGGACTCCCTTCTGTTCTCCGTGTCTTTTGGTCTTAATCCTCTTGCTAGTTAATAAATAGTGTGAGTGGGAACTTGATTTTTCTCCGTCTAGCGAGTACGACGTTCTAGACAGGAAAAGTGATGTTCTGGACCGGAAAAACATCTGGTATTGCTCAAATAAACTTTATCACATTATCATGTAAAGTATTGTTATGCACTGTCTTACAGTTAATGGAGAGGGCTGTTATTAAAGGTTATGATAAGTTGATGTGGCGCTGTGTCTACAATTGTATTTGGTAGAGGAGGGGTGTAGTTATGACACTTGGCACGCATCAACTATAAGAGAAGTTCTGTTGTTTTATGTCCTATCTTGCTTGCTTTGTTGCTAATGTGATATATGGATGTCATTTTTGTGATTTTTAGAACAAGAAGATAGGCTAAGAAATGAATTTAATGGTCTTGCATGCGACAGAAACTCACTACACTCTTATTGCTGCAGGTTCAAAGTGAGTTCCAGAAAGCATATGAAAAGGGAATACACAAATCAAAGTAATACTAATTTAACACGATATATGGATACAAGATAGAGAATTACATTTCATTTTTTCTTGCAATCTCATAGTGATTGACTGATTTAGGTACTGGGAACCAGCTTATGAGGACTCTCTTAGCTTGATTGCACAGCTTCCGGTTGTTGCTTCTTACATCTATCGCAGGTTAGTGACACTGAGGCATCCTTTGTGTTCAATCGCTCTTCCATTTTCAGAGTCATGCATTAGAATATCTTAATGCTTTCTAACTAAATTTTATATTTTAAGACATCTGATTCCACTAAAAAACTTAATTACTTTGGGAGGAGATTTCACTGTTAATAAGTCCCACTTTTTGGGAGGAAACATTGTTCTGTATATTCATTAAGGTAATTTATGCATCTTGCAATGAAGCTGTTGGATTATCTATCTGTTTCAACACAACAGGAGAAATGTTGCATGTTAGTTTTATCAGAAATCAGTTTCTCATTTTAACTGGTGCAATTGGTTTTTTTTCGTCGGTAGATCTTTTGGGGTTATGGCTGAGAAACACTATCCAGTGGCTTATCTCCCTAGGCTTTTGAACATAGAATAAAAGAAACAATCCTCTTGGCTTTTGTTTCTGGGATATTCTCCATTAAACTCTTCAATGCTGGTTGGTTTTTTTTTTTTTTTTTTTTTTTGTGTGTTGGAGTCTGGTAGTTAGGACAAAGAATGATAGAAACAAAAGTAGAACCCTTCCCGAAATCCTCCCAATTTTAATTCAAAATGTCCAATCAAACAGCCCAAAGCTTGTGTAAGTGTGTGTGCGCGCGCGCCTGCGTAGATTTACTTTTGCTTATCTCCAAATGTCTTTGAGTTCTGGTGAAGGGCCTTGTACGAGTATTTGTTATGAGGCTTGAACAGCCTTATTAGTACGAGTATTCGTTATGATTATTGTTTTCAGTTATCCTCTCCTTTAGTTTGATGTTAACTTTATTATTTTATATTTTGGGTGAAGGATATACAAGAATGGTCAAATTATACCTATGGATGATTCATTGGATTATGGTGGAAACTTTGCTCACATGCTTGGCTTTGGAAGCCCTGAAATGAAAGAGCTTATGAGGCTTTATGTTACCATTCATACGTAAGAAGATATCTATTTCTGTTGATGCTAATTATGCTGGATATGCTGTGCCAATAGGTCTGTTGGATTTAAATGGTCTTTTGTTTCTGCCCCTAATTTCCAGTGCTATCTTGCAGTGATCATGAAGGTGGAAATGTTAGTGCTCACACTGGTCATCTGGTAAGTAACCTCATTCTGTGCTAACAATCCATCTACAATTTATCCTTGCCTGGGATCTGGACTCTTTTGCTTGAAGCTGCTTAAGAACTTCGAATGTATTTAGGTTAGATTTACATGTCGCTGACTTTTTCTTTTATCCTGTCCATGTCACACCCCATCTTATGCTTAAATCAGGTCGGCAGTGCCCTTTCAGACCCATATCTCTCATTTGCTGCGGCATTAAATGGTTTAGCTGGACCTCTCCATGGTTTGGCAAATCAGGTACTGCATCTTCTTCATTAGGAGACTTATTCTTCATATTTGTTTTCTTATGATTTCTTTGTTCATGGTGATTTTTGATCCTGTGCCCTTGATTTCTCCCAACTGGAATTTTATGATATTCTTAGACGTGCGAAAAATTATCTCATTGGCGGCAAGCTAGTTGATGCTTTTGTTTGGCACATGATTGTACTTTATTGACACAAAATAATCCCACATCCCCTCGGCTAGTGGGAGTACTCTATTCTGTTCTCCTGTTCTGTAATGCAAGCACCTTGCATTGTAAAAACTTTCCAATGTTCTCCTTCGAACATATTTGGGTTTGCTGTAATTGCAATGATTCATATATAAAATATCTCGGCAATCTGTGATTAAGATGATAGAAATCAACCCTTATTTTGACAATTGGAATCAGTTTATATAGCCATGTTCTCAGTTTTATTCCCGCGATATCTGATTATATCACTTGCATTCATGGAAAGATTTTTTCGATCTCTGGTAATTGCTGATAACACCTTTCTAAAGCGACTCTTACTTATGTGACTGATTTATAAATTCCAGTACATTTTTTCATATAGCTAGTATATAAAATTATCCAGCTCTAGCATGTCTCTGGATTCCTCCTTACGGGTTTCTTGTGGTGATTGTTGAATTTTCTGCAATTGCTTGCTTGTTGGTTGTCAAGAATTTACTCCATTTGCTTCTCTTACGTTGAAACTTGACTGTAAGCGGCATGGTGGTGGTCAGATGTTTATGTGGTTTTTTTTTTGGGTCAGATGTTTATGTGGTTTTCAAAGATAGGGGTTGCAAAGTATGTCTTCTTAACTTACATCGGTTTATAAGCCTCATTGAGCTTCATGAGTTGTAAGGCTACACAATATGACAAGTTTGATGGTTCTGTTGATTACATGTTTTGTCAGGCTGATTCTAGGAAACTTTGTAGTGGGTAGTTGATTTGCCTTGTCAGTCCAGAGCTGTCCTGTTACATTGGCTTGCAGTTTTCAGTTTCCCTTTTTGTGCTTATTTTTACATTTTTTGTAGGAAGTTTTGCTCTGGATTAAATCTGTGGTGGAGGAATGTGGGGAAAACATTACCAAAGAACAATTGAAAGACTATGTTTGGAAGACACTGAACAGTGGAAAGGTAATAGCATTTCATTCTCTGAATGCATATTTCCATTTGCAGTTATACGTATGTAAAGCAATATTCTGCAATCTCATTTTATCCTCTCCATGCATGCATTTGCCCATTCACAGAGCATTGTTGTCGAATTAACTGTTTAATGCTAAAGGATTTTCCTCTGCAGTCAAGCCTTGAATTTTAATAACATGTATCAGAATATTGCTTGACTGAACCATTTAGTTCTTATATGAGCGGAGACGGCCATGTAGAAATATGGGAAATTTACACATTTAGAACTGAAAAGAACTTTAATATTATGACTTATGAGCTATGACAACATTCATTGATTCTCAAAAGATGCAGATAAGTGTTTCTTCTGTTGGAAACTAGGTTTTTTTCTTGTGCGTGGAGTGAGAATGAGATAACATGACCAATCTCGTTCCTCGCCAACTTTTGTGGTTTTGCGTGAAAGGGATCCATTTCTCTTAAAGCCTTTCCCAGGGATTGAGATATAAAATAAAGTAGGGAGAGAAAATTTTATCATGGGCACGGGGTGCTATCAGTAGATGTATTCATATCTCTCTTTCACACATGTTCCCTGGTACAAGTTGTACCTGTTCGTTGATGTCTGATTCTCTGACTTTGAATCACAGGTTGTTCCTGGATTTGGACATGGAGTTTTGCGTAAAACAGATCCAAGATACACATGTCAGAGAGAATTTGCATTGAAACACTTGCCTGATGATCCACTTTTCCAATTGGTAATTAGTTGATACTTTGATTTTTTATTTTTTTTTTGAAAATGATACTTTGATATGTTATTCCAAGTATTTTTTTTATTTTTTTTGGTAAAAGGTTATTCCAAGTAGTTAGTACTATGAATTACTGCTTTTAACATTGATTATTCTTATCCCTTCCTACAGGTTTCAAAGCTTTATGAGGTGGTCCCTCCAGTCCTGACAGAACTTGGCAAGGTAAAGTACCATAGATGGATTTTGTAAAATTATTAATTCAATTGTTTACTGGATGTTTTCTTCTTTTCGGTCTAAGCATCTGATTTTTAATTTATATGTGGGATCTCGCCTTCTTGTAGGTTAAAAACCCATGGCCGAATGTTGATGCCCACAGTGGTGTATTGCTGAACCATTATGGTTTGACGGAAGCTAGGTACTGAAAGTTCTCACTAATTTTAACTTCTCCGAGACTGTGTATCAGGTTTAGATCTCCCTAACAACTTGATGGATATTCGTGAACAGGTATTACACAGTTCTCTTCGGAGTATCAAGGGCCATCGGCATTTGCTCTCAGGTACTTTTTTGTGTCCTATTCCTCTGTCTTGTTCTCTATATCTCTTAAGCTTTTCATAGGACTACGTTTGCGTCTTCTGATTTGCTCCTGCTGTATGTAGCTAATATGGGATCGTGCTCTTGGATTGCCACTCGAGAGACCAAAGAGTGTAACCATGGATTGGCTCGAAAATTACTGCAAGAAAGCAGCAGCTCAAAACTGAAAAACTGCATTTGGCTGAGACAAAGGGTTTGTAGCGTAAGAAGAAAAAACAGTAGTTCCTGAGTCAGTTGCATGGGTATTGAAACATTCATTAACGAATTTTTGATTCCCAAATATACTTTCATGCTTTTGTAATGCATGAGATTGTGATCTCTAGGTATTATTAGCCTGTGAATTGCCTTTATACCTTCGCGTTATTGATTAGGTTTCACTAGTCAATATGATGTATTTTTTGAATAATAAAGCTTCTCAATAGAGTTGCGACATGAAAGTGTTTTTGTTAACCCATCTGATGTGAAAGTTGCAATACATTCCGGAATGGTTCGAAAACTAGAGAATACTTCGCCAGAGTGTTTCTCTTATGTCCCTTCTGATACATCTGATAAAATTAGAACCAGAGGAGTGCTGCTTTGTTTCCTGCAAAATACAAAAGAGATGGGACAATAGTCTCTTTAATCTAAGGCCATTCTAGGCAAAGTTTTTACAATATTAACTCATTTGGTTATTCAAAATATGGTGGACTTCCTACTGGGGAAAAAGTTATGTCCTTATCCTTTGATCCCTCTGATAGATGATATTAGGGACTTTATGTCTAGAGTTAGTAGTTCAAGAAACGCTATGAAAGTAAGTCGTCGTAGAAGGCGCACTTAGGTTAGCTAAAGTGTGCAGTTTTTTACCCAAATAATTTTCAATAGAAGAACCTGGACAAAAATATATGTCTCGGAGTGGTGTGGACAAATCTAGTTGTCTCGAATTTGTCAAATCCGAATCTATTTATTTTGTATTAGATTTGGGTTTGGCAAATTCGAATCTCCTTGTATTACAACTATGTGACAAATCAATTCCAAATCTGAATCTAGTACAAATTGATTGATAGATTCGGAGTTGACAAATCCGAGACAACTAGTTTTTTTCACAAAAAAATAATTATTTTTGACCACATCTTTTTTTGGAAATTTTTTTACCACCCAAAGTGTGCGTTCGTTCAAATATTTCTGTGTAAACTTGTTATTTTGGCTAAATTAATATAAGTTTATTATAAAAAAAGAAAAAGAAAACAAACGCATTTGGTTATTGACTTCTTAGTGATGATAATTATAGAAAGCTAGTTTCACTATGTAACATCAAAATTTTGAAAGAAATGAAAAATAGTACTCCCTCCGTCCCATAATTATTGTCCACTTTGCTCAAAAAATTTTGTCCCAAAATTATTGTCCAATTTGACTTTTTATGGATCAAGTTACACATTTGTCTTTAGTAAAAAAATTATCCATAAAATCTTAATGGTTAAACAATTACTTATGTAGGGGTATATCCGGTTGTTTAAGGTAAAATATAGTAAGTTTGACCAAAAATAAAATTTTTTATTTTAGTAAAACTGGATAATAATTATAAGACGGAGAGAGTATATCAGAGAAATAATATGTTTTATCATTTCGGTGCAATCTTTAATTGCTTTGGTAGTATAGATGGATTAATTATGATAAGCACTTGCTTTTTTTTTATATATATATAGTGGAGGAGACAAAGCCTAGTGACAAGAAATAAAACATTTCGAAAATAAAAAACTCGACAATGTCATGTTTCAGCCAGGTATAACTTCCCCTGCGGGATTGGCAATCAATGAAATACCCCGGGCTCTGGAGGCAAGCTCTGCCAATGATAAGCACTTGTTTGATCCACCTTACTATTCAAATCGTTAACAAAGCAGAATAAAAGGGGGGAAAAAAAAACAAAAGAGTGAGATGGGAAAGAAGTCGAATGATTGATTGAATAAATGCCCAAAATAGTTTAATCGTTGATTTTAAAAAAAAAGAAAAAATAGGAAAATGAATAGTGAAATGTCATCACGTGAGTGTTGGCAAAACAAAGGTCCAGTCCAGTCACTCCCCAGATTTTCTTGTTATCATCACCACCACTTACTTTCACCATTCTTGTCTTTCTTCAATCCCCTGCAACTCCAGAATGCAGTGTTCTACAAGAGGAGCTCCGGCATCCAAATCAATTCCAGGGTTCAGTCGCCCACGTCTCGGAGTTGATTGTCCCTGCATCAGTTTACTCCCTCCTCGTCAAATTTCTCCACCCACCCATCTCAACTTCAGGTTCATTTCTTCACACTTTCAGATATGTGTAATTACAATAATCAAATTCATGGTGCTTTCTGTTTTTTTTTTTTTCCAACGAAATTATACTTGCAATTTGAGTTCTGGGCTTAGTCTTTTGCGATTCTAGGACTGGGAAGTTGGGACTAGAAAATTGAAAGTAAGAAAAAGGACAGTTTTGTTCAATTTGAAATTGTTCTGGGAGTTCATTTTAGTGTTTGCAAGAAATTAATCCTTTTTCCAGATAGAAAGTTTTAATGCACGCTTTTAGAAAGGTGTCAAAAAAGTATCTAGGATGAATTCTTGCTTTTATGAAGCATCTGGTAAATTTGAAGGTTTTGAATTAATCATCATAGTAGTATGTAGGAGTATTAATCAGGATGTGATGAAGCATGATCGGGCGCCTGTTAATCTTTACTAGTTTCTATTTTTCTATCTGTGGGATTATCGGTTTCAGATTTATCTGTTGTTGCCATTTTCCAGGTTGAGGAGTCATGTGACTTTACCATTCCGGAGGCTGATCCTTACTTCTGCTGCAAAGACAAATCCTCCCACTGGATCATCTGATGAAGCTGATTCTGAAACAGCTCGAGGGCCTCCACTGCTTACCATCTTGGCTGGCTTATTGGTCTTTTTGGCCGTGTGTTGGGTTGTAGGATCGATTGTATTGTGGCTCTTCAGCCTAATTCTTCCATCAAAATGATGTTTCTGACTACTAATTAATCAATTATCAAGACAACCTTCTCTTATGATAGACAAACTCTCCTTATGCTAGCTTCTTGTTCTCTTCCAGTGAATTGCCACTGTGTTTGCTTAACTTGCACACAGACACACCAACAAGACAAACATTTTTCTGAACAAGATATGGCTTACTTTTTCCAATTTGTAATCTGACTTTGAAATGATGCTTATGATGGCAACAAATCAAGTTCAGTAAGGGTCTCATTAATGGAAATAGTGTGAGAATAAACAATGTAAGTAGTTGTTTTACATAATCATTCAAAAGAGTTTGAAATTCACCCTTATGCTGATAAACAATAGTGGTATACTTTATGCACCCTTTTAAAAACAGGGGATGGGTGGGATACATACCAAAATAACACCTTTTACCTACACTATGACAATCAACGGCTCTCAGATTTCAGAGGGTAAAATAACCGATCTACTTAGACTCCTTATCTTGTTTCACTTCAGCATTATCATCTCCAAAAGCAGACATAAAGTTTCTCCTTTCATCAGAGGATGCTGTGATGACAGGCATCCATACATCAGCGGTGCTGCTCAATAGAGATTGCACCTCTGGATCTGCAGCAATTGTTGATGATATCATCTTATCAACGTCATCTAGTTTTGAAGACAATTTATCCAACTCCTTAGCTATTTCAATCTGCATCAAAGCAATACAGTCATCCAGTGGAAGCATTTCGACCAGCGAATCACAATACTATAATAGCAATCCTAAGCCACAAAATCCTTTGGGAAGTACCTCATCTAGATTTTGTGCAGATTTTGAAGGGTCTTTTGTGACTTCCAATCCCAATGCTTCAATCTTAGCACGCAACTCTACTTCCTCCTGATTGCTTAATGATTCAACCTGCAAATATCATGTATAATAATTGAGTAAACCACTAACAGAGTTCAGGCTTGTCCAAATCACAAGACAAGAACTAAACATATAAATAGATCATTATGAACAACGTTAGCAACTAAGTTGGCACTGGGAAAAAGTTTAATAAACCAACAAACATATCAATAATCCTGAGAACATCGACCCTCCAGAAACAACCCATACTAAACCTCTGTATCAGGTGGTAAGATTTGCATGATTTGCAGAATTCAAGGAAAAGTAACAATGGCTAGATAGATAATTGGCCTAACTTTTTTTTTTATTTTATTTTTCAGAGTTTTAGACAGGGTAGGGAGCACGTTAAGCGTTTAGAGGAACATGAATCCATCTCAACAGAAAGGGGTCAAAAGGGTTGGCTAAGCAGCATTAGGTACACTGAAACAAGCACTTCTCCATGCAAATGATCTGAAAGAGTTTATACCATAATTTGTGTCAATCAAATATGACTCATTCACTCTCACAGACTACATTCATATGGATTCCTTTTATAAGCTTTGTTCAATGTTGTAAAGTCAAATTGACAAGGGGAAAGCTTCCCCTCATGTCTTCCACTCTGGAGCATCTACCTCAAAGACAAAATTAATGATGTGCATTAATTTGAGTTGGGTCCATTCTCTACAAACATAAGCAACGATCACAGTTACAATTCACCATTTTAACGATTCAATCATACTCTGAAGTCTGTAAGTCGTCAAGATTCGATCTTTTTCATTGAGATACTTTAACATAAAAATATAAATCCTTTTGGCCTACTAACATAAAAATATAAATCCTTTTGGCCTACTGACGAGATCCCTAATCAATTAAATGAGTACGGAAATCTAACTTGCCTACATTAATCAAGTTTTCTAACCGATAAATAAATAGATAATCAACAAATTACGTCGCAGCAGGGATCAAGATAAGGTAAAAATCATCAATCCCAGAAATATAATCCAAGTCTTAATGCAAATTACCTGTTGAAGAAGATCGGAGAGGAGGCCAAATAGCTGAGCATCGGGAGCTTGGGGTTGTTTACCTTCAGCCATATCTCCATCTGGGCGTCCCCCCATTGATACAGTTTAATTTAGACGTAGCCAAACACGGCATATTATCTATATAGTTAACTGTTCTTCCATATTATTGTCAGTTTAGTCCCTAATGTATTTTGGAGGCTAAGCTCCAGACCTTTTACTTTCTACTGCTCCTTTTCTCCAAAATAATTGTCATATTTATTTCATAAATTTATTTTATTTCCTTACAATTTTCTTAACACATCATCTCAATCCATACGAATATTTAATTTTTCTGCCCATGTAAGTTTTGGGTCCAAGAAGACATATGTCACACTATAAACATTAATCTCCCTATGTTCTAATAAAAGTGTAATTATACCAAAATTAATGTATTTTTTTTTTTAGAAATGTCTGATTTCCAATGTATTCTTAGGGACCTTTCTTCAATTGAATTATCGATTAACCCTTGAATCACATGTGATTTTTTCCTAAAACTATATTAATAAGTGTTGTGTGAGATGTGGTAAAAATTAATTAAAGATTGAAGGTGGATGTGATTAACCAGAAGAAAATAAGATGAGGGAGACATTGGCTAAGATATTTCTCTAATTGGAGGACTTGGATCCTCAAGTCTTTATCGACCTTTTCCTTTTTTGCTTTCCGTTTTCATTTGTTTAAAGAATTTGAGAAAAAAAGATAATGCGCACTAATGTATTATTTTCTGGTCCGCCTAACATATCCAGAGAATTTGCAATTCCAATGGATGGCAATATGATTAAACTAGAGGACGCGTGGCGAAAAGATGTAGCATCCTCTCATTTCTTTGGATGCAAGTAATGAATAGTTTTTATTATTGTGTCAAAAAAATAAACACCAAATATAATAAATAATACTCCAAATAACAGAGATAAGTTAACGTAGAAATAACTGAGCTAAGTTAACCCTTATTCTTTTTGGTGGTCCAAATCCATTCCTGTATTTCTAAATTTTCCTTCTAAAAAACACATAAAAAATAACACAAAAAATTGTTTTGTATCATACCAAAATTTAGAAAGTAATATGGTCTATCTGCGGGTGCTTCGGCCAAAAAAAATTCCAAAAAAAGATATGGACAAAAATAATTTTTTTCTAATTTTTTGTTGAAATTCTACTTCAAGAATAGTGGACAACCATGGCTGTACTAGATAAAGAACAAGAAGAAGAATTTATGGTTAGGACAAAAGAAAATTTTGTCTCCAAGTCACAAGTAAACTTGCTTTCCTTTAGGCTAAATTCGCCTACCATACAGTGCAATTGTCTAGGCGAATTTCTTATAAGATAAAATGGAGATCATGTTGTTTCACTATACACTTTTGTGAACCAACAACCTGATACAAAGATAAGAAATGTCATTGGAAATATCCCAAGTATTTGGTGATTTCATTGTACACTAAAAGCATCCAAATGATCCATATTTATAGAGTTAGAGGAAACTCTTGAGGATTAGACGTAACCCTTAGTTATGGTCCTAAACATAACTTTTCGTTAATGTCTTTTCATATGGAATCCACATGCACAACCTATTAGTTGTGTCTACAATATATTGAAAACACCCAATAAGTACAACATAGTAATTGTGTCCCTACAATATATTGAAAATAACTCCAACAATCCCCCGCCATTTTTCAATATATTGAAAATGATTTTTAAATGGATCCAGAATAATTCAAGCAAAACTCATGCATAAAATAATAGTGTTGTTAGACTTGAACCACTATCTTAGTGTCGGTTTCATAACTTGTAATACAACCCGGTAGACTAGCTTTGAACCGTGTGTACATGTTACAAGCCACTATTATCAACACACATAGGGTTCTTTCTCCTCAACTTGCCTACACCTTACCAGTGCGTATGGTACGTAAGGTCTTGTACCCATATCTCTTCATGAATGTTAACAAAGTCAAGTTCCAAGCTTTGTAGATGCTCAGTCCGACATTCATATAGGCAAACTTCTTAATGCTCTCGCCATTTTAGCATTTACAAGAGTTTGTTAAGAGTCAATTCTCAACCTGATACCAGCGGGAAATATACATCACTAACTACTTTGGGATAAATATTGTAGTGCTCAATTACTTGTACATTGTACTATCGCTCATTGAATTCAAGACTAGAGTATTTACTAGCATTGAATTGAGGTTCCAATACAAGTAATCATTTCTAGACTTTAGACATATCCCTTTAAGTCATTCAATCTTTAGACCAAATGTCTTTCAATATTTAGCCCTTACTTATGAGTTCGTTAACTCAAATTTTAAGGATCATCTCTTCACACGAGTTTATTAACTCAAATCTTGTTAAGAATTTTAATTCTTAACTTGAGTTCATTAACTCATCTTGTGATCACAATTTAAATAATAATGCATCCAAGCTGTTAATTAATATGATCATATTTAGAAAATTGAAGAACTAGTCTGTTCTTTCAAACTTCGCAATCAACCCAACAATGAAATCATCTTCCCTAATATGAAGTTTTGAAATCACCATGTCATGAATTCTTTCTTCATATTTCTGGAAAAATTAGCTCCATTTCTCTTGTTACAAGCATTTTACACTTAAGCTCTTAGTGTCATTCTTTGTTACAATATGGTACGTAGCTTTCCTAATACTGATTCATTGTTATTTTAGTTGATATGATTTCGAATATGGACTTGATGCTTTGTTCATTTTCCACTATGTGAACTTAGGTCAAGGATTATTCTCTTTTTTAACTTTAATGGAGAATTTTTCGTTCTCTTCAAACTCTTTTATTATATATAAAGAGTTCCAAGTTTCCAAACATATAATCTCCTTTTTTTCTTAAAGATTTCATGGAAACTTTAAAGTATTGACATAAACAACTCAAACATATAGTAAGACATGAATTTCAAATCATATATTAACACATATGATATAAATTCATAAATGTATCACTATTATCATACTATGTATCACATGAAATTATCATATAAATTACAAAATTCATTTATGCAATTAAATATTCCATGTAACAAACACAAATACACAAAATTAGCACTTTATTGGGATCAAAGTTTTTTATTTGATTAACCCAAAATCAAATAATTAATATGTGATGCACTCACAAAAATTCTGCACACTAAAATTTATTTTATTTTATTTTGATTTTCTTAGGTTTCGGTCATTGACTTTTCTGTCGACTTTATCCAGGCGACGACTAAGTCGACGAGGCCAAACAGCCAAATACTTTAACAGATGTTGACTTTTCTGTCAACTTTAATTCTATGGACGAACAAGTCGACAAAGCCAAATAGTCAAACATATCAACGAACGTCAACTTCTATGTCAAAGTTACTCTAGTCGACCAACAAGCCGACACAACCAAACAAAACACCAAATAAATTCCAACAGATTTCGACTTTATAAAAATTTATAACATGCACTCAAAGCACTATTGCTATATCAAATGCCAATTTTGCATTTCCATTTCAAAGCATGATAAAAACATGACCAAATTCTCTATCAAACCTTTTATGACATACATTTTCTTAATTAATCATCACATTAATTAAGTATTTTATTTTGATAGAAACCACACATTTGGGCAATCAACAAATAATACATAATAAATTTCTTCTACATGCAAAAGTTCATGATTTCTACAACCATGTTCCACTCAGTCATAGATCTCATCAATACGTTCATGTATTTATTAAATATATACATATCTTGAACTTGGAATGTCACAATTCACAAGTAAAATATAATTCTTACTTTGATGACGAGGTCCATTGTATAAAATCATTGCCCTTTCCATTAAATCCAATGATCTGCAACATTTTTACCATTTTCATATGCAACGAAAATATCCTTGCTTAATTCTTTAAGTACTAGCCATTGTTTAACAGGAAAATTTAGCCTAAAGATTGTTGGAATTCTACTTCAAGAATAGTGGACAACAATGGCTGCACTAGATCAAAGAACAAGAGAAAGAATTTATGGTTAGGACAAAAGAAAGTTTTGTCTCCAAGTCACAAGTAAACTTGCTTTCCTTTAGGCAAAATTTGTCCACTCAGTGCAATTGTCTAGGCGAATTCCCTATGAGATAAAATGGAGATCATGTTGTTTAACTATGCACTTTAGTGAACCAACAACTTGATACAATGATAAGAAATGTCATTGGAAATATCTCAAATATTTGGTGATTTCATTGTACTATAAAAGCATCCAAATGATCTATATTTATAGAGTTAGAGGAAACTCTTGAGAATTAGACATAACACTTGGTTATGGTCCTATACATAACTTTTCGTTAATGTCTTTTCATATGGAGTCCATAGGGACAACCTATTAGTTGTGTCTCTACAATATATTGAAAACACTCAATTGGCACAACATATTAATTGTGCCCGTACAATATATTGAAAATAACTCCAAAAAATTTTAGTGGACAAAACTAGTTGTCTCAGATTTTCCAAATCCGAATCTATCCATTTTGTATTAGATTCGGATTTGGCAAATCCGAATCTATCTAATAGAATTGATTCATCACATAGTTGTAATACAAGGAGATTCAGATTTGGCACAAAATGGATAGATTCGGATTTGGCAAATCCAAGACAACTAGATTTGTTCATACCACTCTGGGACATATATTTTTATCTAGGTGTTTCTATTGAAAATTATTTGGGTAAAAAACTCTCTATCTGCGATTGTTTATAACGTAAAATAATAAAGTCATTTTAATTTTGTAATTTACTGTTGACCAAAAGCAAACTAAAGTAAGGGTAAATATTAAAAATATTTGAAAGTGACACTTCGGGTAACCTCTTATAAAATTTTTTAAAGAGACTAGTGATGTTATTCAAAGGTAAATCAGAAAGTTTACACCTAACTTCTTACTTCTACGGAATACAGTAGTATGCTCTCCTCTTTGTATAAAAAATAGTCTTCTATATTACTCTTTCTGTTCCAAAATTATTGTCTAATTTGAGATTTCACTTTTAATACAATTTGAACTAGAAATGAAAAATCAAACTAGACAATAATTATGGGACGGAGGGAGTATAATTTGTGAATATAATAATTTCACAACATATGATTTAATTTATTTTTCTTTTGGTTTTCGGGCGGAAGGAAAACTATTTATTCTCTTGTGCAGAAGCAAAGCAAATAGTAACTAAAGTGGTTGTGGTGGAGTGGAAGGGACTCCTCTACTCGTAACCATAGGTCGGGAGTTCAACCTTAAATACTTTTGCATCTGTCCCACCCATTGAGATGCCTACAATTCAACAAGAGTGATTAGTCACTGTTGCCGATGTGGACACCCTGCAAATATGAAAAAAAAAAGGCAAAGCAAATAGTTTTTCCAAATGTTGTAATGAAAACGAAAGGCCAATCAATCAATCGTTTCTACTTTCTATCACTGCTACAACATTAATTTGTTATCACGTTCTTGAAGTCAATACTACTATACTTCAGTATGATTTCATATTTGTGGACACCTTACAAATATGAAAAAAAAAACAAAGCAAATAGTTTTTCCAAATGTTGTAATGAAAACGAAAGGCCGATCAATCAATCGTTTCTACTTTCTATCACTGCTACAACATTAATTTGTTATCACGTTCTTGAAGTCAATACTACTATACTTCAGTATGATTTCATATTTGTGGACACCTTACAAAGATGAAAAAAAAAACAAAGCAAATAGTTTTTCCAAATGTTGTAATGAAAACGAAAGGCCAATCAATCAATCATTTCTACTTTCTATCACTGCTACAACATTAATTTATTATCACGTTCGTGAAGTCAATACTACTATACTTCAGTATGATTTCATATTTGTGGACACTTTACAAATATGAAAAAAAAGCAAAGCAAATAGTTTTTTCAAATGTTGTAACAAAAACGAAAGGCCAATCAATCAATCGTTTCTACTTCTATCACTGCTACAACATTAATTTGTTATCATGTCCTTGAAGTCAATACTACTATACTTCAGTATGATTTCATATTTGTGGACACTTTACAAATATGAAAAAAAAGCAAAGCAAATAGTTTTTTCAAATGTTGTAACAAAAACGAAAGGCCAATCAATCAATCGTTTCTACTTCTATCACTGCTACAACATTAATTTGTTATCATGTCCTTGAAGTCAATACTTCTATACTTCAGTATGATTTAATAACCTAACGATAAGGAAACATTCGGACTAGTCTTTTTGCTCTTTCCCGCACTAAAAGAAAGCAAACATTTTTTTGGAATAAATAATTGCCCATTCAGAGCAGAGACTAGTTCGAGCTGAGCTTACTACCAGTCAAGTTTTCTTTTGTTGCATCTTTATAATTATTTAAACCCCAAAGCACAAAAAAAGGCAAAAAAAAAAAAAAAATTTTTACCCCGTTTATATGGCTTATATTATTAGTGGAAGAGCACTCTGCTTCGGAAGTCATCCCGAATTTTACATGTTCAATCCACCTAATAATTTATTTTCATTTGTTTCGTTGACTCTCCATTGAACCAAAACAATGATGAAATGTTTACACAAATGTATTCACTTACTTTTGTTTTAATCTACATCGAATAGTACACCTCTAGCTAGGTTAAAATTTTGTATTCGTCATTCTTAGATGCTTTAGAAAAAGAAAAAAACAAAAATCTTGAATGATTAAGAGACACTTTTATTTGATTTTTTTTTTTTTTGAATTCAAACTTTCATATAAATTCATCAAAATAAATACATCAGGTATCCAGAGAACTTGTATGAAGGCACAACTTGGCTAACCGATGTGCACCCTCAATAATCTCTTTATTTACTTTGATAACATCACATCTAGCAAAAGTAAGAAAAGCACGGCCTAATATCCTTGATCAGAGGGATGAGTACCCAGCACCTGTGATATTGCCTCTTGAAGACCCTTCAAACATGCTATTCCTTCAAACACTTTTATTTGATCAGTTATAAACCTACAACACTATCTGTGTGAGAATTAATCTACTCATAATACAAAGAAAATCCGTAGCATACTTTTAATACTAAGAAAAATCGAAGCAAACTTTTGCAGCAGTCCCATAAGTCACAACATTCAGGAAGTTTGATATTGCGAATATTAATGCAAACGGAACGAGAGAACACAGACTCAGGCTCTGTTTGATAATCATTTAATATAGTGACTTAATTTATTTAAGTATTTAATGAAATTAAGTGTGTTTGATAATCGCCATTAAAAAGTCTTAATGAATTAAGTTTTGAATTATTTAAATACTTATAAATTAAGTGTGTTTGATAATTAAAATTTCACTGTTTGAATTAATTAAGTGCGTCTGAATGACCAGTTCAATTGTGAGTCAAAAACTAAGTGGTAGACATACCACTTATTACTTAACACTTAATTTCTGTAATACCTTTTTTTTCCCTTTTTTTCCCTCGTCTTTATTTTGATGCTAATTTTTACATTGTCTTAGAATTTTTATTTTCTTAAGATGAATTAATTAAGAGCGCTTAAATTTAAAATTATATTATGAGTATAAAAAATCTCAAACTTTCAAACTTAAATTAGACTAATTTTAATACATAAAATTTGCTAAATAAACAATGTATATATATATATATATATAACGATATATGTAAATAATCTAAATTGAATTATATATTGATTATTTACCAAGTGTATTATCTACTTTCATTATATCTACTGAAAACTTATTTTTAAATTATTATTTCACTATTTAGAACAAATTATTAGTTATTTTTTCATTTAAAAAATTTTTGTTTATAATTCAATTTTAATAATATTAAAACTTTAAATAACTTTCAGACCTGAGTATTCAGATTCAATCTTCGGACTTCAGTATTCAGACATCAAATTAAGACGTTTTTATCAAACAACATAAATTCCGTATTCAGACTTCAGACTTCAGTGTTAAGTGTTAAGTGTTCAGATTCAGACTTCAGTGATTATCAAACGGAGCCTGAGCTAGTTATTTTTACGTTCGTTTCTTCTCTTTTTCCTTTTTCTTTTTAAAGGAAACTATTTGGGCCTTTTGACTCTTTGAGTAATGAAATGAATCCACCAAAAGGGTGCAATTTATGAGACGATTTTAGTCATTTTGGGAAAAGAATAAAAAAATAGTCGTTCATGGCGGTGGGATGCTTTTTGAATAATGTAGAATTGTTGATTGTGTGCTAGCCTTTTTTCATGGGATAAGATTTGTCGGTTTAGTTGGAATAATCAGATAATCAATGACGAATTTGCCCCAATAAGATTTTTATTGGACCACAATGACACTACAATTGACCACAATTTTTTTTCTTCATAAATATCCTTCAAAGTATTGATAAACTTTTATTGTACATTTGTATTGCTGGAATATGCTAAAGTTTTGCTTTGTTTGAATGCCAAAAAAAGAAAAAAGAAAGAAGATATTTGAGAATTTGATTTTTGTTTTTAAATCCCACATTAGAAACTTGTGATCTTCCTAAACATACGTAGTTGCTCGCAAATATTATAAGTTAATCACATAAATTAATTTTATAATATCCATTTAAGTAACAAGATAACATTATTTTCTTTACTTCTTTGGCTACTATCGCATATGAATACTAACATTATGCACATATAGACAATAACAATATAACACTTCGTTGTTGTAATATAAAAATTGAATTATCTGTGATTTTTCTAATAAATATTGTATCATCCATTAAGTCATCCCATCCTAAGTAAAATCAACCGAAATTACTCAAAAGATGCAAAAAGATAAAAGAAAAACGTGAACCTTGAGGTCTAAAATGGTCATTTCAAAAGTGTACTATACATCGGCCCTTTACCTTCTTAGCTGACAGTAGTTTGATGTTCAGTTAGGTGGCGCTCTCACTACTAATCTAAAATTAGCATTATTACCCTTTCCACGTAACCTTCCTTACGTTCTCTTTTTCTCTCTCTCCCTCACACACACACACACACACACACACACACACTGACACTGTTCCACCAAATGATCAAACCGAAACCCAAAAGAAATCACCACTCACCAGCAAGCTTCCTTGTTATTGCTACTTTAATTTATGCCTCAATAGAAAGAACCCCTTTTTCAGTTTATTTGTTTTGATCATGTTCAGAATTTCTCTGAAGCAGGCACGACTGTGCTCTGCAGCTTCTTCTTTACTAGACCCGCAGCAGCTGTAACTTCCAGAGAGTAGGAGATTGTGAATAAGTCAGTCCTCCCCCTCTTTTTTTCCTTTTTTGCCACTTTACTGAAATGAATTCATGTTTGAATTCTCTATTCTTGTATATGGGTTCATTTTTTGAATTGTGATTGGCTTCTTAATTGGACTCTACTTCTTTCACTGGAGTTGCTCTGTTTCTGACTTTTTTTTAATCATTTTATGGCTCTGTCATGAGAGCGAGTGATTGAGCTTTACTGCAGTGTTTTATAGTGAAAAGTAAGTTAGTATTTCATTGAGCAATTCGGGTTTTCAGTTGCTTGGAGAAATGATATGATGAAAAGGTTTTCTCTTTGGTATTAGTTCTGTAATTCGGTTCTCCTATTATTAAAAGGCATAAACTTGATTGGGTTTAGAGACCTAATTCTTCTCTTAACCAGAATGAGTGTTCTGGCTGGTATAATTTGGAGTCCTCAGATGGAAAGAGTATAAGAAAGCATGAAGGAGCTGAGCTGTGGAGGGTTTTGTACAGTTTTGCTTTTTAATATATTTCTACAACATCTCACCCTTGTATTACTTTTGATAGTTTCCTAGAGCCTAACGGTTTTTGGGAAAATCACTTAAGTAGATGACGTTTTTGTCAAGATTTCTCCCCTGAAATTGATTCAGAGTAGACCCCCTTTGGTAGTAGGTTCCCCCCCTCCTTTTTTTTTTGGCATTATGTTAATTGTTCCTTTTTAAATGATTTAGCAAGTCCTGTTTTCGGAACTATAGAGTACAGTAAGGTCTGTAATGTGCTGATTTTAATCATTTCTGACAGGTGTAATCGAGTAAATTTTTATCTTGTGGAGGTTTTCAATGGCTTACCAACGGAGGCGTTCAGAACTTCAACCGCAGAGGCCGCTTCTGCGGACTCAGACTGCTGGTAATTTAGGCGAATCAATGATGGATAGTGAGGTAGTGCCATCATCACTTGTGGAGATTGCGCCAATTCTTCGTGTTGCCAATGAGGTTGAATCTATCAATCCAAGGGTTGCTTACCTCTGTGAGTCTACTTACATTTCAGTAATTACGTATCTTACAACTTCAGTAGGACCTGAGCTCATTTATTCGTAAATCATATGGAGTATCATTGATTTCCTTTTTTGGAATTTGTATATATTTGTTGTAGCTGCTTTTCGGCTTTTCTTATGACTGCTGCAACTGCAATTTATCTGCTTGAATCAGGTCGGTTTTATGCCTTTGAGAAAGCCCACCGGTTGGATCCAACTTCAAGTGGACGAGGAGTCCGCCAGTTTAAGACAGCCTTGCTTCAACGTCTGGAGAGAGTATGAAGTTGTCCTTTTTTTTTTTGTTTTTTTGGTTAAAGTTGTCCTGGTTTTGGTTCTTGCATCATTCTCTTTGAATAAGGTTTTAAGATAATTGTGACCATGATGGCTTGTTTTGGCTCAACCGTAAAGAGATTAGTATGCATATTGTCATTTCTAATCTTATAGAGATTGGATCAAGTAGCTAACAGGTTGTAATTGAGGTAAGAACCATTATGCATTTGGGTTAAAAAAATGTGTTTTTTTTTCAAAAAAATAATGTATAGGTAAGGGTTCAAAGGCTTCGTATTCACCCGACAAGAGTCTAAGCCAATGTAACTTGTATTTTGAGCTGGATTACTTGAAGTATGCAATCCACCATGATGTTGGCGCTCTTGTGTCCACCAAAATAAGATTGACCGTGCTATTTGGTTCTTATGATTATCTGATAAAATTGCTTAAGCATATTTTAAAATTAAGTATATTTTGCAGGAAAATGAGACAACATTAGCTGGAAGAACAAAAAGTGATGCTCGTGAAATGCAGAGTTTTTATCGGCAATATTACAGGAAGTATATCGAAGCTTTGCAGAATGCTGCTGACAAAGCTGACCGGTAAATCATCTGCAAGCACATTTTCTGATATGGTAAATGCATTGCATTACCTTTAAATAATTTCTGATTCCTGTTCCCATCCAGTGCCCGTCTGACAAAAGCATACCAAACAGCTGCTGTACTATTTGAGGTTCTGAGGGCTGTTAATTTGACAGAATCTGTTGAAGTGGCTGATGAGGTGACCTTCACTATCTTTTCTCACCAATAATGATGCATGGTTTCAACAGTGTTATTTCTGCAGATTTGAATGTGTAATTTCTGATTGTTATAAAATTTTCTCAAATTACCTGATTTTTTGGTTCATAAATCAATTTCCACGAAATTTTTTCGTTTCATCTCCTGCTCCTGCCAATGCACCAAAAAGCGATTATAATTGTCTACGAACCTAAGAGCAACCTAAGATTTCATGGTCGTTTTTTAGGCATGCTGATGATTTGTGTTTTTTTTGAGCTTACATTTTCCCCTTTTTAAATTACTGTGCTTTGTGCATGCAGATTTTAGAAGCTCAAGCTAAGGTTGCTGAGAAAACAGCTATATATGTACCCTATAACATACTTCCCCTTGATCCTGATAGTGCAAACCAAGCAATAATGAAATATCCGGAGGTTGGTTTTTGTGATTTGTTCTTGTATCGCCTGTCAAGATCTAGAATTTCTAGATTTTTAATAAATAAATGTTCTTAGCTCAGATTCAAGCTTCTGTTTCTGCACTTCGTAACATTAGAGGACTGCCATGGCCAAAGGGTCATAAGAAAAAAGCTGACCAGGACATTTTAGATTGGCTTCAGGTTATGTTTGGTTTCCAGGTAATGCTATTTGCTATAGACATGTATATAGTCATTCTTTTCAGAAGTAGAAATTAATTAATTGTCATGTAACTACAAGTAGCTCATCTGAAATGCCTTGATTTACTGATCTTGTGCCTGCTGATTTCTTTGATGCACAGAAGCACAATGTCGCAAATCAGAGGGAACATCTAATTTTGTTGTTAGCAAATGTGCACATTCGCACATTTCAAAAGCCTGATCAGCAGCCCAAGGTATTTGTACTTTCAAAATTTGATAAGTATCGAATTTGAGCTGCTGTTGCAAAGATGACTTTTGCTTATGTGTCAGTTGGATGATAGAGCCCTGACAGATGTCATGAAAAAGCTTTTCAAAAACTACAAGAAGTGGTGCAAGTATCTTGGTCGGAAGAGTAGTCTTTGGTGGGTGAAACTGTCTACTATTGGATGATAAATTTTCTTCTAATCTACAAGTATCTGTAGCTTTATCTACATCTACCATGGCAAAATGCCTCTTTATCATTTTGTTAACCGTCCTTTAGTCATAGATTGTAATTGTTTTTCCATTTGTAGGTTGCCAACTATCCAGCAGGAAGTGCAGCAAAGGAAATTGCTGTATATGGGCCTATACCTACTTATTTGGGGTGAAGCTGCGAATTTGAGATTTATGCCAGAATGCCTTTGTTATATCTATCATCATGTATGAATATCCTTTTTTCCTTTTCTTGGCCGTATGTCGTATATTATGTTTATCTTATTTACCCTCAATGCTTTTTCTGTTGGGCCTCTCTTCCCATCTTGATTACTTTTTGGGAAGAGTTAGGCAATTACTGTAATTTTTAACTTTTTTTTTCCCTATTTTTTTTTCAGAAATCTTTTAAAGTCGGCTTAGTTACAAAGTAGGTTTGAAACGAAAATGAGATCAGACCATAGAAATAGGGATAGAGTAGAAACAAGTTATGGTTCTTAAATCAGTAAAATTGAGTCTTTACTTAGGTCATTCACGTGCTAATAATATAAGTTTCTTACTTTGTTTACCATAATAAATTATAGAAATCTTTTTCTTGTTCTAGGCAATTTTTCGTTGCCTTAATTATCATTCGTAAAGTGTATGCCTTCGTAAAATTTGAATGTTATTTTAGAGCAATATCTGTCAATATAAGAGAATAAAAAGGAGAAAGAAAATAATGTCACCTGAGCAGATTGCCAATGTGAGGACACATTGATGACAATAAACCAACATTCTCCTCTGTCAGATTGTGAATCTCGACTCTCCGACTATATAGACAACTGATAATAGTACAGTAATATGGCTTCCAGTCAAGTTCGTGTAACGAA
This sequence comes from Oldenlandia corymbosa var. corymbosa, assembly GCA_949775105.1. NCBI lineage: Eukaryota > Viridiplantae > Streptophyta > Magnoliopsida > Gentianales > Rubiaceae > Oldenlandia > Oldenlandia corymbosa. The sequence continues at coordinate 20,978,341 of OX459121.1, read as the reverse complement.
ATGAAAGCATTTATAGCTTGATCCAGTTCTGCTGTATAATGGCAGACCATGATAATTTATAGAAGTCATCATGATAATTTATTGCATGATTGCTGTTCTAGGATTGCTTGTACTTGTGGAGAAATTTCGGTACTAAATGGATTTTTTAGTGCAAAAATCTGGAATTATTGTTGAGCTGGCGAAACTCTTATTGCATTTAATCATTCTTATGGGTGAGGACGTAAGCTCTTCAATCCCTGGGGATGTTCGGAGAGGGTTTATTTATTTATGCTCAACTACTAATGCTGTTTGATTGTACAAGTCTGGCTCTTCTCCCAATAGTACTTCTCTTAATTTAATGCTTTGGTGTTCCTCCAGATGGCCTTTGAACTCTATGGTCTGCTCGCTGGAAGTGTTAGTCCCACGACTGGTGAGACTATTAAGCCTGCCTATGGTGGTGAAGAGGAGGTTTTCCTGAAGAGAGTTGTGACTCCAATTTATAACACGATAGCTGAGGTGCGATGCTTTGTGGTTCTCCTGGTTGAATAAATTGGTATTTTCATGCATGGTTGGAGTTTTCTTGTTAACAGTACTGGTGCTTCACAGGAAGCTAAAAGAAGCAAAAATGGAAAGACGAAGCATTCTCAGTGGAGAAACTATGATGATTTGAATGAGTACTTCTGGTAAAGTTTTTTCAAATGTTTCCACACCTTCTTCCTTCTCTCCCAAAAACTTGTTCATTCACAACATGGGTTGGGGTTGAATTGCAGGTCAGTTGACTGTTTCAGACTAGGATGGCCGATGCGCGATGATGCTGACTTCTTTTGGATCCCTGCTGAAAAATTTCACACTGAAAAAGAAGTATGTGCCTTTTGTTATTACAAGAGTTCTACTTATGCATTGCCATCTTTATAACCTACCTTGTTTCAAGCTAAAAACTCTGAAGCAATAGTCTTATGGAGGCACCATCTTAAACTTTTTTCATGCGTTAAGTAGTTCTGAAGTTTCCGGTAAGAGGTTAGAGTTGACACTTAAAAAGCGCTAGAAATATATTTGTGCTAAAACTTTGTTTCCTGCTGTCAGCTGCATGAGCCATATGATTTTTATGGGTCCTTTCATCTGACTGACAACTGACATGGAAACAGATTTAGTAATGTTTCTGAGTTATGTGAACCTGTGGAGTGGAAAACCTTGCACATGACAAATTGTTGAACCTGAAGTTTAAGTGGGAGCTAGTTTATGTTCTTTTTGTGTGAATATTAAATTAAGTCCCTGAGAGCATCAAGTTGATCATTCGGAAACAGGAGTGTTGAATTTATTCGAGTTAAAACCTGAAGAGAAAATCATTTTTTTAAAAACAAATTTGGTGCTGTCCTGCTGAGGAAGTGGGCGCCTGTAGTAACCTCGAGGTTCTTTCAAAGCTGCGAACATCACCCCACTACCTTTCCCCTTCCAATCCCAAAAAATGTTGTGAACATTGAAAAAACCACAATTTCTTGGGCAGAAGAGTATGTTATTCTGGTTGTAGAGAATAGAGGTAATTCTGGCAGGAGGTTTAGAGAGTCCATTTTGGCCTGGAAACTTGGTTCGTAAATATGATCTTATCAAAACAGTTTATCAATCTTCACAATGAGTTTTGCGTTCCCGGAGATCATGTCGCTTTTCCTGGAATATGTGGATGCCTCGTCTCAGTTTACCACTCGAGACGAACACTCCTCAATCACCCATTGGTTCTCATTCTCTACCAACTCAGAAATCCTACTTAATTTTAAACTCAATTTTCGAAAGTATTTGGAACTTCCAATACATCAAATTAAGCAGTGTATCTTTGGTTGCAACGGAAACATCCTCTTTGTTTAAATACAAGGGTAAGGCTGCCTATACCTGACCCCGCAGACCCTAATTTGGCTGATGATGGGTACGTTGATGTTAATGTATGTTTTGAACTTCCAATAATTAAATGAACTCAGTGACATGAAAGGTATTGTCAAGGCAAAATTACTGAAACTTGATAGAATGACAAGAGCATGTAATGTTGAGTCTCTGTTAAAGTTGGTTTCATTACCTAGTTTTGTACATTTTACACATCTGAAAAACCATCCCTTTGTTCAGATATTTGATTTTCCTGCATGAATTCTCTAGGATGCATTATCCAAGCCCATTTGATTTTAGCAAAAAGGTTTCAACTTTTTTTCACTGGTCAATTCAAATATTATTTCGAGTTGGAAATCTTAAATTATGACTTCATAATGCCAGTGATTTATATTGCATTAGAAGGTTTTTTGTAGTTGAGCTTTCAGGATATTATATAACCCATCATTTTACCAGTTGATCATTCGTACAGTATTGGATGTTATATGCCTTTATGAATATCTGTGGAATTTTATACTTCTGTTTTCTTTGTGGTGTAATGTGATCAGGAAATTGAAAGAACCACAAATAATCGCTGGATGGGAAAGATTAATTTTGTTGAGATACGCTCGTTTTGGCACATATTTAGGAGCTTTGACAGAATGTGGAGCTTTTTGATTTTGTGCTTACAGGTAATTGATTGTTCTACGTGTTTTCAGTTCTGTTCACCGCTAAGGTCTGGTCACCGACCTCCTATTAAATGCACGGTTAATCTCTTTACAACAACTTAATTTTCTGAAGGGGACAAATTGAAACTTTAGCGCGAAAGTAGGAGACTGATCTTTCAATAAAAGAGAGAAACTCATGTTACTTACAGCATAAAAGAATTAGTAGCCTTTCTCCCATTTTGACTGCTTGAGTTCCTTGGGTTTTTGTTTCTTCAGAGTAATCTTCATTTTCTGTGCAACTATCTACTTCATGTGCTTGACCTGTAGCATAAAGAATATATTACTTGATACTCTTGCACGAAAGTTTACAGAATGTCTGAGGTGCTAAATCATAATGCTAACACATATTCTGGCCTCCTTTTTTGCCTTCTAAATTAAATGTTTTTCACAAAATACCATTTTCTTTTGGGGTCTTTCTTATTAGTTTTTTTTTAATTAATTAATTTTTTTTTTCCGTTGGTGTAATATACGTAGGCTATGATCATCATTGCTTGGAACAGCTCAGGTGATTTGGGTTCTATATTTGAGGGGAATGTATTCAAGAAGGTGTTGAGCATTTTCATAACAGCTGCTGTACTGAAACTTATCCAAGGTAAACATGGCTAATAGTGTTGATGTTTGTTCTGTATTCATTAGTCTCTGAACTTTTGCCCTACTAGTAAATTATGGTTCATCTCGACTCCGGTCTTGAAACTACATCATGTACGTGCTTCCTTCCTTCTTTTTTTTTTTTTAAAAAAAAGTTTTCCTGTTGAGATATCAGTAGGAACATCTCTGTGTAATTGCTGGATGCCTGTGTTTTGTTTCTGGTTTTGTTTCTCTTTGAGCTTAATGACTATTTGTGTGATTTTGACGTTTAAGATATCCGAACTTTGTTACAATTTTTCAAGAAGGATGTTTAAGAAATTTAAGTAGCCAACGATTTTGTTTGATGTATGCAGTCCTGAACTTATTTTACTGATTCACATGTTTGAATTTCAGCTAAATTAGTTTGATATATCAAGTCGATGACTATTTCCACCCTCTCATATGGCTTAAACAGCTACTCTGGATGTAATTATGAGCTGGAAGGCAAGGCACAGCATGTCACTGCATGTGAAGCTAAGATATATATTGAAGTTGGTTTCTGCCGCTGCATGGGTGATCATTTTGCCTGTAACTTATGCATACAGCTGGCAAAATGCAAGTGGGTTGGCTCAGACGATCAAGAATTGGTTCGGAAATGGTGAAGGTTCCCCTTCGTTGTTCATCATTGCAGTTCTGATATACCTGTCTCCAAATATGCTCTCGGGGTTATTATTTATTTTTCCTTCCATCCGCCGCTATCTTGAGAGATCAGATTTCAAGATTGTGAGGCTCATAATGTGGTGGTCACATGTATGTAAAAAATCTAATGCCAGTGCATTGTTAGTATGCTTCCTTTTTTTTTTTTTTCCCTTCTTTTTTCTTTCTTTTCTTTTTTTTTTTTTTGGAATTTTGATGTTGGAATGTTTTATTTGATGTTAGAAATGACTTTTTCATGGTTTGATGATGAATCGCAGCCTCGGCTCTTTGTGGGTAGGGGAATGCAAGAGAGTGCATTTTCCATTTTCAAGTAAGCCTATAATCTGTGTCATTGCCTGTATGGTTGTATTCAATGTGCTTACCATCTCAAAATTTCATCTTTTCCAGATATTCTCTGTTTTGGGTACTCCTTTTAGCAGCAAAATTGGCTTTCAGCTACTTTGTAGAGGTTATGCTTATTCCTCTTTTTAAGTTTATCTCGTCTACTGTGTTAGTGAGAAATTCTTTAACAGGCTTTGTTTTGATTTTTGGTTTAGCAGTATTTCTCTTTGCAGCATAGTAATATTTCTCAGTTGGAATTATGTGGATTATAGCTGTGGAAAACCAAGAAATGATTCATTTTTTTTATTTTCCGTAAGGGAGATTAATAAAGCAGTACTGTTTAACCTGGTTGCTTGCGCCACCATATTGCCCTCAATTCTTCTCTTTTTCCTTTCCGTAGCATGGGCCATGGCTACCAATGGGTAGTCCCTTTTATCTTTTTCCTTCACCTGATTGGACAAATTTGTGGTTGTTTTTCTCCTTTTCTTTTAATTCACACATCGTACACATGTGAACAGACTAAAAAGGCTGAAAGTAGAAGTGAGGAAACAATAGTGATCCTTTCATTGATTGAGAGTATGAAATAGAGGTCAACATGGATCATATTTTGTAGTTTGCAGATAGATGTTGATCACCATTCTGGGTGGCTCTTGAATACATATGTTTACTTTAAGCTAAGTAATATTGACCGCTGGTGGTAAACGAGATCTAACATGTGGCATTGTTTCAGATCAAGCCTCTTGTGAATCCAACAAAGGAGATAATGAAGGTGCACGTGTCAAAGTATGAGTGGCATGAGTTCTTCCCACGAGGTATGTATTGCTGAAAATCTCATTCCAAAATCTTGTGACAGTATATGGATACTGAGTCAACTTATTGATTTCCTCATTACAGCAAAGAACAACTTAGGAGTAGTGATTGTACTCTGGGCTCCAATCATTCTGGTTTGTTCTAATTATACTTTACTAGTTCATGCTTTTGTTTTTGGGATAATTTGTATTGATCAAGTGAACACACTCAGGTGTAGAAATTTCGTTCTCAAGAAATTATCTTCATAAAAACAAGAATGTCTTGAAATTATCTTCATGATATGTAACAAAATTTCATTCTCAGGTGTACTTTATGGACACCCAGATTTGGTATGCTATTTTCTCCACTATATTTGGAGGTATATATGGAGCATTTCGTCGTCTTGGAGAGGTTGCTTCAGCTTCTTTTACTCTGTTCCTTGCATTTGTAGTCCAGTCAGCGGATTTGTTTGGTCTTAGTTGTTCATTCCACTCCAAGTTCAAAGATTAAAGTCTTAGCGAAAAAATGTGTATGAGTGGATTCCTGTTCATGAATATAGAAGATCCATTTTTCAGGACTTCTAAATAGCTGCATTGATCACATTGATAACGCACATATAGATAGAATTGTTCAATTGTGAGCTGTGCAGAGGCCTCTAGTCACAAACCCGCCTAGACAGTAAATCTAGAGGAATATTAAGTTTCATTTGGCAATAATATCGTATATGTAGCTATTTTGTTAGTTCAGAAAGCATGTATGATTTGTTCCATAAAGCTTCACAAGTATTTCGAAATCTATGAAGTTCTCGAATAAAGTGGTCATCGCTTGAGATACCGAAGTATTTCTGAAGTTAAATTTTCCTGTTGTTGATTTTTGTTTTTGTTGATGAAATTTGCCATTTGTGTTTTATCAGATTCGAACCTTGGGTATGCTGAGGTCTCGCTTCCAGTCCCTGCCTGGGGCTTTTAATGCTCGCTTAACTCCTGTGGAGAAGACTGTAACTAAAAAGGGACTGAAAGCCACATTTTCGCGCAAATTTGATGAGGTACATATAAGAATTCTAACTTTAAAATATAATACATGAAGCCAGAATTGTTCTCTGCTTTGGATTTCTCTAAGGTATGGCTTGGTATTTACGGCGTGTTTTTACAGATCCCGTCTAGCCAGGAGAAGGAAGGTGCAAGGTTTGCACAAATGTGGAACAAAATTATTGAAAGCTTCAGAGAGGAGGATCTGATAAACAACAGGTACTTGAGAATAATAAGTTTGTAGAACCGTACCTTCGTAGAGAGGCTGGATAAGTAATCTTGGAGATCTGTGACAGGGAAAAGGACCTGTTACTTGTTCCCTACTGGGTAGATCGTGATCTAAACATTATTCAGTGGCCGCCATTTTTGTTAGCTAGCAAGGTAGCTTCTCATTTAAGGGATAGTTATTCTTTTTTACTCCGCTCTCAAGTGAACCTTGTTGATGCTTGGTATTTCTTTGTCTAGCTTCCAATTGCACTTGATATGGCTAAAGATTGCATTGGGAAAGATCGTGTTCGAGAGTTGAACAAGAGCTTAAATGCAGATCATTACATGCGCTCTGCGATTCGGGAGTGCTACCTTTCATGTAAAAGCATAATTAACTCTTTGGTTGTAGGTGAACGTGAAAAAGGGTAAGTTCTGCATCCTTTTTGGTTGTGTAGACAAATACATTTTGTTTAGTTTCTCATATTGTTTTTTGTTTCTTAAATGTAGAGTCATAAATGAGATTTTCTCTAAAATGGATGAGCACATAGAGAAGGGTGATTTAATTTTGGAATTCAATATGTCTGCACTTCCTAACCTTTGTGAGCATTTCGTTCAGCTTATTGAGTACCTGGTGCGTACAAGTTCAAGGAATTATTTTTATTTTTATTTTTATTTTATTTTATTTTTGGTGTTATTCTTCGTAAAGATGTGGAAAATGCATATAATGGAAAATGCAGAAAGAAAATAAAAAGGAGGACAAGGATCAAGTGGTCATTGTGTTGCTCAACATGCTTGAGGTTGTGACTAGGGATATAATGGACGACTTAGTTCCTACGTGAGTTCTTTGACACTGATCTCCATTGATTAATGCATATTATTAGGCTCTGTTCACTGATTGATCCCTTCTTTTTTTCCATAGATTGCTAGATTCAAGTCATGGTGGTTCACACGGCATGCATGAAGGTGGTATGACTCCTATTGAAGAGCAATATCAACTTTTTGGCACTGTGAAGTTCCCAGTCACGGAGGAAACTGATGCATGGAAAGAAAAGGTATTTCGTTGAATCTAGGATTAAATTCCCAAGCCAGTGGAGCTGTGGAAGTTGTGAAAATATAAAAATTTTGAGTGAGGTGTCCTCTTTCTGTTCCGTAGTTCTGTTCTTCCATATCTGTATGTGTGTATTTATATGTGTAGGAAGTTTGATCTTACAAATTGTTCAATTGAAAGGAAGTATTCAGATTCCACATGAACTTGAATCTTTTGTTGTCTTCAGATACAAAGGCTCCATTTGCTGCTTACTGTCAAAGAATCAGCGATGGATGTACCCTCAAACCTTGAGGCTCGAAGGCGTATCTCTTTCTTTTCAAATTCATTATTTATGGACATGCCTGATGCTCCGAAAGTGCGGAACATGCTTTCCTTTTCGTAAGTACTGTCCAGATACATTGATGGTTTCAGTCAAGTTTTAGATATTAGGATTATCCTGATTTCATATTTTTGCTTCAAAAGGAGTTTCCCTTGTATTACTCAAACATCAAGTCTTATTTAAGCACACTTGCTTTTTTATGATTAGCTTCCTCAGGCTCCGGGCCATAGTTCATTTTCGTGATGAGCCATGGAGAAAAAAAGACGAGTTTCTTGTTTTGGAATGGCCTTGGTGTAGTATTCATATAATTAGGAACAACGATAACAACAGGCCTTTTTCCCATTTTGCAGTTCATATAATTAGCAAATGATTTTATAGTGATAAAATATATCCCAGGAATAAGGTGAAAATCTTGAATGATGAAGTATTTGTTGGACAACTTTGCTGCAAAAACTTGGGTTTTCTTAAAGCATCACATCTATATTTTTAGAATATCTGGTTGGATTGGCATGAAGAGCTCTAACGACATTTTGTTTATCAAATGTTTAAACAATTTTATATTACTTTACCCGAATAAGTTAATGAGAATATCTAACATGCCTGTCCTGTTGCCCATCGAGATGTGTTTGCTGATGCTAACATTGGTCGCCTAAAAAAGGAAACTGAAGAGATTCTACCTGTACTTACTGAATTATAAAGATGAAAATAATTTGAAAATATCACGTAATCAGAAGGCTGTGAAGCCAAGTTGCCATACACGACCATCTAGTGCCCTTTTTTGTGCTAACGTCATTGTCGTTCTTCTTCGTAATATGAGGGTCTACATTGAATTGATTCTTCAGTTCCATGTGATAATGTTGTGATGTTTGCCAGTCTATTGTATGTGTGCACATTGCATACACGTTGGCTAGGGTGGCATTAATTCATGACCTATATTACTGTCAGTTTTCATGCCATATAGGTTTAATTCTATGTTCTTCTACTGTTGGTGGGATTGGGTGGACTATCTGATGCGTGCTCTATGTTGTCACATGAGTTGGACTTAAGAGTGGCGCGCGTGATAATTGTTATGATTATGATTATGTTTGAACCTCAAATACAAGTTGGTTACTCGTAATCGGTATACTGTATTCTTTCTATCTTACTCTTTGTACTTGGGCAGATCCCAGTCCTCTGTTAGCCTCTGTTATCATTTCAATGATTGATAAGTTCTCATTCTGGACATGTGGATTTTATAGGAGGATGTCTGCTGTATTGAATTATATTTGCTTGATAAGCACTACCATTTGTATGTATAGTGAATCCTTTTAATCTATGTGTTCTATGTGTCGTATTCCTTGCACATGAACTTGTTTATTTTTTTTCTGGAGTTAAAAGGCACATAAAATCCGGATCATTTAATTTCGGGTTGGTAATCTTCTGAGGGGGCATATGTTTTGTATTTGTGGCCATTTCCACCCCCCACCCCCGACTCTAGGCACTTTGTTTTTGAGTTATACAGCATGAAGCTTCCCAATACTGAGTTAGTGCGTACTTTTCAATAATTTTACACTGGAAAATGCCAATGGTTAATAAAACCAATCATTAAAAACTGCACGAATCTACTACAGCAATTAGAGGTTAAATTTTCAACATAAGATTAACAAGGTTAGGTGTTCTGGTAACGGTATTTTTGGGTTCTAAGCCTAACCTTGTTCATGTTAACCTCTTTTCAGTACCTTAACTCCTTACTACGAAGAGGAGGTCCTGTTCTCTATAAATTCGCTGAAGAAGCCTAATGAAGATGGTGTTTCAATTCTTTTCTACTTGCAGAAGATATATCCTGGTATGATCTCTTAATGTTGCTACCTTGTGTTTTCCTAAGGTGGCATTTGTATGTTGTGAACCACAAAAACTTGTCACAGATGAATGGGACAACTTTCTTGAACGCGTTGGTTGCGGCGGTGAAGAAGATCTTATGGGGGACATAAAACTTGAAGAAGAACTTCGATTGTGGGCATCTTATAGAGGCCAGACACTTACGAAAACTGGTATGAAAATATAATCTTTTTGGGTCTATATTAGAAATCTTGTGAGTTGGGAATAAGTAATTAACAACTTCGTATCCTTTTCTTTTGGGGTTCACTTTTTGGTGTCTGTTTCGTCGGAAACTCTTACCTGTTCTGGTTGGCTGAATATACTAGTGCGAGGCATGATGTACTATCGGCAAGCTTTGGAACTTCAGGCGTTTCTAGATATGGCCAAGGATGATGGTTTGTAGAGAATCAATCAAGCTTTTTGTCTATTGAAACTGATTATCACATTAGCAGTTGCAGACTGTAACTTCATGTTTGCATTTTTCCAGATCTATTGAAAGGTTATAAGGTTGTTGAATCAAATACTGAAGAGCAGCTAAGAAATAATCGATCCTTGTATGCTCAATGTCAAGCAGTTGCAGACATGAAGTTCACGTATGTGGTTTCATGTCAAATATATGGCATTCAAAAAAGATCTGGTGACCCTAAAGCTACTGATATTTTGAGGCTTATGACAGAGTATGTTCCTCAAATAGTTTTTCTGGTTAGAATATTTGTTTGAGAAGTTCCTGGTGGTTACACTCTATTATTTCTTCTGCCAGATATCCATCCTTACGTGTTGCTTACATTGACGAGGTCGAGGAAACTAGTAAAGATAAATCAAGAAATCAAGTTGAGAAGGTTTATTATTCAGCCCTTGTGAAAGCGGTCCCTAAGTCTGTTGACTCTTCTGAACCTGATCAAAAGTTAGATCAGGTAATTTTTGAAAAATCACTCTATTTGGAGATTGGTTCTATTTTAGAAATTTTGATGATCAGTACTTCGAGTTTTTAATACCAAAAATGTGTGTTTCCAAATTTTATCCATTTTTTTGTCATTCTAGCATGGATGGTTATCGAATAAAAAAGCAAGATTTTTGTCAATGATGCGTGTTCTATTGCTGTCCCTTCTCTGCCATCTGTGATGAAGTATGTGGTCAATTTGATACTGGTTTTTCTATATACAAGTTCATACCTGAATGTATTTGTATGGCAAAATTCTGTTATGATTATTTTTGAACTAGAACATAAGTGCAAGGAATTTTAATCTTGTATGATCTCTTTTCAGATAAATGATTGCAAAAGTTCTGTTTCATTTTCACATGGTTAACTTCTAACTGTAGCCACTTGTGTTTTCAGGTTATATATCGTATAAAATTACCAGGGCCTGCATTAATAGGTGAGGGAAAACCAGAGAACCAGAACCATGCCATTATCTTCACCCGTGGGGAAGGATTGCAAACCATAGATATGAACCAGGTATGGCTAGAAGCTTTTGGCAAAAAAATCGTGGGTTTTCGTGAAAAAGTCCTGCTTATCTTTTCATTTGGAAGACTAATGGTGTGTCATAAACAGGATAATTACATGGAAGAGGCTTTGAAAATGAGGAATCTGTTGCAAGAATTTTTGAAGAAGCATGGTGTGAGGAAGCCAACAATATTGGGACTTAGGGAGCACATATTCACTGGCAGGTACTTGAACGATACTATTAGCAGAAAATTGGATCGCAGCCGTTATACGAACTTACAAAACACCTAAAAAAGTAGTCCAAAACCCCTTGCGTCTAAGGAAAACAAATTTACAGTACAGAGAGACAAATGTTGTTCAAACATAATTATCATGTGAAACACTAGTCCAGATCAAATAAATTGAGTTATTTACACACTGCACTCCAATCTACTTCTGCGATTCTCACCATTGGACTTGTGTATGGTGTTGTATGCTCCAGTGTCTCTTCACTTGCGTGGTTCATGTCAAACCAGGAACACAGCTTTGTTACAATTGGTCAAAGATTGTTGGCGAACCCACTGAAGTAAGTACTTTTAAGGTTTCAGGTTATGAAGTTGCAAGTGCACAGCTACGCAAAAATAAGCTTAAAGTGCTAGTTTCTTCGAAAATATTTCTCTAAAAAGTGGGGTTTTGAACCCCTTGAGATAAGCCAGCCAGATCTTTTTTGTTGCATTTTTCTGGATTGAAAGAAGCGTTGAGCTTGATAGCACACTGAAAATGAATGGCAATATTAGTATCTTTTTGCATTTGAGGAACAGTGTTGATTGAAACAAATTTATTCTGTAGTGAGCCTAAGATTCTGTTATGTTTGAGAGAGGGATGAACAGAAACAATCATCATCATCAAACTTGGGCGTTGTAAGAAAATATAAAAAACAGTTGTGAGTGGGGCAGTGTATAATGCTTAAACCGGCTTTAAGCCAATGCTAATATGGCATTCTCTTCTCTTCTGTTTGTTCCTCTCTTGCAAAATTCCAGGGTCCGTTTCCACTATGGCCATCCTGATGTATTTGATAGATTGTTTCACCTAACCAGAGGTGGTGTGAGCAAGGCTTCCAAAACTGTTAACTTAAGCGAGGATATTTTTGCAGGTATGAGGCGGAACTACAATTTTCCTATTTGTGCAGTACTAAAATCCTAATTTTAGAAGTAACTCTTTGCTGTTTGTCGTAGGTTTCAATTCCACACTTCGTGGTGGTAATGTCACTCATCATGAGTACATACAAGTTGGTAAAGGGAGAGACGTGGGCCTTAATCAAATCGCTCTTTTTGAGGCAAAGATTGCTAATGGTAATGGTGAACAGACGATGAGTCGTGATGTGTTTAGGCTTGGGCACCGATTTGATTTTTTCCGCATGATGTCTTGCTTTGTTACAACCGTGGGGTTCTACATTTGTACCATGGTATTGTATTTTATCAACTCCCAATTTCATATATCACAGCTGCACACGAAGTTTTTCAGCAAGGTATCTCCTAAGGTTGTTACCTAAAATGCTGTGCTTTGCCTTACAGGTTACCGTCCTTATTGTGTATGTGTTTCTATATGGTCGTCTCTATCTTGTCCTAAGTGGGCTTGAAGAACAGCTGAGTAATCATCCAGCAATTCGAGAAAATAAGCCTCTTCAAGTAGCTCTAGCTTCACAGTCTTTTGTGCAAATTGGACTTCTAATGGCATTGCCTATGATGATGGAGATTGGCCTTGAAAGTGGTTTTCGCAAGGCTTTAACTGATTTTGTTATGATGCAACTACAGCTGGCTCCTGTCTTTTTCACATTTTCTCTAGGAACAAGAACCCACTATTATGGGAGAACCCTGCTTCATGGTGGTGCACAGTACAGAGGTACGGGTCGAGGGTTTGTTGTATTTCACGCTAAGTTTGCCGACAACTACAGGTTCTATTCAAGGACTCATTTTGTCAAGGGCATTGAACTGATGATTCTACTTCTCGTGTACCACATTTTTGGCAAAGCATATAGGGGTGTTGTGGCATACGTATTAATAACTGTGTCGATATGGTTTTTGGTGGGTACCTGGCTTTTTGCACCCTTCCTCTTCAACCCTTCTGGATTCGAATGGCAGAAGATTCTTGATGATTGGAATGATTGGACTAAATGGATAAACAATCAAGGTGGTATCGGGGTTTCCCCTCAAAAAAGTTGGGAATCTTGGTGGGAGAAAGAACAAGAGCATCTTCATTATTCTGGCAAGCTTGGCATAGCAATGGAAGTATTGTTGTCTCTGCGCTTTTTCATCTATCAGTATGGGCTTATATATCACCTAAGCATCATTAATAATAGCAAAAGTGTTCTGGTGCGTACACCATCGTTATCATGTGTTCTGTTGCATATGCACCTTTTCATGAATCTTTTACATCTTTGACAGTGCTAGTCCTAAAGTCATTTTAACTTCTTGTTGTTACTGTGCTCAGGTTTATGGCATTTCATGGTTAGTGATCATCGCCATATTGATGTTCCTGAAGGTGAGTGGAGTTTAATTTCTTTAGTAATTTTATTTTTGTGTGTGAGTTTTTCACTTAGACAATATTCGTATTGTCTGAAGTATTATTTCAAAGGGAAATTTTACTTGCTTATATTTGTTATTTTTCACCCTTCTGGGAAGAGGATGGTGTTATTTTTTATGCCTCCGTTGGTTTTATCTTCCTAGGACATTTGTAGGCAGATGATTTAGCGTGCTGGGAGTTTTCTCGTTCCAAATTCTTGGATGCCAATGTTATGCTTTTCAAATTTTGGAAGTGAAATCATGGATTTTGTTTTCCGAAATGATTTCTGCCGAATTAACTGCTCGCAATACATTTTGTTTCACAGAATTTTAAGAATCTACTTTTTTTTTGCCATTTTGTCCAAATCACATTTTGCAGGTTATATCGATTGGAAGAAAGCGATTTAGTGCTGATTTTCAACTTCTCTTTCGACTGTTCGAAGGATTCGTGTTCCTGTCACTGGTTGCTGTTCTGATTGCACTAATTGTAGTAACGCATTTGACTTTTCGTGATATCATAGTTTGCATCCTAGCATTTATGCCAACTGGATGGGGACTACTCCTGGTGAGCAAATTCTTTCTTCCTTCCTCTTTCCAAAAATTATCTTAATTTTAATGAACCTAGTGGAAACACTATTTAACTGTCGCACATGATTATGGTTGTGATTGTATCTACGAACCTCGTCCTCTTATTTCTGATATAGTTCTGAGTCTATGATATAACATGACATCTGAATAATGATCAAACTATCAGATTGCACAAGCTTTGAGGTCATGGGTTCAACAAATTGGTATATGGGGATCAATCCGGACACTTGCACGAGGTTATGAAATGATAATGGGCTTGCTGTTATTTACACCTGTCGCTTTCTTGGCTTGGTTCCCATTTGTTTCGGAGTTCCAGACGCGAATGTTATTCAACCAAGCATTTAGCAGAGGTCTGCAGATTTCTCGTATCCTTGGCGGGCCAAAGAAAGACAAATCTTCCAACAACAAAGAGTGATGATATTGGATATATATGGTATGTCACTGTAAACTTCGCCGTGCCAGTTGCTCCTGAAATTCAATCGCAGCTGATGCATTCTGGACAGTGATTATTCACTTCTTGTGATATCAAGAGTTCATAGGTTGGAGTTTTATATTGTAAATATAGCCGTATCATTTGTATAAAGCTTTTCAAGCTACAAATTTAGCTGCCACTTTTGAGTTGTATCGAAGAAGATATCAAAGTAGATCATATAGCAATGAGAGAAACATATACAATCATGCTTTTCAGCCCGGAGTTTAAGATGACGCCATTGAGGTTCATCCAGCCTTCTAGTGATGCCTTTCATTTGCAATCCTCATCACAACTGGTCATAAGTTGCAACAAAATTTTACATTCTCGGAACTATTTTTCTAGGAGCGAGTATAAGCTACACGGACATTAACAGTAATCAGGCCTACGAGCCAGACAAGATTCATGTGATGGAAAAAAGAACGAAAAGCCACATTTTAGTCTTGAATAGCGAAGAAAATGTGAATAACTCGAAATTATTACGTTCAAAAGGGTAATAGTTTGGCAGTTGAAGTTAAAACAGTCTTATCCTACTTGAGAATTTAATTTATTTCTGACCTACTTCACCTCTCATTATTGCCATTCTCTTATCCTCCTCATCATCTCCTTCTTGGCACTTTTGTTGATCTTTTGCACTGTGTAAGTGCATCCCGATATAGCATTCTTGACACTAGTCCTCTTCTTACTTCGTGTGGCGCAAATCATACATTCCTTTCTCAAATGAGACTCATTTTTAGACGGGCGAGTGTATGTCTTTCATACATGGTGCGCAACTACATTGTCATATTCTTGGCAAAATCCATGGGTTGCGAGCTATGGGACAAGAATATAGCCCCTTTTACTTTCATGTAGCAGCTTCACTACGTATACAAAACTTTCAGTATATTTTTTTTTCCTTGGTTGAAGAAAAAACCGACTAAAAATGAGATCATTGGAGGAGATGAAAATGGGGACTTCAATGAAAATTAATGCAGATAATATTTTTATTTTTATTTTTGAAAATAATCTCTGTTATTGTGCCTCATGTCATCACTCGATTCGTTTTTCATTAAAATGTAAAAAAAAAATATAAGGAGGTTAAATTAAAGTTGCAATTAATGCTTCAAGGTCAAAATTATTTATTATATTTCATCAAATCGTACATTAATTTGACATTATTAAATAAGATTCTAATAATAAAACTTAAAGCAAAGATTGCCCGTTCTTATTCACACAACAAAATTTGAAACCCTAATTATTATGATTTTATTTTAATTTCTTTAATATATATATTTAAAAATTAGTAATGGAATAAATTTAGATTATTTTAATTTCTTTGTCCAAGGATATTTTTGTCATTTTGATTTAGTTGATTAAGTTTTACTTCTTTTGATTTCTATTTAAGACTTTAGCCGTCATTGTAAACTTTGTTGATTTTTATAAAAGTTGAGAATTCATATCAGAAAATCCCAAGGTGTTGAACTTTGATCCCTTTTCCAGGATATTCTCAGAATCAACAAGAATTAGGAAGGTCGTATTTTCGGGTATTCATAGAATCAACAGTGACGAGTTACTTGTTAGGGCTTTCGCTCGCTACATCAGTACATATAGCGTAATTAGCATTAGTTTGTTTGAATATCTTAAAAAAAAATTTATAGTTATGATTATTTCTATTGGAATATCTAAGTATATATTATTAAGTACATAATAAAATTGTTTGGAACTGCACCTTAAGTGTAATTTAAGATGACTTTTAAAAATTTTAATTTTTACCTGTAAAATTCAAAAATACCAAAAGATACCAGTATTTAGTTGTCTTATAATATTGCACCTAAGGATTTCTCCAAAAGCCCAATAAAATCTTTTTTCTCTGCCAAAAAATAGAGAATCAACTAAATTGACCATTTAGATGATCAAATTTTAGCCTTATATTGTATATATATTTATTTTTATACGCCTTCTATTTTAGACTTTTTTTTTTTGTAAAAAGAGAATAATTTTTATTATTTTATTTTAAATCGAGTAAACCCTTGGGATACATCTAGAACTGATAATAGTGAATTCATGGAGTCAAATGAATCGGTATTGCCACTCCCCTTGTGGTGAAGGCAAATCCCAATGGCAGCGAGTCAACGGTTGTCTAGGACGGAGACCTGCAAGACAAGGGGTAGGACTCAGATGCCAAAGTCAGTATAGTGAGAGAAATAATCAAAATACACACTTAGAGAGAGAGAGTAAGGAGTGCGAATTAACCTTTTGAAATAAATATTTTGGGCTATATATAGGACACTATTTAGGATGTGTCCAAAAGTGGGGCCCAGTCGTGGGTCTTCAACTGATATAGGCTTATGGGCTTCATTGTGCGGCCCACTAGTCTCTAAGAAAAACTCCTTGGGCCTTTAACAGGAATGGGCACCATCAAGAGCCCCTGTCAAGCTCAAAAGACTATCTGTTTTGGGCTTGATACTTTATTTGGAAAGCCCATTTGTGAGGCCCAACCATTTTAATAGTTCCAGTTAAGCATCTTTTCGAATTTCCTTGGAGGGAAATAACGAGCGGCTCAGATGACTCCGAAACTCCAACCGGTGTAATGATGACGTCGTGGGAACCGAGGCGACTATTCACCTACTTTGGGTAATACTATAAAAAGGTGGAGCAGATTCATTTGAGAGATTTTACTTCTTTTGCTCCCACTCTTGTTTTTTTTTTTTATCTCTTCTCTCATACTAATATTGGCGACTTACTCAGGCGGTCTCGGTGAACGACCCACTGTTCGACGCTAAATCACTTGTTCGACCCTTGGACAACTACTCAGTAAGTTCTCGTCCTTATTCTTTTCGTTTCTCCTTATATTTTGGAATATTGGGGACAAGGATGTAACCATGGTTGGGGACGTTCGTAACCTTCTCAAGAAGAAGGATCTAGAGCATTTAGAGGAGAAGTTTAGCTTGACCAAACACGACCCAACCCTTCCTGAAGGGCGGCAATGGGCGAATACTCCTCCCCTTGGGAAGATCACCGTCTATGCCAAATATTTTGAGCTCGGCCTCCATCTCCCCGTCCTTTCTTTCATTCGAGATATTCTAGACGCCTATGGGCTCCCCTTGGCACAGCTTACTCCGAATTTCATTACTTCGGTGCTGACGTTTATACATGTGTGCCACAAGGTGGAGGTCGTCCCCGACGTCTTTCTCTTTGGGTGTTTTCATAAATTGGTCCGTGGACCAAAGAACTTTCCAAGTTGGCTCAGCTTCACAAAAAATCAGAAGGGACCCAAGAAAGAGCTAGCTATGCCGAGTGAAGGTTCTAAGCCACGGAAAAATGAATATAAGACGTGGAAGGCTGAGTATCTCTATATCAATTCCTCACTCGCTGACCTTCCCGATTGGAACTACGCACTTGAGGGTGACAAGATATTAGATCCCTGGTCCACGTCTGATCAGGCGGACCTGACTGAAAGACAACCCGACCTCGACAAGTTGGTGTCGTGGACGGAGTCATACAGCTATCTTGAGATAGCTGCCATGAGTGATGCCATTACTAATTCTGAGCGAGGTATTTCCTTTGACTAGCAACACTAATTGTCAATTGTTCTTTCCTTATAGGTAATTTGTAACTGATGGGAAGTAGAACTGCTTTTGGTGCCCCTGCAGAGTCTCAAAGCATGCCCCTATCTCAGCAAGATCCCTCGGCCTTCGGTGGAGAGAAGGTGGTGCCATCTGTGGCTGTGCGGGACCCTCTACCCTCAAATCAACAGCCACCAACAGGTCCTGCGTCTAAGCATAAGAGACCCGCTCTGCCTTCAGAGGATGCTTCAAAGCGGGTCCGATTTGAAGTGACAGTTACTCCCATCTCCACGGTTGTTTCAGGAGGGCTAATTCTTACCCCTGACGATCTCCTGAAGGAGACGTATACTGAAAAGGACCCCCGTCCGCGGAAAGTGAAGTCGGCGGACATCCCTAGGGGTACGGCTTTTGTGCAGTTCAAGCCCCCCCAAGGTGTCGGGTCCAGACATCAAAGAGGTTGAAGCCCCAACCATCGATGATTGCATGAGATAGGTATCTTCACCTTCCAAATACATTCGTTCCTAGATCGTCGAATATGTTCTTTAGTCGTGCTTATCCACTTTTCTTGCATTCCAGGTTGTGCAGACCGCGGCCTCCTTTGGTCGTCTTATTCATAATTACGTCGACCTTGGGTCCACGAATGAGAATATGGTGGCCAGGCTCACCGAGGAGCTTCAAGGGGTCAGGTCTGAGTTGGACAAGGCAAAGCAGGAGGCCCAGTGTTGGAAGGATCAATTGACAATTGCGACTAAGGCTCTCACAGAGAAGGCGAAGGCCTACGAGGAATCTATGAAAAAAGTGAAGAAGGAATGCATCCCCAAGACTTCCTTGGGGAAGCTTATATTGGCCGCGCTCCGTGTCTACCTCCAATCAAGCTATTCCCGGCATCGAGATTGGGATGATGGAGGCAGCCTGGGAAATCCAGGACGCCCTAAAGGATAAGAAGGACATCAAGTCGATTTTGGCAAAGTACGCTGATCGACTCTCGGGGGGTAAGACCGCGGACATCCGTCTTTGCTTCATGGCAAGGAGGTACTTTCGGGACGCGGACTTAAGTGTGCAAGACTTCTTTACGGAGATGGAGAAGATTTTGCCTAATATAACCTCTCCTGTGGACCTCTTGAATACCTCGGCAGGGCCGTCCTTCATCTACAATATGCCGGACAACATAGGCTCTCCTGCAGAGATGCCTTCCGGTCCAGATGATGTAGCGGTCGACCAGGAGCATCGGGATTCCTTGGATAGTCATCCCTCGTCAGGAGACGCAAATGGGACTACTACTTCAGGAACCAACACGACAGAGTCCTCACGGGGTTTTGAAGACGTGGAGGTGAGCACCGAGTAACTTTTGAACTTGGTGTAATAGAATGTTGTAGATTTCCTTTGTCAGAGCCTTTTTGGGGTTCGATTTTTTTTTTTTTTTTATGAATGAAAGTTATTTTGATTTTTGATCTTCTTATTCTATTTTTTCGATTATTTATTCTAAAATGCACCAAGGGTCTGACAACCATCTACATGGATGTGCTGTACCCAACACCTGAGGTCGACGTCGAAGTTTCTATCGATTTGACCCCAACTGATGCCCCATCCACTTCTAGGAAGAAACTGGATGCAAGTGTTCCCTATATCCACGTCACACTACCCGATCCTCAATTTGACCCGGATAACTATCCGTACTATTCAGTCATAGGGAAGGTTTTAGTCAAACCCTTTTTTGAAACGAGAAGAGGACACTTGTCGACTTTAGAAGCTGCTCTTCGACATACTATTCGTGCAATCTATAAGACGGAATTGGAGGCGGCTAAGAAGATCATTGCCGGTTTAGGAGCCGAAGTCTCTAATCTTCGTCAACTCAACGAAGACCACGAATGGTATTGGGAAGATCATCTTAAAAATGCCATAAAGATGGACAATTTAAGCAACCAAAGGCTCGTGGAGGTAGAGGCTAACCTCCGTAAGCAAAAGAGGAATAACGGCCAAACTACACCAGATCCGGAAGACTTTTTACCCCGGACTTATTACGAGAGCGTCCTCTCTCACCTCCGAAAGGCATATGCCTTGGTCGCCATTCGGTGGAGCAGGTCGTCTGAGAAGATTAATAGTCAGAGAGATTATGTGGACCGTCTTTCATCAGCCTTGCAGCAAGTTGTCTCCGATTTTATAGAATTGGGAGGCACATTCAATCCAAAGACACAGTGGCTAGATGGTTGCGACGCGATGAAAGACATGTCCGTTTCTCCGATCGCAGAGGCCAAGAAAAAGATATATGAGGATGACGCCTTATTCTATGGACTAGGTCGCGCCCACTAGTATAGTTAGCATTGGGGATAGTATAGTTGCTTATTTTTGTTCGGTGGTGACAAGCCGTCGCCAGAACTAGTCAAATAAATTCACCTACTTAACACTAGTATAGCGAAAAATAAGGTCGTACCCACAGAGAAGGAATACTAATTACCAGGTATAAATTACTCATATTATTATCTAGATAATTGATGATCTCAGATTTATAAAATTTAAAACTAAAATAAATAAATAAAATAAAAGCAAATAATATTAATTCAAATAATCAGACAAAGAAAACCTAGGACATTGGGTTCACCTACCGAATACTTGGGTTAGTTCAGTTCATAAGTATTTGACTTTTAACCTCCATTAATCTCACAACGATTCACCTAATTAAGAACTATTCACTCTCGTGTTATAATTCTCTTACTTAGATTAACCCTATGACTACTCTCGTGACTATAGGGATTAACAAAAGCACATTAAGACCATTAAGAATCAAATATTACAAAGGTTATAATCTTACTCTCGTAGCTTACAATCTAAGTTTATTATTCCTACGAACTAATACTAATCTTCCACTCTCGCTACTTCGATTCTTCAGACATGCAAATAGTGGCCAATTACTTACACGAATTAAAACAAGAATAACAAATATTAATTAATGGAAAACTCAAATAATAATGAACCAAATAAACCAAATAAATTCGGTGGCTACACCCAAGCCCTAGATTAAAAGAATTTAGCCACTAAACATTATAAAAAATAATTCAATAATATTTAGAGACATCAGCCACACAAATTTGAAATTAAATTAATTAAAATAAAAGAACTCGGAAGATTTTGATTGCGCCAAAACTGGAAGCTAGAAATCAATTCAAAATCTGCTGCTTGCTTCGGTTTGTTCCGCACAAACGCTTTCTTCCTCCGCCGTTCTTCTCGGATTGAAGCCATTTCAGATTTAATGGTGATGATGCTGGACAGTTGATGGTGCTTAAGGTGGCTGGGGTTTGGTGGATGAATAAGGCTGCGCCGGTGACGATGACGGTGGAATCTGTGTGCTTGGTGATGAGCAAGGAGGTGCTGGTTTATTGAGGAGCTGGGGTGGTTTTGGAGATGAGGAGCTCAAGGTGTGTGTTGATGGTGTTGCTGCTGGTGGAATTTTCTTGGCTCTTCGGTGATCAATGATGGTGGAGAAGATGGTGTGTGCTGCGTGAAGGAGAAGAAGAAGTGGCTGGTTCGGTGGAAGAGTTGCAGCCGTGAAGGAAGCGTGGTTTTTCGGTCAAGTTCAGTCCGGTCCTGTTGTAAAAATAAATCCCTAATCCTCCTTTATAGGCTTCCGTCAAAACCCTACTTCTTGGAGAGGAAGAAAACTTGTTTCCCAAATAATATCGGGATTAAAATTCTTATCCAATTCCAATCCCAAATCAGCCGCACCATCATCGTTTGTTCGGCCAATTTCCAAAAACTAAACATTCCAAAATTGCATCATTGGCCCTCCAATTCTCTAAACTCATTAATTTCGTCCCCATCAATTGCTCCAATCTTCAATTCTTTCCCATTGAGTTTCTTTTAATTCGATTTTAGCTCAAAACTTCAACAATTCTTCATTTGAGTACAATTCTTACAATTAAAGATAAAATCACATAAATAGCATATTTGTACTCAAAATATATTGCAAAAATTACAAATTAGGGATATAATAAATAGGTAAAATATAAGAATATCAGGTGGTTCGAGGAATATTACTCGACCCCGGTTGTAAATTTTGCAACGAAACAACCCCAAGACCTTAATTGTTTATATTTCTCAAGTATTTATATTTTACTTTATATTCCGGCTGCTCTATTCTTTCCTTTGGCCAGATGTTTGTGTAGGACGACGATGTAGGACTGAGATAGTGAGGGATGTGTATGATTCTGTTATTCGCTCACGCTCCTTCCCCCGAGTGCTATATTGTCGCTCCGTCTTTTAGGACGAAGGCGCCGGCCTGTGGCCAGTCATCGGTTGTTTACAGCTCTTGGGGTCATTCGACTTGAGAAGTCCAAAACAAAGTCTTTTTGGACGAAGGTGCCGGCCTGTGGCCGGTCACCTGTCATTGACTGCTTTTGGGGCCGTCCAACTTGAGAATTCCAAGACAAAGTCTTTTTGGACGAAGGCCAGCACCCGGTCACCGGTCGTTGATCGCTTTTGGGGCCGTCCGACTTGAGAAGTCCAAGACAAAGTCTTTTTGGACGAAGGCGCCGGCCTGTGGCCGGTCACCGGTCGTCGACCGCTTTTGGGGCCGTCCGACATGAGAAGTCCAAGACAAAGTCTTTTTGGATGAAGGCGTCAGCCTGTGGCCAGTCACCGGTTATCGACCGCTTTTGGGGCCGTCTGACTTGTTTATTTTTGCGTTCGACAAGTATTTTCAGGAGGTCGGATATTTGTATTATCGACCAAATAATACTGTCAAGAGTACAAGAGGTGTAGCCTTCCCTATGCTACGCCGTCAAAAAGATAGGTAATACAAAAGAGTGTACCCTCGAACAGGGACTACACATGGAACATCTTAAGGTTTTGAATGTTCCACCGTCGGGATAGGAGGACGGGGTCATCATGACACATCTGCAACCTGTAACTTCCCGAGGGAGAAACTTCCACGACCTTATACGGGCCTTCCCAGTTTGGGGAGAGTTTTCCGGCAGGCAATGCATGGCTTACATCATTCCTTCGGAGGACGAGGTCGTCAACAACACGGTCCCAACGCCGAACTCGGGCACTGTAATATTTCATTTGTTACTGCTTATAGCGGACCCGGGCCTTGGCACAATCCCTCATTTCGTCCAAGAAATCCAAGCTAAGCCGCATCAGGTCATCATTCTCTTCTTCAATGAAACTCACTGTACACGGGCTGGCTACTTCTATTTCAGTAGGTATAACTATTTCCATTCCATAAACCAAAGAAAATGGGGTAGCCCCGGTCGCAGTGCGCATGGTAGTCCGGATTGCCCATAGGACATGGGGCACTTCGTCTACCCATCCGCCCTCGGCCTTTTCCAAACGCTTCTTGATTCCCCTTAAGATGGCTCTGTTTATGTTTTCGGCCAGCCCGTTTGCCTGAGGATGTGACACGGCCATGAACCTCCGGTCTATGTTCATCTCATCACACCAACGTCGAAAGGTTCCGGACTCGAACTGCGTCCCGTTATCAGAGATAAGCACCTTAGGAATGTCAAACCGGCAAACGATGTATTTCCAAAAGAACTGCATCACCGCTTTGCCCGAGGGCGATGCCAGAGGCTTGGCTTCGACCCACTTAGAAAAGTAGTCGATGGCAACAATGAGGTGACAGATCTTCCCAGGGGCCATAGTGATGGGTCTTAGGATGTCGATCCCCCACTTATAAAATGGCCGAGGACTGTGAATGGGGACCATCTCATGCTGAGGCAGCCGAGGAATGGGGGCATGCTTCTGATGTTAAGGACATTTTAAGACGAGTTCGTAACAGTCTTGAGCCTTGGTCGGCCAATAATAACCAGTCCTCAAGAGTCTTTTTGACAAATTTCTAGCTCCCAAATGCGCCCCATAAGCCCCTTCATCCATGCTTCGTATCAACAGCTCCGGCTCCGTTGGGGTTACGCAACGGTACATAGGTGACCAGTAGCCGTGCTTGTATAGGATCCCGTCCCTAAGCATATACCTTGGCCCTTTGAGACGGATCTTCCTGGCCTCCTTGGGGTCTTCTGGCAATGTTCCTTCCTTTAAGTAACGAATAAAAGGGGTCATCCAACATTCAACCTCCTCACCTTCCACTGCTAAGACTTCTTCAACCTCGACGCTGGGACGAGGAAGAGTTTCAACAAGGACTCGCTGGGTAAGGTGAGCGAAGGCGGAAGAGGCGAGTTTACTGAGTGCGTCAGCCCTTTTATTTTGCGACCGCCGTACATACTGAATCTTGAATTGGACGAACTGACCAACCAACCTTCGAACTTCATCCAGGTACTTCTGCAACAAAGCCTCACGAACTTCATAGAGCTTCAACACATGGTTAACCACGACCAGAGAGTCACTGTAAATAGAAACTGAGGAGGCCTTCATCTCCTGTGCTAGCTTAAGTCCGGAGCCTCATACTCAGCTTCGTTGTTGGTGGTAGGGAACTCCAACCGAAGGGCGTAAGTGATCTCCGACCCGTTAGGTCGACTAGGATGAGACTAGCCCCTGAACCGGAGCCAGCTGATGACCCGTCAACATAAAGCTGCCAGACACCTGCCCGGGGTTTCGCGGCTTCATCTACAGGGGTCTCTTTTCTGGGGACTTCTACCAAAAAGTCAGCAAGAGCATGTGCTTTAATGGCGGTCCTCGGCTCGTACTTGAGGTCATGCTCACCCAACTCAATTGCCGATTTCGTCATCATGCTGAAGATCCCCGTCTTTCTTAGCACGTGCTGTATTGGTTGATCCATTAGGCCTGGAAGAATGGCCTAAGCTTTTGGGCTGCGACCACCAGGCAGTAGACCACCTTTTCAACCAAGGTATATCTAGTTTCGGCCCGATTCAAGGCCTTGCTGACGAAGTAGACCGGCGACTACTTACCTTTCAAATCATGGACGAGATTGAACTTAGGGTGGTCTCCCCCACGGCCAAGTACAGAGACAAGACCTCTTCCGACTCGGGGGGTCGTAAGAGTCGGGAGAGATGTTATGTGATCCTTAAGCTGGGAGAAGGCTAACCGGCATTCATCGCCCCACTCGAAAGACTTGGATTTTTGCAATACTTTGAAAAAGGGGAGACCCTTCTCCGCGGCTTTGGATAGAAAGCATCCCAAGGCCGCCATGCATCCAGTCAACTTTTGGACTTCTTTCACAGAATGCGGTTCCCTCATGTCGAGGACGGTCTTCACCTAACTGGGATCTACTTTGATTCCTCGTTGAGAAACCATCCCTCCTAGGAACTTTCCCGACCCTACGCAGAAAATGCATTTCTTTGGGTTCAGCTTCATGTTGAACTGGCCTAAAGTTTCAAAGGTCTCCTTGAGGTCTTTGACGATGTTCACCAATCGAGCGCTCTTAACAACCATGTCGTCAACATAGATTTCCATGTTTCGCCCCATCTGTGTTGGAAACACCTTATTCTCTATCCTTTGGTAAGTAGCCCCGGCGTTCTTCAGACTGAAGGGCATCTTCTTGTAGCAATATATGCCACGATCGGTAATGAACGCCGTCTTTTCCACATCCTTCGCAGCCATCAAGATTTGGTGGTACCCCTTTGATGCGTCGAGGAAACACAGAACAGGGTACCTAGCTATAGCGTCGATCTTCTGTTCGATGGCAGGCGAGGAGTAGCAACCCTTTGGACAATGCTTGTTTAAGTCCGTGAAATCCACACAGATCCTCTATGATAGATCGGGCTTTTTTTACCATCACTGGGTTAGCCAGCCAAGTCGGGTATAGAATCTCTCGAACCACGGAGGCGGCTAGCAACTTGGCGACCTCAACATCAATAGCTGCACTCCTTTCGGGGGCCATCTTTCTCTTTCTCTGTTGATCAGACGAGCACCGGGATCCACATTAAGGCAGTGAATGCCTAGCTTTGTAAGGATTCCGGTCATGTCTGATGGCTCCCAAGGAAACACGTCTTGGTATTCCTGCGGCAGCTGGATCACCATTTCGCAAAGGCTAGGTGGTAGTGCCCATCCCAACTGTATCACACGTCCTTCCATATAAGGGTTGATGGGGACCACGTTATACTCCCTATCGAGAAGAATATCACCCTCTATAGGATCCTCATCAGCACGACCTCTAGGCAGGTGAGAAGTCGACCTTTAGATCATGTTCAGCTCTGAACCTTTCAGCAACAGCTCCTTTCCCTTCTTCATGTCGACGACTAGACATTGTTTGGCCACTTGCGGGTTTCCTCAAACCTCAGCTACTCTGGAGGGAGTCGGGAACTTCATCACCAAATGATAAGGAGAGTAAACAGCCTTGGTCTTGCACATCCATGGTCATCCGAGGATAATATTGAATGGTGTGACCACATCCACCACAGCAAAGTCACACATCATAGGTTTCACCCGCGGTTGTGTTCCTACAGTCACAACAAGAATAATCACACCTAAAGACATAATCACATGATTGGAAAAACCCACTAGTGGTGTGGAAGTTGGTCGGAGCATATTTCGGTCAAGACCCAGTTTCTGAGCAGTCGTGGTGCATGATATCCACAGAGCTCCCGTTTTCCACATACACTCGCCGCACTTCTCGGTTGGCTACTATTGCTTCAATTACCAATGCGTCCGACCCTTTAGTTGTACTGAGAACAACATCTTGGTCGGAGAAGGTAATATTCTCGGTCGAGGACAGCCTGCAGCTTCCGCTTTCCCCGGAAGGCCTTGGCCGGACATTTCTTTTGAGGGCCGTCATACTTTGAACGGCTAGATAGGCCCCAAAGATAGCACCTACAGGAGCGGCCAAGATCTTCTGCGCTTGAGCTTCATCCTCGACTTTCTCGGTAGCTTCAACCTCAGCTTTGGGGGGTTGGGGCTTGGCACCATTCTTTTTCCACTTTTGGTTGCGTCGTCCTCGAAAGATTGACCCACCACCTCCAATTTTGCGTATGTATTCTTTGAATTTCCCGGCTTTGAGACCGTCTTCAATCTCCTGCTGGAGATTCTTGCAGTCTTTAGTGTCATGACCTCTTCCCAGATGATAGTCGCACCACTCATCAGACGACCCCAAGTTCTTTCCTTTCGGGGAAAGTTTAAATTCCCCCTTATGGATCTACAAGATTTCTTTTCTAGTCTTAGTGAGTGGTGTGAGCTTGACGTCGTACTTCGGCGGGCCTGAGGTCGACCTGCGTTCTTCAGGCCTCTTCTCCTTCTTGTCCTCAGGGAAGGTTTCTCAAGCCCGTCGCAGAGAGTCTTCCTTCCTGACTTCCCTTTCGACAATCTCCCAGAGCTTCTGGGTGGTTCCGGGTTGCTTATCCATTAGCTTCCCCCGAAGTGCAACCCTAGCTCCATAGGGAGATAGTCCATTGACGAATTCTATCCGCACAACAAGGTTGTCGACTTGGTCAATTAACATCAACTCCTTGTTAAACCGGTCATAGTATTGGGTTACAGTCTCATTCTTCCCTTGACGCACATATGCTAGTTCGTGGATAGACTTGGAGGTCTTCTTGCTGGAGAAGAACCAAACATGCAACATGCGTCCAAGTTCCTGATATGATCCGACGCTCCTGGGTGGCAAACTATAGAACCAGGTCTTGGCCCTGTCGGTGAGAAAGGTCGGCAGAGCTTTGGCCATAAGTTCTCTAGACGCCTCTCGTAGGTCCGTAG
This sequence comes from Oldenlandia corymbosa var. corymbosa, assembly GCA_949775105.1. Lineage (NCBI taxonomy): Eukaryota > Viridiplantae > Streptophyta > Magnoliopsida > Gentianales > Rubiaceae > Oldenlandia > Oldenlandia corymbosa. The sequence continues at coordinate 20,950,747 of OX459121.1, read as the reverse complement.
CTACCGTATAATCGGCTAGAAAATTGACGGGACAAGTGTTCCCTCAGTACTTCCTGATGTCCTCGGGTAACTTGAAGTTGTCAGGTTTAGTGCAAACTTGGATATGCTTCACGAAAGGACTCTGGCTAGCTTCATGTCCTCCGAGAATAGCCTCTAAGCGCGTATCTAATCCGAGAGTGATAGGAGGTCGATTTTCTTCCACAACCGGAGTGGTGATCCGTGAGGATTCTCGGTTAGGATGCTTGGTTGCTGGCTCTTCCCGCCCTTGCTCCGAACGTTAGTGGGAGCGTCGTCTCTCTCCCATGAATTGTAAGCTGGCGCTCTGGCCCCGATCCTTCCTTCTGTAGTAGTCGTCCTCGAAGCGTTGAACCCTTCTTGCATAGTCTGGGTATCTCCGGGAGAATGCTTTCAAGAAATCTTCATCGCGGCTTCGGTTGGATGGTCGTGGAGTCTTGGTTGCTTCTGAGGACGGTCGGGATCGTCTTCGTCAACGATCGTCTTCCTTCCCTTTTGAGTGAGAATGGCTGCGTCTCTTGTCTGAGCGTCGGCACGAGTGCATAGCCTTTTCTCCAGTCTGGGAGGCGCGGTCCTCTTCCTGGTCTTCCTCTGGGCTCCTCCTCGGTGAGCGCCTGGTTGACTCCCTCACTATCTCAGATCTAGCGGTAGGGCGTCTGCTAGGGTCTTCCTCAGGTCTCGCCCTAGTTGAGACCATAACTCTTGTAAAGCTCTTGGGCTCGCCCTCGACCAAGTATATGCCTCCCCACAGTCGGCGCCACTTGACGAACGCAAATCTCGATGGCAGCGAGTCAACGGTCATCTAGGACGGAAACCTGCAAGATAAGGGTTAGCACTCCGATGCCAAAGTCAGTATAGTGAGAGAAAATAATCAAAATACATACTTAGAGAGAAAAGAGTGTGAATTAACCCTTTAAAATAAATATTTTGGGATATATATGCGACATTATTTAAGATGTGTCCAAAAGTGAGGCCCAGTCGTGGGTCTTCAACTGATATGGGTTTATGGGCCTTCATTGTGTGGCCCACTAGTCTCTAAGAAAAATTCCTTGGGCATTTAACAGGAATGGGCACCATCACCTAGTCAAGGATTACTGCTTGCAGACCGAAAAAGTTTTTCATATATTCGCATTCTTAAATTGGTTACCGAGAGAATAGTCTCTTGGAAAATTATGAAACGCATAATCTTTGTTTTGTAATTAAAAGAAAGGTGGATAATCATATCTAATGGTCGTGCATGGGAAAAAACCATTATTGAAAAATCGTCAGAGTACATTCACTACAATAAAAATGGACTATTAATACCTTTGTAGTGGGACACTTTTTCCAAACTGTGTCTCATTATATGTGTATTAGGACATTTGCTAAAAAATGTCTTATTAAAAATGAAAAAGTGTATGCATATTATGAAACACTATCATAAGTGTACTATGTGGGGTTGCTTGTGAACTATTACCTTACTTAATAGGTCACTTTAAAGTGTCTTAATAAGTGACAATCTAATAATACACTTTCAAATGTTTTATGACTTATTGTGACTCGATTATAGGAGACACTATTTAGTAGTGTCCCACGCAATGTGAATCACATGTGTCCTATTATACCACTTATTGAGACACAAAAAAGTGTTTAAACTACTCATTTTTGTTGTAGTGATTGTGGGAAATGATGGAGGACGTGATTAAGAAGTACGATTACAAAAGCTGTATAACATGCAATTTTTTTAGAGTACAATATAAGAGGCTAAACGCCTGAACAAATCCAACAATTAACTGCATTGTTAATTTGACATATGCAAATAAAACATTGTTTCACTTGGAATAACGATACCTATAGGGAAAGAAACAAGGGAATAATAGATCGATTAATTTGTTGAAGGGATATGTCAAATTCTACTTCCTGAAATACATTGGTTCATGAAGTTAAACATAATCCTCTGTTGTTCTGCTTTCATGTAGTAATCCCTGAATCGCATTTCCTGATCAATCATTTTATTGTGAAGCCTCTGCAGCTCATTAATCTCCCCAAATTCACCACCTTCTTCTGGACATTGTTGATCTGCTTTAGCACATTGTAAGTGAATCCCAATGTCGCATTCTTCACAGCGGTAAAGCCATTGGTTTTCTTCCAACTTCCCGTGGCACGAAACACAAGCCGGCGATACGGTTGCCCTTTTCATCGCCTCTGAAAAGGATCGGAAATCAAAACACAGTTTGAGTTCGTGGGGATGCTTGTCCTCAGGCAGCCGCGTTGAGCAAGGCAGGGCCGCGCATTGCAAGTGTAGGTCAAACTCGCAATGCGCACAGCCGAAGCTGAACGCGTTGCCCGGGGACCCACAAGCATCGCAAGTGAAGGAATGAGTGGAATAAGTTGGAGTTGGATGAAGGGTAAGAGGGTGATTAGGGTGAGATGGATGCTCTAGAGAGCGAGGAGTTTGGACACATCTTTCGTGGAAGACATAGCAGCACTTCAGACAACCTTTATATGGTTGTTCCGAGTGAGTGATTGGATCTTCGCAACCGTTGCATATTTGTCTTCCGTCGGCGTCGGCAAGTTCTAAAGGAACTAATGGATGGTGGTGACTGAAATGCTGCTCTTCATATGCCATTTGAGCTTCTGAATTTCGAGGGTTTTTTTTTTCTTTGTTTTTTCTGGGATAATATTCTTTGTCAAGAAGAGTAGGCTTTGTGACCCTATGGCATGACTATCTATACAGCATATATCTAGCAAATCATGGCAACCGAGACAAAACTGTAGTCGGAATAAGATGTAAATTGGCTTGTGTTCACTAATAAAGTATTTTTTACTTACAGTAAATCATGTTAGATTAGCTCCCTTTTTGTTAGGAGAATTGAAAAAAAGAAAACAGAATAATCATGGTTATAAAGTCTAAGGCCAAGCTGATCGCCTGGGTACAATCACATATTCTCATATTTCAGTCCAAATAACGTGCAGGCACATGATATTGTACGAGAGTAATTTCGTTCTATCTACAACTGATCCACAGAAATTAGTCTGACCGTGTACACCTTGCTAAATTATATTAAAAGTTAGTTAATAGAACTATTATTATGGGACAGGAGAAATATTAATATACTTTTGTTGAATTATGAATACCTTGATAATTATATCAAATTAGATATTCATTTGGAACGAATACACAATATTATTCCTTAATCGATCGGGTGCTTAATTGTCTCCATGGGCACATGCCATTGGTTCTTTCAGTGGGCGGGTGAGACAAGGAATTTGTTTTTTCAATTCATAATAATTGCAGGCTCCTTCTAAAACTGACTACAAACTTGATCAAGATCATTTGGATCCTGGAAATGGGAAAAAAACAAACATTGACCATACGACTTAAAACTGCTCATTATTAGATTGACATAAAAGAGGCGCGAAAAGAAAAGACATTGACGACGACTTCAGCTGCTTAATCAATGTTTTTTTGAGGGAGGTACGTAATTGACCTATTAAAAAAATCGACCCAAAAAAATAATAATTGCAACTCTCACTTGAAAATTATCTTTGGAAGAGAAGAAACAAAACATTGACGAGGACTTTTCTTGGGACGCGAATAAATGGTACGAGTTGAAGTAAGTTAGTAAATAATTATAGAGAACTAAACATAATATATATAGTACTACGATGAACAGCCTAATTAATCAAAACACATGGACTACTGGGAAATGACAAATGATCATGCAGAGAGTCTAGGGTTGTGCATGTGGATCTGGTGACTAAATGCATTGATCTTCACTAGTTAAGCTCTGCACCAAGTAGTTACAGTTCGTGTGCACGTCTGCAGTACTATTACCAGCGGTTAGTAACATCCTGTACGAGAACTAGACATTTTTGACAATGCCTAATATTAAAATTCAAATGTATCAAAAGGTGAGTTTACGTTATTTGGCTCGCATTCACATCGTAACCGATCGGGCAAATAACATATTTGTAAAGTTTTCATTTTCATTTTTCTTTTAAAGCTAAGTGCTAAATGTTTGCGACATTTAGGATCTACACAATCAATCATTTACTCTTTCACGTTTCATTTTGATAACGAGTAAGGAATCATATGACCGGTGAAGCAAAGGATAAAGATATACCAGTGGACCGAATTTTCCTTGAAATCCAATAAGAACTGAAATGTATAATTGCTATTTATTAGCAACTTTGGAAGAATTCAAAGAGAGCTTTGTTTCAAGATTTAGAACTTTTTTATGCTATTTCAATTTAAATGATGTTATTACTATACATTACAAGTACAAATTACTTTCTATATCTTTATTGTGTATGAGTCGTGGTGGCTTACGTTGGTTAGATGGCTGCTTCCGGGATGGATAAAATACGATCTTGTCGATCGGAATTGTTCACTTATGAATCTTTTTCTCGGTTTGATATGTATTAGGCATTCATCTCCATCATTATGCTGGAAAAAAACAGAGAGAGAGAGAGAGAGAGAGAGAGAGAGAGAGAGAGAGAGAGAGAGAGAGAGAGAGAGAGAGAGAGAGAGAGAGAGAGAGAGAGAGAGAGAGAGAGAGAGAGAGAGAGAGAGAGAGAGAGAGAGAGAGAGAGAGAGAGAGAGAGAGAGAGAGAGAGAGAGAGAGAGAGAGAGAGAGAGAGAGAGAGAGAGAGAGAGAGAGAGAGAGAGAGAGATAACAGTTGTACCTTCTCACTAATGAATGAAGAGAACCTTTTTTTTTAGGACTTAGGAATTAGGGTTTGAATCACTTAAAGGAAAAGAAATCATTACCCTTTTAACAAAATTCAAGAAAGAAACTCGGAGACAAATAAACATGAAGAACAAACCACTTATGACAAAAATCTCGTTGTCAAACAACCATTACTTAAAAGAAGAGGAAACAGGAAAAGAAAAAAAAAAGAAAAAAACAAATTACACTTGGAACAACTGAAATGGTAATATTAAAATTAAACAAACAGATATTACAGATAACACAAAATATTCTTAATCTTGAACGAACCACCATCACCTACTTCTTGTGCAGCTTGATCAATGTCCTAATACGCTGCCTTAGACTCCTGTTCCTCTCCCGCATCAATGCTTCTTCTTCATCATCATTTCCCTCGCTGCTATCATCTGAGTCATCATCTTCCTCAGTTTTTGCTTCATCATCATCATCTTCTTCTTGATCTTCTTTTTCTTCTACCTTCTTTTCATCATCATCTTCCTGATCTTCTTTTTCTTCTACCTCCTTTTCATCATCACCTTCATCATCATCATCATCATCATCATCATCATCATCATCATCATCATCTTCCTCTTTGTTTGCTTCTACCTCCTTATCCTCCTCCTCATCATCTTTAGGACCATTCACACAGTCCAAATGAACAGCAAATTCACATTCACCACAGTAATACAGCCATAGATTTTCCCTCAAACCACCATCGCAAACATCACACGACGATTTTATCCTTCCGCAATCATTCTTATCAAACTTCAACGTAAGTTCATGAGGATGAATCACATTAAAAATTCCCGAAGGTGGAAATAAAAGCGCGCATTTCAGATGGATATCAAACCCGCAATGAGCGCATCCGTAGCTGAACTCGCCATTGCCTTCGTCCCCACAAGCATCGCAAAGATAGGAGCGAGAAGAATAAGTGGGGATGGAAAGAAGGGATAAGGGATGAAGAGGGTGAGATTGATGTTGGATGGAACGAGGTGCTCGAAAACAGCGGTCATGGAGGTGATAATCGCATTTTCTGCAGCCATGGAAGAAGGGCTTTTCTTCCTTCTCAGCGGTGATTTTCTCCTTGCATGCATCACAATGGATTCCCTGCCGTGCTTCTTCATCATTGTTGATCTTGAGGCTGAGCAAGAAATGGTCATGACTGAAATGTCGGCTGTCTTGATATTTCATCTTTGTGCTTTTCACTTTGGAGTGGAGTGGATCATGTCCTAAATTACACTTGATGCGGTTTATATATACTTCTTTTTCATTCGTAAGTTCGTGAGTTGACTTGATGGGCTTAGCTTCCATTATTTTATTTGATTCATTTGGTGGATCTGTTTTAGATCCTTCATCTTGAAAGTTTGAGTAGTCGTTCCTTAAATGTTTCTTTCTTCTTTATGCTTTTTTTATTAATTTTTTTTGAATAGTCTTTCCGTAAATTTGTTTTCCAGAAGATGAGATCCACCAATCGAACTGTCTAATCTATAAATTTTATTTTATATTTTATTTATTACGCGTGTTTATTACTAGTTATATTTATGAATGTCAGATAAAAGTTGGAGATAAATATTTTTAGAAAAAAGTGAAAAATATGAGACAGCTAGTTATCTAAATTGGATTACAATTCAAGACTGCAAACTAATTAAGGATCATCTGAGCTAAGTGGAACACATGAAGCTTTTACTTCTCAGTTCTCTGTGACAATAAAACTCTAAATTATAGAGCCTAAAAATAAAAATAGATCTTCTCCAAATGCTAGCAAGCATTAGTGAACAAAACTGTTGTTGTATGATCATAACTCATAATATTGTAATCTTTGAAATAATTTCCAATCTTGGTAACAAGTGACAAGCAATATATAGATGATTGCCACATGAATATCAGTACAATTAAAATACAGATTGATTCGTAGTAATGAGTATCAGTAATACTCATTTTGCTAACGTTAGTACTGAAGACTTGCTCTTAATCAAACATTTCAAAAACAACATCACACTGATTCTCTGTTCAACAAAAGTACCATAACATAATGCATTAGACGGAAAAGATCATCTAGACAGCAACTGTGGATAGCTAATTAAGATGATCCATTTTAATTTTCTTTGAGAAATAGACAATTAAAGAACAACATTTGAAACACACAAATTAATACAACATTAGTACGGCTATTAGTAGTAGTAGTACTTTGTTGACCCATAGCCAATATAATCATTCGCGTTATCCATCGCTTGGAGAATCAGTTGATTTTCCATATCTCGCATCAGCATTTTCTGATATTCTTGGGAAACAGATTTCCCATGATCCTCCGCCGTTTCTTCTTCGGGCTCATCATCCCTCTGAAAATTCTCGACTTTTGCAGCCTTACCTTTCTTTTCTTTTCCGTTCTTCTTCTTTGAATTCTTATCTTTTGCTTTTGCTTTCTTATTTTGTTTTTCATTACCAGATCTCTCACGATCCTCCTTTTCTTCTTCGGTCTCATCCCTCTGAGAACTCTCGACATTTGTATCCTTTTGCTTTTCTTTCTCGTTCTTCTTCGTGGATTCGCGTTTATGCTGCGCTGCACAGACCAAATGCACCCCGAAATCGCAGCTTTCACAATAGTAAATCCACGATTTTGGATTGATGTTCTTACCGCAGATGTCACAACAAATTATACTATGCGGAGATTCAAAGGCCAGCGTCACGACATGTTCGTGTTTTTCGCGAAGTTCGAGAGCTGTAGGCAAAGCTGCGCAGTAAAGATCGAGGTCAAAGTCGCACTCTGCGCAGCTTAAGCTGAATGAGTTTCCTTCACAACCGCAAGCGTCACAAAGGAAAGATCGGGAAGAATAAGTAGGAGTTGGGATTAGGGTTAGAGAATGTTGCGGGTGGGACGGATGGCGAAGGAACCGGGGAGTTTTGAGGCAGGATTCATGGAGGAAATAGTCGCAGGAAATGCAGCCGTGGAAGGGTTCTATGATTTTGGTTTTGCAACCATAGCAGTTGAGTTCCTCGCCTTCGAGAGGAACCAATGCGTGGTGGTGGCTAAAATGTTGGGTTTCTTGCTTTGTTCTCATAGCTTTGTGTGTGTGTGTGTGACTGTCTGTATTGTTTTTGTGTTATAATTCAGTGGGAAGTTCTTCATCTTTACTCATTCATTCCAATATATATACTGCTTCAGGAAAGAAAGAGGAAAAGATATTAAGAAAAAAAAACAGAAAACGGGTTTGCGTACGTGTGTGGACATGACTGTTCTCATCAATTTGTACATTAACAAAGTCGTGATCATGTTATCAAAATACTAAGGGGCAAAACAAAATTGAACCTTTCAAAACGACCTTTGGCCCTATCGATTATGGGTATGACTTAGATGGGATAAGAATCCATATGATTTTTTGTATAGCTTTGTTTATGTGTCAGTTTACATGAATGTTCTCATCAATTTGTACATTAACAAAGTCGTGATCATGTTATCAAAATACTAAGGGGCAAAACACAATTGAACCTTTCAAAACGACCTTTGGCCCTATCGATTATGGGTATGACTTAGATGGGATAAGAATCCATATGATTTTTTTTTATAGTTTGTTTATGTGACAGTTTATCATGCAAAAATTTTGCAAAAAATTTAGTACAAGCTTGCATATCATTGTAATTCCACTAGAAACTTATCTTTTTCTTTTTATTTTTGAAAGAATAAAAAAATAAAATTGAGTTCCCAATTGTGTTCTCACGTCACTAGATAATTGGACATTGTTGATAATTTTCCATCAGTTTCCTCTCTCAACTATTTCCTTTATTTCCAACAGAATTGCAATTTCCACTAATCATTTTCTTTCAAAATATAGTCAACTGTCGGAGTGAGGTGGGAGGGTGCAGGAATAATATAGAGCTCCTACATACACTATACAAGGTGTACCTAGTTTGAAATTCACGCGCCTAAAAAGAGGATAAAAAACAGATTTTTCAAATTTTCAATTTCCTAATATCTCTCATAATTTTCAACCATCATTAATCATATCCATCCAACTTTTTATTCCAATCCAAAGACGTCTCAAACTAAAAAATCTAAAAAAAAAAATATTCTCTGCAGAGATTTGGCATTGAAACCTCTCGTCGGCGGTATTTTTGAAGACGAAATCCGATTGTGCATCAAATCCCGTGAGTTTGGCTACAATATACGCTGCTGAATATGAGAATTACGGTAAGATTTGAGATTATTCATCTGTTTTGTGTTTTGTCCGGTGAATTTTGTTTGAAATTCTCAAAATCTTTGATTGGTTAATTCGAATTACCAGTTCCAACCAATTCGATGAATTGCCAGAGGTTTATAGATTTAGATCTCTTGCGAAAAAGAACAAAATTCAGATTTTGTGAATCACCAGCGGTTTATGATTGGGTTATAATCTCTTTAACAATTGATGTATTTTTTTGATTGGGTTATGTAGATATACGGTATGTGCAGTCGATTATAGATTTTTGTTCATTAATTTTTAAGTTTTCTTCATTGTTCTGTTGTTGGTTTTGGAAAAGACTAATAGATTTGGACATTATTCATTAGTTCGTATTCGATATTCATCCTTGAAACTAGCAGATTCATCATAATAATTGTGTTATTAGCTGGTTATTCATATTTAGATTTTTGGTTAGGTTATGTATATCTAAGGTCTCTGCATTCGATTATAAATGGTAGTTCACCAATTTGTTAGATTTGTTGATCCATAGGTTGTTGATTTTGGAAGGGTTCCATATATGTTCATTATTCAGTAGTTACCCTGCCATTATTCATCGATAATATAGGATTATTCATCATAATAATGGTGTTATGCGATTGTTATTCTTTTTTCTGTTAATTGTAATTCATCTGAGTAGATAAATGGAACATTATATTTTGGTCATATTCATCCGTACTATTTGGTTATTCATCTATTTGTATGTTCAACGTATTGTTCGAATGATCTATGCATATATATAGATATAGTTATTCATCATTAAAACTATAAGTATTCCTCCTAACAAATTTATGATCCTAATACACTACATTTTCTGATTTTAATAAATAAAACATAATAATTCATCATACCGGTCAAGGTATTCATCATTGGTGAAATAGTTGTTCATTAGTATAATGGTTATTCATCCATCATATTAACTTGAAATGTTATATAGTTTAATGGTTATTCATCATTTTAAAGATGATTATTCATCTTCAATAGCCTTGTTATTGATGATTAATAGAGTTTTGATTGAATGTGAAATCTCACATATTGTAATGTTGTTTTTGTTTGATCAGCGTCAAAAAAAAAAAGCTCATCAAAATGAACTCGATCGGTCGTGAATCAAATATTTGGCGGAGTTGCTGAAATCAAACAATCAACATAAACATATTAAGCATCGGCGGATCTTTCAAGACCTTATATGTTAAAAACAATGACTAATTTTTCTGATCAATTTTGTTATAGTTTACTTCATAATTAGAATTTTGTTAGCTTAGTTGCTAACATTATCTAATTGTAAAATATACTTTTGTTAGTTTTCTTGATCAAAGTTATTCATTCTGTTTTTCATTATTCATCCACTAACGATATATTATTCATTTATTAAAATACAATCATTCATCTTGCAAAAACTACATATATTCTTCATTTTAGTATTGTTATTCATCTGGGATGGGATCATAATCCATCAAGATTTGCATCATTATTCATCTTTGTGAATATTGTTACTCGTTCATAAATGTACTCGTACACATATCCAGTTTTACCAAAAAAAATCCATCATTTTAACAAAAAAAAATCTTATGAAATAAAATAATATAAAAACTGATAGGATAAGCCTTTAAAAAAAATCAGTTTGAAATTAAACGTGCGCTAAAAAAAGGGGATAAAATTTGGAGAATTTATGCGCGTGTAGTGTCTTAAAATTCGGACTAAAAGTTCCACTTGTGTAGAAGGAGAGTGTATTACACATGCTCATGAGGTGCACCTTGCAAAGTATACCTAGGTGCTTGTTATTATTTGCCGGGAGGGTGTGGTGTGGAAAAAATTATTGGGTACAACTGTTGTATCCTGGTTTTTAGTGCAGCAAGTATTAGCACCCCTATTTTGGTGCTATAACTCCCGTAGAAGTTTCCTCTCTCCTCTAAATTACTACTTTACCCTATTTATTGTGTCTGGCAGCACAATCCTACGTGATACAGCAGCTGCACTCAATAATTTTTTATGGCGAGATAGTTAGAAGATTAGGATGGGTATATATAGTTATTACCAAGAGGTTATGCGTTCTATTCTTTGGGACATCCATTATTTTATTTTTGTTTGGTATAATGAAGGAGGTAATTGCCTAGAAAATAAAACTTCTACTTAATGGATGGGGTTTCAACAAAGTCAAACCCCAACCAAGCAAGTGAACTGAAACAAAAAAAAAAGAAAATTTCTAGGAATGAACCGAGTGTTAGTAATGGCTATCAGAGAGTTGTTGGAGAGGGATTGGATGGTCGAATTGAAACACATACATAGAGAGCGAAACTTTACCGTTGATTCGCTTTCCAGTTTAGCCGCCTCTTGTCTGGGTGGTTTATCATTATTGGATGATCCATCCCAAAGGTTAAAACCATGGTTAAAACATGATATTGTTGGTGTCTCTTATCAGCTGTAATAGTTTCATAATCTTAGGCAGTTGCATCCTTTATTGTAAAAAAAAAGAAAATTTCTTTAAAAAAAAAAAAAAACAATAAAATCATGAATAAGACCTTACATTCATTATTTATTTATTATTTTTTTTTTAAAAAGTCAACTTTCGGAGCAAACGTGGGAAGTCAACCATTCGAATGGTAAATCATTGCATTTCCTCGTGGCAAGTTTTAAGTTTATATCTCCCAAGAGCGATCGGTCCCGTTGACTTCCAAGTTAACGCCAAGGAGAGCTGGTAGCTGGCTTGTTCATACCCTTATCAAGAAGCTAACATTTTATTTAAGGGATCAAAGAGAAGTATAAACATTCAGAAACTGCAATTATAATTTGAACCCCAAATATTAAAGTAAGAAACACTGAGCTCCAAATTCTTCTTCTTTTTATTTATTTATGGTTAAGGACGGAGGGAGTAATTTTTTTTTTAAAAAAAAGTCCACCTAAATATCATAAATTTATTTCCTCTGCTCCAAAATAATTATCTAATTTATATTTTGATTTTAGTATATTTTATATCAGAAGTAAAATTTCAAACTGAACGTTCATTTCAATACATAACCAGTACATAATTACATTGTACAATTTTACGCATATAACTTCATACAATTAACACATAACATTGTATGACATGAATATTCCAAAATAAGGTAATACATTAGAAGGGAAAATTAGAAAGAAAAAAAAAAAGGAGTGAAAAGACCATAAAAACACCATAGAATCACCACCTAGGTCGGCAGTTTTGGAATTGGAAATCAAAATCACCAGGGGTTGCTGGCTAGCATTGTCATGAACCTTGCATTCATCTGACTCATATTCGCCTGGAAATCAAGAATGGCCTGTCTATTCTGGAGTGCATATTGCATTGCCTCTATACTTTCTTCTTCTTCTCCTTCTTCTTCTACTTCTCCTTCTTCTCCTCCTCCTTCTTCTTGTACTTCTTCTTCTTCTTCTTGTACTTCTTCTTCTTCTTGTAGTTCTTCTCCTCCTCCTCCTTCTTCTTCTTCTTCAACAGTAGGAACAATTGCTTCGGCATTGATACAAGCAAAATGCGTTCCGAAACCATCTTCCGCACAGTAATAATTCCAGCTATCCCTGGGAACATATTCTTGACAAACGTGACAATCCAAGCTCGTGTCATGATCGTCCTCCGGCAAAGGGGACGAGTAATACAGCCAGAGAGAATGTTCGTGATCATCACGCTTCACAATTTCCGGCATAAACGCACACTTGGGGTGCGTGTAAATGCCGTAACATTCAGTACACGTGTAGTTGAACCCAATGAACTTTTCCCCACAGGCATTGCAGCCGTAAATATTGGAGTAAACGTCAGGTTCAGGGATTAGGATGAGTTCGTGTTCAGGGTGGGATTTGTGCCGGAATTTTTCAGGGATTTTTTCAGAACAAGATTTGTGAAGGGAAAATTGGCATTCTTCTTCGGATTTTTTGATGCAGGAGTAGAATTCTTCTCCTGGTTTGAGATTCTCCTCACAGCCGGAGCAGATCACTTCTTCATCGTTTTCGTCTCCTACGATTTCTGATAATTCTAGTGGGTGTGGGTGGCTGAAATGCTTCATTTTGATTTGGCCGGAATTGCTATCGATCTTGCCGGCCGAGGAAGGCTGATGTGGTGGTTTTTTTTTTTTTTATAGGAAAGATGTGGTGGTTCAGTTTGCACTTGCATACATTCTTATCCATGCAAATAAATTTATTTGGCAAGAAAAAGATTAAATATTTGCTCGAACAGACCCTTATCTTCAATAGGAATTCGTTTTAGTCACTAATCAATGATCTTATTCTTTCATTTCGTCCCAAACAAATAGTCTATCTAATGAATCATTTTATTCTTAAAAGACAATTGTTAATTAATTCCTGGTAACTATGAACCCTCAATCTAATCTAACCTAGCTAACTACTCTCACTTTTAAAACCAAAATTTGATTTTTTTATTTGACAAAGTCAAACGTCCGAACATATTGTGAGAATATAACTTAATAAAATTTTTTATGAAACATTCTTTTTCCCTAAAATACATTGTCTAAGCACCGACATTCTTGTGTATATAACATCGGTATAACTTGAAAACTTAAGCTATATTTCTTTTTCACCCAAAACTAGAAAAGTAGCTAGAACTAGCAACAGGTTAAGTTGAAGGACTGTGAAAGAAATTAATTCTAGTGTTACACAAAGTCAAGATTCTTTTCCTGTTATTGACTTAGTCGGTTAGTCCCTCCTTTGGTATCACAAAGTCGTTGACTCGTTGTTTATCATCAGAAGTCATCTTCTTGGTTCTACGTCATTCTGAGCCATTGACTTTTTCGACAAATTAAACACTAGTCTACTCCATGTATCTAAAATTATTTTTATGTTTAGATTTTTTTTAATATAATTTATTCTAAAAATATAGTTAAAACTGCAGAATTATTTTTGATCGGAGAGAGTAATAGGTATTTGCACAATTATTCGTGTTAGTTACTCACAATTATCATATTCCACTTGAATTTTTTTAATATAATTTATTCTAAAAATATAGTTGAAACTGCATTATTTTTTATCGGAGAGAGTAATAGGTGTTTGCGCAATTATTCGTGCTAGTTACTCACAATTATCATATTCCACTTGAATTTTTTTGGGGACATTATATGATTTTTTTTAGTAAAAAAAATACTCTTTAAACCAGGAGAAGTCAATTCTATAAATAGATATCACATTATTTTTCATTTCATTAACTAAAAAATAAATATTCAGCTTATGGATTAAACACGGTGAAGATTCCTCCTGCAAGCTAGTTGCACAAGTGGAATTCGGAAAGGGTGACGAGGCAATAATTTCCCTGGAAAGTCTATGGTTGACTTGATCGATTAATTTCGAAGTCTTCTTTACATATATTTTCTTATTTTCAGAAAAAAATAATTTAGAGTAATGATATTCATCTGATCATCCTTACATCCCACCTTATATGTTAATTCTTTATTTACCCTATAATTTGTAAACTACTTCCTACTCTATATCTAAACAACTCAATTCAAATGTTATATTTCTTATCGATATTGGTTCAATTGATGAATCATTTGCATTATTATAACATTTTTCAAAAGGATTTACTTTGTTTTTAGGGTTAGCGTCTATTTATTTTAAAATTTTTGGATATAAAAATACTCAAACAGTCTACAAATCCATCAAATAATTAAATTAATTTAGTAAATTTGATTCAACAATTAAATGCATATAAGGTGAGATAAATTAGGTAAGTAATGATACACAACTCACATAAATCTCTCCAATATATCTCACCCTATATAGTATTTAATTATTGGAAAAAAAATATTAATAAATTAAATGATTATTTTTAGTTAGATTTATAGAGTCTAATTTAATAATTAAAAAAAACCAAGATTTTACCATGACTGCAATTTTAGAGAGACGTGAAAACGAAAGCCTGTGGGATCGTTTCTACAACTGGATAACTAGCACTGAAAACCGTCTTTACATTGGATGGTTTGGAGTTTTGATGGTCCCTACCTTATTGACCGCAAATTCAACTTTGTTCTCATCACAGATTTCGCAGGTAGCACTACTTACTCTACCTTAAGTGTTTGTGAAATAATTAGTGATGCTTATAGTTTCTTTGATAGTGAAGCCACGGGTCACATGTGTCGTAGTCTTTCTGTTTTTGCTAATCCTAAACCAGTTACCTCAGTTACTCCAATTAGTTTACCAGATGGTACACTTCAATATGTTGAGCAAATAGGAGATATTCCTTTGAATTCTAGACTCACACTGACTGATGCTTTATACGTTCCATCCTTCAAACATAATCTCATTTCTGTAAGGAAATTAGCACAAACAGCAAACATTTACTTTTCTTTCTTGGCTGATTTGTGCATCCTACATGACCTAGTGACTGATAAGATCTTGGGGATTGGCATGGTGATCAAGGATCTTTATGCTCTCACCAAACAGTCCTTCAACCCTTTCCATATCAGAGAACAGATTGAAAGGCATTTGCCACGATTATTGCTTTATTCAGAGCTTAGTTCTTATCTGTATTTCGATAACTCTTCCTTCAATGTGGCCCTGAGTGTTCAGTGGCATTCTAGACTAGGGCTCCCTTCCAATAATGTACTTAGTCATATTTCAGATTCTTTTGTTAAATGTTCAAAGGATATTGACAATTGTGATATTTGTCCTCTTGCCAAGCAACAAAGAGTTGTTTTTCCACTTAGCTCCATTCATACTACTCCTTGTTTTCAGTTAATACATGTTGATCTTTGGGGTCCTTATGCCCATGCAACTATTTCTCAAACACATTACTTTCTTACCATTCTGGAGGACTTTAGTAGATCAACATGGACTTATTTAGTCAAACATAAGTCACAAGCAGCTCAATATCTTGAAAGTTTTTTTTGTTATGATTCAAACTCAATTTCATGAATCAGTTAAACCTATGAGGACTGATAATGGAACCGAATTCGTTAATCAGGATTGTTTAGCTTTGTTTTCCATGTTAGGCATCCTGCATCAAAGAAGTCATGCTTATACTCCTCAACAAAATGGCGCAGTGGAGAGGAAGCATAAGCACTTACTTCAAGTTGCAAGAGCTATCATGTTTTAGTTCAACCTTCCAAAGAAATTTTGGGGGATGCCATTTTGGTTGCCATCTACTTGATCAACCAATTACCTTCACCCTTATTGAACAGGAAATCACCCTTTGAAATTCTGTTTTCTAAGCCACCTGACCTTTCTCACTTGAGAGTTTTCGGTTGTATGTGTTTTGTCACCATTACTTTGCCTCACAAAGACAAATTCTCACCTAGAGCCTTCAAAGGGATCTTTATTGGTTATCCAAATGGTCAAAAGGCCTACAAAATCTATAATCTGGAAGATCATAAAGTGTATGTCTCCAGAGATATAGTATTCAGATAGAATGAATTTCCTTATAAATCGGTTTATCCACATGAAAACTCAAAACAAGTACCTATTTCTGTTATTAGAAATCTTGATTCAGATTCTGATTCTATATTTTCTAATCATGACGCTTCTGATCATGAACCTCTTCACACTTCTTCTTCGCATAACTCTAGTCCACTTCACACTTCCCTCCTTCTACATCTTTGGTTCCTACTAGACACAACACTAGGGTAACTAAACCACCTTACTGGATGGACTCTTATGTCTCTCACAATGCAGTAGTCTCTCCTAAGTTTCAACCACCTAAAACCTTTCCCTTCCAAGTTCCTTCTCATTTTAAACCAAGTCATGTGACTTATTTGGCTAATATTTCAAAGATTCTTGAGCCCACTTCTTATGATTAGGCACAAGGACATGTTAAATGGCAGAAGGCCATGCAGCAAGAAATAGATGCACTGGAACAGAATGATACTTGGTTGCTCACGGAATTGCCTGCTGGGAAAAGGGTTGTGGGGGCTAAGTGGGTCTATAAGGGTAAGTACAAACCTCATGGGAATGTGGATAAGTATAAAGCTCGTTTGGTGGCCAAGGGTCTTAGTCACGTAAAAGGGAAGGACTATACAGATTCTTTTTCACCAGTGGCTAAACTAGTAACAGTTAGAATTGTGTTTGCCTTAGCAGCAGCCAAAGGATGGTCCTTGCAGTAACTTGATATTAACAACGCATTCCTTCATGGGTATCTTGAAGAAACCGTGTATATGAAACCTCCGCAGGGATATAGAAAGGCTCTTCCTCATCAAGTCTGTTTGCTTAAAAGGTCCTTATATGGGCTTAAACAAGCCTCGCGTCAATGGAACAAGGAGTTTACCAAGAAGCTAGAAGCCTATGGCTTTGATCAATCTCCCCATGATCACTGTTTGTTTGTTAAACATTCTGCTGATTCTGTTTTGATCCTATTAGTATATGTGGATGATGTTTTGATTACAGGCAGCTCTTCTCATTCCATCAGTGAAGTCAAGCAATATTTGCATGATGCTTTTACCATCAAGGACTTAGGGTCAGCCAAGTATTTCCTTGGTGTTGAAATCACTAGCTCATCAGATGGTATTAGTCTTAACCAGAGGAAATACGCCTTAGACATCATTGATAGTGCAGGTCTTCTTGGGTGCAAAGCTGTTAGTACCCCTCTACCTAAAGGCCTTGATCTTTACAATAAGGACAGTCCTCCTTATCCATTTGTTGAACAGTATAGAAGATTGGTTGGAAGATTACTTTACCTTGGATTTACCCGGCCTGATTTGACTTACTCCACTTAACAGCTCGGTCAATTTTTGAACTCACCAAAGGAAGTTCATTGGCAAGCAGCTTTGCATGTGGTTAAGTATCTCAAGGGAACTCCTTCATTGGGTGTTTTCTATTCTAGTTGCAATGATTTTTCTATTACAGTGTTCAGCGATGCTGACTGGGGGACTTGCACTCTTTCTCAGCTTTCACTGAGTGGTTATTGCGTTTTCCTTAGCAATTCCTTAATCTCTTGGAAGTCCAAGAAGCAAACGACCATATCAAGATCATCCTGTGAAGCTGAATATAGAAGAATGGCTTCTACAGCTTGTGAAACTCAGTGGATCTTCTACATTCTCACTGATCTGAAGGTTTCAGTTCCTCTTCCTATACCTTTTGTTTGTGATAATGAATCAACACTTCACATAGCTGAAAATCCCTCGTTTCAGGAAAGAACCAAGCACTTAGACATTGACTGTCACTTGGTTCGTAATCTGTATAAGGCTAGTTTCATTGAGCTTTCCCACGTGCCTTCTCGGTTGCAGTGACGGATTTAAGGGGGGGGTCAGGGTGGTCGATCGACCCCCCGGCTGGCCGGATTTGGCCAAATTTTTTCTTAGTAGGGTGTCCGTTATTTGAAATTTTTTCAGTTCGACCTTCCGGTGACGGTTGAATAATCTTATTTTTGACCCCGCGATTTGAAAATTCTCGTTCCGTCACTGCTCCGTTGCAACCAGCAGACGTCTTCACAAAATGTCTTCTTTCTCCACAATTCCTCTACTTACTGTCCAAGCTTCACCTCTTTGTCTCTCATCGCCCCACTGGTGAAGCTTGGGCGGGGGGAGGGGGGGGGGAGGGAATATTGGAAATAAAGGATGCTTTACAGCATGTTGACCTTGAGCTGCAAGACAGTGATCAGAATCTTGAATTGGTCAACATTGATGCTGATGATCACGTGATGAAGACAATTCTAGATTACGGATGATAGCTGCACTTCTTTAATTTTATGTAGCCTTGTATATATATTAAAATAGGAAGTTAGTTTTCTGTTTTACTTATGCTGAGCTGGCAGCTTGTCCTCCAAGCAAATTGTAAACTTCTGAATATGAATAGAAAAATAGCTCAGAAAGTAGAGAGCTTCATAACCAAAATCTGCTGCGTTAAATCACACCTTTACTATGTGTTCTTCGTTACCCTCGAACCCTAGTTCCTCTTCAAGAACTTTTCAAACCCGATTATATTTGATTGGAACAACAAATTTTTACAGAAATTATAAGATGATTGTAACTATACACGTATCACATTGATATGGACCCTCTCAAAAACGAAGTGTAGTATGAGTGAGTGACATTACACTTTTCTAATATAAGGCACTGAAAGGATCATTGTAAAGGGGCCAAAAAAATCCAGTTATGTGAAAAAAAATAAACAATAATTCAGTCTGAAATCCAAACAACCGCAATCGATTCTAATCCCCCCCAAGGAAAGAAATCACACAGCAGAAAAGTAATTAAGAAAAATGAGTACAATGACTTTATGAATTCGAAGCAGATTTAGCCTCTCGCAGACTAGCAGGATCAAGAGCTGCATTCATCAAGATGTTAAGCATAGCCAGCTTAATTTCCGCTTCAGCAACAATTTCTTCTTCAGTTCTCTCAGCTCTTTTAACTTCGTAGGCAGCACATTCCAAATGCGTGCCGAAATCACATTCATGGCAATAATAAGTCCAAGCCATTTCGTGCACCTGTTCTTGACATACATCACATATAAACTTCACATCATCTTGTTGTCCTTCTGTCTTCGGAACAGGATTCGCGTAAAACAGCTTCAGGGGATGCTTATGATCCGGCCTAATAATGCTTTCGGGCAATAAAACACATTCAACATGAAGATCAAACGAACACATCTCGCAATTGTAAACAAATGCGCCCCCGCTTTGAAGACAAGCGTTACAAGCAAACTTATTATCTGTGTAAGTGGAAGGGGGTTTGGCAAGTAGTTTGAGAGGGTGATCCAGGTGGGAATTATGGCGGATTTCTATCGGCAATTCGAAGCAGGATTTGTGGAGGTTGAAATAGCATTGGGATTCAATGCAGGTGTAAGCTGAGCCAGTGAGTTCATCCTCACAGCCAGAACAAATCTTTTTTGCACTTTCTGCAATTTCAATTTGTTTCAGAGCATGTGGATGGCTAAAATGCTTTACCTCCTTAACTTTTAAAGGATTACTCAACAATGAAATACGAATCGGTCCTGAAACTTGTGGCAATGGAGGATTTGTTACCGGATTAGCAGGTGGGATTACTGGGCTACCACTGCTAGTACTAGCTCCCGGAAAATTGATTCCGGCGGTAGAACTTGGGGTTGGATTAGATTGAACATTGGGTTGAGGATAACCAGTCGGAAAACTTGGAGGAGTAGTAGTGGATGGAAGATTCGGGCCAGTGGGAAGAGGATTAGGGGTAAAATTTTGTGGGATAGGAGGAACAGGGGAATTAATTGGCAGAGGATTCGGGTTAGCATTAGTTTGCTGGATGGATTGGTAATAGCCGACAGATTCAGGTGCCGATGGGAGATAACTCGGGGAAAAGTTTGCAGTTTGATTAACATTCTGACTTTGAGGCCCTGGAATCGGAGGTTGAGGACTGAAATTCGGGTAATTGGGATAAACAGGAACAGGGGAGGGATTTTCAGGGATTGAGGGAGGAATTGGATTGGGTTTTAAAGCACAGTGGATGTGGAGGTCAAAATCACATTCCGAACAGCAATAAGAGAAGCCATTTCCGATGAGATTGCAAGTGTTGCAGTAGAAGGAATTGGAAGGATAAGTTGGGTATGGGACTAATGTCAAAGGATGAGCTGTGTGAGAATGGTGTTTCAAGGATCGGCTTGCCTGAAAGCATTGTTCGTGTAGGAAATAACTGCATTGCCAACAAGCGTAGACATTGCCGGAACCCGGAAACTTGCAGCCGGAACATTGAATCTCGGTGCCTTGCGGAATTTGGTGATAAACCAGGCCATGAACATGGCTAAAGTGCTTGAACTCCATAGCTCAACAAACTCAGCCCCTAACTTATAAGCTTATGAAATCCGAGATAAGTTTGCCTTTTTTGTTGGTGTTTTTCTATGTTGAATGAGAGAGGATTGAATGAAGTAAGTATATGATCTGATCTGAATTCCACTGTTGATCTCTCAAAAGTAATGCAGGCTATGTTCTTATTTTTCTTCCTAGTTGAGGCTTAAACAAGCATTGACTGTAGACTTTTCAGTTTACAGCAAATTATGTGACAATTATGAAGGTCAACGCGGAGTTTTGATTCCTCCAACTTGCATAAATTTTATTTGATTCCAGCCTATTGCTATGTCGACTTTCTTGACAATCCTCAACTTGACCCCAACCACTCGCTTTGTGTTTTCAAGAACTAAGGAAAAAGTTTATCGACTCCGATACACTTTCTCCGTCTAATTTGAAGAAGTAAAATGAACTGTTAATATAAAATTGGGACAGCAGAATATTTAGAGTTGACGAAGCAGCCAAAATAAAGTCAACTCACGCACCCTTGATGACAATCTGTATCCACAAATTACAAATCTGTCTTCCCAGTCATGGTTTAACCTTCAATTTATTTCATTTATTAATATGTCCACTAAGTATTCTAATACTTTGAACGTAATTGTGTACATAGTATATTTTTTGACAAAAAAAGAATTCCAATGACGATTACAAAGAATACAACCCTACAAGAAAAAACGTTAACCCTTAGCATATATGTCATGACACTACAGAAGCAAATATTAATTTCATAGTGATCACTATTTCAAGCATTGTAAAATCTACACAACGTTGATCAAATCATTTTGACGTATATAGTGCTAGGGAAGAAAATAGTTATAGAACAATTTGTCTATTCTCCAACAATTTGTTATTACGCACTACTATCATTATTCGAAATTATATTTTCCGCCACATTTTTGTTTTTTTAATACCTTTCCGCATCTCATTTACTCCCATCTACTTTTTTTTTCTAATGTGAATTATTAATATGAGCTGTTTTGTAAAAGAAAATAGTGGAAAGAAAGTTTGTTATAATCTTCTCAAATCACATCGACATGGTGACATGCTTTTTCTCTCCTACAAAAGTTGGACATGTGATGTGACTACGTGACGGAGTATAACTTTGACCATATTTGGTTCATATTTTCAACAAAAGCTGTGCCTTCTTTTTTTGTCCCATATTTTGCTTATTTAGCTGATGGCATGCAGTGATAAGAGTACGCCGAATAGGGTATGCGCTGATAAATTTATAGGATGATCGTATCACTGAAGTGTTTGAAGAACAATTACATCTATGACTAATCATGATTAAGTTCTTCTTAATACTTCTGTGTAACACTTCCGGTGTTTGTTGCCATCTCACTTTTCTATTACTCCCTCATCCAAAATAACTGTTCAGTTTAAATTTTTACGATCAGTACAATTTAAACTAAAAAGTGAAATTAAAATTTGACAATCATTGCGGGATGGAGGAACCATTGATTATTAGCTTGTCTTGTCATGTGTTCAATTTTCAGTCCGCAATCAACTTTCTTGTTAGGAAATCCAACTTGCATCAAAACTAAAAGAAAACTCTCGAGGCTTGCTTTGTTTACATTATTCCAGGATCATTTAACGCTAATCACCTTCAGTATAACTGGACTTGAAGCAGTCATAAACGCAATTAGGTCTCAGTTATAACTGGAAGCAGTCATAAACGCAATTAGGTCTCAGTTCTCACAACTAATAAAACAATACGGCTTAAGAAATTCTTTCTACTAGAATAGGGTTTATTTGCAACTATCCAAAACAACAGTAACACAACAAAAAAAATTGAAGGAAGATATTGATAGCAGTAAGCCAGTAAATACGAATAAATTAAGTAGACAACATACAAAACTAAGAAATTTTAACAAGTACCGATGATGAGGATGCTTGTTCTGGCAACGGGTAAGGCTCTCTGGCTTGTTTTTGCTCTCACATTTAATAGGATTGTTCTGTATTTATAGCTAAAAATAGATTACGAGCGGAATTGAGTCGGTTCCAAATTTCCAAAAGTTGAACCATTTTTGGCATGTCCAAAAAGTATTTTTAAAAAAATTTGACTAGCAAGATTAACTAGTCTAGTTTATTCAGTTGATGTTACGAGTTAGACTATTAGATGTGACATACAAGTGCTATATGCTCCATCTAAAATTTGTCGGCTTTACTTTGGCTTACAATAATCATGGTTTTCATGGTCCATGAATGAAGTACACATCTAATGCAAGTATAGCTTTTTCTTAACTCCATGAATGTTAAAGTTCAAAGGATTTTCAAGCTTTTATCGATCCAAGGAATAAAGGATTTGGTACGCAATGAATGACTTACGGACCAAATATGGCTATAGAGAGGCTAAATTTTTGAACATAAAATCTAATAAACCATAAAACCATGGGTAGAGCATGATATAGTGGCCATTCACGAAGTGTGTTAGTTAAACATATAGGCGAAAGCGTCCTTTAAACAAATCAAGTCAGAAACAACCAAACTCCTATGGGTCAGCAATTTAATTATCAGCCTTCGTTAATATTCTTTGCCCCTCTCTTCCTTTTATGGAATTTTGGAGCAGCCTGCGCGCTTTGCCGTTTCTTAATTATGTTGCTCATTAGGACTACCAAATGAGATTAATTTTCCTAAGAAAGACAAACCAATTAGTGGATGTATAAAAAGAACCGCAAATATCTAAGTTGGAAGAAATTTAGGGCTGGAACCTGGTTACTTTTAGCTTGTTACAAGCACCTTTCATTTAATGGACGAAGAAAAATGTAGAAGAATAAATTGAACTTTCGGAACAAAGAGTTAGCCATAATTGGATGATGCTCTAAAGAGGTAAAATTCATTAATATATAATCACTGGAAATGGAGAAACAAACTGTGGAGCATTTATCCGACAGCGTCAACAACATTAGAATTCTAAAGTAATCTTAAGCTAAAGAGAACAGCATTTTCTGAAGTATCCCATTAATTTCACATGGTTTGCTGCTCCTTATTCCTTTAATCTAAACGCGTAACCAAAAATCAATAAAATCTTCCAGCATGAATATCAACTCGCCCTCCAAGCTTGAAAACCATTCGTGTGATTGCTGGATGAAAATCCCGAGGAAAAGGACGGCATCGGCGGTGTTGGAAATGTGAAACCAGAGCTTTTAGTTTGATTGATGTTTTGGGTTTGTTGAACCGGAGTTGCAGGTTGATGATTGAGATGCCAAACTGGGGTGGAACCTTTTCCAGGCCCGGAAAGAAACAGAGTGCTCATTTCCGTCGATGGTGTAGCCACTTTGAAACCAAAACCTGTATTTTGATTGTTGGATTGGGTTTGTTGAAACGGAGCTGCAGGTGGAGGACTGGGAGGTTTTCCAAGATTCAGGAAATTCGGGGAAGTCCGAACAGGGGCGGAACTTTTTCCAGGCCCGGAAGGAAACAGAGGAATTCCATTGCTCTTTTCCGTCGACGGTGTGGAAACTTTTAAATCAAAGCCTGTGTTTTGACTGTTGGATCGGATTTGTAGAAACGAATTTGCAGGTAGAGGAGGTTTCAAGAAATTCGTGGTATCCCAAACAGGGGCGGAATTCTTTCCCGGAATGGAAGGAGAAGGAGAAGGAGAAGGAGGAGGAGTTTGATTTTCTTTCTCCGTCAGTGATGTAGGAAATATGAAGGGTGTATTTTGATTGATGTTTTCATTTTGTTGAGATGGAGTAGTAGGTTTATAATTATTGAAAGGTAGGGCAAAAACCGGGGTGGGATTCTTCTCAGGCAGGGGAGTTGTAGTAAGAACAGGATTGCTGTCTTTTCCCGGCGCCGGTGCCGGAAATTTGGAATCAAAGATTGTGTTCCGGTTGATGTTATTTTCCGTTTGTTGAACTGGAATTGCAGTTTGAAGATTGGAATATAGCTTCGGCGGCTCCGGGAAAGGCGAAACCGGGAAAGAATTCTTCTCGGGCAAAGGAGGAGGAGGAGGTTGATTTGGGATGTGTTTTGAAGCACAGTGGACATGGAGATCAAAATCACATTCACAACAGCTGTAACAGAATCCATTCCCGTCGAGATTACAGTCTTCGCAACGGAAGCCATTGTAGGGATAAGTTGGATGCGGGAGCAGTGTCAAAGTATGAGGGTGGATGTGAGGAAGTTTCAGGGATCGGCCGGCGAGAAAGCACTGCTTGTGAAGGTAAAAATTGCATGTCCAGCAAGCGAAGAGGTGGCCGGAACCCGGCGATTTGCAGCCGGAACATTGAAATTCGATACCCTTTGGCATGTACTCATATTTTAGGGCATGCTCATGGCTGAAGTGCTTCATGGCATTGTTGAGGTTCCCGGACTCCATAGCTTATACTTAACAAAAGCTCGCCCTTCTACTAGAAAAGAAACTCAAGATTTTTTGCGAACCCTAGCAAACTATAGAAGTAGATTGAAAAGTTCTGCTATTGAAGTATTAAACTATTTATAGGGAAAAAGTAATCACATCCTAGTAGCAATAGGTTTCCTACTACTAAAAGTATTATACTATGTTCAACTATTGTAAAACTTTTCTTTAACCCCCCAAAAAGAAAAGTAAATTTCCTAAAAGGTTGGAAATTTAATCGGTTCCCACATGTTCCGATTAAGAAAACAACCCGAAAAATTATTTTTGCATTATCTCGACTTAGTACTTTAGTAATATTTCTTGGGGGTTAGATTTGAGCGATTCTAATTAACATTGACTATTGGAAACATATCACAAAAGACCGACACTGAAACTTAGAACCGACACAAGTAATACATCGGCCGCTTTAAAGTTTTGATTTAGATTATAAGATGGATCGTTGTTTCTATAACCATATTGAGAAGAACAGGCTTTATTCAAACACATATCCCCTTACTAGTCCAAATCCACCTTATATTTGGCACATGATCTTGTGTGCCACTTTTTTTGACACTCGCTCTGACACAATTCAATTACTCCTTATAAGTTATTTAATTTGAGCTAATATATATGCCATTCATAATCATTTTGGAACTTATATATATTAGGACTAAGGGTTCACTTTTTTCGGGTTAGGGCTTATTTATTTTAATTTTTAGAGTTAAAAAATTCAATAAAAATAGTCAAATTTTATAAAAAATAAAACATTGATATAAAAAATAAAATAAGAATATGAAAATTATCTACATTGAAAATATGTGACTATGTTATATGTATTAGCACAAATTATCTAATTTATAAAAAGTAATTGGATTGTGTCACAACGAGTGTCACAAGAAAGTGGTATAGAGGATCTGTGCCTGAATATTTTCGTCACCTGCAAAAGCAAAGACAAAAATATGTAGTATCACTTTTGTTAATTCAATCAAATAATAAAAAATTAAAAAAAATAATCCTCAAAAAAAAAAAAAATTGGACACAACATGGGTACCTAGCCTCCTTGTGTTTGGGATTACCGCGAGCAACAACATAGTATCACTTAGTATGGTAGGATCTAAATTGCCACCAATTGCATACTTTAATAAATGAGTCATGGTTTAAGTCGAAGATAGTACTATCAAATATGTTGTTGTTGAAGGCGAATTGCGATACCACTATGGATCAACTAACTCGGGAGTATGCAATTGGTGGCAATTTAAACCATGGCTAATTTGTTAAACCATGACCAATTTGTAAAATATTCACAAAACCTAAAAGGGTAAGGACAAAACCCCCCTTAGTTATGTCTAAAGGACAAATTGCCCTCTGACATTTCATATAAGGACAATAAGCCCCCTGATTGCCAAGTCAAAGGAGAATTTGCCCCCTGCATCAGCAAATCTTAGTTAAAAAGATAGAAATGCCCTTAAATCTAAAAAGAAATTTTTTTATACCAAACCTGTCCTCCAACAAACTCGTTAATTTTTTAAAATTATAAATTTTATTATCCGCCATTGTAAATCTGTAGCTGACTTCGTTTTGATGCATTATTTCTCTCCATCACTGTCACCTCAATAAATATAAGCCCTAGATTGAGAATTTAACCATAAAAACCATAAATTCTATTTAACCCAGTTAAATAGAATTTATGATTTTTATAGATTAAATTCTCAATCTCAGGTTTATTTTTATTGAGGCAACAGTAATAGGGAGAAATGCATCAAAACAGAGTCATCGGCGGATTTAATCGAAACCAAACTGTTTAAAGATTTTTAAAAAAAACAAACGAATTGATTGGAGGGTAGGTTTGTTCATGAAAAAGATTATTTTTAGATTTAATGGTATTTTTATCTTTTTTCACTAAGATACTAAAACATGGGGCAAATTGTCCTTAGACTTGGCAGTCAAGAGGTTATTATCCTTATACAAAATCTCGGGGGGGAGGGGGGGAATTTGTCATTTGAACATAACTCAAGGGGTTTTTATCCTTTTCCCAAAAAACAATTAAAAGAGTTTACAATAGAAAAGGGTGTTTGTTCAATATGGCCTAAAAGAAAGAAAGAAAGGCAAAGAAGAGGTTTTGAGCTGTGGGCTCTTTGATTCCAAGTTCATGGGAATTTGGACGGTTCTTTTCCATTTCGTGGTCTTTTCTTTTGAGGGAGTTTTCTTGAACAATTTTTAGCGTTTATCAAAAAATAAAATAAAATAAAGAAAAAATTTTTTTCCCATGCACCTATGTTGTACCCGAAAACTCTCCAAATAAATAGTTTAGTGGTGCATAGAACCCCGGATATTACTTTGATATTTTTTATGGCTCTTTTAGTAACCAAACAAAAAAAAGGGGCTGGAGCGTGGAAAACTTTGCTCATTGCATGGTAATGCAGATCAAAACAATCACAATATCTGCTCTCTCTCTCCGTTACATACTGAAGCCATGACTTGTTTAAGGGCTTTACAGGAAGCCACAAACCCTGCTCTAAATCGTGTGCAAAATTTTACCGATTGTGAGGTCTTATTAGGAGACCTTCGTTCTTCCTTAATGCCTTATGAATCACATGAAGTTTTTTATTATTAGATGCTTTAATTTCCTCTTTCAATTCTTGCACACTGACTAAACTGAGTAGGCAGGACGTTAGTGAAATACATAATTTGACATATAGTTGTATGAGATGTAATAGTCTAGGTTTATTATCTTAATATATAGGTTTTTTTCTTAAAAAAAAATTATTTCGAAGATTATTGCTCGCTTATCTTAAAATAACCCCTTTGTTAAAACCCCTTTGAACTTGAAAAACAAGTGAAAGACACTTGTCCCACATTGGAGTTGGGAAGCTAACTTGATCAACATCTATACCCCATATGCTACTCCCCTTATTGTCAACTGGTTTTGAGCTGGAACCACATGTGGACTTATATAGGCCTTCAAGATGGTATTTATTTATTATCCAGTCCTATATATAATTTGTGAGTCCTCCCTTTTATAGAAAACTTTGGTTCGTCATTGTCGTAATCACCTACCTATTTTTTACTTTCTATTTTTTTCTAACCAAAGTTCATGACATGTAAAAACATAGAAAGAAAAATGTACCAAATATTTTCAATTCACCGGATAAATTTCATAGAGTAGAGGATAAATAGCCAGGTGTCAACCATCAATTCTACACTTATTATTATTATTATTTTTATTCTCAATACCTTTGTACATAAACAGAAAAGAAACAGGTAGAAAATTCTTCCGTTTTAAATTTTACCTTGCTCCATTGTAAATACTCTATTGAGATAATTTTGATATGATGTTAAGGTGTAATTTGTACCACATCGCCACCGTGAAGAGAAGTGACTCAGTATATAAGTTTCAAAGGCCACCCAACTCATTGTCAATTGGTTTTGAGATGGAAACCCAAGGTACATATATATTTTGACATGATATCAGAGCGTGTTGGACTTGTGGTGGTGTTCTGGCTCAAAAAGTGGTCTGTTTGGTGATGTTATATTTTCCGCTAGAGTGTTGACTCGTGGGCTTATTGTGGACCGATTCAGTGGTATAACTGGCTTTTCTCCCACTTGAGCATTGACTCGTGGGTTTGTTTTGACTAATCCAGCAGTATAACTAGTTTCTCCCACTTGAGCGTTAACTCGTGGGCTTCGTTGTGTTCTTGTTGTGATCCGAGCCCATTGGACAAAAAGTTCAAAGACTCATTGGACTTGAGGGAGGGTGTTAAAGTGTAATTTGTCCCATATCCCCACCGTGAAGAGAAGTGACTCACTATATAAGTTCCAAAGCCACATCACTCATTGCCAATTGATTTTGAGATGGGAGCACAAGGTACTTATATATTTTGACATATGAAGACTATAAGAACTCGGTTATTTTTATTCTTATCATTAGCTTCCATATGCATGAAAAAAGAAAGAAAGAACTTTGACAAAATGATGGGATCACTATTACATGATGAATATCCACAATGAATGAATATCCACAACGCATATAATGTGTATATGCATGGTGATTTAATCTAATCAAAATATTCACAATGCATATATTACATGATGAATAAAAGATTCGCAAAGGGTGAATAATCACTTTTAATAGAATAAATAACGGATCAACATATCGTAACAATATTCATAAAACACAAATTATATTTAATTGCAAATTTCAACATTAGTTCCAAATAAACATTGCATTCCAATAAAAATATACTAATTTAGTATCAGATACGAAATAAATAACTACTTCACCAATGATGAATAACTTAACCGGTATGATGAATAATCTTACATGTTTTACTTAATAAAAACAAAAGATGTAGTACATTAAGATCATAATTCGTTGGATGAATATTTACAAATTTACTGATGAATAACTATATCTATGTGTATGCATAGGTCATTCGAACAATACGTTGAAGATACGAATTGATGAATAACCACATATTACGATGAATATGACCAAAATATACATTTTTCATTTATCCATTCAGATAAATAACAATCATTTTGATGAATATCCCATTATTATCGATGAATAAAGGATGTGTAATTGTTGAATAATGAACAAATCTGGAAAATCTTTCTAAAATTAACAACAAATAGATGAACAAAACTAAAAAATTAATGAGGAACCATTTATAATCCAATGCAAAGTCCCCAGATCTACATAACCTAACACAAAAGAAAAACACATCAATTGTTGAAGAGATTAATAGTATTACCTCCTTCTATCTTAAGTCATCGAGTTGCTGCTATTCGAATCAGAATATACAATCCAAGCCCTCTACATGAATATTTCAGAAAAAATATCATTATATGAACTTCATACATGGAAGAAACACGCAAAATCGATGAATAAAATCATATATTACATTAATTCTCATATTCAGCAGCGTATATTGCAACCAAACTCACGGGATTGGATGCACAATCGGATTCCGTCTTCAAAAAATACCGCCGACGAGAAGATTTGATGCCAAATCGCCGCAGAGAGAATATTTGATTTTTTAGATTTTTTAGATTGAAACGTCTTTGGATTGAATGGAATAAGAAGTTAAATATGGTTAATGATGGCTGAGAATTAAGAAAAATATCAGAAAATAAAGATTTGAAAAATCTTTTTTCTTTTCACCCTCTTTTTGGGCATGTGTTTAACACACTTCCTAGGTGTCCTATATTGTAACTGGTATTATGAGGGATAATCTTAACTATCAAACATAGAAATTCCAAGTTCCACAGTCTATTTTTTGGTTCTAGGCGGTTGTTCAATTTATTATTTTTTGTCTAGAACTATTATAATGAACTCTCTATTAAACAGTTTAAAACTATTTAAATAACCTTTAATATCGATTTTGTGAATATAACAAAGGCAGTACGCGAAGCTCGGACGAATTTAAAGTACAAACAAGAAAATGAAAAAAACGCCCCTTCATTTGTTAATCTCAATTTAATCTAGGACGCTCCTCACGATTGATTGATTGATATCAGGTCATGAGGAGTAAATATAAGCAATGTGTGGGTTAATATTGCTACTCTATTCTATTCAATACTATGCAGAGAATTTGGGAAAGAGGAAATATAAATTTGTTTTTTAAGGGTCGTATCAGTGTAGTCAAACTCAGACCGGACCGGTCGGTCGGACCGGTCCAATTAGGAACCGGTCAAGAGAACGGTCCGATCCTGCTTCACAACCGAACAGTATTTAAACCGGTCAAGACCTGGCCAAATTCCAGTCGGACTGCGAACCGGACAAAACCAGTCAAACCCCGATTTTTGTCTTTCCGTTTGAGACTTTTTTCTTTATGTTATGACCCCAGTTTTTTCTTTTTTTTTGTAAACTATTTGTAAACTTTTTTTTTTTTTGAGACTTTTTGTTTTTGTGGTTATTTTAGACAATAAATTTTATATTTTATCTACAAGTCTCAATTATTGACTCCTAAACACCTTTAGTGTTGAATAACTTTAGTTATGATGATAAACTCATATATTTAAATTGAAATTTTTCTTATTTCAACATAAATTTATTATGTTTTAAAAAATTCTAACATAGAAATTATTTTATAAATACTTAGATAAAATACTTAGAAAACATGCAAGCTGAAAACAGGAACAGAAAGATGTTAGAATTTTTAATCTAAGTATGTCGCGAACACTGATATATGTCGCGAAATTTGCAAACAAATTCAAAGTAATAATCAACTGAACGAAACTACAATAGCTATTCTTCTACAATAACTTAAGCCCTGCCCCTTGGTCATGTAGCAAAAATCCTTCATTAGCATAAAATCTTCCGAAGACGTCAATTTGATGAACAGTTTCTCCAGAAATTGGCACATCCGAAGCAGATCGTGCATAAACTGCAGATGACCTTCTACACTCTTCACATCAATCAACCTCACCACTTTTAAACACCTACGATGATATTTCTTCACATACTTCTGCAGTACCGAAGTGCCAAAATTCTATGGCGGAATCTGGAAAAATAAGGAAGGAATAAAGAAAATGTTTGCATTAGTACTATCTATGATACGGCTAGACAAATTCCTCAAAGTAAACCAAACAATTTTAGACAGAATGCGTGAAAGGATATAATTATTTATAATTATTTTTAACAAATTACCTCGGAAAAGTATGCTTCATCCTTGTTGCGGAACTGGCAAGATAAGAAAAAAAAATAACAATTGTTACGAAACTAAGAAAACCACACACATATAAGCAGTTATAGAACGAAACAACGTGGGGGCCTTGGGACAAAAGTGCGTACCTGAACAGTATAAGGTACATAAAAAAGGACACCACTTAACGCATAGTACATAGAAAGTGAGCATTGTATCAGGTGTGGTGGTGATAAACAATTCAAGTTCTTTGAGGCATGTTAAACAAGGGAAAAGGGAAGATTTTTCTTCTATACCGCGCAACAAAGTCTACTTCCGCATCATCATATCCTAATCAATATGAAGGACAATGATTGATTGGTGAACAAATGAAGCATCCATTATAAGGAAATGTGCTTGCTGTAATTAACCAGAATTGAAAAAAAGGAAAAAAAAATTACAGAAGAAGGGTCATGCTAACCTGTCGACGAGGCAAATATAGCGCCATTTTCTCCATTTGATTAGAGTAAACTTCATGCAAGTGTTTATCAGCAATAAAAGATACCAAATAAGTAATATCTCCTGTCAACTTTGACAAGAGAGGGACATTATCAAAGCAAAACTCTGTGCCTTGCCAAAGATATAGAGGATGTCCCGTGTACTCAAAAGACACGAGGTTGGCAGCAGAAATAATCCTCACATTTTTCAAATCCCAACAGCGGCCTATGCTCAAAGACTTTAGAGATGGACTGCTAACAATTCTTAATCTACTTAGGTACGCTACGTCTTTTAAAGATAGTTGTTCAAGGCACTGACAATTGGCCAAAAGGTATTCCATCATCTCGTTGGTGAGGTTAAAATTGGCCAGCGTCAAGGATGCTAAGGAAGCAAAAGCAGGAGCGCAGCTTCCAACCACCCGATCCATCTCCCGGGAAATTGACAAGAACTTCTCTAGACTAGGGAAATCGTAACAATATAATGGCAATTTGATTTCATCAGGGTTCTGAAAATAATAGAAGGCTCCTGCTGCCCAAAAAGGATCCGCCCTTTGCGTTTTAAAATGATACGAAGATACTACTGTAGGGATACAGTGGGAAGCTGCCAGTTCAAGAACTCGGACTTTCTTCCGAATGCAAAAACGGATCCAGTCACAAATGGCGTCGTCCGTGACATTATTATCATACTGACCATGGGACTTGAAGCAGCGAATCATAAACTTATCCACCACATTCCGACATTGTTGTAGTTCCATTATACACTCAGTTAATGCTTTTGTC
Source organism: Oldenlandia corymbosa var. corymbosa (assembly GCA_949775105.1). Lineage (NCBI taxonomy): Eukaryota > Viridiplantae > Streptophyta > Magnoliopsida > Gentianales > Rubiaceae > Oldenlandia > Oldenlandia corymbosa. The sequence continues at coordinate 20,917,863 of OX459121.1, read as the reverse complement.
AAGTATGCATTGTTTCGGGCTGCTTCAACATCATCTATCTTGGAGCTGTTCAGATCAAATACAATGTCGGATGAAGCCGATCACCATAAGAATCGGAATCTACTTGAAACAGCACCGGTCCGTACGGCTTCCTTGATTATTAACTTGGACAAAATAAATATAATAACCTCATCTGGCAAACGATCCATGGAGCTGGAACTCCCACAACTGGGAATGTCTCTCTTCATCCAAAAGGAAACAACTCTCAGACCAAAGATCCCAACTTTTAGTTTAAAGAATTCAAGAACAGGTTTCAAGAAAAAAAAAAACTAAAAGAAGTTCCAAGTCAAACTTCAGGAACTACCAAAAAGCCTTTTCATTCAACAGAATAATAATACGATAAAAAATAAATTACTCCAATCAGAATGGAACCGCCGACCTTGTGATAATAACAATAAATTTCTCGATATCAGAAAAAATACAATCATCGCCATAAATAAATGTCACGAATATCACCACCACTAGCAGAAGTCAAAATGTTTTGGTAAAGGAAAAATACTAACTTTAAATGAGTGGAAATATTCAACCCTCCAATCTCATGATTAAGCAGGCCCCGCAAGTAACAAGATTCTTAAAAAGAAGTACGTTCTTAATCATGCTGTTGGAATTGAAGAAAAAAATACTAACTTTAAATGAATGGAAATTATTCAACCCTCCCATCTCATTACAACATTAAAATCAATCCAAAGAGGAACATCCGCACTGTCCTCTTGTACTTTATATTGATGTCCTTTTTAGAAAGAAAATACAAAAACCTTGGCAGAAGACTAAGAAATATGATTAATATTACGAAATAAGAGAGAGAACAAACCTTCTTCCTCTTGCTCAGCGTGAACTCATTGGTAGAGACATGAAACATCTTGTTTTCTCCCTACATGGTGTGTCAAAAGAATAGACTCAATATTGACCAGATGAAGAGTATTTTTTTTTTTTTGTCATACTCATTATATTAAGAAAATCAAAAGTAGTACCACCACAAGAGTCATTATATAAACTACTTACTATCTATATAAGGCTTTATCTGCAGACACTACGTGTGGTTTGCCATAGTTAAACTATAGTATTAATACACTACCAGTAAACTATAAAGACTGAAAAAGAACAGTACACCTAATAATTTAATAGATACAAAGAAGAAATAAGTGACTAGCCAATCCTATGCCAAAACAGCAAGAGAAATTTTTTTTGCCAAGGCCTGCAACAACAGCAAGCAATGATCAAGTCATATGGCTATGAATATGCAGAGGAAGTCCAAACCTATAACATAATTTTCTTAGATTATAAAAACCCAAATGTCATATCACTACGGTAATAGACGCTGGGATATAGAAAATGTCATACTCCCTAGTCCTAATATAATTGTCCAGTATGGATTTTCACTTTTAGCACAATTCTGGACAAGATGAAGAAGTAGTAGCTAGGAAAGATTTGATCACAACATCATAAAGCCCTTTCAACTTTTACACGGTAGAGAAAATAGCATTTAGAGACATAATAAGCATAATAATACATGAGTTATCAAAATTAACTTTCAAAAGGCTACGATTATTTTCCTCTATAATCCAGACACTAAAGTACATCAGTTAACATAAATGAATACAACAACACAAAACAATAATCAAAGTGCAAAACAGTCTCCTCCCCCACAACTAATACATTATTCGTACACAAAATCTTTACCACAATCCAAGTGGTAATTAAGGTTAATTACGATTCGTAGGCACCCTCCTTCATTAGTTCTTATTACTGTACTTAATTTGTTTACCAAACTAATGAAGGGTATATATCACACAAATAAGTAAATAAAAAAATCAATAAACGGCGAACAAAGAGAAACTTCAACTGACAAGGAAAAGATGAAAAGGTGGTAGTGGTTTTTGTTCCATTATAGTGAACACCTTAAAACCCCTACACAAAAATTAGACTAATATTCAATCTTGAAATTACTAGAACGTGAAATCTTATCACCTTAATGGCACAGCTACAATCTTAACACAGTTCCTAAATAAAACTAAAATTGGATCCTACCTTTGACACTTGCAAGGAGCGGTTGATGTCGCTCATACTTCGGCTATTTGAAATCGATGGATGGAAATTTGATTACTGTAAGTTTTTTGAACTACTAGAAGAAGCGGGCATGCTTTTAAATACAGTATCTTTACGTTTGTTTATTAGGGTTTCTGTTAGCAGTGTTGAGCCGGTCGTGAAAACCCAAATTGATGCAAAAATACTTTGTGGTTAAAGAGAACTTTACAAAACTTGATAGAAAACATTCGGATTTTGAAAATTTTAATAGAAAACTGAATTTATGAATTTTCAATTTTGTCCCAACTGATGCAATAGTGTCATGCCCCTGGAGCAAATTGTAAAAATTAGAAAGTTTGGAGACTGAAGTGTAATTTTAAAAATAGGTGGAGTATAAATAGTCTATCAGGGTCTGTAATCAAATTATCAAAAATATTATAGTTCAATTGGAATTTCCAATTTCTTCTTTGTTCTCCGACTTTCCGAATTTCGTAACCCTAATTTTCGTCGACCCTCCGTCTATTTTCTCCATTTCTGCATTTCCGGCAACTCTCCTACCACGGGGTCGTGACATTTGGTATCAGAGCGGTCTATTCTGGGCCGTCTCTATATCGATTTCACCAATTTGTTCATCCTTTTTCTTCCATCTCTACTTCGAACAATCTGAAAATTTGAAATCTCTTGATGATCTTCCTTGTTTTGAAATCTGTGCAAAATTTCTCCATTTCCTTGTTTCTGTTAGAGTAATATATATCCATGTAAATGATGTAATTACTAGGAGTTTTATTATGGTAATTAGGGTCAGTATTCAAACCCTAGTCTACGTAAACTACATCATATTTATATATATATATATATATATATGTACTGTTGGCCGTCGAATAAAATTAGAGAATCAGATCATACTTTCAATCTGAAAATGCATTGCCTTTCTCATTATTTCATGGTATCGAGCAGGTTCAAATTTTTTTTTTAAAGTAAAAATAATTTTTTTAGAAATTATTTTTATTTAAAAGACAAAATTGCCCTTTTGACAACTCAACAGTTGACCAGTTGACCGTTACAATTTTAACGGTTCTTGGACGGAAAAGTGAAAAAAGACAAAACTTTAACTTATGGTATTTAATAAAGACAATTTGAACTTGAGATATATAGTAAAGATGAAACCCCAACTTATGGTACTTTTTGTGATAATTAAGTGATTATTTAGTTGTTAGACCTTTGCATTTGAATGATACTGTGAAGTTGTTCTTTGAGAATACTCGTGTTAATTCCAAGTGTGAACCTGGGGTTATTAATGTTGGTTTGAATCATACTGTTGGTATTTTTACACGTCGGAATGAGAAAAATGATATTAGAATAGTTGCATTGGATGGTATGGTTGGTACTGTTCTGATTGTGTTGAACTGCAATCATGTTGACGCTGGTTTAGAATTGTTTTTGAGTTCTTGTGTTTTTACCGTTGTTGGCTGCCTATCTACTATTGGCCTTAATTCATTTCCTGTTGATCTGGAGGAATTAGTACTTCGTTATGATGGTTATGAATTGGTATATCTTGTAACTAAAGGAAATCCTCCAAGTACTTGTGTTATTGAACCCCTGGGATTAGGTAAGCGTAACAATTTAACTAAAAGTAGTTCTTTGTATCTGAGTTTGATTGATAAAGCTATAGTTGATGAAGATTTTGTACTGAAAGATGATATAAATGATATTATGTTGACCCTGGTGGAGTAGGAAATCACTTCAGCACTGTGAGCTCAATTGGTTTTGCAAATGGTGGAAGTGTGAAAATGATTGCTTCTTTGAGTACTGAATTTATGAAAATGTTTATTAATAATGGAAATGCACCTTTTTACTCATTTTACTTTCTTGAGGACAAGAAAGTTTTTAAGGGGAAGGGAATTATCCATTATCTTTTCTGGAAATTCGATTGGAATGATGATCTCTGGATAAGAGGCTATTGTCGGGGAAATTTTGAAAACACCGAGGTTATGGAATTACTTGTTGATGTGGAGAATCTCCTTGATATTAGTGTTCTAGCTAGACCTTACCAAAGTTTTGGTTCGAACTGGAATCAAACCGGAACCAAACTGTCGATATGGGTTCTAAACCATAACCGCAATTAATGGTTCAAAAACCGTAACCGTAACCATAATTCTTTGGTTCGTTTTTGGTTCTGGTTCTTCATTTATAAGAACCAGAATTGTAACTGGCAGTTTGGTTCCGGTTAGAACCATAAAAAATAAGTATACTTAATTATTAAAAAACTTCAAATTATTTCTAGTTAATTTTTTACTATATGACTTCTTCTAAACTTAGCAAGATTAATTAAAAAAATTAAATTAATCATTCCTCAGTTTTTGTCAAGTTGTCCATGACAAAAGAAAATTTTAAAGAAGAAATAAAGCTAATAAAATACAACACATATCAAAATCATAATTAGAATCGAATAAAAAGACTCTAACCATAACCGAAGTTGAAACCATAACCAAAGTCGTAGCCGAAATTAGAACCGTCTCAAACCGTAACCATTTGAAACCGTCTCTAACATGGTTCGGTTATAGTTCCATCTATCTTGGAACCATGAACCGGCGGTTTTAGAATCATAACCGATGGTTCTAGAACCGTGGTCAGAACTAGTTCCAGCTGCTAGGCCATGTGAATTTCTAGAAGTCAGATTGAGTAAAAGTAATTCTTTTCATGTAAAATGTGTCAAAGAAAAATATTGTGTTTCTCCAGCAAATTTTAGTTGGAAAATTGCTTGGCTCTTTCTTGAGATTGTACTGCAAAGGTGTATGGGATGGCTAGGAACCGTAGCTACATTTTTGGTATACTAATGCTTGTGTTACTATCAGAAAGAGTGTACTGAAAAATGCGGGCAATGAGTATGTTCTTATGATTAAAAAAAATCAGAGGAATTAAATTTTTTGGGGGAATTAATGTTAAACAAGTGGAGTGTAAAATCTGAATTTTATGGAATCCTTGCAAGTAAAATAAGGAATGTAACTTGGTTTGTTCATGCTATGACCGCTGGTTTTGGGGGTGTGTTTTCAGAGTTGAAACATAATTTTGTGATAACTTATTTGAAGTTGTTTAGTACCACTCCTAGTTGGATTTACTGTGTCATTTTGCCATATGATCATTGAGGAATGATTACATGGTTTGCTGTTGAATACGGTGGATTCAATGTGTTTGCTAGTGCTGAAACTCCAGTTAGCAGCAAAGGTAATGAGGCGAAAGGGTTTATCCTTCATGAATTGAATGGAAGTGAAATAGGAGAGAAAATATCTAAAACGTGTGGAAGCATTCTTAGTGTGGTATGGGATCCGGGAATAATGGCTGTAGAAGTGGTATATGGTGGAATGCCATGCAAGGGCACGAACAGGGAACACCAACTCAGAACTCGAGTTGCAGCTGGTTGGAAGGAGGGTACTTTGCTTTCGGAAATCAAGGGTTGGATTCAAGCTGCAACCTGTTTTAGAGGCGAGACGACTGATGGAGAAACCCTTGTAGGAGATTTCATGCTACTTGATGTGGTGTTAGCTAATCATGAGATACTACAACAATTGAGCAGCTGCAAGACTAAAAATGCAGTATCACTGCCAGAAAAGGTTATTGGCCTTGACCATTCCAGCAGGCGTTTTGATAGACAATTGGCTCTACCTTGTGCAGAGTTTGTGGTGGCCCGAACTTGTCAAAAAATGGAACTTGATACTGGAGGACAACCATATTAGCAATCTCCTTCCCAAATGTTGGATTGTAGCGGTAACTTCCTTCAAAATAGGTACTATAATGAGCTTTTAATTTCAGTACGATTTTAAGCCATGGGATAAAATGGTAACCATCTTCAAAGGAGGCACAACTCTGGGTTCAGCTTCCCAACTTCTGACCACTCTCAAAGAAAACTCTATGAAGAAGTACTTTTGCAGAAACTCCAAAGAAAAGAGCAAGGAGCTTGACATGAGGATGGCTTGTGAGCTTAGTATTACATTACTATATTTCCACAATGCTAGTTTTTCACTCTATGGCTACTTGTACTATGTGATATTGGCTATTGCCAGTTAAAGTAGTTCTGGTAGTTGTACTAGGTAGTTCTTTTGAAACACAGTCTTGGGGACAAGACTATTTTAAGGGGAGGGGTTTGTCATGCCCCTGGACCAAATTATAGGAATAAGAAAGCTTGGGGACTAAAGTGTAATTTTAAAAATAGGTGGAATATAAATAGTCTACCAGGGGCTGTAATCAGATTATCAAAAATATTATACTTGAATTGAAATTTCTAATTTCTTCTTCCTTCTTCGACTTTCCCAATTTCGTAACCCTAATTTTCGTCGGCCCTCTATCTATTTTCTCCATTTCTGCCTTTCCGGCCAGCCTTTAGCCACAAGGTTGTGACAAATGGTTCCCCTCCAAAATTAAATTGATCATCAGTTCAAAGCCCAACGGAGGAGATCCCCCAAACGCGGCATACTTTCTTGGTCCATATTTTTTACTTAATTTATTGGCTGTAGAGACTATTATTGAAGTACTAGCCTATCTTTTGCCATGCTACGCGTGAGCAGTTATCATATTTCATGTTGTTCTTTTTTATGTTCATAACGATATTAAATAGACGTGGTTGTTAATTTTTTTTTATGGTATATTGTTGGATATCAACAAAGTAAAGAGGCAATATAAAAACAAACCATGGAACACAGATGCAAAATGCACAAAAACAATAAATAAATAAAACGTTGCGAGTTACAAACAGAATCAGAAATTACATGAAAAGAAAAATCAAGGGAAACCCATAATCAAAAATTCAGAATTTAAAACTTTTCTAAATAAGATTTTTTAATAACAAAACAATCAAATTCTTAGCTCCTATCAAAGAATACAACTGATTTACTCAAAACAACAAATCATGACCCTAGACAAAATGGAGCGCTATATGAAAGAATCACATCGCACCCAAAAGCAAAAACTCAAAATTAATGTCACATGACCAGCAAAATCTTAATCTTCCGCAATAGACTGAATAGACAAAAGGCAAGTAATTCAATTCAGCCAAGCTCACAACCAAAACGAATAACCTTAGATAAGCTTTAAATCCTGAAATACTAGTAAGAACAAATTCATTATTCCACCATGTTCATTTTCTTTCTGCAGCTGAGATGCATTCGCTCACTATACATCTATTTCAAGATCTAGTTTTTCCACATTAACTATTTCTGTTCTTTCAGCGTCTTTGCCACATTGACCATTTCACTTCTTTCTGTTCCATCTATTGTGAGATTACATAACAATATATACAGAGAGCAAAAAGTTCAAAACTTTATAAAACACAGCAAGAACAACTATCAGTAAATTACGCTAGCACTTCTTGCTGACAATTATTTTATGTAGTCGGATAGTGAGAAATGATCCGTGGCCATATTCTTTAGTAGTTGTCTAGCTTCATCAACCATCATCATCATGAAAGCTCCACCAGATGCAGAATCTAGTGAGTCTCTAGATGGCTTGGTTAATCTATTATAAGAGATACCAAGGTGCATATGCTCTTCAATACCATACAGTTGACAGTTCCTCAACATCTTCTTGAACCTTTCCCACGTCTCATACTAGGTCTCACTTTCATGTTGCTAAAAAGTCATGATTGCAGTTCTTTAATCTGCTGCCCTGGAAGGTGGAAAAAGATTTTCTAAAAATGTTTGCCGCAACTCATTCGGAGTTGAAATTGAATTGTCGGGCTCGGTGTTGAGCATGTATGATCCTTGTCCTGTAGAGTAAATGGAAATAGTCTTAACTTAACATCATTACTGGACAATCCCTGAATCTAGAATGTGCTACACAATTGAAGGAAAGCCTGGATGTGATCATGTGGAACCTCATTGGCTAGTACATGGAAATGAGAGGCTGCTAGTAGCCATTGAATCATAGTAGACTTCAGGGAAAACGAGAGGAGATTCGACTTCCTCCTCCTATGGAATGAAATAATCTTTAAGGAGTCTCTGAGGTGCTTGTTAGTATGCATTTTCCTTATTATCCTAATATTCGTGCTCCATCTCCTCAGAGTCAGACTCGTGTTCATGTAGTAAATCTTGCCTTTTCCCGTAAAGCTTCAGCTCTTCAAATTGTGGCTTCAATTTTGGTATCAAACAACATAGTACATGAGGGATTGCTTCTGGTCATACCCCAGAAAAATAAAAAACAAAATAAAATCTAGAAACTAAAGACTAAAAATCGAAAGAAATAAAAGAAAAGAAAAACAAAAACTATGCACTAAGCGAATTTAAAGATGTTTCAAGTCGTCCCCGGCAACGGCGCCACTTTTTTGGTATGATATCCATGAGGTCGTCACTCATGCCAGAAAAAAGAAATTTACAACCGACAAACACTAGCACAAGCAAGTCGTAAGTCGCGTCGATCCAAAGGAACGGACGTACAGTCTAATAATTGCTTACTTCATAGTACATTGCTTACTTCATAGTACAACCCAAACTATGAAGCAAAAAGGTTGTAAACTAAAAGACCACTCACGTAAGTGGTATCAAAACTTCCGTGAGTGACTCCCTAACTAACAAAGTAGACAGGCAGATCAAGAAGAAAAAGCGACAGCTTTAGCATGTGAACAGGGAACTAGATGGAGTAAAAGAGCCTGGGGATCCATGTGGTTCAAGCGTGTTAGATCATATGCTATTATATTCCTAAGTTTTTGCCGATGTTCTTAAGAGAGTCCTTCCATTGATTGGCAACCTTTGCTCCCGAGTAAAATGTTTAAATACTACCAGACCATTATAAGCTAGGGTATTATTGATCGCCTCATGGCAACTAGGTATCTTCCTATCCTAGTGGGAACCTTAGACTTTTGCCTCTAAGTCACCGGCCAGCTTTAACCGTTCTAAATCATTCTTACCTTAACAGAATTCACACAATATGCAAGTACAAGTGTCTAAATGATCAGGCTAAACAAGGTTGAATCAATTCATTAAAACAGTGCACACTTACATCTTCCAAATCTAAAGTTTTTTCACATAAAGAAAAGGATTCAACCCCAACAAACAATCTAACTACTCATAATCAGTATCTTAAACCCAAAATTTATGTAGAATTGAGCATAAAACATGATTACCAGGTTAAGAGAAAAACAAAGATAAAAGATACAAGTTTTGTGCAGAACAGTAGACCACTAAGGTGAGTCAGGATACAACTCGCCTGATTATCTGTCTCTGATATTCTTTTCCGAGAGGCTCTGTTACAAAGCCTTTCTTTCTCTCTCTATTGAACTAAACCCTAATCTTTCTATGCTATTTTATGCACTTCTTCTCGCCTTTTGCAAATGGCCATTGCTTCCTCCTTCTATAAAACTCATCAGCTCGTGATCACTGTTTAGATGCAGCCACGTATGCCAATTATTAGGAGGATCTACAGCGTTGCTTTTCCAGCTTGGATCTTCAGGCATGATTCCAACTGCAAATTCTTGTCATATTGTTGGATCTTTAGGATCACAATGGCCACCTAGGATGACTCTTCTTGGCTGCTAAGTCTTGCTCTATTTTAATAAAGTTTCAGGCCAAGGAAATGGTGTCAAAGTTGCCTCCTGGAACCGGATGAAGAGCAGAAGTGGTTCTGATAATGTCCCCACAATTTGCACCTTTAGTCCAATTGCTGAGTTAAGCCATTTTCCAATTTTTGCCTGGAATTATCAGCATTTTCTAATTAGGTCTCTCATCAGGCGAAAGTACAAAAAAAATATTTATCCACTCTTACTCAAATATTTCCAACGTCAACCTTACTGGCATCATACCTGTCATTTCTACTTTCCCTTGACATGAGTATGAACCATTTTAAAGGCGAGCTACCCGATGAGTTTTCCTGGTTTTGCCGCCTGAAATGGCTAGACTTGAGCCTCAACAATCTCAATGGACAGTTCCCACTAGGGCTATTAAACGAACCGAGCCGAGTTCGAGTACTCGCGAGTAGCTCGGTCAACGGCTCGAGCTCGACTCGAGTTTGACCGAATTCGAGTCGATCTCGAGTAGTATCATTTAATAATCGAGTCGAGTTCGAGTATTGAATCTTGTACTCGATAACTCGACGAGCTTCTCCGCTCGTTTATATTTAAAAATATTAAAAATATATATTATTTAATGTTTTATATATAATATTATTTTTAGTGGACCAGATTTTTTCTACTTTCTAATTAGAAAAGGTAGATCAAGTTCAGATCTACTTTTCATCTCCCCCGTACTTCTTATCAAACTTCTCTCCCTTTGACTTTAAATTTTCAATTCCTTTCCCTTCTTCGATTCATAGTATTTACCTCCAAATTTCAATCTCACTTTTTTTTCATGTTAATCAATCCTCATGCGGCCATACCCCCAATTTGGTGCTGACTTATGGTTTAAAGATGGTTGAAACCTCAAACCCTAGTGGTGATGTCTTAGAAGGTATGTGGAAAATTTAATTTGATTTTCCTCTTCTAATAATCCTTGTTGAAGTGTTCTGAGCTTCTGAGGTTAAATTTTATGATATTGGCCATTGTTTCTTCCTCTCTGATTCGATGGTACTTTGGAGGCCAAAGCTCGAATTTTTGGCCCGTAGTTATTTTCGTTTCATTTTGGTGATAGTATGCTAAATCGGATTTTTTGTTCCTTTTTGGTACCTATTTTTGAGCTTTTCTGGTGAACTTTTATCTGAGTGAGCTGCTTACATATTAGTTGTATTGTGAGTTTTTGGAGTTTTAATCAAGTTTATGGTTCATTATTTATATTTTAGTCATGGAGAATTGGTTTTGTAATATCTTATTAAGTTTATCTTGTTAGGTTTCCTACGTCTAATTAAAGGTGGATTATATGTGATAGTGGAATTAAAATGCCTTAAAGTATGGTGCTTTCTTTTATGAGAAGTGATCAGTGATGATTTGATTTTAAGTTTTTCTTTATTAATTTGGATAAAAGTAAATAACTTTTGAAATAGTTAGCTTGTTTTTAACTCTGAGTCTCTGACCAGATCCTATCAATTTTGGAACAGACTGCACCACTGAAATAAATGATTTGGACGTTGAAGATGGTGAATTGGTATGCGATGGAAATCTTGATCAACAACAAGAAGTTGAAAAAGGTCCGCAGGAACAAAAAGATGGAGAAGTTAATGATCTTGAAGAGTTTAGAAGTAACAAAGAAAAAGGACTTTTGTCGTTTGGCTAGAATTTGTTTTGAAAGAGATAGATGGGGTTAATAAGGCAGTATGTATGCATTGCAAAAAACCCCTTAAGATGGTGGACAGTGGAAGTACAACAAGTCTTAAGTGGCATCTCGAGACTGTGCATTTAGAAAGGCAAATAAAAGGAAGGCGCAACAAACTTTGCTTAATTTGCAGCCCGCTGATGCTCCTTTATGCTCCCAACCAGTTTTGCACTCCGGGGGTTTTGATATGGCGAAAATGCGACAGCTTGCTGTTCATTGGATTCTTATGCATGAGCACCCTTTTAGTATAGTTGAGGATGAGGGATTCAATTTGATGCAAAAGATTGGGATGCCTGAGTGGAGACCAATTTCAAGGCAAGCGATTAAAGAACTTTGTGGGATTGTTTATGAGCGGGAAAGGAAAAAACTAAAGAGTTTGTTGAAAAATGTTCGCAAGGTAAGTTTGACGACAGACTTGTGGAAGTCTAAAAATCAAAAAATTGAATATATGGTTATTACGGGGCATTGGATTGATTCTTCTTGGAAGTTACAGAAAAGAGTTTTAAACTTTGTCCATATTCCTCCACCACGAAGAGGTCAAGATGTTGCAGCTATCTTTAAGTGCTTGAAAGAGTGGGGAATTGAAGACAAAATTCATTCTATTTCAATTGATAATGCAAAGAACAATGATGGAGCAGTTTCTATTTTGAAGGACAGTTGTTCAAAATCTCAAAAGTTATTTTGCAAAGGAAAATTGTTCCATGTGAGGTATTGTGCACACATTTTAAATCTTATGGTTCAGGATGGACTTGATCAAATTACTTCGATCATTGAGAATATAAAGGTTTGTGAGAAGAACGGATAAAATATTGATTGCATTTTCAAACATTGCTCAACAATTGAAGCTGCCTGGAAGAAGGTTGTTTCATGACTGTAAGACAAGATGGAATTCAACTTATGAGATGTTGAAATGTGCATTGATGTTCAAAGAAGTGTTTCCACATTTTTTTGATGATCAAATACAACCTGAAAGTTGTCTGACTATGGAAGATTGGGAGAAAGTTGAAAAAGTCTTCCTTGTTTTAGAACCTTTTTGGGATACTACACATGTTATATCTGGGAGTGATTATCCAACATCCAACTTATTTCTTCATCACATGCAGAAAATAAAGTCAAGGTTGGATGAAAAACTCCTTGATGGAGATGGTTTTATCCGAAATATGGTAAATTCTATGCTGGAAAAGTTTGATAAATATTGGAAGGTGTGTAATTTGCTTATAGCATTTGGTGCAATTTTGGATCCAAGGCAGAAGATGGCAGTGATAAATTTCAGTTTTCCTAAGCTTTACCCAAGTGACAAAGAGGGTGACAATATAAAGTTTGTTGAACAATCCTTGCGTAAACTTTATAAGGAATATGTGGATGCGGCTGCTAAAAGTATGGCTTCTGCTAGTGCTAAAGCTCAAGGTGATGTCACAAGTAATAAAGACACATGTGATATTAATTCATCTCCGTGGTCTACTTCCCAAAGCTTTGTTAAATCAACGCAGGCTGGCGGTAAGAAAAAATCTGAGTTAGATGATTACTTGGATAAAGAATGCTTCATTCATGAATCTAGACCTGAAAAATTTAATTGCTTAAATTGGTGGAAAGCAAACAAGTTAGAGTACAAGATTTTGTCTCAAATTGCTATTGATGTGTTAGCAATTCCTATAACCACAGTTTCTTCGGAAGCCATGTTTAGTGCCGATACAAGGGTCATTGATACTCATCGTGCCTCACTCTTACCAGAAACAGTGGAGTTGTTGATGTGTGGTGGAGATTGGTGTAGGAATCTTCATGGGGTGACAAAGAAAACAACTGTAAGTTTAGTTTAGTTTAGTTAAAATTCTGCCTGGTGCTATTACTAATTGTGTTCCTTATTGATTTTTACTTCTTTTGTTTTGTAGAAAGAGAAGTCCGGAAAGGAAATTCTACTTCCTAAAAGATTGATTCATTGGTCTTTTTTGCTGCACAAACTAGGTACATATCATTGGTCTGTTTTACTGCACAAACTAGGTACGCCTTCATTTTCAAACTTGTTACTTTCTTGAGCATGCATCTTATCTAATGTAATAGGTTTCTTATTGTCACGTATGGAATTTATATATGCTTTTAATCTGAGATCCATTTAATTTGTTTATTGAACTAGAGTTTTAGTGGGTTGTCTGTGTTGAAAAGGAGACCAAAAAATTTCTAAGATGGTGAACATATAGATTATAGGATTTGATAGATTGATTCTGGTGCATTATATTGACTTGTGATAATGTTTATCAAGAGCTCATGAAATACAAAGTTAAACTTTTTTCACGTTGAAGTGCGTGTTTTACTTTGATGGCGAAAATTAAAAACTAACGAATCATATTATTTTCAAGCTCTTTTGCAGGTTGGCATGGTAAACTTTTGTTGATTTTGAAAATGGATCTCTTGGATATTAAAGTGTATAAACAATATAAAAGGGGTGGTGTGGTGATCTCTGATGAGTTTGGTGTCTTTTGTTAATAACTAAGATGATTTTTTGTGCATTAACTGTATAAAAATTAGAAATAGGTGTTATGGGGTTATTTTGTTAAGCTAATGGTCATCTTATCTTTTGAATTAGAAATTAGAAGCTGTAAGCATTGGAACTCCTATCTAGAATTAGAAATTAGAAGTTGTAAGCATTGGAACTCCTATCTATGTACGTACGTAAGCAGGAGCAACTCTTAATCTAATAGTTTTTGTAAGTTTACTTCATATTATCAATATAATTAAGATCAATTAAAAAAAATTATCGAGTCGAGTTTGAGTCGAGTTCGAGCTCATTAAATTTGCTGGCGAGTCGAGTTCGAGTTTAGGTATTTGAGCTCGTCGAGTTCGAGCCGAATCAAAAAGTTTCGAGTTCGAGTTCGAGTATATTACTACTCGGCTCAACTCGACTCGAATACACCCCTAGTTCTCACCTTGGAATGGCTCCTCATCCTTTAATGAGATTGAATATTATGCCTCAACATGACCATGTTGACGGTGTTTATTGCTTCTTTCAATTATCTGCAGGCAGGGGCTAGGGAGCCTTCATCCGTTTTCATTGAGAATTCATTTTTTCACCTGAAATCATTTTGGGATGGAAGAAGTACATTTTAGTAATCCTATACGTACTCATTCATTGACTCCGCTTTTTTAATTTCCTGCAGGGAAACCTCCCGCCAGAGATCTTCAACATGTCATCTATGGAAATAATTGATCTAGGTGAAATAATCAATACTTTTCAGCTGGTTGGCTTCTGGATGGTCTGTGTCAACAACTTCCGAAGCTCTGGTGGCTTTATTTAGAAAGGACCAAGTTATAGGGTCAAATCCCATCAAGCATAGGCTAATGTATACAACTTCAGAAGTTGTTTTTTTTGCTTACAACTCACTCAATGGAGTCATACCCAGGCAACTTGGGAAACTTGACAGAACTTCAACTGTTAGGCCTCCAGAATAACCTATTGGGAGGTAATATCTCATCTCAAATCCATCGTCATCAGCCTTGTCTAATATTACAACCTTCATTGCTCAAAAGTTCAAAGGATGGTCTGGAAGATATTGTCTAACTTCAACCTTCATTACTCGAAACTTAAAAAGAATGATGTGTTCAGTAATATGAACTATGAAATTATATGACTCCTCTTTACGTCTAAATAAAAAAAAAATAATCCTGATCCATATCGATCAACATAATTATTTCATAATTATTTCTTTACAAAAGGAATATATATTTGTTCACTTTGAATAAAAAATAAAATCCAGGTCCGAGAATAAGGGAAACGAATAAAACACATTTTCCCTATATGTATGATCATCAAACAATACGTCGTTACACACGCTATAATTATACTAGTAGAAAGAATAATAAAGATCCTAATTTAATTTTAGTCTTCTTAATTAGTAAATAATTAAAAAAGAATGGCATCATCCTCGTCAGAGAAAACCATGGAAAACCCATCTCCACCAACACCGCCGCCGCCGCCGTCGTCATCGGAGACTCCCGTTACTACGCACGTGGCATTGCCGAGGGCACTGATCGAGAAGCTGAGAAGCATATAGAACTGGGGCGAAAGGTACCGGTGGATGTACGACGACGAAAAAATCCGGCGGGTTTGGGAGATTCAACATAACATGGACGTCAACGACCTCCTCGACTACGTTATGTACGGTGAAGGGGAAGAGGTTGTTTGGGACGACGACGTTTGGAATTTGCAGCGTGTCATGCACACCCCCGATGATCATGATCGTCAGCCGCCGCCGGCCGAAGGAAGCTCTAATACTGATAAGGATAACGGCATTAATTAATTATTAGGATTTTATATATTTTTTCTCTTAATATTATTGCATGTCTGTGATAATCGAAACGCAATGAGGATCGGAGTTTTTTAGTTTTTTTTTTTTGTTTTTCTTTTTAGTTTTTTTTTTTTTATTGAAGAATGAGGATCGGACTTGTTTGATTTAGAGTCGGAAAAAATGTTCTACCAAAAAAAAAAAAAAAGAGTCGGAAAAAATGGGATCTGGTTTGTTGATTTGTTAGAATAGAAACCATTGTTCAAAAATGGCCATTATTTAGTACAATTCTTAATGCTCAAGAATCCTGTAATTGCATTTATTTTACATTCTTGCTTCATTTTTCTTCTTAATTGTTCTTAATTTGGTTTGAAATTTGAACAATTAATTGGTTTGAGTCCAGCCATATACTGTCTAGTAGTAATTCCTTTCGTAATTAATTTGGTGCAAGGTTATTTTATTTTCAACATTCATTTATAAAGATGACTCTCTTTCCTTTGCTAATGTCATTCAGATTTTTTTGTACAGGATTCACAGAATCCGTGACATAATCGTACAGAGAAATCAGAGGAAGAACTTTATTTGATTCACTTTAGCAGACATTCATTAATCTAATTACTGGTAAATCATCGAGCACAAAGCCGCAAACTGAAGTACGAACGAGATATTAAAGTGGATGTATTACATATTTACATTTTGCAGCTAAAATCCGAGATATCTCGAATTCAGCCATAGCATTTGAAAGAATCCGAAATTCAATCGATGCGCTGAATTTGATCCCCGAAATATGTTACTTTCTCTGTTCCAAAATCCAGTTTCAGATTTCGGTTTTAGTACAATTTAAACTAAAAATGAAAATTTAAACTTTGAGACAAAGGGAGTATGACTTTATTCAATTAAGTAGGGAAATTAAGTATACATTAATAGTACCCTATGTAGTTATTTTAAGTCGGGAAATTAAGTAGTAACCTATATATGTAGATGTGCATCATATTTATGGAGTGCATTATGATGATCTTCTAATAAATGCTTATTTTCAAGTTTATCCTTTAGATTGAAAAATTCTTCCAATTTCTACTGTAAATATGTGGAAGAACTTTTCCCTTCAATGTTTATTCCATTCACTACACAAACATAAAATCATTTTGGGACCGAAGAAACATTTAAATTCCTTCTTAATCTCCCTCCCAAAACATTTCCTTTGACATATTGTCTTTTATGTTTTTTCCTTCTTAAAACAGAAATCTCCGCCAAAACAGCCAATTTCCTTAAACCGTGGTGGATCACCTGTTTAGTGCAGCACTATATGATGATACATGAAAAGAATGTGAACTGTATATCCTTCAATTCAACCTCATTTTTTTAAAAGTCCAAATAGCAATTAATACAGATCCGTTCCATGTACGATTATTCCATTATTTCTACTAACAAAAAAACAACCATTTCAAGAAAACAAAAAAAAAAAGTAGAAATTCACAATTTTTTTTAACGTTTCCAACTTTAGTTATAAAATGGATAACTATTGAAATCATAATAATTATTTATTAGCGTTTATACCAAACCGCATTCAATTGACATTTTTTTTTTCCCCTTCATATTTACATAATCTATGGACCGTTTTAATATCGCACTATATAGATGTAACAAAGAGGTAGCCGAAAGATCATTCTGAAAAGAAATGGCATCACCCTCCTCAGAGATAAATCTGGGGAAGAACCAATCGACACCACCACCAACAACGCCATCAACGCCGCCACCACCGGAGGCGGCTGGCGGCCGTACGATGAATAAGGGGAAGAATTTGCACGCCTCGTTGGTGACGGGAGCGATTGAGAAGTTGAAAGAGTTTCCGGAATGGGAGGAACATTGCGAAAGGGCCCGATACATCGTCGATGAGAGAAAGATCCGGCGGGTTTACGAGATTCAGGAAAAGATGGACGTGAATGAGCTCCTCAACTACGTTATGCATGGTGACGGCGAAGAAGTTGTTTGGGACGATGACGTTTGGAATGTGCGCCAAATCAAGCGCACCCGTGAAGATCAGCCGCCGCCGCCGCTGCCAACTCCAGAAGCCAAAATTAATGCTACTAAGACGGATGCTAATGAAGATGGTCATCTGCCACCGCCAAAAGCAGAAAAAACTGATACAAACAAAAATCATGAAAATTAGAGGGGTTTTCTTCTTTTGGCATATATGATAGATGTTGATTGAGGAGGAATGAGGAATCGGCTTTTGTTTAAATATAAATTTAGTTCGAATTATGGCTTATGAATGATTATTAGAAACGGAAGGAGGGAGATCTGTGATCAATGCTCTTGTAATCTTTATTCTTGTTATTTTATATTCACTCAAATTTCAAATAAGCAGCCTTGCTTTAAGTGTTTCCTTTGCACAAAAACAAGTGCATTCTTCAGAAATTAATTTTGTCAAAATCTGGCAGCCTAATCACATTTTTTTCACTTTTAATACCATGTCACTTGGCATATTCCTGTTTAAAAGGTTTTAAATCTTTAATAGGTTAAAAAACTGCAATGGTTTTGGTTGATGGACAGGTTGCCAATAACAATACATGGAAAAAAATAACATTAGAAAATTTAATCTAATTTAATTCATAAGACATAAAAACACGCAATAAAAAAAATTTAAATAATATTTATTGAAATTAGATATAAAAATAAAGCTTTGCTATTTAAATAATTTTGACAGTCCGTTAAACTAAAAAAATATAGAAGATCTCATTCGATTTACATTTTAATCTTTAATAGCATGTCACTCTGCATCGTTTTGCTTAAGAGGTTCTCAATCTTTGGTAGGTTAAATACCTGAAATGATTTTGACTGCTATTTTAATATTATTGGCACCCCATTGAACCTGAAAGAAAAAAAAGAATAAGTAAGAATTATTTGTTTAAAGAGGATAATTATTGATAAATTAATAGTTTAGTATTATTGACAACCCGTTGCAATAAAAAATCGACATGTCTCATTCCATCTTCTTGTATATTTTTAACATCATATCACTCTGTATCGTCCTACTTAAAGGTTCCATGTTTTTAGTAGGTTAAAAATTTTCAATGATTTCCGTTGAATAAAAAAAAAATAAAAATTGGTGTATCTCATTTCATCTTCATTTTTCTCTTTAACAACATATCACTTTGTGTTCTCACTTAAAAGGTTTCGAGTTTTTGGTAGGTTTAAATATTGTAATTGTTTTGTCTGCTATTCCCGAAAGGAAAAAAAACAGAAGAATAAGAAAGAACTATTTGTTCAAAGACGATACTTATCGATAAATTAATAGTTTAGTATTTTTGACAATCCATTTCAATAAAAAATCGACAGGTCTCATTCCATCTTCTTTTATATTTTTAACATCATGTCAGTCTGTATTGTCCTACTTAAAGGTTCCTTGTTTTCGGTAGATTAAAAATCTGCAATGATTTTAGCTGCTATTTTAGTATTTATAACAACCCGTTGATCAAAAAAAAAATTAAAGAACCAGTGGGTCTTATTCCATCTTCATTTTATCTTTAACAACATATCACTCTGTGTTCTCACTTAAAAGGTTCCGAGTTTTGGACATGTTAAAAGTTTGTAATTATTTTGTTTGCTATTTTAGAAATTTTGACACCCTCGTTAAACCAAAAAATAAAATAAAAAGAAGAAAAAAAAGAAGAAGAAGAACTGGCTCTTCAAACATCTTCATTTTTACTTTTAATACTATGTTACTTTGCACATTCATGTATAAAAGGTATTAAATCTTTAATTAGTTAAAAACCTGCAATGGTTTTTGTTGATGGACGTGTTGTCAATAACAAATGATCAGTGGATTTATCTAGTAATGGCCAGCGTCGTCGATAGAGTTTAGTCGGAAGATTAGAAGGAGGATTCGAAGTCATGGTCATCGTTGATATTGTTTTTGTTATTAAATTGGGGAAATTGTTAATAGGTCATGAAAGATAACTAGCAAAAATATAATATTTTAATCTTTTTACTTTTTTATATATACAGTAAAATGGTCCACCAATAGAATATTAACATGTGCCATTGGAAGCTATTAATATCTTAATTGAATGACACGTGTCTCTGAAAAAATTCCTTTAATATATACTAGTGTTTATCCCGCACGTTGTGCGGGTTGTTCAAAATATATATGAAGTTAATAATTTAACGATTATACGACATTTTCGACGGAGTAATATATGTAAAAAAAATAATATTAATGATATAAATTGTAATTTTGTAATTATTAATGTGAATGTGTTTTGTTGTTTTAAGTACATTTAGAACAAATTTCAATATTTGAAATCATCCAATTAATGTAACTTATCGTCCATCCTTTTCATTTTTGTTGATTTTATGACTTTATATCTTTTAAAAGTATTCTCTTAATTTTTATAATGATTTCTTTAAATATTGCTACACGTATCATAATTTTAAAACTCTCTTCTTAACAGAAAATTTTCTCTTTCTTTCCATAAATTAATCTTTGTTATTCATCTCTCTCTATATATATATATTTTATAACCTATCTTTGTAAGTTCTTATATTGTTCTTATAACATAGTCTTTACTTTATGTTTTTTCTTTGTTATTCTTCACCTTTAAAAAAATAAAATAAAATTGATGACTTCTCTTTAAAGATTCATTTCTTGAGAAATTTATAATAATTATTTTATTTTTCACTATTATCTCGGTCTCATTTTTCATATTATCTTATTCTCTACATAATTTTTTCCTCCATATAATTATTTTTAATTTCTCAATATGCTTTTCTTGTAATATATGTCTCTCACAAAAACTTTATTCTTTTTCTCATTTTTGAAAACTTTCTCCCAATTGAGCTACTTTTTATTTTATTATCATAACCTTAACTTTTTACCATTATATTATATGGAAATAATGTAATGAATGATCTAATAAATTTTTTTATATCTTGCTTATGTTTACATTCCTCTCAGTCTAGATGAATTTAATGAATTTTACACCTCTTGCCCTTCGCCGATGAGTCAAAATTGATTTTCTATTTTCAATAATTTATGTTCTATTGTATAATTTAAGGAATTGTGAATTTGGGAATCACATGGAATTTTTAAGCAGTATCAAAATGAGATTTAATATACAATGAATTCCCATTTTTATTTTCTCTACATAATGTATCTCGTGACAAGCCTCCTCTTTTTGTTTTATTTTCTTTGTTTGGGGTCTCCTTGCCTCCTCTTTTTGAAGGCTGCCCGTGGTGGTGATGTGGGAACTGACGGCTTTGGGGAGGCGGAGGGCGTCGGTGGCGACAACATCGGCGGTATAATCCAGGATCTCAAATGAAACAACGACATGGGATTGAGCGGCAAGGATGAGTCGGCGATTTCGAAAATACAGTCAGTCGTTTATCATCTACATCCAGCGTTTCGAATAACAATTAACGGAATTTAGCCTGAGATGATCCAGCGATGAAGTAAAATCTCTAAGCGACGTGTTCGGAGATCTTTGTGCCCGGAGAATTTTTTCTAGTCAAATTGATGATTTAGGGATCGTAGACGTCAAAAGCCTAATTCAAATGAAGTTACCTTTTTTAGAAAATAACCATTTGATTGTGTTTAAATTAACCTTATTACTTGGATAAAATACCAGTAAAAAAATCCGCGAATTAGAAGATGTCACGTGCACTACATAAGGTCTCTACGAATGAGAAGATGACACGCGTAATTAGAAATTATCGATGACCTAATTTACTGACATATGTCTTGTGAAAAAAATTTCCTTAATATATAATAAGATTAGTCTTATTATTCCTTCCCCGATACACCACCACATTATAAACTTATATACTATTTTTTTGTTTAGTCCGCATGTGTTGATTTAAAATTTAAACATAATAAAAAATAAGAAGTAAGTATCAAATAAGAAAAAATAGGAAAAACTAATTTGCAGAAAAATACAAAAAAATAATTAAACAATTCATTATATATTTTTCCATATCATCTAATGATAGGAAAATTTAACTTTAAAATGATAAAATAAAATGTAGATATATGATAAAAAAAAAAAAAGAAGAAGAACAAAGGTCTTTTTGATAGACAAATAGTATAAGAAAAGCATAAAGCATATTGAGAAATTAAAAATAATTATATGAAGGAAAAAAAATATGTAGAGAATAAGAAAATATGAAAAAAGAAACCGCCATAATAACAAATAATGAAATAAATATTACAAATTATTCAATAAATAAATCTTTAAAGATAGATGATCAAATTTAGAAAAAAAAAAGTGGAAGGCTATACAACAAAAAAATAAATGAAATCAACATTATATTATGTCGCAATCACATCAATCCGTTATTTAATCGGACACATATCGTAAAATTAGATAGGTTAATCTACATGACGAAAAATTAGATAGCCAAGTCCATGTGTTACAAGCACATCATTCCATAATTTAATGGTAATTTTTTATTTCTAAATCTGTAAAATCTATAAATAATCAATTTATCCAGTTTAAATAATTAAAATCCATAAATCCTTTAATTCTTTTGTCATTAAAGGAAATAATAAGATAATAATTTTATAAACTTTATTTGTCAATTTATTTACACAACTAACATAAATTAAAATCAAAATCCTAACCTAAATATCATTTAATGACAAATAAAGTTAAACCGAAACTAAAAAAAAAAATTATACAATTTCAAAACAGTGAAATCGAAAACAAAAACTGCATGCACACCATTCAAACTACTGCTACCGATGAAAGAGAAAACTTTATTCAACTACTGAACAACACTAACAACCAACGATGATTACATAACTACATATTAATATGCAAAATTAATTTGAAATCCAAAAAGCCGAAACTAAAGAAATAAAAGCCTACCAATTGGGTCCTAAATATTCATCAAATTTACCTATATCTATGGCAATTGCGAGAATGAAACCGATTATACGAAGAGAAGAAAAACACTCCAAAAATCTATACAATACCAAAACTAATTAAAAAAACTAAAAGAATCTTTAACTATTGATTATAAGCCTAAATTAACAGAAAGAAAAAATATGAGTACCTAAAGATTAATCCAACAGCTGAGCTGAATCATAGGGAGGAAACCACTAAGTCTAAAGTAGAAAATGTGCATCGGGTTGTAGGTGCATTTAAGTTACATTGACACGAGTAAAACATTTTCTGTAAAAGGAGAGTTTAAAAGATATGACACGAGTAGATATATTCAGAGAGATCATTATGAAAAATTAAGTGCATATTTTTAATAAAAAAATATAAATTCATAAATCAACAAAACGAAGAAGATGGACAGTAAGTTACATTATATGTTTTCAAATATTAAAAGTTATTTCAAGAGTACTTAAAATAACAAAACACATTGACATTAAAAATTACATATTTGTAATTTATATCATTGATATTAATATCACTTTGTCAGAAATACCATATAATCCTTAAACCATTAAATTTATATATATCTTAAACAACCTGCAGAACGTGCCGGGGTAAACACTAGTTATATATTAACAGAGAGTTTTCAATCGGACACATGGAATAAAATTAGATATCCAAATCCACATGTCGCAACCATATCACTTCATCATTTAATGATAAAATTTTAATGTGCAATTATAAATTGGTTGGTAAAACTACAATGATCTACTTATTTATCGGCCAATAAGTAGTTTAACTAATCCATTTACACTATCCTATAGCCGTGAGACCATAGAGAACACTAATGATTACGCCATTAAATATATGTTCGCCCCTTGGTGTGTAGTTATGCAATATTCATAACATATTTTCATCCCATAATAAGTCATCCGCCGGGTATTTTTTTAAAAAATATATGATATAAAGGCACATGTTAACCATAAAATTAGATATATTTATTTTTAATGGGCACATATCCATTACATATATGTGAAAATTTAAATATACGGCATAAATTAATAGGCGCATATATATATTATATATATATGTATTATGTGCCTGTAAGGATGAAAAATAACGAGAAAATAACAATATTATTATATTATTTATATCAAGCGCCCCTTATATAATGGGAATTCTAACAAGTAATATAAATATATTTAATAAAATTTAGAGGGTAATATATTTTTTGTCCCTTAACGAGCAATACTAATAAACGATTTTCATTGATTACTTTGTGTAAAAGTTATAAAAGAAAAAAAGAGAACGTGTGATTACAAATGTTTATGGCATCCCACGACCTAATAAGATTAAACTATTTATCAACGTAATTATACAATATTTAAACATATAGTAGTATAATTAATACTCCATATCGGTGCTCTATATATATATAATGGGAATTCTAATCAGTTTTAAGGCACATCAATCCTTCACTCTTTACAACAGCATCACTTCAGCACATTCCCTTTTTCCTTAGCTTCGAAGACTTGCTCCAAAACCTTCCTTTTTCCCACCGGTTGCAGCCCCAATTCAAACTTTGCACGATAGTCCCTACAGCAGCTTCCAACTTGGCCCGAATCTTCACCAATTTGCCACATTTTGACTACCTTTTTGCTCATATTGTATTTCATCCCATGGATTACCATAAGTCACCAAAGTAGTCTATAAACATATTATCCTACCCAATTAACCTATAATTATAGCATAAAGATGTAAAATACATGCCTAAAAACATTGTACGAAATGCACGCATCACCTATTGAAAGGTACTTGTGATATTTTCTAATATTTTCTTCAACTCAAAGTATATTGTGTTTCTCTTTTAGGTAGTTATGCATTAAAGAATAACACTCACCATTGATGTTACACAGAGGGCTCTCTAGCTAAACGGTACTTTGGTGAAAAATGTATGACATTTTTGTTTACATACAGGAATAGAGAAAATGGAATTAGCGAAAGTTTTAAGAGAACCCATAAAGAAAGCAAGCGTTCTATTGGGAACAAAAAAGTCGTTCACTTGGACAGCGAGGAATGGAATCAAGCACACAAATTGGTTATCAATTCCTTATCAATCACTACAAGAAAAAATGGATTTAACCACGTTTACAAATGTCACAAAAAATTATCTATAACGTATTTTGATTTATATGTGAGTTTAAGGTGTAACCCATATTGCTGTGTTAATAGAGTTCAAATCTATTATGACATTTTCAAATGTGTTATTAGTTTAGGTTGACTGTACGTGCACTAAAAAATGTTATTTTAGTTTATAGATTTGGAAAAATTTACTAACACATTATTAAGTACCTTTTTTCAATAAAAATAGATATATCATATAGATATATACCATTTTTCCTATTACATTGGCTGCAGACATTGCATTACTAATGTTGCATATGTCATAACTCAGTAAAATATCATAAAGATACCTACTAACTCTCAAATGTTACAAAAGAATTTAGCTGATTTTCCTCTCCTTAATAATTTTTGAGTACTAGTTCTATAGGAGGCTTAACTAGCTGCTTTATTTTCCAATGTAGGAACACCTAAAATAAACAATCCACTAAATAAATATTCTTATGAAAATATTTGTATTCAACTCTTACTTACATCATGTAATGTTAGCAATAAAGCCAATGATCAGTCAAAAACCACAAAACAAGCAAATTAGATATGTAACTAACTGCTACATTTTCGATGTGCCACCCGATACTAAAATTAGACTTTAAATTTGATTTCCAACATGTATTCAATTTTCTCATACAATGTTAGTAATCACAACACATTAACAATAGTAAAAGTCACAATAAAAAGTACATTAACACACATTAAGCAATTTTTTATTTAGTAGGAAATGATAAAAAGGCATTTAAAGTATTTCAATGATTCGTGCACCTCAACTAAGTAGAAGTTGGAATGGAATTCCTCTCACTATGTGTAATGATTAAAAAATGTCGGTTCATAGGATAGGCAATTATTTAATAGTTAGCAAATTGAAAGACTTTCATTCAATTGCTTTAGTTTGATTCTATTTTACACCAAAAATACGTTTTGATCATTATTAATAAAAAAAAAAAGAAGATATGATTACAAGGTAGGAAGAAAATTGAATTATCTCCTTGGTCAATTTGTTCTTGTACACATTGCATACCATATGGAAACACAAATATCTCATTTGACAAGATATACTCCCATATCATCATGCGAAGTACCTTAGATTTCGAGATTCTCACTCAATAATATAGCTCTAACAAATGTGGTAATATGAGAAGTAATTAACCATACTTAAAATAACAAAAATATCCATTATATTCGATCACCAGTCATACAAACAATAGTACATATTAAGATATTATCATCAATAACAAATTGAAGGGTCATATTAATTTAACAATAAGAAATTTGTTGACAAAGTAGCACAAATCATACACTTTTTCATTTATGGCATTGCAAAGGAATTAATCTAGTCATACAATTAGAACAATGCATTCCATTTGTTAAAAAAGAACTAAATTAAACCATTAGATTCAATTAATGATGTTATATATATAAAAGTGATAGTTGGTAAAATTACATTTTCTGAATGCGGAAAAAATGAAACACTCAAATTTTGCATGTATAGGATTTACCTACGTATAAAAAACGATCAAGGGATCAGCTTTGTAAATGCAAATACCCAAAATAAAATTGTCGATGATAAACTCCTCTCGTGAGTGGTAGTCCAGAACATGTTCCATAGAAATAATTTGTGCTAATACGCTTGTGAAGCTCTTACAACTAACGCAACTAATGTAGCACCAAGCATTGTCCAACGGCTGGATTAGTTTTGCTAGGTAGTTATAGCATACAACCTGATTGGCTAGCATGACAGAGTGTTCTGAAAGGGGACAGTTTAGGTTCTATGTCCATCTTGACACCAATTTCATAGTTGAAGTTATAGCATTTTCGAATCCATTTTTTTTGTATTTTTGAAAAAAAAAGTAATGACATCTTTTAATTATTCTATAAAATAAAGAAAGTCATATATAAATGTCGAGCCGATTTTTTTTATATAATTAGTCAATATATATTAATGTCAAATTTTTCCAATATATATATACACACACACACACACACATACACCGAGGGCCCTCCCAATTTCGAGGCCCTAGCCGATGGCCTATTTTGCCTAATGGGAGAGCCACTCCTATGCCCAGGCCATTCATAATGCCTTCAAAAGTGCCAAGATGTCAAAACATATTAGGTTATACTCTTGGTGCATCTATCCCCTGGTCCAATCACAAGTCCCTTATGCCAAAGTTAGAAGTATTGACTGAAGCCACTTGTCTAAGCTTGGAATCCACAACCTGTCCAGCCCCTTCCAATACTTCAATAATGTTCCCGGCTTACTTGACGTCTTGGCTTTCAACAAAGAAAGTATACGCAACTTGCACAGTCGTCCTTATAATGCGGGAAACATAATTCACCATGCCTGTTAGAAAATCAAATTTGATAACCAACCCAGGTGCCGCCGCATTAGTGGTTACTAAAATGCCCTCCCTTCTAAAGCAAAACTGATCCCTAATCTGATCCCTATTCACCTAATTTGTTTCTTCATGGATTACAGCAACACCAGCGCCCACTTCAAAATCACTTATTACTATGTTAGACCTGTATTTGTTCGAACAAAAAACTACAATCTTGGAAACTCCCACTACAATCTTGTGCAAGCTTGGTAACTTATCTTCTAGAAGCAAGACTTCAACATGCTGAGTAGTTGATTGAATGGTCACAAATTCATTCACACTCCAAATGTTAATCTAAAATGGTCTGACAAGAAGATCGGCTGCTAATTCTTTTACATCTTTAGGCCAAGTTGCAGCGTACGTTAGTTTCTGTCGACACGGCGGTAATCTACGGTCAATGCTGAGAATTTCACTCCCAAGCATTTCATCAACTCCATCGAGCACAAGAAGAGAGATTTTCCTAAGTTCAATCCCCGTGCTACGAACAATGCTAGTTAGCTTCGCAGGAGTAGTTACCACGATACTAGCTCCACTCTCAAGTTCTTTCTTTCGCTTAACGAAGTCATCGGTATCATCTAAGAGAAGTAAGCAATTCATTTCAGGATAATCAAACTTGCTGAGTTTTCCTTTATGGGAATGAGTTTTTGTGTTGGGGCGGATTTGTCCTAAACCTTATTTAGTATATTCTTCTAATTAAAAATAAAATCTTAAAAATAGTTTTTAATATTTGTGAGAACAAAATAAATGTGAAAGTACATTTCTATGGTCCAAAATACAATAGTTTTTAATATTGAAGTACATTTTTCAAGTTCTCTTAATCATTTATTATAAAATTATCTTAAGCATAATTTGAATAGAAGATATCATGTGTATCAAGGTTCATGTAATTACAATTGGAATATCAAACATTTTGTTACTTATGAATAGCCATAGAAAAATTCAACGTTAGCTTTATTAAGAGACATGTTGTGATAGAGCTAGTGAAGTACAGTGAAAACACATGGTGACTAATGAGTATAATCAACATGTCGAAGTAAAAATGAAACCATAAGCATATCTTGATAGCTACTCTTCAAATGTGGTACTTTCTTTGAAAACATTAATGTCCCAAAAGTTTCAAGATCATAGCTACTGGCTGATTAATTTTGCTTGGTAGGATGCCTTTTTGGCACAACCCAAATCCATTGAATTTTTTAAAACAAAAGATAACACATCTTTAGAACTAGAGGTTAAAAGGTACAAGACAAAGGAAATATTTACAATCAATGAATTTTTCTTTCAAATTTCGGTTTGTTTTCTGCTCTAAATTGACTCTACCCTTTGATATGATTTCATACTTTTTACCATTTCCCCTGGTATAACTATAATAGGAAAGGCATCGGCTCCCAAGCCAATTGCGCTTATGCGTTTTAGATTTGTTGGTACTAGCTTTTCTTAAAAAAAAACACAGCTGTGATGATGTTTAATAGAGATTTGGGGCATAAACACACATTACATTACATTACAAGACATTTCAAATCCCTGTAAACATTGATAAATAATTTAACAACAAAATAGAACAATTTTTGAAAAAAAAAAAATACAACTCTATCATAGCCCACAATAACATATTGAAAAAGAGGGAGTTCATCATCTGGAACACTAGGTACATGATTCCTCAAGAGATTCATTAGATTCGCTCAAACAACTCTGGGGTGATCCCTTTTCTATGAATTTCGTAGAACTTTTGTTGGAGCCATAATTAAATATACAGGTTAAAGATAAAAAGATCGAGTTGACTTTAGTTGATTGTTGAAAAAAGCTGGATTAAATTGGTGATGTGTTTTTGAGGTTTCGGCCTCGGGGGGGAATTATAACCAGCTAGAGTAATTGTTGAACAAATTATGGTTTCAAAAAATTATTTTCTCTTTTTCACAATCCCTTTTTTTCCAACAAATAAGGAAATAAATTGAAAGAGTGTCTTCACTTGACAACACTACAAAAACTATAAATTCCATCAAATTATACACAAGGCCAACCTACAAAACCAACTCTATTCAAAGTATAGAAAACTCTACTAAAATTGAAATTCCTTCTGTAATATTTTTCGTAACAAATCATATAGGTAGAAAATAACCTACCTATGCAAAAAGTTTGTTTCACTGCTTCTTCATTTGCTTTAATTGAACACAAAGAGAATTCGACGTAAAGTTTAGGTTTATATAAAAGAAACACCGAAAAATATTTGGAAAGAAATTGGGATGTATATTATGAAAATTAATGTATACAAAACCAAGTCCATGCACTCACGGGAGCAACTTCCAGTCTCTTTATTCGGAAAGTGGTACTTAGATAAGTGCTCCTTTTCTTACATAAGGGTTAGGTAGACTTTAGTCTCTATTTTTCTTAGTTTCTTTCTGAAAGTAGATGGAGATGTCAGGGGATTTATATTTAATCTTTATAAAATATACTCCTAGTACTAAATTTTAAGATTTAAAAGAATCGTCGGGGGATATTACATTACCCTTGAAAGACAATGCTTAGTTGTAATTGCATAGGAACCATCAGGAGTTTTTAGAAAAACTTGTGTAAAACGGTCTCCTTTTCCGTTTGGGTAAGTCTTAAGCACTGCCTTGGGTAAATTTTCCTTTTTATTAATAATATCGGGGTCCTCCCACCTGGTAAATTTCCCTAAAAAAACAAAAAAAAAAAATCCAATTCCATGCACTTGTGGACCACATTTCTTAAAGTTGTGTAATGTAACTATACTGCACCAATGGAATTTAGATAAACATTATATGAACAACCAAAAAAATGGAATTGTGCATTTTTTGTGGTGAAAAATCATCTTACGTATAAGAACACTATAGTTTTTTCCCAATTATTCTTAGTAAGAAAATGAAAAACTTATAATGGGTTCCAAACTTGAAAAAACAAATATCCCTCTATCTCTCAATTTTGGTTTCATATTTAAGGAATATGGTAAGATTGCTAGATAAAATTGATTTGATTGATATTTGAGAAAATTCTCATATTTCTCATACATATGGAGATGATGAACAACAAGGAACATTAGTGGGATGGGTTTCTGAGAGATTTTGGGTTCATAAAAAAATTATAACATTGCAGAGAACATTTGTTTATATTTAAACAAGAAAAACACCATGTACCAAATTATAATAGGGAGAAACAAGATAATAAAACTTTTAGGGAATGGTTTAAAGATCAGGTGGGTGGATAAATTCACGACTAATTTCTATTCTATAAACTTTATAGAATGTAAACTTTATAGTAATTTACATTCAATATTTATTGTTTTGGGTAAACTTGGTAGGTTGATGCTATGAAGAAAATATAATGAATACCTTCAATGTTGGGTTGTTTGATCATATAAATGGGTAAGCATTACAAGTAGGTTTTCAAGAATTAAGGAAAAAATCGAGTATCAGGAAATGTGTCATTTTAAAGTATCTTAAAGTCATCGAAATGAGATACTCTTACCATTTACAATTTGTGTTGTTTATAAGTGATCATTTACCCAAGTACATGATTCCAGCGAGATGAGTTCGATTTTACTTTAGTCAATTTTAATCACTTAGTGTGTAAGAAGAATAGAAAACTTGACGACCCATTAATGCTAGCCTCTGAACCTTAACAACCATGGAATATTATTGACCTAATTTCACTAACCTAGGTTGGTTTTTGGCTTGAAGATGAATCCTTGAAATTTATTCAATGTGGATCAAAAAGTTAATGTTATTAAATGTTTTGAATATGATAATTATGTGTATCATCATAATATTAGAGATAGTGGAAATAATGATACATCATGGATTAAACTAGATGCTAAAGGGATACTCTTGATCCACTAACTCCTAGAATCCGCCAAGTCCAAAGAGAATGCCATCAAATTGTGAAATGATTGTCAATGACTAATTTCTCGAGTGAATAGGAAATTGATGAGTGTGCCAATGATGGTTGTGATGACCCCAATGATGATGATGGCGTTTTTAAGAAATAAATGAACCCAATGAGAACAATTAATTTTAGACTTTAAATTTGCTGCAAATGAGATATTTCAAATATGTTATGCCATTTGAAGTTACATTTCAAAATTTTTGTTTGCCCTGATATTTATTTTCATGTTCAAAATGTTAGAAGATTAAATTTTCCTTTGATATTTCAATCTTATATTAAAACACAAACTTTTTGGAACACTTGGTAGGGTATCCAATTAAAATTGTTGAAAAATCAAGTTTAACCAGGTGTAGTAAATGTTTTCATGTGATACACCAATTTCATCTTTTTACATTTACCAATTCTTTAAAAATGTAATAGAAAAAATGTTTATTGAGCGAATATAGTTTATTTATGATCCAATATTTATTTTAAAAAAATTATATATAAATTAGATATAGGATTTGTTAAGATTTTGATTCGGTTTTTAAAAAGGTTTTGTTTTTTAATATAGTTCAATTATCATGCTTTTTTTATATAAAAAAACATTTAAATGAATAAAATGAGCAAAAATGAACAAACTATAATCTTATCCATTTTTTAAAATTTTAGAGATAACTTAATCTTTAATTAGAGAAAACTGTAATCTTAACCGACTTGCCGACCGCGATTCAGGAGGAACGGCTGCATCTGATGCCTCCAAAAAAGTAGCCTGCTACAGACATGATGGTCTTCTTTGTTCAGGCCGGCGGTGGAACCAACTCTGCTGCAACTTCTGACGTTGCTCCAATAGTTCCATAATTAACGATTTTAGTTGCATCCAAGTCTCGGGAGCGTAACGCATGAACAACCTCTACCTATAATCTTCATGAGTCGGCAATCGATAGTTCGGACAACAATATCTTTGGAGAAACTTATAACATGTCGATGCCACCAAAGAAATAAGACCTACTCAAAACTTGTAGCAGGATAAATCAACAGAGAATAAAGAAATCAATCAAATCTGATTAAAGTGCAGGTGTGAAAATGTAACAAAACAGATTATCACTCAGGAGAATGAGAATGTAACTTGACAGAGTGACAGAGAACTAGAGTCATACTCCTTCCTCAATATGTATTCATGTTATGGTTTTATTCGCTCTTTTTGCTCATAGGAATTGTATTTGATCAGGCACATTTATTACGTACATTCACTCTCGATACTCGAAAGGAGTCCCAGGATACTGAAATCAACTATATCTCTATGTCAATTTCCACTACACTGAGCTATTTAGTACCTAAGCTTTATTTGATCATCTATGCCAATCAACTAAGTCTCCTTGTCGATTGAAACCAAGGGTTGTTATCGCCATTGTCATAAACTAGTTTAAGCAGTTCTAAACCATGTTTTACCCTCTCAAAATTCTATAGTATTCATGCACAATTAGCTAAGTTGCTAGTTTAACTAAATGGTTGATTAACACACTTAAACTAGAAACAACAATTCATATAAGAGTTTTACCAAAACATTTCATATATAGAGAGTAGGGATTAGACCCTAGTAAGAGTTTAGCTACTCATGCTTACAGCTTCAAACATGGAAACAACAAAATACAAATTATTCAACATTTTTATAGATCAAAATATGAGAAACAGAATGAAGGGAACACTCAGCAGTTTGTGGTTCTATCTGCTGACTTGAGCAAGTAAGCTCGTTGCTTCCCCAAGTGACAGTGTCCACTTGTTCCTGCAACACTCTGTTTTTCTGTTAAACTAACTCTCAAATTCTATCTCTCTAATCTGTTGTTTTCTTCTGCTGCTGATGGTGTCTATATATAGGACTTGGGAGTTGGCTCCTTTATTTTTGTTCTAGTCTTCCCTTCTTCAATAAGCAGAGCAACTTGTTGTTCTTGAGGTTGTTCCTTGAGCCACTTGACAAGTTACAACCCATACTCCTTCTTCCATAATTTTTGCACAGCACACGTTCAACCACACCAATCACCTTCCTTTAATCATTGCATTCTTTCTTATTCTTCTACTCCAGTTGCCTTTTCTCATTCAGCCTCCAGTCTTCCTCTTTTCTCGCTTCAATTCAAATCAGAACAACAGCGGCGGCAGTAACACAACAGCATCAACATCAGCAGCTCCCATTTCAGTCCTTTTTCTTCCTCTATTTTCAACATTTGGCCTTTTCCAGCAATCTTTTATTTGGCCCTCTGATCACCCTGATATGTAAAAAAGAAAAAAAAAACCGAAAAGTAAACTAATTCTACTTAATCTAACTAATTTGCAAGTAAAGTGGAATGAGATTTGTTTGCTAAATCATGTAAAAATTAACATCTATCAGAAACCGAGGGAGTCTATACGCCCCAATTACCAGGTCTGTCCCAATAACTATTTAGGTGTTTATCCTTGCTGTACCAAAATGGTTAACCCAAATTATTAGTAAACCAGGTACCTAGGATTTATATACAGGTCTATGTAGTCACCCCACTCTGATTTGGGATCATTGAGTAGCACGGTTGACATGCTTGCTCCTCAGGTCATCACACTGGGGTCCTTGGTGTCCCCACAAGGCCCAAGACACACAACACAACACACAACACACACAGTTGGCTTAGGTTCCCCTAGAACAGATGCGTTTCACATAACTCACACCCTATGAGCTCAGAGGGGTCTCCGCACTTGTCTTAGAATTGTAAGCTCAGAGGTGGGTCCATACCCGGATTAGGCCGGGTCTGATACCAATTGCAATGCCCCAGATGCCTAGTCTATCCCAATAACCATTTGGGTCTTCATCCTAACTATATCCAAAATAGTTAACTCAATATATCAGTAAACCAGGTAGCTAGGATTTATATGCAAGTTCATGTAGTCTTCCCACTCCGATCTGGGATCATTGAGCAGCATTGTTGACATGCTTGCTCCTCAGTTCATCACGCTAGCTCTCTCATTTCCTACTGGGGCAGTGGATTCTAAGGAATCAGGAAGGCTATATTTTCTTAGCAATTTTGATGGCTTCCGCATTAGATCTAAGTGATGATTCAAAATCTAGTACAATGGTTTTTTCGCCGGAATCTTACTTCTAACTAGTTTGGTTACTCTATGGGACAAAGTAAATCAAGCAATTGAACAATTGAAATTAGCAGGAATAAGGCTATTGGACACTTAGTGGGATTTTAGCTAATGCAATTTTGTTGGATAGTCACCAGGATTATAGATTTGCATACTTCTGTTGGCAAAGCACTTTCAATCTCTTCTTCTTCTGGTGGAGGTACCTCAAGCACTGTAGAAAGAGGCGTTCTTTCATTTTTCTTTTGATAAGCAAATTGGGCAAAAGGGGAGTAAGTCCTTTTTTCCATAATATCACAAGTTAAATAGAGGACGTGATTTGACGGTTTTGCCTAGTTTCAAGGCGAATGTAATGATGGTAGACCGGCGTTTGGGGAACATGCCAATTAATACGGCATATATGCTTTAATTTGACGGGGAGCTTGGTCGGGCCATCTTCCCGGGTTAGGGGCAACCCGCACTCGAGCAAACATAGCAAAATAAATGCAATACGGACTAAAGCATACTTTGTGCCCTTGGGCCGTGTCTAGGTTAGTCTTATTTGTGTCAAGTATTATTCATTTCATTCATTAACACTTGACAAAGACACTTTACGAGTCCATTTATGCACCCTACGGTCGGACCCAGCCCGTTAATTAAATATGGACCGACCTTCTAAGGTGGTTGACATTGTTCAAAACCTAGTACAATTCTTACAACTAATATTCAATTCTCGGGTTATAAATGGGGTTGATCATACCATAATCAATGTACGTAAACTATAACACAATTTAGCAATCATACGTTCACTCAAAACCCTCAAGAGACCCCCGAATTTTTCTCTTGCAGATCACAAGCCTTTCTAGAGTTCCACCATTCAACCAGAAGGAGGATTTTGAATTTGTCATCTACTTTAGTAAATTAAAATGATTGTGTTGTTCGGTTAATAATAAGAGTTCAACAAAAATTAAATAGAGACTAACTGAAGACTTTTTGGGAATATTTTTCACTGAAGTTAAACCTTAACACACTCCTTCACCATTTTTGCATGTGTAGTGTTCACATATATATAGCCAAGAAATGACTTTTGTCCAATGCATGGGTTTGCAGTTTGCATTGTTCAACTATGCTTTAGTTATCTGGCTGTTACAAAAACACATTATTATAAATTCATTTTCTCATTTATGCTATCCCAATAAAATATCAAAGTGCACCAATAAAATTATTGTGTTTATGTGATTTTAGCATTATTTTTCCAAACTAACTCAATTAATCAAACAAACCTTAAAAGAAGTACTCCTTCTACAACGAAATTATTATCCAATTTAAATTTTTATTATAGTACAAACTAATCTAAAAGTGAAAATTCAAACCGAACGATAATTTTAGAACAAAGGGAACACCATCTTACCATTGATTAATCGCCGTCGTATTAATAATCTACTCACATATGTACGTCATTGGGGGAGGAGATTCACACACCAGAGTTGCAAATTCACAATAAAAACCAGACTTGTGCTATTGATTAACAATACTATGTTTTTCTAGCAAACGAAAACATTTGATGGTAAATATATGATCCCAAATTAACACAAGCACTTGATAGGACACAGTTGCCTAGCAAACAGTGGCAGGTTCAGGGTGGGGTCCATGGGGCCAAGGCCCCCACTAGTCCCATCCTAAATCAATATTATATATTTCATTTAATTTAGTATATAAGGTTTTATTACTTCATTTACTAATTTTATGTAATTTGGACTAAATTGTTTTTGTTTATTTCTCACATCTTTGTTCTAGGCCAATCAAAATAGCGCAAATCTGAATTGGAATTAGAGTAGTATGATTCATAAATTCTTTCAAAATCAATGTAAAGGTGTATAATTTTTAATTATAATCAAACTAATGATACTAAACCCAATTCATTCAACCAATACAATCAGATATTTGTAACGTTTTATGGCAACATACCATCTTATATCATGTCTCAAATAGTTTAAATGTGCCCAAAAAGGAGTTGTAGTTTTTTTAAAAAATAAATACAAACTAAATACTTTTATTGATACTAGTGCTCAAGAGTTTGATTAATTTTTAAGATAATAATTTTTCAAAAATCTCCCGAATAAATATAAGTTCCCACAGTTTCATATATTAAAACAATAATGATTTTCATCAAATTCATTAATTAATAAAATGTACTTAAAAGCTCTCCATAATGGTTCCTTAACAGTAATGATGAATAAAACTATAATTCGCCAAATATGCCCAACCAGAATAAAAAAGAGTCACCAAGGGAATACAAACAAAGAAATGTTTCTTGAAAAAATAAAAAATTCCTTCTAATCTATGAAATATTGGGGCGAAAAAAAGCAAAATCCCCTATTTCAAATATGAATGCAAAGAAGAGAGGCGAGTGCACAAGGAATCATATAATGAAGGAAAATAAACATTCACTGCTCAGCTTGATCAAACTTTTTGTTTCATGGTTACATTTCGTTCACAATCTAATTCTCTAAGTTTGAGACTCTAACCTCCACCATCGGTATAATCACAAGAATATATCAAAAATAGTCAAGATCATAGAGAGTATCAATCTAAACTTAACTAGAGAATATTTAAAACCAAGGACATAAGCTTCATAGATGGATTTTTTTTTCCCAATTACTTATACTATTGTCTACTACATCGAGAAAAAGAGTTCATTATTATTTTGCAAATTAACTTGTCGATGATTATATGGAAGTTTGAAAATAATTTTAAAAAATGTAATGGAATAATAGAGGGGAGAAGAAAAATTCAATGTTAATTATTATTGATGTTTATAAATAATAACTGTACGAGAATTATAGATGGAGGAAGAAAATTACATTAATTGAAGCAAATGCGAAATGATGATATATCTCTTATGCGGTGGAAAAGCTGAATATATTATGATAAACAACATTTTGTGTTTTTTTTTTAATCTTCAACAAAGTCGTCTAATGTCAGAGACATAATTAGGACCTTGATAGATTTGGACGTCTTTGCATGAGAAAGTGTCACATATAGTTGTCTGTGTGAGAATACTGGCTCTTGCAAGTATAGACCGATGTATTCTAGAGTCTGCCTCTGTGACTTATTGATGGTTATTGGGAAACAGAGTTTTATAGGAAATTGTATCCGTTTGAATTTGATTTTCTAGAGTCCCAGATCTTTGAAGGTTAAAGGTATCCTAAGTATGAATACTATCTTCTTTGTGTACAGGTCGAAAGCGATCTCGACCTTGATTGCTTGCTTGCTCGGTTCTTTATATCATCAACCGTGCTCCATTACAGAGTTGTTCTACTTGATTTGGATTGTGATAGATGATGGTGCAACATAGATAGTAAATTTAGATACGAAGCAACCTTAAATAAACAATTTAGATACTACTGTTTGAGATCCTGCTACTAATTCTTCTTCTTCTGGTAAATCAAAAGATAATCTCTCACACTCTGCTAGATACGAAAAATGTGACTTTTTCGTCTTCCACATCATCAGCGACAAAATCATCGTGCATTTCTATCTGGGTTGTACGAACTCCTTTATCTTTAATATCATCAATAGTAGAAGAAGAATTTATTGTAGCAATTAAACTGGAAACATGATCGGATGGAACATAATCACGTTTTTCTGTATTTAGTTTATTGGCCCTTTTAGCTTTAGCATCAACCTTGGAAGAAGGGGCAATGACATATATTAAACTCGAAACCTAATCAGTTACAACAT
This sequence comes from Oldenlandia corymbosa var. corymbosa, assembly GCA_949775105.1. NCBI lineage: Eukaryota > Viridiplantae > Streptophyta > Magnoliopsida > Gentianales > Rubiaceae > Oldenlandia > Oldenlandia corymbosa. The sequence goes on along the minus strand of OX459121.1, from coordinate 20,880,154 downwards.
AATCTCGCAATTTTGTCTGGATTGGGCTACGAGGACCAAAAAAATAAGACCACATCTATCCACTGTTTGATTTTCTTGATACCATACAAATATAGAGCTACCATTACAACTCAAAAAATACAGCTCATTTAAGTTGCTTGTGTACAAACTGAGAACATAAATAAGATATTAATGTTGATGTGTAGTATTGATGACGGCCGATGACTGATTTGATTGTTCTCATTATTTAGCTTTATATTTTAATTGTTATTTATGATGTGACATTTGGAGGACAAATAACAGAACATGAAAGAATGAGTAATGTTAAGTGACATTCATTGCAATAGTAAATTCTTCAATTTATAATTGTGGAACAAAAACAATAATAGAGACATTGTTTTGCAAACAAAATTGTGAGAGATTGATATTTATACCAGGTTGTTGTGAGATTGAATATTCCTTCGTCAACGTCCTTACGAGTTTTTGTAACTTTGACCATGTTGTCTATAGTCGGTGGACGTTTTCAAACAAGAAATACAACATATAGCTATTTGTGAGAGAATATCATCTCAGAAAGTGTAGTCCTATGCACTCCAGAGTTTGTCCGTGCAACCTATTAATGGTTATTGTAACACAGAATTTCTTAGGAAATTGGATTCTTTTGAACGTGTTGTATTTGATGCCAATGTCTTCATAGATGAGAAGGATCTAAGGTAAGAATACATTGTCGCCTGTGTGGAAGTAGTAGACTATCTCAGTATTGATTGTATGCGTATGTAGCTTAAAGCATATCAACCAAGTTCCATTACAAAGCCCCTCTGCAGGTTTAGACTGCGCACGGATTAATATTAATGGTCATTGGGTTTTAGTACCAATTTATGTGATACGAGGCCTTTCAGGTTCAGTGTGTTTAGAAAATTCTCATAATCGATCTGAAATTTTTTGTTGATGGTCCTGTCGATACTTGTGCTTATATCAGATTTCTTGGAAAATGGTCAATTAACTTGGCACTAATGTCGTTGACAATATCATAGTGCAAGATGCACCAGCTTATCACGTATTATGATTTTTCAGGATAGTTATTCAAACTCGTAAACACAACTCGAAGCCGGTTTGTTGTTCAAAAAATAATAATTTGGTGACCTTCTAAGTGGATTTGCAGTGGGTATACGAAAGATTTCATGTGCTAAAGATCGAAGGTAAAGATCCTTCGCATGGATTCCATAGGGCTGAGCCAATGGGGTTTTAGAAAGTTCATTATTTTGTTTGCACTTTTTTTTAGGCAAAATAAAAAAGATAAGACGATATTCAGGTTCCAACTAGCTCAAAAATACTCAAGGGGTATACCCAAGAGGTAAATTTTTGAGCTAACTAGTGCCAGATAGTATAATGCACCCAAGGGGTCTACCCAAGGGATGAACATATATACTATCTAGTTCCCTAGCCTCATCCCTCCCTATTCTTCTATTCCATTAAGAAAATAAATCAGAAAGGGCAGTGTATATTTTTACCCTTATACAGAAAGAGATATAAAATGATGCTGAAGCTATACAATTACAGATGACGTGCAGATAAAACTACTTAATTCGAATATAAGGAAAGATCTTTGATCAAGAATCAAAAGACCTTTTTCCTTAACTGAAAACTCTTCTAAAGTATTGTAAATAACATTAACACTAGAAGAAGCAACTTTAGGCAATCCATCCGCAACCGAATTAGCCTCTCAAAATATATGGGAGATATTGTATCCCCTTCCCTCCATAATCCCCGTTATTTCACGTAACTTTGAGAAATGCCTCCAGGGAAAATTAGCTTGATTAAGTAGCATATCTGCAAGGAGCTTGTTATTTGTTTGTATAGCAACATTCAGCAACCCCAATTCATCACATTTCCTAACACCACATAAAATGCCTTGTACCTCAGCATTCAGACTAGAGCCAATGTTTAGAAATTTAGATTCCCCCATATATGAAATTGCCATATTCCCCACGAATGACAAACCCTAACTCTGACTGGCCAGGAGCTCCAAGAACCGAACCATCAGAGTTAAGGATATAACAGTTAGCATATGGAGGAGTCCACTTGACTACCTGAATTCTCCTGTGATCCGAATAAACAATCTTCACTCCAAATAACTCTTCCAACCTCTTTGATTCAACAACAGATTTAACCTTCAAATTCCAAACTTTCAACAAAGAAACAATATGATCTTCTATTAGAAAGCAAACTTTGCTAAAAGTGAAGGGCACATTCTGAAAGAGAGAGCCATTCCTAGCCTTCCACAACTCTCGTAATATAAGCATAGGAAGAATTCTGACTATAGTTTTCATAGCTGAAGAATGGTTACCTTGCCCCCACCAGGAAGCTAGGTAAACCCACAACCCCGTAGCTGGCTGGATTGTTAGCCCTAATTTTCCTGCAAAGAAATCCCAGATTTTCTCCTCGATTCCACACATTCGTAAAACAAATGATTGATGGTCTCACTTTGCTGCTTACAAAAGACACGCGTTGAGGGCATAACATAGATTCCGAAATTCTTTACCACATCTGCAAGAGGCAACCATCTATTATGCAACTTCCAAACAAAAAAAATAAATCCTTAAAAGGAATAGTAAAATGCCATACCTTCTCGGTTATTTCATCATAAGGTTGAGTTCCTCACATCACCTCATATGCTGATTTTATAGAGAAATCCCCTTGTGATGTAGGCTGCCAAATTAAGATATCCAGCTCATTATCATGAAATTCCATTGATGATATCCAGCTCATCACCTCATTATCCCCTTGTGATTATTTTGTTTGCACTTACATTGAGGATTGGACATTATAAGACAGGACGCCGTGGCCCTTAAAAATGCACATGTACTTCAAATTTCATAATCAAATAGATCTCCACATTCACTTAGTAATCTTCAAGTGCCAGGAGACAGAGGTAGGATTTTTCGATGAATACTCCATAACATTGTTTGAGTAATTAACTTTGTTTAGTGCATTCAAAATATTGCATTCAGATTATGGTGTAGGTTTTAAAAATGTATAACATTGTTATGTTATTTTTTTTCATGCCAGATAAGGTATATATATTTCAATATCAACATATTTAAATTATATCTATATATTTAAATTTCTTCTCTAAACTTATAAAATTAATAATTATTGATGATATTAGTAAAATTAATTTCATTAAAAAATTAGAGTAAAGAAAATATAAAATGAAAAAAGATCACAACATTAGAAACAAATAGAAAAAGATTAATAAAAGAATTTTTTTTGAAGAAATAATAAATAACAGAACAACACTAAAAATTAAAATACTGTTTTTGGCAAAAAATAAATAAATAAATAAATAATTGGAAATAAAAAAAAAGGTTTTTTCTGGGAAAATAATAAAATTTATTTCCAACTTTATGAACATAATTATTAAGAAGTTAAATACAATAAATTTTTAAATATAGGCAAAGGAAAAAATATATTTGTTGGAAAATTAAAAAGATATGGAAAAAGTAATGTTATCAAAATTAATTAAGAAAAGTGAAATAAAAATAAATTTTTTAATTAAAGAAAAACAAAAAAAAAAGAGGAGAAAAAAAACAAAGAAAGAAAGAAAGGATATTTGGCACGCGGGTCATGTTATGACCCGTTTGATCCGGGAATTGACTTTTTTTTAAAAGAAAAGAAACAAAACGACGTCATTTTGATGGAAAATTTATCAAGAAGTCGTCGTTTTGAAGGGGGGATTGTAAGGAAAAATTAATTTTTTAATTGAATGTCTGATTTGTCAATGACAATTTCGTCCTCAATTAAAAAGATGGTATAATGGTGACACAAGGATGATGTCACGTGACTACTGCCGGACCACTCAGATTGCAAGAAACTAATTGGCCAAACGGCTTTTATACACCATCCGTCCCAAAATTATTGTCCAGTTTGCCAAAAAAATTTGTCCTAAAATTATTATCCGATTTGACTTTTTATTGATAAATTTACATATATGCCCTTCGATAAAAAACATTTATTTCACTGGTAATGACATTCTATCCAGTAACACAATCAATGTTGTCAGACTCGGCTCGGACCGGCAAGTCGAACCGGTTAAACCGGGATTCGAACCTAAGACCGATCCGAACAGAGTATAAACTCTCAAATTTAAAACTCGATCAAGACTCCGATCGAATTGAGAACCGGTCAGAATCGGGTTGACCCCGACTTTTCCATTTTTTGGCTGGCACGCACCAATTTTGACGTTCCTTTTTATTTTATTTTTTTAGTTTTCTAATTTTTAATATGGTTTTGGTCGATTCTTTTGATCTTTTCACAGTTCAACAAGCATTTTACCTTTTCTAATTTTTCATCCATCATCGGCGCTCCATGTCTCCCCCCGCTTATGAATCAATCGACACAAAATTCATCCTTTTTTGCCCGGTCACTCGCCGATTTGCCGTCATAGCACTGCCCGCCGGCCGATTAGCTACCGATTAGCTACTAATGATGGTGTATTTTGCTTACTCTGTTACTTGGCTCTGCTTATCATTGTGAGTAAACCTTAAAGCCGATTACTTTGCAAGAATCAGGATTATTTGTCGATTACTTGTGAGATTCTCGATCTATACTTCCATACAAAAGAAAGTTCGAATCTCTATGATGCGTCTGGGTTTGTTTTTATGGGGTAAAATTGAAAAATTCAATCTTTTTTCTTTGTTTTGTTTTGTTCTTTCATGGTCATGGGCTTGTGATTTCCCTGGAGTAATTGTTTTTATAGCAACTTTTAAGGTTTCCATTAGCTATAATGATTGCTTGCAGTCTTAATGTTTTGGAAGTGGGATTCATTATGATGTTTTAATTTTCAGTGGCTGCTCGTCGGACGGAGTTGAGGAAGAAGATTCATATTTATGATTCAAAGTTTTAATTTGATTTAATTGGTCCCTGCTGTTTAGAAATGTCTTAAAGTACCCAATTGACTAAAGTCCTTCCACCTTTGCATTTTCCCTGAATTTTGCCTCTATGGATCCGCATCTACGGGGGGTTTTTTTTTTTGTTCCCCCCCCCCCCAAAAAAAACTAATTAATTTTTTGCACTTGTTTAAGATTATTTCTAGATTGAATTTAATCGCAACCCATAGATATCAACCCATTATAGTATGTTAAAAATACACTGACACACTTTTACCAAACAGATCACTCATATTTTTTTTCTTGTTTTCAAGTACTGATCCCAAATTTCATATCAAGTTCCCAACCTAAATTGCATTGATATACTTTTATCTAGTTTAATTAGTTTTATTCTTATGTGGGAAGTACCCCCTTTTTTTATCATAATTCTTATGTAGGAAGTAACCATTTAAAGAGATATACATATATAGCACATGTGTAAACCCGACCTTAGGTTATCTCTGTGATCAAGTGTGAAATATGCACAAACGAAAGTTTTCAATATTGAAGAGAAATTTATTTTGCATTGGTTAGGGTTCGCCTTTAAACTTTGATATCTAATAGACACCAAGCCCCCAATTGTCAAAACCTGGTTCCGCCACTGATGGCTTGCTACGGTGATACTTCATCGAGTGGTTTTCTTTTTTTGTTTCATGACTTTATTTATTTTGATAGTAGTTTTTTTTTCCTTTTAATTCAGGAGCAGGTGAGAATGGGATGAATGTCTCAACTCTCAAGTACCAGCAATTTTATTTTTGTAACCATGGAAACAATCGACTGAAGCACATCCCTTTTCCGAACCGAGTTTGCACCCCTCGGTTGTAGTTCCACGGTTCCACCTTCGTTTGTTTCTCCTGCAGCTTAATCTGCTCCTTCTCCAGGTTTTGGACTTGTCCCCTCTCCTTTTTTCTTTCGGTTTTTTTTTCACATCATTTGAAAGATGTTGCTTTAGCTTCGTTTAATTTTTTTTTCCTGGGTTTACTTCATTTATTAAGATTTATTTTGTTTTGATTTAATTAGGTATTGACACAAATTTGTTGTACATGGGCAAGCAAGATAACGACTTCTTTTGGATGGTTTTGAATTCGATCATTCAGGTTAGTGTTCATATAACCGTTACCTTGATAAAAATTCATGTTTGAATCATGTCATAGACTTAATTCAGTTATAGCTTCACATTTTCAGCCATAATTTTGATAGAGCACAAAAAAGAAATGTCTGATTACAAATTTAGTTTATAGTTTAGTATATTTTTATTATATTTAAGAGGTTTACAAAGAGACTAATTATCGTTTCACTCTATTTGCTTTTTTTAGATATTTTAAAGCAATGGAAGAAGGTGATTTGCTTTCCTCGGAGCAAAATCATAAGCTTAAGAGAGATCCGATATGGCAATATGGGAGTTTAAGAGTAACCGACAAAGGGAAGAAGTTGATAATTTGTAACTTTTGTGAGAAATCTTTGGCTGGTGGGGGTGTTAATCGCCTCAAACATCATCTTGGAAAGGTAAAGGGCAATGTAGCACCTTGCAAAAAAGTTCCTCCAGATGTTTGTTCTTTGGCAGCTGGGTTATTACAAGATAATGTTGAAAAATCCAAAGAAAAGAGAGTAGATTTTGAAATTGAAAGTGATGATGTTCAAGAAATTCCAAAAGTCTTTAATGAGATATCAATCAAAGGGAAAAGAAAAGCTGAACATGCGATTGAAGGTTATATGTCAGGTAAAGTCCCTAATTTCACTCAACCTAGTCTCAAGTCATGTTTGCAAACTAAGGAAAGATGTCATGAAATAGACATGTCTTTGGCTCTATGGTTCTATGAGGCTTGTATCCCATTTAATGCTGCCAATTCTGTATATTTTCAACAAGCAATATCAAAAGTGGTATCCATGGGTCATGGATATAAAGCCCCATCATATCATGCACTTAGGGTCCATTTGCTTAATGAAACAAAAAACAAGTTGAATTTTTTGTTGATAATTCTCGTAGCATGTGGGTAGACACTGGTTGTACTATCATGGGTGATGGGTGGAAAGATCAAAGGGAAAGAAGCTTGATTAATTTTTTGGTTTATTGCCCTAATGGTGTGGTATTTATCAAGTCTGTTGATGCATCACATATTGTGTCAAGTACAGGAAATTTATGTAATTTATTTGCTGAAATTGTTGACATGGTTGGTAAGGAAAATGTGATTCATTTAGTCATAGACAATGCAGCTAACTACAAAGCTGCTGGGAGGTTACTTGAAGAAAGATATCCACTAATTAGTTGGTCTCCCTGTGATGCCCATTGTGTTAATTTGATTATGAAAGATATTGGAAGTATGCCTAAAATTGTCAGCTTGATTACTCTTGCCTCTAGAGTCACTGTATTTGTTTACAATCGTCAATGGATTATGAGTTGGTTGAGAAAAATTCCTGGATGGAAAGAAATCGTTCGTCCAGCTGAGACTAGATTTGGTACTACATTCATTGCATTGAAAAGTTTATATGACCACAGAGTACATTTGGAATCCTTGGTTTCGTCTCAAGAATATAAGGTCAAAGAGTTGAAACATCAGAAAGGTAAAGATGTGAAGGAAACTGTTCTCAATGAAAAATTTTGGAATAATTGTTTAGTAGCAGTGAAGATTATGGGGCCTTTAATGCGTTTGTTGCGCATTTGTGATTCTGATGAGAGACCATCCTTTGGATATGTGTATGATGGATTGTGGAGAGCTATCAATGCTATAAAAAATCTTTTCAACAACAACAAGAAATTGTATGAGCCCTATACTCAGATTATCGACAATAGGTGGGATTCTATATTGAAAAAAGATCTTCATGCAGCTGCTTTTTGGTTGAATCCTACATTCCAATATGAAGTTGATAATCGTGGTTTAATGTCCGAAGCTTGGAAAGTTTGATGAATGTGATAGAGAAATTCAAGATTGAATGTTCTCAAGATGTAATGAATGAAGTTATGATGTTTAGATCACAAAATCAAAGCTTTGGGTGTGCTTTAGCTAAAACGACTTATGCTAACACTGCCCCAGGTATTCTTCTTTTAAACATTTAACATTTTCAATTAGTGTTTTTTATTAATTGTCTTAAGTTTTAATATTATTACTTGGTTGACATAAATCAATGGTGGAGATATTTTGGGAGTGATGCTCCCAATTTACAAAAGTTGGCTACTAGGCTCTTGGGTCAAATGGCTTCTTCTTCGGGTTGTGAGCGCAATTGGAGTGTCTTTGAAAGAATTCATACCAAGAAAAGGAATAGATTGGAGCATGAGAGACTTAATAGCCTTGCTTATGTTTGTTACAATCTTCGCTTGAAAAATAGGTATTGAAGTGTACTTTTTATTACACTCAATGTGATTTTATTTACTTAATTTGATTTTTATTGTTTGTAACAAGGTTTTCAAAGAGGCAATATGATCCAACTGATTATGAATGTATTAACAAAACGGAGTCTTGGGTCATCGAAGAAGTTACCGATGTACTTGAAAATGAGTTGGATGATATGATAGAAGAAGAGCTTCCTAGAGATGGTGAAGAGATCACAAGTAAGTAATTTTTTTCCTAAGAACATTTTTCTAGTATCTTTCTTATATAAGCATAATGCAACCATGAATATTTACATATATGTAACTTCTTGAATATTGGCATAATGCGTAACTTGTTTTAAGGTAAAACAAGGAAGTTTGTGATTCTTGATGAAGAAGATGATGGTGATGTGGGCATTGGTTCTTCTAGTTTTTTTGAAGTTGTTGGCAATGAAGATTCTCATGATGGTAGTGATTTTGTGGAACCAAGAGTGTTTATCGGTAATGAGTACGACCTTGGTTATGAATGAAGTTGAATACTTATACTAATGACTTAGTATTCAATGAAATTGAACTTTTGAAGTATATACGACTAGAGCTAGAATTTTGGTACTCAATATAATTGAGTTTGTTTTTGTTGTAACTCATGAAATTGAGTCCTTTTGTTGTAAATGCTTAGTTAGAGCATTATAATGGTACTCAATTGTATAGAGTTTCTTTTGATATAACTCAGTAGGATACAATCCTTTTGAGTTTTGATGTAAATGCTTAGAACTTATAACTCAATTGTATATGGCTGGACGGATGTGGTATTTTGTCTTAGAACTTGGAAATAGTGATGTAGTGTTCTCTATGGATTAAATGTAAAATCATGATCTTATTTACTAGTCAATGGAACTTACTTTTAAATTTTGAGTTATCTTTATTTTTTGTTGTTGTTTTTCATAGTTAAGAAAGTTTAACATTTATATTAAAAAAAAATGATTGTACTCAATGAAGAGAAAATGTATAATTATATATATATATAAGTATACGCACTTCATATTTTTTTAAATATATATTTTTAATAATTAATAATTAATTATTACATTATTATGACGTCACCGAGTCGACCCCAAAAACCCCTGACCCTAGCCTTCCCGAGTTGGCGTCCGAGCCGAGCCTGACAACATTGCACACAATAGAACACTTTACTTAATAAACGACAACGACGTCTCCACCGTACACCTTGCCATCAATTACCAAATTCAGTCGGGTCGGCCTAGAAAAAAGCGGATGGATAGTATCCATTTAGGTTCATCCAACGGCACTCGCTCAAAACCTCTCTCCCTGTCCAGATGTCTGACGGCGATGTCATTAAGATTGGTGAGATGACGTTAAGGTTAGTTTTGTTACGGTAGTGGTGGCCGGCATGGAGGATAACAGGAAGAGGTGGAAGGGAAGACCTTTGAGGCAAAGTGGGAAATTGGGGCTGCTGGTGGTGGAGTGGGAAATTGGGAAAATGGTTGATTTGGGGCATGTGGTTGATGAGAGGAGTGAAAAGAAGTACTCTCTCCAATCCATGTCCATAAACATCAAATTGAACTTTAGATGCAAAATTTTTCATCTGAGAAATTGGCTTGATAGTGAAGAATGACGTTCTTAAGTTTTGATTGAATTTTCGAATTGAGGAATTGGGTACTTCGGTGCTAGCGTGAGAAAAAAAACTTGTGTTCCATAATTTTTTTGTGGGGTTTACATACATAGGGGTATATCCGAAAATTTAAGTTAAAGTATAGTTAAGTTTGACCAAAAATAAATTCTTTCATCTTATTTAAATTGGATAATAATTATGGGACGGAAGGAGTATTAGCTTATAGATAACCATTATAGAAAGGGTGTTTTCTAATTAAGAAAATAGTAGAAAGTCATTTGTAGAATCGGATCGAACTTCTTGAATAAATTAGAGTACTATAATGTAGTGAAATAATTTATAATAAGTAAAATTTGATGTGAACATAATTATACATTGTATCAAACTATAAAAACTCGTACAGAATGGATGAAATAAACACTATTCTAATTATATATTATGGTCCTCACTATATTTTTGTTTTAGATCCGCTACTGCTCACAAATATGAGACACAATGGTTAACATGTCATCGATAATGGATTTATGACATTAAATTGCGGCATTACACTTGAATGTGTAACCAAAAGGCCATATGTTTTCACTTAAAAGCCAACTTTCTGAAACTTGGGTGTAATACTTAATCCCATTCGCACCCACTTTCACGTTGTATTCCTCCACCTGATTGGCTGATTTAGCTTGAAGAAAAACGTCCAATATTCGGAGGGTGTATATAGACTTGTTAATCATTTTGATTCCACATCTGTCACATCGAATAGAAACTACAAACAACTAAAAGGAATAATCTTAACTAGGAATAGAGACCACGAACTGCTAAAAGGAATAATCTTAACTAACGCATTATTTATAATAGTATTTTTTTGGGCAGTGGAATTCGGAACCACATTACTGTTGAATAGACTTACTGATATAACTAATTATAGATCTTAATACAATCTTTAGTATTGCCTTGTCTCAAAATAAAAGTTACTTTTGTAGTAACGAAACAGTAGAACAAACTAATCTCATTTTTTAGGCCAAAAGGGATGATTTAGGTTCATTTTCTTTTTCTTCGTATATTATACACCGAGTATCTGAAATCATTAATCCGACTAATTAGGATTCGAGCTGAGTAGGTCCTTTTAAAGAGATTTAGGTTTTTTTTCCCTAATAATTAAACTACACTTAACAAAAGTGTAAGAAAGATAACTGAACTTCCTAAACCAGGGGTAAGTAAACTGAAATTTTCAGAACCACATGGCTTTGCTGCTCTGTAATCTTTAGTTTTAAATGTTAAGGCCACGAGTAATTATATTGAAAAATTCAAAAGTCATACGGTTTGGACGGTCCTTATTCCCTAATCTAAATTAATTAGCCCCAAGGGTCGGACTTTCACATTTCCACAACTATCTCATTTTTGTAAATTTATAGGTACCATCTACAAAAAATCCAAATCATTTGATCAAGAAAAGCAGACAAATGGAGTTCCCGGAGATCAAACCGACAAAACTCAGCCATTTCAGCCACAGGCATCCTTTAGAACTCCTGGAAGTCGAAGAAAAAGATGCGCTACTCTGCTCCGGTTGCGAGCTGCAACTCCAAGGGGCGGCCTACAATTGTACAAAGCCCAGCTGCGATTTCATCCTCCACGATTCCTGCACCGATCTCCCCAGGCAATTGAAGCACAATTCCCACCCGAAACACCGCCTGATCCTGCAGTTTCACCCGCCTTACCGCGGCGAATTCACTTGCAATGCCTGCGGCGATGTGGGTCACGGTTTCAGTTATCATTGCAGTACTTGCAATTTCGATCTTCATGTGGAGTGTGCTTCGTTGCCTGAGGTCGAAAACCGCGAAGATCACGAACATCCTTTCGTGTTGCTGTATTCATCTTCCTTTCCGGCAACGAAAGATGATGGAAAGGGAAAAAAAGCAGCGGAGATGCAGAGTTTGTTCAACTGCTATGTTTGTGATGGACCTGTTGAGAATGGGCGCTGGATGTATCGTTGTTCGGGTTGCCCCCGTGGTGCGCATTTGGATTGTGTTAGTAGTTAATTTGATCCTGATGAATGTTAAATTGTTTGTGAATTCTTAGTTGCAGAAAAAGAATGACAATGTCTTGAATTTGAATGTATGGCGCATTTGACTTTCTTGAATGATTTGGAGCATGAATTTAAGAATTGATTAGTGAATTTCGTATCGCTGTTTCAAATTGTTAAGGGTTGAATGTGTATTATAAAATGGAAGGATTAATTTTACAGAGTCAAATTTCCATCCTTTTGTTTTGTCCCAAATTCTCTCTGCAAATGAGATGGAAATGAGCAGCTTTTAGTTTTTACAACTTCTTGCTTAATTGGTACCGGAGTTCTGAGGTCGGAATTATGTTCCGGCCATCCGGTCCGGGTACTAATTATTAATCCAGGGCGACGCGGTTGATGATAAGAATCTTTTTAAGTGTTAGTAGTGATGTCCGCCGTAATACGCGTTGAATTTGAGATGGGTTGACATTATTAATGAACAATACCCTGAAACTCTCCTCCAATCAAGGAAATACTTAAGTTCTCTACTTCTCTTACTCTTTCTGTTGTTATTGGGTTTTTCGGCCTTCTCGTTGTACTGTAATCGCTGAAAGGAATTTTACCAAATAGGAGGAATCCGTTACCGAATTCATTAACACTCTGTTTGGTCTGGTAAGGAAATATTAGTTAATTAAACTTTTAAACAAAGTGGATAACTAGAAAAAAAAAAAAAAGGGACTGGATGAAGAAATATACACGGCAAGTCCTCAAGATAAGAGCGTTGACCAAGTCCCAACCACATCGCACATCGGTTTGATCATTTCATAGGGAATGATTTGAGTACATTATAGGAGTACGTTCGGTGATTAGAGAGGAGGTGAAAGTGACAGTACTCTAATTATAGGGGATTTCTTTGACTGGGACAAATCTTTTGCCGCAGCACTTAAAAATTTTTAGCCGTTTGATTTTCATTAACTTCCGATGGGGGCAGTTAAACCATTAGCAGAAGGATTTTTAGTAGAAGAAATATCGGTCCCATCAAATGAGCACAAATTGACATCACATTCCACTTTGGGCATTAACATCTTCTTTCTTTTTATCTTAATAAGTTAGTATAAAACTATTAAGGCAAGACGTAGAAGTATATGGATGCAATAACGTGTGAATTCTGAACAACTGTGCAACTTTTACATCACATTATAGCGACTGAATCTGCCTAACAACGAGAATCCCACCTCCCTCGCTAACCTCCAGATTTGCTTGTGAATAGTGCTTATTACACTAACGTCCCAAAGCGACCTGATTTTTGGGCCATTTCTTTCACGACTTCTTTTTCCAGCTCTATGTTGACTTAAACTAATGGTCCAGAGCTCATCCATCAGTTTGAAGTCCCAATTGCTAACGCTCTTATCTTTCAACTGGAGAATCCCTACAAGTCTAGAGATCAGGAAAAATCAAACATATGAAAGTTTAAGATGACGTTTTTCTCTAAAGTATCTATCTTGAACCATATTCCTCCAAGTTCCAACACAAAAGAAAAGGTACTAAAGAACACCAACAAGATCTTAAATTTTAGTGTCAGATTGAGATTTCCCCTGAAATCATACCAGCATTGTGTGCACAAAAGCAAGAATTCAAAATCTAAACAAACAAATCAAATTGAGAAATGACAGCCTTTCCAGTTGAAGGATTTCTTCAACAAAAAAAAAAAAAAACACAAAAGATAGGTACAATGACAAAATTCATAGATATTTGGCAATCTTTGTCACTGACGCCGACAACTTCATCTTCTCAACATCATCATCCACCGTCTTATCCTCCGCCAGCAAAACAGCCTGAGCCGTACCGGATTTCCCCTCCAACCCGCCGGACTTGATCGCCTCCACCACTGCAGAATGGCTCATCAATCCCACATCCTGATTATCAATCTTCACACAACCCAAATGCATCCCGAAATCACAATCATCACAATAATACCTCCAACAATCACTCTCTAACCCAACCCCGCAAACTTCACATTTAAACAAACTGCAGTAATACTTCCTGCAATCCTGCCCTGTTAGCGACTCAAAAACCAGCTTCAATTCGTGCGGATGCTGTTCACCAACCTTCAATTTCGTCGGCAACGATGCGCACCGGATATGAACATCGAACTCGCAATGCGCGCAGCTGTAGCTGAATCCGAGCCCTTGAGATTGACAAGCATTGCAAGTGAATGAACTGGTGGGATAAGTTGGGATTGGAAGCAGAGTCAAAGGGTGATTTGGATGAGAAGGATGAAGAATGGATCGAGGGATATTTAAGCATTCGTCGTGGAGATAGTAATTGCAGGAAAGGCAGCCATGGAATGGCTGGACGATAAGATGATCGCAGGCTTTACAGTAAAGCTCGTCGTCTTCGTCGAGAACCAGAGGAATTAGTAGATGTTCATGACCGAAATGATTGAAATCTTGAGGCTTCATCTTTTTTGCTGATTCCAGTTTCAATTCCTCAGCTCAACTAACTGAGTTAATGATGAAGTAGATTTATATACGTTTTCTTATTCTTTATTTCAGCGTACTTGTTGCCGGGATGCTGGCTGCTCTGTGTCGGCTTCTTCTAGGAATGATCATTTTTCACATCTAATGCATTACGGGGGAAAGAGCTAATTTTTAAATCGTGTCGGTGTTGAGTTATGATTGACTCAAGATTCAGAAAGACAAAAAAAGTTACTCTCGTCATTTCAGAAAAATAATCCACCGTTCAATTGTGAGATATTGCAATGTTTAATATAAATTTCAAAACTCAACTAGGATTTTCTAATACATATCTCAAAGCATAATGTAAATAGTGAGTATTCCTCTATCTCGAAATTATTGTCCAGTTAGGAATTTCACTTATAGTTCAATTACATTAAAAATAAAAATTAAAACTGGACACTAATTTTAGAAGCGTAAGTGTTATTTAATTTTCTATAAGTACAAAGAAATAAGTGATGAAAGGACCAGTAAAAACCAAAAAGATTGTTGTAGAGTAGGACTCTTCTGCCTTTCACCGTGTCATGTCATAGATAAGATACTGAACAATTTTACTTCTAATATCAAAGTATTTATGCAAAAAAATAAAAATAAAAATCAAAGTATTTATTATTCAACAAAAAAATTAAAAGATTAATTACTATAATCGATAATTGATACCCTACAAACATAAAAATAGAAGATATGATAAATTGAATAGTAAGGTATTATATGATAAGATCATCAAACCACACTATACTTGCACATATTTGTATTACTCCGTAACACATAATATTATGTGTAATACACACAACAACGTTAGTCATGGTCTTATTTCACGATATAGTTCCACTCACCATGCTACCAGCACATAAAAAAAAAGTGATGAATTGTTTTCGTCAAGGCTCAAAACACCAGAAGTCAAATTACTCTTTGATATTGGTTCCCAAGGTAACTAGGAATTAAATGTTACTGTTGTGGGGTGTTGACTTATGTATGTTTTAGAGAACACGTATTTTCCGCAAGTTAAGGTGTGAATATAGATAGATCTAGTAAACTTTATGGGATTTTTCCAATTCCCAACGTATCTAGAGCTCTTCTAAAGTTAGCATTTTTTATAACATAAATCATTTAGGCCGTTCTAAATGAACACATACGCTATTTTATATTAGTTCTGGTTCAATTCAGATAGAAAATTGCAGGTAAGTAGTACTGCAAGTTTCAACATGTATAGCCACAGCTCTTACAAAATCAAAATTGAAGGTATTTTGTAAACTTCTGCATAGTTCAAATGAACTGTAATAAACTCGAATCCAACTAATTACAAAATGTAGCAAGCAAACTATAAACAACACCTCTCTTTCACTGTCAATCTGACAGAAATTCATCGAGGACGGTAGAAAACGTTATTTCCTCCTTTCTTTTCATAAGAACTTTCAGACATTTGATCGATGTTTAATAAAAGTAGTAATTTATCAAAAAACACAAAACACTTCAATTATCACAATTGATCAATGTTTAATAAAAGTTGTAATTTAGTAGTAAGCTTGTTAGGTATTTGAGACACTACTAATTTTGATTAGTCTCAT
The DNA here is from genome assembly GCA_949775105.1 of Oldenlandia corymbosa var. corymbosa. NCBI lineage: Eukaryota > Viridiplantae > Streptophyta > Magnoliopsida > Gentianales > Rubiaceae > Oldenlandia > Oldenlandia corymbosa. Next base: position 20,864,227 of record OX459121.1, on the reverse strand, counting down.
TTATATCTGGAAAATTATTTACTAATCTCTTACAAAAATAAAAAATAAAATAAAAACAAGGGATAACACAAGTAGAGAACTTTAAACAATGAGTTTCGGGTTCCAATTCCACCACCTGTGAAATGGAGCATATTATAAGACATTTTGATTTTTCATATGTTTTATTTGTTGTGTATTTCCAATTGAAAATGAAACATTTAACATATTTATAATAATTAAAAGAACACAATAAATGTAAAAAATATACTTTAACTATTTATTTACAATTAAAATAATACGATAAATAAAATTTAGGAGGAATTAAAATACCTTAAAATAAGGACCAGAGAGACTGAGAGAGTATCTTGTAACCTCCTAATTTAATTGATTATATATACGCGGAGACATAGATTTTGGTTTGTTGTTAGCGAAGTCCTAACTGTGATCTCGAAGAGCCACCAAGGGCATATTATACACATAAAGATTTTAATGCAGTTGTGATGTAATTTTGACTCTATCATTCTCAATGTTGATTCTCTCTATATTGATGATGATAATGAGATATGTATGAACTGATGAAGAGTTGAAAGACACAATTAAAACATCATCTTAAGATTAATTTTTTGTTCATTGCTAACTAAGCTCATGATTTTTTGTGATGATTTTGTGTTATACTCGGTGCGACACTAATTAAATGGTTAATATGTGGTAGTATTATTTTCAGGGCTTGGTTATAGAATTTGTTCATTTAAAGCAAAATATTGCTTTGTTTAAAAAAAAAATACACTGAACTTAAATACTCTGTCCATATCATGTTAATGATTCACGGAGTTGAACAATGAATAGTTCAATAAATTGTACTATTATGAAAATGAAACTGCGGGAGTCTAAAATGTGCTACCTGCCAACATATGTTCGGACGTAAGTAATCTTGTCCACGCAGATGGATCCGAATGCCTAAGTTGTTACCAGAAGTGGGGGAGTTGTCTTCTGAATTCTTCTGATCCGAAACATACGATCCAGACGAATAATTCGAAGACTTTTTCATATAGTTTTCTTTAATTATGTAAGTCTTTTCTTTTTTTTTTTGTGCAAGATTATGTCGAAGTTTATCCTTTTCAGTGTATTATGTCTCATGTTGTACATTTGGACTCGGTTGTTCACTTTGCGTTTGTGCAACGTGCAGTATCTTAACCGAGTGATGGCAGAAAACGTACGATATAATAATTTGCACAAACACCAGAGTTCAAGTGAGTGATCAACCATTAATATCGAACAAAAGTGTAACATTTTGCAAGTTGGAACTTGAAATCAAAGAAACCTTAAACATTCGAAAAAGGTCTAACATTAGTGAATTTGGACACCAAATGTCTATTACTATTAAAAAACAAAAAAAGATGTATAAATTCGTCCGTAAGTAAAAGTCAACTAGCCTGTCTTTGAACTATATATGTACTACACATCCTCGTGAAATTCAAAACACAAAACCGAACAGAAAGCTTTCCAAATTTTCTAGGCAGGAGGTGAGATGGTTAAGTTCATGGAAAACAAACACTTTAGCCATGTTCATGGCCTGGTTTATCACCAGATCTCACAAGGCGCCACCGATATTCAATGTTCCGGCTGCAAATTTCCGGGCTCCGGCAACGTCTACGCGTGTTGGCAATGCAGTTATTTTCCTACACGAACAATGCTTTCAGGCAAGCCGATCTTTGAAACATCCTTCCCACATTGCTCATCCTTTGGTGTTAGCCCCATTCCCTACTTACCCTACAAATTCTTTCCATTGCGACTCTTGCAGTCACATTGGATATGGCTTTTCTTATTGCTGTTATGAATGCGAGTTCGACCTTCATATCCACTGTGCTTTAAAATCCAATCCAATTCCTTCTCCCCTGCCTAAAAATTCCTCTGTTTCTCCTTATCCTGACTTATTGAATTTAAGTCTTGGAAGAAACAAAGATTCCAATTCTCAACCTGATGCAGTTCCAGCGCAACAAACTCAGAACATTAACCACAATGCCAACTTTCCTCCGTCTTATCCCCCATTAACACCCACTGGCGGCTATTTCCAATCGGTCCAGCATACTAATACTAACCCGAGTTCTGTTCCAAATGATTCCCTTGTCTTTCAAAACTATCCTGACTCAATCCCACAAAATGTTACTCCGAATCCTCTACTATACGCCCCGAATCCTCTGTCTACTACTACTCCAGTAACTTTGCCGAATGCCTATCTTCCTGAAGTCAATATGCAGCAATATCCTCCAACTGAAAGTTCTTCAGCCGGGATTAATTTGCCGGAGTCAGCAAGTAGTTGCATCCAAGAAAAATCTCTACCCAATCCGTTACCTGCCCCGAGTCCGATTTCATCAACGAGTAATCCTTCAAAAGATGAGGAGATAAAGCATTTTGGCCATCCATGACGAAGCATGAATTTGTACGATGCTTAGGACGGGCGACGATGATGACCTAGGCTGCGGCGGACAACGTAAAACTTGCAAGACAGAGCCTCGGGTGTCTCTCGAGGGTAGACGCTCCGATGCTTAAGTCAATAAGAGAATAAAGATAATAGAGAGAGAGAGAGATGTGTGTCGTGTGTAGAAGGTGTAGAAGATAGGTAGAAGATATGAATTATGGGAGAGGCACCACCTCTATATAAAGAGGTGGTGTTATCTGTTTCCTAAAACCTAGTCGTAATAGGTTTAGGCGGTGACTTAGCCTCCAACGTAGCCGGCTCAAAACCCATTAGGGTTAGGGTTTATTTTAGGACTCATCAAGTGCCCCTAGCAAGCCATATTCTCGAGACTTGATGAGAATAATATGGGTTGCTAAAAGTACGAGACTGGAGTGTTGACGGCTTATCGACTTCTGTAATATTTCCCCAGTTCTCGAACATGATGTTCCTGCAAGATGAACAAAAGGGTGATGGTCGACAGAAGAAGGTCCTCGAGGGGACAAGGGTCGACGGTGACGGGGTTCTTGGAAAGACAAAGGTCGACAAGGGGTGGTCCTCAGAAGGACAATGGTCGACAATGGAAGGTCTTTCCAAAGGACGATCTTCAGGAGGACAAAGGTTTATGAAAGATGGTCTCGATGAGAGACAATGGTCCGTGAGAGGACGGTCCTCGAATGGATGACGATCTTCAGGAAGACAAAGGTCTATGAAAAGGCGGTCTCGATTAGAGATAATGGTCCGTGAGAGGACGGTCCTCGAATGGATGACGATCTTCAGGAGGACAAAGGTCTATGAAAAGGCGGTCTCAATGAGAGACAATGGTCCGTGAGAGGACGGTCCTCGAATGGATGAGTAGTCGCTGGAGAAGAGTTTTCGAAAAGACAATGATCGACAGAAGAAGGTCCTCGGAAGGACAATGGTCGATAGGTGGTGGTCTTCTCGAGGAACGTGGTGCATAAGGACTTCTTAGGAGATTGAGCTCAAGTGGCTCGAGCTTGTGGATTCTGCCATTAAACTCGACAAAGATATTGCAATAATAATAATAAAGGAATGACATATAGTAATAAGATGCTCGTAAAGAATATCAATTCAAACAGAGGATATTAGGATAATCCCTCGAATTCCTTGCCCCAAGGGTATGTCCATGTTTGTGCCCCCGAGTACATTTTTCTCGTTGAAGGGTGATAGAATTTTACCATGAGAGGGTTAGTAATTTGAAGAACTTCTTTGATCGTACTCCAAAAGATATCGTGATATGAATAATATGATAATGATATCAAATATTAAAACATGAAAAGGTTTTAGAAATACCTCGATCTCGTAATAAATTAATTACTCGAGAAGGTGTTACCTCAATTCAGAGAAGATATTATGAAAGTCGAGATACGTCTTCTCGAACACTTTGAATAATAGTGTATTGCTCGAGGGATGCTTGCCCCTTCGAGAAGATGTATCTCTTGAAACTTCAATCCTCGAAATTGCCCCTTGCTTCGAATCACTTGAGAGCTTATGTGAATTTGCACATTAAATCGACCCGATGATCATCGTAAAGTACCAATAAATTTCAGATTCGCTTCAAGAAATTATTTGGTTGTGAAGACTAAACAAATCGGTCCCACCAGGCGTACCAATCCACATCCGGTGGAACAAATTGAAATTGCATAAGATCATCCGAAAATTTGTTCTGTCTGTCAGGATGATCTTACAGGATCAGGTTACTCCTGCACCGCATCCCGATGCAATTTCAACCTCCACAAATCGTGTTTCAAGCCTTCAGAAATACGTCATAATTCCCACCTTGATCATCCTCTCAAAATGCTACCTAAGCCCCCTTCTCATTACCAATACGATCAGTTCACTTGTAATGCTTGTCGCGAGAATGGGTCTGGGTTTGTATACAATTGTGCCAAGTGTTCGTTTGATCTTCATGTTGATTCTGCTGCATTGCCCGAAACTGTTATTCGAAAGGATTATGCGGATCCCCTGAAGCTACTTTACTCTAATCCTTTTCGAAACACAGAGTTCATATTTACATGCAATGTGTGTGGAGCTTCGGTAGACGAAAATGCTTGGGTTTATTATTGTCGTGAATGTGATTTCGGCACGAATGTCGAATGCGCTTACGCTGAAGCTCAACGAGGAGCTGAGGAAACTGAAGAAGAATCATTCCGTACTCTTGCGGAAGCCCAAGAAGCACTTCGAATAAGGGCGGAAGTTAGGGAGTTTGCCCTTAATGAAATTTGGGATGATAGAAAAAAAGTATACAAATACAGGTACATATAACGGGGGTGGTGGAATCCGTTAATTACCCTGGAGAAATGTTGATGATTACAAAAGCCAGCGAGTGTGTTCTAGCTTGGTTAGTTTTGCCATTACTTTTTAAAGAGTTTGTTTATTTTTGCAATGTAATTCTGCTTTGTGTTTAGTTTTAAGATTGGATGCGCCCAAAAGATTCCACATCCCATACAAATTTAAGAGCGTGCTTAATTAGGGAGGTGATGTGGAGTGCCAACTAGATAGACATGTAAATAAAATTATAAATAGAGTTATATTTGTAGAGAAGAATATCATTACTCTTATGAGTTTGTGTGTCATTGTGTTTATATAAAACCACTTTCGTCCCATAATACTATTTCCAAATAATTTTTGTAGTCGATTGCCTTTGCATGGTATTGCGTTAATTGACTTACTAATATGGAATTTTTGTCTTTGATATATCGACATTAAAAGGAACAGGTTTTATTGATTTCTTCCATTTCTTATATCCCAGTAGGTTTTTTGTAAGCTTGTTCACTTTGTTCAGTAAAATCGAACCGATGCAACCCAGGTGTTACTTCATCACTGCAATAGGACATTTCTAAACATCAAAAAAGAATTCTAATAATTTTTAGACATCGTTAGGCCCTTTCACGTGATCAGATTTGTTTTCACATCTATACAAAAATCGAACCCATGCAACGCAGATATTATTTTCTAAGGGAGTATAATATATTCATTAACTGTAAAAAAAAAAGCCTACAAGAAGATTTTAACAGTTCAATTTTCTTGTAATGCCATTGCACTAAGTAATCCTTAACTTAGTCAATAATGCTGAAATATCTATAAATATCTAAACTTGTTTAGAGAAAAGTTAGAAAAAGAAAATATACACGGCTAAATGATTTTGAAAGCACCACTTCTCTTTAGAATCAAATACTAGAATCGGTTAAGACAAAGAAACCTTGAACCAAAGAACTCCGTCCACCTCCATGAACTTTCTGTTCGGGTCCATTGTAAATATCAACCTTTCTTAAAATATATAACTAGAGTTTTGGACCGGTGCATTCGCACGGGTATGAAATTAGGTAAAAGGTTTTTTTTTCCCTTCTTATGCATAAATTATGTCAATGAAAGATAAAAGAGCGAACATTCCATATCGTTTTGTCACATTCATACAAATAGAACTCAAAAAGTTATATAGTACATTATGAAGCCCTCCCCAAGGCCCCAAATATATCTACAATAACTTATCCAAGTATACTTGGGGCGTGAGTTAATTCCTTAATGGTTGACTTATTTAGCACACGTAAGTTACCATAGATTTTAACTCTTGAGGTTAATAAAATGAATTAAATAATTAATTTTAACTTGATATCACTAATCATAAAATAAAAAGATGAAACCGGCACCGGAGAGATATTTTTGCAAAACTACACATAATAGATGACAAGCATTAAGAAATACGAGCGCCCAAGAATAGTATTTACTCCCTCCGTCCCATAATTATTGTCCACTTTGCCCAAAAAATTTTGTTTCAAAATTATTGTCCAATTTGACTTTTTATGGATCAAGTTACACATTTGTCCTTAGTAAAAACATTATCCATAAAATTTTAGTGGTTAAACAATTACTTATGTAGGAGTATATCCGGTTGTTTAAGGTAAAATATAGTTAAGTTTGATTAAAAATAAAATCTTTCATTTTAGTAAAACTGGATAATAATTGTGGGACGAAGGAAGTAGTATTTAATCTTATAGAAGTTATCTCTAGTGCTTTGAACAACAGGTTGCAGCAGCCTTTCACTTCGACTTCTTGTGCAAATAAATAAATAAAATTCTTGAACTGCATTGCAAATATTTGACGTCATAGTTCAAGGACTTCCATATCTTCAATTAATCAAACTAATTAAGACCCCAATAGACTGGTACAGGGTTGATGATGGAAGCGTTTGTTATAAGGAAGATAAAATCTTTGGATTTTGAGAATCAAAACGGCTAAGAGGAATATGAAATAAGTAATTAAGAAAAAAAAATTTGATCGAGAGTCAAATTGAAAAACAAACCTCAATCACAACTTTTGGCATGACAATTATGTGCACCTTTGGATATTAAAACATTGATTTTTATCATCAAGACACCATTCCTTTTTCTGCCCGCAGCCACTGTTGTATGAAGTCTGCTTCGGAAATTTAATTTGTTTTGTAAGCATTTTCCTTTTGTCTCGCTGCATCTCCAGCCTCTTCTCTATCAGATCTAAATTCTCTGGTCTTTCTCCAAATTGATGAAGGATGGGAAGGTTTATGGTTTGGAATATTGTTTGACATTACTCATGGAGTTTTTTTTTTTTTTTTTTTGTCGAGAAAAACTACATATAGCTCGTGAGTGTGAGATACAGTTTGAGATCAATCATGTACGGGGTTTTTTTTTTTTTTTTTGGAATTATTATAGATGTTAACTGCTGAAAAAAATGATGATGAGAAATTATTTTTTGGAATTTTAATTTTTATGAAAGACTTGGAGGAGCAACTTTTAAGGAGAATATGACATGTGGAATTTTGGGACAAAAATGGTTTATTTATATTTATTATAGATAGATTTAATTGCAACTATATGTTCTTGTTTTGGAAATCTAATTGTTTTAGTGTCGTTTTAACTTTGAATGCTAATACATAATATAGAAGCTAACCCTTCAAAATAAACTATTTAGTTTGTCTCAAAAGAAATACGCTGAATTCAGACGTCTCATTCGATGTCTGGTTAGCTCGCAAACCTTAGGAACGTTAATAGGGGGAATATATTAACTAGTTAGCTAGCATACGGTACATGCAGATGAATAAAAATAATTGGAAGACTTTACTATTTGACAATGTAAGTCTACTCGTGAACATGAGATGATTTGTACTACAGTGTTTCTCACTTTCACTAATTACTTCACATTCATTGGCATCTTAACACGATTAATAGCAAATAGTAGCCGTGGATTGGTCTTGCAACTATGAAGTAAATAAAATTATTTCATACTAATACCTATCTTCGCCTTATGAGTATGCTCCCATGGAAATGTTTTTTTTTTTTTTTTTTGGTATAAAGATTGCATCGAAATGTTGAATAAAATAAAAACTCCAAAAAGTCAATGTCAAGATAAAATATTGAATCAATTATCAGTTTGTTGTCTGTATGAAAGAAGCCCATTGGAAACGAGACATACATACATAATCACAAACCATAGAGTAGACTTTCTAATTTATTGTTTATACTCTTAACTCCCACGGAGAACATTAATCCAAATTTAGGAAGAGCTTCCGCACTAATTATATATATGCACACACTCATCATTTTCAGTCATCCTCCTAAAATTGAAAAGTCAAAATACAGACACATAAACAGTTTCTCAAAATTTGTAGGCAGAAGTGTGAGCAGGGACGGAACCAGGGGGAGCGAGGGTGGTCGGCCGACCCTGCGGTCGGCAAATTTGTTTAAAAAATTATCTTATAATTTTAAAAAAAATTTCAGAAAAAGATTTTATATATGTATTCTACGCCATAAACATCTGGGGCTAGTTCCGTGAGTGTGAGCTTGTAATTTCTTAACTTATGGAAAACAAGCACTTTAGCCATGTTCATGGCCTGGTTTTTCACCAAACCCGACAAGGGGCCGACGTTCAATGTTCCGGCTGCAAGTTTCCGGGTTCCGGCAACGTCTACGCTTGTTGGCAATGCAGTTATTTCCTTCATGAACAATGCTTTCAGGAAAGCAAATCTTTGAAACATCATTCTCACACCACTCATCGATCCTTTGACATTAGTCCCATACCCAACTTATCCATCCAATTCCTTCTACTGCAACACTTGTGATCTCATCGGAAATGGCTTCTCTTATTGCTGTTCTGAATGCGATTTTGACCTTCATATCCACTGTGCTTTGAAGTCCAATCCAAATCCTCCTTTCCTGCCTGAAAATGCTTCCCCTGTTTCTCCCTAGCCCATTTTTCAAATCTAAATCTCGTAGGAAATCAAGATTATAATTCTCAACCTGCAATTCCAGTGCAACAAACTCAGAATATTAATCGTATTGCTAACTTTCATCCGCCTTACCCTCCAACGGCAACCGTTACAGGAGACCACTTTCAATCCAGCAACCATCATAATAGTACTTATCCGAATCCTCAGCCAAATAACTCCCCTGTTTCTCATAGCTACCCTGGATCCACCCCACAATATTCTACAACAGCAAGTTCTTCAGCCGGATTTGCTTTTCCGGCAGCCGATAGTACTAGCAGCCAAGTAAAATAGCCTCCCAATCCGGAGACAGGTGCTCCAAAAGTGAAGGAGGTAAGACATTTCAGCCATTCACATCCTCTGAAACACATCGAAAGTGCAAACAGTGATCAGAAAGTGTGTTTTGGCTGTGGGAATTATCTTGCAGGCTCAGCTTACACCCGCATTGAAACCCAATGCAACTTTCACCTCCATATATCCTGTTTCGAATTACCCTCAGAAATTCGCCATAATTCCCACCCTCATCATCCCCTCAAACTTTTTGCTAAGCCCCCTTCTAAAAGATAGTAAACAGAGATGCAACGGAAGCCATGGTTAGGGTTTCGTGTAAGGTCGAAAAAAGGGAAAACACTAGATTCCCCGTAAAAAGTGTATTAATTCTCTTACCGAAGATTCTGTCTGTACAAGTATTTATACTTACAGTAAGGATTCCTATCATCTTGAATTTACATGTATGTCCCTATTAATTAACTATGAACAAATATTACAAGGAGGGCTATAATGGAAATCCATTAGCTACGTCATCTAAGACTACTCTATCACTTAAATCTGTACAACTCTGATGTTTTACAACTGCTGCCATATTTACAGATTGGGAATTTGTCATCCTCCCCTCAAGCTGGGCATTGTGGAGATCACAAAGACCAAGCTTGAACAATAGTGCTTGAAAATGAGCTGCTGAGAGAGTTTTAGTAAAAAGATCAGCAGGCTGTTCTTGAGAAGGAAGGTGATACGGATCAATGAAGCCAACCTTAAACTGATTGCGTACAATGTGGCAATCGATCTCCAAATGTTTGGTGCGCTCGTGGAACACGGGATTTTCAGTGATATATATATATATATAGCAGATCTGTTATTGCAAGCGAAGCGAATAGGTAAAGACAGAGATACCTTGAGATCCGTCAAAATGTAGGAGATCCAAAGTAACTCGCAAACAGTAGCACCCATGCTCTGGTATTCTGCTTCACATGAAGACCTGGAGGTGGTAGATTGCTTCTTTGTTTTCCATGACACAAGAGCAGACCCAAGGAATACACAATAACCAGTCAAAGAAAACCTAGTGACGGGACAACTGCCCCAATCAGCATCACAAAAGGACTGCACTTGAAGATCATTATCACTACTGTAGAATAAACCTAGAGATGGACAGCCCTTAAGATAACGTAAAACATGCGAACCAGCAGTCCAGTGAACTTCTCTGGGCTGCTGAATGTACTGACTAAGCTGCTGCGTCGCATATGTGATATCGGGTCGAGTATACCCCAAATACAACAAACGTACAACCAGGCACCTATAAGCACTAGGATCAACCAAAACAAGGTTGTGATCATCGTCCAGATTGAGACCTTTAGGCAAAAGCGTAGAGACTGACTTACATCCAAGAAGACCGACACTTTGCAAAAGATCTAAAACATACTTGCGTTGATTTAAAGATATACCAGCTTCAGAAAGTGCAATTTCGATCCCTAAAAAATATTTAGCATGGTGCAGATCTTTAATCGTAAAAGCATCATCAAGAAATTGTTTGGTCTCACATATAAGCATTCAACAAGAACCTGTCAACAAGACATCATCGACATTCACTAAAAGGACCAAGAATTCTTCACCAACAGATTTAAGAAACAAACAGTGATCATGCCGTGACTGAAGAAAACCAAAAGACTGTAACCTCTGAGTAAATTTAAGATTCCACTGACAAGAGGCTTGTTTTAAACCGTAAAGAGACCTTTTTAACTTGCAAACCTGATTAGGAAGAGCTTTCAAATATCCTCGTAGAGGTTGCAAATAGACAGTCTCATCTAGATACCCGTGGAGAAAGGCATTGTTGATATCTAGTGGATGGAGAGGCCACTTACGGGTTGCTGCTACAGCAAGAACAAGACGTACAGTGACTAACTTCACCACTGGAGAAAAGGATTCAAAATAGTGCTGGCCCTCCACTTGATTATACCCTTTTGCCACAAGACGAGCCGTATACTTATCGACCAAACCATCGGGGTGACACTTCACCTTATACACCCATTTACACCTGATTGGTTTCCTATCCTTTGGCAAATCCACAAGATACAAGGTATGATTTTCTTCAAGGGCAGAAAGTTCCCGATGCATAGCCTCTTCCCACTCTACCTTATTTTTAGCTTGACCATAAGAACTAGGTTCAGGAATTTTGGATACATTTGCTAAAAAATCAACATAAGATGAACTTAGAAAAGGTTGCTAGATAGAAGGAAAAGTAGGTGGAGCTTGGAATTTCGAATTGGAAGAAATCATTGTAACATGGTTGAGATGACCAACATGATGTGCATAATCTTGTAACCAGCAGAGAGGTTTATGTTTGGTTCTGGTGCTATGTCTAACCTCATGTAAGGAAACAGAGGTAGAAGGAGGCAAAACGACAACCTTATCCATAGATTATGATCTGGTGGAGTAGAGGCAGAATGAGGAACATCATCGAAGGAAAATGGGGGACCCTGCAGACGGAGAAGATGCTACAGGGTCAGAGGAAAATGTCTGAGGAGCAAGAGTGTGGTCAGACATAGGAACTACAGGCAATGACATAAGATCAGATAACAAGGAACAGTCTTTATAAGGAAAACAGGTCTCATGAAAAATGACATCACGAGACACACATATCTTTTTGTCATCCAAAAGGTACAGTTTGTATCCCTTTTGTCCCTCAGGATGCCCAATGAAAACACCTTTAAAAGCCCGGGTGCAAATTTATCTTTATGGGGCTGGGTGTTTTTAACGTAGCAAAGGCAACCAAAAGTCCTCAGTTCAGAAAGATCAGGCTCAACAATATGTAAATGGAATACAGAGACTGCCAATTGAGTAAAGGACTAGGGAGACGGTTTATAAGATAAGTAGCAGTTAAAATGGCATGTCCCCAAAAATGTCTCGGCAACGAAGACTGAAACTGGGAGCACGGGCAATCTGAAGTAGATATTTGTGCTTACGCTCCACCACACCATTTTGTTGTGGTGTGTATGCCCATGATTTTTTATGCAAAATGCCAAAAGAAGAAAAAAGGGGAGAACAATCATTACTGAGGAATTCAGTCCCATTGTCGGATATAATTATCTTAACCGACAATGAAAACTGATTTTGTATTAACAAAAAGAAGTTATGAAGAACATTGGGAACCTCTGTTTTATACCTAAGCAGAAAAGTCCATGTCCCTCGACTGGAATCGTCTACGATAGTGAGGAAATAGTGAGTATTTGACAAAGTAGGATGACTATATGGGCCCCACAAGTCAATGTGAATAAGCTCAAAGCACCCAACAGTAGTAATTGGACTGACATGAAAAGAATTCCTTTGTTGTTTGGCTAAAGGACGAATGTCGCACTAAGAAACTTCAAGAGAATCAACAGAAGGAATTTTATTAAGATGCTTCATGACATTACAAGAGGGATGACCTAAACGGTAATGCCATTGTATGGTTACAGATGAAAAACCTTTATCTAGAGTAGTTACAGTAGAAATGTTTTCATTTACATCAGGAAAAGGTCTGAGTAAAACTTTAGGTAAAAAACATCTAAAATAGCTTTTATGGTCTGTGTCCCAAAGGAACTCTGATCCAAGATGTAGAGTCCTTTGTAAATCCTGCCAACCCCAATGATTTCTTTAGTGGTAAGGTCTTATAAGAACGAAAATTCAGCAAAGAATCCACAATATATGTTGGAAGTCTTAGCTAACTTTCTTACGGACAGTAGGTTATATTTAAAGCTTGGAACATGTAAGGAATCGAATAGCCTAACTTTGGAACTAACAGTCACATCACTAGTGGAATGTACTAATTTTATACTACCATCTGGTAATGCTATAAGAGTAACAGTCGAATTAGGTTTGATATTTCTAAGTAAACTACAGGTTCATGCATGTATGATTTGTAGCGCCTGTATCCTCAATCCAAAAAACACTAGCACATGATCTAACTGAATCAAGGTATGGAAAAGAGTGAGTACCTGCAAACTCTCCAAGGTGCGTAAAGTTGACGTGCTGCAAAGCTTTGTTCGAATCCATAGCAGCCTTTCCCTTGATAGCCTTGCTAAGCTCCTGCTGCAGCATATTAAACTTCATCATAAAGGCATTCACATCTGTGTCTGAACTGGAGAATGCACTCGGAGCATAGTCTATCGGAGTCTCAGCTTCAGCAAGATGAGCAAAAGCTTTCTTCTGTCCTTTATCTCTGCCTCCCTGCCACTAATCTGGATATCCCTTAATCTTGAAACACCCTTCCTTATCATGCGCAGGCCTCTGACAATGAGTGCAAAACAGAGAAGCCTTTTTTTAATTTTCTCTTAGCATACTCATAGCTAGTCTCAGTCTTCTTGGACTTACCAACCTGTGTTCTTGTCATCAACGCAGTACTGGGATTAGGAACAACCATGAGATTACTGATACTGTTGACATGATTAATAAGATAATTACTATTGGAAACAACAGAGTATGCAGAGTTTCTAAATAACTGTGAGTTGACAGAAAGGGGATTCTTCTGTTTTTCCACCCGAAGGACTATTGCATAAGCTTGTTTAACTGTAGGCAATGGTTCCATCATCATGATGTTGTCTTTGACTATCTGGAAAGATTCATTTAGCCTCAAAACAAACTGCACCAGTTAATCCTCATTGTCCCGCTCAACCAAGACCTTAGCAACTGCAGGAGGACACTCTGGAAGTGGGCGACAATGTTCGTATTGATCCCAGAGCCTTTTTATGGCATTGTAATACTTGACTAATGGTTGATCTCCCTGTTTCGGATTTATCAATTCTTCTCTTATCCTTAACAGCATTGGACCATTAGCATTACCATATCTCTCAGCTAAATCGTCCCAAAGTTGTTTAGCAGTTGATGCATAAGAGAATCCTTCCATTATATCAGGAGAAATAGCAGCACTTAACCAAGATTTAACTGTACCAACAGGCGGCATAATGCATGTACCATCCACAAAACCATACTTCATCTTAGATTCAAGAGAGGTTTGTACAGACCGACTCCAATTAAGATAGTTGTAATCATTCAATTGAACAGAAACTAGCATGAGAGATGGATTAATTCCATCGTTGAGATTATGGACATCAATAGGATTGATAGAGTTATTACGACTTGAAGAGGATTCATCAGACATGCGTATACCCATGCCTCCGCGAACGGTGGCCCCAGATCCACACTTGATTCAATCGCCATCTGAGACTGACGGGAGAAGAGCGAAACAATTGGATCAATCGAATCGGAAAGGAAAGTAGAATAAAACTATCGGATCAAATTATACTAACACTGCTCTGATACCATCTAAAACATGGTAAACAGAGATGCAACGGAAGCCATGGTTAGGGTTTCGTGTAAGGTCTGAAAAAGGGAAAAAACTAGATTCCCGTAAAAAATGTATTAATTCTCTTACCAAAGATTCAGTCTATACAAGTATTTATACTTACAGTAAGGATTCCTATCATCCTGAATTTACATGTACGTCCCTATTAACTAACTATGAACAAGTATTACAAGAAGGGCTATAATGGAAATCCATCAGCTACATCATCTAACACTACTCTATCTCTTAAATATGTACAACTCTGATGTTTTACAACTGCTGCCATATTTACAGATTGGGAATTTGTCACCCCTTCTCATTACATCAACAATCAGTTCACTTGTAATGCTTATCTTTACAATGGATCTGCATTTGTCTACAATTGCACCAAGTGTTCATTTGACATTCACGTGAACTATGTTTGGTTGCCCGAAACCATTATTCGACGGGAACATGAGCTTCCCCTATAGCTACTTTACTCTATCCCTAGAGGCTAGAGGCTTTACATGCGGTTTGTGTTGGGCTTCGATGAATGAAACGAATTGGTTATATTATTGTCGTGAGTGCGATTTTGGCGCACATCTATGATGCCTTCCATTTGATTATCAACAAGCAGCGTTTATGATTGAAGCAGCTGCCATCAAACAAAGGATAGTGGCTCATGAAATGCAAGCTTGCCATGATATTATTGATGGAAGCAATACAACATACAAATACAAATACCAATATGGTTAAATATAACCACAATGTCGAAAAGTAGTGATGTAATCCCTCTGTATCAAAATGATTATATTCTGTTTAGCGGTTCGCGAAATTTGTTCATCGATTTCTCTTTTTTATTTTTCTTTCTTTCTCGAATCGAGATAAATAGATTTTCTTTTGCTTTATCAAATGAATGTTGTAGTCTCTTGCCTTTCAAAGGCTTATTGTTAGTCAGGAAATAATCATGAAACAATGCCTTTTACTTATAGACATTTAAAATTGACAGCTACAAGTGGAGGTGAAGAAATTGGATCCAAGTGGATCGTAATCCAAACTTACAAGACAACGATTCTATTAATGCAATTTAAAATTTGCCACTGGGAGGTCCTTCTTTCTGAAGGTACATTTTTGGCGGGACAATTCGCTTCTTTTTTGAGATGCATAAAAAAATCCCACATGTGTAAGTAACCCCACATGATACTAATATTCACTTGAAGATTTCTTTCAGAAATTAAAGGTCCCGTAGTACTAAGTTACTTGTCAATTTTCAGATTGCAATTTGTTATTTGTGAAATAGATTCACCGCTATCTACAAATCAGATGCATTAGCTAGGATTGCTAATAAAATAACAATTTCAAATAGTATCGGCTACCCCTATCTATGGGATTTCCACAAAAATAATAAATAAATAACGACTTCAAAATAATAAATAAGAAGAATAATGTAACTTGAGCTGGAAACAACTCTTCTGCATGTATGGAAGCTAAAACGATCTTGCCGGGTTACGAACACAAGACCTTTTGCTTAGTTGTTGATTAGGAAAGAAGCTGTCAGGAAGCTTCTAATTCGAGTCCTCAAGCTGTAAAAAAGTAGTAGTTAAGGCGGTTATGTTTTAGTTGAGTCGGTTACTCATTTCTATATATATGTGTACGTAGCAACACGATGTAAGCAGATTATTCAGATTAATAATAAAATTCTTTTTTTTTTATCAGTAAAAAGAGAGAAGGCTTTTTCGAAAGTTCTTGTTTTCCCGCTCTTTCAGTTCTTTCAATTCGTAGAGTTTCTTGATGAATCTTGATCATTTCTCTTCAATTATAGATAATTGTCACAGTTTCTTGATCGTATCAGAGCAGGTCTGATCCTGCTCTGTTATTCCTCCGCAATAGAACTCTTATAATTGTTTCAAAGTAAGCTTGAATTTGGGAAAATCAAACCCTAGCTATTTTTTCTTAGTCTGTCAGTTGATTAGCTAAAGAAATCTGCGACAAAGTCAAGTTTTAGAGTTGAATTGAAAAGATGAATTAAGCTATGCTAAGGCGAGAGGTGATGAATGAGGAAACCAGAAGAGAATCGGATGCTTTGATCGAAGAACAATTGCATGTCCATGGATCAGAAAATCCAGGCACTTCGTTTGTATCTGTGTTGCTGAATGACAAGAACTATCTAATTTGGAAGAATGCTATGATTCCAGCACTTCAGGCAAAGATGAAACTAGGTTTTGTAGACGGATCCTTCCCAAAACTGGCTGAAGGCACCTTGAAGTGTATTCGCTGGGATCGTGCAAACAGTATGGTTTGCTCTTGGATCAGGAGTTCTATTTCACCTGAAATAGTAAACATGTTTATGTTTGTGCATGATTCGAGAATTCTGTGGAAACAATATGAAAAGAGATATAGAACAACCACTGCACTGCAACTATTTGAATTGAAGCGTCAGAAGACATTGACTAAGCAAGGAAGTCCATCAATATCAAAATATTATGGAACAATGAAACAACTTTGAGATCAGTATGATCAACTGCATCCAATACCAATGATTGAAGGTGCTGTGGGAGAATTGGTTTGCAAAAGAGAAGAAGAAGACAGATCTATGGAAATACTGATGGGGCTCAATGAAGTGTATGAGTCAGAAAAGAACCAAATCTTATTCATGGATCCATTGCCAACAGAAGAGATAGTTTACATTCTCTTGTTAAAAGCTGAGTCAAATCGAAAAGTGAGTACTAATATAGTAGCAAGTGATGAGAATGTGGAAATGCTTGCCAAGATTCCTAAATGGAGGAGGAGCAATGTGAATCAACCAAAACTGATGCAAAAATAAGAGAAGCATGTTTGTTCTTATTTTCATAGAGAAGGTCATCTAAAGGATGAATTCTATAAACTGAAGGGATATCCAGCTAATAAAGCATTCAAGAAGTGCACTTACTGTCAGAGACCAGGCCATCTCAAAGAAGAGTGTTTCAAGATCAAAAGGTTTCCAGAGTGGTGGCCAAAGAAACCAAGTCAGGGTCATAATGTAAACCAGGTGGATACTCCAATAGAAATGGAATTTGGGGAAGGTACTTTTATGCAGCAACAAGTTCAGAGAATTTGTAGTCCATGATTGTGGCAATACAAAAGGAAATAGACAGATTGAGCAGAGGGAAGGATATTACTGAGCCTGTTGCAGGACACTTGGTGAACATTGCACATTTTCATGATCTTGCAGGTAGCACCACTATATCTAAGCTTAGTTCTTTTGTTTCTGGTGGTTATTAGTCCTAGAGCTTGGGGAACTGATACAGAGGCAACAGGACATATGTGCAGTAGCCTTTCTTTGATGCATCATATTACATCATCAGAAAACTTTACACCTATTCTATTACCAGATGGCACTGTTAAATATGTTACACACTTTGGCGATGTGCAAATTTCAGAATCCTTTACTCTTACTTCATGTATGCATGTGCCAAGCTTTCAGTATAATCTGCTTTCAGTCAGAAAACTAGCTAAGAAATCAAATTTCTTCTTCCAATTCTATGTTAACTTTTGTCTGCTATAGGACCTTAGTACAAGAAGGGTCCTGGCAGCTAGCAAAGTCATCAAGGAGCTTTATATTCTGGATGAAAGTTCTTTTAAACCTCAAGCCATACATCAATCACAAGAATTCTATGCCTCTTATATGTTGCATAATAGATTTACCTGTAATAAATCCAATCAAAATGTATCTAACAATAGTGCCTGTGCTGCTGTTGTTTCAGCTAAACTTCGACATTCAAGATTAGGACATCCATCCTATTCAGTTTTAAATCATCTCGTAAATACTTGTGATCTTCCTTGCACCTCCATTGGTGTTGAGCAGAAAGATCTTGAGCAATGTAGAATTTGTCCACTTTGTAAACGATGCAGATCAGTTTTTCCACTGAGTTCTATAAAAATCCAAATTCTGTTTTGAGTTATTGCATCTTGATGTATGGGAACCTTACAAATATAAAAGTCTTACAGGTTGTCAACATTTTTTTACTATAGTTGATGATCACAGTAAGGCCACTTGGACAATCCTGTTTCAGTATAAATCAGAAGTTCCTTCTTTGATCACTCATTTCTTAAAGATGATAGAAAATCAATTTCAAGCCAAGGTTAAAGGCATTCATACTGATAATGGTACAGAATTTGTTAATACCACATGTCATTCTTTGTTTCAAAACCTTGGCATCATTCATCAAAAAACTTGTCCTTGCACACCACAACAGAATGGCGTAGCTGAGAGAAAACACAGACACTTATTATAGGTTGCAGGATCACTCCTCTTGCAGTCAATGTAGCCAAAACAATTCTGGGAGTAATCATTACTTACTGCTACTTTTCTCATCAACAGAATTCCTACACCATTGTTAGATTGGAAAACACCTTTTGAAGTATTCTACAATCAAAAACTAGTTTTTACTCATCTTTGTACATTTGGTTGTCAGGCTTATGCCATTAATAATGGACCAGGGAGACACAAGTTAGACACCAGGTCTTTCTCTGGCATATTTGTTGGTTATCCCCATACACATAAAGGTTACAAAAGTTACTGCCCTTCTTTGAAGAAAATTGTCATTTCCACGGATGTCTTGTTTTATGAAGATGTGTTTCCTTCAGTTTCTAATGAACATCATGACTGCATAATTACTCACGTTCCTTTTCCAGATGAAGAACCACCTATCTCTTCTCACTCTAATCCATTATCATATAATGAAGATCACTCAGAGTCTTCTTTTACTCCTCCTTTCTCATCTTCTCCCTCCAATGATCTTTCTCATTCTTCCTCTGATTCTGCCATTCCTTCATCTTCATATTCATCTGTTCCTACTTATTCACCACCACCATTAAGAGTTAGTAACATAATCAACAAAAACCACTCCACTTATAAGATTTTGAGACAAATTTTTCCTGTCTTGCACCTTATACTAGTGTTTTACCTTCTGATTTTAATACTTGTTTTTCTACATCATATAAGTCTTTTGTTGCCAATGTGTCTAATTCCTTAGAGCCTAGTACTTACAACCAGGCCAGAAATAATCTTAAATGGATAGATGCTATGCAACAAGAACTGCAAGCTTTAGAACACAATGATACTTGGGATTTGACTAAATTACCTGCAGGAAAGAAAAATGTAGGTTCTAAATGGGTATATAAAATAAAAAGACATGTTGATGGCTCAGTTGATAGGTATAAAGCACGTTTGGTGGCAAAGG
Organism: Oldenlandia corymbosa var. corymbosa; assembly: GCA_949775105.1. Taxonomy (NCBI): domain Eukaryota; kingdom Viridiplantae; phylum Streptophyta; class Magnoliopsida; order Gentianales; family Rubiaceae; genus Oldenlandia; species Oldenlandia corymbosa. The sequence goes on along the minus strand of OX459121.1, from coordinate 20,844,740 downwards.
GATATACTCAAGTTGAAGGTGAGGATTTCTGTGAAATTTTCTCTACCGTGGCCAAAGTTGTTACAGTTTGTTTGTTGTTTGCTATAGCTGCTTCCAAGTCCTGGACAATGCATCAATTAGATGTCAACAATGCTTTTCTACATGGCACTTTAGAGGAAGATGTTTATATGTTACCTCCTTTAGGGTATGAAAGAGCTCAACCAGGTTAAGTTTGTAAGCTAAAGAAGTCCTTATATGGCCTAAAGCAGGCCTCACGTCAGTGGAACTTAGAGTTTTCTTCCACATTGTCTTCCTATGGTTTCAATCAATTATACCATGATCCATGTCTTTTTATGCATATCACTCCTGAATTTCAGCTCTTTCTACTTGTCTATGTTGATGATGTTGTGATCACTGGCACTGATGAGCATCAAATTCAGAAAGTGAAAGACTTCTTACATGCCAAGTTTTCAATCAAGGACCTGGGCCATGCTAAGTACTTCCTAGGCATGGAAATAGCTCGTTCTACTTCAGGGATCTACATTTGTCAGAAGAAATACACCATGGATCTCCTCAGCTCAGCTGGTCTGTAGGATTTTCAGGCACCTGCTACCCTTTTTCCTCCTGGATTGAAGTTTCCTTCTGATGATCATGATTCTACTCCTCTATTCTCCAATCCAGCATCTTACAGGCGCCTTGTTGGGAAACTTTTGTATCTCAATTATACTCATCCAGATATTACACATGTTGTCCAAATGTTGAGCCAGTATGTTCAGAAGCCCAGAGAATCTCATTGGACCGTGGCTCTTCATGTCTTGAAGTATCTCTCTGGTACTTTGGGACGTGGTCTTTTCTACTCTTGTTCCTCTTCTTTATCACTCACTATTTTTAGCGATTCTGACTAGGGTGCTTGTAAACTAGTCGCCATTCTTTAATAGGCTATTGTGTCTTCTTAGGCACACACTTGGTTTCATGGAAGACCAAGAAGCAAAGCACCATCTCCTGCTTCTCTGCTGTAGCTGAGCATAGGGCAATGGCTGCTGCTACCAGAGAATTGCAATGGATCTCCTATGTTCTTCATGATGTTTAGATTCCAGTTGCATTTCATGTTCCTTTCTATTATGACAGTAAAGCTGCTTTGGAGATCACCGCCAATCCCGTCTTCCATGAATGCACCAAGCACATTGAAATTGATTGTCATGTTGTGCGGGATCAATATAAGAATGGTTTTCTTCTTACATTGCATGTTAACACCTCTGATCAAGTTGCTGATTTCTTCACCAAGGCGTTACCTGCTTCTTCTTTTCAGTATTTGCTGTCCAAGCTGAGCCTTTGGAATACTCAGCTTGAGGAGGGGGTGAAGAAGAATAATGTGACTTCAGCTGGAAACAACTCTTCTACATGTATGGAAGCTAAAACGATCTTGCTGGGTTTCGAACACAAGATCTTCTACTTGGTTGCTGATCAGGAAAGAAGCTGTCAGAAAGTTTCTAATTCGAGTCCTCAAGCTGTAAATAAGTAGTAGTTAAGGCGGTTACGTTTTAGATGAGTCGGTTCCGCATTTCTATATATATGTGTACATAGCAACACGATGAAAGCAGATTATTCAGATCAAAAATAAAATTCTTTGTTGTTTTTCATTAGTAAAAAGAGAGAAGGCTTTCTCGAAGGTTCTTGTTTTCCCGCTCTTTTAGTTCTTTCAATTCGTAGAATTTCTTGATGAATCTCGATCATTTTCTTCGGTTATGGATAATTCTCACTGTTGCTTGAGAAAGCAAGATTTCAATTCTCAACCTGATGCAGTTCCAGTGCAGCAAACTCAATATTAACCACAATTCCAAATTGCCTCCGTCTTATCCCCCAATAACACCCACTGGCGGCTATCTCCGATTCATCCAGTATACTAATACTAATCCGAGTTCTGTTCCAAATGATTCCCCTGTCTCTCAAAACTATCCTGAATCAATCCCACAAAATGATAATTCGAATCCTCTTCTATAGGGCCCATATCCTCCGTCAACTACTACTCCACCAACCTTGCCGAATTCCTATATGAAGTCAATATTCTTCAATATCCACCAACTGAAAGTTCTTCAGCCGCGATTAACTTGCCGGAGTCAACTAGTAGTTGCATCCAAGAAAAATCTCCACCCAATCCGGTGACAGAACCCGCAATTCCACAAGTACCTGAATCCCAAAGCTATTTCAACCTCCACAAATCAGGTTCCATGCCCTTAGAAATACGTCATATTTTCCACCTTGATCAGCCTCTCAAACTGCTACCTAAGCCCCCTTCTCATTACCAATACAATCAGTTCACTTGTGATGCTTGTCGCCAGAATGGGACTGGGTTTGTTTACAATTGCTCCAAGTGTTCGTTTGATCTTCATGTTGATTGTACTTCATTGCCCGAAACTGTTATTCGAAAGGATTATGAGCATCCTCTGAAGCTACTTTACTCTAATCCTTTTCGAAACACAGAGTTCATATTTATATGCAATGTGTGTGGAGCTTCGGTAGACGAGAATGCTTGGGTTTACTATTGTCGTGATTGTGATTTTGGAACGAATGTCGAATGCGCTTACGTTGAAGTTCAACGCGGAGCTGAGAATACTGAAGAAGGATCATTTCGTACTCTTGAGGAAGCCCAAGAAGCACTTCGAATAAGAGCGGAAATTAGGGAGTTTGCCCTTAATGACATTTGGGATGATAAAGTATACAAATACAGGTACTATTTACGGGGGGGAAAAATCCGATAATCACCCCGGTGAAAGGTTGTGTTTACAAAAAGCCAGCGAGAGTTCTAGCTTGGTTAAATTTGCCATTATTTTTTACCGAGTTTGTTTTATTTTTTGCGATGTAATTTCTGCAGTGCTTTTACCTTTTAAGCTTGGATGCGCCAAAAGGATTCCACATCCCATTGTAAGAATTTTTTTGGCTTAATCAACGTTGTGTGATATGTGTTTGTAAAAATAAAAAAATAAAAAAAAATTAAAATAATAAACATTTTTGTCCTATATATATTTCCGAATAATTTTTGTAGTCCATTGCCTTTGCATTGCATTTCGTTTAGTCACTTATTAATCTGGAATTGTTATAAAATATTTGATTTGATTTAATTGAATGTTCATAATTAACATGTATTATTCTATTTACAATCAAATAGATATAATTCTGTAATATTTATCGTTAATGATAGGTGATTGATATTCCACAGTTTGATCCTCTAATTCTTGTATAAATAGAGAGCTCATTCATGTTTCAAAAGGCATCTCAATACAAGTTCCTTATCTCTCTAAGCTCTTGTCTTCTCTCTCAATACAAGTTTTTTTTTTTTCCTTCTGTTTTTGTTTAAAAATCTAATTTTATTGAAATGCAGACAGAGATTAGGGAACTACTTCAAGGACCTTCGATGGTTTGAGTTATGCCTTTGTCATAGGCTTTCAAAACGTTTAATTTTTTATTATGTGATCGGTTGATCGCAATTCTTCGTACGGCTAGGACTCTGGGGTATCTAATCCAATGCATAAAACGTTTTTTTTTTTTCCTTTCTAATTTTAACCAAGTTTCAGGAGTTTATCGGAAGAAAAGAATGAAGTTTATCTTTTGATGAATCACAAAGAACACTAATTCGATATTCTTTCTCTCCTTTTTTTATAGATACTATCACTTCTTCTTCCTTTTTTGTTTTTTGGGCTAATCGATCTACTTGGTTTATGTTATTAGGACAGTCATTTGGGTTATGGAATGAAATTATACCAATGCAACTTTGTTTTTGGTGTTGCAGATTGGAAACTTTTGGAATTTTCATAACAATCTGATTTTTTTTTTCCTAACAGAATGACATAAGTTTTGAGATCAAAATTTGCCACTGAATCTAACCAAGGTGAAGTTCTAAAGTGAGTTCATTTTCTTTTTCTTTTTCCCCCCTTTTTTTTGGCTGTCAATTATGGTTATGTGTTATGAGATTACGGATATTGATAATTGACCTGATCATTGTTTCTTTTTTCTTTTTATTTTTAAATTTTTTTGGTTTTTGTTTGGTGGTATACAAGTTAACAATTCCGGACTTTTCAAGAACTCCATCATAGGTAGTAGTTATACTATAGTTTCATTGGCCATGGTCTTTTATGAATTTTATAAGTAGTCATTGGAAAGTATTTTGACATCAACTAAGTTCCTTTTTTTTTCTTTTTTTTTTCAACTGCACAAATTATCTCATCATTTTAATTTTTTTTTAATTTTATTAAACAAAATTTAACTTAATAATGATATAATGTCATATTAAATCAATTTTCAAAAAGATGCGGCCAAACATTGCTCGAGTTTAGAAGGAGTTGATTGTTGGGAAGAAACTTTTTAAGTACACTGATGTATCATGAACAACTTTTTCATGCAGACGAGAAAAGCAAAAAAGAGCATTGAAACCTGCAAGATTTACATCTTTAAGTTCCAAGACAATTTCATTCTAACATTTGTATCTCAAACAAGTCTATGGGCATCATGAACAACTTCTTCAAAGATATCTTTGAGAAGCTAGCTTGGGAAGCTTCTAGACTGGGGAGGTACAACAAGAAACCACCTTACTTTCAATAGAGTTTTGAAATTTGTACTACAACTCAATGTAAACTATTTTTTTAAGACTGAACAAGTATATTTAAAGGCACCTTTCTACGCAATCTCTCATGTATTTTTTGACAATCTTTATTTCACACCAATAATGTCGGATAAATTTCACAATCCGCTCAACGTGCGGGGCACCTACTAACAATTATATTATAATACAAAATATCACAGAAAATCTCATGTCATTATAAGAACAAATGTATAGAGTTTTATTTATTGGCAGAACGAAGGAAGAACAAGTTTAATAGAAAACAAAACTTATACAAGCGCTAATTGCGATATGAAAACATTAATGTAGTCCCTGCTTTTAAAATGCACCGCCTTACTTTGCGTACTAATCTGTAAAGAGTTTCTTTTATTAATCAACATTTTACAATAAAAGTGTCTTAACTCGGACCTCGTGTGGCAATGCCATGTGATCACATTTATTTTCACATCTTTACCAAAATCGAACCCATGTGACGCTGATATTATTTTCGCAGGGAATATAATATACATGTATCCATTGCAAATGGAGCTGTAAGAGTTATTATTGACAATTCTTTCAGTTTTGTATTAATAATGGATTAGATGAAAATGAGTCATTTAAATTCCGACGCTTCTTAATTTAGTGAAGTTGCCGGAAATCAATATATCAATGCACCAATGTATCTTGGGTCTTTACGAAAGAGAGAGAGAGAAACTAACTGTTTTAGTGTCGTTTTAATGTGGGTCTTTACGAAATGCCAGTACTAAATTTCTTGGGATAGAAGCTGTCCCTTGAAAATTAAGTATTTCTCTTATCTCAAAAGAAATACACTGAATTCAGATGTGTCATTTGATGTCTGGTGCAAACCTTGTGAACGCCCATGGTTATTTGGGGAATTAATATATTCTGATCTCAAGCTAGCATAAAATACATGCAGTTTAATAACTAATTGGAAGACTTTGCTATTTGAGTATGTAAGTCTACTCGTGAACACGGGATGACTTACAGTGTTTCTCATTTGACTAATTAGTTCACATTCATTGGAATCTTAACACGATTAATTGCAAATAATGGCGGTGGATTTGTCTATTGCAACTATGAGTAGACTTTCTAATTTGTTGTTTATGCTAACTTCCACAGAGAACATCAATCCAAATTTAGGAAGAGATTCTGCACTAATTATACATACACATACACACCCATCATTTTCTGTCATCCTCCTGAAATTCAAAAGTAAAAAACACAAACATTTAAACAGCTTCCCATAATTTCTAGGCAGAAGTGAGAGCTTGTTATTTGAAAGTAATGGAGAACAAGCACTTTAGCCATGTTCATGGCCTGGTTTATCACCAAACCCAACAAGGAGCCGACGTTCAATGTTCCGGCTGCAAATTTCCAGCTTCCGGCAACATTTACGCTTGCTGGCAATGCAGTTTTTTCCTTCACGAGCAATGCTTTCATGCAAGCCGATCACTAAAACATCCTTCCCACCCAACTCATCCGTTACACTTATCTCCATATCCAACTTATCCCACAAATTCTTTCTGTTGCGACTCTTGCAATCTTGTCGGAAATGGCTTTTGTTATTGCTGTTCTGAATGCGGATTTGACCTTCACATTCACTGTGCTTTAAAGTCCAATCCAGTTCCTCCATCCCTGCCTAAAAATGCTTCCCTTATTTCTCCCAACCCTGATTTTTCGAAACTAAATCTTGGAGAGAATCAAGATTATAATCCCCAACCTGCGATTCCGGTGCAACAAACTCAGAATATTAATCATATTGCTAACTTTCCTCCGCCTTATCCCCCACCGGCAATCGAAACAGGCGGCAACTATCAATCCAGCAACCATCATAGTAGTACTTACCCGAATCCTCTGCCACCAAATAACTCCCCTGTTTCCCAGAGCTATCCTGGATCAATCCCACAAAATCGTACCCCAAATCCTCCTCTAAACAGCCCATATCCTCCATCGGTTACCAGTCCAACAAATTTTCCTAATGGCTATCCAGAAGTCAATATTAAACCACATCCTACAACTGCGAGTTCTTCTGCCGGATCTACTTTTCCGGCAACAAGTATTACTAGCAGCCAAGAAAAATTGCCTCCCAATCCGGAGACAAGTGCTCCAAACGTGAAGGAGGTAAAACATTTCAGCCATCCACATCTTCTGAAGTACATTGAAATTGCAAGAAGTGATGAAAAAGTGTGTTCTGGCTGTGAGAACTATCTTGTTGGCTCAGCTTACACCTGCATTGAAACCGAATGCAACTTTAACCTTCATAAATCCTGTTTCGAATCGCCATTAGAAATTCGCCATAGTTCCCACCCAGATCATCCCCTCAAACTTCTTGCTAAGCCCCCTTCTCATTACTTCAACAATCAGTTCACTTGTGACGGTTGTCTTCTCAAGGGGGCAGCATTTGTCTACAATTGCACCAAGTGTTCATTTGACATTCACGTGAATTGTGTTTCGTTGCCCGAAAGCATTATCCGGCAAGAACATGAGCATCCCCTGAAGCTACTTTACTCTACTCCTGTTCTAAATAATGGTGTTTTTATATGCGGATGTATGTCGGGCTAAGATGAATCGAAATAATTGGGTGTATCATTGTCGTGAGTGTGATTTTGGCGCTCATCCGAGATGCCCTCCATTTGATTATCGGCAAGCAGCGCTTGAGATTGAAGGAGCTGCCATGGGTTATAGGTTAAAAGCTCGAGCAATGCAAACTTGCATTGATCTTATTGATGGAAGCCATACAACATACGAATACAAATACAAATACAAAAATGATTACATATAATCGCACTATAGAAAAAGTTAGTGACGCGATGCCTCTTTATCAAAATGATTATCCTGTTTAGTTTTACACGTTTACTAATCCAAATGGAACAAGTATTTTAATTGTATTGGAGCTTTATGTCTTTTGTAATGCATAATTTCTCTTGTTTCGGTATTCTAGTTTCTCTTTTTAAGTGGAATTGAGTTGATTGCACTGGAGCTTTGATGGATGTTTGAGCGTTGAAGGGATTAGCAGACAATTTTCATCCAGTTATGAATTTCAAACTGTTAGACAATTTCTCTTTTTCTTTTTTTCTTGTTTTCTCAAATCGAGATAATAGATTGTCCTTGGTTTATGAAATGAAATGACCATTAATGTAGTCCCATACCTTTCAAAAGGCTTCTCGTTAATTAGTCATTTCTTGATTGAAATTATCATGAAATAATGCCATTTACAAATAGACATTTAAAATCGAGCTACGGGTTGGGGCGAAGAAATTGGATCTAAGGAGACAACGATACCAAATTTGCCACAGGGAGGTCATTCTTTCTCAAGTACATTTTTGGCTGAACAATTCATTTCTTTTTTGAGGCACACAAAAAATCGTAATTGCAAGTAACTTTATATTAATATATATATATATATATATATTTTAAAAAAAATCACTCAGTTGACCCTACTCAAATGTGGGTAAAACCCCCTTACAACCCGTGGTAGTAATCGAACCCTGATTTATTATCAGGAAGGACATTAACCTAACCACTGAACTGTTATTCAATTCCCACTTTATATTAATATTCACTTGACTTGGAACAGTACTTATGGATTTTCAGACTGCAACACGATATTTGTTAAATAGAGTCATCGCCATCTACAATCAGTTGATCTGCTATTAAAGTAACACTTTCAAATTCATATCTGCTCCCCCTATCTATGGGATTTTAAAAAAAATTCAAATTAAAATAAATAAATACAGACTTCAAAATCAATTCTTATTGGGTTCATGCTCATCAATCATCCATGTGATTTTTCCTAATCGTAATTATCATGAAATAATATGCCTTCTACTTAATTATATGACATCTAAAATTTTCTACAAAAGACGGTTTCGGTTTCAGCTTGGCAAAGCTCAAGATCGAAAGTACATGGTGCTATGCTTGGCTTATATCGTTAATGTCTTATACTCCCTCCGTCCCAAAATTATTATTTAGTTTGGATTTTCATTTCTAGTATAAATTATACTAAAAGTGAAAATTCAAAGTGTACAATAATTATAAGACGGAGGGAGTATCAATTACGGTGCGGACAGGATATATTAATGATACTACTATTTTATTTCTAAAAAAATATGACTTCAAAGTTAATCCTTTAGGCAAGATAAAATGAACTACGATCATTTTGTGGTTCCCTGTTAAAACCCCTTTTGAACTTACAAAACAAGTGAAAGACACTTGTCCCATATTGGAGTTGGGAAGCCTACTTGATCAACATATATACCTCATATGTTACTTTCCTCATTTCTAATTGATTTTGAGGTGGAACGACCTTTGGGCTATGAGCCTTCAAGATGGTATTAGATTAGGTTTTAATCCGGAGAATTTGTGGGTGGACTTTAACCGACCCGGCCTATTTTCCGAGACAAAATAAAAAACCCAAAATGGGTCTTCAAACAAACTAAAAATCTTGAAATCGGCCTTCAAACAAACCAAAAACCCGAAATAGGCCTTTAAAACAAACCAAAGCCGAAATGGGCCTTAAAAACAAAAAGAAATTCAATAGTTTAAAGGGGCCTTGTCCAATCCCTTTGGGCTTGAGAGGGAGGTGTAAAAATCCCTTTGAACTTACAAAATAAGTGAAAAACACTTGTCTCACATTGCCAATTAATTTTGAGGTGGAAATATAAATGGACTTATATGGGTCTTCAAGATACAGAGAGAGAACAAAAAAGGCACTGATTTTAATATCAAATGAATTAGTTTTTTAAATTACATAAATATTTCAGAGGAACCGCGTCAAATCTTGAGATTGGCATTGACTTGGTATGATAGAGAATAGAATTCTCAGTCATTTTCTATAGTCTGAACTCTAAGGGACAAAACAAACAGATCCATATCTATCAAATTGAGATAATTAGTGTGATCGATGTGTCCCTTGACATTTAAAGAAATTATTAGACACTATATTAATGTAATTACCATTGTAATTATTAATAGTCTAGGGTTTCTGTAACATTTGTATGAAAGCACATACAGGATCAATGAAAAAACTAATCCTTTCGGCCAACTTCTATATGGTATCAGAGCGGGCTCGGTTTGTGGTGATTTTAAGCTCAGGATGTTATTCCGTAGCTCAATTTAAGTCCGCAGCGTTATTCCGCGGCCCGTGATGTTATGCCACCATTTATTTCTTGACTCTGTTGATTTAGTACAAGCCCAACAGGGGGAGTGTTGAAGTATTTATCCCACATTGGTGTCTGGAGATACTTTGTATCAGTATATAATCTTCATGGGCTACTCCCTATTACCAATTGATTTTGAGGTGGAACCCCATGAGCTTCTATATGGTATCAGAGAGCTAGTTTTTTATTTTTAAAAAAAACCCTAATTCATTTTGTTTTCTCTCAGCCGCCGATCAACTTTTCCGGCCTTTTCTTGCTGTTTTCCTGTGATTTTTCGCTGCTAACTTGACAACATGGGCGACAAAACCCCAGTCACCTCACTTGTTACTGAGGAAACAGATTCTTCCTGAGGCCAAAACTCCAGCCAAATAGTTTTGACTATGGATACCAAATCGCCATTTTATGTTCATCCGGCGGATCAACCCAGCCATCAATTTGTTACCACCCCGCTTGCTAAGAACGGGGATAACTACTTTACCTGGAGAAACAATCTTTTGACTGCCCTTCAATCCGAAAACAAGGCGGTTTTGCGGATGGCAGTACCAAACGTCCTGACGTGAAATCTGGCGACTACCAGCAATGGATCCAATGTAATGCACAGAACAAGTCGTGGCTGATGAACTCCCTCTGTAAAGGGTTGCAGATAGCCGCCGCCCACACTGAAAGAGCCATCGAAATATGGAGTGATTTGGAGGAGCGATTCACTCAGGTTTGGCTGCCAGAGCTTACGAATTGAAGCGGTCTGTCGCTTTGCTGCAGGAGGAACGAATGCAGATGCCGATCTATTATGGAAAGCTCAAGGGGATCTCGAACGAATTGCAGAATCTGAGGCCTCCTCCCAGGTGCTGTTGCACCGGATGTACTTCCAATGCTAGTGATCGCCTCAAATCCATGCAAGAAGAGGAGAGATATTTGACTTTTTAATGGGTTTAGATGATACTTACAAGACGAATACAACAAAAATGGACTATTAATAACTTTATAGTGTGACACTTTTTCTAAAATGTGTCTCATTATATGTGTATTAGGACATTTGCTAAAATGTGTCTTATTAAAAATGAAAAAGTGTATGCATATTATGAAACACTATCATAAGTGTACTATGTGGGGTTGCTTGTGAACTATTACCCTACTTAATGGGTCACTTTAAAATGTCTTAATAAGTGACAATCTAATAATACACTTTCAAATGTTTTATGACTTATTGTGACACGATTATAGGAGACACTATTTAGAGTGTCCCACGCAATGTGAATCACATGTGTCCTATTACACCACTTATTGAGACACAAAAAAGTGTCTAAACTACTCATTTTTATTGTAGTGCTATTAGGTCTCAGATTCTCAGCATGGAGCCCTTGCCAACGTTGGGGAAGGCTTTTTCCATGGTGGCGTCCGATGAAAAGCAACGAAGCATTGTTGATTCTTGACTCCCAGCTGTTGAAGCGGCAAGCTTGATGGCGAAGTTGACTGTTGCTGCTGCTGGACGTCGGGACAATTGGAATTAGCCTGGCGATGGAACCAGATTTTGCACTCATCACAAAAAAGTAATTACAACAAGGAAGCTTGTTTCGAACTTGTTGGATACCCAGCTGGATGGAGACAGCCGCGACAGAAATCAGCAGCCGCAAAGCCAGTCAACACTGAGGTGGATCCTTTTGTGTTTGTTGCTGTTAGTGAGCAAGGTGTGCCAGCTGCAACCCTTTCTCAAGCGCAGGTCTAGCAGCTGATCACACTTCTTGGAGGTCCACAGTCAGCTTCTTCGGCCAATACTTCCGGCCAGGTTTCTGGTGAGGCCGATCCTTGGGATGCCGATTCCGGTGCCATACACCATGCCTCAAATGACATTCGGTTGATGACTGATTTATTGCCTTGTGATAGTAGCTATATTCATATTTCAAATGGTGTTCGTGTGCCTGTCTGGGCCATTGGGACGATTAAATTAGATAAAAATTTGATTCAAGATGTTTTAGGAGTGCCAAATTTTCAATTTAATTTATTATCCGTCAATAAATTGACGAGAGACTTGAATTGTTTTTTTACAATTGGGCCTGATTTTTGCTTCATACAGGACTTAGCCTCAAGGAAGCAGATTGGAGTGGGTAGGATGCGCAAGGGCCTCTACTATTTGGAACCAATGAGGGGTGGCGATGGGAAGCAAGTGAAGCGAGTGTTGGTTATCCGAAAGAGCAATACAACATCTTTGTGGCATCAATGCTTGGGACATTTGCCGATAAGCCGTCTTTCTTTGGCGCCAAATATTTCAGTTGATTTTAATTCCTCTAGTGGTTTTGTATGTTATGAATGTTGTAGAGAAAAACACACTAGATTGCCATTTCCTTTACATCAGAATAAATCGTTTAATGTTTTTGATTTGATACATTGTGATGTTTGGGGTCCTTATCAAACACCATCAAAATCTGGAGAAAATATTTTCTTACAATTGTGGATGATTGTAGTAGGGTCACTTGGGTCTTTCTCATGCGACAAAAATCGGAAACTAAGCGATATTTGCTAATGTTTTTCAATTGGGTGCATACTCAGTTTAAAACTAAGGTCCAAGTATTTCGAACAGATAATGGCCTTGAATTTAGTCATACTACTCTATTGACTCATTTCTTTGATAATGGCATTGAAAGACAAACCAGTTTTCCATATACTCCTTAACAAAACGGGATAGTAAAATGAAAACATCGTCATATGCTTGAAGTGGCAAGAGCCCTACGCTTTCAAGGAAAATTACCAATTAGTTTTTTGGGAGAATGTGTCCTTACTGCTACTTATTTGATTAATCACATGCCTCTATCTGTGTTGAATAATCGGACACCTATGAGATTTTGTTTGGATGTAAACCTTCTTATGGTCATCTACGTAGTTTTGGATGCATGTGTTATGCACATGTTCTGTCTCAAACTCGAGATAAATTTGCATCTAGGAGTCATCCTTGTGTGTTTGTTGGTTATCCACATGGTCAAAAGGATTACAAGGTTTATGACTTAGATCGTAAGGTGATTTATACGTCCAGAGATGTTCAGTTTTTTGAGGATATTTTTCCTTATGCAATGATGTCTAAGTCGGCAGAAACAATTCTGGGACATGGCCATTCCCATTCATTACTAGATTATACTTTGGATCATTTTCCTGTTTCAGATAAAGCAGATATTTCCACGACTCCTGATCACTCAGAGTAGAATTTATCATAATCAGACTCTCCACCCTCTTCTGACAGTTCTACATCTGATGATTTGACCTCTCCACTCCCATCTACATCTTCTGTGATACCGCCACTTCCAGACAGACAAGTCCGCCAAGTCTCCCGACATCTCTCTGGTTATGATTACACATTGCCACCCTCATTGCTTCCTACTACTCAAATGCCATCCTCCTCCACTCCATCAGCTAACTCGACGGTATATCCTCTCTCTCAGACTTTGTGTCTGGGAATGATTCAGCCAAGATTGCGAAACTTAAGGGATATCTACATGGTGAGTTTCACATTAAAGATCTTGGTCTACTTAAGTATTTCTTGGGCACTAAAGGTGCACGATCTTCTTCTAGCATTGCTCTTAGCAAGTGCAAATATGCTCTAGATATTCTCGCAGAGTGTGGTCTTACAGGTTGTCGACCTTGTTTTACTCCAATGGAGCAACAACATCGACTAGATCCTGATTCTGGGGAACTTCATGATGATCCTGGACAATATCGACGTATTGTTGGTCGCCTTCTATATTTGACGATCACACGTCCTGACATCAGTTACGCTGTCCATATTCTTAGTCAGTTCATGCAGCAACCACGACAGCCTCATTATGATGTTGCGATTTGAATGTTGCGTTATCTGAAGAATGCACCTGGTCAATACATTTTTCTTCCTTCTGATAATTCTTTGTGGTTACGAGCATATTCTGATACAGATTGGGCAGGCTGCCCAACTACTCGACGATCTACTGTAGGTTTCATGGTGTTTCTAGGATCTTTCCCGATTTCTTAGCGGTCTACGGTTTTGCTCTGAATTGCAAGTGTCATTCACTGATCTTGTTCCTCTCTACTGTGACAATCAAGCAGCAATCCATATTACTGCTAATCCCGTGTTTCATAAGCGCACAAAACACATAGAGATCAATTGTCATTTTGTTCGACAATATTTTCAGTCCAATCTTTTGATCCCTCACTTTATTTCTTCTCAAAACCAATTGGCGGATTTTTTCACTAAAGCTTTGGACCGTGATCAGGTTCATACGTTGTTGAGCAAGTTGGGCATAGTAAATTTATATGCTCCAACTTGAGGGGTAAAGAAATTACTAGACAGTATACTAATGTAATAACCATTGTAATTATTAATAGTTTAGGATTTCTGTAATATTTGTATAAAACACATACAGGACCGATGTGGCCAGCTTCTTTAACATTTTCGCAGGAAACTTGATACTTTCTTATACTTGAAGACTTGAAGTAAATAGAGTCCTTTATGTTTGTAAAGATATATATTATTACTTTTCATTATTTTTATTGCTAACCTGAATCCTTTGGTAAATAAAATGAGTCATTTAGAGAACACTGATGGAGTTTAGGAGCTCCTTGCTACGCTGGATTGTACACAAGAATTAAAAAATGACATCATGACAAGCACGTACACATGTAGCTAAGCCGCACATAATCTTGGAATATTGGAAATACAGCTTGAAATATTGGAAACATTTACTTCTGATCATTTTCGCTTAGTTTATAGTTACATGTGGAATTTAGTATTATCTCATGTTTTATTACCAAAGTACTCCCTCCGGTACTAAGGCATTTTGATTTGTCATAAGTTTCATCTAGTATATATTTTTCCAATTAAGAAAAAAATTAAAAATACATTTTCTCATTCATTATATTTTCCTAATCATTAATAAACACTTTTAAAAAAAAATTTCTTAACCCAAAAAATGCACTAGGTGAAATCTATGATAAATCAAAATATCTTATAATAAGAACCGGAAGGAGTATTACTTGTTTGTTTGATTCCACGAGTAATATTTGTTCATTTAGTTAATTTTTTTCGGGCGTTTCTTGTGTAGTTTGCCCCAACGTAAGTGCATTATTTGCAAATCTAATTCTATTTTAAAATTGCTGCTGCCATTAAAGAACAAATGATCCAAAGTCAATTGTGGGACAAAGTAAAGGGAATTTGTGATAATATTGTGGTTCCCGACAAAACAAAAATGTACTTCTTGTTTTCACATTTTTTTAATTGAAGTTTTATATTTTATTTTTTGTCTATTGTTAGAAAAAGTCCCTATGACTTGGATAACAACCACAGGATTTTCGAAAAAGGATAACAACACAGAGAGTAGACTTTGCTTTTTTTTTTTCTTTTTCTTTTTTCTCAATATACACCACCTCCCAGAACTTTGAAACCAATTTTGAGATCACCACATGGTTCTTTCACTATTTAATCTGGTGAATTTGTCATTTACCTTTTATATGTGTAGTAATCGATCGTTCATCAAGCCATTTATTTGCTAATTAGTTGAATGGGAGGGTGATATTAGAAAATCATCATTCCAGCGTTAAATACGAATTGTTGGCTTTAAAATTTCCGTAATGATTTGAACAAATTGAGATGATGGCCCTGATCCGAAAACCAAATATCAAGTTAATTTGCGAGAAGACCATAGTTAAAGAGAATGATAAACTACGAATATGATGAACATAAGTATGCACACCCGCTTAAAATAATGCTCGTGTTTATCATCTATACTAAAATAACTAATATTTCTAACGAAATAAGTGTTCTGTTTAAAATTTATTTTTAATTTAATTACAATCATTTTGGAGCTCAAACTAAAAATGAAAATTCAACTTAGATAATGATTGTGAGAGGAGAAAGTAAGAAAAATAAGATAATAATTATTTTAGGAAAAAAGTATAAACTGTATAATAGTTTGCAAGTTACAACTTGGACAGAAACCGGAGGACATGTATTCCACAATGACTAAAAGTCAACTAGCTTTGCCTACAATTACATTTAGAAATTAGAACAAGCTTTTTTGCACCAATATATTTATCCTCCTTAAAAATCAAGAACAACCAACTAACAGAAACCAATCTCTTCTTCTTCTTCTTCTTCTTCTTCTTAAGTTATGCAGAACAAACATTTTAGCCATGTTCACGCCCTGGTTCATCACCAAATCCCCCAAGATGAGGAAACTCAATGTTCCGGCTGCAAACTTCCGGCGTCCGGCAAAGCCTATGCTTGTTTGGAATGCAACTATTTCCTTCACGACCAATGCTTTCAGGCAAGACGATCTTTAAGACACTCTTCCCACCCTTCTCATCCTTTGATGTTATCTTCATGTCCAACTTATCCCACCAATTCCTTCAATTGCAACATTTGCAATCTCGTCGGAAATGGCTTTTCTTATTGCTGTTCTGAATGCGAATTCGACCTTCACGTCCACTGTGCTTTAAAACCCAATCCAACTCCTCCTAATTATTCCATGCCTCAAAATCCCCCCTTTGTTTCTCCTTACCCCGATTATTCGAATTTTAATCCTGGAGTAAGGCCAGGTTTCAATCCTCCACCGTCATCAATTCCGGCCCAACAAGCTCAAAACTTTAATCCTAATAATGCCAACTTTCCTTCGATTTATGATATTCAGGAAGCTAACCGAGCAGCTGAGGCAGTTGATGCCGCTTATGCCCGAGCTCGTCTACAAGCTAGAGGCAGACTGAATGCGCTCAATTTGATATAGAAAATGTGAAATACTTCCATTAAGACATATTCATATACCTCTGAGATTGAGCTGGTTTGGTTTTATCAAGATATTGTAAAGGTCGTTTATTTTGAAACGTAGCTCCACATGGTGTTTTATCTATATATGTGTAATAAGAATTTTAAAGTGTGCTCAATTTGGCCATTTTTTTGTTTCCTTGTTTACTTTGAGCAGATGTATTCTTCTTCCTTTACATATTTGGATGGAAATAATGTTTGTGTCTCGTACCTTTTATGGTTACATTGCGATAGTCACTCACCACAAGGAGTAACTTAAAAGTTTTGAAGTTAATTACTGTTGAATTTTTTGGTCTCTTTTCTTTTCTTTTTTCTCTAACATTATTTAGTTACACATTTGATTTTAACTAAAAAAGGGGATCACGGCTGACCAAGAACTTGATAGATTAAACTTGATCTATCAAATCGTTGGTTAGCCCAAGGCTGTTAAACATCTAGCAGTACCAGAAAAAGAACATATGCAATAAGACTTCTGTTATTGTTAAAACAAATACTATCTCCATTTTTTTTATTAATCGCATTAGGCTGAATTCAAACCAAAAAAAAAAAAAAAAATTATCTGCCGCACTCCATTTCCAGTGTAGCATTAAATACAATTGTTTCAATATTACTATTATCTTTCCCTTTTGTCAATACATATATTAATGTCAACTACATATTCTTTTACTTCAATTTTAAATTCTTTTTCAGAGACATGTGTCATTCAATTAGCTCATTAATAAGTTTTCTGAACACGTGTCAACTTCTTATAGGTTTATTTATTTACTGAAATTTATAAAAATAAAGTGGTTATATTTGTTAAATTTACTTAATCCCATTGGTTAATTCCTGTAGACCAATTATAATCAAAATTGGTCGTACAAAATGATCGGCAAAATATATCCGAAATCTCTGGACAAAGCATAGACGGCTACTACGACTAAATTTTTGAGAGACGATGAATTTATGTTCCAAAAAGGATAATCTCCATAATTCCCTTATCTTCATAAACTGATGCCTTTCATTAGGATAATTTCCATAATTCCCTTAACTAATTGATAATTTCCTTCAATTTGAATGTGATTCTTATCACATTTCTAAAACATCCCCGAGTCAAAATCGTCATACTTCCCCGGATGAAAACATTATACTTCCCCCCTTCCCTTAAGCAAACACCTTAATTGAAGATAACTTTTCCCAAACTCACAATCAAAGGTTGAATGTGATCTTTATCTTACTGGTGGCTAAAAGCATGAAACCCTTATATTACAAAAGGCTTTTGTTTCTTTGAATATATATCCCATATGTGCAGATAATATATCAAACACACAAATAGACTCAAAATCATACATGAAATCACACACGATATCCCTAAGCACCAATAATTTTTATTTTTCCCTTGATTTCCATACCGTCAATGTCAATAATGCTCAACCTGTTAGCCAATTGAACGGCACAATTGGATGCGGATGGATGATTAACATGAAATTGTGCCGGGTATGAGACCAGCCGGCGTGGAACAACCATGACCAGGTCGAACAACGGGAAATGCTTCTTATGGACAACAAGGTATCTTTACAAAATACTATGCCTGATAGTGAATATTTTTTATGGTTTAGATAATGATGAATTGCTCCGCCGATGGAATCATTGATTGTTTGCGTGAGTTTATAATTTTTTAAATTGTGATCATCCGACTTATTGATTACTGAAATAGGGAGATCAAATCGTGAATGATGACACAACGAATCATGTGGAAATTTGTAGGGAGTGAATGATTTGGATGAAAGTGAACTATAAAAGGGAAATCTTTAAGTGGATTTTCATTATTAAAGCAAAAGCTATAATAATTACATTGACATTAAGTGTATCTTTTCATTGGTTTTAATTGGTGGATTTGAATTGCAGCAATTATCGTTCTTAGATTCTGAAACGACTCTTGTGATCTATATATACAAAAATCGCCACATGTTTATTGGTTACTTCCTTTTCTTGGATTTTGCACGATTGGTCCAATTGGACATTTTCAATTTCTACCCAAAAGTTTCCCAATTTGCACTAATTTGACCTTTTTTTTCATTTTGTAATTCAGCCCCTGGATTATCACAAGTCAGTAAATTAACCTATAAATATAAAATCCTAATCTAATTGACCTAAAAGTGAAGCATAAAGAGGTAAAATGAGTGCTTAAAAACATAGTATGATTTGCACTCATCACTTATCACCTAATTGATCTGCGCTCTGGATTTTTGTTGCTATTGATAGCCAGATTGCTATTATTCTTGATGTATTGCCGGCTGTTCATCTCTGTATCTTGCCGATTGTTTGTCAGAATTTTCTTCCAATTTTTTCCATTTGTTGCTTCTTGCCCATTGTTGCATTCAAGCACAAAGGTTTATTTTAATTTGGGGTTTGATACTATCATTTTCGTGTTAAATGATTCCAGCTGGCTTAATGCTTGATTCGTTGCAAATGCTTGGAGGATAGGAAAGATTGGATGGAGATAAAATCTTCCATGTGTACGGAAATCAAATGTGCCATGCACAACATTGATCTGTTGATACATTGCAAAGGCTAGGAGGATAGATATGTACCAACGTGGATGAAAATTTAGAAAATCAAGTGTACAGAAAATTTGTGCTTCTTTAGTGAGTAGAAATTAGTTTCTTATTACTTTGTAAATAATATGAAATTTTTTTTTTTGCACTGTGCTCATTAAGTTGGTTAGAATAATATGAATGTACTCATCATCTTATAAATCCTTTAGTCTGTGAATCATGAAATGTATGATTTTTTATCCTGCCTTTTCTCCATTGATTCTAATAAAAGAAATCTCTTCAAAAAATTATCAATCAAGTTCTAATATTAAGATAGCAATAGCTTTTTGAAAAAAAATATACTAACTAAGATAAATGTAAAATCATTTGTGAAAGTAATTGCAATATTTATTCTATTACTTGGATTTCTCTCGTGGCTAAATTTGTTTGAAATTCAGAATTCATCTAAAAAAAATTTAATTATGATTTGTAGTACCTTTGTCCGTTGGTCAATGATTTATTAAATTTAATGATGCAGTTTTGTAGTTAAAAGGATAATAAAGAAAGATGATAAAGATCAATGCTAATATTGGATTTCAGAATTTCAAAAATTTAATGATGCATTTTGTGTAGCTAAAAGGATAATAAAGAAAGATGATAAGAGCAATGGTAATATTGCATTTCAGAATTTCAAAGTATCATCTAGAGGTTGGAGTTGCGGTGTAATTTTGAATGAATCAACAAGCAAGATGGAGATATCTCAGTGTGGTAAAACAGTATGAATGAAATACTGATTAAGGTACTAGAAAGTGGATAAGTGCTAAGTTGATTTTAGAAGTTGTTTCAAACCTACTTGCTGAAAACAAGTAATTGTGATGGGATCAATTATTAGTATTCTGATCCAAGTGATTAAAATCCTTTCAAAGTTTGTCTCTTTTTTTGGGTATATTACGCACCCGATGTCTAAAGTCATTGCTCTGATTAATCCGGATTCGAGGCAGGTAGGTCCCTTTCGGGAGGCAAAGCTCTCCCAACAAGTATTTTAATCACTGTTGTATGTCTATTCCCGAGTTTCAAAGTTTGTCTCTGCTGATTTGCGTTGTTAACTCTTTTTGGCACCAAATAAAATCACTTTACTACACCTACGCAATTTATATTTATATGTTGCCAATGAACTCAAGTAAGGTTATTTACTATACTAGATTAAAATTATGCATAAAAATATATTCATCTGTTCCAAAAAAATATTCCATATTTACGATAAAAAGACTTATAATGATCATAGTTGATTAACTAATGAGTTAAAAAGATGTATATAGCCAATACCTATTTAAAAACATGTATATAGCCAATACCTAAACATAGGTGAATTTTTCACTGCAGCCTACTAGACATTTTTGAATTAGAATTCTCATTATATATAATGTAATTTTATTTAATTATATATAATATAATTTTATTTAATTTTGTTAAGTACTTATCTCTAATAATAAGTTTAATTTTTTCTTTGAACAGATTAAACAAATACAGCTTGAGTATAAAATTATTTTACTCTATGAACATTGAAATATAAGATCGACAAATGTATCAAATTAATTCTCAAACTTGCATCCATGTTTCAATAAATGCCCTTTAAAACTTATCAAAATATTTGTTTGAAATTAAAAAATAAATAAAATCAATTGTTAAGTTTGCAGAGACTATATATCTTTATAATTTAAAAGCGAACTTATGAAATTTTCATGACAATCTGGTGACATTTTGAACTTAAACATAATAACATTTTAGTTCCCTGATTTTTATTTTGTTTCATTTAATAGGAAAGTTTTGTGCATTTTTTCTTAAAATTGACTTAATTTATTTAAACAATAAAATCATAAAAACTAAATCATGTCGCTCAACGTGCGGGTATAGTACTAGTTAAGGGCAAGAAATGTATTATTTTAAAAATTAAATTATCAATCATTCATTTCTTAATACTTGTGCAAAGTGTTAGCATCCAAAACAATCTATTGGGTTTCTTCTAAACTAACCCCTCTCAAGTCAAAGATAATTTTTTCCGTTTACCACCCCCTTTCTCGCTCTTCCAATCTCGATTTTAAGTCAAAATTATTGTCTTATATGGTTATAAAGGGTAGCTTATAAAATTAAATTCTAATTGATTTAACGAAGAGAAATGGAAGATTATGAACAAAAATGCTTCACTATGTCATTTAACTTGTATTCCTACTGAAAATTGTAGTATGGAAAAAATGCTTGTAATCCCACTTAAATTCATAATCAAAAACTCATTATTAACTTGTAATCCAACTGAAACTCGTAGTATGGATTAAACATGTCATTGAAATCAATCAAATTCGTAGGTCCTCTATCATGAACAAAAATTAAAATGATTGCTGAAGAGCATTTGTGCCAATTTAACTGTTTGAGTCAAAATTATATTTGAAAGCGAGTCAAAATTGTACTTGACTCAAACTAATTTCAGACCAATGTGTGAAATTCTCAAAGAGCAGTGTTCTAACGTTACACTCGTCACAAAACGTCAATACCTTCAAGGTAAAGTAGATGCAACCGAAAATTGTCTTATTAATTGAATATTAAAAGAACTCTAAAAACATGAACAAAACTGCCGAAAAAGGTCTGTCTTTGTTTGATTTGTGATAACGTCTAGGCTGTCAATAGCCTGAAACTATGAAAAATTTGTGCTAATCAATAAAATTTGTAAAAGAAATGCAAGAAAACTTAAAGAAAATAAATGGCAGAAAAGCTATAAAGAAAACTGGAGCTTGATTTTTGTCTGATGAATTGTGTGTGTTTATCATCTTCTCTTTGTTGCTTATATACACCTTTTCCACCAAGCCTAGTCATAGCGCAACCAAAGTTGAACATGATAAGTGTTCCTGTTGCAATAGAAGTCCTTCTCCGACTCGGATTTGTTGCATTGATGACTCCTTCTCCATTTCGAATGATGACTCCTTTTCCGATTTGAATTATCACCTGCCGCCTTATCCTCTAATGTGCCTATTCTTGTGGATTTAAAATTATTTTGCCGGCCTAGCTATTTGTTGCAATCGGCCCAACTCGTGCGGACCAGATTTGTCAAAATCGGTCCAATACTGACTTGCCTGATCACCAATTATCTCTCCATTAGAAGTTCTCTGGGCAAATTATCTGGTACACCCGGGGATACCCTGTCCCCCCAAGCGCGTGTACCTTACTCTCTTACAATAGCGTTAGTCCGCTATTATAATTTAGCTTTATTTTTCTTTTTTTTTAAACACGGGGTTATATAAAAAACCGAATTCATTCAAATTTGGAAAACTTTGTGATAGAGTATTATTGATGGGCAATGGCCGGCAGCGATCGAGGCGTTGAGGCGGCAATGGGAGTCGATGATCGAGGCGTTGAGGTGGACACAGCCGGCGGCGATCGAGTCGTTGAGATGGCGACGGCGTTCAGCGATCAAGGAAAGGCTCTGATTCCACCAGAGTGGCGAAACGGTAATTGGATCGACCATATGCTGAGTTCAGATCGAGTGATGAGTTATGTCGTTGATGATTCCGGCTTGATGAATGCGGAATGTAGTGGTAGCAAATCCATCGAACAATCTTACTGTACCAGCAAATCAACACAAGGCCACAGTTCTATTGTAGATCAGCTGGAATCAGGTTTGTGTAGGTTTCGGAGTGTACTGTAATCAATCAAGTTTTTTCATAGTTCTGTTTTTGTTAATGTTGTATGAAGTGGATAAGCAGTCATGCTGTGTTGGATATCCAACATGTTTGTACTGGATATCCAAGTTATTTGTGCTGGATATCGAGCTTATGTGTACTGGTTATCCAACGGATTTACTTGCGTATCCAAATTTTATTGGCTGGATATCCAACTGATTTGTACTAGATATCCATCATTTTTGAATTTTTTGTTTTTCTGTTTGTCTCGTTTTTTGTAAAAGATAACCATATCAATGAGTTGGGGAATGATGTGATGCTGGATGATGTTTTGCGCATGGAAGTTATATTTGCTCTAAAGGGTAGGTTTTCTAACTTGTTTATATGTGTTTAAATTTTTTATTGATTTGTTTATCCATTGTGTTAATACTGATTATCCGACTGCATGGTAATGGTTATCCAACCATCTCTTTTGTTTTTCTCAGAATGTGGAGAAGATAATAGCGACAATGAATTGGGAGTTGATAATGTGATGGTGGAGGAGGATGCCTTGCACAAGGAAAGTTCATCTGTGACGAAGAATAATGATTTGGCTGTTTTTACTTTTGTTGGCAAGACTGCAAGAAGTGAGAAAGAAGCTCATGATTTGTATAATGATCATGCCCGATTGATTGGTTTTAGTGTGAGAGTGGGAAAACAGAAATTTAGAGGTAAAACTGATAAAGTTAGGATGAAGAAATTCTGTTGTAACCGCGAAGGATACAAGAGATCCGGTGGAAATGGTGATGTGTGCCATGAGAGGATTAATTTTCGGTGTGGGTGTCCAGCTTGTATCTATTTTACTATTGACAAAGATGGCTTGTGGACCAGTACAAAGCATCTGGTTGATCACAATCATGATCTTGTGCCGAATGAAATGATTGGACTTCTTCGATCTCAACGTGAAGTAGATGAAAATGATATGAAGATAATCAGAGACATGACAAGGAGTGGCATCCCTTTGGTTGATGCATATAAGTTTGTGGCAAAATTTCACGGGAGAAGTCCGAACATGAAGTATACTTTGAGAGATGCCTACAATTATGAGCATCCTGGTGTTGGATTTGAAGGTGGCAATTGTAATCAGCTCATGAAGATTTTTTGGGACAGGAAGGAAACTGAAGAAGATTTCTTCTTTGATTTTGACTGTGATGAGCAGGGTAGGCTGTGTATTTTCTTCTGGAGGGATGGCAGAATGCGAAAGGATTATGATTTGTTTGGTGACTTGCTGTGTTTGATACAACGTATCGAACAAACAGATATGGAATGATCTGTGCTCCGTTTGTGGGTATTGATAATCATAACAAGAATGTCATGTTTGGTTGTGGTTTTGTGTTAAACGAGAAAGAACCCTTTTTTGATTGGTTGTTCAAGCAGTTTTTGAAATCAATGGGAGATAAGTAGGCACAAACCATAATGACAGATCAAGCACCTTCCATTGCTGCAAGTATTCAGACATATTTTCCAAGTTCTCGGCATCGTCTCTGTGTATGGCACATAGGTGAAAATTCAAGAAAGCGAATTGGTCATTTAAGGAACAAGCCAGATTTTGTTAAGAACTTTAATTATCTGATGAAATACACTTCAACAGAAATCGAGTTCGATGTATTATGGAGGAGGTCAGTTTGTCAATATTTTTATTATTATTTTGATCATTGCCATGAAATACACTGGTTCAGGATCCGGTGATCTGTCTGGGTTATAGTTGAGGTCGTGGCTTGCGCTAGTCCACTCGTGCCTATATTTTGTTCTAGCCTCCTTTAGGGCACTGTTGGCTTTGGACAATCACTAAGAAGTCAGTGGACAAAATAGCAGGATATGAAAATGAGCAGTAATCAAAAAAGGAGTAACCAGTATGAAATGGGTAGATAACCAGCAAATAATGTATGGACATGTAGCCACATAAAAGAACATCTAAAAAAAACAATGGATAACTAGTTTACTCACTCCGGATAACCAAGATAAAATGGGTGGATAACCAGAAACAAAGTTTGGACAAGTACCCCATAGCACACACGCAGGAAAACTTGGATAACCAGTTCAGATATATAGTGGATAACCAGTTCAGTTTGTCCATGCCACATAGAATCAAATGTAAAAAAAGTATGGATAACCAGTTTACAACTTGTGGATAACCAGCAAATAATGTATGGACATGTAGCCACATAAAAGCACATCTAAAAAAAAATGGATAACCAGTTTACTCACTGCGGACAACCAGTATAAAATGGATGGATAACCAGAAACAAAGTTTGGACAAGCATCCCTAAACCCTAAACCCTAAACCAGTAACAAAAAAACACAAAAACATGGATAACCAGTTCAGTTTGTCCATGCCACATAGAATCAAATGTAAAAAAAAGCATGGATAACCAGTTTACAACTTGTGGATAACCAGTTTACAACTTGTGGATAACCAGAATGAAATAGGTGGATAACAAATATGCTATGTGGATAACCAGTATGAAATAGATGGATAACCAGCAATTATGGCATGGACAACCATCACATAGCATACGCAGGAAACCATGGATAACTAGTTCAGATCTAGTGGATACACACAAAATATTGCTAGATAATAAAAAAAATAGGATCCCGGAGTAATATACTTACCAGTGAAGCATGTATAGAAGAAGGAGAGCTTGAGATGGCCGGATGTAGGGCTTCTCACCGTCGTCTGTGTGTGTGTGTGTGTGTGTTTGTGAAAGAACAAACTGATAAAAGGAAAAAACGCAGGAGAAGATGAAGTTATCAAAATCGTCTTCCAGCATAGGTTTTCTGTCGATTTTGTGTAATTTTGTGGTGGTGGTCAATTTTGTATTTGCCCTAAAATGGAGAGTTTCTGTCGACTGTGTGTTTGTGTGTGTTTATGCGTGAGGATGAAATGGATGAAAACAATTTTCTGTGTGCATTTAATGTAAAGGTAAAAACAGTTGAGTGCGTGGTGCGCGTGTGTTTGGTGGGGAGGGGTATACGGTACATCCGGGTGCACTGGATACGGACTCGTTCTCTGCTTTAGGGTTGGTACCATAGGTAGACATTGAACACGAAATAAACTCCAAATATCACGAAATGGAGTTTATACAATAATAATAACAATAATAAAGTATTTCAATTACCTCTTATCAATTAGTAATATGTACAACATGGACAATGATGACTTCACTGCCTCTCTCACTCCAAAATTAATTGAAGGGGACTCAGGAGATGGAAGATGTGAGAACTAATCCCGAAGACTGGAATTATAAAAACAAGTAGAGAGAGGTGCGGGGAAAAGAAAGAATTTATCTTTGAAGAAAGGGTTATTTTGGAATAAGTTAACAAATTATTTTGAATGCTATTATTTATTTTAGCAATAACAAAAGGCATGGAATAAACGCGCGATTTTATTTATTGCTCATGGGTTGTATTTTGCACGTACTTATTTCTTCTAACCATTGTCAATAGTCTATACGTTTTTTTTTTTTTTTAATTGGATCTCTCAGCAAGAATCAAACGTGTTCGATCTTCTGGTAAGAACCTTTCACATCCTAAACTTCTAATCCCCTAATCACCCTGCTTAACCCACTCTTACCCAGTAGTCTATATGTATGTTGATGATGTTATCTCTTTGAATTACGACATAGGAATTAAAGAGTTGAAGAGAATAATTGTGGTAGTCATATTTTTTTATACTACTTGGTATAGAAGTTGTTCCTTCAAAGTAACCTACTGCCCTTATCTTAAAAGAAGAAAACTGAATTTAGATCTCCCTAATGTCGGCATGAACTGTCATATATAAACCTTTTCAACGTAGATGATTCTGAACGTATTCTGATCTCAAGCATAAGTATGGTACTAGTGAATAATTGGAGGACTTGTTTGATTATGCATAAGTCCACTCCTCAATAATATGTCTTTGAATGTTTCTCATTTTGACTTAGTCGATCCATCACAATCAATAAAAAAGAAAATCAATAAATAAATAAATCAAAGTCGTAACTTGCTCGTCTACACTTGATAGTATTCTACACGAATGACACTTTTTAAATTTTTTTTTAAAAAAGAAAATCAATAAATAAATAAATAATCCAAAAATGCTTTTGCACTAAGATAAATATAGACATCATTCATCCTCCAGAATTCAAAAGTCAAAACACAGAAACAAAAATTACAGTTTCCTATATTTTGTGGGTAAGAAGGTGAGCAAGTCAAGGAAATGGAAAACAGGCACTTTAGCCATGTTCATGGCCTGGTTTATCACCAAATCCCACAAGGTACCGACATTCAATGTTCCGGCTGCAAGTTTCCGGGTTCCGGCAACGTCTACGCTTGTTGGCACTGCAATTATTTCCTACACGATCAATGCTTTCAGGCAAGCCGATCCTTAAAACATCCTTCCCACGCCGCACATCCTCTGATGTTGGTCCCATATCCTACTTATCCAACCAGATTATTCATTTGGGATTCTTGCAATCTTGTCGGAACAGGATTTTCTTATTGTTGTTCTGACTGCTAATTTGACCTTCATATTCACTGTGCTTTCAAATCTCATCCAATTCCTTCTTCCCTGCCTGAAAATTCCTCCATTGCCTCTGTTTCCCTCAATTTTTCGAATTTAAGTCTTGGAGGAACCCAGGATTTCAATCCTCAACCTGTAGTACCATTGCAACAACCTCGAAATACTAACTTATATCCGAGTTTTCCCCCGCCCACAACCGAAACAGGCAGCTTTATGCAATCCATCCATCACACTATTACTAACCCGGATCCGCTGCCAAATAACTCCTCTGTTTCTCACTGCCATCATGGATCATCCACCGCACAAAATTTTACGCAGAATCCACTTCTAGACATCCCATATCCTCCGCCGATTAACTTTCCTCCAAGTTCCCCAAATGGTTATCCTGAAGTCAATATTCAAGAGTATTCTGCAGCGACTGCAAGTTCTTCAGCCCGGAACAATTTTCCGGCTGCTGCTAGAATCAGCTATGTTACCTGGACTCGATACAGGTGTCGTATGGGGTGCGGGGATTTGAGTGTCCGACTCGTCAATATTTTAGAAATCTTGAATATTTTAGACTAAAATACCACACTCGACACTCATACCCACACCATTGTCAACACGACACGACACAGGTATTCTTCCCAAATAGAAGAGTCCGGGTAACATAGAGAATCAGCATCCAAGAAATATCGCCTCTGCTTTCCCCTACTCGTTCTTTATCCATGATCGGTCCTCAGAAGTTTAAGGAGGTAAACCATTTTAGCCATCCACATCTTCTGGAAGAAATTGAAATTTCAGAGGGTGATCAAAAACTTTGCTCTGGCTGTGAGAACTATTTTGCAGGCTCAGCTTACGCCTGCACAGAAACCCTATGCAATTTTTACCTTCATAAATCGTGTTTCGAATTGCCATTAGAAATTCGTCATGATTCCCATCTTGATCATCCTCTCAGACTACTTGCTAAACCCCCTTCTCATTACACTAACAGTCAGTTTGCTTGTGATCTATGTTACCCGGACTCGGCTGTTTAGGCCTCTGTACCGTGTCCACACGAGTCGACACCGACACGGGTGTGGAATCCGTGCGGGATCCGGTCAGTCGAATTTGGGTGCGTTGGCTTTGCCGCAAGCACCATTGAAGTACTTCGGCTGGTAGTTCCGCCTTTTATTCTCAGTCATCGTTAAGGCAGATTGAGGGAGAAGAGATCCGGCCATTAGGGGCTGAAGTAATTGGATTTTACTTTGGTCGGCGGCGAGATGCAGAGCGGCCGAATTTGAGGAAGAAGAAGACTCCCAGTTTATAAAAGTTATATAAATTGCAAAGTTGGTCTATATTCTTAAAAATAACCTTTAAAACTCCCCATTTTTCTTAAAGTGCTACTTATTGGTTTCTTGTTAGCAGTTTTGCTCCCTCACTTTTACAAAAACACAAACTTCTCCCCAATTTGAGGTTTTGTACACTTAGTCAATTTTAATAAGTTAAAATAATATTGTCAATTTTAATCTAGACTAGACTAGATTGGATATTGAATTACCGACACATGAATATAATATTATAAATGTTAAACTAAAAGATCTATTCAAACCACAATTATATTAAATTAGTTAATTAAAGAAGTATCCCCGTACCCGTACTCTTGTCCAAATCCGTACCTACGTATCCTAATTTTATAAAATTTACGAATTCGACACTTAGATCCCGTGTCGTACCCAACACTCATACCCGAGTCCGGGTAACATAGCTTGTGATGCCTGTCATCAGACAGGGGCTTCATTTGTTTACAATTGTGAAAAGTGTTCGTTTGATCTTCATGTTAAATGTGCTTCGTTGTCCGAAAGCTTTATAAGGCCAGATCATAAGCATCCCCTTAAGCTAATTTACTCAACTCCCGTTGCTGAAGGAATCTTTCTTTGTGATGTTTGTCAATCTCAGATACACAAAATGGCCTGGATGTATTATTGTCGTGAATGTGATTTCGGTACGCATTTGAAATGTGCTGCCAATGAAGTCCGACGAGGCCAAAAAATTGAAGGAAAACGGATTAGTGTTGCAGAAAGTGAAGTAGCACTTCAACGAGCTCGTTACATAGCTCAAATGAATGAGCAACATCTTCGGGCCATAGTTGATCTTGTGGATGGTTCACAAACAAGATACGAGTACAAATACAGATAGTTATAGAAAAAAGAAAGAACGAGTTTACGGTGTGTGTTATCTCCCGTTTCAGTAATTTTATTTGACGTCTATTCGTGACTATGTTGTTGTGTTTCTATAATTTATTGATACGAATATGACACATATATATTTAAAACCTTTTCTAATCCTACTAGTCATACGAGTTTTATTCTTAACCCACTTTTTAACTGATTTGAGACTTGTGGCGATTGTCCAATATCGTTTTGAATGCCTTGATGCTGAATCCCTAATAAGTCCTATGATTTCTTTTCATGTTGTTGACCCATTTCTCTATGAGTTGCCGCAACTGCTCAACAGAGAGTCCTTAGCCTTTCTTCTTGCACCATCAGTGAATACATCCGATCCAACTTAGGAAGATGATCTTGGCATAACATCGTCGATCGAATAGTTCCATAAAGAGCTGAATCCAAACCTATTAAAAACTGATGGGTTTTCTTTGTCTCACGTCTCATTTCCAGCAAGTCTTCAATAATCTATGTGCAACCGGCACACAAATCGGAAGTTGGAAGTTGATCGTGACTCGCCAACTCTTCCCAGAGTTTCTTTAATGTACCATAATAGCAGCAATATTCAGTCCCGGTTGCTTACATTCCGCCAGAGCCTTTTTGAGTTGTTGAATCCGAGAACCATTGACAACCAAAAAACGTTACCGAAGAACGATCTACAAATCGGTTTCGACATCTTGGGGAGCAATTGTTGAACGAAGGGAGGGCTCAATAGTGTTTAAAGAAGTTGGCCGACAAGAAGATATTTCCATTGATCCTGTCAGTGTTTCTATACAAATTTACAGAAACCCTAGAATATAGTAAATAATAATTACATTATGGTAATTACAAAAACATACTGTCTAGTAATTTTCCTTTACTCCCCCTTAAGTTGGAGCATATAAGTTGGCTATGACCAACTTGCGCAAAAAAGAATAAAACTGATCACCGCCCAAAGCTTTTGTGAAGAAACCCGCCAATTGGTTTTGAGAAGAAATAAACTGGGGAATCAAAGACTTGGACTGGAAATACTGTCGAACAAAATGACAATCAATCTCTATGTATTTCGTACGCTCATGAAACACAGGATTGACAGTAATATAAATTGCTGCCTGATTGTCTCAATAGAGAGGAACAGGATCAGGAAAGAATAATTGCAACTCAGAGAACAAACGGACTAGCCAAATCAATTCACTAGCTGTAATAGCCATTGCTCTATATTCTACTTCGGTAGTAGATCGAGAAACCACAATCTGTTTCTTAGATCGCCAACAAATCGGCAAAGATCCCAGAAACACCATAAAACCTATAGTAGATCGTCGGGTAGTGGGGCATCCTACCCAATCTGCATCACAATATGGTCGTAAGCACAAGGTATTATCAGAAGGAAGAAAAATGCCTTGACCAGGAGCATTCTTCAGATAACGTAGCACACGATTTGCAGCATCATAATGTGGTTGTCGAGGTTGCTACATGAACTGACTAAGGACGTGAACAACATAGCTGATGTCAGGATGAGTAATAGTCAGATATAGAAAGGCGGCCAAAAAAACGCCTATATTGCCCATGCATAAAGTTTCCCAGAATCGGGATCCAACCGATGTTGTTGCTCCATTGGAGTGGAACAAGGTCGACAACCTCTGCCAGAATATCTAGAGCATACTTGCGCTGGCTAAGAGCAATGCTAGAAGAAGATCACGCAACTTCAATGCCCAAAAAATATTTCAGTGTGCCATGATCTTTGATGTAAAACTGACCATGCAGGTATCACTTAAGTTTCACAATCTTGGCAGAATCATTCCCAACCATAATAATATCATCCACATAAATAAGTACAGAATAAAATAAGAACCATGATTGTACGTAAATAAGGATGAATCTGAGAGGGATGAGTAAAAACTAGCTTGCGAGAGGGAATGAGTAAATTTTTAGTACCAATTGCGAGAGGCTTGTCGCAAACTGTAGAGAGACTTCTGAAGGCGACAAACATGTTGCTCCTCCTTTCTTGCAAAACCTTGAGGAATCTTCATATATACTTCTTCATCAAGATCGTCATGCAAGAAAAGCATTGGTTACATCTAGTTGGTGCAATTCCCATTTACGAATGGATGCCACAACAAATAAACAATGAACTGTAACTAGCTTGGCAACCGAAGCAAATGTCTCATGAAAATCAATCCCATCAATCTGCATATATCCTTTGGCCACCAAACGAGCCTTGTAACGCTCAATACTCCCATCTGGGTTAAACTTGACTTCAGACACCCATTTAGAATAAACTAGATGTTAAACTCGCACGATGTGCGGGGTTTATTCATATATATTTATAAAAATTCTATTCATATATTAAATGTATTAGATATAAAAGAAGTTATTATCTTTTAATAATAAATGTCATATGATTACAAATAAATTAGATAGTCACAAATAAATACAATTATTGAATTCTATTCATATATTAAATGTATTAGATATAAAAGAAGTTATTATCTTGTAATAATAAATGTCATATGAGTACAAATAAATTAGATAGTCACAAATAAATACAATTATTGCATATTATCAAATGGTAATATTCTACTACCTCCGTCTCACGAAAATGATCCACATTGAGTTTTCAAATTTGTATTAAAAATAGTACAAAACTCAAAACTCAACATAGACTATTTTTGTGAGACGAAAGGAATATAAATTGCTCGTGAAAAATGTAATAATGCAATAGGTAAAAGTCTTATACATAGATAAAAGTAAATAAGACCGCAAAAATAATAAATTAAAATATTACATGTCATACAAAGATGGAAGCATTTTATGCCTCCACACAGCAATGTAATAATCATAATTACAAAAAATATTAAATGTTTGAACTTTGAATTGATGACTCCTTTAAAGATTAATAAATTCAAAATCAATCTTCCCTATACGTAATTAGTATACATATATATATAGTACTCTCTCTGTCTCAAAATTATTGTCTAGTTTGAGATTTCACTTTTAGTATAATTTGAACTAAAAATGAAACTGAACAATAATTATGGGACGGAGTACGTTTTTTTGAGATACCGTAATTAGTATTTGATTGCATATATGATCGTATCCCATTAAATTAAATTTGATTGAAAGTCCTATGTGATGAGGCTCTAAAATAAGGCTCATTTAGATAACTCCACGATCTAAGCTACAATGCGCCATGATATTGGAGGACTTTTTCAAAAATTTACTAATACTGTATATTTATAAGGGAATGCGTGAAAATTTGGCACTTACAATTTTTTGCTTGTGTGCCACATTAAAAATATGTGTTACGTTTTGTCTCTAATGTATCTCTTATTACTAAATCATAGATAGACATTATAGCTTGTATTAAATTACATCTCTCTCCCATTTCTGTATTTCCCATTTCCTAATTGTGAGCCTATTTTAATTGGTTTTCTTCCCCGTGATCCACATTTGTTTTTCTTTGAAGTTGATAAGGCTAAAATGACACTCTTTGCTCCCAACAAAAGCTATCATGCAGAGCTGTACAATATGAAAAAATGACGAGTATAGAGTTGAATAAATAATTTAACTCCGTAGAATTAGTTTTTATTATTGCGTTGAATAGGATTACAATATATGTTAATCGTGTAACACACAAAATGCACTTATAAGTTATTAAGATTTGAGATTTGTCTTATTTTTTGTATAAATTTTAAAAATAAATGTGGACTATATTTCTTAAAGAGAGGGAATATACTGTAATACATATTGTAATTTACTCTTTTTTTTGGAAATTTGTAATTTACTGTAATTTACAAATACCATTGTAAATTTGCAGACCGAAATATTTTATTTATGCCAAACTCTGTATATTGAAGCATCTGGAAGATGAAGGCTCATAATTTAATCGAAGAAAATTTTTAAGCATTTGTAGTACTTTCTTTGTGATTGAGTACTTCAACATGATGATTCTAAATCCGTGATTTTTATAAATGATTTTGGTAGTTTTAAAACTGCACACAAGCCAAAAAAGTTTGTCCAAACACATCGTTAATGGTAGTAGAGCAACAATGATCCTCCATGTTCTCCCCTTTCTTCCTGCCACAAATACAATGAAATTTATTTTGGAAAATGAAATAATACATATAGGCTTACTTATGACTTTCATAGATGGCATTGAATTTGAAATTGTTATGGTGAATTTTTTTAAAGAATGTGGTACCTTGTACGTAGTATTTAGCAGTATAAGTACACTGTATACGTACCTTCAAGTTCAATGTCTAGGATTTTCCTTTTAGGTCCTTCCTCAATAGTTCCAATGTCAGCCATTGATCTGCAAGACTCAAGTTAGTGTTAGTGCAACCATATTAGAAAAGTAATCACGAAATTGAAAAATGTGCTATGTTTGACATCAAATGAATATTTTGTTCAGTGTATTCGTTGAACGTACAAACTTAAATGAGCAAAAACTTATGTTGATGAAATCAGAACAAATTTCTGTTAACGCAACCTTATCATAATTGACAAACGTAAGTCACCCATCAGATTTAGCTATCATTGTTGCTGAATCATATCTGCCACCATCGTTGATGATATTGTCCAACCGGCAAATCACGCTTCTGCTGGAGGTTGTCATGTTGTTATGCTTTATGGATTTTTTTAGATGTGTTTTGGGATATGAAAGTTTTTTTTTTTTTGAAATGGAGAGATATGAAAGTGAACGGTAAAGCTACCACGGAATAAGATCGGTATTTAAACTAATTTTATGACGGATATCATCATCGTAATTGTTTAGAAAAATCCACATTTCACGTGATTTAGGGACTCAAGTTGATAAGAACGAAGAATCAACCTTATTCACTTTAATTTTCAGTGATCATGTTATTAATGTTTAATCTGTTTCCATACCCGTTCATCCAATTCGCTGGTTAAAATTATTTATTTTTAAATCGTTTTACACCTCTTTTAATACAAATTTATTTACACCCGGAAGAAGCATAGTAAGAGCATAATTTTACACGGGATTGTGTAGATTTGCTTAATTTATGGGATATGATTTTAGATATGATTTACAATAGTGCATTTTTTTCCATAGTAATTAATTATCATATATAATGTATTACTTTAGGGATTCAAGGACTTATTGCAGATTATGATTTGATTTTCTCATTTTAAATACTACTTTTTGAATTTCAAACTGATTCCTTCTATTATGTAATATTAATTTAGTGCATTAATTTAATAAATTTTATGGAATATTTGATTAGGGTATTTAGTATACACGGGGATTTTTAACATTAAATAATATAATCAAAATTTCCAAAATAGTTAATTGGAATATTCTGACTTGAAAACTATAATTATGGATAGTTACTAAATATATTTAATGTTAATTGATTTGAATAATTATGATTAATGTGCTAATATACTATAACCGATATTTTTAGGGACTATTAGCTAATTGCTGAAACTTTTTTTTCTCAAAATTTTAAGAAATTGCCACGTGGCGACGTAAAAACTCTTTCTAAAACCTCTCTCTTGTTTCTCTCTTAGTATAATACTATAGATGGCTCTCTTCCAAGGTGGCAAAGAAACAAGAGTCCATGTGTTGCTTGCTTCCAAAGCAGAAACCTCCTTTGTCATGGCATCTCTCCAATGTGCATGCTGAATTGCTTGAGAAAAAGAAGTGGGCTCATCTCGTGAGGAAATGGCCGCCGATAAAGCAGTATAAGGTTTAGAAAACCGAGAATAACACAAAGTCTGAGAGAGATGATATACCGTCGAGTTGGCTGATGGAGGGGTAGAGGATGGCAGTTGAGTAGCAGGAAGCAATGAGGGTGGCAATGTGTAATCATAACCAGAGAGATATCGGCAAACTTGGCAGACTCACTTGTCTGGAAGTGGCGGTATCACAGAAGATGTAGATGGGAGCTGAGAACTGTCATCGGGTGTAGAACTGTCAGGAGAGGGTGAAGAGTCTGATTCTGATAGATTCTGCTCTGAGTGATTAGGAGTCATGGTAATATCTCCTTTATCCGAAACAGGAAAATGATCCAAAGTATAATCTGGTAAAGAATGGGAATGACCATGTTCCTGAATTGTTTCTACTGACTTAGACATCATTGCATAAGGAAAAAGATCCTCAAAAAACTAAACATCTCTGGACGTATAAATCACCTTACGATCCAAGTCACAAACCTTGTAACCCTTTTGACCATGTGGATAACCAACAAACAAGTAAGGATGACTCCTACATGCAAATTTATTTCGAGTTTGAGACAGAACATGTGCACAACACAAGCATCCAAAACCACATTGATTATCATAAGAAAGTTTACATCCAAACAAAATTTCATAAGTTGTCCCATTATTCAACACAGATAGAGGCATGCGATTAATCAAATAAGTAGCAGTAAGAACACATTCTCCCCAAAAACTAATTGGTAATTTTGCTTGAAAGTGTATGGCTCTTGCCACTTCTAGAATATGACGATGTTTCATTCTACTATCTCATTTTGTTGAGGAGTATATGGACAACTGGTTTGTCTTTCAATGCCATTATCAAGGAAATGAGTCAAAAGAGTACCATGACTAAATTCAAGGCCATTATCTGCTCAAAATACTTTGACCTTAGTTTTAAACTGAGTATGCACCCAATTGAAAAACATCAGCAAATATCACTTAGTTTCCGATTTATGTCGCATGAGAAAGACCCAAGTGACCCTACTACAATCATCCACAATTGTAAGAAAATATTTTGCTTTAGATTTTGATGGTGTTTGATAAGGACCACAAACATCACAATGTATCAAATCAAAAACATTCAACGATTTATTCTGATGTAAAGGAAATGGCAATCTAGTGTGCTTTGTCTACAAAGTAGGATTGAAAGGATCTCACAAAAGAGAGATAAACTGAAAACTAAATTGGAGGATTTGTAGATCTTGTTGAGAGGAACACACATGTAAACTTGCATCAATAACTGATTCTGTTTTGTCACCCGATCAAAGCCTTAAAGTGAAACACTTTCTTCTCGCAACACCAAAAAACCCCAAAACTAGCTTTTCTCTTCTCTTTTCTCTCGCACAAAAATAATGTACGGCTGCCCCAAATTTGCATGTCAAATTCACGGCCAAAAAGTCACGGCCACATTGCTTTTATAAGCAATCAAACCAAAAAACCAAATCCAATTGGTTTTCCTTTTATTCGGCCAAACCAAACCAAATCTAACATGGATTTTGTCTTTAAATCATGCTGGGCTCAATTGAGGGGAAATATTGGCCCAACAATCTCCCCCTTCACCTTAATTGGGGGATAAAACCAAACCGGCTTCCTGTCTACAAAACAGGAGCTTGTCTCTACTTACAGTCTTCGTCAACATATCGGCACCGTTGTCATCCATATGGATCTTCTCAAGAAACAACGCTTTGGACTCCAACACATCCCGAATCCAATGATATCTCACATTAATATGTTTAGACCGCGAATGGAATGTGGAATTTTTTGCCAAGTGAATAGCGCTCTGGCTATCACAATACACCACATACCTCTCTTGCTTCATGCCAAACTCTTGTAGAAGCTTCTGCAACAAAAGTACTTCCTTATAAGATTCAGTAGCAGTGATAAACTCTGCTTCTGTAATAGACAAAGCAACACACTTTTGCAACCTACTCTGCCATGAAACTGCTCCCCCTCCATAAGTCATCAAGTAACCAGAGGTAGACTTCCGACCATCAAGGTCACCCGCCATGTCAGCATCTGTATATCCATCTAACATGGTCTTCCCATTGCCAAAGCAAAGACTCAATCTGGAAGTACCCCTAAGATATCTGAGAATCCATTTCACAGTATTCCAATGCTCCCTACCAGGATTGAAGAGAAACCGACTAACAACACCAACTGCATGAGCTATGTCTGGCCTTGTGCAAACCAACGCATACATCAGGCTGGCAACTGCCGAAGCATAAGGAACCTTTTTCATCTCTTCCTTATCTTTCTCACTTTTAGGACACTGTGTTTTGCTTAGCTTAAACATTCTGCAAGTGGAGTCGAGACTTCCTTAGCACCGTTCATGTTAAACCTATCAAGAACCTTCTCGATATACTTCTCTTGAGATACCCAAAGTTTCCCATTCTGTCTGTCACAAAAAATCTTCATCCTAAGGATCTGTCTAGCCGGACCTAAATCCTTCATTGCAAAGAACTTATTCAACTCCTTTTTCAACCTGGCAATCTTTGCAATATCATGACCAACAATCAACATGTCATCGACAAAAAGCAAAAGAATTATAAAATCACCATCAGAAAATTTCTTCACAAACACACAGTGATTGGCTGTAGTCTTTTGGTATCCCTGCCCTATCATGAAAGCATCAAACTTCTTGTACCACAGCCTCGGAGGTTGCTTCAACCCATACAAGCTTTTGTTGAGACGACATACAAACTTTTCTTTCCCCTTCTCTTGGAACTCATCTAGTTGCTCCATGTAAATCTCTTCTTCCAAATCACCATGCAGGAAGGCTGTCTTCACATATAGCTGTTCAATCTTAAGATTCAAGCTGGCTCCTATCCCACTACTCGGATCAAAGACATCTTTACAACAGGAGAGAATATCTCATCAAAGTCTACGCCCTTTCTCTGATTGAATCCCTTCACAACCAATCTAGCTTTGTACCTCGGTTGTGAGCTTTTCTCACTTATTTTTAGTCTGAACACCCATTTATTCTTGAGTGCTCTCTTGCCCTTAGGCAGCTTCACTAGGTCATACGTGTTATTCTCATGCAAGGATTTGATCTCATCTTGCATGGCTGCTAACCACTGATCTTTCTGCTCATGACTAAGAACCTCTTCATACGACTCTGGTTCTCCCCCATCAGTAAGAAACAAATACTCATGAGCACTGTACCTGGTGGAAGGTTTCTTGTCTCTAGTGGACCTCCTTGGCTGGACAGGAGGTGATGAAACCGGTGATGTTTCTGTTTCAGAAGTAGGATCATCATCAAACTCACCATTCTGCTCTGCCTCAGCTCCCCCTTCAGGAGAATCATCTGATTGTGAAGGAACTAGATCTAGATCAACAGGAATCTCAGGTGAAGATTCTGGCATCTCGCCCTTTCCCATATCATCAATGGTCTGGTCTTCAAAGAAGATAACATCTCTGCTTCTGAAAACTTTCTTCTCTACAGGATCCCAAAGTCTGGACCCAAAATCATCATTGCCATAGCCCAACAACATACACTGCTTGGATTTTCCATCAAACTTCAACCTTTCGTCTTTGGGAATATGAACAAAGGCACGACAACCAAAAACTCGTAAATGTCCAAATGAGACATATTTCCCTGTCCAAACTCGTTGTGGTAGATCACTATCCAACGGAACTGAGGGAGATAAGTTGATCAAATCAACTGCTGTCTGTATGGCTTCACCCCAAAAAGATTTAGGCAGCTTTGCATTCAAGAGCATACACCTAACCTTTTCGGTAATAGTTCTATTCATTCTTTCTACCACGCCATTTTGTTGCAGAGTCTTCGGAACACTCTTCTGAAGTTTAATGCCATGGTCTTGGCAATACTTCTCAAATGGACCCCTGTACTCACCACCATTATCTGCTCGAACACACTTCAACTTCTTGCCAGTCTCTCGTTCAACTCTAAGGTGAAGGTCTTTGAACAGATCTAATACCTGATATTTAGATTTTAAAGAAAAACACTAAAACTTTCGAGCATAGTTATCAATGAAAGTAACAAAGTACAATACTCCACCCAACGACCTATCTTTCATATAACATACATCTGTATGAACTAACTCTAGAGGACTGGACTTTCTAGATGGAGGAGAATTTTGAAAGGAAACCCTATGTTGTTTACCATAGATACAGTCAACACAAGGTTCTAGAGTAGTACCTTTCACTTCAGGGAGAAATTGGTTCTTACCAAGAATCTGCAGCCCCTTGACACTTATGTGTCCAAGCCTTCTGTGCCGAGATCAATGGAGGCATTGTGAGTCTCATTCACCTCTCCATTCTTCAACTTTGCATTCAACAAATACAAAGAGTTTAACTTCTTTCCTCTAGCAATAACAAGATTCCCTCTGGTAATTGTCCAACGGCCACCATTTTCAGTGCTATGATACCCTCATCATCAAGTTTTCCAATGGAAATAAGGTTCAGATGCATATCCGGAACATGTCTGACATTCTTCAAGATAAGAGTACAGCATGTATTCGTTACCAATGATACCTCTCCCATGCCGACAACATCGCACGAGGCTTGATTGCCCATTCTTACATGACCAAATCTCCAGGTGTATAAGAGGTAAAGAAGTGTCTATGAGGTGTCACATGATAAGATGCACCTGAATTACCGAACCAATCACTGTCGTGACTCGCAACATTAATTGTATCATCATCACAGTACACAAATACATCACTGGTAGTTACTACTGTATTAGTGTCATCATCACTTGATTCATCCTTCTTGCCTTTACCTTTTCTCGTTGCTAGTTCTCTCTTGAGAATCCTACACCCCC
The DNA here is from genome assembly GCA_949775105.1 of Oldenlandia corymbosa var. corymbosa. Taxonomy (NCBI): domain Eukaryota; kingdom Viridiplantae; phylum Streptophyta; class Magnoliopsida; order Gentianales; family Rubiaceae; genus Oldenlandia; species Oldenlandia corymbosa. The sequence goes on along the minus strand of OX459121.1, from coordinate 20,804,819 downwards.
TCTTAAAGTGCCCATTCCCTTGACAATGGTAGCACATGCCATCTTTCTTGGATTTAAACTGTCCCCTAGACTTGTCATTCCGATCACGTGGCCCTCTACTTTTACTTCTCCCTCTTCTACCTGACTTTTCGGTCACCAGAGCCTGCGACTCAGACTCAATACTCTGCTCTTTTCTTCTGACTTCTTCATTCATCAAAGCCTCTTTGACCCGATCCAAGGTCAAGACACCATCCTGGGTTGAATTATTGATTGACACTACCAAAGTGTCCCAACTGTCTGGAAGGGAACTAAACAATAACAAAGTCTACAACTCATCATCCAACTTTAAACCTACATTCACTGCATGGTTCAACAAACCCTGAAACCAACTCAAGTGCTCATTCATGCTAGCACCATCGTTGTACCTCAACCTGGTAATCTGTTTCAGCACAGATGACTTATTGATGCCGGACTTCTTCCAGTACATATTCTAGATTTTCTCCAAAAGTTCATCATCTTTTGTTTCTCCCGAAAAGTGATGAAACACACTTTGATCAATCGACTGTCGAATATTACCAACAGTTTTCCTGTACATATCAGCCCACTTTTTTATCAGTCATATCACTTGGCCTACCTTCATCCCCTAGAACAGGATCAAACAAATCTTTGCAATACAACAAATCTTCCATTCTAGGCTTCCACATATGATAATTGGATGAAGTCAATTTAGTCATCGTACCAGTACCTGATGACTCTTCCATTTTATTGGTGTAACACCTCAACTACTGAATCTGATGTCACTGTTGTGGCAGAAAGGGCATAAACACAACACACTAAGGAGCGAATCCCAAGAAAATCTCCTTTCCTAATACCAATAAATAGGACAACCAAACAAGCAAAATAATTCAAGAACTGATAAAGTAAAGTAGACACACGAATTTACATGGGAACCCAAATCAAGAAAAACTACGGGACTGTAACAACAGTCAAATCTCCACTATCACAATAATGAAAAATAATTTTCACAAACCGGTGGATACACAGGACTTCACCCAAAGGTAGATTACAACAATACTCTTCCATACACACCTAAACCACAAAGTAGGATTGGGAGGATCTCACCAAAAGAGAGTTAAACTGAAAACTAAACCAGAGGATTTGTAGATCTTGTTGAGAGAAACACACATGCAAATTTGCACCAATACCTGACTCTGTTTCGTCACCCGATCAAAACCTTAAAGTGAAACACTTTCTTCTCGCAACACCAAAAAATCCTAGAACTAGCTTTTCTCTTCTCTTTTCTCTCGCACAAAAATAATGTGTGGCTGCCCCAAATTTGCTTGTCAAATTCACGGCCAAAAAGTCACGACCACATTGCTTTTATAAGCAATCAAACCAAAAAACCAAATCCAATTGGTTTTCATTTTATTCGGCCAAACCAAACCAAATCAAACATGGATTTTGACATTAAATCATGCTGGGTTCAATTGACAGAAAATATTGACCCAACAAATTTATATATTGATTATGTATGTCGAATACATGCAGGGGCGTAATCCAAACATATACTGTAAAATTTGTGTAACCAGCATGATATTGCGAATTTAACGCCTTAAATCCTATCCCAAGTTTAAATATCTGATTTCTCCTCATCAAACCCTAGCCCGATCTTAAGCTAAAGCTGCTTAGCTCAGCTGAAATCGGAGCTTGTTTGTTTATGTTTCTTCTTAAATTAAGCTAACCGAATTAGAAATTAATGACGAAATGGCCTATCGAGGTATATAAAATTGAGTGTAAAGGTGTTCAATTTTAATTATGAAAAGGTATCCTCTAGGGGGTGTCACTTAACCCGAAAAACCACCCGAACCGAATCCGTTTTTGCCTATTCGGTTCGGGTGATTCAGTGTTCAGTTCTAATTTCGGGTTCACCCGAGTAGTCAATTCGTTATACGGTGCGGGTGCAGTTTGCGTAAATATTTCTTGGGTCCCGCCCGAAAACCCGAATAAAAATTATAATTCAATATTTTATATTATAATAAATTAGTATATATTAAATTCTTAGGGTTTCTTTATAGTTTTTAATCTTTCATACCCATTTGACCCTTTCTTCTCTTTCTTTGCGGCAGCCTCCCCCTTCCTTTCTCTTTCCGCCGCATCCTTCCTTTCTTTCTCCGCCGCAGGTAGCCAACCATGCCCTTTTTTTCTTCCTTTTCTCCTCCATCCCTGCGCCTCTTGTTTTCTTCCCCTTCTTCTCCATCTCTCAATTCTATTCTAATGATTTTGTGTCTTCTTAATAAACAAGTAAATATTTAGATCTATATTTTCTTGATGTGTATTTCGGCTATTTTAAGCGAGCTTTTTGCCTTGAGCGGTTTCTTTCTTTATCCTGCTTCCAAAAGTCTATAAAGGATTTATGAGTGATGGAGGATGATGGAATCAGAAGTTAGGCTCCATTGATATGGATGGTGTGTAAAGTTCAGGCCCCCATTTCTGTTTTTTTTTTTTTTTTTTTGGCTGAAGTAGTCTCTGTAGTGAAGGTGAATTGTTGAATTTATGAAGTAGGCTTTGTCTTCGTCGTTCTTCTTCTTCAATCTTCAGAGAGAGAAATTCTTTGAAACTTTTTCGGTTTAATCGAGCACCGAACCAAAAATCCGATTGCTTATTCGGTTCGGTTTGGTTCGGTAAAATATAATTCTCGGTTCGGTTTCGGGCGGGTCTTGCAAGAGTAAAAAATCAATTAACCCGAACCGATATCACCCGAACCGATCGAACCCGCCCGATTTGACAGCCCTAGTATCTTCTAATCTTAAATCTTAATTATTCTTTAACACTTAAATGGATAAATTTCTAAGAAACGAATGATTATTATTATTATTTTTGTTTTTGCGTATTGTAGAGTATTTATCATCGACAATAGTGACTAATTCTCTCGCAAATGGTAGGAATGATTATTCTTTAATTAATTTCGATAAGTAGACGAAGAAATTATTTCTAGATTATAGTGGATGACTACTGATGCGATACATTTTAAAGGTAAGGGACTATATTAATCATTTGGAAAGCAATAAACGACAAATTAAGAATCAAAACCAAAGAAAAAAAAATAAAATTCGAGAACAATTTTAAATTCTTAGACACGGATGAAATATTTGGTACAAATACAATAACAAGGCCAAGCCCAAAAACTCTATCTATCTATAAAACCAAGAACCAAAGGAAGTGGCTCCCGACAACGGCCACTATGCTTGTTTGGAATGCAACTATTTCCTTCATGAACAATGCTTTAAGGCGTGCCGGTCTTTAAGACATCCTTCCCACCCTTCTCATCCTTTGATGTTATCTTCATGTCCAACTTATCCCACCAATTCCTTCATCAATTGCGACATTTGCAATCTTGTCGGAAATGGCTTCTCTTATTGCTGTTCCGAATGCGAGTTCGACCTTCACATCCACTGTGCTTTAAAACCCAATCCAAGCAATTCCATGCCTCAAAATCCCCCCTTTGTTTCTCCTTACCCCGATTTTTCGAATTTTAATCTTGGAGGAAGGCCAGGTTTCAATCCTCCACCGTCATCAATTCCGGCCCAACAAGCTCAAAACTTTAATCCTAATAATGCCAACTTTCCTTCGATTTTTGATATTCAGGAAGCTAACCGAGCAGCGGAGGCAGTTGATGCCGCTTATGCTCGAGCTCGTCTAGAAGCTAGAGGGAGACAGAATGCCCTTGATCTTTTGGATCCTCCTGGCACAGTATACAGATACATATAAAACAAGATACTGAAAAAGGGAGTGTATAAATACATGTTCATTTTTTGTACACTCAATATAGTGTCCCCTACGAATTTGATATACAAATGTGAAATTTACATCTATTAAAGCATAGTCATGTACCTGCGAGTCCTGCCAGATTGAGCTGGTTTCATTAAATCATGATATCGTACCGGTTGTTTTATTATTCTGGAGTTCTTGGGTGGTGTTTTACCTATGTTTAAGAATTTTAAAGAGTGCTCAATTCGCCTTTCCTTTTTTCTTGCTTCATTTGAGTTGAATATATTCTTCTTTTCTTACATATTTGGAAAATGGAAATGATGTTTGTGTCTCTTACCTTAAGTTACACTGCGATAGTCACTCGCCACAACTATTAACACTAAAATTTTGAAGTTTATATAGAATTGTTGCTCTCTTTTTTTCTTTTTTTTCCCCCATTTTTCTAAAATTATTTAGTATGTTAGTTGACAAATTTGATTTTACTAGAGAAAGAGATGACTGACAGCTGACATACAACTTGATCCATCAAATCGTTGGTTAGGCGAGGAGTGTTAAATCCTCCCTCCATTTCAAAATGTAGGTCGTTTTGGGTTTGAAGAAATATTTCAAAATGTATGTCGTTTTAGGATTTTAAAACAAATTAAAAATGAACTTTCCAATTTTGTCCCCAATAAATGATGCTAACTACTTTTCATCTAGTTTTGGTTATAGTTCTAAAACAATTAATGAAGGGAAAAATAAATATTTAACGCACAAATTATTCATTCAATGATTATTTTCTACGTGTAAAGACTAGAAAAACTTACATTTTGAAATGGAGGGATTACTATCTAGTACTAGAAAAAGACCATATGGAGCAAACGCCTGATTTAATTTAATGAGGACACATAAATATTAATTAGTGGAGTTGTAATTTGCACGCACGTATTTGTTTCTGAAGGCCTACCTGCCGTTGTCAATAGTCTACATGTGTATATTATTGATGATGTTGTTTCTGTGAATTACGAGCTAGGAATTGAAGAGTTAAAGAAAATAATTATGAAACCTATTTTGATACGTTTTGTAAAATTTTATTTTTAATTAAAAAAATATACTAAATGAAATTTAAAACAAATCAAAATCTCTTATAATAAGGATTGAAGAGAATATTTAGTTGACATTCCACATTACTTTTTCTTTAAAATTGCTTTCATCCGTTTTCCTTCTTTTCATTTTTCTTTTTCCCCTTTCACCACCACGTCGTAATAGAAACTTAACCACCAACAAGAATTCACGTCCCCTCCTCATGAATTGAAAAAGGAATTCCTCTCCTCAAGGACAAATGAATTAAGTTTTCATGTTTACTTCAATTAATTAATTAATCTCCATGCTCTTTGCATCGACAACATCTGTAAAATCAAGGGGCTAAGTTTTACTGTTGATTACTGTTTTTCGATAGCCTGGGTGTGGAAAAAATATGTTTTACGTTTTTCTTCTTTAATTTATTTTGGCATTTTGTATAATTTAAATTTTCCTTCAGCCGACCAATGTTTGTCTCTGAGTCAGAAATTGCGACATCCGCTATTATTGTCTTTCTGCAGAAAACGCCAATAAACAACGACTTAGAGAAGTCCATCCTCGGACAAATATGAAGTGAATGTTAATCATTTAGTGGTTCCAGTCTTCCAGAGATTAAACCATGCTTTTGTTTTTATTGACATTGATTTATGTTTTCTCAGTACCAAGATTTCGTAATAATCCCTACACTACATATCGCCCTCGAAACCGCGTAACAGCGTTTCATTGACATTGACTTGGATTATGACAACCATACGGATATACCTTTCAGTCATTACATCCTTAAACTAACTGAGATGGACCTTCACATTTACACGAAATAACATTGTTAATGTCCTGCATTTGAATTACATATAAATTCCAGTCCTGAGTACACTTAATTTATCATTTTCTCAAAAAAAAAAAAAAAAAGAGTTTAGTATTCGAATGCGGATTGAATATTCAATGATATTTTACTGTTACACCCGTAGGTCTATTCTCTATTGTTTGCTCGAGTGTCGTATTAATTTGTTCCAATGATAAACTAATAAAAGGTTAAGGGGATTCTAACAAATGATTGGCTGGACGTCAATCCTTTGACAGTGTGATAACGAGTTTAACACTAAAACTAGCACACGTCTTTTTTTTTTTTTTTACAGAAAAAGAGGCATAAAGCTTAATTGCAAATCAATACATTTCGAAGATATGATATCCCATTACATCATGGGTTAACGAAGACGTCTTTAATTTATGGCTAAGACAGATGTAGTGATCAATTTTCAAATAGGAAGAAGTACTGATAATTAATCAAATTCGGCCATCAAACTCTTAGAAACATCTCTGCTAAATTCTTTACAAAAACGAAATTGATGTCCTCTGTCAGTCTACAATTTAAAATTAATAATGAAAGAAATTAGTATAATTTCAGCAAATCATTATAAAAAGGAAAGAAAAAAAAATTAACAGACGACCGTAGTTTTAAAAATACTAACGACCAAAATCTTTTTTTTTTTCTTTTTTTGAAAATGGTGCCTGATTAACAACCAAAAATCATTCGTTTGTAAATGTGTAAGGCTAAACATTTTAGTCTGTCAAATTGTAAGGATTATTCGTCTCGATGTTTGTTTACTAATTTACAAAATGCAATCAATCAAGCGGATCTTCTAAAGTTTAACTACTTAATTATCAGCTTTGATTTGTGATTGATTTCACAGTATAATTAATTCCGTTAGCACAATTTAAAAAATGATGAAAACAAACCATCACCCTCACTCCCGACTATAGCTGACTTTGTCCGCTCACCAAAGTCTACACACCATGTTGTGGACAAGAAGACATTACACTTTGCCTACCAAATGATTAAGCCAAAAAAACCATAAAATGTAGTAGCTTTCTTCAAGCCAATTAAGCCACTATTTGAGACTTCAAACACAGCCAGCCTAAAGAGAGAGAATGAGAGAGACCATGAATTCCCAAGCAGAAACTACCTTGAACCATTTCAGCCATCCACACCCGCTTCAGCTCACCAATAATCAAAACATCTATAACTCATCAGCTACTTGTTCAGGATGCTGTTTGCAGGTTTCAGGAATGATCTACAGCTGCAGAATCTGCAACTACTTCCTCCATGCCGATTGTGCAAAAATGCCGAAACAAATCACTCATCCTTTCGACAAAGGCCACGTCTTGACGCTCCACTCACGACCACCCTATGATCAAGAAGGCTTGGATGTCTACTGTGATGCATGTGGGAAACCAGGACAGGGGTTTGAATACCACTGCAAAATCTGCCAGATTGATCTTCACATACTCTGTGCTGCAATGCCGTTGACTTTCACTAACCAATCTCATCCTCACCAGCTAAACCTCATTTTCTCCCCAACCCATCTTGACAAAACTTTTAACTGTGATGTTTGCAATACTTTAGGGTCTGATCACTGGCTCTACCGATGCCACGCCTGCGATTTCGATGTTCATTTGCACTGTAGAAATGTTCCAGTTCAGCAGCCTGTCCAGCAACCAAATGTTCCAAATCAGTATGCTGAACATCATCAGCCAGGATTTGCATACACAACAAAATCAACTCCTCCTCCTCCTCCTCCTCCCCAGGTTCATCATCATCAACCGCCACAATTCTCTCAGAACTTTTATCAAACACATCATGTGCAACCGGGGATTCCCGTAGTAAATCATCCAAATCAGGGGATGGCGGATAGTCACGCAGCAGTTATGGCGTATATAGCAAGGCTAGAACAAGAACTTGTGGCTGTTCAACACAGGATGAATCAACAACAGTTACAAGCCTTACATCAGCTACAAGCATTTAACGCTGGAGGAGGAAGATATGGAGGATTTGGTGGAAGAACTGGCGGTGGTGCTGGAGGTGGGTTTGGAGGAATGAGTAACTTGATTCAATCATTATCAGGAGGATTTGGGCAAGGAATCGGTGGTAATATTCCGGGTCTTGATCTTTTCGGCAATGGTGGCGGCAGTGTTGGTGGTTTTGGTGGGGTGGATTTCGGAAGTTTACTTGGTGATGGTGGTGGGTTTGGGAATTTGGATTTTGGAAGTTTACTTGGTGGAGGATTTGGGTTTTCCTGAGAACGAAAAATTTGCAGGAAAAGAAAGATAACCACAAAGTTTGATGAGTATATTTATTAGACTTGTTTCTAATTTTGATTTTGTTTATGCACATGATTGTTGGTTCATTTTGATTATCCAAACAAAAATGTCGTGTAATAATTTGTACGAATCACGATGACACTCTTTCATGAATTGTAACTATATATGGTGTTGTAACGTACTGCACGTCCTACTGTATTGAAAATTTCACATGAATGTGGCAGATTTGTTGGTCTTTTTCTTATTGTTTACTCTGATCAATATATTTCTGCATTTGTGATAACATTGATTGAATATCAGCATCTAACATCTAACCTGCCGTAAGACTAATTCTTTCGTTAGATTGTACGCACATCGATCCTTGGCTAAAAAATTTATGACTGCTTCATGTAATATTGAAGACCAGATCGAAAGGAATAATCTCTTTTTTTTCCAGTTAAATAATCTGTTCGATCTTTTATCTGTCATTTTCAAAGATCAATAAATCATGAGTAGTATCAAATTCTAACTATAATCACAAAATTTTGTGAAACCTGAAGTACTTCATGATTGTTGGTTCATTTTGATTACTACGAGCCTACGATGGAATACTGATTTCCATTATGGATATTTGATAGTGAGAAATTCAGATAAATAATAGACATGAAGTCATGAACAAATCAAATGTCATAGAAGATCACACAAACTCGACGGAAGCTTACGTTTGGAGGGATTCTGGACTACAGAAACCATTCGCGAGCATAGAACACACCACCCTCCGATACACTCCAAGTTTTGGTTGGTATTCTATTTTAGTCCAAAACAAGAAGAAATGCAATAGGGTTTTCAAAATTTTGAGAGAGTAAAGCCAAAGGATGCAAAACCACATTGGATATATCTTCACTTTAACAGGTTGTTAATCAATATAGGCTTCATTAACGACATAATATTATGAAATGATCATATATGTACTTGGTTCAGCCAATGGATACTCCATTCATTCCACCCGGAAAAAAAAAATCATATTCTTTGTTCTCTTTTTACATTAACAAATACAAATCTCTTTTTTTGGACGGATGGAATATTGTATTCCCTCCGTCCCATAATTATTGTTCACTTTGCCCAAAAAATTTTGTCCTAAAATTATTGTCCAATTTGACTTTTTATGGATCAAGTTACACATTTGTCCTTAGTAAAAACCATTATCCATAAAATCTTAGTGGTTAAACAATTACTTATGTAGGGGTATATCCGGTTCTTTAAGGTAAAATATAGTTAAGTTTGACAAAAAATAAAATCTTTCATTTTAGTAAAACTAGACAATAATTATGGGACGGAGGGAGTAATTATTTTGTTGCTATTCTCATCATCCGCAATACATAGTTTACTTCAAGATGCAAAAATTATAATCAGTAAACAAGCTATAAATTAACCCACAAATGGTTCCTAACATTAATTTGACAGCTCCTCACGTCCTTTGAAAAATGTAGCATGGAATTCGTTAACACGAAGTCGACCGATATATTATATTACAAGTGACGTGTATCCATGGAGGATTCCAATGCCTGAATTCGGACAGCTTTGTACCATTACGTAGATTATGCCCAAATTATCACATCAACGATTGAATAATTTTCCTAGAGCACAATTTTTTAATTATAGAATCAAAACCAAATGCTCATCCAGAACTTGAATTAGCTAACAACAGCCATATGTAAGCAGCAAGACGTCACCCGATTCCCCTTCCTTTTCCCACTTGGTCTTTTTTATTTTTATTTTTTAAAAATTTTATCGTTATTGTTATTAAAATTATCTATAGTATTATACTAAGAGAGAAACCAGAGAGAGGAAATCAAACTTCTCCTCCCGTTGACACATAAGACAAAATCCTATGTGTCATTTTTTTATAGGTTGACACAATAAATATTTACAACAATTACACTAACAGTCCTTTGAATTTTCAGTAAGTAAAGTTTCATCAAATCGTAATTAAATTCTATCAATTAATTGGAGGCTAAACTTTCACTTTTGAATTCGGTCAAACAAAAAAAAAGGAACATTTTTTTTTATAAAAAAATCAACATTAATGGTTTCTTTTCATTTGGTGTCAAAAAGAAAAGATAAATATTGATTTGATTTTATTATAATTATTGTTAATTGATTTGAGTAAATTTTTTGATTGACTTAAATAAAGCTCCAATTATGGTTGATGACCTTACTAAAATTATATCCAATGACCTTACCTAAAAAAATAATCAAAATTAATGTTAAATCTTTTTCAATCGGAAAGTTGAAATCATAAAATCAACATTAATGCTGATTCGAGTTTTTTGCACAAAAAATAATTAAACTAAAACATATTAAATATGTTAAATATACAAGATACATATATAATCCTGATTTTTTATTAATTAGGTTGTAAATTAAACTAAAATATCTTAACATTTTGAATTTTAAAAATAAATTTGAATTATGATAACCATTAATCACGTTTAATTTTAGCGTTTCATTGAAAATTGAAATCCCTAAAGTTCAGGGATTTTATTCGGTTAGAAAACTTAATAGCTTTGACTGGACTATATAAATTTAACAGGTATTGTACATTCACCTCCTCCTCTTTTCCCCCTCATTGACTAATTGATTTTTTTATTTTATTTTATTTTATTTTATTTTTTTGCAGCAAAACAATTGTTTATGCCCATTTTTCATCAAGATTAGATAATTAATTCCAGGAATGGAGTTTCTATCAATGATGAATGTCAATTCGTTTTATGGTTCACTAACTGTTTGATTTTGATAAACTTTTTCATGTTTGTTCTATATTTCGTGATGCAGTTGTTTAACTTGATTATACTTTATTGATAATTTGGTTATGAGATTTTATTGTTGAATTTATTATTTGTAGTGGAGAAGAAACGAGATCTGTATACGAGAAAGGGACTAAACTTTTGAAGAAGTTTATGCAACTTAGATGAGAGTTTGAAATGCATACTATTAGCAGTTTATTAAAAAGTTCTAAAAGGTTTTTCGGTAAATCCTGAACCCTAAAAAGTTCATATTTTGGTTCGATATTAACAATCTACATTGGGGATCATCTAGGTAATCTTTTTCTTCGTATACTCTCTCAATTTTGTGTACTTATGTAATCTAAAGACTAACGAGTTTTAGTAATTTTCAGATTTCTTGGATGGGGCAAGTTAATCATATTGGACTAATGTGTTTGATAATGATTATGTTATGTCCAACTACACTATGGTGGATCACCAAAAACAATTTGGAGAAGTTCCAACTCAGTTTTCTTTTTTTTTTTAATTTTTACGATATAGTTGTAAAATGATTGTTTTACATTAATTTGGGTACAACAATGTAAATGTTGTATCGCTTTACAGGAAATATAATGCAAAATTTGAGACTATAAAGGAATTATTATACCAATTGAACAATAATAAATAAATATAATTTTTGTAAGTTTTATACATTAAATTTTCTATTTATTGGGAGAAGTTTAGTCAGTACATAATGTGAAACAAAATTTACACTGTTGTAAATTTACATTGTTGTAAAGTTTAGTCAGCATAAATAACAAAATTTAAATTGTTTTTAAGGTGGGGCAAGTAATGCATTATCGACTACATATGCTTAGACGTGGAAGATGAAGGAAGAGTACAATATATTTGATTTACTACAACCCATTTAGAAACAGAATGGTCGTTTATAGTATCAGTGGATAAAATGAGTCCTTCAAAAGTGTCAGTTTCCTGAAACTAATATATGATAATCTCTTTCAATTATTTTAATTCTACAAAAATAAAAAATATTTCTTTGATACACATCATTTTTATCTTAGTACATAATTTATCTATCCCGCACATCGTGCGGGTAACATCTAGTTATGACTATAACGAAAACTAGGCATAGTTGACATTTTACCAATAACAATTCATGGAAGATATGTTTCAACTTTCAACCAAATCTTCAATCAAGAAGTATTAACTAAAATCTAGTCAGATCAGATATTTATACCTCATTTTACAACTTTTCATTGCAACTTTGTTATTCTGAGAAATAAATAATTTCAGTAATTCGATTAAAAAAAAACCCTATCCCTTTTACCCTATTAAAGCAGAATACAAGATATTGATGTGGCAATTTCTTATTAAAAAATTTTGGCTCCAAATGCACCATATTGCTTTAACCATTCTGCCACGTGTCATCCTTTTTTAAAACAAAAAAAAAACTTCTTATCCGGAAAAACAAAAGCTAATTTACAAAAATAGCTACACAATTTTAACTCCTAACACTTATCATTTATCAATCAAATTAAGATAAGATTTAAATTTGTCCATAAACTTATCCCTTTTATTACTCCACATTCTTTTGTATGATTTCTGCATCGGTGTACTTTTCAATATTTTTTCTCCTTTTGCAGATGATTTTTTTATTTTTATTTTTATTTTTGGCTAAAAAAGGGAAAAAATAAATGTGTAGCTATTTTATTTTTTCCAAATCAAAAATTCATTTATCTATTAACACAAAATTAAAGTAGAGGGGGCGCCCGGGCATCTGCCTGGGCCAAGCATCTAGTTCCGTATTGTGGGAGAACGCCAGGTTGCGTGATGAATATAAATAAATAAAAACAAGGGATTAGTATGTGTCACAGGATTATTATTAGCTTAGGTAATTACAGGATTTTTATTATTGCATGATGAATAAATTGTATTATTTGATCGCATATTCTTTTGACCATAAATGAATCGTAGCTGGACGATTGCTGGTATATATAAATGAAACTACCTTTCCTTCAAAAAAGAAAAAAAAAAAAAGGGAATTACAGTATAGTTAGACTTGTGAAAAAAAGATACACTTATGCTCAACAATGTCGAATATATTAATGAGGCCATTATTAAACTTATTATACACATCCCCTACGCAGAATTTCCACATCGCATCTGCTTCCAAGGTCTTCCCGAATCTCATTAATTGACCAATTAAGCACGGCCCAAATAAACCTTCAATTGATGTAGGTATTTTTCAGTTTTGTAGAGTTTGACTTAATTTTGCGGTATGGGAGCTGAAAGTACGGCCAAAAGAAGAATTGATAACGGTATGAAGTGAAATTTTTAAAATTTGTCAAGTAAAGCCTGTGTTCTCTTTGTTACTGAATGACTTTGAGAAAATAATTTTTTCATTGAAAAGAGCAAAAGGAAGTCTGTGTTCTCTTTGTTCATAATTTAAAAAATTAATAAATCCTCTTATTTAAACTAAAGCCTATAAGACAAACTAATTAATTGGACTATGCATGTCTCTTTGAGTGCTACAATGTCAAAAAGTAGTAGTGGAGTTTTTTTTGAAATGGTAGTAGTGGTGGAGTTGATCTTTCTCAAATTCGTTATAATGGTGAAACTCTTTCTATCCACATTTACTGAGCAACATTACACTCAGTTTTTTTTTTTCAAACAAAATCTTTTCCGCTGACTTTTGCGCGGTATCCAAGATAGAATTATAAAATATAACCAGCCAGTAAAAATCTAAGGAAAATAAGATAATAACTGATATGGTATAAAATTTTTACTCCTTTTTATTTCAAAATGATTTATTGAGTTTAAATTTTCATACTCAGTACATTTTAAACCAAAAGTAAAAATAAAGAACAGTGATAGGTACAAAGAAAAAAATGACAAGGAAAATTGACAAGGAATGATGTGTCAAAATCTAAATTATGTCCTAATCTTAAATGCATAAACCTTGTTTGGAAAATTTTAATAATGGATGGATGAGATAATTTTCTTATAGTTTTTTCTTGTACCTATCAATATTTAAAAAAATAAAATTAGATGACCATTTCTGGAGAGAGAGATAAGGTAGTATCACTTATTAAATCTCAATATTTCCAAAGCCAAAACATAAACACAGAATATGTGGAAGGACGCCGTATCCTAAATCCTAATTATTTATCAACACTAAACGCTCATCTATAAGTTAAGCAGTTAGCCGTACGTCACCCTGAAAAATGCCATCTTCTTGTCACTTTCCTGAGTTACTTAATTTGTTTTATACAAAAGAAGATGCTAAATCCTTAAAATAAAAATAAAATAAAAGAATTAAAATATTTCGTGAATAAAAGACTCCAATAAGTGGATCCAACCAAAGGCAAACTACTTAATTGATTGAGTGGATCCAACCAAAGAAATGTCGTTGCAATTGTTTTTAATGTCCATATATTGTTGTTTCATTTCGTTTTGTTTTTTGGTTAACCCTATATAGTTCTTAATTAAAGGAAGATCTAACCCTTAAAATTGTCAACTCCTAACTAAGGCAACTAGTACTATACATAGAAGCGATAAGGTCCGGTTCATTTTACTTGAACCGGTCCTTGTACAGACGTCTATGCTTGATGCTATTATAGTTTGGAACATGATCCGGTATACTTTGGAAGTAGATAATGAGAAGTCATGAACACCAAAACATACATATTATGTCCTCTCTCGTTGGTACGATAAAAAAAGGTAAATTTGTATTAATCCTTTGTTCACCGGACATTCGTAGCTATATCATAATGCATGCAGATAGTTTTTCCATTGCTGTTATATCTAGGCGGACATCAAATGGAAATGGTGCAATTTGATACCTCTGTGTACAGTGGCATTTCAAAAATTTAAACGAACACAATTTTTTTTTTTAAAAAAAAAAGTTGTTTGCACTAACTACAACAGTTTCCTTATTAAGCCGTCTTCCATTTTTTGTACTTCAAATTAACACATACTTCTCTTTATCCTAAATGTTTATTCAATTTTAATTTTTTTTAAGAAAAGTTTTTGAATTAGAAATAAAAATTGTAATTGGGCAATCATTATGGAATGGAAGTGGCGCATTTTTTTCTCTAAGAGATTTGCATCTAATAGTCATCTCATACAAAAACAAAGCATTCGGAAACTCATTAACGTGATGATAATTTGTAGCGAACCTAGCTTACTCAAAACAAAACCAACCATCACCATATCTTGCTAATTGTTTGCTTTAATTTGTGATTGATTAATTTCAGTTTGAAGCCATCGGCAGTTCACCACAATTCTAAATATATTATGATGAAAACAATCAATTTTCCTCCAATATTATTAATTATGGCTGACTTTCTTTGTTATCTGGATTCCATACAATAAAAGGAAAGTTGTCCCTCCAGAAATATTGAGCCTCTCTGATTGAAAATCATGAATTCCCAGCAGGCAGAAACTACCTTGAAACATTTCAGCCATCGACACCCTTTAGAGCTAACTAATCATCAAAACAGCCCAAATGCTTCCTATACTTATCATCATCAGCTACTTGTTCAGGATGCTTTTTACAAGTTTCAGGAAAGATCTACAGTTGCAAAACCTGCAACTACTTCCTCCACACGGATTGTGCAAAAATGCCAAAACCAATCACTCACCCTTTTCATAATGGCCATGTTTTGACCCTCCACTCAAAACCGCCTTACGAAGAAGGGCTATATAACTACTGTGATGCGTGTGGGAAACCAGGACAAAGGTTTTTGATAGCAATCTCGTAGATGAAGCAAATTTCGTTAATGCAACCATCAAACAAGAAAGTATGAAAATAATTTGTCTATCCCGTGAAACTCAAAAGAGTACGGAATATTCACAGTAAAACGATCGTTTATCTAAGGATTTCTATCTCTTAACTCAAACCAAGCAAAGAATACATTATCTATGAAAGATTCGAATTAAACAACAACCCACACTAAAAATAGTAAGAACACCATTCAATATACTCGATCAGTCATCAATCAAGAGACTCAAGAAAGATAGGAGCAAACAATGCTCAACTATGAAGGAATACTATTGATTAGTAATCTCCATAACTAACAAAGATATGCAAGACATACACTATCTCAAAATGCTTATGCCAAAGCACAACTCATCCAAGAAAAAATAGGACAAACCCCACAATGGAACTCATGAACACACACATCATGAACTCGAAAACCATAGCCAAAAGAAAAGCTCAATAACTACTAGAAGTAATATGAAAATAAGAAATTTAGTTTTAAAACAATTCTATCAAGAAGCATACTTGAAAAAGAACGGTTTCTGCAAGATCAAAAGATCCAAGACAAGATGAAAACCATCTTGGTTAAATCATCCTTGACACAGAAAAAATGACACACCATTTAATAAAAATTCCTCACAGGAAAAACTCTCATTAGAGACAACAAAAATGACCACTCAAAGATGTTTTAACTTTCGGCCACCCCCCCTATTTATAGGCTAGTAATTTCGGCCAAGCACAAAAAAAGACCAACTAGGACTCTCTAATCTTATCTCACGAAGGAGTAGAGTTAGAAGAGTATTTGATCTCTTTGACTCTATCTAAAATCTAGAAAACCTTATATAAATGACTTATCCTCTAATAGGATAATACTTAGAAGGAATCTAAGACTCATAATCAAAACACTCTAGTTTAATTCAGTCCACATGACTTATTTAACTAGATAAATTCAAAAATTAAACTCCTAGACTAGATAATACTCTAAATCTCGAAATTCAGCTTCAAATATTGAAGTAAAATGTCTTGAACTCCTTCCGAAGGTGGAATATTGGTCTTGCGCCCCTTAAGTTGTAGAAAACTCCAATTTACTCCAAAACTTGTAGATTCTCTTTATTGACTCCAAAGCATTGGAAAAACACTTGAAACAATTGAGATAGTTTGCAACATATCCAATTGTGTAGCAATGGACTCAATCTTGAACACTTTGATCAAATAGGTCGTCCATTCAAGAACCTAAATGACTCTTCTCTCTAGCTTGATCAATGATCTTCATGGAGCACCTAGAGTCAAACTCCTTTGATACTCTTGAGCACTTATTTCCATGAGTGAATCATCTCATTTGGTTTGAATCCCAAAGTTAATGACATTCTCATCATCTTGATCATAGCTCTCTTGAACCAAGTCCCTATCACATAGGTAGTCAAGATCTATCCTTTCTTCCTTGATTGGTCTGCAAAGTAAACTTGGCATTCTAAAACTAGGATGAAGGACTAGCTCATTCCCCTCACTAGGAGAATCACCATGGAAGGCTATATGATTCTCATCATCCCCTCCTTCTTTAAGAGGATTCGTCCTCGAATCATCAACCTCTAAACCTTCACAAGGAACAAACGAGATCTAGAGGTTAGTAAAATCCTCACCCTCACCACACTCTGATTTTCTCTCATTGCGTGCATCTTTTTCTGTTTCCACTCTATTTTCATGGTTTTCTCTTGCCTCAAGTCTTACCTCAGCATGACCCTTTTTACTTTCTTGCGCCACTCTCTCGACTTTTTCTCTCCCTTGTGTATAGGTTATCTTACGTCTTTTCTCTCGCACAGATACAGCTTCTTCATAAGCCAAAGGCTTAGGAATATATTTTCTGTCCTCTTTAGTAAAGACAAAGATATTCTTCGAGCAATGGTGCACAGTATCTACATCTGATTGCCAAGGCCTACCTAGCAAAATATCACAAAGAGACATAGGAATTACATCAAAGTAAATCTCATCCCTATACTCACCAACTTGAAAAGATACCATGGCCTTCTTAGTGACATCCACAACCATCTCTTCAGTCAACCATTGAAGCTTGTATGGTCTAGTATGCGGATCCATCTTGATTCCGTTTGCTATGCAAAATTCCTCACTTATACAATCACTACTTGATCCACCATCGATTACCAAATCAACTTCATTGGACCACCCAACCGAACACTTGGTACGGAAGATACATGTCCGTTGATCACCATCTGCAGGGCCAAACACCAATCCTTGATCCTCAATTGGACTATTCCAACCACAAGAAGTATCATGCTCTCTCTCCACTTGTAAGGCAGCGTAGTATGCCTCATAGAGCCTTGATTGCCTCCTTATCTTTGGGTCTAACTTGTATAACAACACCCTTTATTGATGTTTGACAACAACCAGCAATTTCAGAAATCATTGTTAATCAACAAAGTTGAAAAACCACCAAAAAGAAGTAATTGTGCTTTTGGTACTACACAAAGAACTTCTTGAACACTTGAACCAATAGATGGCTCGATCAAAACCCCCCCAAGAACAAAAGGAAGGTTCAAATAATGCTCTCCCCAAAAAAACTCTCTTGTATTTTTAAGAACACTAACTCTAAAAAATTCAGAATAAAGAGAAGAGTGCTTCTCTTGTTTTATCCTTGTGATCTCGACAACAAGAAGAAGAAGAAGAATGGAGTAGAGTGGTGTGAGAATTTTCGAAAAACAACACCCCTATTTATAGACAATGCAAGTCTTTTTGTGCAAGAAAACTCCTACAAGATAGGACCTAAATTTTCTCAAGAATATCCCCCCCTAATTGATAAAATTTCAGTAAAAAATATGGAATAAAAAGGGAAAAAAACCGGCCACACATATATATATAAAAGGATAGAGTCCTAAAATTTAGGTAATCATAATCCCTTTTGGACACAACTTATGAAAGATTCATCCCTACTAATTAGAGACAAAATCCGACCCCCTACTACAAATAGGACTCAAAAACTCAGCCAAACACAAGAAAAATTGTATTAAAAGACTCAAAAATTTTCAGATTAGGATAAGACTTCTTTATCTCAATAGTTTTCAAAAATAGGCTCACTATAAAACTCTAATTATAATCTCACTGAAATTATTATTTAACTCATGCAAAAATTAGTATTTAAATCCAAGTAGGACTCAAATAAAACACACAATAAAATTGAATTACCATTAGGAAACAATGACTGAAAAATTCGGCCAATGTGAACACTAAAATTCCAGACCGAAGAGGTCTCAAATCATAACACAATTTGGACTCAATCACCTTAATTTTAGGGATAAAATTTTCGGCCATGTGAACACACAAATATAAGACTGAATAGGACTTAAAGTGTAACACAAATAGACAACCAAAATTCAAGTTCTAGGACTAGGAAACCCTAATTTTTTTTAGCTCAAAAATTCGGCTATACTATGACTCTAAAATTTAAAACCAACTAGGCTTGGAATTCCACATAAAACACACGCACACACATGCAATAAATCAGCAAAAATTCGAAATTTAACTTTTATCATATAGTTAAAATTTGAAAAAATACTTTTGACTCACTTTAAAAAGGAAACTTGGAAATTACCACTTTCCAAAATGTCCAACAACTTTTAGAATACTTTCTAAAAACTACTTTCCAAATTGTATATGGAATTAACAAAAATTCACTTTTTACCAAAACAATTTATGGCAAATAAAGTAACAAGAATACCATAAGTATAATGAAGTTGGAATTTCAAGTTCCTCATTCAACTATGACGTTTGCTTCATAATACTCAATTTAATACAAACCATTCATACGACTTAATGACTCAGCAAAGCCATCTTCGTAAGTGACCATTTGAAAATCAAATTTTCCAAAGACCAATTATGTAAACTTCAAGAACATATCTCAAAACCTATAAGATTTCTTATCATATAGAAAAATCTTTAGTAAAACTTCACTCAATTCTGGATTCAACTCTCGAAAATCAAGGTTTTAAACACATCAAAGACTTCAACCCTTAAAGTTGGCACAATTCAACTTCAAAGACCTTTAAACATTTGATACCAAAAATGATATCACTAAAATTCATTCTTCATCAAATGATAAAGAAGGTTTTGAAACTTAAGTTAGGAATCATGGAAAGTCCAATAATAGGAAGATCCACTAATTCGACTCATTCTCAAAGTATAAACTTATGAGATACCAAAAATCGACATTTGTTACTTTTGAAAATCTTTTGACACCAAGATTTAGACAAAATAATCAAAAAGAAGCAGAACTCTATGAAATTCTTATTGATTGAAAATCCATAAATTCCATTTTACTCATTAGATTCAAATAAGAACCAACAAGAAGGAAGACTTTTTCATTTATACTTTATGTTGAAAGTACAAATTCAATAAGCTTCACCTTTCAAAGAATAGATCCAAGATATTTACCACAAGATAAACTTTTAAAGCCTCCTCATGTAAAGACATCTCTTTTAGAAAGAAAAGTCTATCTCGAGCAAGAAGCTCTTCTTTGGCATCAATTCTCTCCTTAAAGATTCAACACATAAGATCCACTAACTTGCTCACAGGAGAAACAGTTCTCTACTTGCAAATCAAGGATAAATTTCAAGATTTAGCGCCCAGTTTGACTAGATACCAATGTACCATCATTAAGCTCTCGCATAGACCCCAAAATAACACCATAAGATCAAACAAATGTGTAAGGAGTCTCGCACAACCACACAAAAGACAAGATCAATTTTGAAAACGTAGCTTTCACAAGAATTTGATTTATTTTTTCAAAACCCATTCTGCAACAAGAAGGAACCTTGAAACAAATAAAGATAGTACTACTCGTTAGTAGCACAAAACTCGATTACCACACCAAGTAACGGATTCTGTGGTAACTCAAGATATTCTCAAAACCAAGAACAATGAAGTGCTCAATCAAAAAGAAATCTCTCGAAAATTAAACTGATAATAGAAACTGATATGATAATATCAATAAATACCATCACTTAGATAGTTCAAGCTCTGATACCAGAAACTGATAGCAATCTCGTAGATGAAGCAAATTTCGTTAATGTAACCATCAAAAAGAAAGTACGAAGATAATTTGTCTATCCCCTGAAACTCAAAAGAGTACCGAAAATTCACTGTAAGACGATCGTTTATCTAAGGATTTCTATCTCTTAACTCAAACCAATCAAAGAACACATTATCTATGAAAGATTTGAATTAAACAACAACCCACATTAAGAATAGTAACGACACCATTCAATATACTCGATCAGTCACCAATCAAGAGACTCAAGAAAGGTAGGAGCAAACAATGCTCAACTATGAAGGAATACTATTGATTAGTAATCTCCATAACCAACAAAGATATGCAACACATACACTATCTCAAAATGCTTATGCCAAAGCACGACTCATCTAACAAAAAGTAGGACAAACCCCATAATGGAACTCATGAACACACACATCATGAACTTGAAAACCATAGCCAAAAGAAAGGCTCAACTCTCGAACTACTAGAAGTAGTATGAAAATAAAAAGTTTAGTTTTAAAACAATTCTATCAAGAAGCATACTTGAAAAAGAATGGTTTCTGCAAGATCAAAAGATCCAAAACAAGATGAAAACCCTCTTGGTTAAATCATACTTGACACGAAAAATGGACACACCATTTAATAAAAATTCGTCACAAGAAAAACTCTCAATAAAGACAACAAAAATGACCACTCAAGGGTGCTTTAACTTTCGGCCATCCCCCCTATTTATAGGCTAGTAATTTCGGCCAAGCTCCAAAAAGAATTCCAACTAGGACTCTCTAATCTTATCTCACGAAGGAGTAGAGTTAAAAGAGTATTTGATCTCTTTGACTCTATCTAAAATCTAGAAAACCTTATCTAAATGACTTATCCTCTAATAGGATAATACTTAGAAGGAATCTAAGACTCCTAATCAAAACACTCTAGTTTAATTTAGTCCACATGACTTATTTAACTAGATAAATTCAAAAATTCAACTCCTAGACTTGATAATACTCTAAATCTCGAAATTCAGCTCTAAATATTAAAGTAAAATGTCTTGAACGTCCTTCCAAAGGTGGAATATTGGTCTTGAACTCCAATTTACTCCAAAACTTGTAGAATTCTCTTTATTGACTCCAAAAGATTGGAAAAACACTTGAAACAATTGAGATAGTTTGCAACCTATCTAATTGTGTAGCAATGGATTCAATCTTGAACACTTTGATCAAATAGGCCGTCCATTCAAGAACCTAAATGACTCTTCTCTCTAGTTTGATCAATGATCTTCATGGAGCACCTAGAGTCAAACTTCTTTGATACTCTTGAGCACTTATTTCCATGAGTGAATCATCTCCTTTGGTTTGAACCCCAAAGTTAATGACATTCTCATCATCTTGATCATAGATCTCTTGAACCAACTCCCTATCACATAGGTAGTCAAGATCCATCCTTTCTTTCTTGATTGGCCTGCAAAGTAAACTTGGCATTCCAAAACTAGAATGAAAGACTAGCTCATTTCCCTCACTAGGAGAATCACCATAGAAGACTACATGATTCTCATCAGTTTTGTTACCATTGCGAAATTTGCAAGATTGACCTCCATATTCTTTGCGCGGTTTTGCCGTTGTCTTTCACTCATCATTCTCACCCTCATCAACTCAACCTCATCTTCTCGCCAACCCATCGCGACACGACATTTGTTTGCGATGTTTGCAATGAGTTGGGGTCTAACCCTTGGCTCTACCGATGCCATATTTGTGATTTCGATGTTCATTTGAAGTGTACAAAAAATGTTCGAGATCCAAGAAGTGTGCTGGCTTTCACAAATCGATCTGCTCCTCAAGTTTCGGGTACTCATCAACTACCTCAAAATTCTCAAACGCGTCATGTGCCAACTCATTCTAATCAGGGAGTTGATCCCGCAGTTCTGGCTTATATAGCCAGGCTTCAAGAAGTTATTGCAGCTCAAAACAGGTTGATTCAGCAACTTATGTCTGGAAATAGGAGAAATGATGGGATCGGAGGAATGCAAAACCTGATTGAAGCATTTACAAATTTAGCTGGGAATGGATTAGGTGGTAACGATGGTGGTATTGGGGGGTGGGGTGGGGGTGGGGGTCGTAGTGGACTTGCAAGGTTTACTTGGTGGTGGAAATGGATTCGATTTGGGTAGCATGATTGGAGGAGGGGGAGGAGGATTCGGTTTATTCTGAGAGCAATCTGTAGAACTGAACCACATCTTTTTTTTTTTTTTTTATGTAAGAAGAGTGTTGACCTTGAAAAAAAGTAGATAGTCGATCAAGAAGAAGACGTGCATGTTTTCTGATTTCATTCTTGCTAATTACTCCTTCTGTATAATCCAGTTTAGGTCTTTACTTTTTTTAGTATGTATTCTATTGAGCATAAAAATTTTAATCAAATAATAATTTTAAGATAAAGGGAATAATTTTTTTCGTATTTTGATATGATGCGGCATTTGCTTGTTTTTCATTTCAATTAATTTGAAAAGTGAAAACATATACTTTGTACAATAAGGATCCCTCAATTGGAGGGTCTGCTTTTGTAAGTTGAAATCCAGTGTTGTATGAATATTGATTGTTTCAATTAATTGGTTCTTTCTTCCTTTTTCTTTTTTTCTTTTTTTCCTTCCTTTTTTTAGAGGCTCATGGTATGATCAAGTTTTTGTTGTTTAGTTGACAATTAAGGTCAAATCTCCCCTTAACGTGGTGCCATCAATTTGATTTCATTCCTTCTTCGTTTTAAAAACTGCTTAATTAATATCGGAAATGTTTAAGTATATGAAACGGATTAGCGATATCAAGCAGAATTTGGTGGCAATTACTGGCGATTCATTCAATTTGGACGCGAAGATCACCATGTAGAGGTGGCTATCATCAAGGGAGCAATTCATTCGAGAAATTTTTATTTATTTATTTTAAATAGAAGTATGGAATGTATTAAATTTGTTGGAATATATTCATTCAACAATTTAGTTAAAACCCATTCCACCTTTACAAATCATGATTATTTAACGAGTTATATTAACTCCAAAAAAATTTTCCTAACATTCATTAGTTCGTAGTCCGTACTAGTACTGCACATTGGCAAATTCTCTGCGATATTCTAGTCTTGTATGACTACGCATACAACTTTCCTAAGATCCAGTCGGCCTATGCATTGCAAGTGACGTGTGTCCTTCGAGGATTTTACCATTTCCGATTGCTGATTCAAATGCAAGATTAATAATGACATCAATACAGGCCTTGCACACGTACGTCGAAAATTGAGAATATGAACTCGAAGTACAGATTATAATACTCCTCCCGGCAAAAAAAAAAATTCACAATTAGTTTTGAAGTTCGTATGATAAAAATTTTGTCTTCCAAAATTTAAGAAATTATCCTTTCTGAATTCGGATGAATGAATACAGTGAATGTAGACATGTATGCCAATATTATCTGGTTAGAGACGATTATTAACGAGAAGAGTCAAAACCAAAACCCTCATCCATAACCTGAAATATTGTCTTACAATATACTTAATCGATTGACAGTTTCTAAAAAATTCTCATTGGTCGTTCTGTCTCCTCCACCCAGCCAATCCTCATGAAGGAGGAAACGACTTCTTGCCACTTGAAAGTGTGACGGATAAAATTAGATGAAATGTACTTGCAATTTTAAAATTCATATATTTGCTCTTTCACATTACGAATTGGACATGCACTAGACCTTTTCAAGGCAACTCAAACAGTTCCATGGAATTGGACCTGCACAAATGAAATAGAATATCTTGCCACCAAACAAAATTATCTTTCTACCTCACAGACACGAATATATATATTTACAAACAAGTTTAGGTTTGTTTTTTGTATATCACATCCAAAAATTATCAGTCCTGGCCACCAAATATTTATTCACTTTACGAACAATAAGACACTAGGCAATAAATTATTACGTGTTTCAACTTTGAACATTCAAGCCATCGAATCAATCTTCTATTTACTCAATTATTTTCTTCAATTGGCGATAAATATCAGCTTAAATCCATCAACCTGTTCAACAACTTCAAAAATGAAAACAAATATTCCCTTTCACCCCAAATAGCTGACTTAATTTCATTGTTTATAGAAGTCTCACGTCCTATTCTGGACAAAGAAAACTTATTAAAACATTTGCCCCTTCAGACATTACAATATTGGGCATCTCTAACTCTCTGTATGAGGGATAGACTTCAAAGTTCAAAACAGGCAGAGAGTGAGAAAAAGTAGAGAGAGGAGGCCAAGAATCATGAGTTCTCAATCAGAAACTACCTTGAAGCATTTTAGCCATCCTCACCCCTTAAAGCTCACCAATCATCAAAACATTTCTGCTTCAGCCACATGTTCAGGATGCAAATTGCAAGTTAATTCAGGAACGAATTGCTACAGTTGCACCAAAAACTGCCACTATTTCCTGCACACCAAGTGCGCAAAAATGCCGTCGAAAATCACTCACCCTTTCGAGAAAAAAGGCCATGTTCTAACCCTCTATTCAAAATCTCCCTACGAAGGAAGCTCGCATTACAACTGTGACGCTTGTGGGAAACCTGGACAGGGTTTTTGCTACCACTGCAAAATTTGTAAGAATGACCTTCACATTCTTTGCGCGGTCTTGCCATTAAAATTCAACCACCAATCTCATCCCCATCAATTAAATCTAATTTTCTCGCCAACCCATTACAACAAAATATTTGTTTGCGATGTTTGTGGCGATTCCGGGTCCGATCATTGGCTCTACCGCTGCAACAACAGTGGCTGCGATTTCGACGTTCATCTGAACTGTAGAAATATTCCGACACCCCGGCTACAAAATCAAGCACCTACAACCTCCTCAAGATCTCTCCATCATCAACCACCACAAAGTTATTCATCATATCATGTTCCAACAGGGATTCCAACAACTCATCCATATCAGGGGATGGATAATTATTATGCAGTAATTATGGCTGAAATGATGAGGCTTGAACAAGAACTTCTGGCTGTTCAACACAGGATGAATCAGCAGCAGATGCAAGTCTTTCAACAGATACAAAATATGACGGCTGCACAAAGATATGGAAATGGTGGGTTTGGAGGAATCCAAAACCTGATTCATGGATTAACAGGAGGACCAACGAATATGCTTGGTGGTAATATTCCGGGTCTTGACCCTTTCAGCGTCTTAGGTGGTGGTGGAGGTTTTGGTGGGATGGATTTTACAAGTTTCCTTGGTGGTGGTGGATTTGATATCTTTGGAAATTTGGGTATTGGAAGTTTCCTTGGAGGAGGTTTCGGTTTCGGTTTCTGTTAAGAATGTTGAAGAAGTGGATCGTCGAACAAGAATCAAGATATTGGTTTCTTTGAGATTCCATGCTTGCTAATTCATTCACTTTGATTTTGATTTGGTGTGTGCACATGCTTTCTTCAATTCAGTTTGGAAAACAGATTATGTAATGTACTAATTAGTTTGTACAATAACATCCCTCAGCTGGAGCGTTTCTGATATCCGGAATTTGAAACTGTATACTCCTTCCGTCCCATAATTATTGTCCAGTTTGGGTTCTCATTTTTAATTCAAATTGTACTAAAAGTGAAATATCAAACCGAACAATAATTTTGGGACAGAAGGAGTATATGTTAAGATGTATTGTCTCACATCGCTACATAAAGAGAAGTGGTTCAGTAAATCTGTATATGTTAATTTGAAGTTTTACTACATTTAAGTTCGTTTTTCATCAACATGGTCATTTTCGTCTTATATATTGTTGTCATACGTACTATATCCATTAGGATCAAGTTTTTTGCAGTTTCATTTCTGAATAAAACTGACAATACCAATCAAGCTGTCTCTTAACTAGATGCCCTAATTTTAACTAATCCTCATTCATTTATCCTTCATTCTATATGAAGTTCTAAACCAGTCTTCCAATTTTGAAAATCAGCTCAAGCACAACCGTGGTCCACAAGTCAAAATTTTCATGTAATCTTAACCACATAGCGTGTTGTCAAACGTTAGTGCGTAACGTACACTGTTGATTGGAGTTGTGACGGATCCAACAGGAGGGGGCAAAGTTTCGAAGATAAGAAATAAAATGAAAAAAAAAAATAAAATTACGTAGGAGTATATCTGTTTTATAAGTTTTGGAAACATATGAAATTTTTCTCTACTGAAAACTTAAGATAACAATACCAACAATAAAAACCGAAGGACATAGTACTGTAGTAGCTCTTGTAGCCCATCAACAAGGTGCTTGTGGTTATTAGTTTTATGCTCTGAAACAAAATATATTGTGTTACTGCCAACGTTATAAAACCTTATAGCGTCACATTCAATGGTCAATAATTTAGGTTATGATTCTAAATATCAACTTAATAAAGATTAAAGTGTTAATATGCAATTAAGTTAACTAAGGATATAATCATAATTATGTCTTTAGGGCTTCACTATTATAAATAGATAGTGATAGTCAGCCGCCAATGTGTTCCTGTAAGCCGTAAATCATGTCTCATTTCTTCCTCAACTATTAGCACAGTTTTTGAAAAAAGGCCTAAACATTCTCGCTGATCAGAGTGGATACTGATAGAGGCAAGCCCATTTGGGTTGCTAGTGATTAGGTATATGTCAATCATCGGTGGAAGGTATATTTATTAGTAATTCGCATGGATTTTGGTTTAGAATTCTTGAAATTATTCCGCTGTGCATAAGTTTATGTGATCTGAACCCAACAGTGGTGATATGTGGAGGATATAAGATCTATCTTCATTGGAGCTAATTAACATATGATCACAAACGCCGTGAATATAATTTTTTGTTGGTATGCTATTTTAGTCCATAAAATTGAGGAGGGCAAGGGTTTTCAGATAACGAGAGAATAAAGGTAACTATGAAAAACACATGAAAAGTATATGTCTCTTTTTCGCGATCCTACTAACGAACAACTAGGAAATGATCTTATCTTGATTAGCACAACATTGTTTCGTCCTTCTGGTCATCATTTCGGTTTGATAATCATTGGTTTCAACCAACATAATTAACCCCAAATTGTTCCAGACATTATAGATTTGTGTCTGAGGTGTTTTTTTTTTTTCAAATGTAACTACAGTATTGACAAGCAGTGCTACTCCTCACTCTTTCAAATTTTACTACTATTTTTGTCTCAAAAAATAATTTACTTTATTAAACTAAACTATTATATTAAGATATGATAAAGAGTTTATTTATTTATTTATTTATTATTTCCTTTGGAACAAGGAAACACTATTGTAATTTCCCCTATTATTCTATGACTAAATAGATACACTCATATACATGCATAATATGTTAATTAATATGAACCCGATCGACCAATATATTACCAAAATTACGTGTATCCATGGAGGATCAACGAACCAATTCCAAGTTCTTAATTCGGATATATAGTACATACAATTGTCTCATTGATTAGTTCCAAAGCCAGTTTATCACATCAGCAATTAAATAGTACTCCCAAGACAAACCAAATGCTCATCCACCACCTGAATTGGCTTACAACAGCCATTAGTAAGCACTAAGACGTCAACCTAAATTGACAGCTTGCTTCATCGATCCAACTTGGTCTTTTTTTAAAAAAAAGAAATCTATATTATTATCATTATCATTATCATTAACTATTATTTTTTAAGAAAAAAAAATTTAAATTCCTCCAAGTCAACGGTTTCATGACTGTAAATGAGAGGCGAAACATCTCTCCTTGCGGAAATTCCAATATAGCATGTGATTGTTGAGTAATGTCTTTCTGATTCTCATTGACCAGTTCTGCAGTGTCCCAAATAAACCTACTTTTTCCTCCAATTGAGAGGTTTTATTCAGTATTGTAACTATTGTTGACTTGACTTCAGCTTCTGGAATAAAAAACCCTAAAAGGACATGGCTAAAGCTTTTGTTTTTCTAATAATGATTCCATCCGTCTAAAAATGGAACCGTGTTTTGTTGAACTAAAATGAGATTTCATAAAAGACTACATTGTGATACGGAAAAAAAGTATTTACTGTGGCGTTTTCTTTTCCTGGACGTTGGAAATACATACATACACACACACACATATATATATATATATATATATACATACACACACACACACACATATATATATATATATACACACACACGGTATAAAAAGTTGTATATGCACTTGGGAAGAAAAAAGTTCTGGATCTCAAATCCATTTTAAGTCATTATTCTTCTCCTTTTTGTGCAAATGATGAAATCATACATTCACTATTTGATGTGTAATAATTAGGTACTCCCTCCATTTCAAAATATATGTCGTTTTAAGTTTTGAGGGATTTTTTAAAATGTAGATCGTTTTACAAATTCTAGGCAAATTAATGACTATTTTTTCAAATTTACCCTCAGTAAATGATGATAATTTATTTTTATTTAGTCTTGTTTATAGTTCCAACGTAATTAATGAGGGGTACAAAGATATTTAACACATAAACTAATTGTTGGATGATTGTCTCCTAAGTTTACGTGTCAAGTCTAAAAAAAACTTACATTTTTAAATTAAGAGAGTATTCTTTATCGTCCAAAGTAAGTGTTATGTATATATAATAATTAATTAAAAACAACCATAATTATTATTTTGAGTATTGTGCCGATAACTTGCTCGAGAACAGCATCGATTAAAATTTTGCACTAAATAGTACCTTTTACAGTCACTTAGTGTAAAACATTGACATTTGACAAAGACGTGCACCATAATTGAATCCATTGTCAACAATCCCCTTTAAGATTTCTACTTTGCTAAACATACCCTGAAAAATTGGAATGTAACACTTCGTCATCCTCAGGTTTGTAAAATGTGCAATCTACCCAATATTGAAACTTCGTAGATTGCAAGCAGATGATGAGAAGAACCCTGAGCATTGGTCGTCCATCAGAGCATGTTTCTACACATTTAAGTCCAATGTGGTCTCTTGATCGATCAGTATATATTCTCATTGTTATCTTCTTATCCATATTTTGTCGATTCTTATTGAAAAGTTAAAATAGAAATTTGTCGACCAAATTGTAGTTGCTCAACTGTTTACATTTTTCTCAGTTGAATATGGATCAAAATTGGTTTCATAATACAATTGCACCTTTTTCCTTGAACGCTTTAGTATATATGGAATATAATTAATCCACATGTTGTAGGTTGCCAAGTTATACTTAGATTTTGTTCTACAATATGCTTATAACTTATATTCACAATTTATCTCTTCTGAAGATTGGTCCATCCAATTATATACGAGTGCATTACAAGGAAAATTAATGATATGTCTAGTACATTTCGCAATATAAGAAAACTAAAGGGAAGTTCATGCAATTAACTCAAGATTTTTTTTCCCGCCACTAGTTTTTACGTGAAGATGAAACCATACCAAGAAATTCAACACAGCAAACACAGATAAGCCTACTTAATTGAACATTCTGTGATCCTTCATCATCCGAAAAAGCCTGTAACAACAAGTTGACTTTAATAATGCCATGGTTATTTCCAAATTAAGAATCTATTGCCCCCAAACAACATCAAGCATATCATTCTCGTACAAACGAACTCCACAATAAATTCCCAAATCATTTTCAAAGAAAGCTGAGAAAAGAAACACGGACAACACTGAACAGAGATGGGAAATCCGGCAGGTTCTCAACAACCTCCTCAATCCCCCATGGCTGTTTCAGGAACCACTGCTTTTCATCAACAACAATCTTCAACATCAATCACTCATTTCAGCCATCCACATCCTTTGTTTCTCTCCCAACAAGGGTTCAACACTCATTGCTCAGGCTGCAAACAGAATGATGCCTCGTCCGGAATCATTTACACTTGCGCTTCTTGCAACTACTCCCTCCACCAGAAATGCTCCCAAATGCCACAAACAATCACGCACCCGTTCGATAAAAACAACCATGCCCTTTCTCTGCTGACAACGCCGGCGTACCCGAACGGTTCTTTCACCTGTGATGCCTGTGGAGAACTGGGCTTTGGTTTCAACTACCACTGTCAACCGTGTGGGATTGATCTCCATATCCTCTGTGCTTCATCACCAATGGTGATCACTCACCCATCACACCAACACCAACTCAGCCTCACCTTCTCACCTCCATATCCAATGGGAACATTCACTTGTAACATTTGCCATTTGGGTGGTTCCAAAAACTGGCTCTACCGATGCCACATGTGTAATTTCGACATACACCTTACGTGCGTGAAAAAGCCGGCAACAGGGCACCCTCCTCTGGCCCATCAGCAATCTCTTCCAAATTATCCTACACAAAATCCTCCTCCTATAACCCATCAGCTATCTCTTCCAAATCAACAATTTCACCGTCCCGCAAACACCTTCGCCGGAGCCCCGGGTCCATTCGGTCCTTCTCCGGCAGCGGCTACAGGGGGATTCCAACAATTTCACCCGGGCCCTCAACCTGTGTCAGGAATTGCAGTTTCTCCGGCAAACCCTTACGCCGCCGCCGGCCCTTATGCCTGCCCACCCGGTCCAAACCTGATGTACCAGAGCGGTTATAATTACGGACCAGCATCGGGTACGGGTATTATGCATCCTAATTACATGCAGCAGCAAAACGGGATGGGAAGCCAGCTTGCTAACAGTGTGGCTAATGGCTTAGCTAGTGGTATTGGTCAAGCGATTGGGACAGAAGCGATACAGGCAATGTTCGGTGGCGGCGGCGGTGGCGGTGGTGGCGGCGGAGGCGGCGGCAACGGTGGCGGAGGGAATGATATGAGCTGTTACTATCAAGGGGGTGATGTTTATCCGGTGGATCAAGGTCAGTATTTTGATGGATCTGCCGGAGACTATGCCGGAGGAGCAGATGGTTCTTACTGAGTGATCACCTTTTGCAATTTTATGTATGTTTGTCGTTGTTCGTTTGTTTAACTGTAAATTTCGCAGGTTTTTCCGGTTTCAAAACAAATTTATTTTTCTGTTGGTGACTCCATCATCAAATTCAATTGTATTTTTTTGTTTTCTTTTTCACCCTTTTGAAATTTAAAATTGCAAATTCGGTTAAATTCTCTCGTTTCAAATGATCATTTTCTATTTTTTTTGGTTACAGTTTTCTCCTTAATTTGTCTTTGGGCGGTAATCAAAGAAAAATGTGCCCATCCTAGAACAAGTCTTGTTTCTTTGATTACGACTAACATTCTCATCTTGTAATGAGATGAGTATTTTATTTTGTCAATAACATCACCCCTTTAGCCTTCTTATGTTTCTCATTGATTCAATTTAAACTTGACAGGTGTAATAAGTTTGTAACAGTGATGCAAAACCTAGAAACTGATAAATGAGTTGAAATATATTTTTAGTAAAGATAAATGACAAATGATCTTAAGTAGACTCTATATGACTTTGGCAGATTCGCTCACTTAATTCAAAAACCCCAATTGTATGACTTAATGTCTGTTAATGAATACCACTTCATATATATATAAATGAAAAAAAATACTTTATTAAGAAATTAAAATTTTTACTTAATATTTACAAAATCAATCGTAATATATTCAAGAAGAGGGAAATACGTGCGATGATACGTACAATATTACATTATATATCACAAATTACACTTGGTAGGGACAAAATTTTACAAATTTAATCACAAGCTTATATCTGCTTGTGTGGACAGATCAAATTGAAACTTTCAAAGCAAATACATTGTAAATATGGTTGAAGCTTGGTAAAGCGTTGATGTTCATCTTGTGGGGCTATATATATATATATATATATATATATATATATATATATATTCAATTTCAACATTTAAACATGCTTGGCATGAATTTGAAACCACTGTAGCTTTTCATGGCCGAGTCAAATACTCAAATTGATCTGTGTAAAGTGTGAACCCAAGAAATTAAAAGACAGCTAATCGCAGCCTAATTTAAGCCTACTTGCACTGTTTCGTATCCTTCTTCCATGAGACAAAGTCTTTGTAACAAAAGAGTTGACTTTAAAACGATAATTCTATCAAATAATAATTAGTAAGAAACTATTAGCCCCTGCGCCCCAATCAATACCAGCGTCATTTCTCTTCCACACCACTCCACTCTGTGAACTTCTTCTCCAATCTCCACATTGGAAAGATCAGAAATTCAGAAATCACAGTCAACGGAAGATGGGAAATCCGGCCAATCAACCTCCTCAATCCACCATGGCGGTTGCCGCAACCGGCGCCGTCCATCATCATCAACAACAACAACAATCTTCAACCTCAATCACTCATTTCAGCCATCCACATCCTCTGTTCCTCACCCAACAGGGCACCAATTTCAATGCCCAGTGTTCAGGATGCAAACAATTTGATGCTTCGTCAGGACCCATTTACACTTGCACACCCTGCAACTATTCCCTCCACCAGAAATGCTCCCAGATGCCTCAGAGGATCACTCATCCGTTCGATAAAAACAACCATGTCCTTTCTCTGATGACCAAACCGGCGTACCCGGATGGCACTTTCACCTGTGATGCCTGCGCAGAATTGGGATATGGATTCAATTACCGGTGTGAAACGTGTGGGATTGATCTTCATATCCTCTGTGCTTCATCTCCGATGGTAATCACCCGTCAATTTCACCCGCATCAGCTCAGCCTCACTTTTGCGCCTCCGTATCCAATCGGAACTTTCTCTTGTGATGTTTGCCGGTTGGGTGGTTCCAAGAACTGGCTCTACCGCTGTCACATCTGTGAATTTGATGTCCACTTGACCTGCGTGAACAAACCATTGCCGCCGTCAAATCCAACTCCTCTGCTCCATCAGTATTCTCTTCCGAATTTTCCTTCACAAAATTTGCCTCTGACCCATCAGCAATCTTTCCCAAATCAGCAATTTCATCCCTCTTTGTCAATGCCAAGGACAAATTCTGCGCCTCCACATTTGGGTGCCCCAATCATGGCCAACAATCTCGGCCAGCCTGGAATGGGCCTTGTTCACTATAACTCTGTTTCGCCGGCGGCTGGGGGATTTCAACAAGCTGGGGGAATTCAACAATTTCAGACTCCGGCTCATGGTGTGCCGACAATGGCAACTCCTGCTCCGACACCGGGGTTTGTAGCTCAACACCAATTTGCCGGCGGCCCTCGACCCATCATGGCCAACGGCGTTTACGGGCCACAAATGATGCCTGCGCAGCAGCAAAACACGCTCGGGAACCAGATAGCTTGCAGTATTGCCAATGGCATCGCTAGTGGAGCTTCTCAAGCGCTTGCGCAAGAAATTATTCCCGGAATCTTTGGCAGCGGCGGTGGCGGCGGCGGAAATGGTGGAGGAGAGAAAGATATGACAGGTTTCAGCTCAGGGGCTGATGTTGTTTCGGTGGATCAAAGTTCTTATTCCGATGGAAGTTTCGGTCAAGTTGATGGAGGATACGAAGGAGGAGGAGTAGATGCGTCGTACTCATGAACCTTTGCAATTCAATGTTGTCATTTCCGCAGCCATGGACGTTTCAAACTTTCAATTTCCTTGTGGATTTTCACCGAAATAGTACTTTTAATTTAATTTTCTGGGTTTCAACTAAATTTGGTGTATGTTTTTGTCTTTAAATTTATATATTCATCCCTCTAAAATGTACAATTGCAAACTTGTTGAAATTTATTGGTTGTATTATTTGTTCCTACTGATTTTTTATTTGATCTTTCTCTTTTCTGCGTAGTATTGTTTGCCGAGATGAATGACCGTGGACTCGAAACTTCTTCAATAGCAGACATGAAACACTTAAATGTGAATTTTAAAGCACACATTTATACAAAATTTACTTTACAAACCTGAATTAATTAAGTATTTTACAATACCTCCCATTAGTTTCTGTAACTCAATGCCTTCTCAGTTGACTAATTTTATTTAGGGAAAATTTTGATTTAGGATTGGAAGAATCTTAATTACAATTATCAAAAAGGGCGGTCAATTGAGGGGTTGCCGCAGTGGGGCACCCTTACACCCCTCACCCGCATGATGTGGGTTCGACACCCATCGAGGGAAAATGGGGGCTCATATAACCCGTGTATCAAGAAAAAAAAATAAAAAAAGGCGTTGAGTATTATTTACTAATAAAATAGTAATGAATACCAAAATATTTACTACATATTTTCGCGCATCAAAAGACTATATTATCCCACTCTTTACCTTATCTCTTGACCTCTCTCATCAAATCCTACACGGACCAACTCACTAATCTTTGAAAAAGACATTTTTGGTGAATAAAGTCTTCTGGGAATGAAGACAGTTATTTGATGATTTAGATTAAAGATTTGGATTTTAGTGAACACTTTTCAAGGGTTGACTTGTTGTAGCCGGTTTTCAGTATGTAAAGTAAACCATCACATCAATCCCTTTTACCCTATTAAAGCAGAATACAGGATGTTGATGTGGCAACTTCTTATTAAAAAAATTTGGCTCCAAATGCACAATATTGCTTTAACCATTCTGCCACGTGTCATCCCTTTTTAAAAGAAAAAAAAAACTTCTTATTTGGAAAAACAAAAGCTAATTTACAAAAATATCTACACAATTTTAAATCATAACACTTATCATTTATCAATCAAATTAAGATAGGATTTAAATTTGTCCATAAACTTATCCCTTTTATTAATTCACATTCTTTTGTATGATTTCTGCATCGGTGTACTTTTTAATATTTTTTTCTTCTTTTGCAAATGATTTTTTATTTTTATTTTTATTTTTGGCTAAAAAAGGGAAAAAATAAATGTGTAGCTATTTTATTTTTTCCAAATAAAAAATTCATTTATCTATTAACACAAAATTAAAGTAGAGGGGGTGCCCGGGCATCTGCCTGAGCCAAGCATCTAGTTGGAATTAAGGGAGTAGTGCATAGGACTTAATGTGGAACAAGTGTCACTTATTTTCAAGCTTAAAGAGGTTAGACAAAACCCCTTTGAACAATTAAACCCAAAAGGGTTGGATGAAACTTTTTTTAAACAATCAAACTCCAGAAAAAATTGTATCAAAACCCAATACGGTATAAGTCAAAGCCCAATACAGATAATCAGATGCCCATTACGGGTCAGTCAAACTAGAGAAACCGTGGATCGATCAAATTACACCCATATAACTCCCACATGTAGTTAAACCTCAAATCAATTGGTAATAAAGGGAGTGATACATTAGACTTATATATTGGTCAAATCAGGTTACCATTTTCAATTTGGGACAAGTGTCTTTCACTTGTTTTTAAGTTCAAAGGAGATTTTAAAAAAGTTAAAAATAAGTCTTGACAGTCGATTTATTTGATTTTAAAGATTGTCGTGGGGTTAGCGATTGTGAAACGTTCAGCGATTTTATCTTCTTTTAGGCTACAGTTTTGATATTAAGCCGGAAATGACATTTTAGTTCTCCTGCTCATCTCATCGATGAGTCTAAACTACAATTTAGACCGCCCCCTTATCAACAAAACTAATGGAATATATTTTGTAATTTGTTTATGGTGGATGAATTTACTCATAAGAAATATTTGAAAATCCATAGACCAGGACTCTACAATAAGCATACATCCCCAAACTCTGATGTAGTTCAATTTTGGTTTTCATCCATTCCACAGCTCATATAGAGATATTTTAGTCTTTAAGAAATGAATTCTATTAAGTGAAACGCAGCCAACAAGGTTTTTCCCCGCAAATCATTTGGCAAATCCAAACTTATAAACATTTCATTTACTATGTCACACAAAGTTTTATTTCTCCTTTTAGCCATACTATTTTGTTGTGGTGTGTATGATGCACTAGTTTGATGCACAATACCATTATCCTCACAAAATTTTGAGAATTCATTTGAGAAGTATTCACGTCTTCTTTCACTTCTCAAAACATTGATCTTCATCCTTTGTCTTCATTAGATAAAAATGAACAAATTTTGAACAATCATCTATGAAGGTTACAAAGTATTTATTACTTCCCCTTATTAAAAATCTATTAAGTTCACATACATCTGAATGCATCAATTCAAGCAAAAATGTAATTTTGGCTTGCACACAAATTGATCCTTGTCATTGCACAAATGGATACTAGCCCCAGAATCATACTACCAATCTTTGGAAGAAAGTGCTATAGCCATGTTCAACTCAGTCATGGTCCCAAGCGAGATAACCACCACAACCAGTGCACTGTCTTCAACAAGATTCGCACTTGGGATGTTATTTCCCTTTTGCTTCTTGCTAGACTTGCAATCGACCTTATACCCTTTCCACTGCAATTGTAACATTTCCTATCTTTCTTCTTGTCGTTGGAATTTTCAGGTTTCTTCCTCTTATTTTTGTTAGCCACATTTTCAACCACAAAATTCACTTTAGAATTTTCACCAATTTCCACGTTTTGAAGAAGTATTGCCCCTTCTTTAATTTGCAAGCGTTTCAAGACACTAGACACAGTAAAATTCTCAGAAATGTGCAACAACTTCTTTTGGTAATCATTCCAAGAATGAGGCAATTTGGCATTACTTGCCCCAACTTGCAAAGATTCCGAGATTTCAACACCAATGTCTTTCCCCTTTGACACTATAACTTGGAGATCGTGAATTTGATCCATAAGAGGATAATTAACAAGCAACTTATATTCAAAGCACGTTTTAATTCGAAACTTATCTACCCCTTGTTTCTGATTAGCATATTCATTTTAAATGGTAGTCCAAATCTCCCTTGGACTTTTCACATTTGAGAAGAGATCATACAATGAATTCGAAAGATTGTTAAGGATGTGACCACGATAGATAATCTCGTCCTCTGCACGCTTTGCACGTTTGTTCTTGATCTCCTCGGACTCTCCTTCCTCAGCCGTGGAAACTCGTCCAAATTTTGGCTTAAAATATGAACCACCTTCAAGACTATAAGAAAGAACATCAACTTGTTTTTCAAACGGTTAAAGTTAGTGTCATATCCATCAAGACAATCTAACTTCACAAAATCTTGGTTCATCACTTTCGAAGCAGAACTTTGTGTCGACTCCATAATAAATATTGTTTTAAGATCGAAATAATGAGTAGGAGTACTATCAAAGGAGAAAATAGAAGAGACACCAAAGAACAACATGAAGAATGATAAGCTTTATTTATAAAAGATTGAATATGACAATAAAGGGAGAATCACAAAAATCTTGATGTGCTCTAAGTGTGTAATCACTGTCTTTAAGACAATGTTTGCCCCCACTATGTTGTAAAACAAGGTTTTATTGGTAATTTGTCTCAAGGATACGAAAAGTACAAGAACATGCAATTTTACAATTATTGAATGTTTTTTTTCAAAATTTAGGAATGCAAAAAGACTTACCAAAAACCTGCAACACCTATTTCTAGGCAAACACTAGGAACTGAAAGAATATGAATCACAGCTTATAGCCCTTAGGTTCCAAGTCACTAGCCTAACCTTTCATGAATACTTAACATGTTTTGTTTATTTTAATTGCTTGACTCTTTTTAGTTGGTTCCAGAAAAATTGAACCAAGTTTAGATTGCAACTTTTTAGTTTTTGATTTTATTTCACAAACAAAACCCAACAGACGGCTGGGGGATTTCAACAATTTCAGACTCCGGCTCATGGTGTGCTGAGAATCACAACTCCTGCCCCGGCACCGGTAGGCCCAAATGCAGATCCCACCCCATTTGCCAGCACTCGACCCCTTGGCCACCAGCATTTACTAGGCAGCACCAATGATGCCTGGAGGTTACGGGTGGCAGCCAAACATGCTAGGAAACTAGCTAGATTGTAGTATTACCAATGGGATAGCTACTGGAGCCTCTCAAGCGATTGCACAAGAATGATTCAAGGAATCTTTGGCAGCGGCGGAAATGGTGGAGGAGGGAATGATATGACCGGTTTTAGCTCAGGGGCTGATGTTGTTTTGGTGGATCAAAGCTCTTATTCTGATGGAAGTTACAGTCAAGTGGATGGAGGATATGAAGGAGTATAGATGATTCTTACTGATGAACTTTTGCAATTCAATGTTGTAGTTTCCGCAGCCACGAATGTTTCAATTTCCTTGTGGATTTCTTTTTCTATGTTTCAAAAAAAATTCTGATGTATTTTTTGTCTGACTCCATATATTTCCTCTCTTATTCAACCCTCTAAAATGTACAATTGCAGACTTTTAAGAAACTTATCTGCTATTTTCTTTATTTCTACTTATTTTGTATGATCTTTCTCTTTTTTTTCCTTGCATAATAGTATTGTTCCCTTGGTTATAACAGTCGACTTGAAGTTTCTCCAATCATGCATCTTAAAATTTTTGGATTTATGAAACATTTAAAAATGACATCATAAATAAAATTATAGTTTCATTCTTTTTTAATTTTTAAATTAGAATAATTTATTAAATCAAGAAGAATATAGTTGTGAAAAAAATAATTAAAAATCTATTTAAAACAAATTTGTAATTAATTTAAATTATTTTTAAGAAAAAATTATTTTTGGCCTACATTGTTATGTGATCGTTATTGTGTATCGTATGTATTGATACGAATTCGTGCGATACATATCGATAATTAATCAATTAATAAACAATTGCAACAATACGTATCGAAATCATGATTTTGACAAACTACTACGGGTGATACCATGATAGTGGTAGAAGTTACAGCATACAAGACAAAACAGAGCCATAACGGGATGTTGTTGTTGGGAGTCAATTATATTTTACAAAATTTTTGTATTATTGCAACTAACATGATCACGTTAAATTAATTTTTTGTATTCAAGTTTTCGAAACTTTGGCGGTCCTAGTGGTGTTAACTATTAACAACCTGTTATTTTAGAGAAGAGAAGCAGTGGTGTGTCATCTTTAAAACAATGATTAAAAAAAACCGAAATTGGAAAAATAAACAACTTTGTCCACCCCTAAATGCAACAAACTGAAAATAGAAAAATAAACAAACTGAAGTGCGTTCTTTCTTCTTGTTTTTTTCTTGGTAAACATTTTTAGCTACAGATCCCTCAAGGCCTGAATTGTTGTTTCTCTCCTAGCACCTGCAAAAGTTCAACAACACATTATTCATTACATCAACATGCTTTAAGCGAGATTCTGAAAACAAGAACAGATCATCGGAAAAAAATAAGTGCATTATAATTGGACCATTAGATCACAACGTATTCCTTTCCATTCATTTCTATCAACTGAAGCCATAATATTATGTGCTAACTTTCATAATGAAACAGGTTTTAACTTCTATAATGGAGACCAAGAAGACGGTCATTGCCATCTTATTCATTTGCAGCTTGGGATATGGTCAACTAGTGGCTACTCAATCAACCGTGGCACTAGATGGCTCAGAATAATTCAGCTCGATAAATTTAGCAATCCAAGTTACACCAAACTACAGAAGTTGGAGGCATGTAATATATATTAAAAAAGGTGTTCATGATGAGCATGTTAAGGTTGGAAAAGAAAAGACAAACATTGTGCTTATTGGAGAAGGAATGGATAGCACCATTGTCACTGGAAAAAGAAGCAATACAAGTGGCTTCAGTTTGGCAGACACTGCAGCCGTAGGTGAGCTCGTAGTTAACTTTACAAACTCTCCAAATTAAATCTCTTACTGACCACTAGTGCTTATACTTTGATTGGGGGGGAGGGGGGGAGGCAAATTTTAAATAGACAGAAAGGTGGAGAAAGGAATGATATGACTGGTTTCAGTGGCGAAGCCAGAAATATTTTTCAGCGAGGCACAAGAATAACATATATCAATTAATAAATTTTTTGTCAACTTTACAAGTATACATATACACGTGATTTCCACATATTTTGCACGTGATTTTCATGTGATTTGCATGTGAATTGCACGTGATTTCCACATATTTTGCACGTGATTTCCACATATTCCACATATTTTTTCTATGTTTCAAAAAAATTCTGATGTATTTTTTGTCTGACTCCATATATTTCCTCTCTTATTCATCCCTCTAAAATGTACAATTGCATGCTTTTTGGAAACTCATCGATTGTTTTCTTTATTTCTACTGATTTTGTATGATATTTCTCTTCTTTATTTTTTTTTTCTTTTTGCATAATAGTATTGTTCCCTTGATTACAACAGTCAACTTGAAGTTTCTCCAATCGTGCATCTTAAAATTTTTGGATATATGAAACACTTGAAAATGACATCATAAATAAAATTATATTTTCATTCTTTTTTAATTTTTAAATTAGAATAATTTATTAAATCAAAGAAGAATTGAGTTGTGAAAAAAATAATTAAAAATCTATTTAAAACAAATTTGTAAATAATTTAAATTATTTTTAAGAAAAAATTATTTTTGGCCTACATTGTTATATGATCGTTATTGTGTATCGTATGTATTGATACGAATTCGTGCGATACATATCGATAATTAATCAATTAATCAATACTTTTTGGACTTATCGGCTGTTTTTTTTATTTCTACTGATTTTGTATTATCTTTCTTCTTTTTTCTTTTTTGCATAATAGTATTGTTCTCTCGATTAAAACAGTCGACTTGAAGTTTCTCCAATCGTGCATCTTAAAATTTTTGGATATATGAAACATTTAAAAATGACATCATAAATAAAATTATATTTTCTCTTTTTTAGTTTTTAAATTAGAATAATTTATTAAATCAAAGAAGAACATAGTTGTGAAAAAAATAATTAAAAATCTATTTAAAACAAATTTGTAATTATTTAAATTATTTTTAAGAAAAAATTATTTTTGGCCTACATTGTTATATGATCGTTATTGTGTATCGTATGTATTGATACGAATTCGTGCGATACATATTGATAATTAATCAATTAATAAACAATTGCAACAATACATATCAAAATCATGATTTTGACAAACTACTATGGGTGATACCATGATAGTGGTAGAAGTTACAACATACAAGACAAAACAGAGCCATAAACGGGATGTTGTTGTTGGGAGTCAATTATATTTTACAAAATTTTTGTATTATTGCAACTAACATGATCACGTTAAATAAATTTTTTGTATTCAAGTTTTCGAAACTTTGGCGGTCCCCGTGCTGTTAACTGTTAACAACCTGTTATTTTAGAGAAGAGAAGCAGTGGTGTGTCATCTTTAAAACGACGATTAAAAAAAAACCGAAACTGGAAAAATAAACAACTTTGTCGACCCCTAAATGCAACAAACTGAAAATAAAAAAATAAACAAACTGAAGTGCGTTCTTTCTTCTTGTTTTTTTCTTGGTAAACATTTTTAGCTACAGATCCCTCAAGGCCTGAATTGTTGTTTTTCCCCTAGCACCTGTAAAAGTTCAACAACACATTATTCATTACATCAACATGCTCTAAGCTAGATTCTGAAAACAAGAACAGATCATCGGCAAAAAATAAGTGCATTATAATTGGACCATTGGATCACAATTTATTCCTTTCCATTCATTTCTATGAACTGAAACCACAATATTATGTACTAACTTTTATAATGAAACAGGTTTTAACTTCTATAATGGAGACCAAGAAGATGGTCATTGCCATCTTATTCATTTGCAGCTTGGAATATGGTCAACTAGTGGCTACTCAATCAACAGTGGCACTAGATGGCTCAGAATAATTCAGCTCGATAAACGAAGCAATCCATGCTGCACCAAGCTACAGCAGTTGGAGGCATTTAATATATATTAAAAAAGGTGTTTATGATGAGCATGTTAAGGTTGGAAAAAAAAAGGCGAACATTGTGCTTATTGGAGAAGGAATGGATAGCACCATTGTCACCGGAAAAAGAAGCAATACAA
Organism: Oldenlandia corymbosa var. corymbosa; assembly: GCA_949775105.1. NCBI lineage: Eukaryota > Viridiplantae > Streptophyta > Magnoliopsida > Gentianales > Rubiaceae > Oldenlandia > Oldenlandia corymbosa. The sequence continues at coordinate 20,762,593 of OX459121.1, read as the reverse complement.
GTGGCTTCAGTTTGGCAGACACTGCAACCGTAGGTGAGCTCGTAGTTAACTTTACAAACTCTCCAAATTAAATCTCTTACTGACCACTAGTGCTTCTACTTTGATGGGGGGGAGGGGGGGGGAGGCGGAATTTAAAATAGACAGAAAGGTGGAGGAAGGAATTATATGACTGGTTTCAGTGGTGAAGCCAGAAATATTTTTCAGCGAGCCACAAGAATAACATATATATCAATTAATAAAGTTTTTGTCAACTTTATAAGTATACATATACACGTGATTTCCACCTATTTTGTACGTGATTTGCATGTGAATTGTACATCACTAATCAGTAATTATATACATTTAGGCACAAATTAAGATAGCATATCATGATCAAATCGATAAATATAATTTTAGTTGTGATATTATTTTTGAATTATAAATGACACATAGTAACATAAAATAATAAAAAAAATTTATGTGACTAACAAAAAAAATATTATATCTAAGAAAATTTGATTAAATATTACGTGGATTAATTTTTAAATATTACTATATACTATTTTTTTTTTTTAATTTCAGTGGGGGCGCATACCCCCGATGTCCCATTATAAATCTGCCACTATTGTTTCGGTGGATCAAAGTTCTTATTTGATGGAAGTTTCAGTCAAGTTGATGGAGGATATGAAGGAGGAGTAGATGCTTCTTACTGATGAACTTTTGCAATTCAATATTGTAATTTCTGCAGCGATGGACGGTTCAAACTTCATTTTCCTTGTGGATTTTCATCAAAATACTTTTAATTGAATTTGCTGGGTTTCAACTAAATTTTGGTGTATGTTTTTGTCTTTGAATTATTATAGTCATCCACTTTATAATGTACAATTGCAAACTTGTTGGCTGTATTATTTGTTCCTACTCATTTTATTTGACTTTCTCTTTTTTTGCGTAATATTGTTTACCAACGACAGTGGACTCGAAACTTCTTCAATAGCAGATCTAAAAATTGTTGGTTATCTAAAACCTTTAAATGAACTTAAAAGCACACACATTTACACACCAAATTTACTATACAAACCTGAATCAATTTTGTTACAATATCTCCCTTTAGTTTCTATACCTCGATGTCTTCCCATTTCACTAATTTTATTTATCTTACTCCCTCCGTCCCAAAATTATTGTCCAGTTTGAGATTTCACTTTTAGTACAATTTAAACTAAAAATGAAAACTCAAACTGGACAATAATTATGAGACGGAGGGAATATTTCTTTTTAATTCAAACAAAACAATCTGCAAACTCGCAGTTATAAAAAAGGAGTAAAAATTGTGACACAAGCACAGTTAAACAATTTAAAGCCAGAAACTAAGGAAGAAAGCTTATAGAAACTGATTAATGTAAACGCTAAGAGAACGAAACTGCTAATAAAGGTCGTGTAGAGAGCTAGCCCTTTCTCCCTTGCCATTGAGTTGCGTAAACCATTGGTCAATATATTATCAGTGGTCAATGTGTGAATCCGAGCCCCAATCCAAATCTTGTCTCTTAAAGATTATGAATAGAAAATAAATTACTACTTTTATTATACAGTTTACTATTGCATGGAGTGTAATACATTCTAAGAGCATCCACAATGGTTTTATACTACTGTGAGTATATTGTCATAAACTTTTAATATTATACTTTTATTCAAATTTCACTACATTGGTTTATACTGTAAAAGTATAATAAAATGAAACAGATTAGTATCATCATAAATTCACATTGATTATATTTTAATTCCAAAAAGTGTATTAGATTGTCAAAATTTTTACACCGTATAATATTATCACACTCAACACAATGATAAATTGTATATAATAAAATGGTTATCACACTCAACACTTGTTCTTGAATTTTTGTAGTATTTCCGACGTGCATGAACTATCTTTTCGGCTTCTTTCATTAATTTTTACTTTAAAAAGTTTCAGGTTTCTTTCTCTTCTAACTCTTTCATCTTCTCTGACATTATATTCAATCCATTCGTTGTTTTTTAATATTGGTGATATTTTCAACGTATATGAACTATCTTCTCATCTTTTTTTATTTTAATTAATTTTCACTTAAAATTTTTTTTTCTCTTCCAACCCTCTCATTTCTCCATCATTACATTCAATTTTATTATTTTCATCAAAATGGGCAAACGTTTTGTGTGTGTTTTTCTCTGAGGTAGTTATCGTTGGAAGTTTCCCCCGTATGTTCATCTTCATCATCTTTAACATATTGTAAATTAGTTTCTTGATCCATCCTGTTTCTTCTCCATGATCGTGATCCACCATCTTTACCCACGTTCAAGCATAATGGTCTCGTATTTGTCATAAAAAAAGGACCAAAAAACAACGTGTTTCACATTCTTTATAACTGTCTAAACATGTTTTAATTCTGTTTCATTCTAACTATCTTTTCTCTGATCACTTTAAATTTCTATGCCATCTTTGGTTTTAACACACGATCATTCTTTGTCGATTTCACTTGTGGTCTTCATTTGGTTGTCGGTTTTCTCTGGGTGAATGGAAGAAACGATTGAAAGTCTTGGTTCAAAACTGTCATTCATGGGGGATAATCTGCAAAGGGAGTCATTGGATTCACTTGCTAATCCAACTTCTTCTCTCTGTTTGGCGGCGAAAGTACTTAAATCCAAATCAGTTATTTCTAAGGAGATAGAAGATTTATACACTCGTCTGTGGAAGCCTAGATCCGGTATGGAATGTAAGCCTTTGTCACATGATTTTGTCAGATTCCAATTTTTCTCTCTTGCAGATTTGAAAAGGGTTCAATATGTCACTCCTTGGTTGTTTGGACACACTGATTTGTTAGTTTTGGAGCGGATTGAAGAAGGTGTAACTGTGGACGATTTATCCTTTCAAAAGTTGTCCTTCCTGGGTACAAATTCATGGATTACCATTCGCCTCTATGGCAGAAGCAGTGGCAGAATTTTGTGGTAACAAATTACGATCATTCATTGAGGCGACTTCTGATGATGATGGTGGTTTTGTGGGTCGTTTTCTTCAAGTCAGAGTTAAATTGGACTTGGATAAACCGCTATGTTCTTCCTTGCAATTCACTTACAAAGATGTTCCCCGTACTTGCCAGATGAAATATGAAAGGCTGCCCAACTTTTGTTATCTCTGTGGAAGAATAGGCCATTTGGAAGGAGTTTGTGAGCATTCATCTTCCATCTCTAGTTATGTTCCTGCGAAATATGGTCTATGGCTGAGAGCTTCTCTACCTTTTAGCCTTTTCTCTACTTCTTATAACAACCCTAAACCATCCTTCTCAAGTTTCTCATCCAATCCGAAATCATCATCTTCCCTTTCTTACCCTCTACTCCAGAAAGTGTCCCTGATTACTCATCCCACATATCGGCCTCCTTTTCGAACACCAGAAGCATATCACCCCCCTCATACACACTTACTCGTCGCCCCTTCTGACCATCTGCACATAAGCGTTATCCCTCTCCACCAAGTCATCCCTCATCCAACACTTCACGTCCCATTTCTATCCAACATCATCCAATTGAAACTGTACCTGATGAGTCTTTCCAAACAGTTTCCATACCAGCACGTACTATTGTCCTCTATTCTCATATGAATTCAACACTACCACCCCATTCTCCTGTTGTGTTTCCGAAACTTAACTTACCCCCCTCCAACCCTGATTCATGTCCCACCATTCAGGAAATGGATCCAGAGCCCTTCTCTGATAACAAAAATTTTTATCATCCTGCTCAAAACTTGATTCCTGTCCCTTCTTCCTTTTCATCGGAACCAACTGATATCTCCTCAACACAGCCTTCTCTGAAGATACTGATGATCCTTTCTTGGTTTTGATCCCAGTGGTATTGGATACTCAGGCTAGAATTGCAACCAGGAAGATCACTTTTGCAAGGAAAAAGCAGCAGCGTACTTCGCAAGTGAACGAGGCTCCGTTTACTCATGCAAAGCGGAGGTTCTTAATTGAAGAAGTTGAAGAGGTCCCTGTGGAGAATTTGACATAAAAACCACAAACTGATTGCTCGGCAATGGAGACTGACTCAGTTTGGACATCCACAAGTTCTGATGATGATGTTTCTAAGGCTGAGGAGGTGGAGATTGGCGGGGATAGCTAGTCCCACCAACAAAAATGAGTATTACAAGTTGGAATTGTCGAGGGCTTGGGAACCCGTAAAATTAACGAGCTTCAAGAGTTTATTCGAATTAAGTCTCCTGATATTGTATTTTTAATGGAAACTAAATATTTTAGTCCTTCAATTATGAGTATTCAGAATCGTTTGAAGTTAGATGGTGTAGCACTTAGTAGTAATGGTAGATAAGGAGGATTAGCTTTGCTTTGGAAAAAATCTGCAAATTTGAACTTAAGAGGCATGTGTGAACGTTTATTGATGCTGATGTTGACCTAAATACTGTGTTATTTAGATTCACTGGAATTTACGGAGAACCTGATTTGGCAAAAAAAAATGTTAGCTTGGCAACAGTTAAAGAATCTTTACACTTCACCTGAATTACCATGGTTATGTATGGGAGATTTCAATGAAGTTCTCAGCCAGGATGAAGCTCAAGGTAGAGGTAGAAGATTTGATTGGCAGATTGATGCTTTCTGATCTTTTCTTCATCATTGTAATCTGAGTGATTTAGGGTTTCAAGGTCCTCAATATACATAGAGCAGACTTTCTATTGAGCCTTTTACTCAACGTTGACTTGATAGATGTGTTTATAATGGTGCATGGAGGTCCATTTTTCCAATCTCAGAAGGTTGCACATTTACCTACTTTATACTCTGATCATATGTTGCTCCATCTGTTTGTTAGGTTGAAAATTCCTCATAATCATTAGAACTGTAAAAGATTATTCCATTTTGAGACACTACGGATCAAGTCCGAGGAATGCAAAAGTACTATTAGGGATTCTTGGGAAAAGAATAGCTATGATCTACCGGATAAGATCACAGATTGTGCTGTTGGTTTGATGTCTTGGGGTGGAAAACTGGTACGAGAAATTCCAAAAAAAAATTGAAATGCTGAAAAAAGAAATTGTTGTACAAGAGCAAGGGATCATAACAGATGCGGTTAAATTGGAAATTCGTAAGAAAAAGGATGAGCTTGAAGTTCTAATGGAGCAGGAGAATCTGAAATGGAAACAGCGTGGTAAGCATCACTGGTATAAAGAAGGTGATAAGAATACTAAATTCTTTTACTCGGATGCTGAAAAAAGCAGAGAGGTAAATCATGTAACTTCTTTAAAAGATCACCAGGGTCGAGAATGCTATGCAAAGGAGGAACTAGAGAATATCATCAATGGTTATTTTGGTGAGCTGTTTACTTCTACTGCTCATTCAAATTCTGACACTCGGCTAGCACTTAGCCGGATTAGACCACTTGTGAATTCCGAAATGAATGATCGTTTATTAATGCCTTTTTCTGATGAAGAAATTAAAAGAGCTCTAAAACAAAGGTGCCCTTTTAAATCTCCTGGTCCTGATGGTATGTCTCCTATATTCTTTCAAAAATTATGGCATAGTATGATGTTATTCGTTATGTTTTAAATATTTTAAATAATAAATTTATTATTCCCTCAATTGATTTCACTTATATTGTCCTCATTCCAAAAGTTGAAAAGCCTGATTTTATTAGTCAATTTAGACCAATTATTCTTTGTAATGTAGTTTGTGAATTAGCTTCAAAAGTTTTAGCTAATCGAGTCCGAACTATTCTTTCTTCAATCTTTAGTGACTCACAATTTACATTCATTCCCGGTAGGCTCATCACATATAATATTTTGGTTGCTTATGAAACACACTATTACATGAAATTAAAAACATCGGGAAAATTAGGTCTAATCGGTTTAAAGCTTGATATGTGCAATGCTTTTGATAGAGTGGACTGGTCTTTTTTATGTGAGATTATGAGAGAGATTTAGGATTCCAGTATACTTTTATAGACTTAATATATCAGTGTCTTTCTTTAGTGTCTTTTTTTTTTTTTTATAAATGGTTGTCAGTTCGGAACCTCATCCCTAAAAAGAGGAATCTGACAAGGAGACCCACTGTCTCCTTACCTTTTTATTAGTTGTTCTGAAGTTTTTTCATGCATACTTAGTGATTTGCAAGCTTGTGCAAAAATACATGGAGTTGCAGTGAGCCGCGGTGCTCTTTCTATTTCTCATCTGTTTTTGGCAGATGATACATTACTGTTTGGCCATGCAACGGGGGAAGAAGCTTTGCAATTTAAGTATGCTATTTATCTATATGAAAGGGTATCGGGTCAGCGGATTAATCAGGAAAAATCAGGAATTGTTTTCACTCCAAACACAAAGATGGAAATGCAGCAGAAAATCCTATCAATCCTAGGATTTCAACGAGTGGAAATACTTGATAAATATCTAGGTCTTCCTATAGTTTCTGGAAGAAGTAAGAAAGAGCTTTTTGATCAAGTGACTGATAGTGTATGGAAGCGAGTTTCAGGCTAGAAAGAGAAGCATCTTTCGCGTGGAGGAAAAGAAATTCTTATCCAAAGTGTCCTTAAAGCAATACCGACTTACACCGTGTCATGTTTTAGATTACTTGATACAGTTATTCATAAGCTAAATTCCATGTGTTCTTCATACCGGTGGGTGATGTTGGCGACAAAAGAAAGATCAGATGGGTAAAATGGAGTAATTAGCCAAAAAGGAGTGGAGGCATAGGTTTTCGAGACTTAGAGGAATTCAACCAAGCACTTCTCAGTAAACAAGCTTGGAGAATTCTTACAAATCCAGGTTCATTGCTTGCAAGAATCTTGAAGGCAAAGTACTTCCTAACTCAATCTTTTCTGGATGCTACACTTGGAAATGCTCATTCTTTTACATGGCGTAATCTTATGGATGGCAAGGATACCTTATTGCTAGGCTGTCCAAAAGAATCAATTCTGGCCAAGACACTCGTATTTGGATGGACCGTTGGATTCCTAACACTGTGGATTTTCATACGCATAGTGCTTTCTTGGTATTACCTTCTAACGCAATCGTTGCTGATTTAATTGATCATGATACAGGAACCTGGAAGGTGAATTTAGTTCGTAGCATTTTCCAACCATCAGAAGAGTATTCTCTCAATGTTACCTAGAAATCCAACCACAAGGGATAAATGGATGTGGCATCATTCACCAAATGGAAGATTCAGCGTTAAGGCAGCTTATAATGCTATAACAATAACTTCACCACCTCCAGTTAATAATCATCCTTCTATAGTTCGGTCAGCGGATGATACTTCATTCTGGACTAAATTGTGGAACCTGAAGATTCCAAACCGCATCATCCATTTTCTCTGGCGCTGCACTACGAAGAATTTAGAAAAACATGGCTATTTTCTAAACTCACCATGCTCTCTATGTGCTGCACCAAATCCAACAACCTTGCATACCTTTGTTTACTGTCCCTTCGCAACGTAGTTGGTCATGTTTGCTGGAATACGAGATAAGATTCTTGAATATCAACAACCACGATGGGAATTATGGGTAAGAGATATCATCATCCATTGTGAGAAAACATTTGCTGAATTATTTGGTAGTTTATGCAACCTGTTGTGGTGTGCACGTAATGATAGCTTATTAAACCACACCATTGGTTGTCCAAGAACTTTAGCAACAAATGTTGCTACTATGCTCAAGGATTTTAAATATCCAAATGGCCATCCTGGAAGTTGGTCAGTGGCATTGCATTCAAGGCAGTTTTTTCCCCTCCAGACAATTTGCAAAGTTGTATATTTTTTTATGGAGCTGTTTCGAGGGTTAGAAACTGCATTGCTATGGGTATCTACATCAGGGATCAACATGGTAATTTTGTTGGTGCAAAGGGGCATTGTATGCATGGGACTCGTTCTTTAAAACTTACGAAATTAATGGCTTTGAAAGATGCCATTATAATGATGAAAGATATTGATCTTAATAATGCTACAATTATGGGAGACTTTTCTGTCGCTGTTTTATCAGTCATAGGAGAGGCTGACTGTTCGTACATATGTCTGCCTGTATTGTTAGAGGTTAAGCAATTATTGTTAGACCTCTCTTTCAATTCCATTTACTGGATTCCTCGTCAAGAAAATGAAGTGGCTCATGTTGTTAATGCTTATGCTAAATCGCATGTACAAATGATATAACTTTGTTAAACCCACCGAGTTATTTGTATCATTCAGGGCTGGCTATTCTCCAGCAAGTTTAATATAATTCTATTTTTTTCAAAAAACAAAATAAAATTATTTTCATCAAAAAATTGATTCTATCTTCCATCCTTTTACCTTTCTATCTTCTCCACTATTATTTTTAATTAATTATGTTCATTATATGTAACCTTTTCATTTTCTTTTTAAATTTCAGTTTGTTTTTTTTTCTCTTGCTCTCCATCTTCTCTATCATTATATTCAATTAATTATTTTCATAAAAAAAAAACTCATTCTATCATCCATCTTGTCACCTTTTCATCTTCTCTACTATTATTTTTGATTAATTATATTCATTATTTTAACCTTTTCATTTTCTTTTTGTACAAGTATAAAAATACAAAAGCCCATGCACTTTTTGCTCTCGTGACCTTTAAAATAGTTTACCTATCAAATTCTACAAAGATAGTTATGATGCATAAGATATGATCGAATGGCAGTTTAGGAGCACTAAATTATTTCTGATGCAGATGCCTCTTCCAAACGTAATATTACTCTTTTTCTCACTTTATAATAGCATATTAAATTTTCAACTATGTATTAGAGTTTCTGAAATTAACATTGTATTTTTGGTTTGTTATTTTTCTGTTATGCAACTACTCCAAACTAATTTAAAAGTATTCCAAATAAAACAAGATGCACTCGCAGCCGATGTTTAAAAATTTACAAAAGTGAATTAATTTTTTTAAGAAAGTTATAGATATAAAGATTTTTGTGAATATTCTTGATTTTTTTCTAACATCTCTCAACTTTTCGTTCGCCTTATATTTTTTTCCTTTTTATTCAATACAGTAGTAATGAATTAGTCAACTTTAGATAATTTTTTCCCCTTTTCCAAAGAATATAAAAATTCCACGTATTAAAAAGTTTTGTATGTATGTTAAGAATGATGCTATATTATCGCATAAGTTTATTTGTTTATGCATTTTGATAAGAATTGTATTTATGAAAAATAATTAGAGGGCATACGCGAAAGCGCGCCTACATTATAACTACTTTACTAATAATTTACCACCATTGTAGATGCTCTAATGGTGTAAAGATTTTACACTGTGGAATACATGATTTTATGGGTCATCATGCAATTAATGATGGGATAGTGGGTCTAAAATCATTTAACAGTAATTTATTTAATTATAATATTACATTGTGGTGTAAGGCAATACAGAAAAAAGTATAATAAAAGAACAAGATTGCAAAACGCTTACATGACACCTTATTATGCCCACTATAGAATAAACCATCGTGGATACTCCTAAAAGAGTGTGGTTCTCAGTAATTCCCCATTAGCAATGAAAATATTCTCAAGTATTGGTTGGAGGGGCAAATAGCATCCTACTCCTAGGAACACATTGCAACGTGTTCCTAGGAGAGATGTGAGATCCTGCCCAAACAGCGTGGTTTTATCCCATAATTTCAGCCATCATACGCGCACCTATTTTTTTGGCACATGTTGTTTTGAAACGGTTTTTTTTAATTTTATTATTTTATCCATCTGTTTTATATCATTTAAAATATTCATCAAATTTGGTGAAATCGAATATGGTTCATCGTCGAGACTTATGAATCTGCAGAATTAGTTGGGGCAAAAAAATTCAACTGATTAGAAATGGAATCCGGAGAATTAAGCGTCAAATCTGGAAGATTTTATGGATAATGATGTTTGTTTGGATGAATAATGGTGTGTTTCCCGATGAATAATAGTAATAATAATATAGAAAAATAATGGTGTTCTTATAATGACAAAGTTATGGACGAGTAAATTTAAGTTTGGAAATGAATAACGATATTTGCAACGATAAATAATGGTGCAAATCTTGATGAATAATGATCTCATCCTAGATGAATAACAAAAATAAAATGAAGAATGGATGTAGTTTTGCTAGATGAATAATTTTACTTTAATAAATGATAATATATCGTTAGTGAATGAATAATGCACAACAGAATTAATACATTTGATAAAAAAAACTAATAATTGTATATTTTACAATGAGCTAATGTCAACAACTAAGCTAACAACAAACTTCTAGTTATGTATTATACTATACCAAAATTGAAAAAAAAAAACTTGTCATTGTTTTCTGCATATAAGGTTTTGAATGATTCACTGATACTCGATACTTTTATGTTAATTGTTTATTTTTAGCAACTCTACCACATATTTGATTCTCAACTGATAGAGTTCATTTTGATGAGTATTTTTTTTTGTCTTTGATAAAACAAAAAGAACATACAATAAGTGACATTTCACATTTAATCAAAACTCTATTTTGTCTACAATATTGACTATTTGATAATGGTTTAAAGGATTGGTAACTATCAAACCTAATCCACTTAACATTAAGTTAGGTTATATTATACAACATAATCCGCACTAAACTTCTTCGAAGTACATATTAAATGATGAAAGACAAAATGTATTTTTGGTCCCTTAGCTTTTGGAGTTAGCGAGCTCGAGTCACCAAAAATTTTCAATTGGTAAAAATAGTCCCTTGAACTGTTTTTCTCATCAATTTTGGTCGATTTAACAGAAATTTTAAAAACTTAACGGCAGAAGTCAAGTCTCCTTTGATTCCTGATTTTTTATATTTTCTTTTCTGAGTGTTGGCCCCACAAATTTTGACCAAAGAGAAAAAAGAAAGTAAAATGAGAAAGAAGGGAAAAAAAAAAAAAAAAAGGCTTTGGCTCTCATTATTTTGGCTTCGGTGGAAACTAATCCAAATCCTCAACCGGATCTGGGAACCCTCTCCTTCTCCAAAACAATTTTACAAATCCAATTCCTCCATAGCCGATACATCTCTATAAAATGAGGCTTAAATCTTTAAAAATCAATTCCGGTTCTTCGAGTCAGTCTCCGGTTCCGAAGGACGCCGTTAAGGGGGTTTGGGTTTTGACAATAGGGAAGAAAATTAGGAATAAGGTGTCGACTTATTCGCAATGAATTTTTTTGGTGAGCAGAGGAGGGTTGATTTTGTGGATGCTGGCGTTTCGGCTTCGAAATTTCTGGTTTACGGAGACTATATGGCTTGGCTTTGGGAGCCATGGATAATAGTTTTTTGGTGGGTAATTCTGGTGTTCAGGTGGACCTTGGTGAAGATTTTTTGCCACTGTATCTGTCTTTTTGATTTTGTTTGTGGATCACTTCATTGTAATGGAATTGTGCAGCCGATATGGAGGTGGAATTTTGACTATATATTTTGTGCTTAGTTTTGTTCTTTTTTTTCTGTTTGTTCTTCTTCTTCCGTGGCCGGCTTCTGTATTCAATCTTGGCCTATTTATTCCTTTTTTCGATCGGTTTAATTCAAAATCAAATCTTGAGGGAAGACAATTGGGATGGAAGGGATGGATTCGTTAATCGGAGTTTTCGTTCACTTCGCCGATGAATTTGCCAATGCCTGTAAGTTTTACATAGTGACAAAATGACTTTTATATGGCATTCAGGCTCTTCCATGGGCAGAATGGTGTTGTCCCACTTTCTAAAAAATCCTTCGTTGCAAAAGAAAGACAAGAGCCCTCCTTTTTTTAATAACCAGTAGACAAGAATGGTGTTGTCCCACTTTCTAGAAAATCCTTCGTAGACCATAAACCCTAAAGACATTTTGAATTCATAATCAACTATATATGTATAATAATGTCCTAATTCAATTTCATCGTGTTGGTTTATCAATATACGAATACATACATATATATATATATATGTACCGTAAACACATTATTATTGATCATAATGTACTACTGGTTAAGTAACTTGATGATATATACTCCCTCCATCCCATAATTATTGTCCACTTTGCTCAAAAAATTTTATCCCAAAATTATTGTCCAATTTGACTTTTTATGGATCAAGTTACACATTTGTCCTTATTAAAAAAAATTATCCATAAAATCTTAGTGGTTAAACAATTACTTATGTAGGGATATATCTGGTTGTTTAAGGTAAAATATAGTTAAGTTTGACCAAAAAGAAAATCTTTCATTTTAGTAAAACTGGACAATAATTATGAGACGGAGTAAGTATTATATATTATGTTATAGTATATATATACGTACGTAGTCCATTACGTATGTACATATATATTCTGTTATATTAGCCGTAGTACGTGGTATTGAGGTTTTACTTCAATTCCATATTTCCTTCCTTAATTTTCTTGTTATCTTTGTGTAATGTTCTAGTTACACAAATCAATTGATACCATTTATATACTCCCTCCGTCCCATAATTATTGTCCAATTTTACTAAAATGAAAGATTTTATTTTTTGTCAAACTTAACTATATTTTACCTAAAACAACCGTATATACCCCTACATAAGTAATTGTTTAACCACGAAATTTCTAGATAATGTTTTTTACTAAGGACAAATGTGTAACTTGATCCATAAAAAGTCAAATTGGACAATAATTTTGGGACAAAATTTTTTGGGCAAAGTGGACAATAATTATGGGACGGAGGGAGTATATGTTATAATTAAATGTACCAGATTTTTACATGGATATTATAAATAATTAACAGCAATAATATAAAAACAAAAATTAGTATAAACACGTTATTTTTTAAAAAACAACCAACATAATAAAATAAAGAAAAGCGTTATTAATTTTTATTTGCATTCTTGTGATGTTTCTTTAATATTATCATAGGTTCTAATCCTCTGATGGTGGGTGTTTTACTAGGATTTAAAGCTCAAAGGTTTTAACCAACCCAAAATCGTACAAACTAAAACTAATGTTTGCGAGTTCCCCTTCCCCCCCCTTTTTTTTGTGCTCATGGTTGTTTTAATAAAGTTTTAAACTGATTGCTAAGACCTAAAGAGTGTTAACCGGACATGTTTTTCCTAGGCTTGATTTTCAAGTTGATTATTATCAAATAGTTGCATCGAAACATGTTCCAATTCAGCTAGGATTAATCAATAAATTTTGCATAACTTCTACTATACTACCCGAACCTTATCGTACTTAACCCTTCGGTTTTCATTCCACAACAGCTAGCATCTCTGGAATAACCATCATACAACATCAAATAGCCATGGAAAACCAAGAGCTTCAACACTTACCGAAGTAGCTAACGGCAATGTTCCGAAAACGAGCTTCTTGATCCTACGGGTTCTTTGCCTTGGCTCTCCCTCTATTTTTTTTCGCTGTTTTCTTTTCTCTCTAATTTTTTTTTTTTTTTGTCTCCTGGTGGAAAAAAGTCTGAGCTTGTATTTATACTAGAGAACTAATGGTTTTCCTTAAACTGGTGCATGTGACTTCACATAGATCAAGCTATTATTTCAAGCTAGCTTAATTCCTACGTCTTGCTTGTCTAAGAGTTTTAGAAAAATACAGAAACTTGACACCTCCTACTTGTAGTCTGCCTTAGTTTGCCTTCACCCATATTCTATTATTTTGTCATTGTTATATCTCCTTAACTTGGTTCTTATCTAGAAAACTAATTAAGTTCAATTGTTTAATATATATTGGATATAAACTAAGGCTGCCTATAACCTTCTCAAGGTTTCTAAACCTGAAGGAAACAAATTAGTAGCTCAAAACTTTTGTCTAACATTGTACCAGCCCCACATGTCACTTTTAAATTGATCCAAAATGTGCAGGATTTTGTAAGTGGACATGACCGACCTAATCTTCCTCCTCTTTACTTATTTATTTATTTATTATTTTTAATCTTCAATGCTCCAATTTATTTAACACCTAGAATGGAATAGAAATGTAGATTGTGCCGCCAAATACTTCCAATGAAGGAGAACTAATCAAAGGATTATGTGGGAAACTTTGCTTCCAAGTTATACTACTACGTATATTAGTGATTAATCAAAAACAATGGGCGGGATAACATTATTTATTTAATATCTTGTATTAATTGATCCGGTTTGTTCCCTCTTAATTTATATGTTCGGTATTCCAAGATGGATCTCTAAAGGCTTAAAGTTTATTATTGTGTCATAATTTAATTTAATATCAACCTATACTCTTAAGTTAATCATATCCTAGTTTTCACACACGCTAATGTGTTCATATTTCTCCACTATATTTTATTCCTATTTTTGAATTGTTATGTGAATTTTTATTGTACTAGCCACGTCAATTTACATATGAATATCCACATCAATTTACTTGGTATTAAACACGCCAAATTTTTGGGTCATGACAATTAGCATCAATCAGACTGTGGACAACAATTTCCTAGTTCAAATCAGGACGAATCTGGCCTAATTGATCCCTTAATTGCTTAAGTTTTCCATAATACTAAGTTATAGAAAAATTTTCCTGCTTAATAAGAGCGATTTCTCGTTTGACTTGAAACAGCAAGGACAAATTAGTAGATCCATATCTTTCTTCAATATCACGCCACATATCACTAGAATTACTGATACACATGAATTGATTCACAAGATCCTCAGAAATAGAGCTTAAAATCCAAGAGACTACCATGTTCACCTTTTTCCACTTGCGATAATATGAAGAAGTACTGACCGGCATGGGGCAACTTCCATCCATAAAGTCGAGCTTACTCTTAGCCTCCAACGCAGTTTCCATAGTAGTCCTCCAGATCAAATAGTTGATGTCTGTGAGAGGAGTGCAGTCTATCTTCTTCCCTGGATGATCGGAGCCATGGAGAAGAAGCTGTTCCTGAAGATCCTCCTCTGCATTTTCTTGCGTGCTAAGAATCGGCATTTGAGCTAAGATCTAAAGGCGGGAGCGTAAAGAACTGTTCATTAATGTGTACAAATAAATATGAAAAACTCAGGATCTGCTTAATGAAGCTCTGTGCCATCTAAAAGATCATAATCATAAACATTTATTAAGAATAAAAGAAGCTGAAACCCTAATTTCTCGGAAGCAAATTTCAGGAAGAAAATTGAAGAACAGAGATGAACAAATTTCGTTCATATTCAGCTTAAAGAGAAAACTGTACAACAAGCCTATTTATAGATAAATAAGGCGGTTCTCTATTGCTAAAGCTACCTAATTGTACAACAAATTTATCCTCTAATCTGTACAAAATCATGTCTCAGCCGATGACTCTAACGTTCCTCCAAGTTTGTTGAGATCAGCTTGCTTGGCTAGCACGTGTAACATGTGTTCAGATCTTTCCAGAGATGGTAAGCTCAACTCGTGTGTGCTTCTGTGCATGTGATCTTATGATGGAATGCAGTTGACGGAGGAAGGACCACAACATTCATGTTGTGCCACATAAGCAAGATGACCCTTATCATATTTCTTCACCTTATATCATTTTCTGCATCAGTTTTAAGATCTTCTTTGATACTCAAGAATAAGATGCATCATGTACAAATAGTCCCTTTGCAACCACTGTTTCTCTGCATTATTCAAGTTTTTTTTGTCATCAAATGTCATTCTTTTACAAAAACACACATAGGAAATTTTCACCATGTTTGCAAATTGCCTAAAAAAATCATTTGAATGATGCAGAACGCTTTGGGTGGTCAAGCAAAAGCACCAGCTTCAAACCAAACAAAAGAAATCATTTGACCAAATGAAATCAAAGTTTTCCATGTGTATTGGAGAGGTACACCATATGTTTTGTTTATATCTTAGTTTATATTGATCTAACACTCCTAATTTGTCATTCACGGTGATTTTAGGAAAACCTGAATGTTATGTCCATTGTGAACCAAGTGGTGCACATTTTAGACAACCCCTTTATCCCAAACTTTGTAGATAATATCATGTTGCTTTTGAATTACACTTTTATAGTTTTGTCAACTGTTATTTCCACATTCTTGGTTTGTTAAGTTGTTTTGTATTAACAATTGAGGGTAATTCATCTCCTTTTTTCAGTTAGATTCAAAAGATTTGACTTTATAGTGTAGTTTCTTTGGCGAACTGCCACTTTTAAGTTTATAAAAAGATCAATAATAGACTCCATAATAGAGTCCGACTACAACGAGTAGCTTCTTATGCCCCGTAATTCTTGATATAAGTCACAAATAACTATTATCCAAGAATTAATGAAAATGATTAAATTAGTTTATTGTTTAGTGACTATCTATATCTATTAAATATGTGCCACCAATTCCTAGGCAAAAGTGTAAGAACCAATCAAATTAAACTTTAGTCAACTTAAGTTGAAGATAGAATTTCATTACAAATGAAGCCCTAAGGACATTAAAAACCTTATAAATGAAACAAAAAGAAACTTCTAAAAATGACTTATAATAAGAATCTTTTGATTTATTATCAATCATAGCCACACAACTTGACATGCCAAGAGATTTTTTTATCTTTTCTTTTTTTTTTTTTGAAAAAGTATTCCAAGAGATTTATTACTATTTCCATTCACATTTATGAGAAATCCATAACAAACTTACCACGAAATAATAAACCTACTTTTTGTTCCAAAAAAGAACTATTCCAATGGACTCTATTTAAATGTAGGTAATAAAACGTCCCCCTACAAACCCCGTTGTAGGAATTGAACCCGAGTCTATTCACAGAAATCACAATATCCTAACCACTTGACCGTTATTCAATTCCCAAACAATAAACCTACTTTTTTGTCTATAAATTTATGAAATTTTCGAATCAACCCTATAAATATAATGAAAGCGATTAAATTAAATTTTGAATTAGTAAGTTGAGAGGGTAAACAATGGATCTTTGGGGAGCTTTTGTGGGAAAATTTTTTGCAGTTGTAATTTATATTGAACGACAATGAAAAAGAGCATATGTCATTAGGTTTGATGGTGCATTTAAGGAAATTTGATAGAGTCTATAAATTGTGTTTTAATTGTTGATATTTTATTAGTTTATGGATTCGGATGGATTTAATTCATTGGTTTTGTTATTATTTCTTGTTAGGAGTTTGAAAATAAGAGATTGGAGCTGTTTTGGATGATTTTGCACGATCAGGGACTTAAATACAAAATTAAAGAAGTTTTGGGCAAAAGTGAAAATACTGCAAACTTAAGGGACCAAAGATGCAAATCATGGACTAATTCTTCTTTTCCAGCGGCTGACCTAAATTTCCCATATAAATATACTTTTGTTTTATTTTTGTGGACAGCCGTGCATAGGCCAAAGGCTAGCACCTCAAACTTTTTATTTCTTCCAATTTTTCTTGAATTTCCACAGAGAATAAAGCCGCCATGTTTTCGTCTATGAGTGGCTAAGGATTTTCTTTCTGATTCAAGGGATTTATTCAGTTATTCCATTATGAGGTTTTGTTCTTAATTTATTGTTCTTGCCTATAATTTAAGTATTTGTTGATTCTTGTATTGAGTTATGAAAGTAGATATCATTCAAATTGACAACTTTATTTGTTATTTATTTTCTAGTGCTATCTACTAGTCAAATGTTACGTAATAGACAAGAACCGGTTTTACTGAGTAGCAATTTGACAAAGCATGTGTATTGGTGAGACATTGAATATGCATGTTAGTTTAAATGGAATCAATGAAGCAAAGTCTGAATAGTTGCAGCTATCTCAATTGTTTAGATTTCGGTTCAACTATATTTCCTCGGTATTTATGCTGTCATTGTTTGGTATGGAAAGCTATTGTGCCCAGCCGAATTTTGATAAGGACTAATTGAGTGCTAGGCTTGGTTAGTTAAATTAGGGAGATTAATTGATTTATTACGGCTATCCTAATAGATCTTTAGTTGAATGCTTAAATTGCAAGAGTAGTTTTAGTAGCCTGTGATTAATGAAATAATTGAGTTATCCATCCCTCGATTCAGAAGTCTTACTTTGCTTTCTTTTCATTTATTTAGTTTTTGTTATTTGAATTTCATTATCATAGATTTAGAACAACAATCCAAAAATCCATCTTTGCATTAATTTGAAAGAAATAATCCATCGTTCCCTGAGGAGACGACCTTACTTTTCTATACTACGTAGTTTGAAGTAGGTTAATTTATTTGTGTGGCTTGACACCCACCAAAATTTCTTGTAAATTAGCAGTAACTTAGAAAATCCTAACATGTGAAGGTGAGGGTTAGGCATGTACAATAGATAGCTTTTAAAAACAATGAGAAGACATAAGTCGAAATTTAAAAAAAAAAAAATAACCCTCAAAACATACTTCAACATAGAGAAAGACGTATGTAGTCGAATAAACTGTATGTTATACCTTTTCTATATAAACTTTATATATAGTGGAGGGATATGCTGGTTCTCACATGTTACTTCCTTAGTCATAGCCAACACGTGTTTTCTGCTATTACATCATCTCTTATACCATCTCCTTTGCTCTTTAATTAGTTATCCACATTTAAGTGCAGTGCTTTTGAATTACAACATATATAGATAAATTAAGTGTAGTAAAGATTGTGAAGGTTTCGTCTTCCTAAGTCGGTTGAGATTCAAAATTTACATCAACCTTATATTATTCTTAGCATCGGTTTTGAGATCTCCTTTGATACTCAAGAATATGATGCATCATGTACAAATAGTCCCTCTGTGATCACTGTTTGTCTACATTGTTCAAGTTTTTTCGTTATCAAATGTTATTCTTCTACAAAAACAAACATGAGAAATTGTCATGTTTGGGAACTACCTTGAAAAATTCAATCAAAATTTTCTTCTTTGGTGTGAAGTCGATACTTATACGAAAGAAGAAATCATTTGACCAAATGCAATTGGAGTTTTCTCTACGGATTAGAGAGTTTACGATATGTTTTGTTTATATCTTAACACTCCTAATTTGGTCATCCATGGTGACTTTGGGAAAACCTGAATGTTGTCTTTTGTCAACCTAGTGGTGCACATTTTAGATGACCCTTCTGTTCAAACTTTGCACATAATATCCCTTTGCTTTCTAATTACACTTTTGTAGTTTTGTGAAATCTATAATTCCAAGATTACTTTGCTAAGTCGTTTAGTGTTAACAAAGGAAGGTAGTTCATCTCTTTCTTCTTCTTTTTTCTTTTTTCTTTTTTTTGTGATAGATTTTCAAAAGAATTGTTTTTATAGTGTAGTTGCTTGGGGAAGTGCCACTTTTAAGTTTATAAAAAGATCAATAATAGAGTCCACAATAGAGTCCGATTACAACGAGTAGTTTCTAATACTCCCTTTAATTCTTCATATAAGTTTCAAATAACTATTATCCAAGAATTAATAAAAAAATAATTAAATTAGTTTATTGTTTAGTGAAGTATCTATATCTATTATTAAATGTGCCACCAATTTCTAGCCAAAAGTGTATGTACCAATCAAACTAAAGTTTAGTCAACTTAAATTGGAGTAAAGTTAGAATTTTGTAATAGATGAAACTCTAAAGACATCAAATACCTTATAAATGAGATGAAAAGTAACTTTAAAAAATGTCTTATGGTAAAAATTTTGTTTATTTATTATTAGCCATAGTCGTACAACTTAACATACCGAGAGATTTTTTATATATATAAGAAAAAGCATGCCAAGAGATTATTACCATCTCCATTAATATTTAGAGTAATCTGCACAAAAGATCCTTTACATTTGTCCAAAAACTTAATTTGGTCCTTTATATTAAAAACTCACTCATTTGGTCCCTTACATTTGTCTTTCCAACTAATTTGGTCCTTTTTATCTTTTTTAGCCCTTTACATTTGTGAGTTCTTGGGTTGACCAATTCTTTGTCAACTCAATAGGGGCATTTTCGGTAATTTATAAATATCAGATTTTTAAAATATGTTAAAAACCAAAAATGTATTAAAACAATACTAAACATATTATATTAATTTATAATTTAAAAAAGAAAAAAAATTCAAAATTCAAAATTCAAATATAATATTATTAAAAAATTTAAAAATTAAAAAATCAAAAAATCAAAATCTGATTTTTTTTAACCCGTGGGCCACAATCGAAACATTTTACCCTTGAATTATTCTATTTCTATCATGTGGGGCCAACATCTAATTTTTTTCTTTACCCTTATTCAGTATTTTTTTTTCTTTATACCAAAATAACTCATGAAAAAAAATTGAATAAGAGTAAAGAAAAAAATTAGATGTGGTCCCCACATGATAAAAACAAGGGCTTATTTGGACAATAGTATATTTTGATTTTTGGTTTAGTTTTTTTTCTTTGAGTTTGAGATATTATTTAAAATGTGATTTATCATGTGGGGCCCACCTCTAATATGCCTACTTATTTGCAGGTAAAACCCCTTGATGAGAATTGAACTCAGATATATTCATAGGAAGCACAACATCCAAAGCACTAGATTGTTATTCAATTTCCAAACAATAAGCGTATTTATTAGTCTATAAATTTATGAAATTTCCAAATCAATCTGTAATATTAATAATAGTGGTTGAAGTAAATTTTGAACTAGTTAGTTGAGAGGGTGAACAATGGATCTTTGGGGAGTTTTTGTACGAAAATATTTTCTAATTGTAATTTATATTGAACGATAAATGAAAGAGCATATGTCATTAGGGTTGATGGTGCATCTAAGGAAATTTCTTGTAAAGTAGCGGTTACTTAGAAAATCCTAACAAGCGAAAGTGAGTGTCACAGTTTTAGCATAAATACAGAAGCGATTACATGTTTGAGAAGTTTTCAGGCGATTACATGTCTGAGAAGTCTCCAGAATGCTGTAGAAATTAGACTACAACCGATTTGGTGCAAGATGGTAACAATGTCAAGAAATAAACTACATCAACCTTTTCACCTGATTCAGAAAGAGATACAAACTACATCAGCCTTTCACTTGGTTCTGGAAGGAAAACTACATCAACACTTCACCTAGTTCGGAAAAAAGAATAAACTAATATACTCAACCTTTTACCTGGTTCCGAAGGAGATATTTGAGTAAGTTAATATGCTCAAACATCTAATTATTCGGTGTCTAGAATGGCTATGGCTAGTTTAGATTAGAAATCCCTCGTAAATCATCACTTTGAAATCTAATGAATTTTTCAAAAACCCGAAAAAAGAAAAAAGAAAGAAAGAAAGGGGAAAAAAATGAGTTGAAGAAACTTGAAAGGATCAGAAAAAGAAATGGTAAAAGTCTTGCAACCCAATAAGACGTAGTGGTTGCAGCCTCATAAGATCCAGGAATCAAATCCACTGAACCTACTG
Source organism: Oldenlandia corymbosa var. corymbosa (assembly GCA_949775105.1). Taxonomy (NCBI): domain Eukaryota; kingdom Viridiplantae; phylum Streptophyta; class Magnoliopsida; order Gentianales; family Rubiaceae; genus Oldenlandia; species Oldenlandia corymbosa. Next base: position 20,741,357 of record OX459121.1, on the reverse strand, counting down.
GTCCAATAAAACCGCGAACCTGTTGCCCCTTCTTTTTTCTTCTGACACTCCAAAAAATGTTCTAAATAAATCTCGTGTTTCACTCCGCCCCCACAACAAAAGACACTCGTCCACCGCTTCCCTTCGCCATCCCACCGCCCCTTCCTCACCAAAATGCATAAGCTTTTCATCTTTTTCCTCAATTTCAACTCCTGATCACCTCCTCCTTCTCAGCAGAAGTAACTCTGGAGTTCAAGCAATCAAGCCCTTTCTTCTCGTGTTTCTTGTTTGCTGTTAAGGTACGTGATATCGATCCCCCTTTTAGTTTTTTTTTTTTTGGTGGATGAATTGTTTTTGCTTAATTTATGTTTGTCTGATTCAATTCTCTAGGCATTTGACTGTTTTCTTTGGTGGGATAGTTGATGATTTATTCTATGATGCTTGAAATTTCTGCATGTCTTGGTTCTGAGAACATCTTTTCTTGATTGAAGGCTTGATTGTTTCTTCCGGACTGAAAGTTTAGGGGTTTGGTGTGGTAGCTTTAGAAGGGCCTTTGAGATTTTGAGCAGACACTTTGTTGTTTGATCCTGCCATTGGATAATTTGATGGAGGGTTCTGTGCTTGATCAGAGTTTGGACCAACAGCCTTTGAATCAGCTTGTTGGTTCAGCATCAAATTTGGTGGGGGATCAAATTTGTGATTTAGAGACTGGTGATGGTGCTATAAAAGAGCGGTTTCGACACCTTAAGGCTGCTGCTGTTAGAGCTGGATTGAGCATGGGGAGGTGGTCAAATCGAAATATTGTTGAGACTGGAGCTTCTTTTGTTGGGCCAGTGGCTGATAGGAATGTTAATAGGGGAATGTGGGGTGGCGTGGAGGGTGGCGGTGCCGATCATAGCATTGCACAGAGGGGGAAGGGTTGCAAAAGGAAAAGTAGCTGTCTTGTTGCCATGGCATTGGAGATGAGCAGCGATGTAAGCACGGTCCAAGAGAGTCGTGGCAACTTCTACGATTGTAACATTTGTTTGAACATTGCTAGAGAACCTATCCTGACGTGTTGTGGGCACTTGTTTTGTTGGGCTTGCTTTTCTAAGTTGCCTTATGCTAATTCGTTTGCAAGGGACTGTCCTGTTTGTGAAGGAGAAGTTACTGATTCCAGCATTGTTCCCATTTATGGTGATGGAGATAGTGCTAGGAACTCTAGTTTGGATTCGTCAATAACAATTCCTCCCAGGCCAAAGGCACAGAGAGTGGAGAGTGAGAGACAGCAGCGTGTGGCTCTGGGTATTTCCCATATCCATGTTCCAGTTGCAGAAGCCTTAAGGCGTTTAAGGACTAGTGTTAGTACTAGTACCATGGGGGAGAATTCGCCTGCAGAAAGAGAAGGTTTTCAGGTATGGCGCACAAGTCGTTTTACAAGAGAGTTATCAGAAAATGCGGCTGCTCTTGTTTCGCTCATTAATGTAGAAAGGTTGCTTGAGGACCTTGAGACATATGTTAATAATCGCCAGTTGTGAAGAAGTGCTGCGCATTCCTTTTCAGTTGATGAAGGAAATTCACCTTCTGGAAACGCTATTGTCACACCTTTGGAGCATCAACTATTTAGTGCTGATATTAGCTACCCTATACCTGCTCCTCATTTGCATCACAACCAATAGAACCAGACATAATTGCCCTTGTGGCTGTGTTCATGTGTCCACCTCACTGGAGAATGAATTCAGCGAGGGGCTCAGATAAGTTCACTTGACAAGGAGGTTTGCTTGACTGTTGTAAATAATTTCTTTTTTGGTGTCGCCGTGCTTCTCCTTTGAGAATGCAATGTAGATTGATTCAGCAGAAATTGAATCACTGAACTGTTAGCTTATTACATATAGCCATTCTGTAACAAAAAGCGATTGCATCAGTATTAGATTGAAAGTTCTTTGTTCTACATTCATTACTTGGCCAATTTATGTTTGTGTTTATTACCCTTTGACACTTTATTTAGAAGCATGGCTGCAACTCTGGAAGCCAGCTGTGCAGGGCTTAAAAGTTTTTTATCGTAGAGTTAAGGTATATTAACCTGTCAATACTCTATTCCACATGAGAAACATGGGAAGTGATAATTTGATCTTTATCATAGGTGCTATTGTTTCTTCGCTCCTTTTTTTTTTTTTAGAAAGTTCCCATGATTTAGGTTCAACGGTACAAACATTGCTAGGAAGATCCGACTTCTCAATTACAAAAACCTGAACACTTTCCTATATTTGCCATCATTATAGTCTTTCTTTGAACTCACAATATTTCAACCATGAATTCCCTTTTACTCTTTTTGGTCAAGTGTTCTTCTTCTGTTTCTTATTAGTATGTTGCATGCTCTAGTCCTCTTAAAATAAGACCTGACTTGTCGACCTCTAGCAGTACAAGGCATATAGATGTTAACTGCCTTTGTGAATTTACAAATTCAGTTGAAGGAAGGAAGAACTCTGGAGTAAACTAGTGGAATCCCATATCCCTACTATTACAGTATTACAACTACATGTACCCTGCAGACTGAAGCCACAGGATCACCTTGTTGTCAAATCTCTCATCAATGGTGCATCTCGTTGATGGATCGTAGAACTTACAAGTGGCTTAATGGGTCGATTAACTGATCCCAAATTGACCTTTTTGTAGTGAATCAAGAATTCAAAATGTGAATTCAAATATCTAGGGGTCTCTCTATCTCTCGCAATATCCTCTTACTTTTTTTAGTTTTTCACATTTCCTACTTAATTTCTTTGCAACGGTGTCGAGGGTTTTAGACTGATCTAGCGTTCTATCATTAGTTGTCTGCACAATTAGCTAAGATAAAGGTTAGTCATGGCCCTTTGAGTATGGTCGAAAAAAAAAATTAATTTTTTTGGTTAATCAAATTTTCAATGGAGAAAGTGGCAATTGGCTATGGATAATAGTGATAATAAACTTTAAGATGTCTTGAAATTTGGGACGAGATAGAAGCTTCTTTCATTAAAAACTTCGGGCGAATGCCTAGGCGGCATTCTATGTTATTTGTCAATGAAATAAAAATAATAATAATTTGCCCGGAAAAGAATAACACCATAGACCATAACATATGTATTAATAATAACGTAAAACCAAAAAATGGAATGAATTTTATAACATATTTTAATGAAATTAGGAAACAACATTAAAAATTTCAAAAATTGACTCAAACCCAATAAAACGTCATTGAGAGATGTAGAAAGATTCTCGTTAATATTTTTACTTATACATTTGCCAAGTTTTAATTGCTTTGAGGATGAAGAGGTTCCCTGGCCAAAGGGACTACGTATCCAAATGAAAAATCTACACATTTATATAAGGTGGTTTTGGATCCTTCAGTCTTTTCATGATAATCATGTTCTGCATCTCTGTTGAGCAGTTTGTTGATCGGCACCCTTCTGTTACCGGGAAATGTCAATTTGTATATTCTTAACCTATTTATTGAACTCTTTAAACTTTCTTATCAGTGCTGAAAGATTATTATTTCTGGTCGCAATCACTTTTAAAATGAATCTTTGAGAGAAGCCAGTTCATAAAGTTTCAAGAAAACAAAAATTTCATTGGTACCACAGATGCAAGAATCTTTGGAGGCGGCGAACATATTTTATTTAGGGAGATTAGAGAGGCATTACTGGCAGTGTCGGATTTTTTGATATTTATTTTATCAACTCAATATTGTTGTTTAAAAGAATTAGTATATATCTATAATTAAGGGATTAGTATGTACCTATAATTAAGGGATTTACTTATATTTATTTATTCTATCTTTTCTCTAAATAGTTAATGTGGCCCGTGTCAAAAATGATTTTGTATTGTGCTGACACATCATCAACTTGTATGCTGCTTTAATTAAGCAGTATTATAGATAAGGACAAGTGGCAAAAATTTGATTATTCATTGGCAAAGCGGAATCAGACTGAGCATTACATAACGTTCTATGAATAACAATTAACGAGTCTAATTCTCTTGAAATCAGACCTATAAAACCAGCAGGAAATTCGTTCACATGCATCATTTCGTTGACCCCCGAAAAGCACTGAAATATGTGTTCTTTGCAATGAAAAGAATTTGGATATACCGTTACTCGAATACAACTCTCAAACCACTCAAGAAATATGGTCGGGGAAAAAAAATCCGAATTTCTCTTCGTATTATATCATTGTATACAAAATCTGGTTGGATAAAAAACAAAAATTCGCCAAGTATTTATTTTGAGTTTTCAATGGAGATTTGACGCTTGCTCCATTGAATCCATCTTCACAATCTCCAACATGATCCCTAGCTGCAGTGCTTATTCTCGATGGCTCACGAAAACTGTTAATATTCAAGGCATCAATGGCATCGTGGAGATCTCTATTGGCAACCAAATCATAATCTTGATCACATTCTTTTAATAACCGTTTTTCCACCATAGGGAAATTTTCTTTACCGTTTATTAATGCTTTTCTGTAGTGATATAAATGAGAGCATCTCCAATCATTGCACTATAATTTACACTAAATTTAGTGCATAAATGAAATATTCCAAGCATCTTTTTACACCAAATATCTTTACACTCCAACCTTGATGCACTAAATTATCTACTTATTAAATGTTTTAGTTTAAATTTTATTTTTGTAGTTAACTAAAATTATGTAATTTGGTGATAATTTTGTGAAATTTATTCCTTATTATCGCTTTTTATTTGGTTGTAGAAGTATCAAGTTTTTTTACTTATTTTTCATATTCAATTTTAATAACTAAAAAGTATTTTTTTAAAAAAAAGAAAAATTTATATTTAATATGGGTCTTATTTTGAAGATCTCAACAAAAAATTTAATATGATATAATTTTTATAACATAATTCGTTTTACAAGTTTAATTGCATAGCAAATATATATTTAGATCTAAGTAAAAAAATAGTACGCTAAAAATAATGTAATGAACAATTTACACTAAATTTAGTGTAACACTATTTATTGCACTAAAATAATGTGGTGATTTGATGTGTTCATTGGAATGAAAACTTTACACTAAAACACTAAATTTTAGTATTTTGGTGTCTTGGTTGAAAATGCTCTAAAACCTTTCTTGCCGGCCGTCTTACTCCGAGTGTGTCGATGCAGAACTTTGGATCGGTCGTGTTCTTGCAAACTTCAAATCTTCAATGCAAAGAGATTCAGGAAATTCTACTTGATGTATTTCTATTGTAACCCTTTGTAATTGATCAAAGCCACATTTATTTTAGCTTATTATAGATAAAGTCTTTAATAATTATATATTTTAATAATCTCTGAATAAGCAGATATTATTAGCCATAAATGCCTAAGAATTTTTTCTCTCGTCTCATGTTGTACTATTTGATAAGTAAATAATTGACATTTACTCTGATACTTATTATAATACATTTTAATTTGTCATAAGTTTCACTTATGATATTCTTTTAAATAAAAATAAATTTTTAAAATAGATTTTCACATTATTTTTTTCTCCCATTTATTGTAGGGTGTTAGTTTTTTAAGCCACCATCTTTACTACTCAAAGCCACCTAAAAAAAAATTGGACCATTTTGCCCCTGACATTTCAAACTTCCACCAAAGGAAAAAAGAGGGAAAACTTGAAGCCACCTCCCTTCTAAACCCCAATTTGAAGTCTAATTTGATCCAAAATTGATAGCAACACGGAAGAATCCAAGCGGGAAAGAGCCGATCTCATCATGGATACGTTTTTTTTATAAAAAAAAATTTGTGAATTGTAGAAAAAGAAAAAAAAAATTCTGGCCCCCGGAACGGTCAAGGAGGCCGTCCGGCGGTGCGACCGGGACGCGCAAGCAATGCGTCTCGGTTCAACCCGGAACGAGCAAAACGCCCGTTCTGGGTTGAACCGGGACGCGTTTCTTGCGCGTCCCGGTCGAGCCGCCGGATTGAGTAGATTAGTAATTAGTTTAATTAATAGTAGATTAGTTCACTACCTAATTAGTTTAATTGATTAAATTACTTAATTTAAGTAGCTATTAAAGTATTTAGGTTATATTTTGAATTTAATTATTAGTAGATTAGTAAATTAATCATTTTAATTGAGTAAAATAATTTAAATAGTATGTAAATTAGTTAAATTTTAAAAAATAATTTAATTAATAGTAGATTAGTTCACTATCTAATTAGTTAGATTGATTTACTCATTAATTTAAATAGTTATTAAAGTATTTAGGTTATTTTTTTAATTTAATTATTACTAGATTAGTAAAGTTAATTATTTTAATTGATTAAATTAATTTAAATAGTATGTAAATTAGTTGAATTTTAAAAACTAATTTAATTAATAGTAGATTAGTTACTCCCGAATGCGCCACTTTTCATCAACTAAGTGCACATATAAGTTAAATTTACACCCAGTGATTTGTGTCTTCGAATCTGATGTGACATAGTATTCACCATCATTAACTGACACCTTTCCCCCTTTACAGCATCTCATCAGAACACCATTCTTGCTCTTGCTAGAAACTTCATTTATTATCATACCATTTGCGATGCCCATGCCTTTCACCCAAACAACAGCATCATCCTTTTCCGAAAATTCCTCATCTGTAGCAAACAATATACTATAATCTTCACCATCGCCACCAAAATCTTCGAAAGAATCCTGCAAATTAAACATAAAATTACCACAATAAAAAACTGCATTATAATAAATTAAATTAAACACACATTCCAATCATTTAAAAAAGATATACAATTATAATAAATAATAAAAAACATACATCTACAGTAAAAAGATTAATTATAAAAAATACAAAAACTCAAATAATCCAAAATTATTTACTAAATTAAATTTCCCAATACCTACCTAAATAGCTAGAATTCATTAATTTAGCGATTAATTAAATATTTAATTAATTTCATTTCCAATACTTAATTAAATACTTATTCTATAAAATGCTTTAATTATTTAATCCCCCCCCCCGAAATAAATATTATTTCTAATTAATTAAACCTAAATAAATAAATAAAATTAGACTAATTAAATTACTTAACATAACTAATTAAATTAACAAATAAAAATAATAATATTCCTACTTAATTAAATTAACATAACATGCAATAAATAAATAAAATTCAACTAATTAAATTACTAAACATAACTAATTAAATTAACAAATAAATTGATAATATTCCTACTTAATTAAATTAACATAACATGCATGAAATTAAATTAAAAAAATAAAAAATTTTAAAAAAAATTGTTCACCGAACCGGCCCGTTCGGTTGGACCGGGTTCAATGGCCGGACGCGCAACACACACGTCCGGGTTGAACCGGGGACGTGCAACAAACGCGTCCGGCCATTGAACCGGACGCATTTGTTGCGCGTCTACGGTTCAACCGGACGCGTGTGCCGCGCGACCGGTCATTGAACCGAACACGTTTATTGCGCGTCCCTGGTTCAATCGGTTCGGTTTTCTTGCCCGGTTCGGTTTTTTTTAATTTTTTTTTTTATCTCTGAATTACTCATTTTCTTTCTCTCTCTACTGTAATAAATTACTAGGGCAAAATCGTCCAATTTTTTTTTTAGGTGGCTTTGAGTACTAAAGGGTGTGACTTCACAAATCCATCCCCTTTATTGTAAACTTTAAACTAATGATGTTTTTTCTTTTTTTTCGCTTTTTGTTGGGCTTCAACTTGCACTGTAGTCATGGCCCATTTACTGCCATATATCAGTTGTTCTGAGTGCATCAATTTTTTAAGAAGACAAGTTATGGAGAGGCTTTTGCATATCATTAATCATTTTTTAAAACAAAATTTCTCATTTCTCATTTCTTGTTGTTTTGAACTCATCCATACGCCTAGAATACGGCTTGCTTGGGAGTTCCCATTCATAGGGTAGTTTAATTTAGTATTTTGAAAATTTAACCTCTTTCATTATATTAGAAAAAGATAAAATTTATTTAAACTAAACTTAAAAATTATAAATCTGTTTTAGTTCTATAAACACGAATTTCAATTAGGACAGATGGAGTTCTATACTTAACCAAAAACATGCATAAATATCCATCATTATTAATCCTGACCTAACACAAAGTGCAAAAACATTAATGGAATCATTACTTGGAGAATGCAATAATTGGAAAAACAAGCATGCAAAGCAGCCCTTAAATGACAATCAAAACTAAAGTGTTGTCCATAGAGAAAATATTGGGTGCACCGGCTGCACCAGCTCAGCATTGATGATGTGGTGCATCCAACTAATATTAAAAGAATACGTGTATTTTCCCCCTCTCCTTCATTCTTTTTTTCTCTTTCTTTTTCTTAATTTCTTACTATCTCAAATTAAATTCAAATCAGATTATCTCCCAAAATTCAAGCCATTTTCTCCCACAATGGCCACCGGAAGAGGAGCTGCAATGGCTATCAATGGAGAAAGAAGCGGTTAAATAATTCCAAAAAGCAGGTAAATAATTATCAAAATTAATTTTGATGGTCAACTCAACAATTACTCCATATTCCCTTGCTCGTTCAGATCGGCTCCCGAATGCCATCAGTCAGAACATGTCCTCTGATTAATTACCAAGACTTTATCATGTACAAGGTTCTAAACGTGCAGCAGAACAATAGAAGAGATGATTGACCATGGAAAATAAATTGTTGGATATTGTTTCCCTGCTTCTTTCTAGATTGATCGCCACCCTTCTACTTCCAGCAGCAATCATCGACGAATTGGCATGAATTACAATTTGGATTTGGTCAAAGACAGGAGGACAGAGAAAAGAAATAGGCAGATGGAAATAAAAATAAAAATAAAAAAGGAAAGAGAAAAGAAATAAAACTGGGTGAAGGAGAGAAAAAAAAATTAAATACACATATCCTATTAATATTAGTTGGGTGCACCACATCATCAATGCTGAGCTGGTGCAGCCAGTGCACCCAATATTTTCTCGTTGTCTGTCACTACTCTGTGGACTGCTAATCAGTACTATCTTGAGTTGCTTTAAAAAGCTACTAGATGTTACCCGCACGATGTGCGGGATAGATAATAATAATTTATGAAATATTGATAAAAATATATTAAAAAAATAAATCATAATTTATGAAATAATAAGTACTAAAATTTTGAATAACGGACATGTCATAATTTAATACCGTGAACGTGCAAAGTAGTATTTTTTGTTTCTTTTTAGAAATCATATGCATAGGTTCTGCATTATAAATGCAAAAATTCAAAATTATTATATAATAACTTGTGCATATCATTAACTCACTTTAGTGGATCGGTAAAAGAGCAATTTGATCATATGTTGCTTCAATGTGAGATGGTAAAAGAACAATTCGAAGAAGAAATGAATCAGATATATTGTCTATTTGTCATTTTTGAGAGGTTATTCCATTTGTCCATTCAATTACATATATTTAGTCTATTTAATATATATATATATATATATATATTCATATATATATATATATATATTCAGTCATCAACAGTTTTATAACACAGGTCATTTGTTTGACGACACATGCTAAAATTAAATTACCAAATTCAATGCATATATTCAGTCCAAACTCATCGATCCCTTTTTCTCTTGTTTCATTTTTTTCAAAAAATTCTAGTAATACCCAAATTGTACATAAAATCAAGGGACTTTCAGTTTTTGTTTAAGTTCTCGAGCCAACTATTTTTTTTTTTTTTGGGGTGAAAATGCAATAGTTGGGTGCCTTCAGGTTTGGTATAGAAATTATCCCATAATTACATAAAAGTAACCGTGAGTCCATGACTGATATGCATTAACACTAATTATGAATATGATATATTGATTTTCTTTACCAAATAAATATTTATAAAACAAAACAAAACTCAGCCATAATTTTGTGCGAAATGGTGCATGCGGTCAAATACAAACACAAAACGTAGATTTGGTACTTACAAATAGATATGTATTCGAGAGTAAATTATATTTAAATGGTCAATATGCCATAAAAATGAATCAATTCAAAATAGTACTTCCTCGATACATAATCAGGATAAGCGCATGAAAATACATCTTCAAAGCTATCATACTTTAGTTAACAAAAAATTCATTTACTTTATTAGTCTACCGGGTTCATAATGTTGATGTAGTCAAGTATAAAAACAAATGATGCTCCGCGAACTTTGTTTGCATTAAATGTCTATCTTTGTTGCCAGATCACCAAATTAATAGCAGTCACCAAATTTTCTCCATAAACAACCTCATAGACAATATCATCCACCTACGACTTTAACACCCTAATACATTGGAACTGGTTGTAACACGATTAAATCAGTTATACACATGTATTGTTTAGTAGTAATTGCATTCATCTTTAAAAATATAATCAATCAACTTTACTTGATCAATATTAAAATTAATATGATCAAACAAATTTAGATGATGAATATTAAGATTAATATACATAATAATCAACCAATTTTACTTGATAAATAATAAGATTAATAAACTCAAATATCAAGATCTGTACTAATTTCTAGGTTGTGAGGCCTTTTTCATTAATATGATATGCAAATAAGTTTTTTCATATTTTTTGGAATTTTTCCAAAAGTTTAAAATCATCGTCTACAAATACATGTAAAACGTAAACCATGTAGAACATTTCCAAAAGTTCAAAATCATCATTTACAGATACATGTAAAATATAAAACATCACAATAGCTTTAAACAAATGATTTTATTTATTCCAATGAATGAATTTGTAGAAAACTTACAATTCAATTGATCTATATTCAACTTGTGTCGAAAAAGTACTGATTCCTGTGTTAGAAACATTTTCACTTTGAAATGGTTACCGCCTTGAAACACAATAACTCATAACTTCTAATATCCACAGCTATTTCCAGAGAATCGTGGTTTCCAAATTATATATGGGTTAGGTGCCCTGCAATTGTTGACATATACATAGATTAAAAAATTGAAAGTAGAACATTAACAAATAAAGAATGACTACAGTAACACAGTGACTTGTTGTTGACCTTTTCGTTGATGAGCAAAGTTTCGACAGATGCGCCATCCACAAAGTAGGAATCCACACGTTCAGGATGCGTACAGGCTCTCGACTGGCAATCATCGAGCTCCCCATCCCGTGAATAACAGTTGTAAATGTTTATAAAATATAGTAATTTTCGGTTTTATGGCTGTGACTGATACAAATCACATATGTTGGTATTTATAGCGGTACTTCCCTATCACAGTTTAAAATAAAAAAATCATGATTATACACTTATTAGGGGATAACCCTAATTGATGTGATATCATGATAATGATTTTAGACTTATCAGTATTATTACGATATTTTTTTTTCTGGATTTCATAATAACAAATCAATTAATTGGTGAGACGTTTTTTGTAAACTTTTGAGATTTTTCAGGAATTGATTTGACATAATTACCGTTACTGTAGTTTTTTAAAAAATTAGCATTAATTAAAACATGATCAAATCAATTAGGATGAGTTTTTTCGATTCTCACCAATCATCATTAACTGCAATATTAGAATTGTTTTAATACTTACCAATTACAATATAATGAAGAAAAATTAGCCGCATTTATATTCCAAAAATTATGATTAGTTTTTCTCGGCCAAATCATTTTCATTAATTTTAATATTTTCTAGGTATTATTTGCTAAATGTTGAAAATTTTTTTGGACAAAATTTTGAGAAAATGCCACGTTGGATTTTTTCTTAGTGGCACTCTAGAAATTCTTTTTTGGTTTCTCTCTCCGGTTTCTCTCTTAGTATAATACTATAGATATTATAGATTGCATCTCGATAAATCGAACAAATATTTTTTTCAAAAAAAATAATTTTTTTTTAAAAAGGGTTAGTATAAATTAATGGTAGTACTATATCATTAATGGTACAATGAAAAGAAACTCCACAAAAATCTAAATTAACGGTAGTATATCATTTTTTAAGCATATACCAATCTTGTCTAACTTTACTAACTCCCCCTCTCAACCCGTATCTATTTTAATTACTCCCTTTATCCAAAAAAAAAAAAAATGATTCACATTGAATTTTAAGATTTGCACTAATATAAATTTTAAAAATCAATTTGGATTATTATTTTTTTTTAATACGGAACTGCGGAAGAAATACTGAAAAACCAAAGCTTAAGTTTTACAGACGTCATATACATGACCATGACTTCGTCTTAACCCCCGTATCTCTACTCGTTATATCAATTATTTCTCAATTATTGCGTGCATGAAACCTGATTTACATATAGCGCCTCTAACTGCAGAAACAAATGTTTGTTCAAACTCTGTTTTGTGGAGAATTTTTTTTTTTTTGTTTTTTTACTTTTTTGAATGGAAATTAACCTAACTGTGATTTTTGAGAGCTTAGGAGTATTTTGTGATTCCAATATTTTAAAAAATGATAATAATCCACATTTTCCCCCACTTGTCATAATATCGTCGGATAAAATAAGTATATTTGTTTTGTTTTTTTAATATGTGTTTTTAGGTGTTTTTTGTATTGGGACTGTAAAAAAGTATGCTGGAATGAAACAATTATTATTATATTGTTCTAAAAAAAACCAGTAAAAAAAGAAAACAAACAGAGGTCAATTTGAGAATTGTTCATTGATATAAGTATATGACCTAGTTTGTTTTAATGTATTATACTCTCTCTGTCCCAAAATTATTATTCAGTTTCAAATTTCATTTTTAGTACAATAAAAATCCAAACTGCACAACAATTATGGGACGATGGAAGTCCAATTATGATGGTTGTTTTGCACGGGTCCAACACCAATACAATACGACAAAATGATTTCTAATTCTGATTCTATTAATTAATCACACTAGAAATGAGAACACTACCACTTGTCTGAATGATGAATATGATATAATAAACTACTCCTCCGTCCTATAATTATTTTCGAGTTTTACTAAAATGAAATATTTTATTTTTGGTCAAACTTATATTTTACCTTAAATAACCGGATATACCCCTACATAAGTATTTGTTTAACCACTAAGATTTTATGGATAAGGTTTTTTACTAAGGACAAATGTATAACTTAATCCATAAAAAGTCAAATTGGACAATAATTTTGAAACAAAATTTTTTGGGCAAAGTGGACAATAATTATGGGACGGAGGGAGTATTACCTTTTCTCTCCTAGCATAATGTGTTTGTTACAAGGAAAAAGCACAGTTACAATCATGGATTTAAATGTTCTAATAATGAGTTTTTTCACCTGAGACTTCTCTGTGCCCTAATAATAGATTAACGACGTGAAACTTAAAATTGGAAGACTACATCAAGTGCTGATTGTATTCAAGACTGATCAGTGCCGTATTTTGTCAACTACAAATCTACAAAGAGAAGAAATTGTATGATGAAAATTGAAATGACCACCGTGAAATCAAAGGTCATACAAATTTTTTTTCTGTATTGAATATGAAAACTTTGACTAATATCGAGAAGTTGATATGAATAATAACATAAAAAGCTTATTTCTCACTAATATGCTAACCATTTATAAAAACCCTTTTTCCTTCTAAAAACAAATCATACTTTAAGACAGAAAAAGTTTTGTAATTTCAGGATCATAGTTGATACATTACTGAAATCGTGGGGGAGGGAAAAAGGCAATGACACTTTTCTTGGCATAGAATGGCAACAACATCATCAATAGAATTGCATTGGACCAAAAAAGAAAATAAATAAATCACAACTTTTAACGAAACATCCGACTAGATGAGTAGTGGTAATGTTGTTTTCTTTTCTTGAACTAATCAAAAAGGCGATTAGAGGAGGAGTTGAAAATGAAAAATTTGATGCAATTTGACTTGTTCCTAAGGCCAACAAACTAATCTAAAACAGCAAGTACTTTTATTTATTTATGGGTCAAATGAAACCCTCGTGCTTATCTCTTCATCATTCAGTCACAGTAGCGCTACAACCTTAATTTTCCAAGGGGCAGTTAAGGTCTCAAACCTCAAATTCCCACGTCTAATTTATGCTTGAATTCCAACCCCATCTCGACAAGTGTCAAGATGCCTTTGCTTAATGATGTCGGTTGTGGGTTAGTTTGAATTGGTATGTTATCTGGAATGAAAGTTTGCCCCTTTTTTTCCATCCAACGTCTCTAATTCTTTTTCTTTTTTCTTTCTCATTCTTAAATTTTTCTTTATCCACTTTATTTTTGGAGGTCATTTATTATTCTTAATACATAAATACTCTATCGTAATAGTTGTGGTTGCTATTAGCTACTGCCACCCCGCCAATAAGTGTTGTTGAAATAAATTAATTTTTTTATTAAGTTTTTTTCCTCTATTTTTTTTAATGCGAATTTCGTTAGAATTTCCTGAAGCTATCTGCAAAATAGAAAAGTACTTATGATAGCAAGTAGTTGTATGTATTTTAATTTCAGTGTGTTTAGGTTACAAATAATTTAATTAAGAAAAAGATTTAAAGAAAAAAATTATATAATAAAAAAAAAGATGAAATACATAGTGGAAACTTACTATTAGGAGTGTGAACAAGTCTACCCACAACAATCATTTTCGGCTTTAAAGGTTTTAATCGAATCTTCGCAGTATAATTGATCTATTTATTATAATACATTCCATTCCTTTCATCCCATAATAATTTTTTAATAATTTATATATTTTTTTAAGATAAGTCTGTTACCAGAGTAATTAAGATACCCGGGAACCGATTGCGTACCTACTGAGTTTGTTGCCTGATAGGGCAGGGGGATGGATTAGCATTAAGGAAAGGTTGTCGGCTTAGCAACTAGTCCCTGCGAGAGGACCCGAGGAATCTGTAGCACCTCGCAGGATGGTCATGCGGGACTAACGCGCGAATAAGCACACAACTGGTCGGGGGGCTAATGCCGCTCCTCCAATAAGCCCAAGACAGGGCGAAACCAGTAGGCTACGTGAGTGTAGACTGATCCTACAAGGGAAACTGGGAGATTCTAGGGATGCCGCACGGGCGGCTGCAGGAGCTGCTGGACGAGCTCGTGACATTTATAATAAAAGTAAAAATTAAAACTGAACAATTATTTTAGAATGGATTAAATAACAAAAAAAGCAATCATTATGAGACAAAATATATAGAGAATACTACGCTTGAACTTAATGATATCTCAATGTAGATTATTCATTTATTCTCATGAGTTATCCCCCAAAAAAGGTTCTCACGAGTTATTATGTCTCTTTTTGAGTGAAGATTGATTGAAATCCTTTTTAAGAGGATTCTTTTACGTTTTTTACATATTCTAGTATACGATAAATAAATCGCAAAAATTAAGTACCAGCCAACGAGAACCCGGAAAAGAGCCATGACAATTCGAGAAGAAAAGATTATAGCCAAAAAAAAAACTACGAATCCGTTAAATGTTACTACTTTATTTTTATTTAGTCATTTTCACTAATTTTGTTATTTATTTTCGTATTCAATCAAACCTTTAGAAGCACTTTCAATTACAGGACTAATTTCAGAAATTATTTCGAGCCTGAAATAAGTTTCAATCTCCTTTTCTTTATTTTGCCCCCAAAAATTCCTAATTAAACAGAAGCCAAGCCTACATCCTAAGATATATATTCCAAAAAAAAAAAAAAGGAAAAATAAACATTCCAAAGACAAGAAATGTAATTTATATATTATTAAAAAAAAAAAAAGTATGGACCAAAGTCCAACCGGGACCCGCAAGATCTTTGATGAAAGAAAGTTCTTCCCTCCGCCACTAATATAAATTCCTTAAAAGAAAAGAAAGAAAAATTGTTAAGATTAGCTTTGACGTATTTGTCAACCTTTGTTTTTGTCGGTCAAACACTTGGGAAATTCCACAAATCATCATGTAAGATAAAAACACTTTTCTCAAATGCAATTTGAAAAGACAAAACTGACCTTGTACCTTCAAATATTAATTTAATTTTCATCATCATCATCATCATCAACATAATAAAACGTGCTAAATCACCATCTGGTTCTTAAATTAACGAAGGATCCAATATTCTTTTGATTTTGTTCCTATGATTGATTGAAACAAAAATAAGATCATCGCCACTAAATTTTAGAAATTATTTTTCCGCGATCATCTAGTTTTGCTGAACGATTTATTTTCAGTGAACTGAATGAAATTTGGTTTTTATTGCAAAAGAAACGAAGGAAAAAAAATATTTGAGATTGAAAGAAAATGTTAATTTCGTGAATGTAGAAAATTTGAGAACGTGTAATTGATGAATGATTTACATACAAATATAAACATATTAGTCGGATCTATATATACAGGTAAAAATAAAAAAAAAATTTAAAAAAATGTTGTGCGTTACTTATCCTTTCACATGATTAATTATATTTGAAAAAATAAAATAAAATGTGGACTTGGGTTAATTCTTGGGATAGGACATAAGTGTTTCAAATCCCATAACTGATATGGCAGATCCCTTCTTTATTAACTATAGTTAATATGTATATGTATCCTTCCTTTAAGGACTGTTGAAAATGAGGTGTGACATAACTTATTAGAAAGAAAAAAGTTTAGACTCTAGAAAAAGACTTACCTTATTCGAGTTCGGTTTGAGCATACCAAATAAGAATTGCAAAAGTTGAAAAGTTTTATAGGGACAGTAAAAAACAGTAATTTTTTTTTCCTGAAATCATTAATAAATACTCATCAAATCTTTGTGTATATAAAATTGAAGAAACAAGAATAAAAATGAAATAAATGGGTTAATGAAAATTTATATTCCCTCCCTCCAAATGTCTATATGATAATTCTTAAAACTTATTATAATATAAAATTATTTTTGTGAAAGATGGCGTAATATATATAATATTATTCACAATATAAATTATTTTTGTGACAGGTGGTGTAACATGTATTATTATTCACTAGTGTAATAATAAGTTTATTTATTAGTAGTTAGTTTATTTTGGAACAAAGGTCTAAAAGGAGGACTATTTGGTCTACGCCTACCGCACAGAGACAGAGGAGGAGGCCACAGCAGCACACCGCTCTTTCTCCTTCCCCTCACTCATTTTCTTTTTCTCTCTCACACACACACACAGTAAACAGAAGAAGCAGGAGCAGCAAAAGCCTACCCCCACCATTATTAATAAGAATTCCCAGATTGGATAGAATCTCTATAAAGACTCTCCTCTCTCCTACCCTTCATTTCTCTCTCTTCTTCCTTCCACTACAAATTTCTGCCCCTTTTTTCTCTCTCTTGGAGGCTCTCATGGTTTAAGAGTGTATATGAATGAATGAATCCATGGAGCTTGGTTTAAGTTTAGGCGGAGATTGCAGTAATAATATCAATAGTAATAACAGTAATACTAATTCTGCATCCAAACCGTTCGGTTTATCGAAGAACGGGAGTGTTACTGACGGACCCGACCCGTTTAGCCACAAGAACAACAAAGATGGGGACGTTGGGAATTCCGAGCTCGGGTTGGGTTTCTGCATGGCTTTGGGTTCAAGCTCAAATGGTACGGATTTGGTAAATGGTCGTCATGACGATGAAGGTGGAGAGGAAGAGGAGGAGGAAGACGACGATCGGACGTCGTCGGAGCATACCAGAGATGATCCTCTTCAGCTTGATCTTCTCCCTCGGGCTCCGGTCCCTCGCCGTTGGTCTTCCGAGAACGGTAATAACCCATTCCGGCCCGTGATTTTTTTTTTCGGTTTATTTTCATTGAATTTAGTTTGTGTTATTCATTATTATTACGGATTTATATATAGGGAGTTCGGGTTCATCAGGGAACTTGGGTATGCATCCGGCTGCGCCGGTTAGGGGATTTGATGTGAACCGGTTTGCCGGTGGCGGTAGTTTAGGGGCGGCGGCGGATGAAGTGACGTCTCCTAATAGTGTGGCGTCGTCATTTCAGATGGATTTTAGCCTTTTCAGAGGCAATGGGAATCTTGTCAGTAATCATAAAAGGGATTTCGGAGCGGGTGCCAACGACGTCGTTGAGGGTGAAAGAGGTTCATCCAGAGCCAGTGATGAAGACGAAAATGGCCCCAATGGCCGGAAGAAACTCCGGCTCTCTAAAGAACAGTCTGCTTATCTTGAAGAAAGTTTCAAAGAACACAACACTCTCAATCCTGTGAGTCAAAAAAAACCAACCTTTTTTCTTTTCTCAATTTCAAACAGATTACATTGTAGTATTCGTTAAGTAATCGAAAAAAATGATTAAATCCCATGTCAAATTTTGATCTCTTTTTTAATGTTATGCCTTTTGGAATTTGTTTTGGCCGGAGTATAGAAGCAAAAACTTGCACTTGCCAAGCAGCTTAATCTTAGACCCCGCCAAGTTGAAGTATGGTTTCAAAATAGAAGAGCCAGGTGTGTGTTGCTAAATTGTGTCATACTTTTATGGGGTTGTTGGTTTGATCATTTGATAATTGGAATTAGATTGAAATTACTATATGCTTTTCGGGTCTCAATATGTGTTCTTGGTTTTGGGGGAATTTGCAGAACGAAATTGAAGCAAACGGAAGTGGATTGTGAGTATTTGAAAAGGTGTTGCGAGACATTGACTGAAGAGAACCGAAGGCTGCATAAAGAGTTGGCTGAATTAAGAGCTTTGAAGTCTTCTAACCCATTCTACATGCAACTTCCGGCCACCACTCTCACCATGTGTCCCTCTTGTGAGCGTGTGGCAACAACTAACACCGGCGGAGCACCGCCGCCGCCGTCAACCACCGCCGCCACCACCACAACCTCCGCAAACCCCGCTACTTCTCCTCCCACAACTGCCGTAGTTTCTCCGCCAGCATCATCTAGCCCGGAGTCAACTGCAAAAGCAATCCCATTTGGTGTTGCTCGACCAAAGTTCTTTCCTTTGGCTCACACAACCACCAACCAACATCCCCACCAGTCAGCTGCCTCATAATTATGCCAATACCAAACAAACAAAACAACGGTCCATTCTGATCTTCCCCCAAGTCAATTAAAATACCCAATACCTTTTATGACTTCCCGTGTTGACATTTTACTAAAATAGTGGCATGGCCATGTGTACATATAGCAAATGGAAATCTTTGGTTGGTTGATTGATGGTGGGCTTGATTTTTTTTTTTTTTCGATGATGGGTGTTCATCATCTTGGAGCAATTTTTTTGGCTCAGTGATGTATGGAATGAATTGTAGCTCTAGAAGAAGAACTAGGAAGTCATTAAAAAAAAAGAAAAAGAAAAAAGGAGTAGAGGATTTTCTTTATTATTAGGAAGTAAAATTTTAGTACTCTCTGCTTGGATTTGTGAAATGGAATTCCTTTCTTTATTTGTGTAATTTTGGAGGAGGGTTTTTATTTTTTAATTATTATTTTGGTTGGGGATTGATTGATTGTTTTTATTTTTGATAAAATGATGATGATGACAAGGGAATGATGGATGGATGGATGAATGAATGGGACTAGTGAAGTAGTAGTATCATGTAATGTTGGTTTGTCCCGTGGTTCAAGGCATGCTTTAAGAAAGGTTGTCTCGTTTTTGGTGGCCTTTTTTTTCTTCTTCAATGATTTTGATTCATTCAAACCTCATTGATGATGATGATGAATTGATGATGATGAGATTGAGAGAAGGCGTGGGGAGAAGTTGGACTGATTGGGGGCTGCCGGGCGGGGTGGACAATTGACCCTCAGAAATTCTGACTCACTTTTTATAAGCTCTTTGGGCTAAAATAGCCTATCATATATACTACTACTAGCTTTTACTCTTGGGGAAGAAACTAGTCTAATTAGTATAATAGGTGGAAATGTATTGAGTAGGATTGGAATGGATGGATGGAGGAAGGCTGGGCTGCTGGCTGGGCATGGCAGCATAATTGATGAATGTTGTCTGGAAAAGTGAGGTACGCTTTTATGACTACCAATTATGAGTGCACACGAGCCAAGTACATTTCTCATTATTGAATTTCTTAACGTCCCTTTGGCACGAGACTGAGCACGAGACTCTCATTCACCTTTTTAACCCCAACCCCCCTTTTTTTTTCCCCCCCTTTTACTGGATTTGGGTTTTCATGTCTTTATACAAATTACATGGTGTCTCGAATTATTGCTTTTATTGTTACAAACTTGATTTATCTATAGTTGTATTGAGTAGATTTGTTTGGAGAGGTATAAAGACTCGAGTTAGAACGTTCCAACTTCCAAATATTGAGATTTTCAATCTCGGTTATATATTTATATATCTAGAATCCAGAATTTGTTGGTATTCGTTAATTATTCTTTAACTTTCTTGGTGAACAATAATTGCAAATAATCCCTCCAAAGAGTTTTGCATTTATACATATAAATGGTCAAAGACAAAAGTCCATTTCTCAATGTGTGTATACTCCTTCCATTCTAGTAAAATAGATGTCATTGAAGGAATTGCACAAAATTTAAGAAAACAAATTAGTACTTGGTTAAAATATTAATTTACCCTCATTTATCTTCTAATATTATTTTCAATATTATTTAGTTCTAATACACTTCTAATTTAAACACAATTACAATTTTCCATATAAGGGCAATGTTGAAAGAAATTGACAAAATATGTCTCGAAATACGAAAATAACATGTAATCTGAAAAAAAAATAAGTTTTCCTCTAACGACATCTATTTTGAAATGGAGGGAGTATTATCTTTGAGCAAGGACCATGCTAATCTTCTGTACAACGCTCCATTTCCCTTAGACGTTCCTGAAGTGAGGAAAAAGAGAAAGGAACACGGTGAAGATGTAAGATCATAAACATAAAGAGAAAAGAAGATGAGGGTATCTTGAGTTTTATATTTATGTTAGTTTGATAAACTAAAGGTATATTGTGGGAAAAATATTAGTTCGAAATAGGTGTGTCAATTTAACTATTAATTTCTCACCTATTAAAACACTCTTTCTATACTTCAAAATAAATTATCCGTATCGGTGTACTTTTGTATTGAATTGATTGTAGAAATGGAAAAAGTACAGGGCCAGTGTGATGTATATCAATGGTAATAGGGTGTTCTTAGCAATTACTACGAAACTTGATTCATCAAACTCTATATTGTCAAACAGTCAAAGTAAACACTTTTAGGCGAAGCAATTTGACGAGCCCTTTTACTAAAATTTAAGCTGAACTAACTTTTGTCCAAAGTAATACTAATAATTGTTTTACCTCATTATTCATTAACATTTATAAAGGAAAAATCAGAACTGTCCACATGAACAAGTCAAATCGAACCTATATTTTGCTATCGCTCGCCCAAATAAGTAACAATAATTATAAAGAAAGGATAACAATAATAATATAGAATAATAATAATTTTAAAAAGGGCGTGGATAGTAGTAGAATTTGCAACATTTGGTCTAATTTGACTAATTTACTCCCTCATACGGTTTCATATTTCAACGTCGTAAAAAACTGATGATCACCTCAACCGAAGGTCCTCAAGTCGTTTGTTTCCTGCTTTCCAGCTCTCATGATTTAATGGTCTTTGTTTATTTTTTTTTTCCCCCCGAAGAGGAATAGCTTCACGACTTAATTAACATAATTATTATTATTATATTATTATTATTATTATTATTATTTTGCTTTGATAAGAAAATCTTTGTGACCTTCAAAATTCTTTTTATATAGCATGAACAGTGACAGAGTTAGGGAACAAGTACTTACAAGTAGCCTAATTAGTTTCCAAAATTTGCTAACAAGAAAAGATTATTAGTAGAATTATTGTTTTTTATTTTTAGCCATACAATTTAAAGAATTCTTACTCCGTCGCTGTGCTTGCATGAGACTTCTAGCCTTGGTCAGTGTTCGACATTTTTATGATCTTACTTCACATGTTTCTTGGTGACTAAAAATCTCAACTCTATAATGATGAATATTGGTTGACTTTAAAATTTTACCACGGGGAAGAGTATCACCATATACGTAATATCTTTATTTTATTTTTTTAAAATAAAAGTTTCTAGTGTTCTACCAAATCAAGTAAATTGACATGCTAAGTTCAAGGTCACGCCAACAGTTGAATTTTTAATTAAGGTGCAATGGATAGAGATCTCTATGAATATTGACCATCTCTTTAATTTGTAGCATCTGTTTGATTTGCCCTTTCACTTCTTTAATTAAGAAAAAAGAAAGATTGATTAGTAGCTACAAGGCAAAAAAAATTAGTACACGGACACGGCCAGGATTGGGTTTATTTTAGTTAGTTGACCATGTTTGACTCTCTTTTACAGGTTCAATTCAACCAATTACTATATACTATCTTTGAAAATACTACTTGATATGATTTGTGAAAAGGATATGATTGATTGCAAGAGACGTTACAAAGTTTATTATAGATAGCAAATGAATTACTTAATACAAATATAAACTTCAGGCCTAGTCTTAAATTTTTTTTAAAAAAAAAAATTTCGATGTGCATTTTCTGTATTAAAAAGAGCGAGGATTGGAAATGTAAAATGTCGTTTTAAAAATTAGAAAAAGAAAAATAGAGCCGAAAAACACCCTATTTGCAACCTTCACTTATTTGACCAATTAGGCGACTTTCAAGTCACTCCTGCAAGCTGGACGAACCAGAAAAATTCAGTAGCTTTTACTCCTGTCACTGTTTTAAAAAAATAGTTCACATTGTATTTTGAGTTTTGTATTAAACTATTTTCAATAATTATACTATTACTATTATTATGAATGAGTAGTTTCTATTTGATAAACTTAATCAGGGAAAAGGTTCATGACCTAGAACACATGGAAACTTTCAAGCATCTTCCTTAATTGGGCTTTGACGATTTTAAGGTTGCATTTTCCACACGCAAATACGTAGAATGATTTGGACCATCAATGACGACCTTGAAAGAGTTGAAAGTTATGGTAAGAGGAGAAGAAAGGGAGATGACGACCTTGAAAGAGTTGAAAGTTATGGTAAGAGGAGAAGAAAGGGAGAGTTTGCTCGTTTGGACGTGGGAAGCACGTCGATATTATATGGTGACGATCGTCATTCATATCCATTGAATTTCTTTGTAGAAATGTGATTTGTGAAAGGTAAAACTTGATTTGGTGGCTGAGATATCTAGTAATGTCCAAACTTTAAAAAGGTTTTGATTAAGCAGTAAAGTAGGGTGAAATACAATCATCAGATAAACAACTAAATGCCCTCAAATCAATCATGCAAGATATTGAGTTTGACTAGGATTATTTAAAATATATATTTGAATATCTTCGAATGATTATATATTTTTTTGTTTAATAGCATGTAGCAATACCCGCAATTACAATATATATAAAGTGATGGACTTTCTGTAACCAGTGAAATGGTGTGAGAAATTGAGAGATAGTCTTTCAAAAATTATTTTGAAGTGATATTCATTTATTTGTTCTTAACGTGACATCGGTGCCTGTAAAAGAAAAAAAAAACAACATTAAAATTAATTTATTATTAGTCAGTTTTGGTAATCTTTTTAGCATGATCAAATACTGTAAAATATAGTCAAAATTTAAATAAAACAACTAACTAAAGGCACATAAACAGCAGAAATGATTTTGGGGGGTTTCTTGATGAGGGGCTAAGCGCACTTCCACCCAATTGACAAACTTTTGAACATTAGTTGAAGCCATAATAAAGACGAAATCTCCGACGTAATATGAAAAGGAAGAAGAGAGATCAGATACCCAAAGTGCGATTTTCCAGTTTGACAAAACGATTGTTTTTGACTCAAGGCTAAGGAGTTTACGCGTGTTTGAGATCTCTGGACACACACACACACACACACACACACACACATATATATATATATATATATATATATATATATATATTTTAGGAGAGACTAAATGATGATGATTAGCATCATTATTAGTTTTACTTTCACCAAACTTCTTTTTGGCTGTCAGTTTTAGTACACCCATCTTCCATGACCTAAGACAACTCCAAAAACTAGACCAGTTTATAAGGAAAGACTTGACTTATTACACTCTGTCATCATCATACCCTGAAGGATTCTTCTGCTTTTTCAACTAATCTATTAGGTATTAATATGAGTCTACCTAATCAGCAAGATGAACCAAAGTAGTGATTTTCTTTAGTACCCACTATTGTATAGACGTTTAGGAGATGCTCAAAAATCACGACTCAACCAGGTAATTGCATCTGGCGGCAGAAAAGAATCGTGCTATTTAAGTCCAGAAGTTTTGCATTATGGAATCAATTCCTGGAAAAAAATCACTAAACATACATACGTTGCTATAACTACAGTGGGCAGTCACCGCGATGGATAAAGCAGGCTTTCCCTAACTAGAACTCTGCCAACCAATACTAACAACATCATGTCAACAGGCCTGCAAATATGGCCAAAAAAAAAAAAAAAAACAACATCATGTCAACAGGCCTTAGCTACTCGGAGTCCCTTTACGATGAGGATTCACTTCGGCATCATCAACCTACCCAAAACTTCAGACTGACTAGCTCAATGTCACAACATAACACATCAGTTTCCAGGGGCTGAATCATTTCTAAGTTGTTGCTCTACCATCGGCGGCAGGAGAAGGGCTAATCTGGTTTTGTATCTTGCAATCCGTCGAAGTCTTTCTTCTCGCAAACTACACAACACAAAGAACATTACTCATGGTTTATAACTCATGCAAGAGGGCCAGTTTGTGAATAAATTGTCACAGTATTTGAGCTGCAAAAAGCAGTATTTCTGCAGCACAAAAGAGTCAGACGATAACTGATACAGAAGATTGTTATCCTATCTGCATGTCTTCTGACTTCCACTAAGTGAAAATGAGAAATTATTCGACGCAGAAGTTCCATAAAAGCAATATATTTGTGAATTTGACGAGCATGACAATACTATATATAGATCAAAGCGCCAAGTGACAAAAGACAAAAATGAGCAAAAAATGAAAATTACAGCTGAGAATGGTGATACAAATGAGTATCCTTGAAATAAAATAGTGGTTTTCCCATTATATTAGATGTGAAAAACACATCCTAAAGAGCTAGGACATATGTGCAGGAAACTTTAGATGCCCCAATAAGTTATACACAGAGAAGTATTAATTTTTCAATCAGGACAAAACTTTAAAAAGGATTAGAGA
This sequence comes from Oldenlandia corymbosa var. corymbosa, assembly GCA_949775105.1. Taxonomy (NCBI): domain Eukaryota; kingdom Viridiplantae; phylum Streptophyta; class Magnoliopsida; order Gentianales; family Rubiaceae; genus Oldenlandia; species Oldenlandia corymbosa. Next base: position 20,716,321 of record OX459121.1, on the reverse strand, counting down.
AAAACTTACAAAATGCAGCATTAATTTAAACTAACATAACAGAGAACACAGAATTTAACTCAATATAATGGCAAGATATTATCCATATAGCCACCCCAGTTATCCTAGATGTACTTTCTATCTTCTTCATTTGGAATCGCAAACCTACACTGTTTCCATTAACTCCTTCCATCAACCGAGATTTTTCTTTTACTTCCTTACCATAAAGGACAAACCCTGTTTCTTCAACAACTGCCCCACCCCCCCCCAAAAAAAAAAAATTATAATAATAATAGTTCAGAATACAGTCAAATTCTGGTCAATTTACTGTAGCTGCTGAACATGATGTGGCCTTGGCTTTTTCGACGAACAACTTTCCTTTTCTACGTGTGAATAAATTTTGGAAAACACTTTGCAGAATATTTTCAACTTGTGAATGGTATTAATTTTTCAGTCGAAAAATAATTATGATCCTTCATCCCTCAAGAAAGGAAACATTTTCAAGAACGCAACAAGAACATGCTTCCAGAAGACTCCCTCAATAGAAAACTTTGCCTCTGGGAAGATTCATTAAGAACAAGAATCAGGAAACAATCTAAAGGTTCTCATAAAGACTAAAAACCATCAGAAGATGAACTAAACCTCAAATAGTAACTACACACTACAACTTATCAGCCTATATATTACTAAATAGTCTAAATTCAAGAAGCTATAGAGCAGAAACTTAGAAGGCAAGACTAAATTGTTAAGCCACAAAACCACACTTTAAGGCATTCATTAATCTTATTCACGGATCAAACTTCCTTTGATGGCATTTTCAATTATGAAAAAGCATGGAGTATAAAGTTAAACTTACCATGATCGTACTTTCTTAGCACGCTTGATATGGCCTTGCAACAACTCCTCTGGGGTTAAATTCTCCACAGATCCTTCTTCCTGCGAGGTGCGGAAAGGAATGGGATCACTTTCTTAAAAGATGACAAGTTTTAACGATAGCTTAATTTGGCCGACTGCAACAAAGATAAACCAACATAACGAAAATTCCAAAAGTTCGAGGCAAACCACAGGTTCAAAAGAAAAAAACTTTTAACTTCATTTGGCACCAATAAAATATTTGGCCATGAACACATCGTAGCTAACTCAAGAAGCTTACCAACTAAATTTTCTGTAAAGTAGGCAGCAAGAAGCTTATACGGATAAGGAAGCAGGAGTTGAAAGTGACATTAATTTCAAAAACAAATGTTGACATTTCCTACTAAAGCATTATGTCCGAAGAAATGTCAGTTCAGCCATTCGAGTAACTACACATGTTCAGTTTCATGAAATAGACAGTTGCTTCTCCTCTGATACAGTTGACACTAAAGAAAACAACTCCCTAAGAATTTCATTATTTCACATGCGAACAATCAGGGACTTCAATGTTTTGACCTTCCAGGCTCGGGCTAAGTTCAATTCGCATGGAAAAGTTACCCCTTTTTCCCCAGTATAAATTATTTCAGTCACTAACCTCCGTTTCTTCCTTAGCATCATCCTTCTCTGCTGGTGAAACCACCTTTTCTACTGATAAGGGCAAAGGTCTTGGAAGTCTAGCTCCATCCTGGTATACCGGCTGGCAAAAAAGAGTACAATTAGGGTGCAATATACCTCACAATGACATTTAAAAAGTAAAAGAAAAGAAAAAGAAGCAAAAAAGAATCACCCATAACAACATTACAGAATACTTCCACCATACACTACGGAAGTTTGCAATTTGACCAATCAAAACACAAAACTTGCAATGGTAGAATCAAAATCATACATTATTTCATATGAGATCAATGTCAACTATATAAAATGTACAGAACAAATGCAGAATCAACCAGGCCTGATTAAAACTTGTATACAGTAACCACTAGCTAAAACCTTTATAGCAGGAAACTAGAATTACCAAACAATACAACTAAAAAAGAATCAAATTGTAAGGTGACGTCAGGAGCTACTAAACAGTACCAAGAACAGATATTCTCAAACACAAGATCATAAATTCTCAAAACATTGGAAGTGAAAACGATTTCTTCTGGAATTCAAAACAGGTAAAACGATTTCTTCTGGAATTCTGGAGAAGCACACTTATGTTTCAAAAGAAGAAACCAGTATCAATTTTGATCAACAGATCAAATAGAAATGCAGGGAAAATTGGTTATCCTTGGATACCTCTCAGAAGAACAATAAGTGCCCAGGCAATAAACTTAATATGTCTTGATATAAAAATGAAGTGCACACATAATATTCAATCAAGGGTCCAGATTTGCAAACCTGATTTCCTTCAAGTGCACCGTTCTTCAACCATGATCGGCAGAGAGCATAAATAGAAGCGCTCTCAGACATTTTGACCTGTTATATGGATAGTAATGAAACTGACAGCTTAATTGAGATGGCAAAGAAAATGATATTTAGTAACTGTTAAGCCCAGGGAAAGAAAAAAAGTTAAGAACTCATAATAAGTCTCCACAAACTGTCCATAGCACATTAATCCACTTTTCCTTCAAATTGCAGTTCAGTAAATTAAGTATACTAGGGATGCTATCAATAACTTTTCCAGAAACTTTAGTTCTTTGTCAAGTACTTATCTGTGATATATTTGCTGAACATATCATAACATATGCAAATTAACAGAGCAGAGGTGACATTAAATCCATAAAATAAATCCCCATAGAATGGCAAAAGCTTATAAGTTTTTTATGCCAATGGTGGTGGTGGTGATGAGTGCGAAAGAATGCATGGGAAAAACAATCCAGGAGCTGAAGAAGCAATTGAAGTACTTGATGATGACAGGCTATTAAAGATCAGTAATAGTTTATGATGACACACTGTTTTCCAAAAGTTTAGGACATCAACTTACAAGACAAGCTCAAGATTCCACCATTTAGAAGCAAACACTACTGACATGCAAAACAAGAAAATAAAACCAAAAAAAAAAAAGAAAAGAAGAGAGAGAGAGAGAGAGGGGGAGAGAGAGAGAGAGAGAGAGAGAGACCACAGAGGGTAGAGACATGTCCATTTGCAATGTTGAACCATGGAAATGAGGTCAATTAGAACACTAGCAATGATCAGACGAAGAGAAGTTAATGAAACTTGCATGCTTCGGAGGATTCCTGTTTCATTATGTTAGATAGTCCATTTTATAGAGCTGTGTGATGGTCCTCTGCCTTCTTTAGTTATTTAAGGCAAATAGTAAGGCTGAAATCTGGTATTAAACCACTAGAAATGGACAATAACAAGCAACCGTTGACATTGTTATTTAATTGCGGGCAAGAAAAAAAACGCAGGAGGGACTAAGAGGTGATTTACAGATCTTTCATAATATTGAAAGTACAAATGGATATGTTACTTCACATAACCACTGGTGAAAGATAGCCCTCTCTAAACCTATTTCATCTAGCATTAAAAACAGTTTGATGCAAGACAGATTCCATTAATAAGTTCTGCATGAAACAGATATATACAAAAATCTTCTAAAAGCAAAAACATGCATAGATGATTACATCACTTCACAAATTAAACATTTTTTTGGAAGAAAAAAATCTCATTCTGTTATTATAAGGCACCAAAAGAATGAAAAACCTAACCTTTCTATCTCTGACAGTTAAAAGAGACTCGTCCCTGCTTTTTCCCCTGATAACAAGAAAGAATCAACACTAGAAACTTGAGAAAAAGTGCAAACTAGAAAGCAAATCCCACACATATATGCATAGAAAAACAAAACCAATTGATGTTTTACCTGGAATCTTTGTGGCCATTACTATCAGCATTTGGAGCTGATGAAAAACTAATCTGCCAGAACAAAAAATGCAAAAGGTAAGTGACTAACATAGAGAAAAGATTGATAAGCACTTACATCAGCATCTCACACAAAGTCAAAATGATGAATCCAGCTACATCATAAGAAAAATCAAGCTCCCTAACAACTAGGCTGAAACTAGAATGGAGAAACAAGAGAAAAGAGTGAACTAGAATGTTCTAGCGACTAGCCATGGCAAGGTTTCAGTTTGCATAAAAAGCAACAGCGCAACATCTGAATAACCTTTCAAAGTAAAAAAGAAAAAAAAAAAAGAAAAAAGAAAGAAAGAAGGATAAACGCATCTAACTCAAAAAAAAAAAACATACAAGAACACTGAAGTAATCAGTAGTAGTAAAACAGAAAAATCACAAGAGGACTTTTCTTTAGGAATTAGGGATACGAGGCTAGAGTGATTTTTAAGACTAAGCTTTCTGATACGTACTCTTGAGGAACCTAGAACTAATACATTAACAAATCCTACCAACAGCTGCAGGATCCAACACGCTCAACCAGCAATATAGTAATAGACAAGATTTATAGACTTCAGTTGTGCTACATTCAAAGAATGTGGACAAAACAAAATCAATTCCCCCTCCCCAACAACCCACCCAAAAAGAAAGATACTAGCAACAAATAACATAGGTAAGTAAGTGTGCAATTACAAACAAATGCTTTTAAACAGCACAACCATTTTCCTTCAACTAAAATACAGAAAAACTGCATTTAACAAATCGAAAATACAGAACCAATGTACATAACAGGACAAATACAATAACAAGTAACAGTTAGACGTTTAAAAATAAAAAGAAAACACAGACCTTGCGTTGGCCCTGGGAAGAAGCAACGGGGACACTATTAATCACACCCGGGAAGACCATGGTACCACTAACACCACCTTGCTGCTGGAACTGAGCGGGTCGACCACTGACATACCCCATACCCATCGCCATTCCAGGACTTTGACCCGGATCCGGATGAGGGTACCCAAACAGTGGCCTGGAATATGAAATCACCCCGGAGCGATTGTTAAATGGATGAGAATTAGGGTTAGAGTTAGATACAGTAACAGTAGAAGGCTGCTGCTTCTGGATGAATCCCCGGCCGGACGATGCTACGGGATAAAGTATACCGGAATTGGTAGTTGCTGGCGAGGCGGCGGCGGTGCTAACGTCGTGCGGCAGCGGTTGAGGAAAGCTGGGACTAGAAGGGAGTCTCGGATTGGCGAGATGTGGTGGATGAATCACCTGGGGAGGGTAAAAGGGGGCGGGATAAATCGCGTGGGATTGGGTAGGCGGAGGGAGTCTCGGGTTCGGAGGGAACGGTGGTCTTGCTGCGTGAGTAGTAGTTGTAGTAGTAGTAGCAGGAGTAGAGGTGGACGCCGTCGTCGCCGTGGCGGCGGTGGTGGGTGGAGGAGACGCATCGGGTGGCGGAGGAGGGGCGGAAAGGGCCATTTCCCGGTGGGGGAAAACGGTGGCGCGGGATTTCAATTTTTGGGGGTTGGAGTAGAGAGAGAAATTTTTGAATTTACAAACTTTTTGTCTAATCTGCGTAATTTTGGATCAAGGGCGGGGGTAATGTATTATTTAGTCGTTCGCTCTGTAGTTCATACGACGACGTTTATCGTAATGTATTTATTTTTGTTATTAATAAAAAGGGCAAACTACATTTTACCCCCTGAGTTTGGCTCTTTAACCAAATACCCCTTGAGTTTTGGTGTTACTACATTTTCCCCTTTGACTAGGTGAAACGTTAAGTCAACGTCGAAAAATTGTGAATGACAAAAAAGCCTCCGGTTAGACCAACCAATTAACTGAAAATATTTTTTTAAAAAAAAGATAATATAAAAAGACTATACTACCCCTATCTTCCACCTAACGAAACTACTGTTTTTTTTTCCGGCCACTAGTTTTTACCGACAAAAACTATCCTGCTTTCTCCTTTTTAATACCATGTTGGTCTTCATTGTTCTCTTCATTATTTCTCTATTGAGATAAGAAAACCTAATTCCACCATCATCTAAACTAATTTTTAACCGCAATACATCAAAATTGAGTCAAAAAATCAAAGAAATTATACAACTTCATAAAGTAAAGGAAATTTAAAGTCGGCCCCTCTCAGCCGGAAGACCCATGTCAATCTACCACTCTTACTAATGTTTTAGCTAGCTGTGATGTCTTTCTTTGATTAATTGTTAAAAGAGATGAGAAGAATTGGCCAGAATGGATTCGATCATTCGAATATAATTGAAACTCAACTAGTGATTTTCGTTTTGGCAAAATATGCTGGTGTTTTATTTTTCAATCCAAATTTGTAAAGCGGCGACTGACGGATATAACGAGCAAGTTTGGAAGTGGTGGTTATGAATATATTTCATGTGCGGATGAGATTATGGTTGGATGGTGGAGAGAGGGATGTGGATTTGTAGGTGGCGCATGTGGTGGGGGAGGGGAGGATGAAAGGGGGCATATTATTTGGATGGTGATGAAGAATCCCATGAGGATGGGAACTACATTTGGCCTTTGGATTTTATTTTTTATTTTTTTTTTTTTGGCTTTTAAAAATATGAGGCTTATTTTTTTATTTTTTATTTTTTAAAAAAAGAGCTTATAGCTAGGTGTTTTTGTCAGTTCATGCTAAAAGTTGGATGATGTCAGCTGCTGACATCATTCTCCGGTGAGAAAGTGTTCAAACGGTTAGAAAAATCAAAGCTCAGGAGAATATTTATAATATGATAAAAATTTGAGGGGGATTTTGTTAAAGGGCAAAAACTGAGGGGTAAAATGTAGTTGAGTTTTTGACCTAAAAAATTTTCTGAAAAAAAAGATAGACCAAATTAATTTTTTTGAAATTTGTATGGACAAACCTATATTCTCCGGATTTCTAAAATCCGAATCAGGGGTAAATTCGGATTTCGGTAATCCAAATTCAATAGAAAACGGATTTTGAAAATCTGAATTCATTTTAATTAAAACTAAAACTAAGTAAATTTTTAATTTGGCATAATTAATCAGAATTCGGATTTCTGAAATCTGACTTTATGATTAAAATATTAATTTTTGGGAAAAAATTTTTTGTACAAGTGTTGGTAATTTTTTGGACACGAATCGGATTTTCGAAATCCGAATCTTCCATGTTTCCCTGATAAACTCAGATTCTAGAAATCTGAACCTAAACCCTAAACCCAAAATCCGAGTATATGTTACACTCGAATTTTGGTAATCCGAGTATATGTTACACTCGGATTTTGGTAATTTGTATATAGGTTACACTCGGAGTTTGGTAATCCGAGCATAAGTAACACTCCGATTTGAGAAATCCGAAGTTAAACTCTAAACCCTAAACCCTGTGGCCTTATTTTGAAAATCTAATTTTTTGCTTGACTCAGATTCTGAAAATGCGATTATTTGCTTAAAAGGTATATAACAGTAGTACAGATAGATTATACTGAATTAATGATAATATTTAATAACTAACAGATTTAATAATAATAAATAATAGTAATACCACTAATGTATAATGAGTATTAGTATTAATGTACTACATAATACTAGTACGTACAAATAGTACATAACACTAATACAGATGAATTATACTGAATTAATGATAATATCTAATAACTAACAGATTTAGAATTAATAAGTAACACTAGTACTAGTAATATATAATTAGTATTAATATTAATGTACTACATAAAATAATATTAGTACGTACAAATAGTACATAACACTAGTACAAATGAATTATACTGAATTAATAATAACTAGATTCTTAGCCCGGGCGGATGCCCGGCCGATCTCTTATAAATAATATTGTTAATAATTTATAATTATAATAATAATGACAGTAATAAAAATAACGATAATATATAGATGTGGGTTAAAAAGAAGTAAATGAAAATTATATGGAATAATTGTCAATAATAGAATGTTGTGGGTGTCAAATAAATATGGAAAAGTCCGGGGATCACTTCCGTAAAATGGTGTTCTGTTTAAATATAAAGAAAAGAAAAAAATCTGAGAATGCATAATTCCATTCTTGTTCATATCGAACAGATCTGGAGTGTACATTTCCTTTTCAGACTGTTCATTCTTCCCATCAGATCTAATCAATGTAAAGGCTTTCCAATTCTTTCTATATGTTCATTGTTACGGGAAGATTGTATTTCTTCAGCTGTTCATCTATATTCATATGTTTTCGAGGAAATCGAAACATTCATTTCGGTCAGAGAAGAATGAGATCGATTGAATAATAAGCATCATCGAAGGGATTGAAAGCTATTGATGGGTTCGCATTTAAAGATGTTCTTGATTACAGATGCAAAAACATCTGTTGCCGTGCATCTTCTATGGTGGGATATAAATCGGTTCGTCATATATAGCAGTGTTCAATCAAAGATTATGAACTGTATTCATGAAAGATTCTAGGTTGGAAATCCCATTTCAATCTGTGCGGAAAAAGAATAACTTCGATTATTCTACGGAGGTAATATTATTGATATTTTCAAATAGTATGCTATTTAATTTCATTGACAGTAATGTATTTCAATTATTTATTTCATTACAAATATATGTTTGAACATGTGAATGGTGTGTGCAGAATATATTCGATGAAATACTCAGACAATGTTCAGTAATAAAGCTGCAGTTTAACATGCAAGATGATATTTGGGCAATATGTTTTTGGATGAGGTAATTATAAACTTGTTTAAATTTTTGTTCTGATATTATTCAATTAACATGTACTGTGTTAAAGCACATATGTTTTTCTAATTCAACTGATATTATTTTTTGTTTTTAACAGTTAATTGAATATTTATATGTATTTGTTTGTATAGTGTGCATAATAATTTGTTATCATGTGTATAGTTAAAAATTGTTTTTTTGAAAAATGATAATGACTTTAGAATGAGAAATAGCTTTCAAATGTAATCATTTCCTTAAAGCTAATATGAATTTACCCATATTGCTGGGATCTTCCTGCATAAACTCCCTTTATTGAAAGAAAACTCGTGGTCGAGTTATACTTTGGGTTTTTCACTGTCAAAACCCATTGCAGTTAAGTACTGCAATTCCTTCTTTCTTATCCTCCACAAAACATAAAGAACTGGCTGTATTTGAAACCTCTTGTACCAATAAAGTATGTTCATTTTGAATAGAGATGCAGATTTTAGTGTAAAAACAGTTTAATTGGTTTGATAGCAAGCACAGAAAAAAAAAAAAAAGGAACTGTAACATTGTACAGTTATAAAACAGAAATTTAAAACAACTAATTTCACCTAACGTTACGAAGAGCTTCCTTGTAGACGACATTCATAGTTTTATTTGATCTTGTACCTTCACTGTCACAAATCAGCACTTTCAATCCTTGTTTAGAAGTTACCCTTGACAGAGCCACGTATAACTGGCCGTGGCTGAAAACTGGTCGTGGTAGGTAAAGTCCAACTGTAGAAAGAGACTGACCTTGACTTTTGTTAATGGTCATAGCAAAACATATTGCTATGGGAAACTGCCTCCTCTTCATTTTGAAAGGAATGTTCCTGTCAGATGGAATTATTTTCATCCTGGGAATAGGCACAACATGACCTATATTGCTTCCTGATATAATTCTCCCCTCTATCACGTAACGTCCCATACGTGTAACCTGTAGTCTAGTACCATTGCACATTCCTAACCTTTGATCAATGTTACGAAGTAGAATGATTGGAACATTACGTTTCAATACCAATCTGTGATTGGGAAGACCTGAAGCCTTTACACTGTTGAGGAATTCGGGAGTGTATATACCCTGATCTGATTCACCTCTATGCTCAGAATTACACATAGTGTCTGAACTGAGGTATTCACGTTCTTCGCCAGGTAATAAACCTGTCATGTAATCGTTGACCTTATCAATAACTTCATGTGTTGGTCCTAAAATAGCTCTTTCCTGGAACCAGATAGGGTTTTCAAGATTTTTTAATAAGTTTGGATATATAGTCTTAACAATAATTTTGATAGGATCTCCTGGTTCCTGTATAATGACATCATCTGCGAATTCAATCTCAGCTTCACCATCATTTGGTTCATTTACCTTTCCTTCTCTGATTTTTAGCAGCCAGTCAGCAAACTCACGTATTTCATCATGATTATTTGTTGTATAATCAACACGTAGCCTCATGTTAACAGTCAACCTTAGTACCTTACAATATCTCCACAAGTACGAAGAGTTTATTGCAGAATTGACAATATCAGCTCTTGTACCTTTAGGAATCACAGGCAATATCTGCCTGAAATCACCTTCGAGAACAACAACTTTTCCTCCGAATGGTTGTTCTACACTTTCTGGATTTGTACGGCGTAGTATATCCTTTAGTGTCATGTCCAGTGCTTGAAAGCAATGTTTATGTACCATCGGTGCCTCATCCCATATAATAAGTTTTGCTCTTATAACCAAAGCACACAAATCACTTCCTGGTTTGATGGTACATGTTGATTCTTCAGTAATGTCAATTGGTATTTGGAATCTTGAGTGTGCAGTCTTTCCACCAACCAACAACAACGAAGCAATGCCACTTGATGTAACATTTAAGACAATTTCGCCTTCCATTCGAATGGCAGCTGAAAGTGTGCGATAGACATATGTCTTTCTAGTCCCACCGTAACCATAAATGAAAAACAAACCTCCTTTACCTCTTTCAATTGCACCTGTAATCTGTTTGTAAATCTCCCTCTGCTCATCAGTCAAATTTCCGTATAGCAAATCATGTTCTTCTCTCAATTCTGATCTATTGTAGTCTAATTCATCATGAATCATGGTATTAGTTCCATCATCAATGAAAACATCTCCTGGATACGGCATTCCAGGAAATTGCTTCAGGGATTTACCATGAGTCCGTAGAATAAACTCAATTTCTTTCAATGCATGCATTTTCTTCTCATCTTCGGACACTACGTAATCTGTGTGTAACAATGTTTATGGGTAATAACAGTAATAAGAAAAGAAACAAATCAGATTTAATTAATTCAGGATATATAATGTTTAAACAGATAAAGAAACTTAAAATAATAAACCGGAATAAAATATACCTTCATTCATGTACAAACGCTTTAATTTAAATGGTATATCTTCAGTGTAGCAGTCCCAAGTCTGCTCTAGGACATGATCAGGTTTAGAAATAATTTCTCCATCCAAAAGCTCTGCAAAAAGATGTCTGCAGTAACTTGCTAAACCCCAAGTTGATGCTTCCATTATGCAATCTATGTATTCCTTATCATCTTCCAGTAAACCCCTAGCAAAGCAAGCTTCTTGGAAAGAAGTGTATTCTATATCATCTACTGTCATTATTTCTTCATAAGATGTTGGACCTTTAACAATATTAAGAAGCATTCTTAGATAATAAGGTTCACCAGTAGCTATAGGAACACCATGAATCCTGCCAATGCTATCACCTCTTTTCCTCGGCTTCCACATTTTGTCCTTTCTTTTCCAGACAAACTTGGATGGAAAATTTATGTACGTAAGGTGTCTTGCTTCAGAGTGTATGCTGTTACATTCCATCCATGCAGTGAACTTTGACTCTCTGTTAGAAGCTCTACTTGATAACAGATTCAATTGTCTGGTCTTCATCGTATATTACACTTTGCTGACCAGGCATATGGAAACTTAATCGTTCAACATGATGTGTCCTGTGATGTATTGGGAATTCAAACATACGCCAAGCAGCTTCACAACCAGATAAATATCTGCCTTCGTACCAATCTTTCACTTCATCCTTTGGAGCTTTATCATAACTTTCAATGATAACTTCTCCGTTGACAGTATATTTGAAAGAAACTCTGTCTGAACCCTTGTTCAAGTATTTGAATAGGTATTTAATAGCACCTGCTTCATTGCACCATTCAATATTGATATGTGCATGAAACCTTAGTGTCAAATACCGATTGTAACTTACAACCCATCTGTTATCTATAGTAGCCCCATTTTTCTCAAATGATTTTCCATCATTACGCCTTCTATAAACAGGGAATCCATCATCACCTATAGTTGTTTCGTCCTTCCATTTTTTAGGAGATTTCTTTGAGCATTCATTCTTCACCATGCAAGGACTATAAGGATGTTCCATACCACATGGTCCATGAATCATTAGCTCAGTAACGATATTGTACAGCATGGGATCAGCATCTTTATCAGGCAGTTCAGCACTAATGAATTTGTCTATATCCTCTGGTTTTGATAATTTGTCATCCCGATTTAACCAAACAACTATGTGGGCATGAGGGAGACCTCTCTTCTGATATTCTACCGTGTATAGAGCTGTATTGTATAATAAAATAGGATTAGTATGTTCGTGTTATTAAATAATTATTATTTCCAGAAATAATGCATGAAATTTAAAAAAACTATTAAAACCTGTACATACCTGCTACTTGATGACCAAATATATGTTTGTCTTTAATCTCTTTCATCAATCTATTCAGCTTCATCATAAATACCCTTGAAACTATATCTGGTCTATCTTCAGACCTCAATCCTAATTTTGAGCAATATTTAACTATTTCTGGCCACTTGTTATTGCAAGTGAAGGTTATAAAAATATCTGGATAACCAAAGTCTTCACTATGGTCATTGCATCTATATAATTTTCACGTTTCCATCGCTCACCTCCTGTAAATGAAGACGGTATTATAACTCGCTGACCAACATATGTCGCATCATTAGTTCCATCTTCGAGTGACTTTCTAATCTTTTCATATGTCTCGCATCGAAGATTTCTTTGATTTCTTCTAATCCAAAATATTCTTCCAGCTTCAACTGCACTGTAACCATCTACTAAAAATTGTTGGAATAACCTGCGTGCCAATAATATCAGTGAACCTTCCATGTCTCTATCCATTAAACGGTATGCAAACCACTCCCTCATGCTCATCCACTTTCGTGGTCCTTTTTTCTGGTCATCAACACCATCAATATCATAGCTCTGATCTTCTTCATCAGAATCAGTGTCTGGATCCCCGAGTTTGATATTGACACGGAACCCATCCTCACCATAAGGAAACAGTATAGGCTATTGGAGGGAAATATATGAAGGATGCAACTCATTTATACGTTGCAGTTGTCCAGACTTGTACTGAACAATAATGTCCCTGGTTTCAGTTTCATTCCCTTCATCGCCTGGTAATATAGCTGCTACTTCATCCACAGAAGGTAGATTATGCGTTCGAGCATCAGTATCTCTAGTTGAAATTAGCTTAAGTCTAATCTCATGTGAACCGTCTGTCTGAACAGTGTCACGCACCTTCCTATATGTCTTGACCAATACATTGTATTCATCCATTGTTGACTTTATGTCGTCTACAATCTGACTGTCAAGTTCCTTTGTTTTTGTATGTTTTTTCCCTGAACTGCAATTAAATGAGAATGCATAATCATCATCATGCAATTTAGATGAAAAATTAAGGATAGTGGCATAATTACAGCATAAAATTGACTATGCATATAATAAATTGAAAGTACCTTAGAGCTCCAATTCTGTTACTAATTTCATTCTGGGTGTCGTGTATGTATAATTGAGAAAATTTTGGCTTCTCATTGTCTTCTGGAAGTAAACTACCCATCAAATGGCTATTATGTCCGTGCATTTTGAACACATAAGGGCCACGACCATCATTAATTGAACTGACTATGTTACCACCCATAGAAGTAAAATCAAACATATTATTATATGCTCGGATATTTTCCAGGAACTGAATACTTTTCTCAGTTTTAGAAATAAATAATGCTTTTAACTTTGGAGGTGGTTCAGTTAACAACGGAAGATGTATTCTTCCTTGTTTGCAACATATAGAAAATTTAGGATGCTGAGGTTTCCTGTACTTGTTGACTCTTTCTTCATACCACATATTCGATCCGCAATATCCACATACATACGTGGGATCTCCCAAATCATCATATTCTACATAACACAAATAATAAGGCATGTTATTGTCAGAAAAGTGATACTTACTGTGAGTAATATATGCATTTAGATTTGATTCAAAATTACCTGTATTTATGTGAGTGAAATTTATGTGGTTGATTTGATACTTTCCAGGCTGCAAACCCTGTTTAACTTGACTGGCTGAGCTTCGATGGGTTATAGATGATTCTGGAGACAAAATCTCAGCTGAATCATCTGACGAATTCTGACAATGTGATTTCATATGAAGAAACATAAAAATACAGGTACTTTTTTAGATGTATGTATTATTTTTATGTCAAATCAGTCTGTGTAACTGTTAAGTACAATAAACACTTGAAAAGAAAGGGTAAACTTGGAATATAAACTGTACCTTTAACTTTAGTTACATTTTTATGTAACTGTGAATTGGAATTGCAACCTTCATTAGCACTTGCTGTAGACTTAATTTCTGGTGAAAATGTATTCCTGAAAACATTTCCTGTGAAATTGTTGGAATGACTTATAACAATACCACCAAGGGTAACAGGTTGTTCTTCATGAATAACTTTGCCCTTCTTTTTATCAAGATGTTTCTTCCTCTCCAATCGAGAACCCTTTCCAGAAAATGGTCTTTCCCTGTTGGAGATGACTGGAGAGTGGTTATTGATAACTAAACTGAAACGTCTCTGATATAACATATTCTTCCTCTGGTACCTTGAGATCTTAGCAGTCAATAGATCAGGGCGTGGTAATCTTATAGGAACTTTACTTTTAACATATCTTATAGGTCGAAGAACTCTATTCCTTTTCTTGTCTAATGTCTGCTTTCTGAATAACCTTGCAGCCTTTGTATCAGAAATCTTCATTGTCGTTCATATAATTTTTCCTTCTTCTTAAATAACCAATGGAGTATAGAATCTCCAATGAATAACTATGAAAACACCCCCTAATATTTTACTGAAGTTCTATCCGGAATAATATGTTTGATATTGATGATTGATATTGGTTGAGTAACTTATCTTATATATGTAAATGATAAAGATCACAACATTTTGATAAGTATCAATTATAATGAAGTTAATACAGGATATTATAATAATAATTGACAAAGGACTGGAGTTTTAATAATAGTGCTTAACAAATTTACAGAATTATACAATCCATGGTATTAAATAAAAGAATAAATTTCCAAACTATAAAATAATTATGTACTATGGATATGAATAAAAGCTTCATTGAAAATATATTTTACATATGGTAATTATATCTTTACAGGAATACAGAATTTATGATATTAAATAAAGTAAAATATTTTCCAAAATATAAGATTATTAAGTCATATATATGTGAATAAAATTGTAAAGTGAAATATATTATTAATATGTACATGAAAGATTGCAGGAAATAGATTGATGACATTGTTGACATAAAAATATATGTGTAACCACCAAATAAATGTCAAAAAACAAAATAAACTAAATTATGAAAATCATTGTACTGAAATTTATTAAAAAAAATTAACTTATTCTCCGAAAATGAAAAAAAAAAAACTACACTTAAACTTGATTACAGCACTTCCAATATCAATGAATCCTTGTTGGCTGCCTTCTGCGCGTTTATACGAAATCCGAGTTTTATACCAGTTGGGATCCTTTTCAAAGTCATCATATATTGGAGGTCTCCTTGAACAATGAATCTATATGGAAAATCTCCAGAACTGGCACGAACCATACTCATTATAGGTTCTCCATCGTAGTATAGGATCAACAATTGATAGTCTTGAATGTCCAATCTTCTGACAATGTGCCATGGTATCTCCTGTGGCAAATAATTGAGTCAGTACATTTAAACTTGATGAAAAACACAATTCAATTTAAAAACTTTTGTTACATATTATAAGTAAGATGTAATATTAAAACAGATCACAAATTTTTACCAGTCGGCCTTTGTTAATTACATCATTGGTCATAACCACGTTGAAAGTATTCTGATCACTGTTAGACCTTATGTAGTTAATTATGTCAACCTCACCTGTGAAGAAAATACTACACTTGTTATGAGTTTTATATAAACACATAGGAATATATATGAATTTATATATAATAAAATACACAGTAGTAAACAGCTGACGTAAACTTATACAAACCTTCAGATGTGTCTGAACCGACTGTGTTTTGATGATTGCTGATACAGTACCCTTCTTTGTTAAATACCCTGACTCTAAAGTATTGGTTTCTAGTGTAAATCAATATAACATTTACACATTCATAGTGGTTAAAATAAAAATCATGGAATTCTTCCCACATAAGGCCTTCAAAACCTACTAGAGCATGTTCTTGGGTATATATCTGAAACTTCCACTGCTTCTGATTATCATCAATTACCAATGAAAGTTTTTGTTCTGAAGGCCAATTTATGGCTCTAAAGTACTGTGTGTTAATAACCTAAGGTAAGGAGGAAGATAAAACAGATGATAAAGTTATTCCATATATTAACAGATTAAAAGCCAAGTACCATATATGAAATTCTGGTTTAAAAAACTTACACATCGATTGGCAACGTTTGGATTCAATTCCAAGAGGTAACGACTGCCAATATTTGCAGTTGGATCAGATCTGAGCCGCTGTGTTCCATCAAATAAAAAATAAAATAACTGAAGAACTTTTCTTTGTTGATGGTAAACAACGTGAATTTTTGTGTGAGGAGATACACCAATGGATGTAAATAATTCTTCTAGAGCATTCCCCCACAACTGACATCTTCTTTTTTTCGTAATATGTAAATTTGCAAAGACAGTTTTTCTTCCCTGGAATTCAACCATTATTTGCTGACCGACATGCTTCATATTTGCAGTAAGGTTACTGCTAAGTATCTGGTAAAATCAAAAAACTTAGAAACAGGATGTGATATTATATATTAAACAGGCAGAATATATGTTATGTACTTACCAAACCCTTTTTCCATATGTCTGTTGGGACAGTAATAAGTTGATCGTACCCAAAATCCATGGCAACTTGTATTCTGCCTGTTCTTAGAATGAAAAACACTGTGAAAAGAAGGAGAAAGAACTTTGTAACGATCTAGATACGTTATGTGTGAATATAAATAGTCTGGATATGTTGTACAGCTATTTAAGGCACCTTAAAATTAGGAACAGATGTGTCAGTTTGGAGGAATTCTATTCCAAATCAAACTGGTATTTCAGTCTTTGACAATGACAACTATTCAGTTTAAATTTAACTAATATTTTATCAATATTCTGAGAATCATATTTTAATGTAATGCCTTTATGTTTTCTGTTTATCTAAATATATATTTGATATTAAACTGTACATTAGTTTTTAAATAATTTATATTGGAAATATAACTTGTATACATATAATTGTATTTAGTTTTTGTCAGGTAAGTGTAAAGTGAACACAACCAATAATTTACTACAAATAATTCATATTCTGAAATCGACATATATGATTTAATAACATTGAAAACATGATTGTATACTTTTTAAAACAAACCTCTGTTACCTAAAAGGTGTACTTATTACAGGAAAAACAACCGAAATGGCTGAAAAAGTAAGCTGCAAACTAAACAGTAGTGACAATGAATCTGCTCTTAATGAATATATCCTTCTTTTAATACAAAGATACAAAAACTTGTAGCGTGCAACATGACACGCTTGTTGGAGTTGAAACTGGCACTTATTCATTATATTTAGGAAATGATAAACTGTTCAGTGGAGCATGTGATCTGTTTCATCTCCAGGAAGTCCATTATACGAACAGGCAGAGCACAAAAGTGGAATCTGCAAATATAAAGCATAGTAAGTCATCAAATTTTTCCACTTTCAAGTAAACCATGTATTTATATGTACATAATATAAATACATACAATGTTCCTTACCAGTGCATGTATACTCTAATTTTACCAGTACTGCAGCATGATCCATCAACTTCAGAAACCTGCACTTTTTATTAGGAAGTAAAAGCAAATATGCAGGCAATGATCTATTGTTAGAAGGAACATAAAAATTATAAGAAATATAAAGTGGATAAAATGGAAATTCCAATATCATACGGCATACTATTATGAAACTTAAACAAATAAGTTTGAAACAACCATGATAAAATCTAACGGATGTACTGATCTCAAAGGAGAAAGACGGATTAAATGATAAAGTTCCAAACGAAAACTAAATTCGGTGAAGGGAAATAAATAGTCTGCAACATGAATCCTTTTTTAAGACAATAAAATTCTTTGTAATTGTTCATTCGGATTAAAGCTTTCTGACACGCTTGTTGGGCTGGGACTTGACACTTTCTTCGCCAGATTGTGCAGATGCATGCTTCTTTGGTGGAGGACTGTCACCCGTTTCATCTCCAGGAGCTCCCATATCATTATCGTCAGTGCAAGAAACTGCTGTCTGTAAATATAAGGAATAGTCAGTCAACAAACTTGTTAACTTACAGTAATATGTATGTTTTATTTGTACATTACATAAGCTGTTGCTATCAAATACCTTAGCAGTGCTCTCAGATAATGGGGTTAAATTATGGCAGAATTCGGCACTTAGCTCAGGATCTATTTCCTGCAAAATGTATGAAATAATTTGACTTGTAAACAATATCAACAGTTATTACATTGTTACAGAAATATATGTTATAGTTAAAACCTGATCATCTGAAACAGCATCAAGGTACTTCCTTATAACGTCTGCATCTGTTGTAACCCTTGCAACTGATATCTCACTGGTGTTGTTTCTAATGTTATAGTCTGAGACATCTAGCCTGAACAGACACTTTTTCCCCACAATTTCATCTAGAATGTCAGGGTAACCTTTGGGATACTGTTATAGCATTAGAAAATTAGTAGAAGATAATAATCAATAACTTGAAAGGTATGCAACAATTACAGTTGTATAGAAACAATTATCCCTGTAATGGTATATAATTTGTACCTCTTCACGTAGTACAGAAGCGGTCTTGTTTATGAAGTTATACACCATTCTGTCCCATAGAGTACCAATTCTGCTGCCTGAACCATCAACTAAATACACTTGCAACTTGAATCTGAAATTTGTGCAGCAGTTACAGATTGTACAAAGTACAATAAACATAGAGAATAAAGTAGACTTTAATATGAAAAACATTATAAACTATATAACGTGACTATAGTTGTTTTACTTTGCAGCGACGGCAGAAACAGGTCCATGGTTTTTGCACATCCATCTCTTTGCTAGTCCAACTGGCTTTTCATTATCTACTTTTCTACCTTTGCCAAAGGCCGACCGTTGTTTACCACCAGTGAGGTTTTCCTTTGCAGATGATTCAATCTCAACAACCTTACTGTTACAGTTGCTACAGCCTATGTATGACCAGTCATACTCTTTTGCCAATCCAGATATCTTTGCAAAAACAACAACACCTGATGGCTGTAAAATATGACAATACAGGGTAAGAAATGAATACATATTATATAGCAGTAACCTTACTTTGTATGGCTTGAAAGTATATATTAACTTGTTACCTGTTCCAAATCATCAATTCCAGCCAGTGTCAACATCTCAGCATCACGCACAAATTCATCGAAATTTGTGTATCCGAAATGGAAGATAGCATGGATATCTTATGGATGCTTGCAGATCTAATATCTGCCTGATCAACCCTGTGAATGTGAGTTCATTACTTGACACTGCATGGATGGTTTCATTTAAGTATTTGTATAAACTGTGACAATAATTTTCTTTTACCTGAATTTGTATTCGTATATATCTGGAATGGTCATGTCATTTAGGAAAATCCTACCATTGAACAGATTTGTTGTGATTGAAACTTTAGCTGGATCAGATTAGAGTATAGATGTGTCACTAAAACTGCTGAAATTTGTTGTCAACAAACAGAGATATGCTTTAAAACGAAATATACTTACAGTAGTATTTTTTGCATTTGACATATTGAACAATAAGGACAACAGGGTAATCAGGATTATTAGTCATCATGGTATACACCTTGTCTGCGTGCTCATCCCATAATGTGACCTTTAACCTATCGGCCCTACGATTAATGTAAATATAGTTAAAATCACTTATGCATACTGAATTGAATAAGAATATTTTTACATACATACGTATTCAAATTATATACATTGGTAAAATCACTTACCTTTCATCTTCCAATTCGACCGAAATCCTCTTCTTACCATTATCAATAATTGGATCACTGTAACCAATTATGTGTCCCAACAAATCTGAGATATATGTATGCATATTATTCATACTTGCATGTTTGCTTAATAGATACATAAGGAAAATATTATACTAAATGCTGAAAGATGTTGTCCTTACCAAAACAGAAGTCAAAATTTGCAACAAAATTGGTAATTTCTGCAAAAGGGGTAAATTCAAATACATGATTAGGGATGTCATGGTAACCAACAGATTGAACAATTGTATCAGGTCGGAATACAATTTTGTATTCGTGTTTTGAGCACCGATATCCCCCACTTATATTCAGGCAATGATCAAAACGTGATATCTTCCTGGCACAGCCCTCTTGAAGGAAATACTTCTGGAAATCTTTCATTATCCTCGCAGGTATAGTAGCCTGAATCTTGGGATCCCTATATTTCAAAAAGTTTGGACAAATAAGCATATAAGAATTGCATCTTTTTCATGAGTAAAACATTGTTTAATGTTGAAAACTGTATTAAATAATATAATACCTGAGCATCAATCAATGCCAACTCAACAGATTTGACATTCTTGTTTTTATTCTCTATCATTTTCCAGATGGTCATAACACGAACAACTATGTGGAAATGGATAGTTTTGGTTGGTACCAAGCCATTGATGTCAGCAATGTACCTTTGTGCAGATCCTGTTGGAAATGTCTGATCAACATTAGGAGGTGTTTGATTTCCAGCAAGTGGTTTTTCAGCATGGTGTTGTTTTTCAGAATCAAGAACAGGTGTATGTGTTTCCACTGAATTGGCAAAATTGTGGGTTGCAGATCCAGAAATAGGATTTTCAGGATAGTTTTGATTGTGAGAATCAACTTCAGGAATTTCTGATGAAGCCATTGGCGTTGCAAAAACAGTGGGGGTTTCTGATGAAGCCATGGGAGTTGCAGAAACAGCGGGGGCTTCTGATGAAGACATGGGAGTTGCAGAAACAGTAGGGGTTTCTGTTGAATAGGAAACAGAAACAACAATAGAGCTTTAGAATAAATGGTCGCAGGTTTTGGTGAGTATGACATATCTATATCAAATTATATATATACAGAGCATGTGATATTCAATTCCATGAAAATCTGTAGGTAAGCATATCTCTTTGATTCTGATGTTAACTGAATGACTGTTTCTGAAGGTAAGATTTTGATTTTTAAGGAGATAAACATGGATCAATCAATCAATCAATCATTGATGGTAAGGATATGGACTTGTTATGAATTGTTATTTAATTTAATTTGAATATGTAATTTATAAAATTCAAAACTGTTATTTGGGAAGATTATCTGATCTTTACTATATATTTGCAGCAACAATGTATGGAAAAGAGACGATTAAGGCAGATTTCAGGGAATCAAATGGATGACGATGCAGTAAAATTTGCTAATGACACATATCTGGATGCATGATATAATTGGGTTACAGCAACTCTGCAAATTTTACAGTTGCGTTTTTGTATTGTAATAAACAGAATTTTTACTAATCATCTTTTTATTTACTGTTTATTACCAACCTTACTTACATTTATTCATATACATATACTGTAATTATGAGATTGATTCGGATACATATACTGTAATTATGAGATTGATTCGGACGGCCAAAATTTTAGGGATATAACTTTGGTAGATTTTCAAAATTTTAGGGATATAACTTTGGTAGTTTTTTTTTTCTTTTAGTTTCTTAAATAAATCCCTGAAAAAATTTCATCAAACATCATTTTTCTGCTCATCTGATGAGCCACGTGGCATTTTTCATTTTGTACTGAAAAGTAGCTTCGGCGGAAAAATTTTTAATGTGAAGCTGACACGTGTCCTTGTTGTATGTTGCTTTAATTAAGTACAATGGATATCTAATAACTAAGGGCTTGTTTGGCCAAGGGTTCCATTTGCAATTTGGCTCATTTTACCTCTTAAAACACCATTCAAACATAATACTAGTACGTACAAATAGTACATAACACTAATACAGATGAATTATACTGAATTTATGATAATATCTAATAACTAATAGATTTAACAGTAATAAGTAACACTAGTACCAATAATGTATAATGAGTATTAGTATTACTGTACTACATAATACTAGTACGTACAAATAGTACATAACACTAGTACAGATAAATTATACTGTTTTTGTGATAATATACAATGACTAACAGATTTAACAGTATAAATAACAATAGTACCAATAATGTATAATGGGTATTAGTATTAATGTACTACATAATACTAGTACGTACAAATAGTACATTACACTAGTACAGATAAATTATACTGAATTAATGATAATATATAATGACTAACAGATTTAACAATAATAAATAACAATAGTATCAATAATGTATAATGAGTAATAATATAAATGTACTACATAATACTACTACGTACAAATAGTACATAACACTAATACATGTAACCGGATTACGATATTCCAGTTCTTTGATTTCAACAATTTCGCGCCTTGATTTTATTTTATTTTTTTTTCTTTTTGAGAACTCGAATTTCGGAAATCCGAGTACTACTGTTTATTTAAGGAGTCCAGGTCCTGGACTCCTCCTTATTTGAGTTCAAATATTTCGCGCCTCAATTTATTATTTTTTAATGGGACTCGGATTACACAAATCCGAACGACACTGTTCATGTAAGATTTTTTAAAAACTATTATTCAATAAAATTTATTTAATTATTATTTTATTATTAAATGTAGATTCGGATTTCCGAAATTCGAATGTTTAATTTTAATTATAACTCGAATTTCAGAAATCCGTGGGATATATTCCTGTTCATAAATATTCTGAAAAATTTAAATTTGTCCACTTTTATTTTAATTAATTTTTTTTTTAGGGAAAAGATCCATATGTAGTCCGCCCTAATAAAAAAAAGTGGAACATTGATTTGTATTTCTTTTTCAAAGCTAGACTTTCTGAAGACTGAACTAAAAAGTGTTACACAAGGAGAATCCATAAAGAAAATCTTTCTACTGTAAATCTGATTTGTTGAAAATCATTGCTGCACCATCGCCTGATGATTTTTGTAGGAGGAGTTCCCTTTCAGGCGGAGGAGCCATCTTCTTCCTCTGAGGTATCCTCCCTTTACGATTCCCATTTTGTGTCCTTTGGAAAAGTTGCAGACTCTCGAAATCACGCAATCAATCTTTATGATCAGGCACTTGGGATGCATGTATATATATATATTTTTTTAAAATTAAAAAAAACCCTTTAATTTTGTGGGGAGATGGATGATTTTTACTCAGGACCCCAATTATGCCTACTTCATAGTTTTGGGATATATTTGATTAGTTCTGGTTGAAGCACTTATCACTTTTGGGTTGAATTTAGATGGATAATTGGTTTTCTTAGGTTTGTTTTGTTATCTGACTCAGTTTTGTTGCAATGCACCCTTTTCTGGGGGTAAGATCCTCAGTGCAGTGTGCTGATTAAGTTTTTAGATTAGTTACTCTAAGGGATGTCATTGTTTTTATTTTCCTTGTAATGGTTTAACAAAAGGCACAAAAGATAGTGAATTGTTATTGGGGAAAGAATAAGTATATCCAAAACTAGGTTCTTATCTTTGTTTGTTGCAGCAGTATTATTATTCCTTTTTTTTTTCCTTGAGTGACAGCTTTTGTAGTTTGTCCTAAAGTCGGTTTCCCATTTTAGTACTTTGGTGATAAACAGGGTAGCAAGATTTTGATTGCCTTGATGGATCACCCTATTTTGTCAGCAGCCTCATGTACCTTTAACTCCATCCCTGAGAGGAAGTTCTCAGCTTCAGAAGGTGCCACTGGCGAGAGAGTGGCAGCGTGTAAATGGGTCTATGTGTTCCAAAGGGAATATGCAACAGTCGATCCGAGTCTTGTGGATGTAAGTTCATATTTGTTTTTTTTATTTGACCTGATTGTTCTGCATTCACCTTATGCTATCCCCCACAAACAGCACATCCAAAGAATCCTTTCTTGTCGCGAGGTATATTTGGATTGAAAGTTTTTTGTGCTTCTGGTCATGGAATTGGAAACTGCTACTAAAGTAAAAGAATGTTTTGACTACCATCTTACCGCACACTGAACTATTCATTGCCTTTATACTTTGATGTCGCTCTTTTGATTAAATTTATGTGTAATTAGGAAGCCAAACAATCTTACATACGTAAGTTATTGAAACTATGTATTTCACTTCCGGAGCACCTCTTATCTTTGTAAATTATCATTTCACCTTTTTATAAATTGGATATTGTTCTTCCCGTTTGTTTGATTATTTTTTCCAGGGGGTGTAATTAACTACATGTAGATTGGTATGTTTATAGTTTTGGCTTGTGGTTTTTCGTGCAGTGAAAGAGATGTCAAATAGTTTTAGGCAAGGGGTCATATTTCCAGTGTAGCAGCCTAAATCTTGGACGTGTTTCTTTGAAGTTTTAGACTCTAGTTTAATTCTTTCCTAGTAATTTCGTTTTACAAGTAAAGGAATGTTGCTTAGGTACAGCTGTTTCTTATTTATTTCGATTGGCATGTACTGTAAAATACAGTTTTCCTTGACTGGGGAATTAGAAACATGAAGGTACGTTACCTACAGCACATCTCCTTGAAAGAGATGCCAGTTCGCGTTACAGCCTTCAGCTTCATGTTTTGGCAATTTAATTTTCTTTTAGTTTTGTCTTCTATTGCTTATCCATTGCAAATGGAGCTGGAAGTGTCATTATTGACAATTCTTTTAGTTTTGTGCTAATAATTAATTTGATCAAAATGGCTCATTTAAATTCTGACGCTTCTTAATTTGGTGAAGTTGCCGGAAATCAATATATCAATGCACCAATGCATCTTGGGTCGTACTACTTAAACAGCCTCTTTGTATTGAAATACAGGGGTAAGGCTGCGTACATCTTGACCCCCCAGACCCCAACCTAGTTGGGAATATACTGGGTATGTTGTTGTTGTTGTTGTTGTTTGTCTTCTATTGCCCCACTTTTCTTGCTGTTAGTTTTGGACATGTCTTTCATGTCCATGTTTTCTAAGTTATTTGCTTTTCAAATGGTTTTCTCTAATGATCTTGGAACGATTTGATAGTTTAACCTGGTTGCATTTACTTTTTCTTCTCTGTGATTGGTTCTGAAGTATTATGTAGTTGAGATCTGCTTTATTACTTATCTGCCCATTATACTAATTTTTCAACTGTTTTGGTAATTTGCTTAGTTAGCTGGCACTGATGAGACGACAACTTGTGTGGGTATGATCATCCGAAACTGCAAAAGTGGAATGTGAGTAAAACTTATTTGGACTTGGAGCTTCTAAGCTTTGTACATATAGTGTCTAACTACGTCGTGATTTCCTTGATTGCAGGACCTCTATTGCTCATTTGGATTCGCCAAGCATAGTTGATGTTGGCCTTTCCCAGATGTTAACATCAGTCGTTGATCCAAACTCTGATGATATTCTTGATGTATTTTCCTCTTTACGACTTCAAATTTATTGCATTAGTCATAATTTGTAAACTTATGATTCTTATGGTGGCAATTACTCCAAAGCTCACATAATGCAGGTGCATCTGATTGGTGGTTTTGATGATTCCTCTCCACAAGTCTGGGCCACAATCCTCTTCTTTTTTCTTTTTCCTTTTCTCCAGAGATATAATTTTTCCTTCAGAAGCAGAATATTTAAGCTCAGATCTGTTGGACTTTTACGCAGCATATGGAAAATACCGTGACCAGTCGTATAAAGAACAAGGGTTATTCCTTTCCTTTGTGTGCTAAGATAGTTGAGGTCCTGGAGAAGAGTAGTAAAAAGTTTCACCTACAAACTCTCCATGTTCTTGAGAACAATACCTGGAAAGATTCTGAGGGAGGTGCATATCCTATATTCACAGGCTTCCTGGTGAGCTCTTAAGTTTATATGTTAGTCATCAAAATTCGACTTTTCACTGAAAGAAACTACTAAAAAGAAGGCCCAAATTAGATTTTCTTCTTCTTTCTCGTTGAAATTGGGCAAAACGCTATTCTGTTTGGCGGTTTTCATGTGTTCATGGTGTTAGAAGGAAAACCTGCTTCTTTGGTCTGGGAGTTTAGAAATCATTACTGGAAACCTCTACATTTAGGGTGTGCATTTGGTTTATTTGATTTTTTCTTCTAGAAATTCAAAATCAGAAACTGCATTTATCGTTCAGATTTAGATGGACTTTTCAAATATTTCTGATATTTGGGGTTTGGGTTTTACCTTTTTATGACAATGAGCTTTAAGAAAATGTTCAAAATTGCTGAAGTTTCTTCGTCGGATGACTGAAACTGGGGAATTGTGGGAGCTCACTCTCGAATCTGTTGAGACAGAGATTTCATTTATCCCTTCAGCACGTTTTTTTTCTGCAATGTACATAATTTTTTGAATTAGGAATATATAAATGTCTAATTGAGTGATTCCGGTAGTGTGTCCTCATGTTTTCATACTCCAATTTCTAGGTAAATCCCTCAACTGGATCAGTTACTCCGGCCAGTTTTGATGGTACTTCTAGATGCCCTGATGAACTCGTGCGGATGAACCGTGTGACTGCAGCATATGAGGATCCCAACTGGAATGGCAGGTTACTGGAGACTTATGACACTAAAACTGATCGATTTGTTATAGCTCCGTGTAAATGGTAATGAGTTCTTTCTTCTCCTTCAGTTAACTGATTAATCATTCATACTCTTGATTTTGATGCTGTGCTCCACCGATTGAATGATATATTTTGCAACTTGTTGATGTCATGGTTTTAATGATATATTTTGCAACTTGTTGATGTCATGCTGTGCTGCACCGATTGAATGATATAGTTTGCAACTTGTTGATATATTTAATGATTTTGATTATGAATAGGACAAAACGCCAGTTACACATCGCCATAATGCTGCAAAGCCTATCTGATGATGAACTTCTCCTCACATGTTCCACTTCTCCTTCTGCTGAGGCTCCCGACTTTGTCGAAAATGAAAGAAGGTATGTGCATATTACTTGGTTTCGTTACATTCTCTAAAGTTTGATGTTTCTGTTCCTTTTTATAGTTGAAATTTAACATGTAGCCTTTGATTTATTTATCATTTTACCCTGTAAAACCAGAACAAGTGTAAAGCTGTTGGAAATAATCACCCTATTCTTATTCTTTGGTTGATCAACAATAGATTTTAATGAAAACTATCACCTGCTCTTTGCTTCTCTTGTGCATTATGTTCACAAAACTAGTAGTAGGTCGATCGGCTGATTATGATTCAAAAATTTTGCTCTTTCTAATTCCCTTTAAGTCCTTGACAAGATTGACCATATTATGATTTTCATAACTTGAAAAATTTTGATGCTTTCATTACCTTCATAAGATGTTTGCACCTTTTATGCATTTATTGCCTCCATAAGATGTTTGCACCTTTCTTTTTCGCATTATGTTCTGTTCCATAGCCTGCTTGGTACTCGCTGAACATGTGAACCAATACAGGATTCTGATCACTTAATGATGGCCATCTAATTGATTAGAAACCCTTTAATTAAATAACTTCTGCCGGTTAAAAAACACAAACTTTTTGGTCTAGTCAAATAAGATATAATTTGTTTTCAATCAGGTGCGGGCGTGTTTCCTAGGACTTTGCAGAAAACAATTTTGAAGTACATTAAGAGAACAATTCTGCCAGGATGTCTTTATGCTCAGTAATCATAATCTGATTATCTGTGTGGTCGAGGGAAATGAAAAGCTGAAGAAAAATTGTAATATGACTCTAAGATATATCCACAAATAATTGCCATAATTAGGAACTCAAAGTTGGAGGGTCCTATGAGGCTGGCCCTGGAGTATGTATGTTGCTACTGCGCTGGATAAATAGCTTGAAATTCTTTTATGAGCGAAGATGCAAGATGACATGAGATTTTGTACTTTTGTAGCTTAAGACACTGAATCAACATAGGATCAACATCTGTGTGTACGTAATGTATATTCCTCTTTATAAAGTCCAGTTTGCTGAATTGTCCATCACTTTTTAGTTGTGCATCACTTTGAAGTTTCTTAAAAGTAATATCGATTTGGGCATGGAAACGGGTAGACAATATAAAGGCAAAGGCACAGTCTTCTCCTGTAGTTTACTTCTCAGTTTACAATCTCAAAATCTGATGCGTCTGAATGGTGGAATACACTAACAGCATTGCACACAACAAAAATGTGAAATAAGCCCTGGGTTTTAAGATATTACATCATTTGTAATGAATGCTGGTTATGAGGATCTAAAACTATTGACACAAATGTTAGTCGGGTATAACTTGGACTGTGGCGTGGTTCACGAAGGCACTTGTTATTGTTAGTGTCTTCTGTCTGTGTGAAACTACAATCCATATAATGATAGGTGGTTGGGATTTAAAGGGGAGAAATCTATGATATAAACATAAGGGGAGAACAGTCTTCTTTACGTTGTTGAAGCCATTATAGCTTTCCTAATTGATATTGAATTTTTTGGTTCAGAAAATTGGCATATATGATTCAACACCCAGATTGGAAAGAAACCTTCCCTTTGACGCAGCCACGAGTTTTTGAGAGGACAACTTCTGGAGAGTGGAAGAGACTTACTAATTGAAGAAGGCCAATGTGGAGCCAATTCATTAAAACAACGCAGTTCAAAACTGATTATTGCTCTGAGCAGAGTTTTCACTTATACGCAAGGTTCACACAACTATTTGTGAGCATGGTTATCTCCATGTCTGGGTTTGGCAGAAACCAGAGGAAGCCGAAAAGTGCTGCTAATCCAAGAAGAGGAACCATGGTTGGGTGCCATTACACTTGACTTAAATTTATCGAGATTGTATTTTGTTCAAAAGGGCCTTTTTCTGCATATATTAGAGGACACTTATTACTAAGATTGTGTTTTATGCATTCTTTACAAACGTGATCGTGAATAGAGATTATGATAGGTAGTTACAGATTTTTTGTGGTGTCTTGGCTGGAGAAATTGTTTGATGCAACGACCGTGTACCAATGGCTACTTTTCACTTTTCATGATGAGGGCGGGAAGAAGAGATGACTTCACAGAAAAAACAAAATTGGAATTGAAAATGGAAAGGGTGCTGCAAGTAATGAATATTTTCAGTCTTGACCAATGAAAGGCAATAACCGAACATTTAAATGCCTGTTGTACTAATACAATAAAAACCTTCCATCTCCTTTTTACTCCAAGAATTTCCCTATTAAAGCAATTCCACAAGTTTGGCACCAAAAAAAGATTTGCTTGCTTTAAGTTTAAAGCTTTTGTAGCTCGGCAGCACTATGAGCAAAATGGCACCTATCCCCAAATGTGCAAGAACCGGTCGGAAATCTTTCACACATTTTGGTTTTGAACTGCCTAGAAGGAACAGCACGACCAAAGGAAGCAGATGAGTCACTCCCACGCCCAAATCCGCCCTTAATGTTTGCAATAATCTCTCTTACCATGTCACTAGCCTGTTTAATTCGATCAAAGCTACCTTCAAGTTCAATATTCCTCTGATTGGGATCAGATTCATGCTCCTTCATAGAAAGCTTCACACCTGTAACTCGACAAATGTGCTTTGAGTTCACCCCATTCTTCCCTATCACAGCACCAGCAAGAGAGGCATCAATGCTGATCTTTGCTGTTGCCGACGTACCAAATCCTGTAGCATCCGCCATGCTTTTCGGGGATGGTTCAACACGTCCAGCCAATCTACTCATTGGTCCCATTGATCGTGGCTCCCCGTACACAGGGGCCATAGATCTGACAAGCTCCGCATTCCCATGGGCAAAGTGGCATTTATCACCAAACCGGCATCCTTCCGGAGTGTCAAACTTAGTGCAGAGCTTGCTCTTGACTGGTGGTGAGGGACCACCATCACTGAAGGGCACACTTTTCCCACCTGGCACATTAGGATTCTTGCCCATGTTTGCTAACTGGGAATGTGCACTGTATCCAGGAACATAGTGCAAGAAATGGCAAGCCTCACCAAACTGGCAACCGGAAGTGCTGAATTGTAGAAGACAAAGAAACAAATAACAGAAAAAGGTTAAAATGTGATGTAACTCTGAGACTAATCATAACAGCTAAATAGAGATTTGATTGAAGTATGACTTCACCAACATAGCCAGCAGGCACAACTGATTCTTCAGGAAAAAAGTGTATATGTTATGATGAACGTGCAACATGTGACCACAGACAAACTAATCCCATTGTTCAAGACCAGAGGTGGTCTGGTCGTCTGGATGGAAAACGAGTACAAAGGAGTGGTAAAAGAAGGTCCAGAAAATTATCTTCCAGGCAATTTGGCACCTAAAACTATCTAACAACAACCTTGACCCCTGCTTATCAGTGAATATGTCCGGTAAACTGTAGACATGTAAACTGCAAGTGCCTACCACTCACATGAAACCTGATGCACACTCATTATGCCATAAAGACACGCATCAAACCGACCATAAACTTTAGGAAACATAACAAAAAAGCACAAATAAAGAGTGCTTGCAGCCCTTAAATTTCCCAGACGAAAATTGAAAATTTTATGGTGAGCCATGTCTGAATTTTTGTAGATATGCATGAGCTTCAATAACAAATAGATCAAATTAGCGACATCTGTTTTATGGATTAAGATTGAAACCTGTAAAACTTCATGCATGGCTTTGATTTGCTTCCTACACCAGTTGTAAACGACTCCATTTCTGTTGCAAAGATTGATTACCCCTTTCAGTTAAAGTTCAGCTTTCTAACCAGATCATCTTCATCTCTATTAAACAATAGTTGAAGAAAATCAAACAGCCAACAAATAATATTGAACATTTCAACCTTTTATTAATAAACCTTTTTCATCTACGTAATAAATACCTTTAAGCTCCACTGAAGGCAATTCTTATTGATGCCTGTCAATGCACTTATCCTTTGCCAAGATATACATATACATATTCATGTTCCAACAAATTGAAATCCACATAGTATTAGGTTACCAAGTTTTGGCTTCATGTTTTACCCAACAAGCTTCCATTTACTAACTAGATAATACTATAAAGAGCAAAAAAGGACAGAATAAGAATCAAACATTCAAGGGTGACAGTTTATTACATATCACATGCATCAGGTATATACCCGAGTTCATCCAAAGAGAAACCGTATTTAGTTTGGAAACAAACACTTCCTTCTTCCCAGTAGAAAATATTCAGTTTCAGTAAAAGGGACAATCTTTATTACTTTGTATGTGCTTCAAGCAACATCTAACTAACTTGTAACAAAACCCTTACTAAAAAGCAAAAAAAAAAAAAAAACATAATGAATTTTTCACATTTAATCTCAATCAGACAGGGCACTGATGGAAGTACAGCAGGAAGAACACTTTCCCTTCAGATAATTAACATTGGAGAAAGGACTTTTACTGGAAATAAAAACTAAAATGCAGCCATCAAAACAGCAGAGAGAAATTGCTATACACAAATAAATTACTTTTAGGCCAACATATCTGCAATACAATCAGAGAATAAACACAACATTTTAACATCACAACCCTTCAAAAAAATTTCCATGTCAATTGAACTTTCATGTATCAATCTAGATAACCCAGCCACCTAAGAACCATCCAATTACATAAGCAACGTATTGCAAAGTTATACGCAAATTCATCAAGCTAACAATTAATCCTTCACATTCCCTAAAGCTAACAATGAAGGCTCTGAAACTACACAGAACTCCGACATTAAATCCACCCCATAGCAATTGCAGTAGTAAACCAATGTTAAAGTGGGATTATAAAAATCTCTAACTATTGACTAAGGGACGGGTTTAGGGTAACAAAACAAAAGATACATTGGTAATTCACAAACTTATACAGTTTAAAATTATCCTCCTAATAGACTAGTAAAAAACAATTTCCCCGGAGAATCAAATAAACGAAAAATTCACAAAAAAATACTAAACTTCTAAAGATTGCACCCAGAGCATAAGTTAAGAAGCATATAAAATAAAATAAAAAATTAAAAAAATAAAAACAAAAGAGTAACAATCACTAGGGGGAAAAAAACCAAAAAGGGAATATCAGCGAACAAGAAGAGAACTAATGAACTAACCATCCCTGGACTTTTTGAAGCCGCCATTACCAGCCAAAGCATCGTCTGACCTTTCCCTCTTGCGTCCCTCAAACTCCATTGTCAATTAAAACTTCGCTACTAGAATTACTGTCGCTAAATTTTACAGAATCGGAACGAGATTCCTTTTCCTATGCGAAATTAATAACAGAAACGACGAGAAATTCCAATCTGGAAGGAATTATGGTAAAATTTTGAAGCGAAACCCTAGGTCGGTTTTCCGACTGGCAGAGCCGACGAAACAGTAAAGAGTCTAAAGAGAGACACCGAGTGAGGCGGCTTCGCCGGAACTCAAAGTTTAGATTCAAATTTATTCATTTTAATCGTTTAGTCCCGCGCTGATTTTTCTGTCTTAATACTTAAGTAAAATTTCAAATGGGCCTCCATATCTATCAAAAATAAACTAAAAGCCCAATATGACATCCGCAATGCCTGATATTTTCTGCAATGTCCCTGTGATGAGAAACCCAATAGATTCTGGTGGATCGATTCTCATAATCTTTTGTTCCCTTTGTGCTGATATGGTCCATGACGGTGACGCCTTCTACGAATATGAAGGTAAAAAATAGTTACTTCAAAAAATAAATAAATAGGACAAAATAAATAAATTACCTTGTCTAGAAAAATGAAACAACTGCATAAGCTAATGGCGCCAAATGAACAAATAGAATGGTAACAAAGGTCATAAACTATACTAATTTATTTTATGTGATGATATAACTTAGAATGGACACTCTCTAAAGAGTTTTTTACGAAATGGCGAGTCAACAATTATTATGTCTATCAACTAAGATTCACA
This sequence comes from Oldenlandia corymbosa var. corymbosa, assembly GCA_949775105.1. Classification (NCBI taxonomy): domain Eukaryota; kingdom Viridiplantae; phylum Streptophyta; class Magnoliopsida; order Gentianales; family Rubiaceae; genus Oldenlandia; species Oldenlandia corymbosa. The sequence goes on along the minus strand of OX459121.1, from coordinate 20,683,515 downwards.
AAAAAAACTTTGACAAAATATTAGAATTTCTTCTAACGCTCAAAATTACCCAAGTTGAGCACTGTCGATATGAGAATATAAATATGGACAAAGTTAGACAAACCGCTTAATTTACAAATTATTGCGCCTTAATCTAATCCATATACACACAATTCAAACGTTGAATTCCAATAATGTGATTCTATTTATTAAGACATTAAGTACTCAAATATTTTACCGACTTGATTCTTGGAGTTTCGTTGGATTTTAAAATTATATAGTTCCATTCTAACTAATAATAGTCGGCGACAGTATGACAGTGAAAACTCAATAATTTACCACGATGTAATGTAAATATAGTACTTAGTTTTGAATTAGATGAACTTTGCATAATGACTTTTTAGTAAATTTTATTCTAAATTAAAATAACAAAATTGCATATATAGGGAAAAAGGAAGAAACCCAATGAATAGTGGGTACCTTTTTTGTTTACTTATATTTTCTTTTCTCTCCCAAATAAATCTTACTCTGCCTTGAAAAGAGAGAGACGTTCTCACTCATTGAATTATTTCGATAGTACCTAGAAGGCTAGAAAGAATAAGGAGTCACAAAATCACTCTTTTTTTTTTTTCAAATGTATAGATAACCACACAAAATTTTTTAAAAAAAATTATTTTAAAAAAATTCATTCCTGTGACCCCCACTTAAATGTGGATAAAAATTCTCTTACAATTACTCGTGAAAATCGAACCTAGTCTATTACCATGAATGACAGTAACCTAATCAGTCATTCAATTCTCAGATAACCATATAAATACTCCTTATGTCTCAAAAATTATTGTCCAATTTGATCTTATAATTTTAGTTCAGTTTATTCTAAAAATGAAAATCTAAAATGGATAACGATTTCAGAACAGAGAAAGTACTAAATTTAAGTGGTTTAAACATACAGAATAAAAGGGGGTAAATTTTAAATGTCAAATTAAGGTACCTTTCTAGTCCAGGACAAATCTAATCACATCCCTCAAAAAATGCCCAACTAGTATCTCCGGAACCGGACCGAACAAAAACGGCAAGAAATCAACAACGGAACCCGACGTAATTCCGTAAATGTGCAAACTCCCTTTTTCAGTGAGTGAATTTACAACCTAAGCACTTGAAGAATGGGACAGAAAGATTGAAAGATAAAGTAATCGAATTCCTTAAGGGCACGGTCGTCCTTTCCATTTCCTAATCATTAACACGGTGTCTTAAATCATGAACGGACTCAAAAAGACAAGAAAAGTGAAAAATATAAGCATGAATTATAGAGTTTTGAGACAATTATTAAATGTGAGCTGCCAAGTAAACAAAATAAAAATAAAATGTACTCCTCCATTTGATCCTCTAAAAGAAATTGTTTAATTCAGATTCAAATAGAATTGAATTGAATACATTTATGTACAAAAGGTCTTAAGTTATGTATATATACATATAACAAAATCCAGTTTCTTGAAGAATTTTATTGGAAAAAATAAATCCAATGTCATAAAAGTCAAAGCCAATTTCATTAAAGTGACTGAATATTCTCATATCTTAGGCCGCACAACGTTCAACGGAGGCCCCAGATATCTTATTAGTTAAATATGGATATAAGCTTATTTGCATGCCAGATAATAAAACTAATTCGATTACATAAGATATGATTGCTTTAGAATTAATTCTAATTTAATTAGATAATAACTAAGATGTGATTGAACATACTCTGTACTACTAAATGTATCAAAATACCACACTTTTGCAATATTTAGTTGCGTTGCAATTAAATAATTTAATTTGATGATTTATATGAATTGCCATATGTCAATTACATAAGAAATGCAATTAAAAATGTTTCCTTCTTATATAATGTTAAATTTTAATGTCAATAATTAAAATTGTCCAGTTACCCCATGTGAATATAGAGCAATGATACGGTGAAAATTATAGTAATTTTGGATGGTGACAAATGAAAAGACAAATACATCACACACTTATTAAACATGTCGAGTTATTAATAAAGGTTAAAAATATAATTTTTAGGAAAAAAATAAAATTTAAACGAGAAAGTGACAAAAAACTAAGGGCCATGATTAATTCACATCAGTCATTATATTTTTGTCACTATTTTTATTCACTATATATCATTTTCCGTGAATATATGATAATAAGTAGGATAGAAATAGTAATTTAGATTATATGGTGGATTCTACTTTGTTTGGTTGATTAAATTAAACATTCTTTTTTCCAACATCTTGACTATTTTTCTAAAACAAATAGAATGTAACATTATAGCAGCTGAACGAGATACAAAAGAAGTTGTCTCCTTCTTTTATATACTTTATATACTACCACGATTTTTTTAATGTGTTCATATTACGAATGTAAAAGTATGTATTGAGAACGTAAAATTATACTAGTATTATTTCATTCAAAGGTAATATATAAATTACAACTCTATTATTTGTATGCAAACATAGATAGAGAACCTGTTAAAATGTGTAATATGAATTTTATATGTATAATTTGGCCCTACGAAAACTTTTTACAGATCCTGATTTCGGTTTTATTTTGATAATAATTCAAATGAAGATGTCCCCGTAGGAATTTTATTTTATTATTATGATATAATTTACTCAAAAAAAAAAAATTTAAAAAGGGCAATCAATTTTATTAGATTGAAAAAGGTGGTAATTTAACACTAGTATTTGAGTTTAGTTAGTGTAGTTATCAACCTATTAAACAGAGTAAAAGAATCATAAGGCCCATCTCTCCCATAAGGATCAGGGCCGAAACCCCGTTAAGTCCGGAACTATTTGCAGTCTCTCTACGTGGGGTTCGTTTACTCAGCTCTTTCCCTGATCCCTCCCACCAATTTTTTTCTTTTTCTTCTTTTATATATGAACTCTCATCACATTAGTCGTACAGTCCCAATTCACACCCAACGCAAGGAAAAAAAAAAAAAGAAGCACAAACTCTCTCTTCGGTTTTAAAAACCCCCCATAACCTCTTTAAACGCAATCTTTTTAGACAAAAAAAAAAAAAAAACAACAAAAATATCACAAAAACAAAAAGCTTACAAAAAAGTCTTTTTAAATCTGTAACACAATTAACAACGGCGGAAGAGCTGGAAATCGAAAAATAAAAAAACCCTAAAACATGGCTACGCAAAGCCTGAAATAAAGACGTGTTTGGTTTTGGTTTTTGTTTTTTATTTTTATTTTTTGCATATGTGCGGGAGTTTATTCCCCGAATATATATGTTTTTATGTATGCGGAAGTTGTTATGGTGAAGAGTATTATGTCAAACACGATACAAGAGATAGATACAAAAGAGGAAGGGGAGGAAGGAGTGGTGTGGAGTACGTGGGAGGAACTATTGCTTGCGTTTGCCGTGAAGCGCCATGGTTTGAATGACTGGGATACGGTGGCGACGGAGCTCCAGAATCGCCACCACCACCACCACCGCGGCGGCAGCGGCAGCTCCTGGCCGTCCTCGGCCGCGTTTACCGCCCAAATTTGTAAAGATAGATACCGGAATCTGAAACGACGGTTCACCAACAATCATCACCACCACCACGACGGGAGTAGTGAAGGCGGTGGTGCCGGAAGCAGTGTGAATGATGACGACTCCAAGTTTCAATCTGATGATGACGACGAACACGATGGAGGTTCAGGTGGCGGCGGCGGCGGCGGCGGGGACGATGCTTTCCCTTGGCTGGAGGAGTTGAGGAAACTCCGGGTGGCCGAACTCAGGCAAGAGGTTCATCGGCACGACGCTTCGATCCGGTAAGTAATCGTTATTTTCATTTATTTATTATTTTATAAATCTTTTGTTTGATAAAAATTATATCGGAGGAAAAAAAATTTTGACTTGATTTTGCCAATTTTACGTATAAAATTAATGTTTTAGATCTGATCTGTGAATTTGGCAGGTCGTTGCAGATTAAAGTGAAGACGATGGAGGAGGAGAGAGAGAACAACTTGAAATCATCCGACCGAAACGACGACGTGAAACAGCGGGAACCAGATCTGGATGACGAGGAAGTAAAACGTGAGGGATCAGAAAACGACAAAATAACAGACAGCGGCGGAAAAGAGACACCGCCGGCGGAGGTCGCCGGGAAATCCGTCTCCGGTTCGGCCGGCGACGCCGAGAACATATCATTCAACGAGTCTAATTCGGCGGGGAACAGAGGAGCCTTTTTGAAAACCGAACCGGAAACCGAACCGGTCGAGCAAAAACCGGATCCTCGTGTGAAACCGACTGGCGTCGGGCGAGAAGACTCGTGCAATGACAGCTCAGACCGGCACGAGGTTTATAAGAAGAAAAAGAAGATAACTCAAGTGAAGGAAAAGAACGTCGGCCGGAGCGACTCGGACGAGTCAAAGGAGGAAGGGACGAAAGAGAGCAGTGACGTACAAAGTTCGGCCAGTCTGTTAACGGATAATAAGAGGAAGAAGAAAGGGGAGCGTGACGGCGGCGGAATTGGTACCACCGACCCGATAAAACGGGAAAGGGGGAAAAGTAGTGGTGGTGGAAAATTAGAGCCGTCAGCTGTGTTTTCACTTTTGGATAAAATACGGGGACACAAACTAGGCTCGGTGTTCGAACGCCGGCTCCAAATCCAGGTAATGATCCAGTTGTTTTTATTAAATCGGTTAAATTTCTTTGTTAGAGTAATAATATGATCTCCGATTTTATGCCGTTTTGATTAACTTGACCGCCGGGGGACCACTTGGCGGTGATGGAGTGCCGCGCCTTTACGAAAGTAAAAAAAGAAAAAAAAAAGTTTGTGGATTATTTACGCAGAACTCCCTGCAGAGATAATTGAAAATGTGTGTGTACGTTTCACTTATGAATTTCCTAATCAACTTTTACCCGAATAGGGAAAATATTTTTTGTTTTGTAAAAATAACTGCAGTAAAATAAGACAAAATGAAAGGGGAATTTGCACGTGATCTATGGTAACAAGTGAGGTGGTCAAGGTGTACTATGCAGATGATATAGATTGTGTTTCATAATTAACTCTCTCTAGTCCCTTTATTGAATTTAAGGAAGTATTTATTCCTTTTTTTTTCTTCAAAAATAATTAATACTCCCTCCGTCGTATAATTATTGTCCGGTTTAAGTTTTTATTTTTAGTTGAAATTGTACTAAAAGTGAAATCTGAAACTAGACAATAATTTTGGGACAGAGGGAGTAGATTTTTTCTTTTTTTCCCGGACGGAGGAGTATTAGATGATGATATGTGATTTGCATCTTAGAAAGGGAAAAAAAAATTCAGCAAATCTGATCAACTTTTTTCAAGTTTGTTTTTGAAAGTACAAGTTCAAACTAATTTAAGTATTTAACCGAACCAGGGTACATTTTATAGGTTCATTCTCTATCAATTTTCTCTACATTTTTTTTTGGGTTTGCTCGAAGATCTAGGAGCAAATAGCGACGTTGCCAGGCCCGCCACCTCCTAATTTTTCATTGCCAAGTCGTCTTTCGTTTCATGTGGTTAGGGTGAACCGGCTAGATAGTACGGTTCAATTTCATTTTTTTCCTTAATTTTTCCTTTTAATTAATGGGTGTTGTGGAGTCCTAATAATTGTGCTTAGTACTTAAACCATGTAATCAATCGATATTGTTTGTGGTTTTATTCGTTTGAGTGCGTCTTTGTTTTGAGCTTCGATATATGGAAATAGATTTTTAAAAAAAGTGGGTAAGGAAGGTTGCATCTAAAAAGCAAGTTAAGTGAACAAAAGTACACAACCAATGACTTCGGTATTAGGACGAAGACTCGGAAGACATAGGATTTTATTTTAATCTTAATGCTTATTTTGGCATTAATCAATGACTCATATTTCCTTCCGTATGTACTTTTTCTCTGCGCATTCATTGGTTTTAATTTAGGAATTTTTTTATTTTTTATTTTTATTTTTATTTTTTGACGTGTGCTGCGTGCTATCCATTTTTCCATATGGTTCGACGATATCTGGAAGGTTGGAAACAAGAACGGAAAAAATGAAAATGAAACTTTGAAGTACATGGGTGCATCTTCTCATTTCAATTTTTTTTTTTTTTTGTTTCCTCAAACAGTTTTATAGTTATGCGTTAAGAACGTACTTCTGTGTTTGACTTTTGTGCTCTAACAGTAATTCATTGTCGTATTTGTCTATACTATAAGATGTTTCAAATGGAGTTACTTATACTTATCTAAATTATCTTATTGTTATGTATGCACTGGTGAAATTTTTAAGTAATGATCTAAATAGTGAAAAGAAAATATTGATTTTGTTATCATGATTGGTGTGTATGATGAATTATTGTTTAAATTTTTGAAAAGATAATTATTATTGTCGTTATTTGGATCTTACATGTTACTTATTCCATCAAAACCATCATAATTTTAAAATGTATTCATTACTTTTTTTTTTTCTATTTGTAAGCAAGAAAAGACACTACTCTCTCTATCCTAAAATTATTGTCCAGTTTGATATTTCAATTTTAGTACAATTTGAACTGAAAATAAAAATCCAAACTGGACAATAATTATGGGACGGATGGAGTATAATTTTGCATAGGAAAAAGAAAAATCTAAGGTTGAAAAATATTTTGTGGAAATAAATTAGTAGTGATTAATGGGCTGATTAGAAACTATGTCATCAAAGTAGTACGGCTAAATTAAATATCCAATACGGCTCTGGGAAAGATTGCTTTAGATCTCAGAATTGAAGGGATCACAGTTTGAACCGTTCACAACGTAATCTACAACACATGGCACAGATTATAGGAATTATGGATCGATTTGGATGTAAAAGGTCCCACAAGGCCACAATTGTTGTATCTTTCAGTTATCCCTGGATCTGGACAACTTTTTGGTGTCTGACATTCTATTGTTTTTTTGGATTGCTTGAGAATATTTGTTTTAGAGCCCAATAAATAATTTGGGTTTCCGTAACTAATGCAAATGGGCTTGTTGATTTTCTTTGCCATCCCAAAGCAAATAAAATAAAAAGTGTCTAAACACAGCTCATTTATTCATGGATCAGCTATTAGCAGTTTGAGTTTTGTTTTTTAAGATAAAATTTCTTCTTTTCTTTCTTTCTTTTTTTTTTAATAAAAAATTTAGTACTTTCGCCAACTTGAAATGATTGCTTTGTTTGTTCTACTAGAAAGTAATTACTAACTGTTATTTTCGTAATTTATTAAGTATCTTTCCACCCTAGAAAAGAAAAAGGACTTCTGCGGTAATATACCAATTTATTTAATGGTATGTTTGTGAAATGTATAATCTTATGATTTATTTTGTGTCAAATGGTATTAAATGTAAGTTAGTAGATAAACTCACAATTGAAATTTGAAAAGGTAATTATGATGAGTTTATACCTTATCTGTTAAAAAGAAAGGCATAATTTTATTTTTGTAGTTATATCTAAATAATAATTGTATCTTTTGTAACAGCAATGATTTTATTTCTTTTGCCTTTTGTCATGGATTTAAATATATATAAGCCAAATCTCAAAAAATATATAGAAGATAAATTAATTATTGAAACTTTTGTAACATCATTGAATTCAGTTCTTTTTGCCTTTTGTTATTGAACTAAATATGGAAAGACAAATTGCAAATTAGGTACAAAAGCCGGTGCATCCCACCTACTCTGTCTAAATTACCCATGGACGTAAATATTTTCATTTTTGTGATAACGTAAACGTTAATATATTGATTTGTGCACAAACTTTATGTTAATGATTCGTTGATTAATTATTTGAATATCTCAAAGAGTAAAATGCTGAACTGACCGGAATCTTTGACCCTTATTCGATGCAGAAAACAGAAAAGTACAAGAAAACGATTCGAAGACATGTCGATCTTGAAACTATTCAAAGCCGGATCGACGATGGATCCTATTTTTCATGCCCCGACAGATTTTACGTTGATCTTTTGCTTCTCTTCAACAATGCGATTGTCTACTTCCCAAAGGCTTCTTCCCAGTCAGTAGCAGCGCAGGAGCTTCGTGGACTTGTCGTGAAGGAGATGAAGAAGAACAACATCAACAATAAAGCCTCCACCTCGTCCGAACCTCGTCGACCCGTAAAACTTGATGATAACCCCGAGAGATCAGACTCTTTGCCTCCTAGAAATAAGCCAACGAACCCTCCCATTGTTGTGGTTTGCAGGAAGAGAAGTTCAATTTCATCAGCTAAATCTTCAGTCGCCAACAAAGTTGAGAAGCAAAAGGAGAATGAGAAGCCGTTTGCCAATTCGAAACCAGTCAAGTCTCCTTCGAGTACCTCAGATGAAGAGGATGAGTCGCCGAAGTTAAAACTTAAAGAAAAGCCGGTGACTGGAACAAGAAGCCAGAGGAGAGGCAGTCAAGCTAGGACAATGGTCGGCCACAAGACAGAACCTTCGAGCAACGTTAGCAGCGTAAAAAACTTAAACACTTCCCAGCAACACGGTGTAAAGGATAAAGGGGACAACAAGAAGAAGTCCGAAGCCGCTGTCACTACTACTAAAAAGGGCAGTGCCGCAGACTTCCTCAAGAGAATGAAGAAAAACTCACCGGCAAAGGGGACAGTAGAGGAGACATCGAAAAATTCCAAGGAAAATAATGCAAAAGGCGGTAAAAAGGATCAACAACAAAAGAAAAAGGTGGATGAGGGGAAAGATGGACCCGCCAGACGAAGCGGTGCTGGCGGTAAAAGGCAAATAAAAGAGGAGATTAGTCCCTCCAAGAGGAACACAGGAAGACCGACGAGGAAAGGAAAAGAAGTTGTACCAACCGGAAAGAAGCGGGGTAGGGATGATGATGGAGAAGGATCTTCACAGAGGGTTAAGAAACGGGCGAGGTAGTTTCATTCAGAGGTGACATTAGTTCAGATTGGGAAAAAAGATTAGGAAATGATAATTTTTTTTGTAAAGCCATAGATGATTCAATTTCAAAGTTTAGAATTTAGATTTTGAATGTAAAACATACTTAGGTTACTGGGTATCTGGGAAATCAGAAAATGAGATGTAACATGTTCCCTCACCTTTTTGGAATGTTTTCTTTCCTCTTGTTGAGACACGTTTTGACTGCACTTCCCATACTTAAGCGATTGACGACCCTTAAATTGGATTTTTGAGAAACCCATAAGAAGATTCCAAGCTTTCAATGCAAACAAGACTTTCTTTTTTTTTTTTTTTTTATGACGAACCAAGTAGTATTAAAAAGAGAACTACAATGCCAAAGATAACCGATGCCGGAAGAACAGAAATGTCTGACTTCTTCCAAAAATATGCTGGTGACCAGTTCAATTTTACAGATCCTTTAACTGTCTATCATATGAAGAATGGTTTGCTTTTTAAGCAGAGGCCACCAATGCCTAGATGGAGACTTGACAAGAAACAAAGCGAGCTTTTTACACAATTATGCTGGTCGCATCTAAAGTAGTTTTACAGATTCTCATAACTGACTCTTAATATAAGCGGTATCAACCCCACCTAATAATTAGCCTGGACTAAATAACTAAACGCTACAACAATTCAACTGTTAAGGCAAACTTACGATCGGCCAAATTATACAACAGAGCCCTACAATTCAACACAACACATGCACCTGCCATCATGTAAAATCATCCCATTCAAAAGTTGTCAACCAGAATGTGCCTTTTCCTCACCCATATTTGCTACTCTATTGTCCGTTCATTGAATTGTCATTCATGATCGAGTGATTGACCATGCAAGAAATGGCCTCCTCCGTCTGTTATATACAGCAAGAAGTAAAGTTCAAGTATTTGTAAATTTCAATTTTCCTCAAGATCTTAACAGTGAACAGTAAATTAATTAAATGGAAAACTGCAAGAGCAAAATGACGACCAACTGTACAACTTGGAAAAGCTGATGGAAATTAATCTTGTAATGGTTCTAACATATATTTCCAGCAAATGACTAGTTCTCCCGTGCAAATATACCGCTACCAAGTTTGTGAACAAAATATATCAGCTGTGCTGGGCTGCTTCAAATGCCAAGCATATGAAAATACAATGTCCCAACCATATGAGAACATTAAAAGCCTATAAACATGCTCTTCCAAAGACATAAAACCGCAACGAATTCAACATTGAAGCCAGAAAAGCACTCAATAAAAAAAGATGAGGGTGCATGTGAAAAGAATTATAAATATCAGTATAAACAAATCTTTACCACTTTCCCTGTAAGAAATCTAAAATCATGATAGTATAGATAGGGGTGTAAGCAAATCTTTACCACTTTCACCGTCAGAAATCTCACCAAGCCTTGCAATTGCATCTGTGAGCGCTTGTTCATGTTCCTGTATCACAAAGATATCACACTGCTGCTGAGGATCATGTGACAAAGCAAGGATAATTAGGCTAAAACATTATGCTTTCTCACCTTTAGCACTTTCTTTGCCTTCTCAATCTCCAGAGGATCTGGGTGATTAGAACTGAAAACCCTTTCAACCTGTAAAAATCAACAGTCAGGAAACTTACAAAACGTAAATAGATATCATACCGCGGACCACTCAAATTATTTTATTACCTCCTTAATTAAAGTATCTGTGTGAAGTAACTGAATATCATCTGATCCCTTCTTTCCAATGCCATTCTGTGATGGAGGAAAATCCTTGCGTGAGTGACTTTTTGACATACCCCGGCCTCTCCCTGCACCTGGAACCCCCTCGCGTACACCAGGTCTAGTCAAGCCATGACCTTGGCCAGCATGACTACCATGATGAGATAGTCCAGGGTCTTCGCCATCCCATTTTATATCTTTGGGCGGAATCTGATCTCCAAAGAAACCATTGTTAAAAGACATGAGTAAGAATAGAAAACCAAAACCATACCTGAACTTAATTATCCAAAAATTCCAAAACAATTGGTCAGATAAAGCAAATTTACCCAGGAGATACAAAAGGCAATTAACAAATAGATTAGATTCCAATGACCTCCTTAATATACCTAAAATGACCCATATTTTGAAATGATGGGAGTATCTCCCAGCTTTTCAAACAAGAGACTTTCAAATGAATAAACTATTCCATAATACATAAGCATAATATTCTTGAAGAACATCCTATATAGCAGCTCTTAACACCGCACAACAGTGTAAATGAACCATGTAAAATACACTAACTTCACAACCATCTGTTAATTTCCAATGGTTCTAATATCAAACACAAGCAATACAGCACAACAAAATTAATGTATTCAGATCATTGGTAGCAACAATTATGACAACACAGTAACATCACAGCAGTTTTGGAAAACTAGCACAGCGGTTGACTCCATAGTAATCTGAGTTCTAGAATTTTGCGTTCTTTCTTCATTATTTGCTTCTTTCTCCAACTAGGTGTGCTACATTTACAGCAGTATTTGAACCAACAATTACTTCTGTCAATAGTTTCAGAAAGCCTAAATGTCTGATGAGAAAGGTACATAAAAAACTTTCAACTATATGAGCAATTACAGACATCCAAAAACATAAAGCATCATTCAAATTTGCAGGATTCTGCAACGAATCATTGCGGCTGAAATGAACCTTCATTATCTTGATTTTACAAAGTTCTCCCTGCAGAACAAAGACTAGGCGAAACACTGCTGTATCATGTTTTGTTTGCATAACTAACTGATATATCATGCGCTTATTTGAATAAACTATGGCACAATAGTCAACCAAGCTAAAGTAGATACTACCTGGAAGTGAAAACCAATACTTGAGAAGACAGTAAACTTTTACAAGACAACCTTACAGTTATAGTCATGAAGCTTTTGAGATGCACCATGACAGTAGCATATACCTCTTCATTATATCATCATTATATCAAACAATAGCATGCACAGAATATCGTAAGGACCAAACATATATTCATGGTCAGTTCTACTATGTAACTTTTTTAAATGAATAACAACCATATACCTCTGAAAGATTGACCCATTCCCAGGTTTCATTTGCAGAGCCGATATCATAAACAAGAGCATGTAAGCCCTATAAATAGATGCCACGAGATAATAACATCAGCATTGCAGCAACGGGAAAGTAAATTGCAACAATAAAGGCCAGGGAATACCTCCACTGCATTATAGTCAGTTATAACTGCTTCATAGAAGTTATTGTCATCTGGCCATCTGGTCCTTACTTTCCTACCTATCAATGGATGAAATGACCCTGACTCAGTTGGTTCATGACCACCAGAAGCAGGCCGATGGACGAATTGATTTCTCCCAGTTGGACCAGAGGGAGGGTACTGCATTTTCATGGGAGGCCCTCCAGGTACAGCTTGTCCCTATCACACACACACAAAAAAAGGGAAGTTCTAAGAGAAAGATAACATGGGACAGTCAGAATTTCTGACACTTTGAACAAGAACTTGACATACTGGTTTGGGTTTCTTTCCCTTTGGCCCCGTCCCAGGTCGCTTTATTGAAGAAGATGGCTGATTCGGTCCAGCCTGGGGATGGAAGGGAGGAGACAGGCCTCCAAATGTTTGAGGAGGTATCGTAGGTACTGTTTTCTGTTTCTTACGCGGAGCTGCTATAGGAGGACTGGGTACTGGATCATGGACAGGTTGCATGGGCTGTTGATGTCCACCTGACTGCCTCCACTCCCTGATTACATTCACCAGAAGTTTACAGTAGAGGTTATCAGGGAATACAATTCAATGTCTCATTTCATAAACTTGTGGAGAAGAAACTTGTTTTATATAACCAGACCTTATTCTTCTGATCACATCGTCTGCGTTAACCCTGCCAAGAAGCTCCCTATGTTCTTCATTTGACAATCTTAACTCTTTTCTAAGTTCAGTTATCAAACTTTCCTTTTCCTGCAAAAAATATAACTCATGAGCAGCAATTCAAACTTAATATGACCAAATATACAGATGATGAGAACAGAGTAAAAAACATGGTACCCAGGAAATGGCATCAGCTTGAGCTTTAAAGGCTCTTAAGACCGAACTGTACGCTTCTTGCTCTAGCTGATGAATTTGGGCCTCCATATCAGTATCACCATACATCCTAGGATATGGCACCGACCCCATAACGGGTGGTCTACCATTACCAGCAACCCGACCACCTCGTGGCACTCTATTTTGATGCGATGGAGGAAGATCATCATCAGTTCCTGCATTTATTTTATGGTCAGAGAAAGTTGCATAAACTGGATGGAGTAGGAATTCATAAAACATAATTTTATTTTATTTTTTCATAAAACATAATTTCATCAACAGCGTAACAACAAAAAGTCTTACTATCCAATTTTTAGAGCACCAACATAGTCATCATTGAAAAAACTGCCAAGGAGATTTCAAATATGCTTGAACTAGGATATCAATAAAACCACTTCAAATAGTACTGAACATGTATGCTTAAGGAAGATGTGGCATGCAGAGATTCTTTAACTAATGCAGAATTAATAGAGAAAAAATGTCCCCAAGTCTTTGAAGTTAATCTCATAGCAAGTGAAATTCTTGATAATTGAGGATCAATTGTGTCAATTTCACAGCTACAGTCATCATATCAACAATGTCATAGGAACTTTGGAAAAAAAAATATATTCCTCAAGAAATTAAGGAAAAAAAATGATAGCAGATTGAAACATTCTCCCACTTGGGAATCAATATTCTGATGCAAGAACACATCTAATGCGTGCTCCTACAAATCTAATGTGTCCTCCTACAAATAGATCAGTGCCTCTAAAATCTGTAACACTATTCAATTCTTAACTTAACCGCACTGTAGCACATAAAATGTTCAACAACCAAAACATTAACTGGATGTTAACACACAACTTCAATCTCTTTGACAAGCTAATCCCACAATTCTAAACTTCAGTGTCTCAGAAATTTCCAAAACCACCATGTATAACAGAGTATCCAAAAACTTCTTCATGACAGATACAAATTTTCAAGCAATCAAACTATACCCTTGCAAAGCAGGCTACGCAAACTTGCGGCATTCTAGCCTTTATTTTCCCTTCCAACACACAGCAACAATATATAACAAGAGGAAAAAAAATTAAAAAAAAAAAGAAGAGGAAGAATAAGAAGAAGAAGAAAAAAGGGCAAATATTCCGCCAAGAAAACCTTGATCTTGAAAGGGCAGGTTCCTAACAAAAACCAAACACAGGGAATGCCATATTGCTACCTCAAGAACACAATTTTCACCAACTTGGAAGCTCCAAGAGAACTCAACAACATCCACAAACGCATAAAATATTCCATCCTAACAAAAAGCGAGATCAAACACCCCAATTTTCTCAAGAGAAGCCCCAAATTCGAGAATTAACTCACTAGACCCACGAAAAAATCACAATAAAACTAAGCAAAAGTGAATCTTTACCAAAAAAATTCGCAACAAAAACACAATAACAAGTTCGAAGTAGCTCACCACTGCTATCGTACGGTGGGTAATCCATAGCCAGCTTGAACACACTCTACTTGGACGATTGCAGAACCACAAAAAGAAAAAAAAAACCCTGATTAATTCAACCACACGGCGACGAAATTGAAGGAATTGGAGGGGAATTAAGTAGGTAAAACCACGCAATTGAACGTGGGAAAGAGGGGTTAGGGTTTGAAGGGAGGCGAATCGAATGATAGGGTCTGAGATTCGGAGGAGAGTTCACGACGATGAGTGAACGCGGACTTGAAACGAGTTTAGAGCCGGGTTTGGGTTCCCCAATTGAGGGCTGGGTTTCGAATCCGCCCGCCCCAGCCCGCCTCCTTTTTGGTTTGTTTTTTGGCGTTTTCCGGGTTTCCGGATTTTGAACTCCGGCTCTTCATTTTAGTTCTCATCTTTTTTTTTTCACTTTCTTTTATCTTTTTATTTTTTGGAGTTTGGACTTAACATCAGCGCCACGTAGGAAAATCAAATGCTCTTTGGCAGGTACTTTGTTCGAAAATTTTTGTACTTCACTATTAACTAACTCTTCACTTCAAAAAAAAAAAAAAAACTCTTAAAGTCATTATCTTGTTTTTGTTGTATTAAGAATATAATTAATAAATTTAAAATAATCATTAAGGCTTTCGCAAGTATATGTAAGAATTACTCCCTCCGTCCCATAATTATTGTCCAGTTTAATTTTTCATTTCTAGTTCAAATTGTACTAAAAGTGAAATCTCAAACTAAACAATAATTTTAGGACAAAGTGGAGTACAATTTACGACATTGGTGTAATGACAGATTCGATATAGTAGATGCAATTTTTTTTTCACACAATTCATTTTTAATCATCATAATCTTAGGATTAGAAATTTTACGTAATTTTCTATTCTTACTACATCTCTTTTTTCCTTATACTTAATATAAAGGCACAATAGGCAAGAAATTAAATGCCCAAGAAATATTTAGGGCCACCTTCAAAGCGATCTTGTCCGTCGGATGTGGTTGATATGACGTCAGCGACTTATTAGGGGTATAAACGGGATTTCATAAATCTCAATTTAAAAATTTCGTTGGATTTTGGGGAAAAACTTCCAACCTACAAAACGACGTCATTTTGGATAATGTCATTTTTTGGACATAAAATCCGTAAAGCTTTTGGAAAAAACCCTTGCCGTCCAAAAAACGTCGTTTTAGGTTTTAAGCTTTAAAAGAGCTTATAAAAATAAACTGAATTTTTACAATCATTATTACCACCGTCATCGCCCTCCCCATCTGCCACGATCCAGTCAGTTCCACGGCTTCCCATGGCATCCAAATTAAAATCCAGACTTTGGATTCGAACTTGATCGTGCGGCTGAGGTGTTGGTGGTGATGGTTGTCGGTGAGTTGGAATTCCATCCTGATTTGTATTAGGGTTATAGAAAAATAATTTCCTAATTACCGGCGAGAAGTTCAACGCAGCTGACAACTTGAAGCCTTCAAGATCTCATCTCTAATTGGACTTCCTGGTGTTTGTTTTCCTCACAGCCAGTGGTGGTGAAGCATTGACAGCCGGTGGTGGTGGTGGAGCCTTGTCATCGGAGATCTGCTGCCGCTATGTTTCAGGTTAGTTTTAAGTTGATTTTTATTAAATTTTTATTCTGATTGAAGTACAATTAAATATGTAGTTCATTTGAGATTCTCTCAATGTTAATTTTCATGCTTTTTTTTGTCAATTGCTTGTAGAAGCCACGAGTTATCTCTTCGTAGTTTGTTTCGATGCATAGGACAGACTTCAATAATTAGCTTTTTTTAAAAAAATAAAAAATAAAAATCCACCCCAGTTGACCCCACTTAAATGTGGATAAAATCTCCCTTACAACTCCTGGTGGGAATCGAACCCTGGTCTATCACCAAGAAAGACAACAACCTAATCACTAGGCTGTCATTCAATTCTCGACTTCAATAATTAGCTTAAATTTTAATTGCATAGTAGAAAAGAAAGAACTTGGGCAGCACAGAATTTGAGTGAAGCTATTAGCATATCAGTGTTCCCATTGAAACTAAAGGCAGAGCTTTTCAACTTTAGCAAGCGGTAATATTTTTGTTCCTTCATTATGCATTCTCATACTTTTGTATTACAAAGATAACCAAATTTATTAGGATTATTAGAAAGCTGTGAATCGACAGTATATGGGCTTATGTGGCACGCACCGTCTTCTTTTTCACTCAAGCAAGTTTCCTCCGTTCACTTCAGGCAAGTACATTTTCTTCATGAGAACAATCTCAATCAGGTTTTCCCCCTTTCTCTCTTTTTTTGCTTTTATTATTCCCGTGTTCAAACATACTTTGTGGCTTATCTTATGTTCATTGTTATATGTTGGAATGATTCTGAAGCGGAGTAATTTTAATCTAAGGGTTCTTAGAGGTTGATCTTAGTTGGGTAAGATGTTTCCTATATGTTGGAATTCTACTGAAGTGGAGTAATTTCTTTCTAAGTTGTTTTTATCAGTGGGATAAGAATTAAATGGATAGAGATCTAGAGTTAATATTTATGAATAACTATTATAAGAAAGAAATAATTTTCAAGCCTTAACGAGGGTGAACTGCTAAAGTTAACATCGTTGATCAGTCGCCTACTAATACATTATTCTGCACAATGATAAGGGGAAAATCCATGTCTAAAACATTTATCCCCTGCAAATGATTCGCTCTGCGAACATCTATTTGATTCTTCCATGCTTTTGGTTCTCTTTGAACTTCGTATTGTAATCTCCTTTCAAAAATCTGGGTGCATATGTGGATGTTATCTTGGGTTTTGCTTTGGTTTGCTTGATTACAACTTTTCTCTTTTAGTCAAACATAATAGTTGGAATTGATTAATTTAATCTGTTCTCGCTCTCTTGCTCAAATTTGACTGAGCTGCTATTGAGAGGTCTGGCTAATAATGTTGTCTTCAATCAACGCTTATGTGCAGCATATCTGTGTGTAGTTGTGACTCGCGAGCCCTTATTTCTAACGAAGTTTTAATTTTTTAGATGGGTCATTGGTATTGGGACGGTAGTTGAAGAGGTTAACGAACCAATTGCTACTCTTCTGACCAAAGACTAATATACGCCGTTTGATTCCCTTAATGAAGGTCTCAATTTACAGAATATATTAAGAAAATTATGGCCTTGTACCATTTCTGTAATGGCATTTTGTCTACTAAAACAGCTACTGAAAATTTCACTGGATGGAACTTGGAAGCTTGCAACTACCTTGCACAAGGTAAGAGTTTTAAGATCATACGCAAGATGACAGGTTTTGCAGTTTGTGACGTGGATGCCTTGATTTTCAAATTTAATTTATATTAAGAGCTATATTTTTCTTGTGAATTTTATTTTTACTGTACACAAAAAAAATCTCAAGCATAATCTGGACAGATTTGGCAATGAACTTCTGCACTACCACTCATTTTTACTGCTCTATGTCAGCTTTTAGGTATAATCAAGCTGGGGAAGTCAACATCATTTGCGTATTGCGATAACAGTAATTCTACTTTGCCGCAACAAGTAGTAGGACTCCAAATATAGATGAACCTGATGTTTCTTAGGTCAATTACTTGGTGAAAGACGTTTAACTATTTAGCTCAGAGCAGAAGCGTAATGGAGGGTTCAATGACATTGTGCCATCATGGATTGATCAACTGTGCATAGAGCAGGACAAATAGTAGCTTAATTAACAATTGGCAAAATGATGCATTGGCTTCAATCCGTTATTGGATTGTATTCATATTCTTTATTATATAGTATTCTTTTCATAATTCATATATGTAGAACGAAGAAAGTATATGGTGATCAGTGGTTTCCCAAGTTAATTGATAAAGATTTGGGATAGGATAACTAATCTATTGTTTGATAGCTTTAAGGATTAGGCTGAGTAATAATGTTTTGAGATGTATTCAGTTTCTTTCATTCCCTGAAACTCAAGGGAAAGCCACTTTCTATGCATTCTTCAATAGTAAAAACAAAATAACCTTTAATCTTTCCTATGTTTCTCAGCGTTTTACTTCTTACTTCTTAGCCCTTTCTTCCATAGTCATTAGATCAATTGCCGGGCTAAACTGATCAAAACGCAAAGAAAAAGTTCATATCATTTCATAAACTTCTGGGATCTGAAACAAAGAATCGGGAAACAGAAGTAACAAACTCCTTATAGTGACCATTTCCCCGGACCAGTTGGTCCTGCCTTTCTGATGACAAGAATTTTTGGGCTTTTCTTCCAAGAATGCTGCTTTGAAAGTATCTTTCGTTCAATGTACAGTAAAAAAGATTTTTCATTTTGATTCATTACACGTATAGTGAATACACCCAACTTTTTAAATACTAATTACTCAGTGAGATGCTACATTTGACGTGCATTCGTGTATTTTGTTCATCGTGCTCATTAAAACATTTCTTCACGAAACAAAGTTATCATATTTGTTAAGAACAATCCGACCCATGTCACTAATTAACAATAAATACCGATTTATATATAAATTGTTATATTATAATCGCATGCGATATTTACATGATCCTCTCATTTTGGTATAATATCCACGATGTCATATTTTGGTACAAGAAATTGTTATTCATATTTTCCAATACATTTCATCCACCATGTTAGTGATTTCATCGAAGTGATGGATTTAGATTTATGTGTTATATGATCTTGTTTTACAGGTATTTACTTTGGAACTAGAACTTTTCTCGTCGCGCGACCAGTTCAGTACTTGAGTATTTTGGTTGGCAAAAAAAGAAAAATAACTTTATTAATTGACCATTATAGCCTTGTTATAAATTGCTGATGTCATGTTAATATATTAACCAATCAAAGGGCTCAATTTAAAATTGATGATGTCATGTGAACTAATGGGCCAATCAGAATGCTCAATTTAATTTCTGACCAATGGCGTTCAAGATTCTAAACTCACTAAGAGGCTTTTAGTTATGTACATATAACAATTTCTAGATATGCATCGGGTAATCTTGGAATTAAAATTGAACTATAAGATGATTCAATTACAGAAAGAGACACAATGTGCTAAAAATTACAAAATAAAAAATTGAATTGTTACACTTTTTGCCAAAATTAACCTTTGAATGTGTTACCGAAATTTAACTATCGCAAATGTTTTAAATTACGAACGATGTATAAAAATGTAACAAAAACACTGATCGTGCAACGCACGACAACAAAGCCTAGTTGTTATAAATGTGTCGCATCACAATTAGGATGATATACTATTATAGAAAAATATTAATGGACAAACAATATATCTTTACTTTACCCTTCACGATTTACATGTATTATTAGACATTTAGACCTCTTAGTTTATAAATACCAAGTACCAAACACCACGTAAAAGTTCCACCTCCTCTATGTTATAAGTTCAAGCACTAGTGTTAATTTTTGTTGGGTACTATAAAGGAGGTAAATGTCTGAAAACTATAAGTTATTACAACATGTTAGTAAGATATACCAACTAAATCATGTTGGAGTCAAGATTTTACAAAATCCGGAGTATCGTCAAATCATTGTAAACCACCTGGGCTGACCATTGCTAATGCCGTTAAAGAGTTAATCCCTTGAAAGTTTAAACTCAACAAAACTGATTAGTCATTATTACGGTGTTAAAGAAAAAACATCGTTTTCCTTTCTTTGTGTCTCCATCCCATGCCAAGGATAGATAATCTAAAGAATACTGTGATAATTTCATACAATTCATTTTAACTTCTTTTGTTCACATCATTTTTTTGGTCTATTACTGCTTCATTCTTTGTAAGTTTTCTCTAAAAATTTTAATACTTTTATTGTTTACTGAAAATCTGTTTTTACAAAATGGTATTCCATCGGGTTCTATCTATTTTAGAAAGAATATCAAACTAACGTAAACACACGAAAAAGTCTGAGGATCGAGGACTAGATTGGAGGTCAACTTGCTATTACAAAATGGTTGTTGTAAGGTGATCAAAACTGAAAGTTTTCCTCCGCCATACAAGCAGTCAACAAGAATTCCATGTGAAAACCAAACAACTAATACCCGTTCAACAAAGTTTTGACCAATGTGCGATGATGAGAAATACAAACTTTTTTGTAATTTTTGTTCAACCTAGTAAACACACAAAATCATTGATTGAAAGACAAAATGGTTTGACTATAGCAGCTTAGCAAAAGTCAAAGTTGACATGAGTAAAGCGTTTGATATTACATCTCGAAACTCAAAAAAAGATTCCGTTACCAACAAATTTTTTGTTACGATATTTTTGCGACAGCCAAAGTAGATAACAATTGGCAACTAGGAAATGCTCCTTAAGGACTAAATCCCGGGGTTTGCCATGCTCCTTATTCAGTAGAGAGATCATGGAAGCGGTTCAAATTAAAAATCCACCATGGATGAGTCACACGGTTTGGTAAACATGTATGAAGATCATGAGAAAGCCATATTCATTCATTACATGCTGTGGAATAAATTCTTATTGAGATCAATCCCACAAAGATTGCATGAGGCTTTAGAGAGATAGTACTGTCGAAAAATCCCTGATACAGAGGAGAAACTGAAGGATAGAAGAGAATGGAGTATTCATTCCCTCGTTTGGGTTTTGACTGGGATAAGGGAAACACGATACCGTCTTCAAAGTTCTGATTCATGCTTCGGATTAGTCAGTTTCGGACACTTGCAGTGTACACTTAGTTAAAATTTATGTCTTTATACTTAGGACCAGAGGGAGTAATATTCTTTAGGTTTGTTTGGAGAATGTTACAGGAACAACAAAACTTGGAAAAGAACCCTGTTAAACACAGTTGGCACTTGGCTAAGTTCAACAAATCTAAATTTGTAACAAACAAGTCCTACTTTAGCAAGAATTCGGTGAACTTTTTGAAATACAGATAGCTCAAAATTGACCTCAATTAGACAACTACCACCTTATTAAAGTAGTAGTAAAATTTCCAACCCACAGCTTGCAGAAAAGAAAGCAGCAAGGTACCACAAGATGCAAAGTAAATAAAAATTGTTTGCCATTTCTTTCCGCAGAAAAATGTCAAGTTTTACAGTCCACAATTCCCTAAATATTTTGAAAGTCATCCGTTATGAGATGCTTGAATCCGCAAGCAAATCTACACAGCAATGTTTAGTGCCAAAAAACAAACCGTTGGTAGCATCAGTTTTTCTTACCAATGTACCTGTAACCTCCAAACATCCGACAATGATGGTGAGTGTTTAATATCTCAAAGACCTGAAACTAAAATCCAGTCCATCCTGCAGGCTGGGGAGCTTGATGGCTTCTGAGATTCTTTACCTCCAACACGCCTGGGAATGGCTTGTTTCCCTTGGAGATGCATTTGTATGAGATACAGCCGAATGAACTGCCCAAAAATTCTCGGTTTCAAATCCCCATGTAATAGCACCTGAAATAACTTCGGCAGCTTGCTTGTTTTGGAGACCATTTCGAGTTCTTACAGATCTAGGATTAATACTTAAAGGGTCATCAGCGAAAACCCTTGCAGAACTCTGTTCAAATAATCCTTTGCCTTCTTAATCTTTACCTTTAGCACTTTCTTTGCCTTCTCAATCTCCAAAAGATCTGGGTGATTAGAGCTGAAAACCCTTTCAACCTTTAAAAAACAAAATTCAGAAAACCCACAAAACATAAACAGATATATTACCGCAGACCACCCAAATTTTTTATTACCTCCTTAATTAAAGTATCTGTGTGGAGTAACTGAATATCCACACATGGCATCCTGTGATGGTGGGAAATTCTTGTGCAAGTGACTTTTTGACATACCCCAACCTCTCACCGCACCTAGATCCCCCACATGTCCACCAGGTCTAGTCAAGCCATGACCTTGGCCAGCATGACCTGCATGATGAGACAGTTCAGGGTCTTCGCCATCCCATTTTATATCTTTAGGCAGAATCTGACTCCAAAGAAACCAATGTTAAAAGACATGAGTAAGAATAGAAAACCGAAACCATACCTGAACCTAATTATTCAAAAGATTTACAAAAAAAATGGTCAGCTAAAGCATGAAACTAGGTCATCATAAGTGCACCAAACATTCCATCTCAGAACACAATATCCATGCTGGTCAAAAGGCACAAAAACTCAGCTCAGTGAATAAAATTGTTTCGACAGGCGATTGCTGCTAGGTCCCTAAAGAATATACTTTTCATTCCAAAATATGGGTCTCTTTAGGAGATGTAGACGGTCTTTTTATCAGTCACTTTGGAGTTCCAAGGCTGAATTAATCACTTCTATTCCAATTTTACCCTTATCATATCCCCACTTATAATAGAGATATTAATCACGCTAAGTCGCCAACTACTTTCCCATTACTCTTGTAGTCCCATCAGAATATCAGAGCCAAATTTAGCCAGGGGATACAAAAGACAACTAATGCATAAATTAGATTCTCAATGACCTCCTTAATATGCATAATATACCTAAACAACAACAGCAACAACATACCCAGTATATTCCCAACTCGGTTGGGGCCTGGGGGGTCAAGATGTTTAAGTATGAGCCGAAGTTAATTATCCCTGTATTTCAACATACCCAGTCTTAACTCCGTATTTCAATACAGAAAGGTCGTTTAAGTATGAGCCACGATGCATTGGTGCATTTGATGTATTGATTTCGGGCAACTCCACCAAAATTAAGCAGCAACGGAAATTTAAATGAGCCATTTTAATCTAATCCATTATTAGCACAAAGCTGAAAGAATTGTCCCTGATGACTCTTGCAGCTCTTTGTGAAATGGAGTATCTCCTAGCTCTTCAAAAAACGGACTTTCAAATGAACCAGCTATCCTAGAATACATAAGCATATTATTCTTGAAGAATGTCTTATCTAGCAGCTCTTAACACTGCACAATAGCGTAAATGATCCATCTGAAATACACTCACTTCACAACTATCTGTTAATTTCTAACAGTAGTAATATCAAGTAAAAGCAATACAGCACAGCAAAATAAATGGATTCGGAACATTGATACCAACAACTATCATGACCGGCAAAGGTATCACACAAGAGGCAGTACAACACAGCAAAATCACAGCAGTTTTGGAAACCTAGCTGAATGGTTAGCTCCATAGTAATCTGAATTCTAGAATTTTGCTTTCTTTCTTAATTATCTGCTTGTTTCTCAAACTTGACGTGCTAGGTTTACAGTAATAGTAGAACAAAATGATCCCTTGTGTCAATTGTTTCGGAAACGCCCAAATGTTTTATGAGAAAGGTACAGCAAAAACTTTCAACTGTATGAGCAATTTCAGATATCCAAAACATTAAAGCATCATTTAAATTGGCAGGACTCCACGACGAATCACTGCAATTGAAACAAACCTCCATTCTCTAGATTTTACAAAGTTTGCCCCACAGAAAAAAGACTAAGCAAGACACTGCAGTATCATGTTTTGTTTGCATAACCAAGTGATATATCATGTGCTAATTTGAATAAACTATGGCACAATAGTCAACCAAGCTAAAGGAGATACCATCTAGAAGTAAAAACCAACACGTGAGAAGAAAGCAAAGTTTTTACAAACAGAAGCATTTACATCTTGATTATATCAAGCAATTGCATGCACATAATATCTTCAGGACCAAATAAGAAACATGGTCACTTCTATTATGTAATGTTTTAAATGAATAACAACAATATACCTCTGAAAGATTGACCCATTCCCAGTTCTCATTTGCAGTGCCCATATCATAAACAAGAGCATGTAAGCCCTATAAATAAATGCCACGTGATAATAACATCAGCATTGGAGCAGAAGGAAAGTAAATTGCAACAATAAAGGCCAGGGAATACCTCCACTGCATTATAGTCAGTTATAACTGCTTCATAGAAGTTATTGTCATCTGGCCATCTGGTCCTTACTTTCCTACCTATCAATGGATGAAATGACCCTGACTCAGTTGGTTCATGACCACCAGAAGCAGGCTGATGGACGAATTGATTTCTCCCAGTTGGACCAGGGGGAAGGTACTGCATTTTCATGGGAGGCCCTCCAGGTACAGCTTGTCCCTATCACACACACACAAAAAAAGGGAAGTTCTAAGAGAAAGATAACATGGGACAGTCAGAATTTCTGACACTTTGAACAAGAACTTGACATACTGGTTTGGGTTTCTTTCCCTTTGGCCCCGTCCCAGGTCGCTTTATTGAAGAAGATGGCTGATTCGGTCCAGCCTGGGGATGGAAGGGAGGAGAAGGGCCTCCAAATGTTTGAGGAGGTATCGTAGGTACTGTTTTCTGTTTCTTACGAGGAGCTGCTATTGGAGGACTGGGTACTGGATCATGGACAGGTTGCATGGGCTGTTGATGTCCACCTGACTGCCTCCACTCCCTGATTACATTCACCAGAAGTTTACAGTAGAAGTTATCAGGGAATACAAATCAATGTTTCATTTCATAAATTCGTGGAGAAGAAACTTGTTTTATGTAACCAGACCTTATTCTTCTGATCACATCGTCTGCATTAACTCTGCCAAGAAGCTCCCTATGTTCTTTATTTGACACTCTTAACTCATTTCTTAGTTCGGTTATCAAACTCTCCTTCTCCTGCAGTAAATAAAATCCATGAGCAACAATTCAAACTTCATAATATGCAGATGATAGAAACAGTCAAAAGATGGTACCCATGAAATGGCATCGGCTTGAGCTTTAAAGGCTCTTAAGACCGAAGTGTATGCTTCTTGCTCGAGCTGGTGAATTTGGGCCTCCATATCAGAATCACCATACATACTAGGATATGGAACAGACCCCATAACCAGAGGTTTACCATTACCAGCAACCCGACCACCTCGAAGCACTCTACTTTGATGTGATGGAGGAAGATCATCATCAGTTCCTGCATTTATTTAGTAGTCCAAGAAAGTCACATACACTGGATGAAAGTAGGCATCCATAAAAAGTAATTTCATCAACAGCATTACAACAAAAAGTCTTACCATCCGATTTTGAGAGCACCAACATAGTCATCATTAACAAAAAAAACTGCCAAGGAGATTTTAAATATGCGTGAACTAGAATATTTACAAAACCATTTCAAATAGTACTAAACATATATACTTAATGGAGATGTTGGCATGCAGTAAGCAATTTTATTATAACTAACTCTTTAACTGATGTAGACGTAATAGAAAAAGAGGTGCCCAATTCTTTGAAGTCAGTATCTTAGTGAAATTCTTGATAATTGAGGATCAACCGTGTCAATTCCACTGCTACAGTCATCATATCAACAATGTTATAGGAACTTTGGAAGCTAAACCATCTTCCTCAAGAAACTAAGGAAAGAAAGTTCTAGCAGATTGGACAATTCTCCCACTTGGGAATCAATATTATTATGCAAGTACACGTCTGCTGTGTGCTTCTAAGAATGGATCAGTGCCTCTAAAAATTCATACCACTATTCAGTTCTTAACTTAACCGCATTGTTGTAAATAAAATGTTCAGAGACAACCAAAACATTAACTGGACGTTCACAGGCAACTTCAATCTCTTTTACAAGCTAATCCCACAACTCTAAACTTCAGTTCCGTAGAAATTTTCCAAAACCATGTTCAACAGAGTATCATAACTTCTTCACGACGTAATCGAACTATACCCTCCCAAAGCAGCACATGCAAACTTGCTGCATTTATTTTCTCATCCAACAAAGAGCAACAATGAGACAAAGAAAAGAAAAAGAAAAAGAAAAACACACACACACACACACACACACACAGGGAATGGCATATTACTACCTGAAGAACACAATTTTCACCAACTTGGAAGCTCCAAGAGAACTCAAATACATCCACAAACATATGAATTAAAAAATTCATCCTACCAAAAAGCAAGATGAAACACCACAATTTTCTCAAGGGAAGCCTAAATTCGACCAAAAAAAAAGAAGAAGAAGAGGAAGCAGCAAATGGCTCATTTCAACAACAACTCAAATGACCCATTCAATTCCGGAACTCAATACATCAAATGCACCAATACATCTTGTTGGGTCGTACTGAAACAGCATCTCTATACTGATATAATGGGGGTAAGACGAAAAATTCACAATAAAAACTAAAGCAAAAAGGTAGAAATTTCGCAACAAAGAAACACAATGACGGGGTTCAACGTATAGCTCACCACTGCTATCGTACGGTGGGTAATCCATAACTAGCTTTGCACAAACACTCTAATACTTGGAATCCGCCCAAGCCCGCCTCCTTTTTGGCCTCCTCTTTTTCTTCCTTTCATGCTTCCTTTTTGGAGTTTCACTTTTCACTCGGGGACTTCTGCATCAGCGCCACGTAGGGGAAAAAAATAACAAAAAAAAGGTCTCGCAGTTATTTTGTTGAAAATCTTTTGTACAGTAGTTTGATGTTATAGTTTAGTAATACTCCCTCTGGTTTTTTATATGCCTTTTTAAAAAAATCATCAAAATTAAGAAAATATTAATTAATATAGTTAAAATATAAAAATTTATTTATTTATTGTCTACACAATTCATCACAAACCAATAAAAATTCATTATAAATACTGTTTCATTTCCAATGCAAGAGTAATATTGGTAAAGAGTGGTCAAATATGCCTCGATTTGTCAAAAAACGACATATATTTAAAAAAATTCATCAAATCCTAAAGCGATATATATTTCAAAATGGAGGGAGTACTGTCTATAATATATGCTCCGGCTATCTCAAAGTCATTATCTTATTTGCCTATATTAAAAGTACAATAAACAAATTTAGAACAATCATTAGTTAAGATTAAAAAAGTGCACATAAGAACAATGTTGAATGACAGATTTGGCATGATGAAAGTAAAATAGTTTTCACACAATTCAATTTTAATGGTCACAATGTTACATCAATAACAATGTCTATTCTTACTACATCTTTGTTATAACAATGTCGCAACACAATTAGGGTGATTACATCAACGCATCTGTTGCCTTCCCAATTTCGACGAAAAAGTCTCAGGATCAAGGACGGGATGGGACGTAATTTTACGAAATTGTTATTGTAAGGTGATCAAAACTGAAAGTTTGCACTACACGAACAAGTAGTCAACAAGAATTCCATGTGAAATCAGTTAGCAGGATTCGAATTAGTAGACAAGACGTAAATGAATTACATAATTTGATATATACAATAATAAGAGATAGTAATAATTTAGATATATATCTCCAAGTAAATAATATACTACATTTTTTTTTCACCGACAATAAATACAAACTTGTTACAATTTTTGTTCCACCTAGTACACACTAAAATAATTGATTGAAAGACAAAAATATTTAATCATAAGTAAAGATTGACATGAATAAATCGTTTGATAATACATCTCAACATTCATAAAAGAATTTGGTTTATTCTATACCAACAAAATTTTTGTTTCAATATTTTTGGTGACGCCCAAAGAAAATAAACAATTGAGAAATAGGAAATGCTCCTTCGGGACTAAATCCCGGAGTTTGCCATGCTCCTAATTCAGTAGAGAGAGATCATGGAAGCGGTTCAAATCAAGAATCCACCATGGATGAGTCTCTCTGTTTGGTAAACATGCATGAGCCACAAATTAACATTAAATTTAGTTAAAAAAAAAAAATTCATGTCTTAAAATTAGGTCTCGAGTAATATTGTTTTTGTTTGGAGAATGTTATAGGAACACAGTTGGCACTGGGCACCGTACAGCAAATCTAAGGGTTTGTTTGATTAATTTTTTTTTATGGTTTTTTTAAATTAATAAAATAATAACTGTCCCATCCCAGCATACTTTTTTACATTTTCAATACACTTTTTTACATTCCCAATACAAAAAACACCTAAAAACACACATTAAAAAAACGAAACAAACACGTCCTACTTGAGCAAGAATTTTGGACAAGAATGAAAGCCTTTTCCATTTCCGCATACCTGTCTTCTGATGTCTGTGAACTTGTCGAAATTGTGCTACAGATAGCTCAAAATTGACCTCAACATGCAAAGTAGATAAAAATTGTTTGCCGTTTCTTTCCGCAGAAAAAAAATGTCAAGTTTTACACTCTACAATTTCCTAAATATTTTGAAAGTCATCCCTTATGAGATGCTTGAATCCGCAAGCAAATCTACACAGTAATGTTTAATGCCAAAAAGCAACCCCCGGTAGCATCAGTTTTTCTTACCTCTGTTCCTTTAACCTCCAAACATCCAACAATGATGCTAAATGTTTAACATCTCAGAGACCAGCAACTAAAAACCAGCCCATCCTGCAGGCTGGGAAGCTTGATTGCTTTCGAGATTCTTTACCTCACCAAAACGCTGGGAATGATTTGTTTCGCTTGGAGATGCATTTGTACGAGGAGGTCCGGTTGAAGGAACTGCCCTAAAATTCTCGGTTTCAAATCCCCATGTGTTAGCACCTGAATTAACTTCGGCAGCTTGCTTGTTTTGGAGACCATTTCGTGTTCTAACAGATCTAGGATTAATATTTACAGGGGCTTGCGGTGTAGGGTCATCAGCAAAAGCCTGCCATGGCTTGGAATCAGCGCTTGAAGAACTTTGTTCAAATAATCCTTGTTGCAGTTCCCAAACTGTTCCTTCAATCTTTTCTTTCTGCTGCAAGTATAACAAAGAAACTTAATACAGGATGCTCACTACCATGACCCAGAAAGAGAAAAAGCAGAAGAAAAAGGAAAGGAAAAGTCCATTTGGCTGACAGTACCGGAGCAGTAGATGGAACATTTGCAAAAGATGGATGAGTTTTGGTGGATTCTCTACTTGGTGATGGAGTTCTTGCCGCAAGAGCCTGTTTAAGTTCTTGTATCTCCTGCCGCTGTGACCGGCATATTGCTGATAGCTTTTCGTTTTTGGAAATTATTTCAGACTTTTCCTGCTTGATCTGTGTCACTTGCTCCTTTAGCTTTTCTATTTCAGCTTCTAAATACTCTTCCTTTCCTGATTTCCTACTGTTACTTTGAGGGCTTAGTTTGTCACCAAATTCAGCAACAAAAGCATTGAATGCTTGAGCAGAGGCTGTACTTTCTGTCTTAGATGCATTAGCACCTTCTCTGATACGTTCAACATCAACCTGAAAATTATATTGAAGTTCTGAATATCTTTTCCCTGAACTACCAAAACTACCATAAGAAGCACATATATTTGAGGAGTGATGGGATACTAACTTCTCCTGGAGATCTTCGAGAAGCTGACTTTTCAAACAGATTGTTCTCATGCTTTGGTTGGCCGTGGTTAGTCGATTCTTCATCAAATTTGGGCCTATTATTTTCCTCGGAAACATACGAATCTTTTGCATGTTGAGAGGTCCAGAAGGCTCCTAAAGGACCCCCACCTCCACTTTGCCTATTGTTATGCATGGTTTGTGGTGAATTTCGAGCTGATTCGGCAGCTGATGGAGGAGGTGGTGGACTTCTACGAGGAGCAGGGCCAGATTTAACGGCAGGCTTTGGAGTTCCTGCAACCAGCAGTGAATCCAACTTTTAAATGTCAAGAGGAAAGGAAGCTCTTCAACCTCAAAAGTAAGAAATCCGAAATTTGGAAATAAAGATTGAATCAGTTCATAATCCCATTTTCAGTACTAAATGAATCAACATTATGCAAACTAGCCAAATATCAAACCTTCATGACTATCAGTGACTTTCTGATTCATTTCTGGGGGTCTGTCTGGGAGCGGTTTTTGCATACTCTCCGGCAGCAAGTTATTTACACGAAACCAAACCTGAAAGCAACAAAGTATAGATGTAAGGATAGATAAAATACTGACCCTTACTATGAGCTTGGTAGCAAAAATCCTACAACTTCATATTAATTATGAAGAATGACCAATCAGGCAGAGCACTTGCCTGCGTGATATCTGGTCTGGAATCTGGTGATGACTGGAGCATATCCTTTATAAGGTCTGTCAAAGAGCTGCTGTATTTGGGTTGCTCTGGTATGCGATAATTACCATTTAAAACTTGTAGCTTTGATTCACCGTCAAATGCAGATTTCAAATAGCATATACGGTAGAGTAGACACCCAAGTGCCTGCATATCACGGAATCAAGCTCGATTTAAGAAATAGATAATATCCTGGGAGATACCGACACAGTAGTGAATTGTCGTACTTACCCATATGTCAACCTTCTCACTAATAATGTCTCTTCGAAACAAATCCCACATCTAAGCCAAGAAAAGAAGGGACAGGAGTCAACCATTATACCACCAATGATAATAGTAACTTATGAAGAATAAGTCCTTCATTCAACCTCAGGGGCTCTGTAGGCAGGTGTCGTATGTTTTCGAATGTTATCCTCCTCAATCCCCATTTCCTCAGGCTTTTCAAAGCGCTTGTGATTGGTCGTTGTACTACCAAAATCGCATAGTTTCCATAATCCATCAGGTCCCAGCAAAAGATTCTCAGCTTTCAAGTCTCTACAGAAAAATGCAAAGCACAATGATTAAACCAGAGAGCATAATTGATTAAATATGCAACCAAATATAGTGAACCAAACAAGATTATGAGGTATTCCCATCCCATGACATCCAAATTACACTAAGAAACTAGAAGGGACGAGGGAAGGTATTGTGATGTAGGGGATTTGCCATCTCTGACTTGGTTGGGCAACAATTATCTAAGTTTGACCGAAGAAAATAAAAAATAAAAATGCCAACAAAGTCTCCATAGCTTGATATTGCATTTCCAGTTTAAAATCCTGAATGTTTGTCCTTACCGGTGCGCAATTGGAGGAGATAGACAGTGCATTGCAAACACAGCATTGCAGACATCCCTAAAGATTGTTAAAATCTGTTTCTCCTCCAAGAAACCACCTCCCCTATTCTCCAGCATAGTCACCAGCATTTTCTCACAGTATTCCATGACAAGGATAGCCTCCTTCGTGCGGCCCATATCAAAGATGCTATGGGCAAAAAGTGTAACAACATTTGGATGTCCTTTAAGTAATTTCATCACATTAATCTCTTTCATCACTAGCTCCAGAGATTCTTCATCATTACACATTATGTGCTTTAGCGCATATTGCTTTGAACCATGTATGGCATCTCGCGCCAAGTAAACACAAGAAAATCCACCCTCTGCAATAACATTGCGGACCTGAACTTTGAGGTTGCCAATGTCAATGGTGCGTCCTTCAAGCCCGGCCTGTTCCTTAGGCATGAAGGGCTTGAATCTCCACATTTTTTATTTGAACTTCTGGGAATAGGAAAAACGAAGTCATCGCCAACATAATAATTATCTTGCTGAAATTACAAACACTTAATGCTAACAAGGAAAAAACAGACATCCCCAATGTGTCCTGAATGGAAGAAATCAGTGCAGCTGCTACATATTGCGGCAAAAGCATGGTTGAACTGAGAAAATCATTAGCGCCAATTGATTGATGTGATTATTAAAGATTTGTAGAATGTGAGGACTACTTATTACACCTGGAGAAAACTGTTCCTACAATCGTGAGGCTTTACACCGGTTGCATAGTTCATTTAGCACCCTCTATTCACATTATTTATATTAGAATTTTTTTGGCCATCCAATTCGTTGGCCGAATTACAAAAGTGTTTCTCAGATTGATCAAGTAAAAATGACCAAATGGCATTCATTGGCTGAATTACAAAAGGGGTTCTCAGATTGATCAAGTAAAAAATGGCCAAACGGCTAATAGATGCAGAAGAAAAGTTACTTTCTCAAATTATGCCCTTCTCAGGAAAAGGAAAGAGATCAAGAAAGAGACTTTTAGAAACAGAAAAAAAGCTAAGCTTTAATTCGTGGTATCCCAGGATAACCCGACGAATCGTAGAAAGATAAACTTAAGACAACAGTGTCAGAACCAATTCAAAAAAAAAAGACAACAGTGTCAGCAATTTCAACAACAACAATATTCTCTAACCGACCATGTGCAATTGGCTATATGTTGATCCAACATATGAGAACTTATATATATCATGAATCATTATAGCACGCGTGATCTTCACATCAACAAAATTAAAGAAATTTAATCCCAGTATATGTTACTTTTAATGTTTACTTTTAATGTTTAAAATACAAGATTTTTACATATCAATTATCCAGTACTTCCAATCAAGAGTAAACCCCAAACCATTTCCAAACATTCTAAATCAGATGATACTTTATATGCAATCACATGGAAAGCTACTTTCATCAGAACTCTCCACTATATAAAGAAGTATATTTACTGCAAAGACTAGTGTAGACTAATGTGGCATAATCTGAGATATGATTATGCATTTCAAATGGATTTTCCAAATTAGAGACACGAGCATTGAAATCCTTATGATAGAATTTCCATTTGTATGGTCAATGCACTCTGATTCAGAGTTTCTATCGATCATCTATTGAAGAGAACTAGACAATTTTCACATAAACCTCAAAGCCAAAGACAACCATACTAGAAAAGCACAATGACAATAAGCCATCAGCGCTGCATCAAATTCGAACAGAATGTGATCGGATAAACTAGAAAATAAAATAAAAATGATTAAGTTGAAAGAAAACAGAGGCAGTAGAGTGATCGCAGCCAATAGAGCCCACCAACCAATAACGTAAACAAACGCGCACAACAAATTTCTTGATGGGGAAAAAAAAAAAACGAAGAGTAAAAATCCAAGCAAGAAGCCATTCAAGTTAAGTTAATCTATTCATTTTGATTCTTTAATGGAGACAACTTAGTGCAATTCCAATCACTCCAATCCATTCACACCAAACCCATTAACAATCTTGGGAGAGAAAAAAGAAGAGATTAAACGAAGAGTACCTGTATCAATCGAATCACTGAAAACTCAAAAGGGATGCGTCCGATTGGATCAGATTTTACTACAAAGGAAAACACTGGATCCTAACCGGACCTCTTGCTCTGTTTCAGATGATAGATCTGCAACAAAAGCATCAGAGGTGAAATGCTCGATTAAAACCAGTTTGATTTCAAAGCGTCGTGACTTGTGAGCGGAGGGATGGATTGGAGAGGAGGAAAGATTGGAAAGTTGAGGTTGGATTAAAGGTGCGGCAACCAAAAAAAAAAAAACCGAAAAAAAAAACACACCAAGAACGGCGATTGCGTGTGTTAATAGTAAAATTTTTTAATCGAATAGAGAGGCCATTGATGAAATGCTTTTTGTTTGTGTTTGTGACTTTTGTGGGACGTCCAAAGGTAGCTTCTTTCCTTTGTCTCCTCCACTCGAAGGCTAAAATCAGAAGAAGCTCTATAATCAAAGGGTAAAATGTCTTCTTCACGGTCCTTTTTCTTTTATCTGATATCACGTCAGCTTACCAAAGGGTGAATTTATCTTAAAAAAAGACGAGGGGTATTTGGTATTTCAGTAAACCTTAGGGGGGATTTTGAGATTATAATTTGTAAATGTGTTCAAAGTGGCCGGAAACCCCTGATAAACCCCTAATCAATCAGCCATTGGATTTTTCAAGTTCGAACCTTTTTTCTGTATTCAGTGTCAAAACAATGGAGGAGCAGGAAAAACCCACCACCCAAACCCCAGCTTTATGCGAAGAGTGCAAAATAAACCCATCAAAATACAAGTGCCCAGGTTGCTTAATCCGTTCTTGTAGCCTCCCTTGCGTCAAGGCTCACAAGGAACGGACTTCCTGCACCGGGAAAAAGCAGTACAAGGAAGTTGTTCCCATCTCTCAGTTTGATGATAATCTCTTATTATCAGGTATACGGATATTTATATTTAGTAAAGTTAGCTTCTTTTTTCCAAGTATCCATTTCGATTGTTTATGCTGTCTTTTTTAATCCTTATTTCAGCTTTCTATTGGATGTCGGTTGCATTTCGTCGTAATGGGTTTTCCTTCATTTGTAGAAACATGTGTTCTTGGGTTGTTTAATTTGTGATTTTTAGAGTTCATTGGAGATTTTGATTAGTTCCGTGATTTTTTGTTGTAACAACTAACAACCACCAAAATATAAATTGAGCTACTTGAGGGTATGGTTTGAGGATATGGAATTTTTACTTGGGCTGCTGAGCAAATTCTAATTTTAAGCTGTGATAATTCTTTAATTCATCAGCTTCAATTGTAAAAAGTTCTTATTCGGTGATGATGAAATCTAATTAAATTTACAACTTTTGTTACCTATGAATGCATGAGTTTGTGGAGTGAATGTTTTGACTTTTGAGTGTTAATTTAATTATTCCAAGGGCTTGCAAGTTCTTCTGGCATTGTTATTCTGAATTAGTTAGCTGTTTCTGAAGATCCTGTCTCCTGATCCTGGCTAGTTCTTTTTAAGCAAATGTATCTGTGTGATACATTTTATAGTACAAAATGTGGCTGGGGACTGTGTGATACTCTTCATGCTTCTTTTGTTCGTTGTTCTTAATTCCATACCTTTGGCGTCCAGGGCTATCTGTGCCTGTCATCTGCATCACTGATTTGCAACTCTATTAAAAAAGTTTATTTGTTCGAAGCTTGGTGTTTACTGACTATCATTTTGGGGTGCTTGGTGTGTTCTCATGTATTCAAAGTGTCTCTTATGTTAGACATTCGTTGAAGGAAGAAGGAATTACTTGGAGTTTGTTTGCACCTTTGAAATGGGCTTCTTATAGTACAGAATTTTGCATCAGATGCTTATAAAGTCAAAAATTTTGTGAACTAGAGTTGTGTTTATTCATTTATGTGTCTCGATAGCTGAAATATCTTTTGTGATCAGATTATAATATGCTTGAAGATGTGAAGAGAGTTGCTGACTCTGCACGTAGGATGAGAGAGAAGATGTGTGGCAATTCTCACTTTCGGCTTCCTCTCCCTCTTAAAAGTCTTCGGAGTGCTGCTGCAAACCGAAAGACAAAACTACTCTTCTTTTCAACAGGAATGTCAAAGAGACAAAAAAATCAAACTCATTATAACTATAGGTAGTTTTACCATCCCAACACCTTCATTGTATACTTGTTAGCGCTGCTTTTCTATCTTCTATGCCGTGTGATGTTATTGATGCTTTTATTTTGGAAAAAAAAGACCATCTTTGAAGCTGTGAGACATGCATCGCCTGCTCACAGTGGATGGTTTCTAATCTAGAGAGCTTTGAAGATAAAATAAACTAATGAATTTTTGCATGCATTATGAATAATTTCTGATTTCTTATCTGGTTATCTCTCTCTCTCTCTCTCTCTCTCTCTCTCTCTCTCTCTCTCCTTTTAATTTTTTTTTTATCCTTAGTTAACATAAGTGGAACCTTTTTGTTTGAAAATGACAGTTATGCAGAAAATAATGAGTTTTGGAAATGTGGCACTGGCTACATTGCTGTTTCCTCTTATCAAATTTGGGAATGAAGAGTTATTTAGAAAAGAAAGTGGAATTAGGATTATGGTGGGGTGTCGGTTTTAGGGCGTTGATTCTACTGTAATTATACTTATTCCCCTCCTGGCGAATCACTAGCATGTTATGTTAGTGGCTTACATTTGATTTCGGTTTGAAGTTATTTGATGAATCTATGATGTTTGCCTTTTCGCCAAACTAAGTCCTTAGTTGTTGATTAATACTAGGTTCACTTTCACGAAGCTTGACTAAGGACTCTTAAATGAAAGAAATTTGGAACTGTTGTTTGTGCCTTGCTGGCATGAGCATAGGGTTGCCATCTCAGCAGGGTCATTGCTACCCGTAGTTTATTTGGTTTTTTTTGGTCCTTGAATTTGCTCTGGCTGAAAA
The DNA here is from genome assembly GCA_949775105.1 of Oldenlandia corymbosa var. corymbosa. NCBI lineage: Eukaryota > Viridiplantae > Streptophyta > Magnoliopsida > Gentianales > Rubiaceae > Oldenlandia > Oldenlandia corymbosa. The sequence goes on along the minus strand of OX459121.1, from coordinate 20,647,475 downwards.
TATACCAGATAGAGGTAGCTTGGAGGAAATGTTCTAATACATTTTGTTTGCTTTTTAAATTTCCAGATAGCTTGTTCTTGTCTGTTTCATCCCTCATTCCCTGTCTCTGGATAAGATTTGTTTCACTTTACCCATCCGTTTGGTGTATCTTGTGGAGGAATAAGATTCTAAGTGTTTGCATGCTAAAATTTCTGTTAGTGTTGAACATTCCTAAAATGATGGTAAACCATGGGGAAACTTATGAATGTTGCTTGGGAAAACTTTTATACCTGTCATTGTCTTCACTAATTCTAATAGTGCATTCCATTTTCTGCTCCAATTAACATGCTCTCTGCTGAAGTTATGTTTTGATCAACCTTGACTATTGTTGTTTTATTTCCAGGAAGAAGTATATATCTTGGACCATTGAGTGGAGATTTCATTCAACCAACGTCGTAATACTGGACCATGGGTAATTGACCAGATTAACTAAATTTTAAATGAGCCCTTTCAGTTTGCAATTTGATTGTAGTATTGCAATTCCATGTATTGACATATACTTCCACGTGACTTTGCACTTTCTCTTGTTTTAGCATCCATGAAAATAGAAGCCTCTCCTCTGTTGTTGAGAATCATCTTAAACTCGGTCCATTGAATCATCAATTGAAGCCATTTTGTGAGGAGTCGCTGGACTCACTTAAATTTTTCATTCGTAAGTACCCAAAGGTACTCCACTTCCCTTGTTCTGTAGGGTATTTTTGTTGTCATCCTGTCTGATGTTCTATTTGTTGCATTTATATGTAAGACTGGACCTTTAAGTGTTTCAATCCTATCTCTTTAAGTCACCGACAAGGTATGAAACGTTATTTAGCTAAATTCTCAATAATTAATCCGGAAATTCAACAATTTATGTGCAGCTAAATTCGAAATACATTCATTTGTCCATGCCTGTTTATATAATAGTACAATCATTGATAGAGCCCTGCTCAGCATTATGCACAGTTGAAAGTGCTGACACATCCCTCTAGAATCATTTTCAAGTCCTCATTATTTTTTGTTTAGTTCCTGTGGAATTATTTTCAAATATCAGTTAATCGGTGCTTGTTTTGTGTTTTTAAGGATACTAAAAGAAAAACATAGAAAGCTATTTAAGCTTTTGGCATATGCCCTGCCTTAGAAAGATTTTAGTCATTTGAGTTAGAGTTCTGGTTTATTAAATATTTGACAAGTGATTGAATTAAGTTCTTGGCATAAATTTTGAAATAACTGATAGGTGGTCAGTAGTTCTTCATGTTAGACTTTCTTTCTTTTTCAACTTGTAGTCAATGATGTGACCAAGTCCCCCCATCTTTATATGACAAAAAGAGCCAAAGTTTTCTTGTTCTTTTGTATTTGGAGGTTTGATGTGTACTGTGTTTTCATGGTGTCTCTTATTTTCATGGCTAAGGCTTTAATCATTGTAGATTCATAAAGGAGTCTCGTAACCCGTGGAATGTGAAATATCCAACTTGATAACTTATCAGTGAGGAATCATCCGAACAACAGAGTAAAGGCATACAGATCCGTAGCATTTAAAGTATAGACGAGAGACGCATTAGATGTGCCAACTGATTTGCCTGTTATGCTAGAACCTAGAAAGCAGTCTGGAATGATCTTTTCGCCTGCCGCCATTACTTTGTTTCCTTCGACTGTTTTGAGTTTAATTAGCATTTTGTTCTGCAGGGCTGCAAGTCACCATATCGTGAGCTAAATATTAAGGAACCCATACGGAGCCAACTAGCTAACCTAGTTGTTCTTGAGTATCCTGTTATCCATGTTTTTCTTCCATCGCACAGCTATGATTTTGAAGTTGTAAAGGATGCCATTCCTCAGAGATCAAAAGTGAGCGTTAAGGAATCTCCTGAAACCGACGACCTTAATCAAATTGGAGTTACCTTTAGGGAGGAAGAAATAGAAGAAGATATGTCCTTGTATACTCAGGTTTCCGATCTCATGAATAATGCTGAGATACGTGCAAAATCTAATTACAGTTCAGATTCAGAAAGAGTGTTTGAAGGTTCGGTATCAGGCTTGAGAGTGAATAATACCTGTGCTCCCATTGCTGAAGACATCAAGTACGCCGAGAAGTGTACTCTTATACTTAACCAGGAGGAAGAACTGGAGGAAGGAGAATTAGTAGAATGATGTAAGTAGCATTTCTTAGGAGTTCAAGTTGAGGTCAGATTAACTGGGAAATATTTACACTAGTGTGCATTTTCTACGTTAGTTTGTATGTATGTTTTTCTTCCCCTGGAAAAAATGAGGGAACGTTCTTTCAAGAAATTTTGGTGAATATAATTTTGGAGATATTCTCTATTCCAACTTATGTCGAGAGTAGAGAGCATGGTTTATTTGTTTTTTCATAGAACGCTATCTAAAAAGTATTGCAACAATTTAACTCAAACTATATATAACTCAAAAACTTTTTCGGTGCTTGAATGAGTCGGTTCAATTCATCTTGCCTCTCATTTCTCATCCGGTTGAATTCGGCTTCTCTGTGTCCAACGACTCTTTCCTGGTATCTGTTCCTGTTCTCTAACATGCGCACAAGCCTGCTCTTCTCCTCAAGATCACCGGCGTGGCGTTGTCTGCTCAGCTCAATCTCTTGCTGTTGCTCGCGTTCATGACTAGTAGCCTCGACCAGTATTCGCTGTTCAAAGGCAGCTCGAAACTCTTCCCTTTTGGCTCTCTCCAAATGATCTTCTGTTTTAAAGAGTTTCTGTAAATTTTTCTCCTCTTCTTGTCTCTCCTCGAGTTTCTTCTGCAAAAGTTGAGTCTCTTCTTTCTTCCTATCTTCTTTTTCCTCGAGGAAATTTTGATGCTTCCTCTGCTCACACTCAATAGCAAAGCTTCTTTTGCTCTTCTTCCTCTTCAATAATCTTTTGCTCTCTCAACTTCTTTGATTCTTCCTCTTTTTCCATCTCGTTGGCGTTCTTGGTCCTCTTTGTGTTGCTCAATTATGAACTTACGTCCTAGAAGTCTTTTGTGTTCTTCTTCCACATGAGTGGCTTCACTTTTGCTGCCAAATCCAAAGGAACAAACTCATCATCTTCCAGCAGATGGTATAGATCCTTTACTTCATGAGTGACACATGATATGACCCCCTTCGATTCCAGTTCTGCGAAAAGTCCCCCGCGAGAAAGCAATTCCTGGCTGTCAGATTTTTGTTCCACATCAAATCTAATAATACTGGCCATCTTTAGATTCTTCTCTTTCTCACAATGTGAATGATGACCATAAGGAGGAACTGATAGTGCAAGCTAATACAACAGAAGATGCCATCAACTGTAAATCCCTCTGGCTCAAGTTCTTTTCAAAACTCTTTTGGATGGTAAAAAGCTCGAGCCAAGCATAAGCATGATAAAGCTGACTGGAAGAAGATCTCCAAAAAAATTTCAGCCATCTTAGCATAATAAACCACCATCAATGAAGCTTTCGGAGTTTTTCCCACCATGGACATTAATCCATGAATATCTTCAACAGAGCGAAAAGCTTCCTCCCATAGGTGCAACTCTGTTGCAACATTCAACTGCTCGAATCGGGTATCAAGATAAAATTGCAAGGTTTCAGGAACAGATAAATCAGGCCAATGACGGTTATCCTTCTGTTCCTCACTGTACTTGACAAAAATCGCAAGATGACTCCGAATAGTTTCACACAACCTTCTAAACTCTGTAGCCTGATTGTGCTGTCTACAGAACTGAAAGGCGCTGCGAGCTGTCGCTGCGTAAATCCCCTCTAACCTAGAGTTGTTCTTCAGAATCTCCAACACTGTTTCGTAAGCCTCAAACAAAAACTTCAACCCTGAATTTCCAGGCCTAATTCTTGTTACAGGGCAATTTCAGCTTTTTGGGTAGCCAAATCCATGAATTTCTGAATCACAGATTCCAGTGAATTTATGTTGACTGATTGACAAACATGACGGTGCTGAATCAAACCATCCTTCGCGCACCATCCTCTGCCCAAATCAACACAGAGCTCTACATACAAGAACATGAGTTTTTCCAGTGAGTTCTGCCATGATTTAAACTTCCTGCTGGCGATTAAATCGTGAAGTCCTTTAAAGGCTTCTTCCTTTTGACCAACGTTTATCGACCCTTCTGCACGATTCAATGCAGTTTCAGCTTTGACAAAATTCGCCATTACGGCGGCGGCTGATTAACCTGAACCCTCGCAGGAATTTTTGATGAAAGTACGGAAGGCCACTGCTTTGCCTAATGCTTTAAGATCTTTTTTCTTACACAAATAGGTTAAGGGATGACTTGTGCATACTATTACAACAGGGGAATCAATCTTGATCAAATTCTGATTCTAATTAATTACCTTATTAATTTTTTTTCCAACTTAATTCGATCAGTTAGGCTTTTATATTTTAGTACTGGTTCTGTTTTTGTCGCGACCAGTTCTTATTTGTATGCGAGAAGGAATAATGATTGTTTATTAACTGTAACTATTTCTAACTAAATAACTGTTACCAAGATAGAACATAGAAATTTAATAGAAAAGGAAGAAAAAAAACAAAAAATATGATAGTATTCCAATTTTTTTATATAAAAAAATCTAATTAACTACAAAGGAAATAATCTTACTGACTAAAAACAAATTAAAACAAAAAAACATAACAGTATCCACTAAATCAGAAGACTAATAAGCCAAAAGCGTCACAACTCCTTCAAGCTTTCCTCCATCCACCAAAAATATACTTACTGTCGTGTTAATAAGAAGCAGAAGTTTCATTCCTAGTCACCAATAAGACAACAATTTTAAAGATCTCATTAATCAAATGCATTTCCACTTGAAACAGGACTCGCCTAAGCTTAAATTCTTTTGTTTAAAACAGTTATTCTAGTTAGAGTTAGGAAAAAACATTTAGTATAATGCATAAAAGTTTTTTTTTTTTTTTCAAACAAAGTGTATTAGCCCCCCAAGGCCTACATTTCTTAGACAGAAACAGTGGCAACGACGTCAATCCCCAGCCAAAAGTACAGTTGACTTGCAAAGATAAATGATTGAGGAATAACGTTAAAACTACTTGCTCTAGTGGTAATTTTTATCAGTTATGAGGTGCTTCTAAGATTCGGAAAACTACTTCCATTCAATAGACCGGATCACACCTGAATGTTTTGGCTAGACGAGAACTAGGTTGGCGGCAAAGGCTTTAGGTGAAGAACTGCTTCTTCCCTCCATCGTGTAAATCCGGTCCTAAAAGCAAAAATATTTCAATAATTATGTGTCAAACCACGTCGTTTTGGACGACTGGTTAGCAAAATTTGAAAATCAGTCTAATTAATAATTGACAATTATAACCCCGCTTTAAATTGTTGATATCATGTTAACATATGAACCAATCAAAGAGTTTAATTTAAAATTGATAATACATTTATTTTTAAATTGTCAATTTTAACCCTCTTTAAATTGCTGATGTCATATCAATATATTGACCAATCATGATGTTCAATTGTAAATTGAAGATGTCACATGCACTGATTGGCCAATCAAATTACTCAATTTAAATATTGATCAATTACATTCAAGATTCAAAACTCATCAAGAGACATTTACTTATGTACAGATTAGGGATCTAAAAAGCAGTCGTAAACTAATAAAAAATTACTAATAATAATATGTTATGAATAGCCTAGAATTAGAAGGATCCGGGTCAAATCTGAGTTAAAAAAGAGGATAGGTTTAGAGATTGAGGAAGAGAGATAGGAGAGATTAGCGAGAATCAGAGTAATGAGAAAGAAGCATAAGAAATTCTTCATTAATCCCGTAATTTTTTGATTACAATTATTAATAGCCCTCAACTTTATATACGATATCATTTTACTCATACTGGGCTAACTACTAACAAATCATTTCCCCTATAAAGGAACCTTGCCCTCAAGGTTCTAAAAAAAAAAAGAAAAAAAAGAGGTTAACAATTTTAGAGAATACAAAGAAAAAAATCAGAATGCAACATTGCTTAAGGAGCAATAACTAGCAAACAATCGATGCTTCTGATTCTTAAATCGGAAACAAGCTTTTAGCAGAAGAAAATCTTCACATTGGATATCAATTGATGTGCAGCTGTATCCTCAACCAATATACGACAACAAATTTCCAGAACCTGCAACCAATTCAACAATATCTTGCAACATTGATACAACTTCCAAAGATGACGTGCACTTTTCCAGACACAGTTCACTGGAGGTGCAGAGTACTCTTTTCTTCTATAAAAACTATCAACAATCTCATTTCCACCAATTACTTCCATTACCACCATTGACCTATTCATTTTCACTTTACTGCCCAAGAAATAATTTGGAATACTCAAGTACAATAAACCATCACTGCATTGTATTTTTCTTTCAACATACTAAAAAATTCTTGGCACCCAGCACATACCCTTCGAGCCTTAGTCCTCCCCTAAAAACAATAACAATAGCAACCCAAATTTTTAAGAGGCCATGGATGTTATTGTTTACTAATGCTTCTCAATTAACAATCAGCTGCTCCTAATAATATTAAGATTGCATAGCCATCTTTAAATTCAAGTAGCACAAAGGAGTATAAATGCATGAATATGCTTCCTCACACAAGAATTCTAACAACAATAATTCGAGGAAATTAGTAACAGGCTGAAATTTACTCAAAGATTGATTAAACCTAATCCTTTAAAATCTTTTTAAGGTTGTCATCAAAAAAACCAAAATGATCCATCAAAGCATTATGAGACTTTTGCTGGCCATTTGAGAATGTTCTTCTCCTCACTTCCCCTTTACAGAGCTTGACAAAAAAACTTGATCTTTGGCTCATCTCAACTCTATTTTGCTTGCAATCAGCAGTGACAAGTATCACAGCATATTGTTGTTCACAAAAATTCTTGCATTCATGTTGAATTGCGTCATATTGGTCACCACTAACAACAAGGTAAGTGCCACCCTTGAAACATGTTACTACCTTTTTTCCACAAAGCACAATATTCCACTAACTTCATGTAAAAAACCTTAACTTGCAATTGAGATTTCAATATTTTCCTAGAGGTGGTTCCTCCTCTAAAACATGTAACCCAATCAACCCAAGTTTTAAAAACCTTACTTCCTTGATTGAGGCTAACATCCATGCAAAATTCCTTTGAAGCGTAATTGTAACACAACTCATTGCTTTCAAAAATCAGAACATCAAAACTCTGCTCAAGCACCCCATCTGTCTCAAAAATTTCAAAGCTTACTCTCAACAGCTTCATCATTTGAAAGCAAAAACACAATATCCTTTGTTTCTAAATCGAGCTTACTCTCATACCACAAAGTTTTATTAGACCTTGTGACATTCAAACATTTTCATTCATTGGTAACATCTTTAACATGATCAGTCTTCAAATCTCAACATAACAAACATTTATCAAAACTATTCACCTCAAAAGCAACAAGATCTAGGTCAACAAACCCCTTGGTTCTTATAAACCTTTGACACTCAAAGAATTTCCACCAATCTGTTCATCTATGTCAACATCAGGATCAACCGATTCCAAATACATATTATCACTTCGTCTCAAATCAGGTTTAATTATCATATTATCACAACAGAAATTTAAAGTAGAGCTACTTCCATCATTTGAAATCTCAAAACTACCATTCAATGTATCCAAGGTAGTAACATCATAACTAATACAAACCAACTTTATCAACAAAACCGACTTATCTAAGGCTTCCAGAGATGTACCTTCTTATTCGAATTCCTTCGAGTGAATAGGAAAGTGGTACGAATCAATTTCTTGAACACCATTACTCTTTTCTACAACTTCAGAATTATTTTTGGGCTCATCTTTGTCTTTAAGAACACCCATTTGGTCCTGACTTCCTTTAATTTCTTGACTGCAGTATTCAGCCGGCTATTTGGCATTCCAATAAATTGCCAAAGATTCATCCTTATTGAAAGGTGTCGATTCTTGATTATGAAATGCTCGTGTTACTGGCCTCACTTCTTCGATACCGAATTCTTCATCCGCACCTAAAAATTTCATACAAGCTTGAAACTATGCTTCAAAAGCTTCAAATCTTTGATCAAATTTTTGATCTCTCTCCGCCATTTCATCTTCGAAGCTCTGTTGATGATCCTTGATTCTGCCTTTGAAACCTTGTTGACGGTTAACCAAGCCACCGACAGTTTCTAGAAGTTTCTTTAACTATTCTTCCATGGAGTTCTCCATCGTTCTTGATTGCATTGCAGCAACCATCGTATCTCTGTTGCCGAGGATCGAAGCTCTGGATACCAATTGTTATGAATGGCGCATGATTAAAAGGATCCAGATCAGATCCGGATTAAAGAAGATGATAGATTCAGAGATTGAGGAAGAGAGATAAGAGAGATTAGCGAGAATCAAAGAAATGGGAAAGAAGCATAAAAATTCTTCATTAACCGCATGATTCCCATAATTCCTTGATTATAATTATTGATAGTCCTCAACTCCATATACGACATCATTTTACTCATACTTGGCTAACTGCTAACATAATACCAGTGCTTAACGAGACATTAATTTGTAGGTGTCCTCATAGGAGCTGCTAAATATCGCTCCCCTAAATGCTAGGTATCACCCCATTTGGACCGTTTTGCCTTTGTCATGATTTCAAACTCCACATCCTTTTTCTCCATCTTTCTTAATTATTCAATAATGTTTTGAATTATTTTAGGCAAATTTTATCCAGCAATATTATGCTACTCTATTAATCTATTCTTTAACTTTTTTATTAATTTTTCACCACATCCTTTTAATAGATTTTCGTGTTAATCATCATTTGGATTTAGATGTGGAAAGAGATAGGGAGAGAAAGAAAGTCCTATGGGTTTGTATATCGTTCCTAACCGCCTTCACACTTATATTCATTGTAGAGATTTGTGTGGGTGTGTTTGCTAAGACAGAGATAACCCATCAATTGGACATCCAGACTCCACGTAAGTTTTTTTATCCTTGTAATATGTAGTGTTTCTATTTTTTTTAATTGATATTAAATTTTTACCTTTTTGTTTTGAAGTTTGAGTGGTATGGGTGTAATGGATACCACTAAAAGATTGCTCTCAGTGATATTTGGAAGTCAATGGCGGATTTACAATGGGGGTATTAGGGCATGTGCCCCCACTGAATTTCAAGAATTTTAAAAATAGGGCATAATTTTTTAAAAGTTTTAAAGATATGTCCATGTATTTTTTCAATCAAATCTTTTTAAGTATGTTATATTTTATTAGTCACATAAATGTTTATGTTACTATGTGTTATTTATTGTTTAAATAAAATATCACTACTAAAAAGTACATTTATTTATTTGATCATGATATATAATCTTAATTTAATTTTAAATGTTTATAGCTAATATTAATCATATGCAATTCACGAGCAAACTGCATTCAAAACATGTGCAAATCACATAAACATGTATATTTGTAAAGTTAACCAAAAATTTGTTGATTGATATATGTTATTCTCGTGCTCCCACTGAAAAATATTTGACTCCGCCATTGTTGGAGGTTGTTCACTTCTCCATTTTTGCATTAAGGCTTGTTTCAACTGTTTAATACTGTAGGAATAATCAATACTATCAAAATTCACACTACAAGAAATGAGGGTTTAAATTACATTTAAAAATAACTTAATAAACACTCTATAACCGCACTAAAATTTTCATCACATTGATTATAAATGTCATCTATTTGAGTGTGTTAATAGGTTTAATGAGCTAAAGCAACATTTAAATTTGTCGTTGTAACTAATTTTCTCTTTTATTGTTTAATATATATAAAGAAATTTACAAGTGTGACAATTAATATCTTTTATAACCATTTACTGTGATATTGAGATACTTACAAGTTTAGTGACAGTTAAATAAGTTTTGACCATTTACTATGGTAGTTGCAAAAGTTTCTCTATAGTAGTAAAAGAACAACTACACATTTATCTCAACTTTCATATCAATTTCAATGTCAAATACCATTTATCAGTTTCTCTAGCAGAAACTATCCAGAATATGAAAGATACAGATAATGAAATAGTTATGTTTCATTATTAAGCCTTAATTATTCCACTTGCAAACATAGTGGAGATGAGTTATTTTTTCAAAAATGTGATGTAAGTTATGTCACCATACAGTACCTTATTAATATCCTCTATGGGAGCCTTGTGGAGAAGTTCATCTGTAAGCCTTGCACGCTTGTCCAATGCATTGTTCTTTGCATCCTTGAGCTGTGATTCTGTTTCACGTTTTTTTTTATAGCTTTTATACTTTTAAGCTCAGCCAATTTTACCATACTAGTACACACCAACTTACTGACTGTTGTTTCACTATACTTTACAGTAACTTCATGTTTCTCTTGAACTTCAACTATCTTCAAAATTGAATTTTCGTTAATTTCTTTTCTTTTCACCTCATCTTCTTTTTTACAAGCATTAACAATTACAGCAACATCTTCTCGTGCTGCTTCTTGTAATCTCATTTCTTCATATTCTTTCACAGTTTTATCAATCACCTTTTGTTCTTCAGCTTTTTTTATTTTGTTCTTTTTTTTCTATCTTCGCGAGTACTTCTTGTCGTTTATAGGAGATGTATACATGGCCAGGGACGTCAACAACTTTTTTTGAAATTGATATGGAAAAGTGTAATCCCAAATTCTTTTAGTTTTTTCTACTACTCGTTTTTTCATTTCTCCCTGAAAATACCATATTCTCATTACTTCTACAAAATCATTTGAAGAAGACAAACAACCAATTACTCCATCTATCACATCTTGAACTAATCTCTTAAAAATTGTGCCACCGCTGTCTGAAGAAAAAGCAGTGAAGAATTTAGGAAAGAGCCTCTTATTTTCTTCCAAGTAAAGGGCAACTCTGACTTCTATTGGAACTATGAACAATATATGGTCCTTGTTCATTGCACATACTTCAAACTCAAAGCTCACAGAACAAGCTTTACATTTACATATTTTTGAAAAGGCCAATGAAAACTACTCTTGGCAATCGTAGTGGACAACATTCCAGTGATAACTAAAACCTCATTCGATCTAGCGACATGATACAACCTTGGTACCCAAGATTTAAGTGCTTTTGCAACAGCAGCCATTCATTGCTTTATTATCAATTTGAATCTTGAAATTACGGCTCTAAGTTATAAACAACATACATATAATACACATTCATACAAGAGAAATTTCAGTCATCTATTGATGGCAATGACATCCTTCACAATCAAGTTTCAATCGTGCAAATTTTACTAGGACATAATTACTGACATTTTCATTTATCCGGAAACAAACTCTTCATTGTTCTGTCAATCAAAACTACAATATTCGCTTCGTTCACTATAGATTAACGTAATCAAATGTCAAATCTGGAACATACATCACCATTATTATCATTATTCCATTGACGTAGGAATAATTCTGATTTTATATATTTTTTTCATTCTTAACACCAGATAAGAAAAGTGCCATCAATTCTCAATGCAAAAAAAAAAAAAAAAAGTAAGATAATCTTACTCCAGAGTACAGTAATCATAGGCAAAATTGATGATAGGAGTAGAATATGTTTTGCCGCCATGTTTTGCAAGATATCAAATATGCTGTTCGACAACAAATCAAATATCTGCACAACACGAAAAAAATAGTAAAGAAAGAAAACATATAAAGAAACCAGAAAAGAATGAAACAACATTTCCCAAAAAATAAAGTCAACCAAGAACAAACTAATATTTGTTTCACTGAACAAAGTTAGAACAACCTACCAAGAATCTTATCAAAGTCTATTCATATTAGTTAGCCAGTTCATACAGCCCTCTCATCACATTTTCTCATTTATTCTCAATTGTTTTTTTTCCTTAGATCTTGAAAGTCGATATTAGGTTATGTAATAATACGTCCGTGCACCCACAAATGCATGATATATTATTGCCAAATAAGTTTAGAAAAGCAAATGAACCTAATTAGTAAAGTAATCTCCACATATGTATAAATTTACCAAAATGAGACTTTTGATGAATTAAGACATGAAGGATAATGGTTCCTTCAAGGCAAGAAATCTCTGAGAATGTGAAAAGAACTTCTAGTAGCCGTGAAGCGACTTCATAATCAACTACATACCGTAGTGCTATTCATAACATTCTTCTCGTTGTTCCATAAGCTATTTCCATGATGCTCCGTGCGATTAACCTAGATGAGATAAAAAAAAAATAAAAAAAATTAAAAAATCTAAATGAGGTATATATAACACGAACAATGCGATTTCAGGTTCGTGTAGATAGTCCCTGATATTAGCTACAAAAATAAAAATTTTAAAAGTACAAGCTCGTGTAGAAATTTTAATAGCCTTGCTTACGGATCCATGAAGATATGCGACAACAAATCTCTTCAGAAGCGGAAAATGCAATCTAAAAGAGAAATACGAAAATTGAGATGCAAATATGCATGGTTTAATAAAGTTTCCATAAGCACTCACACAATCAAAATCATTTAGGAAAATATTTCTTTAAATCCCTAGGCAATTCATGGTTGTCAGCCAACCGTAGGACAAGGACAAGGCTAAATTAGCAAGGCATAAAATTCAATTCATCTCATACTAATTGAGATCAGTTTTAGCAACAAGCTAGTATGACAATACATTGTTATCACATCATAGTACTAACATCATCACCTATAATGGATGAGTCTCAATAATGATAGTCGGTATTACCAAAAAGAAACTGTAAATTAAACACCAGAAAGAAACATAACATGTAAAAAGTGAAAGAAAAGGTTTCTACCTCTTTTGAATGAAAGTTTCAGGCTTAGTAAGATATGATTACATGAAATGTAACCAATTCGAATAGCATCGCAGAACAGGCGTGGCAAATAGATGTTTAATTGATGAACACTTTGGTAGAAGTTGTAAGTGAGGTTTAACTATTTCAGAGAAAGACCAAATGCAAATTAGAATTTCAGCCCTTGGCGATGCCCGCTTGAGTTCAGAAGAACAAACTAACTTTCAAGAATCCACAAGAGTTTCTTTTACTGATACAAATTTCTTGTGATCCTATTTTAATCCAACTGTCAAGATATAATTCCCAGTGTATAATTGCTACTACTACAATGGGATCCTTAATGGTCGCCAGTGTCTCAACCCTTTTAAAATGCCTTTTTATGTTCCATCTCCCCTACTCAAATGCGATTCCAATTGCAGCCAAGCACTAACATCACCATCCAATCACAATTACCCAGCATGATGATTTCTCCACAAAGACCATATATAATGGTATACTATAGTTACGCCTTAAACAAAGCACTGTCTAAACTAACTGTTCTCAATTGGAAGCTAAAGTTTCCCATATAATGTGTTCAGAGTTAACATAATAAAATGTATCTATTAAAAACTATTAAGCAGTGTAATGAGAGCAAAATATTATAGGGCATGAAACTACTTCTCTCAGTGGGTGGGGAAAGAAGCAAAATTCACAATAAGAAGCCCACATCTATATGCACGTTATAATAAAGTCTCAAAAACATTCAGGCTTTCAAAAGGATTGTTCAAAATTATTCATTTATAGTCAATTTCTTTAGACACAGGCTAAATAACCCAGGTAGAGAGTGAATAGAAAGCTTTTGTAGCAGCATGTTATTAATCTGATAAATAATTTGACTACAACGCCAGTGACTTATGAATCTGACTAGCATAAAAAATGATAACCAGTATTGTCAATAACTTTTTCCATCTTTGCGAGTGCTTCTTGATGTTCATAGGAGATGTATTCATGGCAAGGGACGTCAACAACTTTTTTGAAATTGATATGGGAAAGTGTGATCCCAAATTTTTTATAGTTTTTCCACTACTGTTTTTTGCACTTGTCCCTGAAATATCCTATTCTCGTAAATTCTAGAATATCATGTGAAGAAGACTAACCGCCAATTACTCCATCTAAAACATTTTGAACTAAACCCCTAAGAACTATGAAACCGCTTTCTAAAGAAAAAATAATGAGGTATTCATGAAGGAGGCTTTTATCTACTTCCAAGTAAGGGGCAACCCTATCTTCTATTGGAACTATGAATGATATTTTGTCTTTTCTCATTGCTCATACTTCAAATCAAAGCTCACAGGAACAAGTTTGACCTTTTGTATATTTTCAAAAGAACCAATGAAAATTTCTCTTGGAAATCTTCATGTCATTAGTGGCAAATATTCCGGTGATAGCAAAAACCTCATTCGATCTGGCCGAATGATATAACCTTGTACCCAATATTTGGAAAAAAGAAAATTTGATGGGTTTTTTTTTTTGAAAATGTGATGTAAGCTATGTCACCACAGGTATAACCAATATTTGGAAAAAGGAAAATGTCTTGTTAGTATATCTTTCAAGACATTTAAGGTTAATGTGTTTATATCTTTTCTTGATTAGGGTATTTAATAGGAAATTAGTATGATATGAATGTCATGAAAGCTCTTTTTTCTTGTAGTGTCATTTGGAAAGAAAGCATCATCTTGTATGGATTTTCTTAACTCAACTATCTTGTTGGAATGGTATAGTTTTGTGTGAGTATTGTAAATGTTATCGGATTGGTAATATATTGGTTATGATGATGTTGATGTTGATTGTAAATGTCATTGGTTAAGGCTTAGCCATGTTTTCCCTTTATAATATCAATCGTGCATATAGTTTAAAATTTTTATTAGTATAAGTGTCTATCAGCCAAAATTTATTATTTCCTCTTATATGACCTCATTACATATAAAAATATACTCCAAATGTAATTAACATGATGGGTTTTGAGTGAAAAAATAATTTATATCATTCAAGGAGTAAATAAAATATAACAGTTTTCAAGTAAAGCCCAACCAATTTGGTTATGACGTGGGGTTTAATTCTTGTCGTATAATCATGCCAATATGTTCCCAATTTATACTTTTTCTTAGTATTATCATCTTTTTCTCCTCATTTTATGATTTATACGTCATAAATAACTTTCTAGCCATCTTAATTACATTGCCAGGAAAAATTTTAGTTGTTATGGGATTTGGATTTGGAGGCGCTTTCACTTTTTCGCTTTTGATGCATGTTGGTACATATGCTCTTCTTAGGGCTTGTCTTTAGAATTGTTGCGACTAAATTGGACTAAATCATCAGCAACTGGAGTATAATCATCAGCAACTTGGTATATCAAAAGATCTGATTCAATATCTTAGTACTTAACACAATATTTATACAACAATACACTACTTTAAAATTCTAAAAAAACAAATAAACCAATCACCGGTCTAATTCATTGCATTTCTTTATACTTAAAACTAATCTTCTATATCATTAAGTTGATCTATTTTCTATGCTAGTCAAATTGGTAGTTCAAAGTTGTAAATCACTTATCCAAATGGTGTCTATTTGACGTGGAAGTCATTCTTTTTCCTTATATTAACTCTCTCTCTTACCTAAAACATGTTTCAAAACTAAATATATATTTTGCTTCCTTCATTTTTATTTTCTTTTGTTTGAGTACTTTACTTTTAATTAATTTTTGTCACATTTAGCCACTAGATAACATTTGAATTATATTTGAGTTATTTCATTCTATTATATTATATTAGTATGAACCCCCGCCTCTATACAAAACTAGTTTCATCATTGATTGGGTGTCTTAATCATAGAGAACAACTCATTTTTCTGTAAAACGCTCTGCCTTCTCTCTAAAAAAAAGAGAGAAAACCCCTTCTCTTTGGAGAGGCACAAACTGAAAAGAAAAACAACAATCCAAAGAATAGCATTACCACAAAGGAAAACCCACAATCCCATAGGATTCCCTTCGATCTACTTACCTAGATCTACCAAAACCAGAAACAGACTATCCTAAAACAACATTTAGCATACGGTTTTGCCAATGCTTGCATGCAAGGGAAAAGCCTTTCGCCACTTGGCCACCATGCAATTTTGAAGGTGGAAACCTTCCACTTTTCCCCATTAATTTATACCCACTCAGGAGCACAAAACACCATGCAAACATTTTATACTCCCAGATGTTTTGATCTGAGTAATAATTAAAGGAGGTTGCCTTTTCAATTACCTGTTCAGCCTCCTTTCTTGAAAAACATCCGGTGCTTTTACTCATAGAGGAAGGACCCTCCAGTTAGCTTTCACAACCTTCCAAATTCCTTCTTTAATGCAGTGCTGTATTTCTTTTCTTATATTTAACGGTACTATGGCTCCTCGGATGGGACTAAAAAACAACTACAACCTGACATTCCTTTAAATTCCTCACAAAAAAAGCTATTCTCTTTGATAACTTGCTCTAAGTCTTTGGCAGTTTGACCCCTTCTTTTGGAGGGGAGTGCATTAAATTGTTGTTTTCTTGTCTTATTTAATAGATCTGATCCTACGAACAGTAGATCAGAATGAATCAATCACATGCACGTGAAAATTCGGCTTCCAGTGTATACACACCCTAGGGCACTGAGTTCTCTAAAGAGATGAGAAACTATCATCCACTTCAGGATGTCCATCCAAGTATGATCCATAGACCACGCATGCGAGTGGCCGGCATGCAGATCCCCGGCGGCGGAAGCAACCTCAGCGGAAGATCAACCCTTGTCACTGCTAGGATATCTGATTGATGACAGATACTTTAATGGGGAGCAGATGCAGAACTACATCAACATGAATTGGGCCTTGTATGCAAGAGTACAGCACTGTGACAGGAACTTCTTTGTCACACGTTTCCTCTGCAAGACCGATCTATTGGCAGTGTTAGATAATGGGCCATATGCCGTGCATGGAGGTCTCTTAATCTTAAGTAGATGGTATGCAGATGATGAAATCGTCCTAGATCGAGTGAGAATCACGAAACTCTCAATGTGGGTTAGACTTCACAAAGCTCCACTCTTGAATTACAACTGGAGGGGAGCTAGGGAACTAGCGTCAATGTTGGGTGAGGTGGAGAAAGTCAAAGAGGATTCCACATCCTTGAAGAAGGCTACTTACATCCAAGCTAAGATTTGGGTGGAACCAGCTAATCCCCTGATCCCAGCTTTTTATGCGGTTTCAACCAGAGGTACACATAATCTGATTGAATGCCGATATGAAAAACTACATAAGTTTTGCAGGCGTTGTGGCAGACTGGGCCATCCACACCACAAATGCCCAATAGTGTCAGATGTGGCTTTGGATGCCTTCCTCAATGACTATTTCAGGGCTGAAGCAGAACGAAACCATGCGCCTATGCACAGGAATGAACTCAGGGAGATGTTCCTGGAGATGATGTGAGTAGAAGGCCATAGAAACAGCAGATATACTAGATTAAGCGTTTCTCAACCACACTAGAAATTACTATGCACTAATAGAGGAAGAGAGAATAAGAGATGGTTTCCATATCACTATGGATGGGGAGCAGGGCTTTCAACCAATGAATGTTGATGTGCCGCCAGGTGATGACAGTGATGACGGGGACAATGATGATGGAGATGCAGGGGAGGACGATGGGGGGGATGATTATTATCACAATGAGAATCTGGACAATGGAGGACAGGAAGATATGGACATAGGTGAATGAATAGCTGAAAATCAACATGATGGACCGCCGCCAGGAGAGCATGGAGCTCCACATGAAAATGGTTTTCATAATGGATCAAGTCACTCATCATCACCAAGTACAGGAAATAGAGGTAATTCCCCCACTAATGTGTTGTCCTGTGATTTCAGTTACTCATCATCAACAAATGACATATTAGTAGCAGATGAACCAGAGATGATTGTGCATCACTCCTAAATAGGACCCTCTAATGCTATACTTGGTGATTCTGATAGTCAAATAGGAGAGACTGGTTTGTATGATCAGGAATTTACTGCTCAGGAAGTTAGGGACCATAATACTCTGGAAGTTGTAAGTTATGTAACTAGCCCAGGTGATAGTAGTTCAAGTGGAAATCATGGAGTTAGGAACATGGAGGGAGCAGCTATGACCCTAGCAAATATAGCTACACATCTTAGCTTGGTAGGGGAGAAAGAAGATACCCTCCCTGAATGTTGGTGAGCATGGGGTTTTTTCTGCAACGCACAGCACACCAGGCTTCTGAATAGTGGGGAAGAAGAAGATGGAAATCAAAGTGTTGAACAAGTGAAGGAAACGGCAAGTCAGGGGAGGCTGACAGAAATTATAGACAACACTGAAGAAATGTTCCAACTGGAGGAACAAGCATCGTAATATTTCAGTAGACTCTATATGGCAGGAGAAAAGATCAACCAAGTGGAAGAAAATATCATACTCAACTGGCGATTGATGCTGGATCCAACTAACCAACACTCCAGGATAGGAAGCTTTTTCAGATGAAGGGAAAGGATGATAGCCACAGCAGTGGACCAAGGACAGAGCTCAACCACAGTCACACTCAAAGGTTCGAAAGGAAGGGAAAGAGCTTTCAGGAAAAGAAGTATGGCCGCATGCATTTGGCTTCATTGAAGCAGACGCAAAAACATCTCAGCATGCACACACCACATGAGAGGCACAAGACTTTAGACAGGCTTAGCAGATGGAAAAGAGCTCATGGAGCAGATCAGAAATCGGTGAATAACAATGGGAACCATGATCACAAGACTCAGAGACAGGATGGCAAAAGAAGCAGGGAGGAAGATCAGTCCGAAGCACAGTACCAGAAGCGCAGGATTCTAGAGGAGGAGGATAGAAAGCAGACTTCAATCATGATCTCTAACCTAACAATTGCTTTTGGTGACCAGGTGACAGTTCACGACCAGCTCCAAGGACTTGCGGTGGTTGATCTTAAACAACCGCCTCAAGAAGTATAAGAATACTGAGCTGGAACTGCAGGGGCATGAATAATGCTCCTACTAAGCAAGTATATGTAAATTATTAAGGCAATACAATCCTAGCTTGTTCTTTTTGATGGAAACTAAAATAGCCACTAGTAATCTAGAAGTCTGGCAGCAAAGTACATGTTTTAGGCACTCCATAGCAGTAGAACCCGTAGGTTCCAGTGGAGGTTTAGCCTTATTTTGGGTAGATGGCTTGAATATAACTTTGCTGCATAAGAATGCTATTGTAATAGTAGTTAAGGTAGTAGAAGCAAGGGGGCTTGAGTGGGTGGCTATATTCCTGTATGGACTTCCTTCACATCAGGGAAAATCAAAATTTTGGGTTGATCTAAATAGCACTCTTTCCCCTTTGGCGTATCCTAGTCTTATTTTAAGTGATTTCAATCAGGTCATAGATCAAGAAGACAAATATGGTGGCAAAGCAGTCAAAGATGGAGATACTGTAGCCATAAAAAAATTTCTGGAAAAGCAAGAGTTAGAAGAATTAAAACATCTTAGATGTTGGTATACATGGACCAACAACAGGCAAGGAAACCAAGTGATATATGAGAAATTGGACATAACCTTTGTCAACAGAGACTGGCTAAATCATTTTAGCAAGGCCATAATAAAAAATTTACCAATATTTAATTCTAATCATGGCCCATTTCTGGTGGATGTGAAAGTACAAAGCAAAGGAAGAAAAAAGAGGAAAGCTTTTGAGCAATTCTGGATAAGATGCAACAAGTCACTGGAAATTGTGAGTCAAAACTGGCAACATAAACCTCAGGAGGAACAATGTACACCATCCTAAATGTCAGCCCGATTAACTAGATGTTTGAACCAATTGCATAACTGGAGCAGAGATATTTACAAGAGTTTAGATATGTATGTGCAAAAACTCTTAGAGGAAGCAAACCTTCAACAGCAATACTGGGAAGCACACAACAATGATGATCAAGCTCATCAAAAACTCATACAAATCAAACAAGCAGTGGAAGAAGCACTTAAAATGCAAGAAGATTATTGGAGTCAAAGAACAAAACTGATGTGGCCAATCCAGGAGGATAAAAACACTAAGTTCTTTCAAAAATGGGCGTCCAGAAAAAAAGGCAATAAGTGGATCACTGAATTGATGGATGAAGATGGTAACTGGGTACATGATACAACACAAGTGAGAGAACTAATCAATAACCACTTCTCAGATGTCTATATCTCCCCAGCAGAAGCCTATGTCCCAAACAGGAATGACATGTCAGTGCAAGAATTACTAGGAAAAATGAAGGAAACACTCTCAGTGGAGCAGCAACAATTCCTGGCAATACCTTTCACTGAAGATGAAGTACTGGAAGCAGTTAAGGAGATGGCACCATGGAAATCCCCAGGTCCAGATGGCATGCCAGCGGGGTTTTATCAAAATTATTGGAAAGAAATCAAAACTGAAGTAGTGCAGGCCGTTTTGGACATCACAAGACTTGCTGAATTACCACAAGAATGGAATCAAACTATTCTAGTCTTGATACCCAAGAAAACAAACCCTTTGTCACCAAGTGACTTTCGTCCAATTAGCCTCTGCAACGTGAAATACAAAATCATCAACAAGATGATTACAAGAAGGCTTAAATGGATCATTAATGATCTAATTGACGATCATCAGAATGGGTTTGTACCCGGGTGAAACATTAGTGGAAATATTTTGATAGCACATGAGATTGTGGAATTCATCAAAAATAAAAAAGGAAAAAATGGAGTTGCAGCAGTGAAGGTGGATATGAGCAAAGCGTATGATCGGGTTTCATGGAGTTTCCTCAAACAGGTATTGACACAGCTAAAGTTTCCAGAGCATTTGGTAACTTTTATCATTCAGTGTGTCACTTTAGTTTCATACTCGATCATGTTCAATGGAGAGCAATCATCCTTTTTTTTCACCAAATAGAGGGCTAAGACAAGGCTGTCCATTATCTCCATATCTCTTCATCCTTTGTCAACAAGCTCTCTCTTCGGCAATAAGATCAGAAATTCAAAGATTGCCGGGTCTAGGGATAAAAATTAGCAACCATGCTCCACGAATGAGTCATCTCATGTAGGTCACCATTGCATGGAGGATTGGGGCTCAAGTCCACGGAAGAATTTAATCAAGCATTACTAGCAAAGCATGCATGGAAGATCATATCAGCACCCAACTCCTTGCTTTCTCGTTTTTTCAGAGGTAAGTATCATAAAGGCAAGGCTTTTATGCTACCAGAACGCATGTCCAACCTCTCCTGGGGCTACAAGAGCGTATTATGGGGCTTCGAACTGCTGGAGGGAAACATCAAATGGAAAGTACTATCAGGACGAAACATCAAGATTAGTGAAAATTGGATCCCTCAAAAGGACAATCCAATTGCCAGAGACTCAATTCTGGCAACAAACACAAATCTGAGAGTTTCCCATCTGATTGACTCAGCAGGGCAATGGAAAATGCCGTTGTTAAGAAAGATCTCCCCCTCAAATATTATTCCTTACATACAGGGTATCCATGTTGATCCTAACATGAGAAGTCAGGATGATAGATTGCTTTGGACAAGAACTGAACATGGAAATTACACAGTCAAATCAGGCTACAAAGTAGCATACAACAAGGAATATCCCCTGGACATAGAGAGAATGGATCATGAGAAGAAAGCCTGCAGAGACTATGGAAGAGTAATATGCCACCAAAAATGAAGCTGTTTATTTGGAGAGGCATACATGATGCACTGCTCACAAAAGTGGCTCTGAGGAAAAGATGTATCCTTGAAGATACATTTTGTCCACGATGTCAACAATCAGCAGAAGACAACTCACATTTATTTTTGAATTGTGATTCATCCAAGAGACTCTGAGGATCTCCAACTTCGGCTTCAACTTTGATGTTGGACACCCTATGAGCTTCAAGGACTGGTTCTTCAAATGGCTAAAAGAGGCGCCAACGGATGACTCAATCACACTATCCATCTTCACCTTATGGCAAATATGGATCAACAGAAACAACACCCTATGGCGCAATCAACAATGTGAGTTGTCACAAACATGGAATCAAATCAAACAGGATTTTAGTGTACATCAGACAATATGCAGAAAAGAAAAGGAAAAGCTTAACCGGATGATACAAGTAAATGATATTGAAAATATGGATGATCCAGAGGCAGACTCAAATCAAGATATCATTACTCTAGATGGATCATATCCACCAACAACCAACAACCAACGTGGCGGCGGGAGCATGGAAGATTACCACCAAACAAGGAGCTGTCATGCAAATCAAAACAATGAAAATGCCAGCCCTCTCCCCTCTACAGGCAGAAATGACAACTATGATGATAGCACTCTAGGAAGCTTACAATCTGAATCTACAACATATTAGGATTCAAACGAATTGTGAGTTCTTAACTAACCAATTGTCTCCTAATACCTCACCAGTAGAGGTTCAGGGACTGGTTGCCCAAATTAACAGTCTTCTTAGAGGCTTTACTACGTACAAAATAGTTAAAGTTCCTCGGGAAAGCGTAAGTGAGATGCATAATATAGCTTATAATTTAGTCAAATGTAATAGCATAGGTGACATTATTAAAATGGTTCTCGTGTAGCTTTGTTGAGGTAGTTTGTTACTTTTTGCCACGAATGAATCCATTGGTAGCTTTAGTTGGTTTTCGACTGGATTTTGCTATGATATAGTTTTTTTTTTTTGGCACTCCCCAACCTACCCCGTTATGTAGGCACTGAGGATATCTATTCAAGGTGGCAGAAAGTAATGGTTTCTGTATTTTTGGCGATGATGTAAGTATTATATTATAATTTTAGTTATTTACTTTTATTATTATATTTGCAAATAACTTTATTAAAATATTTTATAGATTTTTCACGGTATTAGTACTTAATATGATGGAATGGATCATATGGTGCAAATTATTTTCTTTCAAGCGTACTTGTAAATAGATATGTTTAGAATCTAGATTTTGAAGTTATTTACAATGGAGAATTTATTGTCTATTTGGTACAATTGGTTATTTATTAGAAGCAAAAAGAGCCAGGTAAGAAGTTAATGTCTAATTAGACTAATCAGACAATTAATGGAGAGATAAATTGAAACGGAAGTAATATGCCATATGATGTTGATAAGAATTATTATAAAAATTTATTTGAATTCAATTGGTTGTGATTGGTGTGTGTGTGTGTGTGGTAAATTCATTTAATTTTTGATACGACCAGAACATATTGCACAAGGAGTGGGGAGTTGTTTTGTTTAGTTATTTAACTTCATCTAAATATTAAGTACTTTTAGTGGTTAGTTACAAGTAGTGGTAGAATATCTTAGTTGGTAGTTATACTCTTATCATGTGCCACTATTATAAAATAGTTTTTGATTACTTTTGCAAAGGATAGGAATGAAGAAGTAAAAGACTTATCACTCTCTTCATATTACGTCTGTTTCTTTCTCACCCTCTTAAAAACTTAGTTTCTCTAGTTGAACTAATAATCGAACATATAAAGTGGTATCAGAGCTGACAACGGCTTTGTTATCGCCTTCTCAAAAGGAAGGTCCATTGGTTACTAGTTTCTGAAGAATGGAGACTCGCAACAAAACAAATGTTGAATTTCGGGAAGAGGTTTATCAAATTTTAGCTCGACATGAGTCCCTATTTGAGCATATGGATATCACTGATATTATGTATTTCCTTTTCTGTAGTCCATTGTGAGTGGAAGAAGTTATGATCAGAAGAAGATCATGTAATCACAAGACTTTAGGTTGGACTTTTCTTCATTTTAGTTATGAGACCTGGGAAAATTGTAATTTTTTCATTTAAAAGCGCCACTGTTTGTTGAAATTAGCTTTGAGGTGTTTTAATTCTTTGTTCATGTTTGGAAATTCGTACCATAATCCAATACATGATTTTAACCCAGTTTTTTGACATTTTTTCATTTAATTCTTTCGTCATTCATATTTTTTAGCGAGGAAAAGATTCAGAAAATGTTAACTCTAAAATCAAATTTATGAACAGGAAAATTTCTCAATTGAAAGGTTTGACTGCACATCTAATTTCAGTACCATGTATATGTTTTCAACGAGCAACATACTTAATGGCCATTTATTCAATAATATTATTAAGATTAAAGGTGTGTTTCTTTTCACTTCTTTTGTTGTGCCTTTATTTATTATTTATTTTTTGAAAATTAGTTTTTATTATGTGACTGATGGTTAACTAGGCATGAGTTGATTTTTATGATCGATAATAAATATTCAATTATAATAATAGAGTTTATCCTTTCTTTATTGTTTTTCATCATTTTCCTTATTTGACTTGACTAAGGAGTTTAATGCTCTCTTTTTTTTTTTTTAATCAGGTTTGTTGAAACTCTTAAAAGAATAACCTTTCACGTACATTATTTAATTATGCAATAATTTTGTATATTATTTTTGGCATATTTTATCCAACTCTATTATGCTACTATATTAATCTAATTTTTAACTCTTCTTTTTATCAATTTTCACCTCATACTCTGAATTAGATTTTCGTATCAATAGTCATTTGGATTTGAAGGTGGAAAGAGATTGGGAGAGAAAGAAAATCCCATAGATTTGTATATCGTTCTTAACTGTCTTCACACTCATATTCATTGAAGGGATTTGTGTGGGTGGGTTTGCAAAGGTCAGAGATAACCATCAATTAGACTTCCAAACTCCACGTAAGTTTCTATTTCTTATCCTTGCAATATATAGTGTTTCTATTTTTTATTTGTTGATGTTTAAGTTTTACATTTTTGTTTTAAAGTCTGAGTGCTATGGATGCAATAGATACAACTAAAACATCACATCTCAGTGATATTTGGAGGTTATTCAATTCTCCATTCTTGCATCAAGACTTGTTTCACCTGGTTAATACTGTGAGAATAATCGGTGCAATCAGTATTCAGTTGGAAAGAAAGAACCATTCTTGATATGGGTTTTCTTAACTCAACACTCTATATTTTGTTGGCATAGTATACTTTTGTATAAGTATTTTTTCCCCCTCTTTTTAAAACTTTTGTATAAGTATTGTTTTTTTTTAATCGACAAGACTCAAGAAGGATTTCATTATTCTTCGATAATCTGCTGTAAAACCATTACAAGACTTATAGTCCATTTGCCTAAAACGCTAAATACAAACATATTAGTAAACCTGGTTCGAATCAAATCAGCCTCAGATCATGACATAATTAGAGCCTTAGCAAACAACAAACAACAAGTCGGGATGAAATTTTGACCTGAAGTACAAACACCCTAATATCCTACTGCTTCTTCATTCTTAGCTGCTTCTTCTTGATAGGGTGGTGCTAGGTGGAGAAGGATTTGTGTCAGGCTGGAGCTCTTCGGCCTTTGCTTTTGCATATACTGTACGAGAGCCATAAGCTTGTTCAGAGCTTTGTATAAGTATTGTAAATGTTATTGGGTTGGCAATATATTGAATATGTTGATGTTAATATTGTTGATTGTAAATGTCATTTATTAATTCTATACCATGTTTCTCTATTGCAATATCAATCGTGTATATAGTTTAAACTAAAATTTTCATCAGTATAATTTTCTATAGGCCAAATTTTATTATTTTCTCTTTTATAACCCTTTTGTATATAAAAGCCACTCCAAAAGTAATTAACATATGATGGATTAGTAAAACATAAGGGTGTGTTCGTTTGCATGGCATTGGGGGCTTGGATTTGGAATTTGAGCCCCCAATGCCAAATCCGGCATTCGGCTTATAAAAAAAAGAATGGAATTGGCATTAGTCCAATGCCAAAAGGCTTCCAATGCCACAATTTTAATTCCGGGTTTGAAGTTATTATTTGGGATACGAAAATTCTGTGGAGTTGAGCCAAACGCGGGTCGTTTCCGGGTCAATAGCGGGTTATAAGCTATTCGGATCTCCCCACTTTTTAAAAATTTATACGGCCTAATTTCATTTCTTTTTTTTTCTCCTCTCATCCACGGACGACTCTGACGGACGACACATCTCCACCGGCGGCGCAACCATTTTTTCCGGCTCCCCACAGTTTCCTTCTTCTTCATCATTCTGCAGCGACCACCTTGTATGTGTTCCTCTTCTCCTTTTTCTTTTTTGGGTTCGATGATTTGAGGGATGGATTAAGTTTTCATATAGATCTAAGCAAAAGATCATTGATTCAATTCATTTTTTTCTATCCATTGCAGCCATCAAATTCTGCTAACTCCATTGATTCCATATCAATTACAGATTTGGGAGTGACAAGTTAGGCTTGTTTTTTATTCGCTTATCTTTTGGCTGCTGTTCTCATCTTGGTTCAGTGAAGAAGAACCAGACACGGTAAAGTTTTAAACATCACTAGCTATCTCGGCTTTGTGTGTCTGCAGACCTTTTGTTCAAATTTTGTCATGTTGATTGTTTTGAGCTGAGTATGTTTTTTCTTTCCCCTTTATCTCATCTGGAATTCTGTAACCATCTGACCTAAAAGATAATTACTTATGATTTGTCGTATTAGGGATATATATGTTCTCAGATTATCAACTGTTAGATTTTTTTAGCTGATTAATGTAGCTTCTTCTGGGTTATTGCGAATCGATTTTTTCATTTATTGTAATTGCTTTTTCTAAAGCTTAAGCTTTTCTCTACCAAAAAAAAAAAAAGGATTCTAGCTCTTGTTATTCAAAGTAAATATTGGAAATCGCTTGAAACTATTGGGAAATTGAAAGATATATTGTGAATGATCTCATTAACTTGAGTAAGAGTTGTAGCAAAAAATTGCAGTAACATTTCAATATAGTTTTTGCCTGATAGGACCTTCTGGGTATGAAATTTAATACCTTAACACAATGCATATGTATAGTGCTGCCAGACGATGATCATAAATTCATAATGTTTCCTCCCTCTCAATTTGTAATGCTATTAATTTCTTTCTCTGCCTAAGAAGAAAATTTAGAATCTTTAAACCAGGAAAAGGGTGGTGGGAATTTGAACTATTGGGTTATAGTCAGGCAATTTGGAAAGAGCACTGTGTTACTTTTGCATATCGAAATCGCTTTAATTTACATGGTTTTTTCCTCTTCTTTTTCCCATTATTTTTAACAAGGGACCCTTTGGTTAATCTTAATTGGTCTTAACACTTTTTTTTGTTTGTTTGTTTGTTAGTTTGTTTGTATTTGTGTGTACTACACTTTCATGTGATTCTGTTTGTCTCTGTTTGGAGTATCGTCGCATCCGCTCTTTTGGGTTCTCGGCTTGGTTGGCCTAGAACTACAAATCTGAAGACAATTGATGAATGTGGGTTGATGGTGAATGTAATAACTAGCAGTTACTTTGAGGGATTGCTTATGGATTCTATTATGTTTTTGAACAGATGTCAGTTGTTACTTATGGATTTAAAGTACGGTATTGAGAAATATCTTGTATGTTTGTAGACTCTTAAGATCAGAGTTGTTTTAACTATGGCGAATCAAATTATGAGTTATATTTTAGTTATGCTTATGCATATAAAAACCAACATAGAATTAGAGATGCAGGAAGGGGTAGGGGAGGCGGGAGGGGTTGGAGTGGATTAACTACAAAAAATTTAAAAGTTGAAATAATTTCAAAATAAATCAATTTTTTCTTTTTTTCTTTATTTTTGTAAAAAATAAGCAAAAGCCAAAACCAACCCAATTACTCGACTATACGAACAGAGAATTTGGAATCCCAATTGAATTTGTGACCAATTCCATGATTTTGCCGAACGGATAAATTGACATTGAATTAAAATATCTTGAATACCAATTGAATCCCAAAATATTCTAATGCCAATTGAATCCAAAAAACATGTAGCCGAACACACCCTAATAGTTTTCAAGTGAAGCCCAACGATTTGAGTTATGGTGTGAGGTTTAATTCGTGTATTACAATCATACCAAATATGTTTTTAATTTATAATTTATGCTAGTGTTATCATTTTTTTCTTCTCATTTTGTGATTTACATGCCATAAATAATGCATAAACCATCTTACATACATTGGAATGGAAAGTTTTAGCTATTGTTATGGGAACTGAAATTGGGGACACTTTCATTTTTTTGCTTTTGATGCATGCTGGCACATATGCATCTTCTCATGGGGTTGTGTTTGGAATTTTTGTAGCTAAATTGGGCGTTATTGTCAGCAGTTGGAGTATAATTGAAAACAAGTCGGTATTTTATTCAAATTTTTAATTTATCATAAATTTTTTCAATCTTCTTTGGTGGCTTGATATATCCACAAACCCGATGTTAGATTACTTAACGAAATATTCACACAAAATACAATACTTTGGAATTTTACAAAAGCTAGTAAATCAGTCACCGATCTACTTCATTACATATCTTTATTCTTAAAACTAATATTCTAAATCGCTAAGTTGATCTCTTGTCTATGGTAATCAAATTGGTAGTTCAAAGTTGTACATCACTTATATAAACGTTGTCGAGTTGACGTGAAAGTCATTCTTTTATCATATGTTAACTCACTCTCTCTCTCTCTCTCTCATATTTTTAAGTATATATTTGCTATCTTCATATTTATTTTGTTTTGTTTGTGTATTTTATTTTTAATTAATTTTTGACACATTTAGCCACTTAGATAACATTTGAATTACATTTGAGTTATTTCATTGTATTATATTGTATTGCTATCAACTCTCATCCCATAAAAAATTGGTTCGATCATTGATTGGATGCCTTAGACATAGAGGACAACTCATTTTTCTGTTTTTGAAGATGTTTTAGGTGACATTATTCAAGTTGCTCTCATGTGGTTTTGTTGAGGAAGTCTGTTATTGTCTGCTATCAATGGATCCATTTGTGTCTTTAGTTGGATTTTCGATTAGATTTCGTTATGACACAAGTTTTTAAGGGCTTGTTTGGACGTCCACTCATTTTGTATTTTCAACTCATTTTGACTCTTAAACACAAAACCCAATGCAAACCAAACTGATGTCCAAACAACTTTCTGATTTACATTTTAAAATCAAACTTGAAACATTTTGTTAGTGCAGTAACCATTTTTTGAACTAAAAATAGTTCAGTGACTAAATTCAAAACTTTGCACATTCATTTCAGTTTGCCTCTAGCCAAAAAAATTGAGGCGCAATCGGATGGTGGTTAGGAAAAATTTTTTTGGAATATGTATTGAAATATTACGTATAAAAAATATCACTAAATAATCGAAAATTGTCAATTTTAGTCACTGTAAAAAAAATTTCAAAAATGATCACTAAACAACGGAAAAGTGTCGATTTTGGTCACTGTAAAATATTAATTTTAGAAGCTATTTCGTGATTTTAGTGATCATTTTATATTAACCAAAATCAACACTTTTCCATTGTTTAGTGATCATTTTTGAAATTTTTTTTACAGTGACTAAAATTGACACTTTTCAACTATTTAGTGATATTTTTTGTACTTGATATTTCAATACATATTCCAAAATTTTTTTTCCCAACCACCATCCAAATAACTTTTTGCTAAAATACCATCAAACAACTTTTTCATCTTCTATTATGTTTTCCACTTAAAACCCTTTCTACATTCAAGTTGAAAATGAAAACAAAACTGACGTTTAAACAAGCACTTAGCACTCCCCATCCTGCCACGTTATGCCGTCGCGAAGGATGTTTATTCAAGGCGGCTGAAACGAATGGCCTCTGTGTCTTTAGTTGTTTTGGCTGTGATGTACGTATTTATATTTGTAAATAATTTGATTAAAAATTTTGTAGTTTTGTCACGACATTTGCACTTAATATGGCGCGATGGATCGGTTGGTACAAATCATTGTGTTTCAAGTGGATTATAAATAAACATATTTAGAATTTATATTGTGAGGTTATTTACAATGGAGACTTTAGTGTCTATTTGGTAGAACTGATTAATTTATTAGAAGCAAGAAGGTGTTGGTAAGAAGTTAATGTTTACTTAGCCTATTAGACAATTAGTGGATGGATAAATTGAAATGGAAGTAGTATTCCCTATGATGTTGAGAAGCATTATTATAAGAGTGTATTTGAATTCAATTGATTGTGGTTGGTGTCTGTGTGTGTACGTACGCAGACTGGATAGAAGTTTGCTGAAAAATGAATTTTTCGAAACTTAAAAATTTGTAATCACATTTGACGTTGAGTACTGATACAACCAGAATATATATATATATATATATATATATATATATATATATATCGCAAAAGGAGTGGGGAGCTGGTTTGTTTAGTTATTTTACTTTATCTAGATATTAAGGTATGTTAAATGATTAATTACAAGTAGTGGAGTAGTGGTAGAATTCTCCTATCTCTTAGTTGTTATATTTTTACCATATAGCACTATTGTAAAATAGTCTCTGATTACATTTGTAAAGGATAGGAATGAAGAAGTAAAAGACTTTTACCTCTCTTCTTATTACGTCTGGTCATTTCTTTACCTCTAAAAAAAATTCTACTTCTCTAGTTAGGCTAATAATCTAACATATCTATTTATATCAAAGCCGACAATGGCTTTGTTATCGCCTTCTCACAATAAAGGTCCGTTGGTCACTAGTTTTCGAACAATGGAAACTCACAACAATACAAATGTTAAATTTCGGGAAGAGGTTTATCAAATTTTGGCCCAACATGAGTCCCTCTTTGAGCAAATGCATGCTCTCACAAATCTAGTGTTGGCAACTCACCGATGGCTTGCAAAAAATTTATAATCGAGTTGCAAGTATTGAAAGTCTCTCATGTTTCTCCCATTCCTAATATTGGTCAATGTTCTCTTGGTCCCAATACTATGCTTGATAGTGATCTCAATGCCTCTCCTTGCCCACACCTTAAGTTGTTATTTCCAAACTTTAAGGGAGAAGATCCAGCTGCTTGGAGATACAAGGCAGAGCAATACTTCCAAATAAAAAATGTAGTTTCAGATCAACAAGTGAAACTTGCCTCTTTTCACTTAGAAGGAATTGCTCTTCAATGGCACTGATGGTTGTCAAAGTTTTGTGGACCACCAATTGGAATGAGTTCATTAACGTTGTACTTTTGCAGTTTGGACCTACGGATTTTGAGGATCTTTCAGGTCCCTCACTCGTCTCAAGCAAACTTCTACTGTGGAGGCATACTAAGAATCCTTTGAAACCATCAATAGGTATTCCCTGCAATTGCTAATAACTCGCACTTTGTGGTATCAAGAAAATACATGCGCAATATGTATTCAGGTTCAACAAAACTTTATTTACCACCAAAGTTCTCGATGCATAAGATAAGTGTTTGGATGTCCAGCTCCTGATCCTGACAGCGATTTTTTCAACCATTACTTGACATTCATTCTTATTCCATGAATTTGGAGATATAGGCATTCCCAGATACTTCATGGGGAAGCTCCCTATCTCAAATCCCATCACCTGTTTTATCTCAGTTGATACATCTTCAATATTCTCTCCAAAATATATATTAGATTTCCCCACATATACAGTTAGTCCTGTAGTGTTAGCAAACTGATTTAACACTTCCTTTATTTTCTTGGTTGCACTGATTTCAGCTCAACAGAATATCAATAAGTCATTAGCAAAACTCAAGGAAGTGATCTTCAGTTTCTCACAGTGGCATGAATGGGGAAACACCACGGTTAGTTTCATATTCATAGGCTATGCTTGGTTTCAGATTTGGGCAACAAACTTATTGTCGCCAGTGGTTTGTTGACTCCTTTGAACTCGATGCTACTCGAAATGAAATTTGTGGAACTCGATGGTCATTAATGGCCGGTTCAATCTTCTCTTCCCAGAATTATTTGTGGAGAGGAACAATGTGAGCTTGATAAAAGATTGCAACACTTTTTGCTAGTGGTATTGAAGGGGATTTTCATGTTCGGAAAGATTTTAGCAATTA
The DNA here is from genome assembly GCA_949775105.1 of Oldenlandia corymbosa var. corymbosa. Classification (NCBI taxonomy): domain Eukaryota; kingdom Viridiplantae; phylum Streptophyta; class Magnoliopsida; order Gentianales; family Rubiaceae; genus Oldenlandia; species Oldenlandia corymbosa. The sequence continues at coordinate 20,615,778 of OX459121.1, read as the reverse complement.
GTTTCAATTTGCTATTTGAGATCGTGGAGTTGTTCAAAAAGATTAGGATTTGGAATCTGGTTTGGAAGTTACTTTTGGGAAGAGAATCTGTAAACAATTTTGTAAAAATAATGGGGAGGTTTTTTTTTTTTTTTTTGTTTAAAAATCATATTGTAGTGAGAATTATAAGGCCAAGGACTGGACATAATGACACATCCAAATTTGGAGAAAGTTTTACGGAAAATTTAACATTTGGAATTTTGGCAAAAAAGTGGTGTTTTTTTATAATGGGGGTTATATATTATATATTATACTAGATTCTCAGCCCGGGTGACTTTTACATAAAAATGATAATAGTTTCTTATCATATATATATATATATATATAAAGATAAATAATTTTTTTGTAAAAAATGTAGTTATACATCTATCCATATTGAATCTTCAACATTAAACTAAACTTTTTTAGGTTCTAAACATGTTCTTTAATGGAAAATTTCGTTGGAACACTTGTTTAAGATTCAACAATTGTAAAGAACAATTATACAACTAATACCACCAATTAATTGAAATTAAAAATCTTAGCCTTGCACCCTACTGGATCTTATTTCCAAATTTTCTATCGCTAAACCCGGAAAAACATACAATTGATGAAAATGCAACTCTTTTTATACAAATCAAAATAATATTATATATGCAATTAGAAGTACATGTTTTAATTGACTGCAACACTTTGAATTATGTAGGAAAAATTTGATGGTTTAGAGTCATTCATGCTCGAGCTTCAGAAAATTTAAAGAGGGAGAATATCTCTTTAAATCTTGACAATTGTCCTCATCAGACTTGAGCACTATTAGATTGTAGTTGCTACCAAAAAAAGAAAAAAATTTGTTGTCACATTTTTGTTTTTCATTATATTTTTTTCTACTGCTAATGAAAAATGACACATACTGAAATCCGTTGTTGCTGATTAACGTTTTCTCTCGCATCTTCCAGTGTCATTCTTGCTTCTTAATTTTTGTTTACTTGATTCTGACAATGTTGATGTCACTGATCTCGGCAATTGTTGATGTCAATGATTGCGATACCAATGAGAATACATTATTATTTCAACTGCATTAATTAACTAAAAGGAATATATTTAAAATTTCATCGACTATTTTTTGTTGATACAATGTTTGTAAATTTTTTTCCTATGGAGAAAATAAATAAAAAGTTGATTATTTGAGAATGTTGCAATATGATGATGTATTGGATTTTAGACATTAATTAGGAAAGATAAATGATAGAGTAATTTTAGAAACAACGTCTTATAATAGATAAAATGATTTCTTTTCTTTTCTTTTTTTTAGAGCTTTAGTTTGGATGGAAAATCTTTTTCTATACAGCTGTTACGTGACTTAAGTGACAGCTACTTTCAATACGTAAAAATGGATGTTATAGAAGATTATATATTATAGATAGATTCTACACCAGCTACAAATTTTAGTCCTTTAGCACTACTCCAATTTGTTGTATCAATTTTATTTTATAAAGTGAATGATTGTTGTTTCAATCATTCAATGAGACACTGGAAACATATTTACATTTTTTTTTCCCCTATCCAATGTAATGCATAAAATGTCTAGCTTTGTCGAAAACTGACAGTTGTTAGGAGACATAAATAAGTGAAACTTCTGGGTGACAAGAGAATGAAGAACTTGACCCATCGTATAGAGTTTTTAAAGGACGAGTTTTATAGGTGAATATTCTACGTATTGAAAAAGGTATATAAATAGGATCAAGAACTTAAGTGGCCGAATTAAAGAGCTTATATTGGACAATTTGGAAAAGTAGCAAAACAAGTTTTTGAGCTTTGAATTTTGACTAGCTAATTATGCAGCCCACAAGTACAGTCGATATAGAGTATATCCCCAGCCAAATTATATCCGTGACAGCTAGAAAAGTAAATACTTCAACACAGTTCAACTATTAAAATAAGGACCAAAATAATTGTATATATCTTAGTCAAATTAGATTTAGTTCGAGTGTAGTTTGTATTTGCATAGAATTATTTTCTTATTTCTCTTGATAATAATGAAAAAAAAAAAAAAATCTCTCCGTTTCAATTTATCTATGATTTTGGAGCGATAGAAATTTTTTTAGTTAAAATTTTTTTTTATCAGTCTTTACCTTCCAGGGGTAATAAATTAATATTTCCCACTTTTCTCTTTCTCGCTCGTCTTTTTAATAAGGTACAGTATTTACAAAGGTCAAGTCTTAAATATGGTTAACAAGATTAATTACCAAAATAACACGGAATGACTAATTTGTTAACTAGCTGTTGTGCAAATATGAAGGAGATAGATAAATTGGATTGTCGCTATTTTCCAACCGAAAAAAAGTAGCAGGAAGTATCATTAGATTGAAAAGGTCAAAGTTTGTATTCAAGACGACAAATTGATAAAAAGACAGGTACATACTATTACTAGTAGTGCATGACAAAATACCTAAAAAATACATGCACTGTGCTAGAGAGAAAGAAAAAAAAAATAATTCCAAATTTCATTTCCATTTCGTGTCCTAATACGTGAGAAAGTTAGGATCATCAGATTCAAACTAAGAGAAGTCATATATATGAATGAATGTAATGTGTTTGGGTGATGAAGAAGAAAGTTTGTTTTCCGGTTGTTTTGGTTGTTTCAAGTTTAATCATCCTTACCAAAAGAATGGAAAATTTAGTTGTATTGTTTTAATTCAAATAAATTGATTATTATTTTAGGATGAAAACGAGTATAATTGATGCATGCCTTTTGGGATCTCCCTCCCAGTTAACGATTTTATGCAGCTTCCTTTTCTTCTTATTTGACGCAAAATTTAATTATTATTTTGTGTAAAACTATAGTCTATTGCATTAATACGTATCCACTGACACATTCAGGTTGCATTTTTTTTTTCCCCTTAAAGATGTTTAGAACGAATTAATCTGATTTTGTTACGCTCAACTTCGAAGATATGGAGGCAATGTCAAAAGCAAAAACACAATAAGTAAATCTAGAGAAAATTAAGAATCTTGGTACCCCACAAAGTGGGGAGAGTTCGATTCCGACCAGAGATTGAAACCTATATTTTTCATAGGATTTTATTAGAGTTAGGTCATGCAAGGTGATGTTTTTGGAAAAGAAAAGAAGTAAATAAAAAATGACAATCTTACTATATGAAACAAAATAGGTAAACAAGAAATACATGACTTTTTTAATCTCAAAATAAACTTTTATTTTTATACTGAAATAAAAATTTAAACGACACAATCATTTCGTGATATAAAGTAATAAAATAATACATGACATGACATCTCTGATGCGTATAACAGGAAAACATTAATTTTTAATCTAAAACTAGAAACCCTGGAAGGAAGAATTCGCTCTTAATTACCACCAATTATAGGAGTTGCCCCGATGAACTAACTCTAGCTAAACTATCAGTCATTGCATGTACCTAACTACAAAATGATGATGGTAAAAGAAGAAATATTATGCGTACTATTTAAAATTTTCAAAATTCATGCGTGAAAAAGAATCAATTTGACATTTCGAGACTTCGCTATATATATAAAAAAACATCCCTAGACCAAATTTTTCACAATTTCAAAATTTCAAGCAACATCGCAGACGAAAATTCCATTGTCCATCTCAAAGAAACTGCTGGTTTTAATCTGCTGCTAATTAGTGTAATTATTGTCTGCGAGGAATCATAATATATCCGAGTTTGACAAATCAAGATTTATGGCACGAGGAGCAAACTTTTCATAGTAAATAATTTTCAGACAAAAATACGTCTCAAATTGCGATACTTCATACAGTGTAGAATTAATGAAACTTGAAACACTATAAAAAGGGGGCTTCGACCGCAACATAAATCACAAAACCATTACCTAAAAAATCCTCCAAATCCGAAACTTAAACCTTCGAAGTAAATATTCATACTTTATTAGCCATGGCGTCTAAAGGCATTTCTTTTATGAACCTCTTTTTGTTGTTATTAGCTCTTTCATTATCCTGGATTGAGTTTTCAGATGCCCAAACACCAACAAACCAAAACATTTCGATTTTCAGCCGCAAAAGTTTCCCAAAGGATTTCACATTTGGAGCAGCTTCAGCTGCCTATCAGGTCAATTAAGCAAACTTTCTTTTGTGTATATGATGTATTCAAGAAAATAATGTATATTTTTTTCGTCACAAAATAATTATCAAAATTCTGCGCTCACACGCTAATGCACGAAATTGTGTCATTTTAGGCGCTACATTTGATAATATAGAATTGTGTATGCGTATTTTCACTAAAAATCCTCAAGTCTTTTTGTGCATGCAGTATGAAGGAGCGTCAACGGAGGATGAAAGAGGACCAAGTATATGGGACACTTTCAGCCAAAATTACCCAAGTAAAAATTTCGTTTTCACAAGAATATTATACTTGATATCTGTCCTAAAATGATTCTTTAGTTTGGACTTAACTAAAAATGAAAATTAAATTGAACAATTATCTCAATAAGAAAGAAGAATATATATAGTTATTGAACAGTTTGATTCGTAAGTATTTTTTTCACCGTTTCACATATTTGTTTTATGTATGTTTTTCTAACCGTTTCACATATTTGTTTTGCAATATTATACAGATAAAATAGCAGATCATACAACTGGTAACGTAACCAACGATTTTTATCATCGATACAAGGTTAGATATACTCGTACGCTCCTTAAATTATTTTTCCAATGATCATTTAATTTTTCCAATATAATAATTTTAGTTGAGTTTGAACATGGATTCATTGGTATATGCAGGAAGACATTCAACTGATGAAATCCCTGGGATTGGATAGTTTCAGATTATCCATTTCATGGTCAAGAGTTATACCAAGTATGATTTCATTAATTTTTTTCAAAGATAAAATTAGAATTTATAGTTATTTATGTATTGTAATAAATTTACAATAATTTCTAACACATCAATTAATATTGCTTAGAGTGTTATTCTTGATAATGAGATAATGAGAATTAATCCATTTATATTACATCTTTCTCAGGTGGAAAGCTAAGCAAAGGAGTCAACAAAGCAGGAATTGCCTTTTATAATAACGTCATCAACGAGCTACTAGCAAATGGTTTGTCTTATGAATTTTGATTCCCTATACCAAATATTCACATTTGCTTCTTCTTTTACGTCCTTACTAACTCTGTCCCATTTTAATATTTTCCTTGTATTGAATACTAGTATATATATTGTGGAGGACAAATATATATGTAACCGATTTTAATTAATTTATATTTATCGTGAATTCAACAGGAATAACGCCATTTGTGACAATTTTCCATTGGGATCTTCCTCAACCTTTGGAAGATGAATATGGTGGCTTTCTAAGCTCTCGCATCGTGTAAGTATTTAATCCTACGAAAATCATTGTTATTTCCATTATTAATGAGCTTTTCACATATATTTCTTAATGGTAGAAAAAATTCAAAGTGGAACCCGAAATGGCTCTGATCTTTGTTGATTTATTGTAGGGACGACTATGTTGATTTTTCCGAATTGTGTTTCAAAGAATTTGGCGATAGAGTCAAACATTGGACAACCTTCAACGAGCCATTAACATTTACCGCTGCCGGCTATGACTCCGGCATCTTAGCTCCCGGCCGATGTTCTTCATGGAGAAACAACGATTGCCCGGCAGGCAACTCCGCCACCGAACCTTACTTGGTTGCTCACAATATCCTCCTTTCTCATGGTGCAATAGTTGATCTATACCGGAAGAAATACAAGGTACTCTTTCAATTAAATTTGTCAAGAAAGATAAAAATACATTTTCTTTGGCGTCATATACTAAACTTGTCATCCATTCTCAAAAAAAAAAAAAACTAAACTTGTCATTAGCTAAAAAGATAATCAAATGAAAACTTGCATTCTTTCCGTAAAAAAAAAATAAATAAAAGAAAAAGAAAAAATCCACTTTATATGTATTAATGAGTTTTTCTTCATTGTAATTTTGATATTTTATCCATAGCCATCTCAAAATGGAGAGATAGGGATCGTTCTCAACCCTACTTGGTATGTACCATACACCAGCAACAAAGCCGACAAACAAGCAGCGCGACGAGCATTGGAATTTGCATATGGATGGTGAGCGAGCCTTATGTACATATAGAAATGCAACTAATTTCTAGCTTCAATATTCATATTTAATTTATTTTTCTAAATAAATTAAAAACATATATAAAACTCAAAGAACATCATTCATACGCAGGTTTTTGGACCCTTTAGTTCATGGTGATTATCCTCCAACCATGCGCCGCCTCGTCGGCCGTCGGTTGCCGAAATTCACGGCCGAGCAGTCAAAATTGGTCAAAGGGTCGTTGGATTACTTGGGAGTCAATTATTATTCCGCAAGCTTTGCTGCTCATCTTCCCTCTCGCAATCGCCTTGGTGCCAACATCAGCTATACAACTGATAGCCAAACCAATCTCACCAGTAAGCAACTAATTATAATAATTTTATTATTACACAGTTAATTGTCTAAGTAAAATTTACATTTAATTTCAATTATGTAAACTTTTTTTTTTGTTTCCACAGCAATTAGGAAAGGATTAACTATTGGTGAAGCGGTGAGTTTCCATTCAAACTCTAATTAAGCTTCGTCGTTTTTATCTAATTACAACTTATTAAGCTGTTAAATGAAAAATTAAATATCAGGAAGGAGTATCAGGGCTTTTCGTATATCCACAAGGACTTCGTGAAATTCTTGTCTATACTAAAAACAAGTACAACAATCCCAAACTTTATGTTACGGAAAATGGTAAGTGTGTATACATCCTCAATTGATCATGAAACTAATTAATAGAATGGTTGGAATTTTAAATTTATGTTTTTGTTTTTGTAAAATAGGATATGGAGATCGCAACGTCTCTAATGTTGAAGAAGCTATCAAGGATTTGGGAAGAGCTCGCTTCTATGAAGGCCATCTCAAAGCAATTAAACAAGCCATCGAGTACGTTTTTGTATATTTTCTAAAATGATCAATTTTAGATTGATTACACTTTATTTTTTATTTACAGAAATAGTGAATACTCATTTAATTAACTTATTTTCCCTTTTGGGTTTGAAACGAATGCAGTGAGGGGGTTAAAGTGAAGGGTTTCTTTCCATGGTCATTCATGGACATGTGGGAATGGAATTCGGGTTTCGCACAGAATTACGGTTTGATATTTGTGGATCGTAAGAATGGATTGAAACGACACCTCAAAACTTCAGCTCTTTGGTACAAGAAGTTTCTCAATGCCTAGATTCATACAAGAAGTTCTCTCAAAATGAAGGATGAGATATTCCATCAGATTGTTTCATTTATTTATTTCATTTATTAGTTTCGTGAGGAAAATTTAATTTGTAATATTATTCTATTTCCTTTTTCCCTCTTCGAACTATACCTGCCAAGATGGTGGTGTTTGTTCGATTGGCTCCATTATGAAAATATTCATACCCTAGTCGCTAAGGCCTGGTCTGAGGCTTGTTGAGCCAGAATTTAGTTATTTTAAGGAGAAACTGTATCAATCATTTTGTCATTGAAACCAATACAATAAAGGTTATAGCCAATAATCATCATCTTTCTCAATTTTCCAGAAAATGTCATCCCTCTTCCTCGTCCTTGTCCTCTTCCATCTCTGTTAACCTCTTACACTGAAATGATATTATATGATCCATCCGTCCCAAATTATTGTTCAGTTTGAATTTTCAATTCTAGTTCAAAGTGAACTAAAATAAATATCCAAAATGAATAATAATTTTGAAACTGAGTGAGTATCAAATATCATATATTTACAACGTAAGTACACGTTGTAATTAAAGTCCTGAACGTCCATTCGTTGTTACTTAATCTGGATCTGAGCATTCTATTGTTCTTGAGTAACGTTGTATATATGGTGATTCTTCTTTATTAATGATTTTCACATTGAAATGAAGTTAAAAAAATCGGATGCTAATTTGGTCCACGTATCCATTCGGAACTAGGTATCTAGTCGATTGAGATGGGAATAAGTAATTTTGTGAGTGGAGTACGTCTTTTGTTTGGTGAGATATGATCATTGTTGATATTTTCATCGGGACATAGAATTAGGTAGAAATTCTGTTATCTAGCGTGCCTAGGTTTACTTGGGACATTGACAACCAAAGAAAAAAACCAGAAACAGATGTAGTGATGATGATGATCCTACAGCTAGGTACGTACAACATGAAAGAAAGAAAGGGGCAGATTAAGCAGATCAAAGAACATACCGCTGACAAAACTACCAACTTCAAGGGTCCTACGTACGCCATAGCAAATTGCTGTACTCGTCTAGGTCGGACAACAGAGTGATGGAGAAACCAGACTTTGATGATACAGGAACATGGCAAGGTTGATCATCAGAATTTTGTACATACTTAGTCATAGTATAAGCTACAATATACATATTTGATTAGTTGTAAATATTTGTAACTACAAGGACTTATCTGTAAATATATTAGGCAGTTAGTTTAGTTACTGTATTTATTATAAATAAGACAGAGATTCCATTAATTAATAATAACAAAAAGGAAATCATTTTTCCAAAACCCAAAACCGCGTTTTCAACTGCTTTCTGTTCCTTGTTTCTTGGTCACCGGAAATCACAACCTGAAACCCTAAATCCGGTGATTGTATCAGAGCAGGAGTGATCCTGCCTGATTACTGAATCGTGAATCTTTAAGATTTCATTCAATTAACAAAACCTAGACTTCAATTTGTGCAATGGAGCACGGTGAAGCTGATAGCAGTCGTGCTCGTGAGTTCCGATCGGAGGATCACATGCCAGATCACGATGCGGGAAGATACAATGGATTCTATCGAAGGACTGAGCGAGGCAATGCCCGAAGTCCGGATTCGGAGTGGTTCATGGAAGAGAAACTTCAACTGCATGGTTCAGACAATCATGGCATGAATCTGGTGAGTACGCCTTTGACGACTGTGAATTTCTTGATGTGGAAAATGTCAACGATTACTGCTTTAGAGGCAAAGATGAAATTAGGCTTTGTAGATAGAAATTGTAAAATGCCTGCTATCAATTCACCTGATTATTATAGATAGAGACAAGTTGATAGCATGGTTAGATCTTGGTTGTTGAACTCGATTGATCCAAACCAAGTGAGCAGTTTTGCCTTTATTCCAACTGCTAAGCAACTCGGGGAAACTATAATTGCAAGATATGGAAAGACTAATGGTTCTATAGTATATCAGCTAAAGCGAGAAATGGCTTTGATAAGTCAAGGTAATCTAAATATGGTGGAATACTATAATAAGCTAAATAAGCTCTGGGATGAGTATGCACAATGGAGACCACTAATTGTTTGTGAAGGGGAAACGATGGTAAAATTGTATAACAGGGATAATGAAGACAAGGTTTATCAAATACTGATGGGTCCGAATGAGTGTTATGAATCATTGAGGAGTGAAATTCTCCGTATGGATCCGCTGCCAAGCTTGGATGAGATCTATTCCAAGCTTTTGCATGAAGAAACTCAGAAACAGGTCAGTAATGTTGTTGCAGTGCCAATAGAGAATGTAGCTATGGTACCAAGACCAATGATTTGGAAAAAGGAAGATGAACAGAAAGATTGGAGAGAAGCAAAAGCTGCTGCTAAGAGAGAGAAGATGAATCAGTTTTGCACACATTGCAGAAGAAAAGGACATTTGAAGACTGATTGTTTTTTGATAAAAGGATTTCCAGATTGGTGGGAAGAAAAATATGGGAATCAGAAGAATCAAACTTCTCAGAAACAGCAAAGAACAATGGTTAATCAGGGAATAAGTCAAAAAGCTCATCTGGTAGAGACACCTTTTGAAGAATCAGTGAAACCTGTTGATGGTTGGCAGTCCATTGTAGCTAATCTAGTTCAAGCAGAGATAGGAAAGATGATGAAAGGGAAAGCTCCAAGTGACTATACATCAATAAGTTCAGCCAATTATGCACATCTTCATGAGTTTGCAGGTAGCAATGTCATCCCTAAACTTAATGATATTATGCACTGCATTAGTAATATGTCCTGGATTACTGATAGTGGAGCAACAACACATATGTGCTGTAACATTTCTTTGATGATCTATGCTGAAATAGTTAAGGTTTGTACTCCTGTTTACTTATCTGATGGTAGTATTAGTTAGTGCATCAGCAAGGAAAGGTAGAATTGTCTGATAAGGTTACACTCTCTTCTGTCCTTCATGTACCAACCTTTAAACACAACCTTCTATCAGTCAGAAAGCTTGCCCAAACATCAGGAATCTATGTAAAGTTATTTGATGAGTTCTGTTTGCTGCAGGACCTGAAGACTAATGAGGTCCTTGGAGCAGGCACAGTCATCAATGGACTCTACATAATCAACACACATTCCTTCACACAAGCTGCCATACAAGAAACACACATACTCTATACTAGATTGCTTTTATCCATTTCTAGAAATACACCATAGATGAATTCTATTCCTGATGTAATAAATGATAGTCTATGCACTAGTGCTAATGTAACTGTTTCCACTTGGCATAGCAGATTAGGACATCCCTCTAATGAGGTTCTGAAACATTTACAATCTTGTAAACATTCTATTTCTGATCAAGATACACACTTATGTGATGTATGTCCCTTAGCTAAGCAACACAAGCTGCCTTTTCCTACCAGTTCTATACATACATTAGAAATTTTTGAACTGTTACACTTAGATGTCTGGGGACCATATAAGCTTTTATCTTTAACAAATGCTCAATTTTTCCTAACTGTTGTAGATGACTTTAGTCGAACCACCTGGACTTTTCTGCTGAAACATAAGTCTCAGGTGCCAGAGACTCGGAAACACTTTCTGAACTTAGTGCAAACACAATACAATCACCATGTCAAGATCATTAGGACTGACAATGGTTCTGAATTTTGAACTCTACAGTTCAAACTCTACTTTCTGATTTTGGTATTATCCACCAAAGATCTTGTCCCTATACTCCACAACAGAATGGAGTTGTAGAAAGAAAACATCAACACCTGCTTCAGGTGGCTAGATCTCTTCTAATTCAATCTGGTTTACCTAAGAGGTTCTGGGGGGAGTCTATTCTTACTGCAACCTATTTGATAAATAGAACTCCATCTTCTGTCTTGAATTGGCAAAGTCCTTATGAACTGCTTCATTAAAAAACACCCAACCTTGATCACCTCAGAATTTTTGGCTGTTTAGCCTTTGTCATAAATACAGCACCAAGCAGGGACAAATTTGATCTTAAATCACATAAGGGAGTTTTGGTAGGATATCCTAGTGGCCAAAAAGGCTACAAAATTTACTGCCCTCACTTACGGAAGATTATTGTATCTAGGGATGTACAATTTCATGAATCTGTATTCCCTTCCAAAACTATTACTTCTTTCACCACGGATACACTTTCACTTCCAGTTCCTGTGCATGATAATGTTGAGTACACCCCATATTTTTCTAGGCAATCTCCCGTGCAACATACTACCTCTTCACCTCCTTCATCTCCTTTATTACCGCAGCCAACTGCCCATGACAGTATCTCAGATCATTCCTCTAGTCCAATGATCACAGTCCCTTCACCTCCTTCTGTGCCTCCTAATCCTCCTTCTTCTTCCCCACCTCCATTAAGGAGGAGTACTAGACCTACTGTTTTACCTGCTTAGCTTAATGATTTTGAACTAGCACATTCATGTTCCAATGTTCATCCACATTCAGGAGGAGTTATCTCTAGTGATGATTGTACTTTTTCTGATGCACATTTGAGTTTTCTGGCCAACATTTCTACTATTAATGAACCTAGAAACTATCATCAGGCAAGAAACAATCATCATTGGATTACAGCCATGAATGAGGAATTGACTGCTTTGGAAGATAATTAGACTTGGGAACTTACTTCATTGCCACCTGGAAAAAGGGCAATTGGATGTAAGTGGGTTTACAAAGTTAAGTGAAAACCAGATGGAACTGTGGATAGGTACAAAGCCAGATTAGTGGTAAAGGGTTATAGTCAAATTGAGGGGGAGGATTACTTTGAAGTGTTCTCACCAACAGCTAAAACTGTTACTGTAAGGGTTCTAATGGTCTTAGCTGTTACAAAGGGCTGGAATGTACATTGGTTGGATGTCAATAATGCATTTTTACGTGGACAACTTGATGAGGATGTTTACATGTTGCCACCTCTCGGTTATACAAAAGCTGCTACTGATCACGTTTGCAAGTTGCAAAAATCTCTCTATGGTTTGAAGCAGGCCTCCCGACAGTGGAATAGTGCTTTTACATCTTTTCTGATCAACTATGGCTTCCAGCAATCTTACTCTGATCCATGTCTTTTCATGCTGCATACTGACACTGTTTTTGTAGCTTTACTAATGTATGTGGATGATGTTTTAGTAACAGGTTCTGATGAAACAGAGATTACTAAGGTTAAGGAACTCATTCATAAAGCCTTTACCATCAAAGATTTGGTCATGCCAAGTATTTTTTGGGGGTTGAAATAGCAAGAAGCTTCTTTGGTATGTATCTCAGCCAACACAAATATGTACAGGACCTTCTTGCTGATGCACAAATGTTCATGCCCAACCTGCTTCTACCCCTTTTCCTAGTGATCTTAGATTTTCTAAGAAGGATGCTTCTCCTCTTCTTGAAGATGTCTCACAATACAGGAGATTAGTAGGGAGGCTACTTTACTTGGGGTTTACTAGACCAGATCTTACTCATGCTGCTCAACAATTATCTCAGTTTGTTCATGCTCCTAGATAGTCACACTAGAAAGCTGCTTTACACTTGTTGAGATACTTAGATGGTACTCAGGCACAAGGTCTCTTCTACCCTGCTACCACTGATCTTACTTTGCTAGCCTACTTTAATGCAGACTGGGGATGCTGTGACTTTTCAAGACACTCTCTCATAGGTTATTGCATCTTTCTTGGTTCTTGTTTAGTATCGTGGAAGACCAAAAAACAACCAATTATCTCTTGCTCTTCTGCTGAGGCAGAATATATAGCAATGGCTTATACAGTGAGAGAATCACAGTGGTTCACTTATTTGCTTCATGATCTCTCAGTTCCTATTTCGTTACCTATCAAATTTTGGTGTGATAGTAAATCTGCCCTCTACATAGCAGCCAATCCAGTATTTCATGAAAGAACAAAACACATTGAGATTGACTGCCATGTAGTGAGAGATTCATATCTGCAAGGTTTCATCAATCTTCTTCACATTAGCTCATCCAATCAGCTTGCAGATTTGTTTACCAAGCCACTTTCAGCTTCTGTTTTCCATCATCTACTCAGTAAGATAAGCCTTTGGAACTTTTCCTCTGCTCCTCTTGAAGGGGGTGTGATGGAGAAACCAGACTTTGATGATACATGGCAAGGTTGATCATCAGAATTTTGTACATACTTAGTCATAGTATAGGCTACAATGTACATATTTGATTAGTTGTAAATATTTATAACTATAGAGACTTATCTATAAATATTTTAGACAGTTAGTTTAGTTACTGTATTTATTATAAATAGGACAAAGATTCCATTAATTAATAATAACAAAAAGGAAATCATTTTTCCAAAACCCAAAACTACGTTTTCTATTGCTTTCTGTTTCTTGTTTCTTGATCACCAGAAACCACCACCTGAAACGCTAAATCCGGTGATAGAGCTCAAAAACTTATACAGAACCCAAAACAAAATATAGAAAGTTAACATTCGCATAAAATATAGCACGCTTATTAATCTTCGATTTAAAAACCATGCACACACAGCTACCGCCTTCTTTGTGGCTTACAAAACAAGAAGACTAAAAGTAATCATAGATACTGACGAAGCATGGATCTGCACGGTGCCTAGGACGGGCGGCGATGATGATCTAGGTGGCGGCGGACTGCCGAAAACCTGCAAGACAGAGCCTCGGGTGTCTCTCGAGGGTAGACTCTCCGGTGCTTAAGTCAATAAAGGAATAAAGATAATAGAGGGAGAGGGATGTGTCGTGTATAGAAGATGTAGAAGATAGGTAGAAGATATGAATTATGGGAGAGGCACCACCTCTTTATATAGAAGTGGTGTTATCTGTCTCCTGAAACCCTAACGGAATAGGTTTAGGCGGTGACTTAATCTTCAAGTAATCTAATCCTAGGCTCAATAGGCCTAATGTTAATTTATGACTCGTCAGATACAAAGGAAAAAGTTTCGTACTCAAAATGCACAACAGTAAGAGCACCCTTTGCACCACATCCAGTGGCAAATCTTAGGAACTCTGGCAGCCTCCCGGTAGCATACAGTTTGTCCTGACAGTCCTCTATTTTCCCCTTACCACTTACCATCCACGTGATAAAGGGCGGGACAACCCTACATGAGAAACATAAACCAACATGATTTCATATAAGAGTAACCAAAAGCCAGGTCCTAGGAATTGGAAAAAGAAAAAAAACAAAACAAAACAAAACAGAAGAATCTACTCCAAAAAATTACCCTGTCGAAACCTCCAATCAGCATTTCAACCGGCAAACCCTCCTCACCCCAAGAAGACAGAAAGTTGGCCATCCACCTGGATGCTTGCACAACAGAAATATATCCTCCCTCCTTCCGTTTATATGGTCGCCACTCGCAATAAATTAAAATTAAATAAAATAACTAAATCATTGAATCTTCCAACATTCCACTTGAAAAAAGCAATTTCGACATAAATTACAGATTGATCACTGTAACATTTAAACCAAAAAAAAAAAAGAAAAAAAAACAATTAAGGGAAAAACCAAAAGTGTTGGTAATGTGGACCAGCAAGTACCTCCTTTTGTAAATCTTTGAGCAAAAAAACTCACTCCCTCTAGAAATAGCGGCAAGCATGCGGGAATTCAGTTTAATAATGTTGGGGACATGGGACTATGATGCTAAATTGAAATTAAGTAGGAGTTAGTGGTGCTGCTGATGTTTCAGATCATATTATAAAAACATGTACAGATTGGAAAACTCACAATGATCAGTAGCTAAAAAAAACCTCTCCTTTGAAAAGAAATCCCGTCGTTGTGGGTCCTTTTCCTCTGTCACGGTAGAGAAAACCTAAGTCCTCATCATTGTCAATTTGGGCATTCGGGGGTCTCCATAGAGGACATGACTCTGGCCTTCAAACCAACAAGATAAACAAAATCAAGTTATATATAAGCGGAATAAAAGGAATAGGTTCGATTAGATTGATGGCCATAATTTGATGAAGAAGAGGGGATTCACACAAAATCGACCACGGGCTTACTTTATCTTATACAATGCTGATTTCCCCAAGTTTTCTTTATGCGAAACTCCAGCTGATGCAGCGCTTCGCTTGTACCGTAATTTGGGATCGGTAGCCAGAAGGGTCGGGTTCTAAGAGTAAGAGATTGGATCAGAAAATTGGATTACAAGTGGCGAACCCTTTTCAATATAATTAACCTTTGCAAGATGAGAATGTATTGTAATTTTTTTAAACAATAAAAGAGTTTTGGGTAATGGTGAAATTTTGCTATTTTAGAATGATTCTCAAATGCTATGGGGAGATTTAATATCTACTAAAGTATAATTTGCTCGCTGAACTTTGTTTTGGTGTATAAGACAAAAACAGAACAATAGTTTTATACTTAGTTACGGAGACATCAAGTTGAAATTAGCACTAGTTTTATATGCATGATGGTATGTTCAATTTTATTGTGGAAGGGGTAGTAACGATATTTAGAAAAACTTGGCATTAAGCACCAATTTTGGAACAAAAGTTGATAGGATTGTACAACTTTGAAAGGAATACAATTTACCTTTTACCAAAAAAAATAAAAATTTTTTGTACAATTATTATGCATAAATAAAATAATATTCTCTCCGTCCCATAATTATTGTCCTGTTTGAGTTTTCACTTTTAGTACAATTTGAACTAAAAATGAAGATTCAAACAGGACAATAATTATAGGACGGAGGGAGTATATATGAAAAAGTGTGAGGTTACATCAGGCGCAGGCTACCTAGACGGCAGATGGGCGCGGAGAAGGGAGGCGCTGTTGATGGGAGAAGGAAACTAGGAGACGTTAGCAAATAAGAGCGATTGTGTTTCACCTTTCAAAGGATGGTATGGATTGGACATAATCAAAATTCTATCTCAACTTCACCTTTTTGACTTCATCGTTTCTAAATTTACCTCAACTCAGGAAAAACTCTTAACTCAAAGAAGAAGCTCACAGAAAATAATTTTCCAGAAAATGAGAAGTTAAAAGCATGCCATCCAGTACTCAGCTCAAAAGTCAAAATATATAACATCTTCAATAAGCAATATAATGCTCAAGCAACAAAACCACACATCCATTACCTTTTTCACCATAATATTAAGCTAAGAGCAATGAGTGAAAGCAAAATTCATAATTGACAACAAGGTCCTACAAAGAAATGCCAATCCTTAACGCTTCTTGGAGACACCAACAGTCTTTCCCCTTCTTCCAGTAGTCTTGGTGTGCTGACCACGAACCCGGAGACCCCAATAATGTCGCAGACCACGGTGGTTCCTGAAATCATGAAGCACACACATCATTAACGAATACAGTGTACATCCCTACAAGCAGAAGATGCAAAAGGTGAAGGAGCATCAAGAGAACAGACAACAATAACAGTTCATTTTCCAATAAAATCACATGCAAGATTAATGGATGCAAAAGATAGAGTCCGATGAGAAGGAAGCTAACGAATGGTACTTCTTGGCACACCGCACTCAACATACTAGCTGCATGAATTCCTTTTTGCTAAAAAGAATAAAGCTGGACATAAAAGCTATAACTACCAATCTTGTCATAGATAACTATCCTTGGAGCAATTATCTCAAAGTCTATAGAAAGAAAAAATAAAACTATTTGTTAATCCAAATTGCAACACAGTTAAAAAAAAAGTGTGCAATGTTCAAGGGTAACATCAGAATCAGCAACCGACAAACAGAAATTTAACATGCAGGAAGACGACAAGTAGCCGGAACTACCGATGAATGGAGTGCAAATAGTATTACAAGTAAACACCAAGAGTTTATGACGTTTTTGAACATATGCATAATAGTAACAAAGAAACATAATGCAATAATAAACAAACCTAATCTTCTTCAGGCGCTCAAGGTCATCCCTCAGCTTCATATCCAAAGCATTGGACACAACCTGGGAGTACTTGCCATCTTTGTAATCCTTTTGCCTGTTAAGGAACCAGTCTGGGATCTTAAACTGGCGAGGGTTGGCCACTATGTTCATCAAACTATCAATCTCAGCATTGGAAAGCTCACCAGCTCTGTCATCCAACATTAAAACAAAACATTTACATGTAAATCAGCATCCTCCAAGCATTACTGGATACAGTAAAATGAATAAATGCAAATTATTTTCCTACCCAACCTCTAATATAGTCCCTAAACAATACAAGCATCTATAACTATTGCAATAAATTCTAGAAAATGCAATACAGAGGACATACAAGTGCAACGAATAAAACTCCCATCGTATTCCTAAGAGGAGCTGATAAAAGGAATTTTCCTTCTGTATGTGCGCAGGCAATAAACTACTGGAACTATAAATTATTCAGAAACCATAAAATTTATGGACAATATCTGGGATAACCCATGCTAAAGGGGCAAGCAAGAATTAAAAAACAAAATATTAAACCAAACAACCCAAAGCTTTTCAACATCCAAAAACAGCAAAAAGAGGAAAATAAATCAAATTACAAACAGAAATCGGAGGCCCAGAAAGGGGCGAAGAGGCTAAACCTTTTATTCATGTCAACATCGGCCTTCTTGCAGACAATATTAGCAAAACGGCGGCCAATACCCTTGATGGAAGTCAAGGCAAACATCACCTTCTGTTTACCATCGACGTTGGTATTCTGAATACGCAGAATGTGCTGGAATTCTTCATTCGCCACGAGAGCCTAACCCATTTTATCAAGAAACAACAAAATAAAAAGGGGTGAAAAAGAAATCAAACCAAAGAAGACACAAAGTTCTGACAAAGAATTAGATCAAGGAAATCCCATGAAAACTCAACGATGGATGCACTCACCATGATTTAGGAATTCCTCTTGAGCTTTTTTCTCTTCGATGAGCTCTTCTCGTCTTCGACAGCTCTGAGGATGGTTGAAAGTGAAGAACCCCCTATGTGTTTTTTCCGCCGCTCCGCCACAATTTTCAGATTTGTATAAACCCTACTTCGAGGACTATTATTGGGCCACAGGCCCGTGATGTAAAAAGTTTGTGGTCCATTTTAGTTCACACCAACTTGAATATCGAGAATTCATAGCCCAAAGGCCCAAACACAGAGGGCTTTTTTATATTAATTTCTTTGATTTTCTCATACAAATTTACAGATTTTACTTTTTTCCCCCTAAAACATTGCTTCACCGACCTTCACCAAGCTTGTATAATTAACTCTGTTTTACGTTCATGCACGAGTCTTTAGGAAAATTTTGGAAGGGGTTTAAATTTATTAGGAAATTATGAAGAAAAATTATAAGGAAAAAAATATGGAAAATATTTTTTAGGAAATTATCAAAAAAAAAAAAAAAATTGACCACAAATTACGAACAGGAAGAAAATATGCACTAGAAGTGTATAATTTTCCAAATAAAGCCTTAAAAATTGCACATACATTATTCTGGATTAATTCCTTTTTAATCATCATCATCCTTTTATTATTATTATTTTTTTTTTCCCAAAATTACATTTACCAAAAGACCCAAATTTAACTTTCTTTCTATTCTAACCAGGCTATGGCGAATTGCGATTGATATTTGTTACTTGAGCACGAAGATTTCGAAGCTCTCAATAAAAAAAAAAAAAAGGAAACTTCCATCCTGAAATAATTAAGCAACATTCCCTTTTTCTGTTTTCCTTTATTATTTCCTGTTTCCAAAACCCATACGGAAATTTGGCAATTTCCTAAAAACGTTCACCCAATATAGCCTATATAAACCCTAACCGCGAGAGCCAAAGTCTTCTCACATTCAGCTTTCGATTAGTTCTCTTTATTTCAGTATAACATCATCATCATCATCATAATAATGTCTTTTCTTAAGAAAATTTTTGGGTCGTCATCCTCCTCGTCAAAGAAGTACTCTTACGAATCAGAGTATTCGGGTTCCAAGTCCGAGGTTAAGGAAGAAAAGGAAGAAGAAATGCGGCGTTACGATGATAGCGACAAAGAAGAAGACGACGATGGAGGAAGTTATTACCAAACTCCCAAAGAACAATCCGACGATGAAGACGACGAGGAAACTAATCGGAGAGAGACATTGCGGAGGGTGGCGAGGAACATTCAGTACGGATACGACAACTATTTGCCACAATGCAATGAGTATCCCGGCGAGGAGCACTTGCTCGACGCGCCGCTAAAGAATTGGAGATACCTTTTCCCGACGGAAGAGGAAGTTGCGAGGAGGAACAGTATGCGGAGGGCGGCCAGGATAATGCAGGACGGATATGATAACTATTTGCCCAAGTATAATGAGTATCCCGGCGAGGACCTTTCCGGTCCTTTCAATAAGAAGTTTCATCTCCATCTCCATGACCACGACGACGATGATGATTGAGAGAAGTTGTTTTTAATTAGGGTTTTTGAGTTTTATTATTAAAATTAGATTATAAATAAAAGACAGATTTCGTCTGGATCGAGTGATGATGATTTTGTTTTTTTTAAACTTGTTATTGATGTGCTCTTTAGTTTCTTTTCTGATAATTATAATAGAGGACATACATATTCTTATTTGAATTGATCGTGTAGTGGCCTTGTTATTAATGTTGTTTCAGCCTTTGTGTGTGTGTGTGCGCGTTTGATTGTACTCAGTTCCTTGGGAATTATTTTCTTGTGTTAGTTATTCGGTTTTTTGTTTTTTGAATTTAACAATTAATTAATTTAAATATTATGAGACTTGGGAAATATTACATTAACTCAATGGTAGAAAAAGGCAGGATTTTCGTCCTCAAAAGATATAAGTCAAATTTATGCCGTAAGAAATATCATACCACCAAAGTATTTGTAAAAAAACATAAAACAAAACCCAAATCTGTATCATTTTGTCCTGAAGACCGAAGCTCTCAATCTATGGTAAAATAACTGTGATTTTTTTACATATTTTATTGTTATTTTTTTGGGTAAAAAATTATTTAGGTTCTTCAGGAAAATTACAAGTTTTAACTGTTTAGTCCAAAACCAATTTGTATTAGGTTTTGGCCAACCCAACTCGGTCTTGTTGATTTTCAATGCTTAAGTCTTCAAACTACGGTTAAAAAATTGATTAAGTAATCGTGTATGTATGCTCCTCGGGAAAAAGAAAAGAAAAAGAAAAATGATATTCTAGAATCCAAGGAGAAACTGGAAATCACAAAAGTTACAACTAAATGCCTGGCGATCCGGGTTTTGCAATCTAAATGGCGGGCAAAAATATTTCGGAAAGCTAATTTTATAGCCGATTATTTGACGTCACTTGCAAGGTAAATTTTGAAAAAATACATTGGTTAGAAGATCTGCCACTCGGGGTTAAAACGTGGTTACAGTATGAAGTGATACTATCCCTGAAACCTTGAAATGTAATAACTTAATTTTTCCAGACATTAGCCTCTGTATCATTGTAAAAAAAAAAAAAAAGGAAACAAAAGAGACTTCGCATGAGTAAGCATAATGGAGCCAATTTCATGGATTGGACCAAAATAGTATAAATTGTATACAAATACAAAAACGTAATCGGACAATAATTCTGAACAGAAAAAATAGAAAATACAGTATAATCTAATCAAAGACTATAGAGAACTTAAGTAGTGTCTTGCAGATCGATGGATCACTTGGACTACCAGTTTGGGATATCCTCCCAAATTAACTCGGAAATGACACATATACACCATTTGATGCCCATAACCTTCTCCGAGTATGAATTCGGGGTGTTTTTTTTTCTCATAAAAATATTTTATACTAAAAATAGTATAAAATTTAAAATTTAATGTGCTATTTTTCTAAGACGTAGATAATATTATGTCTGAACAATTCGTCAGAGGAAACAAAATTTGTGACGCTATGAAAGTATGACTATGAATACGAGCAAGGCCAACTGCGGAGACACTATCTTTTGAGTCTTTTCCCTTCTTAACTCACTAAAATTCACTATATTTAAACATATTGTTACTAAATTGATTTCTCTATTAAATGACATCTAAATGTACAAGAATTGAAATTTGGTGCATAGATGCTATTATATATTATTGAATGAATATGCCTCATGTTCCCTTATTCCACGTGGATAGAAGGAAACACTTGAACCTAACATATATACCATATGTGTTACTACTCTCATCACCAATTAGTTTTAAGGAGGACTCACATGTGAGCCTATATTTGGGCCTTCAAGATGGTATTTGAGCAGGTTTTAATTTGCGGACCTGTAGAGCTTGTGAGATGAGATTGACTGACTAATATTCAACTTTGACTTGTCAGATTCGGGCTTTGACTTTGAAACTTTGATGAACCAATGGAAGAAATTCCTGGTTTGACTTTGAAATTTAACTGGCCCGACAGACGACGGTTTATCCGAAAGAATAATCGATCGCAAGACTGAAGAAAAAAAACGTATAAAAAATTACCCGTCCAAGCTCATTGGGTTTGAGAGGGGTGTATTGAATGAATATGCCTCATGTTTTCTTGTCCCACATGGATGAAAGATAACACGTATAAAAAATTACCCGTCCAAGCTCATTGGGCTTGAGAGGGACGTATTGAATGAATATGCCTCATGTTTCTTTATCCTACATGGATGGAAAAAAACACTTGAACCCAACATATATATTCCATATGTTACTTCCCTTATCACCAATTGATTTTGAGATAGAACCATATATGGGCCTATATTTGAACTTGCAAGATATATATTAAGTGGAAGCAAGCAACCAAGAACCAGGCCTTCCCCTGTTGGGACGAAGAGGGAGGCAAAAATGCGCAGAGACTTAATTATCAGAGTAAAAGTCAAACCAGCTTCTACAGTACGAGAATATATGTAACCATGGCGAAGCCGAACCTTGAAGGTTTCATGGGATTAATCAAACTACTGGAGCCTCAAATGAAGGCAAGTTGGTTTTGAACCAAACAAAGCTACTTAATAATATAGGCGCCACTTGATCCTGTTCTTTAATTTGTTCAATACTTCAATGTGATTTCCATTTCCCACTTCATGATCTTGTATTTTGGTCGATGGCTTCAGTTAAATACTCTCCATATTCCAAAATTATTATTCAGTTTGAGACATCGTTTTTAGTATAATTTAAACTAAAAAAGAAAATTGAAACTGGATAATAATTCTGGGACGGAAGAAGTATTAAAAGGGAATAAGATCTTCCTCGTACGAATCACTCATCACTTTAACTGGAGTGAGCTGGAAATTCTAAGCTAACTCAATTCCATGATTCTTTGAGTTATCGTTCGTACAATAACAATGTAAAAAAACCATATACTTTAAAATTAAATACATCACCAAGAAAAAAATTATATGTGGAGATTTGACTTTTGAAACCAATATTACGTTCCCCCGGCCTATTTTTTAAAACTATTTTGTTATTCGGATTTTAGTTTAATTTTCGGATCGAAGAAGTAGTGCGTTTTTTAATATCTTTTTGAATTGTTATTTTTACTGTCTCAAAAAATTAATTCACATAAAATTTTAAAATTTATACTAAAATAATTCAAATCTCAAAACTCAATAGAAATTATTGTTTTAAACCGAGGGAGTATTAAAATATGCGAAAGAACAACAACCAACTACATTTGAAAGAGAGTTATTCCTTTCGTTTTAAAACTGATATTCATATATAATCATTCAATACAAAACAAAAGGAAATCCTTGTCCTAAATTTAAGGAGCAATCAACAAAAAATTTTCCGATAGCGAGAAATATATATGTTTACTGTCTCAAAATTGAACGATATTACCGTAATTGTATTAGGGTTAGTAAATGTCTTGTATTTACTGTATTTACGGTAATTCATTTATTGGCAGTAACTGTATATATGAAACCCTAACTCAATGAGAAAAGGCAAGAAAGCCAATTCACATTTCTTCCTTCGGCCGCCGCCTTTGAATTCCTTTATGGTATCAATCGCTGGCAATTTCTTCCTGTTGCAATACACATGACGAATCCCTCCGATCCTCCTCAGTCCAGCAAGTCCGTCTCTCTGCCGACGGATGAGGATGGCCGTGATCGTCCCCATACCGACGATTTCTCTCGTCGTCGAACAATCTCTCCTTATGATATTTCCGGCAGTGATCAACCGGGTCAATCAATCACTCAAGTTCAGCTTCAAGGCGAGCACAATTACGATGAATGGTGTAGCGCCGTCAAGACTGCCTTACGGGCCAGAAAAAAATACGGTTTTGTGGATGGCTCCATTCCTGAACCGGCGCCGGCATCCCCAAAATTCGAAGATTGGTGGACAATCAATTCTTTGCTTGTTTCCTGGATTATGAACTCTGTCGAATCTTCTTTCCGTTCGACTCTCACTCACATGGAGGTTGCTGCCGATTTGTGGGCCGACATCAAAGAACGTCTCTCCCAGGTAAATGGTCCGAAGATTCATCAGTTGAAGGCGGATTTGATGGCGTGCAAACAGAAAGGTCTGTCCATGGCTACCTATTATGGCCGTTTGAAGAAGATTTGGGAAGCTTTGGCCACGTACGATCAATTTCCGGCGTGTTCGTGCGGCAAATGTACCTGCAATCTTTCCGCCATTGCTGCTCAACGCCTTGAAACCGAGAAAATTCATCAATTCCTTCTCGGTTTGGATGATTTCGCCTATGGAACGGATCGCTCCAACATTCTGGCGCAAGATCCTTTGCCTCGCCTCAATAAAGTTTATGCGGCAATGGTTCGTGAAGGAAAAACGCGGCAGATTACGTAGTCTGCCGAGTCCACAACCGACGCCATGAGCTTCGCGGTTCAGCCTTCCTCCGGCGTCCCTGGTTCTTCCTCCGGCGTCACAGTTTCTGCGACAACTTTTTCGTCGGGGGATTCGTCCGCTTTTGCGGCTGCTGCTGATGTGGTTTCCGACGGCCGTGGGTCTGCTCGTGCGAAACCCTTGTTTTGCACCCACTATAATAAGCCAAATCATGATGTCTCAACCTATTTTCAACTCGTGGGTTACCCGGATGGCTGGTCGCGTGGGTCTCCTGGGCGCGGGCGTGGTCGTTCTACTTCAGGTGTTGGCAATGTTTCTTTTGCTCCGGGTTCTGGTGTTTCGGCTTCTACAAATGCGGTCACCGGTTTGAATAATGATCAGTGGCAGACCTTACTCCAACTTTTGCAATCGTCTAAGCCTGGTTCGACAGACACGCTTTCTGGTATGTCTTGGTCTACATTGTGGATGTATGATTCCGGTGCAACTAGATATATGACTGGTCGTTTGGAATTTTTTACGGATGTTCGTGCTATTCCTGCTGTCTCGGTCCGTTTGCCTAATGGTCAACATACTTGGGCCACTCAGGCTGGCACTGTTATTCTTAGCCGCACTATCACGCTGCTTAATGTGCTTTATGTTCCCACTTTGTTGTGTCATTTGATTTCTGTTTCACAGCTGTTACGGGATTCCGGATATGTTGCTCATTTCACTCGTGATTTTTGTATTATACAGGACTTCGCTTTGAGGACGCTGATTGGAGCGGGTGAGCAACGAGAGGGGTTATATTTCTTCCGGGCCGTGGAGATTGCTGCTCAAGTTACACCTGCTGGTGTTTCTTCTTTTGATCTGTGGCACCAACGTCTCGGTCGTCCTTCCCCTCAGGTCTTAGAATCCTTTTCATTTGTTGGTCCAAAAGTGGGTAGTAATAAAGCTTGTGATGTATGTTTTCGTGCCAAACAGTCTAGGACTAGCTTTCCTCTTAGTTCTACAACTAGTTCTGACATTTTTCATTTGATCCATTGTGATTTGTGGGGCCCGTATCGGGTACCTAGTTTTTCTGGAGCTCGTTATTTTTTGACTATTGTTGATGATTATTCTCGCGCTACTTGGCTTTATTTGTTGAATGATAAGAAAGAGGTTTCCTCTACTTTATTCCAATTTTTCGCCATGGTTAAACGTCATTTTAGCAAACTTGTGAAAATCGTTCGTAGTGATAATGGCACCGAGTTTTTATGCTTGACTGATTATTTCCGCCAACATGGCATTATTCATGAAACCACTTGTGTTGGTACTCCTCAACAAAATGGTCGTGTCGAACGCAAGCACCGACACATTCTCAATGTTGCTCGCGCTTTGCGGTTCCAGGCCAACTTACCTATTGAGTTTTGGGGGGAGTGTGTTTTGACAGCCGGGTATTTGATTAATCGTACCCCATCCCGCATTTTGCATGGGAAAACTCCCTGTGAAATTCTTTATGGCAAACCCCCTTCTGTGTCTCATTTGCGTGTATTTGGTTGTTTGTGCTATGCGCATAACCAGGATCGTAAGGGTGATAAGTTTTCTAGCCGCAGTTGCAAGTGTGTTTTTTTGGGGTATCCTTTTGGTAAGAAGGGTTGGCGGCTCTATGATTTAGATTCTGGTACGATTTTTGTTTCCCGGGATGTAGTTTTCTCTGAGTCTGAATTTCCCTATCAGTCTTCCCCTTCTCCCGTTGTTCCTTCTTCTTCCGTTCCTCCTTTTGTTTTGGAAGACGATGAGTTTGAGTCACGGGTGGTCTCTTTTCCTTCCGCTGCTATTCCTAGTTCTCCGCCTGCTGCTTCAGAATCAGCTCCTTTCTCTAGTCCTTCAGTTGATCCTTCTTCATGTCAGGGGGGGCAGTCCCCTCCTCCACAACAGGAAGAACTTCTGGGTCGTGGGCATCGGGCCAAGTTTCGCTCCACCCGTCTCACTGATTTTCTGTCCCATACTATCACTTCTTCCGACCCTTCTCTCAGCTCATCTATTTCGTCAGTCTCCTCATGTACGTCCTATCCTTTGAATCGTTATGTATCTTGTGATTCCTTTTCTGCTCCACATCGGGCGTTTTTGGCCAGTCTTATTGCAGATACTGAACCTCGCACTTTCTGAGGTCACAAAGATGATCGGTGGTGTGCCGCCATGCAGCAAGAGATTCAAGCTTTAGAACAAAACGGCACTTGGACGCTTGAGTCTCTTCCTTCTGGCAAGCGGGCTATAGGCTGCAAATGGGTGTTTAAAATTAAGCATCGGTCTGATGGTTCAGTTGAGCGTTTTAAAGCACGTCTTGTCATTTTGGGTAATAACCAGATTGAGGGTCTGGATTATACTGAGACGTTCGCTCCTGTTGCCAAAATGGTTACTGTGCGCACCTTGCTCACTGTTGCTGCTACTAAAGGTTAGGAACTTCATCAGATGGATGTTCACAACACTTTTTTGCATGGTGATCTTGACGAGGAAGTCTATATGAAGTTACCTCCTGGTTTCTCTTCGTCTCATCCGGGGACTGTTTGTCGACTTCGGCGGTCTCTTTATGGACTTCGTCAGGCACCTCGTTGTTGGTTTGCCAAGTTGGCTATGGCTTTGCGTTGGTATGGTTTTAAGCAGTCTTACTCTGATTACTCGCTTTTTACCTTACATCGTGATCATTTACAGCTCAACGTGTTGATTTACGTTGACGATCTTATCATTTCGGGCAATGATCATAATGCCATTCAGACTTTCAAAGATTATTTGAGTCAGTGTTTTCATATGAAGGATCTGGGCGTTTTGAAGTATTTTTTAGGGATTGAAGTTGCTCGCAACTCGACTGGCATTTTTCTTTGCCAACGCAAATATGCCCTGGATATCATTTCTGAGACTGGTCTATTGGGTGCTAAGCCAGCTAGTTTTCCTTTGGAGCCCAATCACCAGCTTTCTCTTGTCACTACCGAGCCCCTCTCTGATCCTGAACGTTATCGCCGTTTGGTCGGCCGTTTGATTTATCTGGCCGTTACTCGTCCCGAGTTGTCATATGTTGTTCATACTCTGGCCCAATATATGCAGAAACCCATGCAGGTTCATTGGGAGGCAGCGTTACATGTTGTTCGCTATCTCAAGGGTTCTCCTGGTCAGGGTATTCTTCTTCGCGCTGATTGCGATTTGCAGCTTTCTGGTTGGTGCGACTCTGATTGGGCCAGTTGTCCTCTGACTCGGCGCTCTCTATCTGGCTGGTTTGTTTAGTTAGGATCTTCTCCTATCTCTTGGAAGACTAAGAAGCAGCAGGCAGTTGCTCGCTCGTCTGCTGAAGCTGAGTATCGTGCTATGGCTGCAGTCGTATGTGAGTTGAAATGGCTTAAGGGCCTGTTACTTTCTCTCGGTGTTTCTCATCCTCAGCCTGCTTCTCTGTTTTGCGATAGTCAGGCCGCTCTTCACATTGCCGCTAATCCGGTTTTTCATGAGCGTACGAAACACATTGAGGTTGATTGTCATTTCATTCGGGATGAGATTTTGAAGGGTGCTATTCTCCCTAGTTATGTTTCCACACATGTCCAAGTTGCAGATATATTTACCAAGGCATTGGGCAAGTCTCAGTTTGATTTTTTTATTCCCAAGTTGAGCATTCGGAATCTTCATGCTCCAACTTGAGGGGGGGTGAACGACGTTACCATAATTGTATTAGGGTTAGTAAATGTCTTGTATTTACTGTATTTACGGTAATTCATTTATCGACAGTAACTGTATATATAAAACCCTAACTCAATGAGAAAAGGCAAAAAAACCAATTCACATTTTTTCCTTTGGTCGCCGCCTTTGAATTCCTTTAAAAATGATGATATACAGTTTATTTATTTTTAAATATAAATTGAGTTAAAAGTACAAATATAAATTTTGGACAATTTTGGACAGAGAGAGTGATAAAAATAGCAATGGCATTATTTTTCTTTTGGGGGGGGAGGGGGGTTGTATTATTATTTTTTTAATGTTTTTGCATGGCTTCGCTTCTGGTACATTTCAATTCCGTAAAAGCAATACCAGAAACAAAATAGTGACTTTTGTAGTAAGACACTTACATATTTCATAGCTGGAAAATATTTCTTCATCGCAAATAATAATTCATATCTTTTTTTAAGTTTGATTTTACATTTCAAATAATTCAAGAATATAAACATTTTTTATGGAGCAAGAGAAATATAGTCTCGTACCTAGTTTTTGTCATCTTGCTATTTTTATTTGGGGGGGGGAGGGGTGATGAAAAGTTTTCAAATTAGTATTATTATTTTAGGAGTGATATAACTTATTTCTATGATATACGGATTAATGAAGTTATTCCATCGTAAAAATATAATTATCATGCTAATTGTGCGTACTGTAAATCCCAATACAAAGGACTTTCAAATAAAACATATGGAGGCATCTTGGCGTTACCTCCAAACAAAAGAATAACGAGGTTACTTTCATCAAATTCAGTGATTAACAAGTTGAAAGTTTCATAATTATGTCTTAGATTTTGGACTATTGGGTTTAAATCCTCATGTTCGATCCCTTTTTAACACATTTCTCGCTTGATATTGGGAAGCAAACATTCTAGGGCATCTTATTTCATCATTAAGAACTTCCGACATAATAATAATAATATACTTTAGTTCTTGTACGTAGTAACAATTCTTAATTTTCCTTCCTGTATAAGTACCCCAACTTCCTCATCAAATGGCCTCAAGCTAGCGAACCCAATTCGCTTTTGTAGTCAAAATCTCTTTGAGGAACCATAAAAAAATAATGGCCTCAAGCACTAAATTCAAACTCTATACGCCTTTGATTTTGGCTTTGATCATCACAGTCTCCAGAGCCGAATTAAGGGAGATGAAAGAAACAAGTATGACCTTATATTTCCAAGAACTATACGTAGGGGCAAATGCGACCGTAATCCAAATCACAACCGATCAAGATCAAGAAGGGCACTTAAGTTTCACCAAGTTCGGTACCATGTTTTGCACCGATGATCCGATAACGGAAGAATTCGAAGTGACCTCCGTTCAGGTGGCTAGGGCTCAAGGTATTTACGTAACCTCGGCCTTAGACGGTTCCCGTACACATGTTTTGATATCCATTGTGTTCGAAAATGGTGACTATAAAGGTAGCACTTTGGAAGTACAAGGTTCGAGTGCTCAGTTCGATAAGGTCAGGGAGGTTGCGGTGGTTGGCGGCACCGGAAAACTCCGATTTGCTCGTGGATACGCCACTTTTGAGACTATTCACCTCAACTTGGCGGCCGGCCGTGGTGTCATCCAATGCAATATCACCGTTCAACATTATTGAATGGATAAACTGAACGTTCATATATATTTTTTCTGTTTTAAAATGATTATTCAAAAGAATTATTTCAGAATGGAGAGAATATTTACTGATTTCTTGAGCTAGATCACTTTATATAGTAGTAATGCTAAAGAGTGAACATTGTTTAAATCCATAATGTATGCTTTTGTATGCACATTGTATGGTAAGATCTTAACTGAAATAAATTAATTCGTTCTTTAATTATTGTTCAGTTTGAATTTTCATTTCTAGTTTAAATTGTACAAAAAATAAAATCTCAAACTAGACAATAATTTTGGGACTGAGAGAGTATGTACTATGTACCACAATATTGCTTCGACATCTTTTTATGTGTTTTGTTTTAATGTATACTTTTGGACGGAAGCTCCAAGGGCAGGCCAGGTTTGAACGAAGATCTCTCGATCTTAAAATCATTTCTCTTTGTCCCGGCCTCCCGAATGCCTTGGTATTTTTTCCCCAAACAAAAAACATTTTAGTACGTACGCAACATTTTAGTAGTCCACTATTTTATATTGTTATTGTTTAACAAATTTGTGATAAGGTTGAACCTTAGAAGAAATGGCTACGTACCCTTTTTTGATATGTACCATGCTTCTTCTATTCGAGTACAATTAACAAATTATAATGTGAACGATTTTTGTGAAAAAATGGAATATAATATGTACAGAACGGGAAAAAAAAAACACCACAAAAGAATTTTCCGTGACAAGCTCATGACCAACTGGGCATTGAAACCCCATAATTTCTTCATGGGTTCCCTAAAGTGGTCCACCAAAGGACAATGCAGATCTCGTTTTACGTATTTGAACCATCCCCACCTGAGTTGAATTATCCTAAATTACGAGTCAGGTTGGCTTTATGTTTAACTTAGTTTTCTTCTCCGAGAATGGGAAGTTGGAAACATTGACACACAACTTTAATGAGTTTGTTTGAACAAAATAACGATACATTGTTGCTGAACTCGAACATCTTTTTATTTAAAAAATATTTATTAAAATAACAAGATATATATATACATATATATATATATATATGAAAATTCTAGAATCCAATTGTCATTTTTTGACTGAACCGTCTAGTTAAAATTTAACCAATCAGAATTAAGGATATAATATATATTGATGGGGTGAAAAACATAGTAACACATCCCAAAAAAGTTTTAATTTTTTAAAAAATTAAAAACAAAAAAGACAATTTGATGCTCCTTCTCCACCTCCTACATATGATTGCAGTTGTTTTTGTTTTTATTTAATTAACTTAATATTAAGATTAAAAACTCATAATTCTGATGTTGGCATGGTATCCAAACTTCCTATGCCTTTGAATTTGGAGAATTGCCCTTACCGAGTGGATTGTTTTAAGTCTCGGATATTTGCTAGCAGATTTTGTAAGGCTTGAATTGGTTACTAAATTGATAATTTGAGTCTATGAACTTCACCTCGAATCGATTCCATCAGTTTGCAATTTTCTTAACTTTGATTCAGTTTTATACCAATAAAAATCGATCTCGTTTCAAAAGAAGGATGAAAAAGATGGCTACTCTAATCATGCACTTTGCTATATATAGATTTTGGTTCATGAATTTTTGGGAAGAAGGGTATGGCGAGAAGATGGAGAAGGTGGTGTGTGTATGTGTTTTTTTTCCCATTTATTAGGCCAAAGATAAGGGTTTATTGATTATTACGTTATAAGATAATTACTTTGTAATAATCAAGTGTAATCGGTGTATTTTTTTTGAGTGTATCTACGTTTTTAATTTAATGATTGTCTTTTGATCGTGATCATCTTCTGGATATTAAAATTGACTGAACCATTCAGTCGACTGGATTATAGCGACTCCTCTATATATATATATATACATATATTTGGACGTGTAGTCTACAAGTTACAATTTGAAAATTATATGCTATAATAATGTTTTTTTTTCACCAAAAAAACATAATTTTTTTTTTTGAAAAAGTATGCTATAATAATGTTAATTTAGTGGTCCGTGGACGAACATCTTGGATACTTTTCTTTTCCAAATCAAAACACATTTTTTTCCCCTATATTCGTTCTCCTTTCTTTTGATCTTAATAATATTCTACAAACTAACGAGAGAAAGATACAATCGTGTCATAATGGGTTACGTTACTACAGAAGCAACAATTTGACAAAAAGATTGAGTAGCCAAATTAAGTTTTCAAAGACTACAAGAATTGTCAAATAAGTACGGAGAGGCACACAGAATAATTATTTTGAGAGGGATTGAGTATAAAGAGATAAAGAGTCTGATCAATCTAGTCTCTACAACATATTTTTGTCACTACATAAATACACTTGGAATGTTCCATAAAATTTGGACAAATGGAAAGAACTAAGATAACATAGTAAAATCGCATGTTATTATAATACTATTTTTAGTACTATTTTCCCTTAACATTTGAGTTACCCCTTTTAGTATTTCAATAAGATAGTATTCATGTTTTCTTTCCGTAAAAGTTTCTAATGGTCATTGGTAATTGCTTTACATTTTGTAATCAATTAGGAGTCATTGTCTTAAACTAGTTTCAAAGAAAATAAATACTAAATCTCCATTTTTTCTTAACTTGTTGCATTAAGGTGAAACTAGAAAAAAACATACTCCCTTTGTCCCAAAATTATTATTCAGTTTGAGATTTCACATTTAATACAATTTGATTCGTCCTACGTTTAACCTATGATATCTTTTTAAAAAATGTTTTGGTTTTTTGGGGGTCTAATTTTCGGTTGAAATTTCAAAACAGGGAAATGGCTAAATATAAATCGCAATTTCGGCCATCAAGTAAAATCACGCGTGATGCCATCTTATTCTTGATCTTCGACCCATTTTCAAAATCAATGAAGAGAAATTGGAACTGAATTTATTTATCATCATCTAATTATGAGCATGGAATAATTTTAAGGCAAGTGATTTTGCCACAACACTTTCTAGCATCCAGGTCCACGTCAATAATGATTTCCTTGCCCTTATGGTGCCGGATCTATCTCTTCTCCAATTTTATGTTTCTGTTTTTTCGCTTCTCTAATTAATCGCAACTCTTTTTCTTTTTACTCTCACTACCGGGACAATTGCAATCAAATTTTCATTACTAGTTGGGTCAAGAAGTGCAGCATAACACTGATGTTCTCCTCCATCTTAATTGACTTTTGCCGGTAATTTTTTTTAATTTAATTTTAAAGCAGATTTCAGAAATATTTAGATGGTTTGTTCATAACAATCGAGACTTTTAGGGCTACTTTTGGGGAATTAAATCGTTGTAATCATCTACTAGCACCAATAGTAAAAACTGAATTGGGTAAGTGAATCTTTTGCTTCAGTTTGGTTGATTTTCAATGGTGGACTTGTTTGATTTAATTTCATGAGCTTTCTGAGTTTATTTACTTGAAAGAATTTGATCCGCAATTTTTCGAATTGATTGCTCCATTACCGTCCAAGTTTTTTTTTTTCTTCTTTCTTTCTTGGAGGGAGAGGCTGTGAGTGCGGCAGTGGTGTTAATGTGGCTTCAAAGTTTTTAAAATTGAGAAGTAAGAAATATAATCTACAAGTTTGGATCCGTAATTTGGAAGGCAAAGATGGAAGAAGAATAGAGAAGAACCAGAGTTCTTGAATCTGGGAAATCGGTTTTCAGTTTTGTGTATTTACACTCTATATCTCTAACTGTACATGTGGAAATAAAAGACTATAAATATATAAGTCTACACTACCTGTATTTACAACTGCTAACCCCATTAATTCAACATATGTACAAATCAACCCCTATACAAACTATACAATATGAAAACTATAGAATAACTGCACAATTATTCACACATTTACAACCCCCCCTCAAGCTGATGATTGAAGAAAATTCTTCAATCCAAGCTTGTCCAACAGAGCAAACTGAGGATAACAAAGCGACTTCGTAAAATGATCAGCAAGCTGACCTTTTGAAGGTATATAAAGTGGAACAAGAAATCCTCGATTGTAGTGATGCCGGACAAAGTGGCAGTCGATTTCCAAATGCTTGGTTCGTTCGTGAAAAACCGGATTCTCCGTAATGTAAATCGCTAAGGAATTATCACACTAAAGAGGAACTGGCAGAGATAAGGAAACTACAAAATCTGCTAACAAATAGCTGATCCACAGGATTTCCCTGGTAGCAAAACTCAAGCTCCGGTATTCAGCCTCAGCTGAGGAGCATGATATAGTATCTTGCTGTTTTGCCTTCCATGAGATCAAAGCAGGACCTAATAACACACAGTAACCAGAAACAGACTTTCTGTGATGGGAATTCAAACTCCAATCAGCATCGCTATAAACTTCTACCCGGAGGGAATTATCTGAGGGATAAAACATGCCATGGGATACTGTACCTTTTAAGTATTTTAGGACATGGAAAAGAGCTTCTCCATGCTCTACACAAGGTTATGCATATGCTGACTCAGTTGCTGCACAGCAAACGTGATGTCTGGACGAGTGAAATTGAGATATAGAAGTTGTCCTACCAATCTTCAATAACCCGAAGCATCTTCCAAGCAGGGGCCTGGATCATCTGAGAACTGATGATTCTTGGGAAGAGGAGTAGTAGACGCTTTACAACCAAGTAATCCAGTATCCTGTAAGATATCCAGGATATATTTACGCTGATTCAAAAACAAACCCTCAGGAGATCTAGCAAGCTCAATTCCAAGGAAGTACTTGGCATACTGCAAGTCTTTGATGGTGAATTTCTGGTGTAGAAACTGCTTTACTTTGGTAATAACTGCTTCACTGGCTCCAGTGATCAAAACATCATCAATGTATACAATAAGAGCAGTGAAATACCCTTCAATGCTGCCTGTAAACAAGCAAGGGTCATAAACATACTGTTTAAAACCAAACACCTGACGTTGAGCAGTCAATTCCACATTCCACTGACGAGATACTTGCTTCAAACCGTACAAGGACCTGGTCAGTTTACAAACTTGGCCTGGTAGAGCCTTTGTATACCCTTCTGGAGGTTCCATATACACCTCCTCTTCAAGGAAACCATGTAGATAGGCGTTGTTGATATCTATTTGATGAATCGGCCAAGCAGATGCTGTAGCGATAGCCAGAAACAACCTGACTGTAACTACCTTAGCCATAGGAGAAAAACAATCATAAAAATCCTCACCTGGGAATATCCTTTCGCTACCAGGCGAGCTTTAAACCTATCTATAGAACCATCAGGTTTATGTTTCATCTTATAAATCCATTTATTGCCTATAGCTGTTTTTCCTGTGGTAAAGCGGTCAAACTCCATGTATGATTGATTTCCAAAGCATCCAATTCCTGGTTCATGGCCTTAACCCATTCTGGATTTGAGCGAGCTTGAGAATAGCACCGTGGTTCCTTAAAAGTACTGATCTGTGCTAGAAAAGACATGTGGGTTACAGAGAAGTTGGATGTCATGGTATATGGATATGTATTAGGTGTGTAAGGAGAAGACTCAGGATGAGGAAGTAAAGGAGTAGAAATAGGATGTGAAAAATGTGCACGATCCGTATGAAAGTCTTGTAACCAGCTTGGTGGTTTTATGGATCTAGTGCTTCTTTGAAGAGGTTCTTGATTGTGAGAGGGAGTAGGATCAGGTTGAGATGATAGAGAATGACCATGATCAGTTTGACTAGAATGAGATAGATCAATCCTAGGAGAAGCAGTGAGAGGTGGATTTTCCACAAGGGGATCAGCATTATGTTGAGGAGAAATTGTTTGGGGCAAAATAGAAGACTGAAACCAATGATTTTGTTCATCTGGAAAAGATGGATAAGGGGCTAAAACAGGATCTTTGGAATTTGATGAATTCATATATGGGAAAACAGATTCATGAAAGACCACATCCATGGAAATAATGATCCTTTTAGAATCTAAGTCATACAGTTTGTATGCTTTTTGTCTGGCTGGATATCCTAAAAACACACACCTATGTGCTCTAGGGTCAAATTTGTCTTTGTGAGGGAAAGTGTTAGTTGCAAAACACAAACAACCAAACACTCTAAGATGATTTAAGTTTGGAATTTTTGAGAATAAAACTTCATATGGCGACTTCCAACTTAAAACAGATGTTGGAAGTCGATTTATCAAATATGTGGCAGTGAGAATCGAGTCCCCCCAAAATATTTTCGGTAAACTAGATCGGAATAGAAGAGACCTGGCAATTTGCAAGAGATGTTTGTGTTTTCTCTCCACAACACCATTTTGTTGTGGAGTGTAAACACAGGTCTTTTGGTATATAATTCCAAGACTAGTAAACAATGATTGACAGTCACTCGACCTGAATTCAGTCCCATTATCAGATCGTACTGTTTTAACTGAAATTTGGAATTGGGTTCGAATCATGATAAAGAAATTTCTGAGGATGTCAATTGTTTGAGTTTTATTATTCATAAGGAAGGTCCAGGTACATCTACTATAGTCATCAACTATAGCAAGGAAATAAAATGCACCATTCAAAGTTTTGGTTTTATAAGGTCCCCACAAGTCAATATGAATCAAGTCAAAAACAGAAATGGTTTGAATATAACTAGATGGAAATTCTAATCTGTGTTGTTTAGACAATGGACAAACAGTACATATGTCTTGATCAGACTTATTTCCGGAAGATAAACCTAACTTGCTAAGAACTAAATCTGGCACATGCCCTAATCTCATATGCCATTTTTGCGTAGAATTCTCAGCTGCTAGGTTGGAATAGTGTGAAACTCCGGAAGTAGGTTGAAAAATGAAAGGATGGTTGACATGATCTTCGATGAAGATGTTGATAGTAGTATCTAAAAAAGATGTCGAATCTAGAATGTATAGCCTGTGCAAAACTTTGCCTACAGCAACCAGCTTTCTAGTCGCTTGGTCCTGTAGCAGGCAGAAAGAAGTGGAAAAAAAACAATCAATCTTGGAGGAGATGACTAGTTTATTCACTGAGAGAAGGTATATCGAAAAGAAGGAACATGCAAGCATTCAGGGAGTTCTAAGGTATTAGAAAGCTTGACAGTTCGTATATGTTCTACCCCTTTAAAACTACCATCAGGTAATGTAACTGGTGTAAATTGAGTAACTGGTCTAAAACAAGATAAAAGTTTAAAGAATGCAACCATATGTCATGTAGCACCAGTATCTAAGAACCAAAGCAATGCTAACTCTTTCTCAGTCAAATTAAGAGCACTTAATGCTTGAAAAGTGGCCATATCTGCAAACTCGTGGAAATGTGCAAAGTTGACTTAATCATCTTCCTTTCCCACTGATTTTCTTTTCATCATCTTTGACATTTCCTGTTGCATAAACCTCATCATTGCCATCATATTCTCACTGTTTGGCTGTAAACCTGGTTCTCGATCAAAAGGCGTTTCTGCAAGATTTGCCACATTTCTGCCAGAGGCTTCTGCTTTCTTCCTCTCTTTAAGCCCTTCCCACCATTCAGGGTAGCCGATAAGCTTGAAACAACCTTCTTTGAGGTGCCTTGTGCCTCCACAATTGTCACACTTCATCAGTTTCTTCAATGCTTTATCAATCCTGAAATTGTTCTCCTTTCCTAGATTAGAAGTAAACCTGTAATTCCCAGGCTTGTAACCAGCTGCATTCACTGTATTTTCTCTATTTCCTGCATTTCCAATTCCTACACTTCCTGTATTAACTGGTTTCTTTTGCACCATCATGGCATTTTGTTCTACAAGTTCAACAAATTTCCTGTTGACTATCTGTTGCTTCTCCACATTGACAACCATTGAATACGCTTTCTTAACAATTGGCAGGGGATCCATGATCAGAATCTGGTCTCTTACTCCACCATAAGAATCATTCAATCCACTCAAAAATTCCATTAACCTATTCCTGTTCTCTCTTGTGTTGCTTTTACTCAAATTACAAGTACATTCATCCATTGGATCCAAACAATTTAGGTCATCCCACAAACGTTTCAACTTAGAGTAATACGCAGACAAAGAGAGATTACCTTGAGATATTGTGGCTATCTCCCGCCTTAGGTGATAAATCTGTGGTCCATTTGTAGTACTGTACCGCTCCTATAATTCATCCCACAGATCCTTTGCATTTGTAGCCAAATCATAATTGTCCCCCAGCTCCTCAGAAATCGAGTTCAGAATCCATGATACAACAGTACCATTCACCCTATGCCACTGCTCATGATCTGGATGTCCTTCTGCAGGTTCACCCACACTTCCAGTGATGAAACCGAGTTTATTTTTCGTTCTTAGGAATCTCTTTATGTTGTGACTCCATGAAACAAAATTCAGATCTGTCAATTTGTTCGAAACAACCACCATCGATGAATTGTCCGACGGATGCATAAACAGCAGATGGATGTATCCTCCTCCTCCATAGTTTGCATAAGCTCCATCATCTCTCCGGTCACCATTCTTGCGTTCTCCGTCACGATACAGCTCCATTTCCTACTGAAATCACAAAATTTAGGGTTTCTGATTCTGTTCAACCGCCGAGAAATTGCTTCGGTCAATCGATTCGTGGCCTGGTTCTGAGCAGGATTTAATCCTGCTCTGATACCATCTACAAGTTTGGATCTGTAATTTGGAAGGCAAAGATGGAAGAAGAACAGAGAAGAACCAGAGTTCTTGAATCTGGGAAATCGGTTTTCAGTTTTGTGTATTTACACTCTATATCTCTAACTGCACAGGTGGAAATATAAAACTATAAATATATAAGTCTATACTACCTGTATTTACAACTGCTAACCCCACTAATTTAACATATGTACAAATCAACCCCTATACAAACTATACAATATGAAAACTATAGAATAACTGCACAATTATTCACACATTTACATATAAGCTGCTAGTGATTTTTGGGCGGAGACAATATGACTTCCTACAATTTTCCACGATCACCATTTTGTAGCTTTCTGCTCTAGTGTTTGATCCACTCGTGACACGAAGATTTGAGCGAAATATCAACATAGTGTGCGGTCATTTGTTCTTTGTTCAAGCTGTAGCTCCTGGGATTTTCATATGTTGAATGTTTATTGATTATTGTGATAGTGTTTTAATTTATAAGAGAAAACTAAAACTAGAATTTGGAAGACAGATAAAAGGTAAAACCAAGAGAAAGAGAAATGACAGAAAATTAGTTTTGATTTTAAAAGTGTAATTTTAGAAAGAGAAATAATTTTTGTTGTGTATGCTATATTTTGTTGTGGCAGAATCACTGACCTAATTTTAAATTTTTTTGGCCAACAGCGTTGCTCATTAAGTTACATACAAGATGAATGAATAGATTAGTTATTGTTATTGATAGTAAACATTTTTATTATATATATGTAAAAGAAAAAAATATATTCATAATTGAATTTGTGACTCTATTATCAAATGGTCAACCTTGTTCTCCAATTGTACTTTTTGGATTTTCAAGTTGCCCTTACTAATTATTGCATCACTAACATAGTTTTCCATGATAAAAATGGTCAACAACTGCCGCACAACTTCGTTCACTAAATTTGGAAGACACTTTTCCTTCTTGATCCAATTCCACTATGCCAAATTCTGTGGTAACTAAAGAAACAAATTGGATAAGAATACAGTAATATACTTTTCTCGATCATGCTAAGGAACACATAATTATCCTCAATCTATTTTTATTTTTATTAAACATATGAAAACCAGGATAGGAGTACATGGGAAGCATGCAAAGCAATTATTGAGAAAATGTTGTGTATATTTACATTATAATTATTCTGCCAGATGCAATAAGTAGGAATTTTGGGAGAAAAATGATAACTTCTATAGATGTTAGTATTTTTTTAAAATTTTTTTTTAAAAAATTTTTGTAGATGTTAATATTTGTTACACTAAGAATAAAAAAACATCAATTGTACCAAATATGTTTTCGCAATCATTAATGACCGAAAAGAAAGAGTAATGTTTAAAACTTACCAAAGAGAAATATTTTTATTACAAATGATAACCATTCACCAAAAAATTAAAATGAAAAAAAGAAAAGAAGAAGAAGTGACACTCTATGTTCATGTTAGAAGAAAAGAAAAATATACATTAATCAATTGTTGGACCACAAAATTATTTAACACACGTTTTTGTTGAAACGATTGTTGGTCCAGATGGAGCACAATAATACATGGAATGAATATGAATCATCCATTTTCCTTCTCTCAATAATTCTCTTGAAATGCCGCCACATGAAAATTTCCTACCCAATTCAAATCAAACGGCCAACCATTTTTTTCCCCCCTCCTCCAGCAGCCAATTCAAGTTCATTTGCATTTCCTTTCACGCAACTCTATACGCGCGGTGACAATTCT
The DNA here is from genome assembly GCA_949775105.1 of Oldenlandia corymbosa var. corymbosa. Taxonomy (NCBI): domain Eukaryota; kingdom Viridiplantae; phylum Streptophyta; class Magnoliopsida; order Gentianales; family Rubiaceae; genus Oldenlandia; species Oldenlandia corymbosa. Next base: position 20,576,204 of record OX459121.1, on the reverse strand, counting down.
CAATGCTCGTGACTTTTTCTTCTTTTTGAAGTTCATCGGGGTAAATCTTCACTTAGTTTTTTTAACCTTGGATGGATCCGTTTACTGGCTCCAATTCCATTAATTTGTTTGATTCGAGTTATTTCAATTCTGGTGATGTAATTTATATCGAGAATCCCACATCGCTTCTGATGAGTCGGTAAATTCAATTCTGATGAGTCGGGTTGTTTGGGATATTCCTTTCGATTTAGAATATAGATATCCACGTGTAATTATTATCTAATAAACAAACAAACACAAACCCTCGTATTGGCTGCTATATATATATATGGAGCCATTGAGGTGAAACTTCAGACAAGTTCAAATATAGTAATACATTATTCTTGCTTAGCACAATGGCATTTCTCCACTTTCTTTATTTGCATAAATTCTTATTCTTATTATTTCTCTTTCTTTCTTCTGCCCACATTTCATCCGGACAACATCCGGCCCAAGAAATAGTGACTTTTGGTCTTAAACGCTCTGATTTCCCGAAAGATTTCTTATTTGGAGCAGCTTCATCTTCTTATCAGGTAACGTTTCGCCTTGGTTTAACTTTAATACTCACTTCATCCCGAATTAATTGTCCAGTTTGGAAGGAAATATTCAAACTCAGTTTATTTTGATCCCATTGTTCTTGGCAAAATTCTCCAAATTAACTCTTAAATATATCAGTTATCGTTCCGATCAAGAGATGAACGTACCACTTTTATTCTTCAATTAAGATTCAACTGAGTGGTCGTGATTCTGACTGAAGATCCATATATTCATTTCAGCTGATTGTTTTGGTCCTTCTTTTGATGTTCTTGATTTGCAGTACGAAGGAGCAGCTTTCATAGATGGAAAAGGACCAAGCATATGGGACATTTTCACCCACAACTTCTCAAGTCTCTCCCTCTCTCTCTCTCTCTGTCAATTATTCGATGGACATTCTTTAATCTGCGCTTGATTATTCAGAACAAGTAGTTATCATACTTTTGCATGATTATAGAAAATTTGCACAAGGACACTAATATTCATGATGGCATTAATGAACCGGAAGAATTCATTGATAATACTATTAAAATAGTAGTCATGCTATTAAAATAATACTACCTCCGTCTCAAAAAAATAGTTTACATTGAGTTTTCAAATTTGTACTAAAGACAGTACAAAACTCAAACTTAAAGTGGACTATTTTTTTAGAACGGAAGAGTACTACGGTAAACACACAGATATTTAAGGAATAAATAAAACTATAATAGGACAAACAGATTTTCAGTATTGACACATTCTCCGCACATATACTTTTCCACACATATACGTACTTTTATATCCGGTCAAACCTTTCTACTTATAAATTTCTTTTATAATAATAATGACTATACAGTAGTATATATCTCTCTTTCTTTTTTGTTGGTCAAGATGGTGAAAGAGAATGAAATACTTGATGGCTATAATATTTCACTTAAGCATATTTATTTAATCAATAGAAATACCATTTTCTATTCAAAGATTAACTCCTTACGAAATAAAATATTGAAATCAACAACTTTCACCAAGAAAGAAAATAAAATGAACAATTTTTTTTTTCATTAAAGTAATTATAACTTATCCCAACATAGGGGAAAACTAAAAAGATAGTGGGGATACTCATTAGACTGGGGAAGCTATTATTTCAGTGTTGTCAGACTCGGTTTGGAGGCTGACTCGGAAAGGCCAAGGGTCAAGTAACTCAAGGGTCAATTCGTCTCGCCTCGGGAGTTGATATGGATGACGTTATTATTAATAAATAATAATATTTAATTATTTAATATATTTAAAATTAAAAAAACTTATTTTATATCCCTTTTCTATTGTAATAGTTCATATTAATATTTTATAGAACTTAATTACAATTTTTGTGAACTAAATAAATATATTAAAAAAGTAATTATAATAATTAAAATATTATTAAAAAATATTATCTAATTTGCAAGATAGTTGACTTCAAAAATTAATAAAAATCTAATGTAAAATCATTTTCAACATATTTGAGTTAGAATTTAAATTTTATTTAATTATTGGAGTTAGTTTGTATAACAAAAATAATGAAAAATTTAAAATTATGTATTTAGTAGTTGAATGCAAAAATTAGGGACTAAAATAATATATTAATACTTTAAACAAAAACAAATATCAAAAGTTGTGGGTCATTTTTTAATAAAAAAAAGCTGACCTTAGAAAAAGTGAACATTTATGGAGAAAAGTGCAAAATTTGGTCAAAAAGTCAATAAATTAAGAAACTCTGGGTTGATCCGGTTCTTATCGATTTTTGGTTCGACCGGAGTTTTGACTGGTTTTGACCGAGTCTTAAAATGATAAATTTATACCCTACTATGCTCAAATTAAGATCTGATTCCCGATTAAACCGGTTCAACTGGCCGGTCTGAGCCGAGGTTAACAACACTACTATTATTGAATCGGACACGTAGGAAGAAAAAAAAAACACATACGTACATTGACCAAGTTTTCATGGTAGCTAAACCACATGTAAAAGTCAATAATTAATTATGTCATGATTCTAGTGATATTCACTTTTTTTTTCTCTTTTGGATCATAGATAAAATAGCAGATCATTCTAATGGTGATGTAGCTGAAGACTTTTATCATCGTTACAAGGTATGAGAAACAGGCGTTTTTTTCCCTCCATCTTTCCTGAACAAGTAATCCACATTGAATTTTGTAAATTTTACTATTTTAAATTTTTAGTATAGATATAAACAAGTAATCCACATTGAATTTTGTAAATTTTACTATTTTAAATTTTTAGTACATATCTAAAAACTCATCGTGCACTGTTTTTCATATAGATGTGGAATTTATTTTATTTTAATTTACTTTATTGTTTTGGTAACATCAAGAACCCCACTTTAAATGGATAACCACTTCCTTTTACGAAACAATTAATTAGCAAGTCTAATATATTTTCTTTTACGAAAAAAAGAAAAATCTTTAGGCAATTTTGATTAATTAGGTTGTAACTTTCAAAGTGTTTGCAAAATGCAGGAAGACATAAAACTAATGAAATTCATTGGTTTGGATAGCTTTAGATTCTCCATCTCATGGCCAAGACTTATACCAAGTAAAACTTCTTAATATATTAATTGAAATCAAATGATTTTTTTTTTTGCTTAAATTTTCAAATATTCTTGTTCATTTTTTTAATAAGGTTTCAATTGATCTCAGCTGGAAAGCTAAGTGACGGGGTGAACCAAAAAGGCATCGACTTCTACAACAACCTTATCAACGAGCTTCTAGCGAATGGTTAGACTGGGCATTAATATTGAATAAATTGTTTCATTTAATTTATTGAATAATTAAATCTCTCTCTTTATTTCTAATTTTTATTTTACAAGAATTTAATTCACATGAAAATATTTTGCACCTTTTCAAATCTACTTATCAGGTATTAAGCCATTGGTAACCTTGTTCCACTGGGATCTTCCTCAACATCTAGAAGATGCATACAATGGTTTTTTAAGCCCTCAAATCACGTAAGTGGATTGCCCGCATCAAAATCACGTACGAAATCAGATTAATGTGCAAAAAAAAAAAAATGACGAAATATAACAAATGTTAGAAAGACAAATACATCATACTCATTAAACATGTGCACTTATTATTAAGAGTAAAAATATAATTTCAAGGGCAAAAAAATAAAATTTCAATACTCCACATATATAAGTATTTTTTCACTATAATATCATTTTTCATTTTTTTTAATCATAAATATTACTATAGACCTAACTTTGGTGGATGGGCGTTACATCGATAAGTAAATAAGTGATACAAAAAAAAAGTGCGATGAATCATTTTTCTGTCGTGAATGAAGGAAAATTTTACGAACCGTACGTATGCATGCCTATAATTATAAAACACATTAATTCTATTCAATTCGTTTGTTACACAGGAATGATTTTATGGATTTTGCGGACCTTTGTTTCAAAGAATTCGGTGACAGAGTGAAGCTTTGGTCAACTATCAATGAACCCAATATCTTTACTTTCCTGGCATATGATCTCGGAATATTGGCTCCGGGACGATGCTCGGCATGGAGGAACAACGACTGCCCCGCCGGAAACTCTGCAACTGAACCCTACATTGTTGCACACAACATTCTTATTGCTCATGCTTCGGTAGTTAAGCTCTACTGAACTAAGTACAAGGTGACTTTCATTTTCTCGAATCATTTAGTTTCATACTGTTAATTGAGTATTGATAGAGACAGTGATTATTTTAGCCGCGTTAAACCCGTAAATTTTATATGGATGGATTGTATAACCATTTGAATGTTTTATTTCTTTATTAACAGCCATCTCAAAAAGGGACAATCGGAATCGTGATTGCTACACAAGCTTATGAGCCCTTCTCAAACAGTAATGCTGACATTGAAGCTGTTCAACGCGCACAAGATTTCTTTTATGGATGGTACATAACAACAATCTATTTCTTCTTTCTTCTACGTACCAATTCGATGAACATGACTTTTATTTTGTGATGGAAATCATACATTTTTCTTCATAAGAAGATAGAGAAAAATTGATCAATACATTTGGTGGTCTACAAATAAAAAAATGTATAGGTTTGCGGATCCATTAGCTTTTGGACATTATCCACAAAGCATGCAAGATCTTGTTGGCAACAGATTACCTAAATTCACATCGGCTCAATCGGATCTCGTCAAAGGCTCTTTCGATTTCTTCGGACTGAATTATTACTCTGCCAATTTTGCGGCCAACACTACGCGCAACGTTGGCACAAATATTAGCTATTCAACCGACAATAACGTACTCACATCAAGTAAGTCTTATTTTGGAATTTTCTTTTTCACTTGGCAACCTATAATTCTTTGATTTTGGATGCTATTTCTCCTTGTTACAGCCATCAGGAACGGGAAACCTATTGGTGAACAGGTATCATTTCTTTACAGAAACCTTTTACTCAAAAATAAAAATTTGCTATAAATATGATATTTATTAAATTTGCGAGAAATCAACTAGCACACTCATAATATATATTCAAGATCGACATAACATCACACCACTCGGTCTCACTTTTGCAACAGTATGATCATTCTTACAAATGTACAAAAATGAATCTTAAACTAGTCCAAAAATAAGATCCTAATAGTGACGCGATTACAATGTAGATTACAAAATAGATTATTTTTCATTTTAGTCATTGTTAGCCATTGTTTTTAGTACAATTTATAGATTACAAGATAAAGCACTTTTCTGGGGAAGAAACAGAAAGAGTATTTACTAAATGATAGTTTTAACCAAACTCTGCAGGAGGGAAATTCAATGTTTTTTGTGTATCCTAAAGGTCTTCAAGATGTTCTCGTCTATACCAAGAACCGATACAACAATCCACTTGTCTATATCACAGAGAATGGTATATATGAATAAGACCTTCTTACTTTCTCAAAGTTTTACATTCTAAAGTTGTACTTTCATTAATTTTTTTTTTTAAAGAAAATTGACGTTCTTGGTAAAGAAAAAATGTAGAATAAATGGTTGATTGGTTGGTATAGGATTTGTTGAGACCGGCGTCAACAGCGTTCAAGTAGGGGTGATGGACAACCAAAGAATCAACTTTTACAGAGAACATCTAAAGTATCTCAAAAAATCCATTGAGTAGGTTCATCCTAATTAACCTACCTTATTTTTCTATTTAGACTTATTACTTCTTTGTCGATGAATCACAACCTGACCTTATGCTATCGGATGCTTCGATCAAAGACGATCAGGGTAGTAATTGAATTGACCCAAAATCCAAATATACAGACTGAAAAATTAATTTTGACTTGGTGACTATATCTCTCCACGATTGGAATAATGTGTTGGATAAAGTTTTCAAATTGGGAGACAGAAGCAAATTATGACACCAAATTAAGGGATTGTTTTTGGTGATTGTTTTTTGTAGCCTTGGCGTGAATGTGAAGGGCTTCTATCCATGGTCATTTTTGGACACATTTGAGTGGAATTCCGGGTACACACTCCGTTTCGGTCTGGTCTACATTGATTATCAGAATGGGTTGAAGAGATATCCCAAATTTTCAGCCCTGAGTTACAAGAAATTCCTCAGCTCTTAATGAAAAAATCTATCCAAAATTCTATGCATTAAATTATGAGTGTCGAAATGTGACATATAGATTGTTATACAAGAAGCTTGAACTATGTATTTGGGCTTAGTATGTACGTGTTCATCAGTAATAAAAAAAAAATTCAATTGTGTGCTTTTTGGTGTTAATTCGTGTATGTTTTAAAACTTCAAATTGTGTAGGTTGTATTTTTTTGAAAAAAAAAAGAAGACAAAACTCATGTATTTTGATATATCAGTATATGAAGTACTGTTGTATTTTTCTTTTGCCCATTGCCTCTAAAGAGTTTATCAATGGTCGCAAGCTGCGCGGTTCGAATTGAGCAATTATTGATAGTAGTATTTATGGAAACATCTTTGTAAATCTATTGGAGATTTTAACTGGGAATAAATACTAACCGTCTATACTTACACATAATTTTTATCGATTTAAGAGTTAGGTAATAGTTAAAATTAATTCATATCATTTTCTGTAAATTTTTCTAAAATGTATCGGCACTCATTATATATATATATATATATATATATATCCATTGTTGCACTTCCTCTTGAATTCCTTAATAAAGGTATTCACCATCTAATTACATCACATAGCCTCTCCACCAAGTCGAGTTTCACCAACGGGATCTAATAGTGACTTGAGATATTAAAATTTAAAAGTACCACAATATGTAGATTGGATTAAGTTTGTTTTATGGTTGGAGTCAGTATGAGTTATTATTGAGCCATATTAATCTTTCTGATCAATCTTAGGCTATTCCCCTTCCTTCCTATTATATCATTATTAACTGGTTCTATTCGGTTAATATTGAAATAATAAAGTCAAAATACGTGACAAACGTAATATGAACCAAAATAAACACTCTTTTTAACCCAAAAAAAAAAAAGAAAAGCTTTTTCTTTTCTTGTGTGTTTCTCCCGGTGGGTTGGTGCAAGAACCGAAGGATCATGCTCCTGAACAAAGTTTTATTTTTACTGTTTTAACTAAGCAGAGTGTATTGTTAAAACATGACTGATTGAATAAAAAAGTTGAAGCTTGTAATTTGTGAATGAGTGAATCACATTTACAATTACACTTTACACCATGCATTTTGTCAAATTTACTTTTGTAGGGTTTTTATTTTCTCCTCAACCATTCGTCTCTACAGCCATTTCACTAACAATAACTATCTATTGACTAGTTTTCTTAGGAATCTTCGTAATTATCTTCCAATTTATATTGATCACTCCCCTCAGATGATAAATAACAATGTACACTATCATCTATCGCAGTTAATAAGATAATTTTACGAACGAAAAATATTAGTAGAGAAATGATATACATAAAAGTAACATATTAATTATAAATTTTTATTAGTATTTTTATGTTGTGTTGTAAGACGAGTAGGACTATTACTCAGTGAATAAATGCCTGGATTTTTGATTTTTGGAATAAATTGAAGGGTAAAATTAACTCAGAGTCTCAAAGGGATGAAATCAAGAGTTGAAGGACTAAAAAGGCTATAAGAGAAATTCAAAACTTGAGGGATTAAAACTGCAAATAATTCCACGTGAATCTGAGCCCCAAGAAAAGATGATCAATGAAATCGACTAGACAAGGGTATAACTATTTGCAACATTCACAATATCATGTGACAATCTGCAATAAGATGAGATGGAGATTATTAAGAAGATGCGTCCAAGTGAAAGAGTATATATATATCAAGAAAATTCATGTACCACTAGTTAAAACTAGCAGTATTAAATTAATTTGGTCCGTAAATAGAGCAGCTACTTTCTTCTCTTTTTTTTTTTTTTTTTGGTTGGTTTGAACTGAATTTGGTGTCGCTGTTGTAGAGCGTGCCATTCACAATTTTGATACGTGATGTAAACTTGTGATTCAAGTATGCAATGAAATTTCAGTGTTTACCTTTTATAAAAAAATTAGTACAATTATTTGAGTAAAAATTTATATTGGTTTACGTATCAAGCCGCCTGACCCACTTTCGAAAACAATGGAGAACGTAGTTTCCTAATCCTTCGAGAAACTTTTGGCAAGGAAAAGTAGTGAAAAATAATCCATGCGGGTTTTGAATAGTACCTTAATTATGTAAGGCAAAAAAAAAAAAGGAAACAACAAAAAAGAACTCCGAATTTTATTGGTTAAGGGAACCAAAGTGTATTAGGTTTTCAAACTAGTTTCCACAAATAAATCGCCACAGCTATATATATGATACTAGCAATTAATAGAGGGATTCAAACTATCTGCAAATCAATACATAGTTACACAACAGGAAGCACGACGATCGACGACTTGGAAGACCTCGTGAAGCCCTAGAGAATCTTAATTTATTCGCTTTTGCTCTTTCTTTAATAAGACAAAAACTAGATTTGGTCTCCATCTTTCTCAATTTGCCTTAGCTAGTCACCAAAAAAAATATGGTTGAAGCGATAGTCGAAGCAAAAGAAACAAACCCTGTTGATCACGTTGAATCCGCCATAACAACAATCATTCGGGAGTTTGAGAATCGGACAAATCATGAAGCGAGATTGGTCAAGGATGCAACGGCGAATCGTCAAGAAGAGTTGACCGATATTGAGAAGTTGACAACTGAGTACATATTTGGAAGAGAATCTCCGGCTGATGATGATGAGCAGGTAGTTTTCGCACTCGAAAACTATTGCAATCTCACCTGGAAACACTTCATGGACATGAAACCTGGGCAGTGGATATTGAACGACGTCCTGGATGCTTGGTGTGTAAGAATGAATAATCTGGAATACTACAAGAGGAGAAGCCCTAACAAGGGACGTGACTACGTTTACTTCTCCACGTGGTCATATCATATTTGTTCCAATGCACAGAAACTACTCTTCCCGCGGAGTCAAGACGATTTCAACTCGGGAATTGATCTGGAGTTGAGGTGTAATTCTATAGAGAGGAGATCACTTTCAACAGCGAGGTTGATATTCTTGGAAAATTTACTTATTAGTATCTGAAAAAAAAAATGAAGAACAAAATATGTTTAGGGTTTAAATTGTGGCCAAAAATAGTTTTCTCGCGCTTCAGAAACGCGAAAAAATCAAAATTAGCGTTTTGAAAACGCTAAAAACACAAAATCGCGTTTTAAAAACGCGAATATATACTTTTCGCGTTTCAGAAACGCGAAAAAGAAGGAGAAAAAATTAATTTAACATAATCCTAATTAATTAACTTGAATCAATAAGATTTCGCGTTTTGAAAACGCGAAATCAATTAAAAAAACATTTTATTTAATAAAAAAAGAAAATAGGCATAAAAATATGATTAATTTGACTAGTTTAAAACGTTATAGGGAAATTGACTTCAAAAAATTATTAAATTTGAATAATGGTAACAGAAAATTTTAAAATTATAATCGTTAATCATTAAATTTTGAATAGAGCTATAAAGAGGAAAATTATATTGATAATTTTAATAATACGAAAATTAAATTTTGAATAAGAATATAATATAATAATTGATACTCATTAAATAAAATAGAGCTATACTAAATATAAATTATTAAAAGTATGATATAGTTATTATAATGTATTAATTTTTTAGAACATTATATAAAAAAAATTAATAATGATTATATTAAAAATTTTTATTAAAAATGTAATCATTATTTTAAAAAATAATTTTATATGAAAAATTTTCAATAATGATAATTACGTAATTTTATGGATTTAATGAGATGTAATTTAATTTACAAATTAATTTTATTAATTATGATGGTTTTAATATAAGAAAAAAGCTTAAACTAAGAATAAATTTTATTAAATATTTATTTTAATTTACCAACACTTAAGATGAAGCAACTATTAATTATGAAAAAAAATATAAGAAAGTTTAAATATGTGTTTCGATTTGATCGGCGAAGATGTGTTTTATAAATATTAATTATTGTATTTACGATGCAGGTGAAATCAAACTATTAAGAATATTAATACAAGTCATAACAAAATACTACAAGTCATAAGAAAAGGTAAAAAAAAAATAAAACAAGTCATAACAAAAGGAAAAAAAACGAAATGAACAAAAGGGAAAAAAATACAAGTCTAATAATACTACATAAGAAGTCTAGTACCCTACTTCTTCTTGGGCTTTTAGCCCGAAAAGGCTATAAGTCAATCTATCGGGCTCCTTCGTCACTCTCGGCCTTTACTCACACCAACGGTGGAGTCCCTAGAGTCGACTCGATCCCCGCTCCTCATGGCGCCGATAACCCCGACCTCAAACCGATCATCCCGTCCGTGATCCTCGCCTCATCCTCATCCTCATCCTCGGCCTCATCCTCACCTCATCCTCACCCCGACTCTCACGCTCACCTCACTGGGTTATCACTGATGTCGACCCGCAACACCCTCGAACATACTCGAAAGAAAGTTACTCGTGTAATGTATCGACCGCCATCTAGCGAACTCTGAAACCTGAAAAGTCAATAAAAGAATCTCCAAACCGACGCCGAGAAGTCCGAGGGGAGGAAAACCGAGTGAAGGAAAATTGACTCACTGGTCTTGGGAGACATAATCGGACGGTAAAACGCTGATGGGTCGGCGAAGAATGATGTGGAGACTGATGGGATGAATGATGTGGAGACCGATGGGCTGAATGCTGTCGAGAATGGAGTGGAGACCGATGTGGAGACCGATGGGATGAACCGCCATGAATGGAATATGAGACTGCTCATGCTTGGAGGACCGATGTGGCCGAGATGTTGTGATTGTCTCTTGCCCCCCACGCCCACGCTGAGACCTGCGCGAACGCCTCGGAGGTCTGGGTGGTGGATGTTGCTGGGTCGGGTCTACAGGTGCAAGTTCTTGACTCAAAATGTCATGAACCTCAACATGCCTATCGAGATCGTGACGTACAACATTTGTTGCAGTGACGGACAACGCCGCTCAAAGAACTGGGCAATCTCGCCTAAGCGATCATAACCAAAGGAGTCCGCGTCGAAAGTACGCTGGCCTATAATACTCAGACTACGAACGTCCTCCATCAATGTGGCCTGAAATTTTTATTAGAAAGAATCATAAATCGACAACAGTGTTAATAAAAAGAACCAAATGGACTGTAGGCGAAATACTCACCATGAGGCGCAAGGTCTCTGCAGAACCGTGAAAACCCCTCGCATTTTCAGAGTCCGTTGGATCCGTAACATACTTCACAAGAACTCGATGGTACCACAAGAGATACTCCGGATCGTGGAAGGCTCGCCAACATAAAGATCATCAGTCCCCACAACTTGGCCGTGGCGATCATTCCAAACCTGGAGATATATCCCTAGTTGTTGTAACAATCTCCTATCGGATCCTCCAAACGGCTTCCTCTTGAGCAGCTAGTAATTTCCGCCGCAGTGAGAAGTAATGCGTCGCGGGTATCCGCCGGTGATAACCAAATTGGCGAAATACCCTACGGGGTTGTGTGGCGCAACGACATCACCGCAGATGAGCCATGTCCGAGATCGCCATATGCCCTGTCCCACAAGACAAACCACGGCAATACGACCCAAAAGAGTCGTGTACGGCATCCGACAAACCGCAATGGTAATTAAGTAAGAGACGTGTAATTAAAAGTTCGGCACCGTTAAAAAACGAATAAAACATAAGTTATACTGATTGAATAGAATACTAACATCGACTCTGCGAGAACGCAAGTGATCCCGACGCGCCAAATTGAACCGCGTGATACCTTGAACTTTTTCTCGCGGACCACCCGCACGGAGAAAGTAACATTAAATTGAGACATGACAAGACAAATCAAAATGTCAAAATTTACGAAGGTTTGATGTATAAGATTACCTCGTGCCCAATGGACAATCGGATAGATCGAGATCCCCACCCATATCTTGGGCCGAACCGTCAAAATCCGCTCCCGTGCCCAGAGCTAATTCGAATGAAGAAATCATTAGCTAAAATCACCAATAATAATGGGAGAATATAAAATGAAACTAGAGAGAAATGAAAAGATAAAATACCCGAAGAAGAATCACACACCTGTAATAGCCTCGCGAAGCGGCCGAGATGACTGGACATCTGCGGTACAAGTAACATAGTGCCGCACTACCCCAACCGTACTCCGAGCAAATCTCGGGAGTATGAAGAAAATGCACAAGATCGAGAGGAAAACTGTTTCTCGTAGTGTTTGAGAACAGTAATCCGCCAACGAGCCATCCAACAAAACAACCGGCTCGCTGTAGGTGTGCATCGTCAGGGGACAGGTCCGTCAAAGGATTATTCTCTATGTGAGTCTTTATTTCGGTGATGGAAACACTCGTCAATCTAGACTCCTCTGTTTGGAACCTAAATCCAAACATCCTCTCCAAATAGGCTGCCCAACCACCATCAGGCGTGGTGTGATGTCCTGAATCGGACGTCCATCAACCCGAAGGCCCAAAAGAACCTCGACGTCCTGGAGTGTGATAGTAGCCTCCCCAAAAGGTAAATGAAATGTATGGGTCTCGGGCGCCATCGCTCCACAAGAGCCGTAAGCGAGCATGGTCACATCCGATGGACCCAACTCTGAGAACGGTCCAAAACCAAATTTCTCAATATATTCCTTTGTCAACCTCGGTGCATCTTTTATTAATTTCCACGCGGCGCTATCTACGCGCCGGGCTCCAAATCCCTATATCATACCGTGCACCATGGAATATATTGTGTGACCTATGGGCGTTTGGAGAAACAACAAACTACTGTCTCTGGGTCCCTGCCGTAGCTTCTTTGAGGTAGATTGGGAGGAAGAAGATGATCCAATGTCCATGGCTAGTATAATTTACAAATAGTTTTAGTAAGTACGGATTAATATTATTATTCTAATCTAATTATTATTTTAGTAAATATTTTAACCCTACATTTTAGTAAATACAGATTAATATTATTATTCTAATCTAATTATCCTATACATTCAAAATTCCAAACCTACATTTTAGTAAATACGGATTAATATTATTATTCTAATCTAATTATTATTTTAGTAAATATTTTAACCCTACATTTTAGTAAATACAGATTAATATTATTATTCTAATCTAATTATCCTATACATTCAAAATTCCAAACCTACATTTTAGTAAATACGGATTAATATTATTATTCTAATCTAATTATTATTTTATTAAATATTTTAACCCTACATTTTAGTAAATACATATTAATATTATTATTCTAATCTAATTATCCTATACATTCAAAATTCCAACCCTACATTTTATTATCCAAAACCCATATTCTAAACCCAACCCAATCCCCAACCCAAAACCCACATTCTAAACCCAACCCAAAATTCATATTTTAAACCCAACCCAATCCTCAACCCAAAACCCACATTCTAAACCCAACCCAAAATTCATATTTTAAACCCAACCCAATCCCCAACCCAAAAAACTCACATTCTAAACCCAACCCAATCCCCCAAACCCTAAACCCACATTCTAAACCCAACCCAATCCCCCAAACCCTAAACCCCCGAAGCCCAACACCCCACAAACCCTAAATGTGCACACGAGACCTTTTTCCTGACCTCTCCGTCCATACCAAAGAAAAATCAATATAAAGCCCTTCTCTATCAATTCCGATCACACTTAATACCTTATCAACAAGTTCCGAGAAATCTAACATACGATCAATGATAAGATAACCGTCCGGCGCATCCCGCTGTACCGTGATAGTCCCATCGGGTTCGCTTGTATAAGTAGTATTCCAAGATAATTTGCATTTAACCGTCTCGTGAAAGACATTTGCGGCTGTAAAATCAATTCCTACGAAATCGGTTTGCGGCCATAGTATTTACCCGTTCTGATTTAATAATTTTAAAATAACAACTATACGCTGAATTTACAAATTCATTTGTATGCTCAAAATTAATATTAAATCTAAACCTTATGCCCGAATTACATAATTTATTCTTATGTCAAAATATTCAAAATTCAATATCATTATTATAATTCTATTTTATTTTACAGAAATCGATGTACAATAATTTACAATGCTCATCTAATTTAATATTCTATTAACTAATTTACTTTATCAGCCTCAATAAAAAACCACCGTTAATTGACTAAATCACAATTATATATTAACTAATAATAATGCGTAAATCATCCTATGCTCATAATAAAACATAAAAAAGTACATGTTTTTAATAACGAAATAAACTTACCTCAATGTTAAAACTTAGAGTTTTAAATAGGCTTCAGGACTCAAATCAATCTTCTTTAACCTCGGAGCAACTTCTCAATTTGAAGAAAATGAGAGCTTTCACGAATTCAGCAAGTCCTCCGGAGTAAAACTTAAAATCGGAGTTCAACAGAATGAAAGAAATTTGGAAAGAAAATTCGGAGCTGAACAATGAAAGAAATTTGCGGAGAAATGCTGTTAAAGCTTGTTTTATATATGAATCTTATATTTCGCATTTAACAAACGCGAATACATTCCAGACTTATCATAAAAAATACACGTGGAGACGGGTGAGTGGATGAGGAGATTTTCTGGATATTTTCGCGTTTTAAAAATGCTAAATCTATTTTTCGCGCTTTGAAAACGCTAGAAATTTGTTTCGCGTTTTCAAAACGCTAAATTCTTATTTGCAAAATTTACACTTTTAAACTTACAGATTTTCGCATTTTTTAAACGCGAAAATAGTTTTTCGCGTTTGAAAACGCGAAAAGAAAGTTTCGCGCTTTGCAAAGGCGAAAACAAAGTTTCGCGCTTTGCAAACGCGTCTTACGTTTTTCGCGTTTCAAAAACGCGAAAAACCGATTTTTCTTTTTTTTTTTTTGCTTTCGACCCGTTTGAAGATGAGTGCATGGAATTAACATTATTCGCGTTTGTGAAACGCGAAATGTTAATCTAATTTGATTGTTTCGCGTTTTCAAAACGCGAGAACATTAGATTTGTCCACAAAATAAACCCTACACATTTTTTGTTCCACACTTTTGGGTTTGGCTCACCCAAAAGTCAAGTAACCTGATATTCTTCACGGTCAACCACCGCAGCCATTTTTCCGTCATTTGCTTTAACAAATGGATGAACACTATCGACGTGATCGACAACTCATCTAATGCATATATTGAGCCCGCCGAGAAGCTAAAACGATTTTTCGTTGATTACTTGTTGAGGAAGAAACTTACGGCAACAGCCCGGATTTTCAAGAACGCGAAAATCCGGGTCCTGAAGATGAGGTGGCAGGATACTGAAAACTTCACTGACTGTGGAATATACGCGATGAGACACATGGAAACATACCAAGGCGATCCGAGATGGGAGCTGGAATTCACTGGAGTTCTTGAGCGAGATAATGAGATTCTAGACCGGTTGAGAATCAAGTACTTCGCGGAAATCCTCTCCTCACATGAGATTAACCGTTGTGCTGGAATATTCATGGCAAAGGTTCAAGAAATAAATAAAAAAGATTGTTTTGATGGCTGGGATGATTGATCCCTAGCTAGGCCTAAGAATAAAGCTAGCTAGAGTATCTATGCAACGTGCCGAAACATTCTTTTTATTGCATGGCTTGCTTTGTGTGTGGCGTTGAAGGCTCTTAACAAGAGACAGACTGGCTCATATGTTAGATCCACTGTGTGCATTGTGTCAGAAAGTTTCAGAGAGCCATAAACACCAAGGGGCTTATTAGTTAGGAGTTACAAGGATGTCAAAGGAGGAGTGCTGGAAAGGAACAAATTTAAAGAGGCTCCAAGATATGGTTTGCAGAAATAATTTCATTGAAATAGGGGAAGAGCGAAGCCGTTGAATATGCATTAGGAAGAGTAGACAAGACCAGATTTTCAACGTAATCATGAAAGAGGTGTACCGAAGAATCAAAGTATTCATGAGGAGCAAGTTTAGCAATGAAGAACAGCAAATTCCGTCTAAGTTCTTTCGAGTTTGTAATAGTGTATAGTTGCAAGGACAGAAACTTTTGTTGTAAACGTGGGTTGATTGATTATATGTGTTACATGTTTATATTTAACCCAAAAAAAAAAGTAGACATGGTGATCTTCTCAGGAATATGTTTATATTATGGCTTTGAAATATAAGACTACAATGATGATTTTTGTTTAGTAGTGAAGACAATTGTTTGTTATATATGCATGAGAGAACATAAAGTTAGTTTTTCTTCTCCTCTCCACTTAAGTTGTCTCTCCCTTCTTTACCTTCTTATTCCTTTTTTTTTTCTTTTTTTTACTTTAAAAAATTTCTTGCCTTATTCTACATATTCTCCGAGAAATTGGAAAAATCTGAAAGGATTGAGGAAATAAACCTAAATTGGTTGAAGGAATAGAATCAAAGGAGAGGGGATTTGGGAAATTAAAGGTACAGATGTATTCCAGATTAAGTTCATTTCCTTTTATATAATTTTCACGAATGTCTAACCGCATATTTTACAAATAGCAACAGTATAACTGTTAAAACACATTACAAGAAAGTCCTCCCACATATGATCATAAATAGTTCTTATCTAATTGTGTCAATATCATTCTCCCGGTGCCCTTCAAAGCAGGCTTGTTCTCAAGCCTAATGAAGAAGCTAACTAAAGAGGTTGATTACCGATTATCCACAAAGTGAAGCACAACCAAACATCGAATTTGTAGTGTCATCCCGTGTCTTTTTTCAGTAAGTAATAGTTCTAACGTAAGATTCTAATTATTTTTTATTTTTTTTAATGGATGTAACTTCAAATATACGTCAACTCTAAAGCACTCTTATCGACTGTGAATACCATACATATTGAATAACAACATTTTCCAGACTAGGCCCTGATACTGTAATACTCACTCGAACCAACAGTGCTTCTTGGTAATTAACGTGGCATCTTTTAGTATTTCAAATTTATAGGAAAGCCACACCAAAATATGACTTCAACTACGTGTGTTTTTTAGAAAGAAGGATTAAGTAACAAACAGTGATAGTATCAAAATTTTTCATTCCATCGAGGTTCAAACTAATGGAAATTAAACAGTAATCATGGAAATCTCCTAAAACATCACTCTTTACCAGTTTTTGCTTTTAATCTCTTTGAAATATTACCCTTTTGAAGATCCCATAAAAGAGTATCACCTGTTCCTATATATGTGCTTCAATGACTTATTTTTCTCATCAATAACATGGATATGCCAACTGGTGTTATCACTAGAATTATCTCATCACAGCAAGTGTTTGAATACTCTCAGCGCTCCCGCTCAAGCCATCAGCTTCACATCCAACAATTAAAGCTAGGACAATATTGATTCGTAGCCCGATGTTGACTCTAACAACCCATATCTAAAAATTTATGCTAACGATTAGATGTACTAAAAACAAAATTGATGTTTTGTGCCTCCAAATTAATGAACAACACACGCCAATTAACTAGTTTTGTAGAATTACAACCACCCCAGTTTGACTTACCCAAAAGAAAATCTATAAATTAAGAAAAATTCACAATTTCTCAAAATCCAAATTCTCTATCATCTAATTACAAAAGTTCAGTTCATATCCCTGTTTATAGGGTGGTGGGACGGCCACAACACTACAAAATTGTTATAAAATGAGATTTTGGACTAATAAAGAAGTAAATAAGTACCTAAAATAAAATACTTTTACACACAAAAATTATTGAATAATTATTAAAATACTATTCCATTTGTCCAAAAAACAAAAAATCCACATTGAATTTTAAAATTTGTATAAAGTTTTAGTATAAATTTCAAAATTTAGTGTACACTATTTTTTTTTTTTGACAGAAGGAGTATAAAATATGTTTATAACAGATACATAATCAGGAAAAAAAAAATTTATCAGTAACGTTTAAGTCTAATTAAACAAAAACAAAAAGAAAAACAATGGGACATGGGCTTTCGTCGTCTTTTTCCTCAATTTGTTTTTTGTTTTTTTTTTTTTTGGTTGAAAATGGTACCTGTCCTCAATTTCTTTTACTTGATGCACAGATCGATACACTCTGGCTAATTTTTATTTATTTATTTAGTTGTTTTGTTTTGACTTCTCTCGGTTACGGTTTAATCTCTCCCACAGTTTGAACTTCAATCTACCATCATTTTTAAAATCAAAACGTTCTAGCAAACCCTTTTGGTGAAAACTAAGTCATGGATAATATAATGATTACATATTATGACTTAGAATTACTCCTAATATACCCCTTAAAGGATCAAATCACATTTCATTAAGAATCATCTTTCATTTACCGCAAAACCTTCACGAAACAATGGATTAATTAGCTAATCTGGATGGAAGCAATGTAGAGAGATTTCCCTACTAACGCTTTCAAGATAGCAAAAAGGGGGATTTTTGACTAAAAGTGTTACGCGAAAAGACAAGTAAATAAAAGTGCTACGGCATTGTCTTAAAGAAGATTATGGCTTATTACGTGTGTGACTTTGCAACACTTTTGTAAGCAAGTTGGAATAATTAATTGGGGGAACCTTTCTAGGTTTCTACGGTCATCAACCTTCGGGATAATTGCTCGCATGTCTTTATCTCTAGTCCATGAGGAGTTCTAAGGACATTAAGCACTCTGACCTAAAACAGTGCCCGCTCATTAAGGGTCTATTAATTTCTAATCTCATAAAATTAGGATGCGCATTTGGTGAGATCATCAAGACTCAACAATTTCGGCCCCGGCTAAGTTTTGAGCCCCCTAATTATTAACTTCTCAATTAGGAAGGCCTATCACTAGCTAGGTTTCCCCATTTAACACCTAATAATTATAGTCTATTTTTGCAGTTACCGTAAATATTAGGCTCAAATAAACTAGTTCCAAAAAAGTAGGAGTTCTTATTAATTAACTCTAAGGTGCAATCAACCAAACTCCAATATGTGAAGGTAAATAAGTTGCCAATTGGCAATTACATGTTCGATAGAAGTCCTCGGTGATCGTCATACAACCAAGAGATTTTGCAATTGTTGTCATAGTTACAGTAACTAAGCCATTATTATATTTATTAGTAGGATCAGGAGATTACTTTTCAAGATCACCAGGCAAAGGGTGCAGTCCAGACAGCATTGAACTCTCTTTTTTATAAGTTATTAGCAACTTAGGCCCTGTTTGATAAACTCATCAGCACTTAAATTTAATTGATTAAGTGCCTAATTGATTAACACTGTTTGATAGCACAATCTTGTAACAACTTAATTGATTAAGAACTTAACTAATTAAGGACTTAAATTTTAAGTGCGTTTGATAACTCAAAGTCAGATATCTTAATAGATTAAGTGCGTCTGAAATGCTAGTATAAATATGTGTCTAAAAATAAGTGATAGGCCTATCACTTATATCTGAATTGAATTCTTGAAACTATTATTTTCCCTATTTATTAACTTTTATGTTTATACTTTTGATGTTTTATCTCGAAACATTTTTGTTAATCTTGATGTTTAGTTATAAATTGAAATTTATATAAATTATTTCTTATTTAATAAATATTTATTTTTAATAAAAATAATTAAAATACGTCAAAAGTCCATGATAAATATATATTTACCATGAAGGTATGATTTTTTTTCTTGATAATGACAAAGATATGATATTATTATTAACTAAAAAAATAATTCCATAATAAAATTTATATATTTTTATTGCATGATTTTATGATAATACTATTATTTTTATTATCATATTTTCACATACATCAAATTTTTTTGGATAAAATTAATAAGTCAAGATATTTTATATTTCAGTATTCAGACTTCAGATTTCAGACATTTTATTCAATTTTCAGATTTTGATTTTTATCAAACAAAACAAACTTAACCAGTTCAATAATTATGATTCATTCTTCAGATTTCAGACTTTAGACCCAAATTAAGTTTTATCAAACGAGACCTTAGTAGGCTTTTCTTACACGGGGATATTTGCTATAAATAATATTTATTCCGTCCTGTTTTAACGTTCAACAAATTAAGTGAACTTGGAGGATGAATTGTATTTTAATTGAATTATACGCTTACAATCGAGCTAGATGCCTTAACAACCAGGCATTTTCTCAGTATTCTTTTAGTAGTCCTTTTTTTTCCCATCTATCATCAATCATTTGTCGGCATAGCCATTTCACTATCGACGATGTACCATTCTTCATCGACTAGTTTTCTTTTGGATATTTGATCATCTTTCATTTCATTTTAACTACTCTTCTCACATGGTAGATAACAACGTTCGTCATATATTTTATTTACAGTCAACAGTGATTTTTCAATGGTGGAGAAATACAACTGCAAGAAATTATATCAAGGAAAAAAATGAACCATTTACGTTATTTTGAAATTTCTAATAATGTAACAAGCGACTAAGTCCTACAACAACTGGTTACCAAAATCACATCCACGTCATATATATTTTAACACCAAATAATTGAATCATATGGTCAAACCACATAAAATAAGTTATCATAGCTTGTATAATTAATCGTATATATCAAAAATGATCATGAAAATATTTTCAAAATGTAATTAAAAAATTGATCATGGTGTGATCATATCGAAAACGATCCATCAAAACAATTAATTATTTTCTTTTCCTCCTTCATCAATCCGGCTGTTTGACGGGCGAGGAGAATAAGCATAAAATCAGGATCAGAGTCTGATCCTTTGATTAATTTATTAGGCACAGAAATTAATTAACATGCATTGATTATATTGTGCAAGTTGTATCTTCGATCGATTTGGCTGAAATTTTTTTTTTCCCTATTTAAAGGTGTTTGTCCAAAGAAAATTTGGTCGAGGCAAACGGTAAACTATGGCTACTTTTAGAGAGTTGAGTTTACTAGTTAGCCTCTTAATTTTGTCAAATTTGTTCCTGAGTGCCAAATTTGTTTCATCAACAACAAACCATAAACCAAGTAACGTATCCACAGAGGTTAAAAGGAGTAACTTCCCACCAAAATTCATTTTTGGAGCAGCTTCTTCTGCTTATCAGGTAATTACTATGCATTCAAATGAGTGATTAACAAGTTTTCTTTTTCTTCTTTTTTTTTCCTTTTTATTTACTCTTTTGGAATTTAACTTTTTAAGTTGGTGAAAATATGAATTGACAATGGTGGAATTTCATGTGGGCGACGACCGGCCGGCCGGCAGTATGAAGGAGCGGCGTTTGAAGATGGAAAAGGACCAAGCATCTGGGATACTTTCACTCATAAATATCCAGGTTTGAGCTTCCTGTTCTTAATTAATATATACAAATATGTACCTTCTTCTTGTTTTTTGAATTGTTCACCCACTTAATTCATTTTTTAATTCATAATACACTGTACATTTTCAACCAATAAAAACATCCTTATTTTGAGACATAATTAAAGAGTGCCAATTAATACGTTATACTTCATTAATTTTGAAAAAAATTATTAAGGTTGATTTTTATGATTCCATCTTTAAAAAAAACTAAAGGAGTTTACTGATCATATTTTTGTTATTTTGTTTCTTTTTCTTTTTTCTCCCCTCTCCAGAAAAAATATTAGATCGCAGCAATGGGGACGTAGCTGATGATTTCTATCATCGTTATAAGGTAACTAAGCAACCCCTCCCCCCTAACCCAAAAAAGTGTACTCCTTCTATCCTAAAATTATTGTCTAATTTAGATTTTCACTTTTAGTTCAATTTGTACTTAAAAATAAAAATCTAAACTAGACAATAATTTCAGGATAGAATGAGTATATGAAAGATGCTCTTGATTTTCATGGGAAAAATGTGAGAGTACTAATTAGTTATAATGCAAAACTCTTCTGAGAAAAGCAATATACGGTGGAATTATGATATGTTTTTGGTTTAATTAATTTGTGTGACATATGCAGGAAGATGTCAAACTAATGAAATTCATGAATTTGAATGGATTCAGATTTTCCATCTCCTGGGCAAGAGTCTTACCTGGTAATTAATCAAGCATATGTTTTGTTTTTTTTTTTCTTTTCGTCCAATCACCAATTTATCAAATTGTCTAAGAACATCATATCGAATTGACTAAGAATTCTTAAATTACATATGATTTTATTGTATGCGATTACATCAACGTTTAACGTAACAGCATTATAGTGGAAGTATTATAGTTGTGCCAAAAAATAAAAAACAGAAAGAAAAATCACTAAACTCGATCGATATTTCACTTAAAAGTCAACTAATCATGTGGCATTGTGATACTACACATGATTGATCATCGAAACCCAGAAAAGATCCTCCCATGTTCTTCCCTAGACTCCGAATTTCGTAAAGATTCAACACAAATCCCAAAGGCAGTTGGTCAACCAATGGCAGCAACTTCTTAATTTGTTCTTTTAATTAATGTATTTGGATCTCTGCATCCATTATATTTACTTCTATGTTTAATTAAGTTGACTTCAGAACTGGTCAAGGACATTGGTTAGAACTCAACAGACGCGAATGCGATGATCTAATTCATTTAGTTTTTAATTTATTTTTTGGTAATAAGATGGATATATTATAACAATGCGATTACAGCGTTCCAGAGATAGGCTACAGTCAGTTAATATATATTTATTAAAGAGATGGATTTTAGATCCAGTTGGTGACGAGGCTAATTATTGTTGGTCTCGTCTGTGAAATGCTATTATTTGATTTAAGAAAGTAAATACGAAATTCTTTTTGTTAATTATTTTAAATAAACGAGTATAGTTTTGAACAAGTTTTAGAGAGATTTGTCAAGGCAATGGTAATGTTAAAAGTTTGAAGTTGCGGTATAAAATTTTTTTCTTCTTCCACCGGCCGAACTTAACTTTCTCTATGTATTGAAAGTCTTACATCCAAATTTGTTTTTTTTCGTCTGACATAAGGAAAGAAAAAAAAAAAACAAAAACAAAAAAGCCAATACAACCTGCTACACGGAAATTCGGTTCTCATTATATTTAATTGCTTCTTTATTTGATTGATCTGCTTGAATTTCAGGTGGGAAGCTTAGTAAAGGAGTGAATAAAGCAGGGATAGCCTTCTACAATAATCTCATCAATGACCTTCTCTCAAAAGGTTAATTTTCTAAACCGGCCAAACTCTGCCTTTTTAGTTCACTTATTATTGCATTAATGAGGAAAAAATTCGACACAAGCCAAGAAACCATATACCCGAGTAACACAAGTCAACTAGTACTAACAGCACCTAATTGAGTAATTATATGTGTACATTACACATCCTATATAGATTTAGAATTAATTAGTCATAACTTTCTGACGTTTATTAATTTTAATATTTTATCCCTAATTTTAACAAAATACACCGTTGACAACAGGCATACAACCATTTGTAACTCTCTTTCATTGGGATGTACCTCAAGCACTAGAGGATGAATATGGTGGCTTCTTAAGCCCTCAAATTATGTAAGTAAAATGTGCTAAACATATGTTCCTTTCGTTTTTGTTCTTCTTCGTTATTAATTACTTTTATTGGTTATATTACATATACAGTTAATAAATATTCTGATCCTTCTTTATTCCAATTTCTATTGTACAATTTTGAGCTAAATTTAGTTTTGAATTTAGTTTACAATAGGACCTTCGAGAAAAAAGAAAGTTTATTTTGTCCCTAAACTTTGTGGCCGTCTTTCGAAACATTAAATTGCACAAAATGCAAGTTTCATGAAAGTAGTTCTATTACTATGATTTTGAAATACATTTTCATCTTAATCTAACGCTTTAATTACTGTATTTGTACATTGAAAATAAAAAGACCAAAAAAAATTTCATTGTAATGGGTTTCTAAATAACATGTTTATCCCATATTCATCATAAGAAAGAACAATTACAAATTCCAATAGATTTGTCGAATTTATTAGTTATCACAAATTTAATTATTGTTTTCCAGAAATGACTTCCGTGATTTCGCTGAACTTTGCTTCAAAGAATTTGGAGATAGAGTGAAATATTGGAGCACATTTAACGAGCCATGGTCATTTTCTACCGGTGGTTATGACTCAACCAGCATCATCGGAACACTTGCACCGGGAAGGTGCTCGGCGTGGTTAAATAAAGGATGTCCGGCGGGCAACTCCGCCGTCGAGCCATACTTGGTCGCACATCATATTCTACTTAGTCATGCAACGGTAGCAAAATTGTACCGGCAAAAATACAAGGTGTGGCGGGACCACTTTTTTATTAACTTATTAGAATACTCTATTATATATAACACATTTTTGTAAATCAAATTGAAGTAACGTATTTGTCTTCTTTTTGTCCTTTTATTGGACTTTTTGTTAATGTTTTTCTGGGGTTTCTTTTTTTTTTTTTTTGTATTTTTTTACAGGCTTCTCAAAGAGGACAAATAGGAATAGTGCTTGTAACCAATTGGTTCATACCTTTCTCCAACAAGACCGCCGATGTTGAGGCCGTCGATCGGGCTCTCGACTTCTTCCTTGGATGGTAAGCTATTTACTTTCTAATTTTCATTTTTAGTATAATTAATCGGATAATAATTCTAGAACGGAACAGGTGCATGACTTGACTATTTCTTCAAATTGATATGCATGGAACATTAACCCTCTCCAATTCTTTTTCCCCTTTTTTCATGAACTTGTGTACTGATGTGCTATTGATTGATCAACGAATTTGAACTAGCATTAGGGTACGTATATTGGAGTAGTTTCATATGCCAAATAGAGATATTCACGAGGGAACATGTGATTAAATCTCAATATCTACACCAAACTTGTTCAGTGAGTCCATAAATAAGAGTAGCTAGTGGGAGGGTGACATTAAATAGTGACATGGACAGACTTATCAAAATCATTGCTTAGTTGGTTGCATCCTCAAATTAAAGATTGGGAATGGATGAAAACAAGTAAATAAATAAAAAAATAATAATAAAAATAATAATAAAAGAAAAGATTGGGAATGGAACAAAATTTCATATGTTACCTGCATATGGATATATTTTATGTCATTGTTTGATTGAATGGACCACATGAGTGACAGAGTGTGGAAATCCGAAAAATTACTATTCTTTTTGTTTCAAAATTAAAATCGTTTTCATTATCTTGAGATAAAATAGTAAATCCAATCAATCAATGATTTTTATGGTTTCTACAGGTTTTTGAATCCTCTAACTTATGGTGATTATCCAAGAGTTATGCAAAGGATTATTGGAAAACGGCTGCCGAAATTCAGTCCTCAAGAAAGAATCAGTTTGAGAGGATCCTTAGATTTTGTGGGATTGAATTACTACACTTCCAATTACGTTTCAAATATTGTCCAATCTCATATTGGTTCCAATATTAGCTATTCTACCGATGTTCGCGTCAATCTCACAAGTAAGCAAGCTCTCCACAAACAAAAAAAAACAAAAAAACAAAAAAAAAAACTAATTATCAATGGCTTAAATTATTTATCTTCGCCTAATTTTTTATTTATTTATTGATCAAACATTTGAAACATTGTTTAACTTTGTCTCTCTTTTTTTCTTTCATTTGTTTTTTTTTTTTATGGGTAATACACAGATGAACGAAATGGAAGATTACTCGGTACCCCGGTAAGAACCCATTAGCATAGCTTGTATTTTGGTTTGCGACGACTAAAATAAAAATCTAGGGGGCATCTCATTTTGTCTTCTGTGCAAATATTTATTTACTTTTGGTAGAAATAATCAATTTTCGAATATACATTAATGCAGACAGGAGTAAGCATATTTTACGATTATCCAGAAGGGCTGAAGGATCTCCTTGTCTACACCAAGAACAGATACAAAAATCCCGTTGTCTATATTACCGAAAATGGTATTTTTAGAAAAAAAAAATTAATAATAATAATTCAATACGATTTACACTATTTGTTAATTCAAAGAAGAAATTCTCAAGCTAAATGTCTGTGCATTTCCATTTTCCAGGAATTGGTGATACAGGAATTAAAGATGTTAAGGATGGGGTGAATGATCCTCAAAGGATTCGCTTCTACCGCGGACATTTTAGGGCATTATACGAAGCAATTAAGTGAGTCTATTTTTAAAAATTCCAATTATCGTTCTAATTAAGAATTAATCATTTTGGTTGATTCTGATAGTTCCTGATTGAAATGATAATATAAAATGAAATTGCAGGGCTGGTGTTAATGTGAAAGGCTTCTTTGCATGGACATTCATTGATACATATGAATGGGGTTCAGGTTACACAATGAGGTTTGGCCTCAACTATGTTGACTTCAAGAATGGATTGAAAAGGATCCCTAAACGATCAGCTCTTTGGCTCAAAAGATTTCTCCAGTAGTAACTAATACGTATCAAAGTTGTGATTTGGAGAATTTTTTTTGGAGTTCTGAATTGTTTGCTCTATAATATTAATTCTTGTACTCTCTCTGTCCCAAAATTATTATCTATTTAAGGTTTTAATATTTCAATACAATTTGAATCGAAAATGAAAACTCAAACTAGACAATAATTTCGGGACGGAGGGAATAATTAATGAGGATGGTTCTTCTAAGGAAAAAAAAAAAAAGGAAGAATAGTTCTTCATTGTCTTTCCTTGTAAGCATTTCTCTTTTCTTTTTTACTGTGGAGCACACTCTATATGTATCAGGATTCAATGACAATCATTAATATGTGGGTGGATTTTAATTGCTTTTGTTTTCCGTATCATAATTAAATAAATCATTTCGCTCGCTTATCCATGTCTATGGTGATACTTTACCTGATCTTCATATTTTTATGAATTATTAGCACTGAAACAAGATATCGTTGGATGTTACATTAATGTATCTTTTATCATTTTATTGTTCTAAATTGTTCTGATCAGCTAGCCCTTTCCTTCGAATGATTAGCACAATTGTGGAACTCAGTCTACTAACATAATCAAGTAAGATGTGCTGGAACAGTCAAATTGAAGTACCTTCTGCTTTTTTTTATATTAAAAATATTTTTTTAAAATGCTTTTTAAATCACTTATTTTTGTTGTAGAACGATCAATCAAAGGTCATAAAATCGCACAAGTAACCACTCTTATCAAGCTCAATTGATTGTATCATTTATTTCTCGGAGGGGTTTATTTAGATCGAATGATGATTAATACTCAGGATGCCATGTGTGTCATGCCATAACTGGAACTATCACTTTATGGCTATATGGGTTTCACTAGAACGATCGAAAATTCAAATCTCAATTTGAAATTAAGTTGAGCATCAATTAATCTGGCTTTCTGCCTCGACTCATGTAATAAGTATCATGCCTCTCGTTATTTCAATAAAATATTATTTTTTTTTGTCTCAAAATGATTCTCGGGTTGGTTTTTTGGATAGAAAAAGTAAAAATATCAACTCAAAACCATACACGTAAGTCCCTGTTTCTCGTTTTCATGCTTCCAGCTAATGCAGCTCAAAAGTTCCAGAATTACAAGCGAGTTTTGGCGAGCTTTGAAAAACTTTTTTTTTTTTTTTTGGTTTTTCCTTTTTCCAGTTTCCTAAACTTAGAACTAGGGATTGCATTCGATTCTCATTAATGAAATTTTAAGAAGTCAGGTGATTCGATGATTTCAAATTTTGTTTGTGTTGGACTAAGAAAACTAATGGCTGATGATTAAAGGATTCAGCAATGATACATCCAGTCACTAAATACATCGAAAATATATTGTGACAAATGAAAAGACAAATACATCATCCACTTGCTAAATATGTTTATTTATTAATTAAGGATAAAAATATAATTTTAGGAAAAAAATAAAACTTCAACAGGAAATTAGCAAAAAACTAGAGGCCACGATTATTCCACATCAGTCACTATATTTTTGTCACTATTTTCATTCACCAAAAGTATCATTTTCCTAGAGGATTATAAGGTAAGTGCAATGTTGCTTTTCAGAGGTACAATTGATAAAAATTAAAATTAGACAATTATTTTGAAACAGAAGGAGTATTACTGTGCTAACATCATATCCGTCCTTTCCCTTCTTTATTTTTTATTTTTCGGTTTAACTAAATGACACCATTTGATTTTAGCTACCACCTCTAAGAATAAATAGTCTTTTGCAAATTGGATTCGAATAAGCAAAAAAAAAAAAAAAAGAAAATATAATTTTATTAAAAATAAATAAATGAGCCGTAAATTACAGTCAAAACTTGACATGCATGTTCACGATGACTTTTTATATAGCTTTGAGTGGCAAAAATTTCCTAAGACCATACCACTTTTTATAACGCTCATTAGATTGACAAGATTGTTTATTTTTAAATGTCAACATTTTGATGATATTTAAAAGAACAAGTGTAAATTTTTTAAAGAATCTTATAGAATGAGTTATATACTAAAAGTGATGAGATATAACCGATGGATCGATATGGGCAAGAATGGACATTGAATCTCATAATATCTTGGTTGGACCATATCACAGAAACATTAATATCACAAATTATAATATATATAATATATATATATATATATATATATATGGTTGTTTGGAAAGATACTTGACCTAAAAATCAAAGAATACGAGCAGCCATTCTTGTGATTAATTGTACCACCCCGGCCCATATGTCACAACTAATCAGATCATAATATGCTTCCAATTGTATTACCCTACCGACACCAATCATGACTTCTACAATGGTATCTCGTGCTATACCTTCCAAATCAGACATTTATTTCTTCGACAGCTACTTTCTCTGTTTAGTGTTCCATTCTTTCCTATTTAAGAGTTTATTTCATTGAACAAATATATTATGATGAATTGAATTATTTAAATAAAACAAAAGGAGCAAAATTAATTCGGGTTGTTAAAATGAGTTCACTCTAACTAAACTTATTGGCACATCTATTTAAAAAAAAAAATTGAAATTTTAATCGAGGTAGCCATCAGTTAATTATTTTGAAACTACAGAAGTTCTATGCCAATCGCCCTCTTAAGTCATTATTTTGCGCGTAATTCATATGTATTTGAGTTCAGATAGAATTCTGAAGATTATTATTTATTACACCCAAAATAGATAGAAATGGTATTGAGAAATCAGGTATGTTTTACTCTTTTCAATACTAGTGATGTCTGATCGAGCAATGCGCGACCGTGGCCCAATATATCTGTAGATCTTAGAAATACTTGTATTTGAAAAAATATTTTGTATTTGGAATGATATATTTTAGAAATATTTTATAAGTGTGATCATAGAAATGTTTGTATTTGGCATAAAAAGAAATTGTATTTGGCCCGGTACATTTTAGAAATGTTTCAAGATTTTAGAAATGTTTTATAAGTGTTACTACTTAAATATAAATAAACTTGATCAAACATATATCTTCAAGTAAATGCTAGACAAAATATAAAAGCATCCTAATAAGTTTAAATATTAGTAACATAATTTATTGATGTTCTCCATTGGCTGTGCCAAATCAATACTTAGTTTTGAAGATTTATAATAGTTTTGTAGTAAGCTTCCTCCAAAGGGTATACGCTTAATTGTTGGAACTATTTCTTCCAAAAGTTTATAGGTAGTAAGATATCAAAAATATGATTTTGAAACTAGTTAATTGTTGAAACTGGTTGATCACAAATATCATATGAAAATAATATAAATTTGCATAGGTTTCAAGTTATAGCAAAAAAGAGTTCACCTCACCATGGCAAATAAAAAAGAAGAAAGTAAAAGATAGACCATTAAAAATTGAGAAATTTACTTTTTTTCTGTAGGTAAAAATGATATATAAAAACACAAATAAACGTAGAAACATCATTTCTTCCCTCTCCACCTCAAATTCATAAAAGGCTTCCCCATAAATTAGTTAGAAGAAGCGACCTGAAGTATTTATATGATGAGAAACTAAAAAAAGTCCAAAAGCCAAATCCAAAAATTATATTCTTGAAAGCTCGACACAAAAAAAAAAAACGCACTTCATAACTGACCATATACGGAAAAAAAACCGAGACTCCATAATTAAAAAAAAACCACTCTAATTGAATGAAACATAAAAAAAAAAGAAATTTAAAAAATCACACTTTGTAACAAAACTCCAATTAATCAATTCAATCCAAATAGAACTAAAATCATACAAAATTCTAGGCTAACTAACCATATAAAAAATCACATCATATTACCTGACAACGGCTACGGTAGCCGTAACGGATGGACGCATAAAAATAATAGTAATAACACTATTCTTGAACGGGAAAAATAAAAAAAAAATAATAAAAGTCAAACAAATGATTTGTGGAAATAAAATCATTTAAATTTTAATACTTGTAATGGCACCAGCACAAAGGCCGAAGCAAGATCAATGAGAATCTTTTTTTTTTCCTTTGTATTTATATAGAGAGGTAAAGAGAATAATTTTTAAAGTCAAAATTTTATCCGATTAGGATGTAGTTGATCATCACTAATGAAAAGATTGAACATGTTAATAGGAAAGGAATATATTTCACCACATATTCTCAATTGATAATTGATGAGGAATTTATTTTTTATTTTTTATTGTGGAGAAGAAATTGACTAGGAGTCGATTGTCGTGGAGATGGGGATGAAGATTTGGGTTTTTATGAATCCGGGATTTTTTTTTGGCGAAAATAGGAGGTGGAGGTGGATTTGGACTGCATTTGCCTTTTAAGTCTAGATGTGTAAATAAAAATTTATTTTAAAAATATAATGTGAAAATGCCACATAGCAAATATTGGTACTTTCTCTTAAGTGTGGTTTTTGTTTTTAATATACTTTCTCAGGTATGTTTTACTCTTTTCAATATATAGAATGCTTATTCTGGGATAAAGTGAGTATTTTGTGTAATGATACTTATCAAATTATGATCGGAAAACTATACCTCGCAGTGCTTAGATGAGGTACAGAAAGTAGATTGAAATATAAGATTGGGTTTGAGTACTTTGTTTATTATGATTCCTTTTTCAAAATAATTAACTTGTTTCAAACAATCATTTAAAAAAAACAGTATACATTTTCTCTTTCAAGGGAGAAAACTGTCACTGTCATTAATTAATTTGTCCGAAAAAGAAAGAAAAGAAAAAGGAAAGAATGGATAAAAAAAAAAATGTATAAAAGGGCATTTCAGATAATTTGCGTGCAATCTATATATTATGGCCATGGACTTTACTGTTGTATGGTGAAAATTTGTAGTGAAAAAAAAATAATGACTAATAAAAAAATAAAATCATCAATTTCCATTTTTAATGACTATTTATTAAGAAATAATAATCTTATAAATACATGGGTACCACATCATTCAATATCTCATTTTATTATTTATTTTTACTATATATATATATATATATATTGTTCTCCTTTATTATTATTTGCCAATGTATCCATAACCCAACGGGACCAAGAACACCCTTCGTCCACTTGCCTGTGGCAATCTCTAAGATAATCTTGGCCTGACTTGATAATTTCAAGTTGTAACAGCAACCATACACTTAACCAAAACAAAAACAAAAACAAAACAAAACAAAACAAAAAAAAAACATACACATATTCCACCATGCTATTATCATATTCCATGCCTCATTTTCATATACTCCTCCCATTGTCTCAAAAAATAAATAACATGGAGTATTTAAATTTATACTGACTATTTTTTTTTACAGAAGGATATTAAACACACAAAGAAAAATAAGAATACGTATGTACTGTAAATTAGTTGCGATTATAGACTTATGTATCTATACTTTTCAAGAAAACAGTGATAGTTTGTCCAATGCGTTCGGATAGAAACGGACAAATCGGCCAATTTCATTAGAGGTAGAACTCATTTTACAAGAAAAATGCGATCTTACTCAAATATGGTCTCAAGTCAAGTTTTCGAGATTTGGGATATCAGATTATTTAAAGTGGAGCCAGAGTTTACGGGTGGAGACTATTATTGCATCTTTAAAAATATATAGAGTGAAAAAAAAAAAGGACTTTTATTAGAGCCTTCTTTTCTTTTCTTTTCTTTTTTTTTTTTTTTGGGGAATAAATATTGGAGTCTTACTTTTTCCGAAGGAAAAATAACAGTCAAGTTATCCCAAAAAATATATAACATGAATAAAATCCAAAAGTATAAACTACATGAAAGTCATTTTCCTAGTTAAGTAAACTCCAGCTGGTTTGACATCTTGAGTTCTTTCTCCTTTTTATCTTCCGTTACTTGTCGGAATATTTGTGCCATCATTGATGTAATGAGTAATTTTGACGGCTGAACTATGTATATTCTCCCACAATAAGTATGTTTAAAGAAGGATAAACATATTGTGGGCTGCAAGTTTTCCTTAATATGACACAGTAACAATAGAAGTAAGAAGTATTGGACGTGGATACTACTTCTTTTCCTCCAATAAGTTGGCCGGCCAATTCTCCTATTTAAGGCAGCCGAACGCAAGACTGAAGGACTGTTGGCATTTGTAAAAATTTATTTCAAAAAATCATATTTAATGTTTTAAATACAACTGGCTATTTCAGTATTTAGAAACCGAAGTCTTTCTTTTGTACCTTTCGGTTTTGATCTTTCGAGATGTTTAATACAGATGAAGTAAAATATCTATCTTTCAATAAAATCAATGGTTCATTAATTAAACTCAAGAATTAATGGACTAAAGTTTTGATCTTTACGTAATTAGATGAGGTTGGTTTTAATGAAGTCTAATGTGCTTTGGCCTATAAATAGAAAGCACCAAAACATCCTTCTCATCAATTCAGAAAACACTAAAATCATTTCTCAATTTTCCTTCAAACTTTGAAATCACTCCTCACGAGTAAATAACTTTGGTTTTCTTTCTCTTTACTTTCAAATAATTTTCAAATATTAGATCTATAAACTTGTTAGTTCATGTACCCTCTAATCCTAAAAGAGGAAGGCTTATTTTATCTGGGAGGAACATTTCGTTACGCCGAAATAATTTCTTTAGAACAGTGCAACTTTTGTGCGACTCAAGTATTTTCTTTATATAGCATTTTTGGAACATTACCCCCAACAAGGACATCTCTCATATCATAAAACAAGGCCGACGCCTCTACTTCATTTCTTTTTCGTCCTTTATTTTCATGTACTTTTTTATTCATGTTTTCATAGATTAGTCCAGGCTAAATAGTTTTTGGCATATTTTTCTTCATAGAAATAGGTAAACATTCATCATTTTCTACTTCAATGAATTCGATTCTTCTTTGTAATAGCGCTTTATCGACGCTCTCCATAGCTAGTCGGCGCTACATATCTCTCTTTCTCCCCACTTTAATCAATTCAAGGTCATCACTTTGGCTTGTCTCACTTTTTTCTGTATTTTTCTTATTATTTATTAAACGAAAGTTAACCCTAACTGCTCGATTCTAGGTCCGAGACTGGTTTTTGAACTCATCCGCAGTCGCTTGATTTTATATGTTTTAGAAAATTTTGCCCCCTTCTTTCTCAAGGGTTAGGTCAATTTTTTTGGCACAAACATAATGGCATGCCCAATGGGACAAGGTTTGGTTTGGTTCCTAGATCGTGGTGGTTTTTTTTTTTTATTTCTTAAAATCTCTATTTTTAAATTTCTCTTTCTTCTTTAAAAATTATAAAAAAAAAAAAACAATTCTCTATTTTTCTTTCTTATTATGGAGTATTCCAATAGCCATATTTATATTCTTAGTAGCTCTAGGGATCCGATCTATACTTCTTATCTATATAGTAGGTCATCTAGTAATTTCCGACCATCATGCTCTTATAGTCGATCTCCACTTGGTGGGCATATCTCTCAACAGCCCTCAACTCCACATGTAGGACATAATTCTTTAGGGGATGAAAATAATATTGGATGGCAGGCTACCCTTGATGGCCGCTTTCTCAATCTTATAGTCAATATGGCGCAACACAACATCTAGTTGTGTTGACAGATAGCGTGACGGGTCTATGGTACAAGATCCTTCAAGATTCGAGGGGCTGGCAGCTGTTGGTAATTCAATAGTTACACATGATTTTCATAGTGCACCAGTCTGTGAAAACAGGATGCAACAGATGCCGGCACAGCAGCAACAACAGGTGTCGCTGGTGCAGCATCAGCAAATTCTGTTGCAGGTACAACCACAGCAGGTTTTGTCGCCGCAGCATCAGCAAGTTCTGTTTCAGGCGCAACTACAGCAGGTTCTATCGCTGCAACATCAGCAAGTGCAGATGCAAGCACTGCAACAATAGGTTTTGTCGCCCCCAACATCAACAAGTTCAGATGCAGACGCAACAACTGCAGGTTTTGTCGCTGCAACAGCAGCAAGTTCAGATGCAGACGCTACAACAGCAGTTTCCATCGCCACAATATCAACAAGTTTTGTTGCCGACGCAACAACAACAAGGGACGTCAGTGCAACATTAGCAAGCAGAATCATCGACACAGCAATATCAGGGGTCATTGATGCAATATCATGAGGTTCAATTGCTGGCACATTTTGAGGCATTAGAACAAAAGCTGAATTTGTTAGCGTTGCGACAGTTACAGTTACATCAAGTGTTACCGCAGGTACAAAATCTGCAAGTGGTAGAGTAAACTCAGCAGACGCAGGAACCAAGTGAAAGTTCAGTTGCAACAGCAGATCAGTAGCAAGAAAGTTCTGTGATAGATTTATCGTCGACACCCCGGGGGCTACCTAGTGATTTTGATGTTGAATGTGGCAAATTTGGGGAAGACCTGCAAGAAAAGTCAGAGCACCCTCAACAAGCGTTTGTCGCTGCAAATGAACAGGTGTCGCAGCAGTTAAATACAATTTCGGCGAGTGAATCATTGCCGATTATTGAAAGTGTAGTTGTTACTGAGCATTGTGAGCATACTGATTTGTTTTGCTTGTCTAATGAACCTATCATTGTTGAAAACGAATTTGTCGAAGTTGATTGCAGGAAATCTTGTGAGTCTTCTAGCGGCGACAGTGATATCGAGGAGATTATTTGTGACAGCTGCGACAATTTTTCACCTGCAACTAATAATTTTGTTTGTCCAAGTGTCAACGAAATTAAGGGCGAGCAGGAGCAAGGCCAAATGGCAACACCGGATTCCAATTTATTTGTGATAGTTGAATCGGCACAATGCTTAGTTATTGATGTTCCAAAGGACCAACAGGTTGGAGTTTCTAATAATGGCTTCCAAGATCGGCGTTGCAACAGTAGTGCCGAATTGGTCAATGATGCAATAAATTTCTTGCCGGTTAAGCAGAAGTCTAATCATGCATGGCTTTATGACAAGAGAGGTTCTGCTAACAGAAGAAGCAAGCGGAATAAAGGGAAGCCAATACCGCATGGTTTTCACTTTGCAGAAAAGGTTGATGATGGTCTTCAATTATGCGGAATTGATTTTGATGGTGGCGACAGTAATTATGCTTATTTGGATTATGATAATGCGGTATTATGGAGGATTGATTTGGCTAAAGATCATGAGTTGCTAAAATCCTTGATTAGCCGAGAAAAGAAGCGTTCTGCAAGAGATCAGTCAAAAATGCTTATACCTTCGATTATGCGGCCTAGTATAATCAAGGCATTTGAGGCCAAGGTTATCGATGATAAGTCCAACAATGTATCGCCTAGGATCAATAGTGATGTTACTACCCAATGTGTGGCCGACCAAGAGAAAAAGTCTGTTGTTGAAGTATCAACTATTGATGATAAAGCCGACAGCGATCGAGAAGGTTCTGCGACAGATGCTAGTAAGTTGTCGACGAATAAGGAAGCAGTTGAAAGTAACAGTGACACTCCAAGCACTTCAAGTTCTAGTTTGTATAATGATAGTGGGTGCAGAATAGTGGTTCTCCTACACATTAGGGTCAGTTTCAGCAAACTCATAAGGTTCGTCGCGATAATACTGGCAACCATACTTGGCGTCGACACAGTTCAAGAAGTTCTGACATAGGCGGGGATTTTTGAAGGAGACGTCCCACATCTCGCCCAAGTAAACATGCACCTCGTTTTGATCATTATGTTCCTCATTTCGTATGGGTGCCGTGTTACTTTGTTGTTCCCGCATGTTGGTGTTATATCAATGTTAGTGCCATGCCAAATACAAATTATTGGTGACAATGTGTTTATCAATGTTCACGTCTCATTCCATTTCATATGGACGTTTGGGGCTTTATGGTAGCACCAAAAATATATTTTTGGTTTAATTAGAATTTGGTTTGAATTGGAAAAGCTTCACATGATGATCAATCCATGCAATATTAATTAATTAGTTTTCTACTCCATGAAGAAATGTAGTGCACGTGGGTTTACACTAACAAGGCTTTTGGTGATTAATTGAGACTTAATGCATGGCTTGATTAATTTTCTAATCAAAGTGGGATTCGGCCAGCAAAGTTCTTATCACACAAGGGTATTATTTCTTCTCCAAGAAAGTAGAAAGTATTGGATGTGGATACTACTTTTCCTCCAATAAGTTGGCCGGCCTATTCTCCTATTTAAGGCAGCCTAACGCAAGACAGAAGGGCATCTCTTATATCATAAAACAAGGCCGACGCCTCTACTTCATTTATTTTCCGTCCTTTCTTTTTATGTACTTTTTTATTCATGTTTTCGTAGATTAGTCTAGCCTAATAGTTTTTTATCTATTTTCCTTCTTTGAAATAGGTAGTCGTTCATCGTTTTCTACTTCAGTGAGTTCGATTCTTTTTTGTAATAGCGCTTTATCGACACTCTTCGTATCTAGTTGGCGTTACCTATCTCTTTTCCTCTCCCTTTAATCAATTGACGGCCATCACTTTGCCTTGTCTCGCGTCTTTCTCTATATCTTTCTTATAATATTAAACCAAAGTGAATCCTAAGTCCTCGATTCTATGTCTGAGGCCGGTTCTTGAACACATCCACAGTCGCTCTGATTTATTTTTGTATTCGGGTTATTTTCTGTTCCCTTTTCGCGACCCGGGTACAATTATTGTTCAAAAATCTATTATATATATATATATATATATTTGTGTTGCGGGCCAATGCCAATAAATATCAAAGTGATAATATATTGTTTTACCTTTGAGCTCATGGAAATATTGAAGTCATAGTCTCTTACAATATCCTATCAATTATTCGAGTCATTTAAGAGTACACTCTAGTCAAGTAACTTGAAGTGTTTTTTTTTTTTTTCGACTTGAACGAGTATTTTAAAATCCAATATTCAAAATATGAAAACATAACGATTATCTCATTACAATAAATTCTCAATTTTATCTCCCATCACAAAATACAACCTTGCATTTGTTCCGAGTTCTCAAATTTTATTATGAAAATTCAACTATTAAAATGAGACAGTAATGTAACTTTGTATTATCTATGCCTTTCAACGACACAAATAAACAAAGTTTGATGAGTGGTACGTGTGAATAAACCAGTTCCACATCAAACTAATTAAGACACAATATATCTTTGTTTCGAACTCTATATAAAGCACAGATTATATACTATCCAAAGATGCACTCATCAATCCACATACGTGAGAGCTATGGCTTTCAAAGTTGTAAGCTCTCTCGGCCTCCTTGCAATAACTCTGGCCAATTTTCTTTTCTTCAGTACTGAGAATGCTGCTGCACAAACACCGTCTCGTAAAGTAAACATTCCATTTACAAAACATAATTTCCCACCCAAATTCATTTTTGGATCTGCTTCTTCTGCCTATCAGGTATATATTTCAGTTTAATGCCTTCTTTTTTTCATGCAAGTGTTATTTCTAGCCTTTAAATTGAAAACCCTTGATTAATTTATAGTATCGAAGAGTGCTTAACGTATATATATGGTTATGATTACAGTATGAAGGAGCAGCAGCTGAGGATGGAAGAGGACCGAGCGTAGCTGATACGTTCACCCATGGCCATCCAGGTCGCAATCTCTCTCTTAAAAATATCATTGCTGAATATTGACGGTCGCAATCTTCTGCATCACTTTTGTGTTAATTGTTTATAATTAACGGGATTCAAAATTTTTTACTCTGTTTTTTGACTACGAGATTTTAAAGGGGTGAAGTAAATTCTTAAAAATGGATATGTTAGCTAGTAAATGTATACTCTCACCACCGAGAGTTTACTGCGCAAATGAGGTTAAAGATCGCCAAATGACGACATTAGTACGTACGTACTGACATGAACGGCTTATGTAAGTAATAGAGTCAAAAAGAAGATTAATAGAGTCAACGGCTTATGAAGTGAGTAATTTTTAGGGTTTATGAGAAAAGAAATGAAAAACTCGCATATGTTTTCTCCATCTTGTTCTATATTAATTGGTTGATGCTAAAACTGAACTAAATAGCTTCAAGGATGAAAACCACCGTCCCAGAGGTGGACTTATTTTTATTCTTTTTTTATCTTTTTTTGAAATATTATTTCGAGACAGATAAATATATAATCATCAGGCAATACAAGGACACTAAAGATCATTAATGTTCACAATTCCTAGAAACTTACTTGGAGTACATTCGAATATTACATTTCGTGTATGTCATGTTAATTAATTTTAAAGTTGTCCCTTGTTGTCTTTGGAAAAGAAAAAGGTATTGCTTGTCCAGATGTAGTCATTTTTTACGAAAGGACAATTTAAAACTAAAATAGAGTCGAACAAGTTTATATGATGATGAATTGCCAATAAATTTAGATATAAAAGTATCTCAAAGTTCAGTTACGGAAAAAGAAAAAATTGTCAAGTTTTTAAAAGAAAACCCTGTCAAGAATAAAACCCAGTTGGATTGGTTTAACTAGTATATCATGTATGATTGCGACTCTAAATATTTTCTTCATATATCTCAACTAAAGTAGACAACAAGACACCAAAAATAATGAAAGAAGGGTCAAATACAATTAAATTACACTGATATGCTTTGTACCTTGGAAAAAAAAACTACTGATATGCTGAGTTGTATAGGTTGGACCATCGGTCCTTTTAAATACTGATTTTGAAAAAAAAAAATTGTGACTAAGACTTTGGAGTGAGAATATTTTGAAATCATATAATTGAAAAGAAAAAAAAAAAGGAAAATAACCATTTAAGCAACTTGGGAAGATTCAGAAGGATTTTGTACGTTTATGATATGAAAGTTATTATATTTTTTTAAAAAAAAATGAAATAAATAAATGTAGTTTAATAAATGTAAATTATGGTTATGATATTTCTATCTTTTTATTTAATGAACTAATTTTTTAATTTTATTACTTTGCTACAGAAATGATAGCAGATCATAGCAATGGAGATGTAGCTGATGACTTCTACCATCGCTACAAGGTATATGAATACATCGTTTTTCTTCTTATAATCATATAATCTCCTTTGGACGGGGAAAATATCTATTCCACCATGTGCAATCAAGTCAATTTATTTTGAATTGGTAACTCAATCATCGTACATCAAAATGTTATAAAAGCTAAAGATAGTATTTTATTTTAGGCGAACTACATTTTACCCCCCAGTTTCGGTAATACTATCATGCATATATTCCTTAGCAGGGGTTAAACATGAACATGACTAAAATGATCATAGTATACAAATATTTCGTTTCTTTTTTTTTCGGTTTGTTTTTCGTTGTTTCTTGACCATTAAAAATAAAATTACTAAATTTTTTATTTTCACATTTAATTATAATATAAGTTAACATGCGAAATAAAAAAATTAAAAAAAAAGGAAGTTAACATGCGAAATTAATCCATGATTAATTTTAATAATTTTATTATGCTTCCAAGAAAAAGTTAATTGATGAATATTATTTTACTTCAAACGACATGATATAACGTAAAAGAAATTAATATGGATTATCTATAAGCTAAAATAAAAGTCGTTCGGCCAATTAATTTCTTGCAATCTGATTGGCCAGGCAGCAGTCACGTGATATCATTATTGCGTCATGTTTATACAAAATTCATGACCGTTTAATTTTTAAAAATATGGATTAAAAAATAAGGATTGAAAGGTATTTTTGACGGTTTAAACAAAATTGATGATTATGTTGTTAAAATAATAAAAGAGCATTTTTTTTTAAGTTGATTATGAGCTAAGAGGTACATGGTGGTATTACAAAAACTCTCGAGAGATTCATAATATATAGATTCAACCAAAACTGGAGAGGTAAAGTGTAGTCCGCCCATTATTTTAATTTTTCCAACATGAGGAGTGAATAGAATGGTCATACCAGTGCCGACCCTGTAAACAAATCAAAAGCCACAAAGTTGTCCACCTACTGCAGTGATTTCTGCACCAATGATTGATGATGTGAAATTCTGAATATTGCAGGAAGATGTGAAATTAATGAAATTCATTGGCATGAACGGCTTCCGGTTTTCAATCTCGTGGTCAAGGGTTTTGCCTCGTAAGATATTTTGTTGATTCATCAATTTTTTTCATTATTTATTTGAGGGTGGGTATGGGGTAATTAGTGATAAGATTTACTTGGTGGAAAGTGTGTATATAGTACGATCTTACGTATAGTCCTCTCTTTTAAAAAAAAAAATGGTACTCTTTTATCTGTTTCATGGACAAGAATTCAAAATTTTCCGATAGTGACACAACATCTTGACTTATTAAATCAGTTAATAAAAATATGGTTAATCATGCACTGCAAGTTTTTAAAGATATATATACCCGTGTCTTGAGCTTGTGACATGAGTATGTAGTTCATCTCTTTTCTTTCGAAGTGATGATAAAGCTAGTTAATTCAAAAGATATATTCCCTCTGTCCCGTAATTATTGTCCAGTTTAGTTTTTATTTTTAGTTCAAATTATACTAAAAGTGAAATCTTAAACTGGACAATAATTTTGGGACAGAGGGGAGTACTATACAAATGAGAACCTACATATGAATTTTCTTTCAGTGATTTAATTGATTTTCTTAGGACTTCCAATTAATGTGAATGTACAGATGGGAAGCTAAGTAAAGGAGTGAACCAGCTTGGCATCGCCTTTTACAATAATCTCATCAATGAACTACTCGCGAATGGTCTGTATATCCATCACATTCACTTCTTTTCGCTTTTATTATTATTTTTTTATATATATATTTTACTACTCTATTGATTGTCCAAATATTTATACTATTTTCAGTGTAACAAACATATAACAATCACTTTTGGAATTGAGAAAATACCTCATTTTCAGAGTTATAATTGTATTCTAATCCGCAGGGATAACACCTTTTGTCACACTATTTCACTGGGATACTCCGCAAGCTCTGGAAGACGAATATGGCAGCTTCCGAAACATTAGTATCGTGTATGTAAATTATAGCTATTATTATTACATATTACATATTGCCAATTTACAATTTGAACCGACTTTTTTTTCGTAATATACGTCAATACAAATTATCGATCAGCTTGTCCTGCATTATTGGAATGACGGTTTAAATTTTTAAGATTCATGTAAATTACTTTTAAGACAAAAAGACAAAAATCTACTTTAAATGACGGACCCATGCATGTGTTTCCTTGACAATGTTTTCAGTGAAGACTTTAGGGATTACGCAGAGCTTTGTTTCAGAGAATTTGGTGACAGAGTGAAGTATTGGACCACCTTCAATGAGCCATGGTCATTCTCCACCGGTGGTTATGACTCCACATCATTTATAGGCACATTAGGTCCAGCCAGGTGTTCTAAATGGATGAATAAATGCAAAGAAGGAGATTCTTCCACTGAGCCTTATTTGGTTGCCCACCACATTCTCCTTTCTCATGCCACTGCAGCCAGACTCTACAGGAAGAAATACAAGGTAATTAAACAGAATTATTTTTTTACAAAAAAAAAAAACTCGAATTAAGTAAAAATAATATAAGTGTAATGTGTGTTTATTCAAAATTTCTCGTGCCTAAATTCATTCTGAATAAATAAAAAAAAAATCATATATAGTTACAATCTCACTTTTTATTGTGTTGTGTTTTAAAGCCCATCCAAAAAGGGAACATAGGAATAGTGCTAGTGACAAACTGGATGATGCCTTTAAACCCAAGAAGCAAAGCTGATGCATTGGCTACCAAACGAGCCCAAAGCTTTTACCTTGGATGGTATACATATACTTCTTTCTTCCCCGACTTAATGCTTCATTTTTGTTGAACGATTAAGAATTAGACCTTATATAATTATTGTATATATAGTAAAGTTTTATTTCTTTACTAAAATAATACTCCCTCTGTCCCAAAATTATTATCCAGTTTGAGATTTTATTTTTATTACAATTTGAGCTAAAAATGAGAACTCAAACTGGACGATAATTATGGGACGAAGAGAGTATAAGATTACTTGGAAAAGAAACAAACAATTGATGGATAAATCTGAACTGCAGGTTTCTTGATCCATTGACCTACGGTGATTACCCAACATTGATGCGGGAGGAATTAGGAGAAAGGTTACCAAGATTCACAGCACAGGAATCAGAATTCGTGAAAGGGACATTGGATTTCCTTGGTTTGAACTATTATACTTCCAACTATGTTATTGACATCCCTACTCGTACCACTGTTAATACATCTTACACAACCGATGTTCGTGCAACTCTCACCGGTAAGTCCCTAAGTCTTACTATTGAAATTGTGTACTATTTTTTTATTAAAAAAAAAACTGCAAAAATTTACGTGTCTGTTAGCGATTGATGTTACCAATGGACATATGAGACTGTTGAAAGCTAAGGAATGATTTAGAATGATTTATTGAGACGGCAGAATTAATTAAAAGGATTAAAGTACTAACTCAAAGGATCAATCGAGAGTGGTTCAGTTACTTGGTTTATTTCGCAACATTGAGATTTGAAGTTTAAACATCTGTATTCTTGCTTAAGTTTTTAATGTTAAGAAGGCGAGTTAAATTTCACTTAAATAATATTGATGTACAGGATTTAATTCGTTGTTTTCACAGGTATAAAGAATGGAAAAGCTCTTGGAGCAGCGGTATGTTAATTTCCTTAAGTATTAATTTCCCTAATATTTCAACCCCGAAAAAAAAAAGATAAAAACCATTAAAAAAGAATTGAGGATGTTAATTTTACACCGAAAAACATAATACTTCCTTTGTCCCAAAATTATTGTCCAGTTTGAATTTTTATTTCTAAACTGGACAACGATTTCGAGACGGAGAGAGCAATAATCTTCTGCTTATATTGGGTTGAAATCGATTGAAAGCGCTGTTGATTTCTTCTTTTCTTTCTTTTTTTTATTTTTTTTACCCCGTTATTTGGACCAAAATGTAGACAGCAGCACCGTTTCTGTTTGTATATCCCCAAGGGCTTCCTCAGCTTCTCGTCTACATAAAGGACAACTATAAGAATCCAATCGTCTACATTACCGAAAATGGTAAGAGATCATTACAACTTCCGGTCCTTATTATAAGACATTTTGACTTTTCGTAGATTAAACTTAGTACACATTTTTAATTGACAAAAAAAATTTTAAAATATATTTTCACATTCATTGTATTCTCTTGATTGTTATGAAATATTTTTAAGATTTTTTCGTCGATTAAAAATGTGTACTAGGTTAAATCTAGGACAAATCAAAATGTCTTATATTAACGACGGAAGGGAGTAATCTACATATGAAGTTCTCAAGGAAGACAATAAAATCAAATTCAATGAATTTTTCAAATTATGATAGACTTTAGAACTCTCCTTTGATTGATGATTTCATTTTCATGTTCGCCAGGGCTGGCTGAAATAAATGTTGACACTGTTAAGACAGGAACAAATGACACGAATAGGGTGTCGTTCTACTATGGCCATTTCAAGGCCTTGGAAACTGCCATTAAGTAAGTTCATCACTTATATTTTCTCATGCATTTTTTAGGTCAAATTAAAAAATAAAATGAAAAATACTTCCATCATCCTATATTTATTCCCAAAAATTGGATAATTTAGTTTCAGAATATTTTTTTTTATCCGTTTTGTATCAGAAAGTGGATGTGTGTGTGTGCACTGGCGGATTTAAGGTAGGGCCAGGGTGCCATGGCCCACATTGGCCCCACTCTAAACCATTATTATATGGATTTAATGTTTTAAGAACTATAATTATAATTATGTTTATAGGTTCGTATTAGGATTTATTTTGTTATTTGGACTAATATTGTGTTTCTATTTCATTTTCTCTTAATTTGGGTTGGACTTTGAGCCTAAAAAAAATATTTCAAAGTCATAATTGTTGTTAAGTTTGGTCCTAAATAATTTTATCCTTAATTTTATAAGAAGATTAATGCCCTAAAAAAAATTTATGCCCATAAAAAATTTGGTGCTCTCATTCCAGGTGTATATGTTTAAACAATTATATATAGTTGTTGAAATACAAATAGCTTTAAATCTGCATTGTATTTTAGTTATAACAGAAATGAGATTCACATTGATGAGCTAAGTGAGACACTCTTAAAGATAATTAAAAATCTCAAAATATAAAAATACTTTTTAAGCATTAGTTAAAATAAGAATTTATTCTTCAATGATGTAATTATATATAGTTGGTCCCCACTAGATTTTCTCCCTAGATCCGCTACTGTGTGTGTGTGTTAAAAAGCTTAGCGTATATCAGTCTTCCAACTTCAAATGCATAATCTCATCAATTGGTATTAAAAAAGATAGTAATGAATATGTTGGTTTTTGCAGGAGAGGAGTTGATGTGAGGGGGTTCTTTGCTTGGTCATTTTTGGATACCTTTGAATGGGGCTCAGGTTATGCTATGAGGTTCGGCCTCAACTTTGTGGATTATAAGGACGGAC
Source organism: Oldenlandia corymbosa var. corymbosa (assembly GCA_949775105.1). Taxonomy (NCBI): domain Eukaryota; kingdom Viridiplantae; phylum Streptophyta; class Magnoliopsida; order Gentianales; family Rubiaceae; genus Oldenlandia; species Oldenlandia corymbosa. The sequence continues at coordinate 20,531,528 of OX459121.1, read as the reverse complement.
TCAAACGATACCCCAAAAAATCCGCTTTGTGGATGAAGCAATTCCTCAAGTAAAATAGAGAAGGCTACTTTTTTTCTAAGATTATCATCAAATAAATGATCATCGTATGATATATTCAATTTTTCATGCTTAAGAAAAACTCAAATGCTAGCTTGCTAGCTAATTCGAATTATTGTAATATCTTGCTCTTAGTGTTGATGTGTTTGTTTCTGCTTCTTTTCATTGGAGCTGAATAGTTACAATTCCGTCTTCTGTGTCATGTTTTCCCATGAATTGTGCCCAAAATTTTTATGTCGATACAGCCATTCTCTGCGAACAAAACTACAGATGCACCTGTCCTCCAGAGAATACAATTTATCTCAAATGTGAAATCTGAAAACAAATAAATTCTTATAAAACACCCTTTGTAATGTGTGTTTTTAAGTCTCATTCACACAAATTAAAAAAAAAAAAATTGATAAAATGATTTCAAGGGGGGAAAAAAAAAAGATAAAATTGCATAAATTAGCAATTAATGATAAAGCTACCTCGATAAAAAAAAATAAAATTGTAATCTATGCATGGCAGGAAGCCAGGATTCAACGGTTTCATTTTTATGAATGAACATGACCTTGACGACCCTAGAACCCAAATCCGTATACAAGCTTCATCCCAAAAACAGAAGAGGAAAAGGTCTCATTGATCAATCGAACCCTTATACTCCCTCTGGTACTTATTATAAATTATTTTGATTTCGTTCTAGGTTTAACTTAGAATGTCTTTTTAATTGAAAAAAAATTTAAAATATATTTTCAAATTTGTTGTATTCTCTTAATCATTATGAAATATTTTTAAGGTTTTTATTTCAATTAAAAAGACATCATAGATGAAATTTAGGACGAAATCAAAATGTCTTATAATAAGGATCGGAGGAGTACTCCCTTGCTCACTTAAATATATATATATATATATATATATATATATATATATGATTGAAGTTGAGAGTGGAAAGGGGGCACTTATGAGGGAATTAGGGGGGAGTCAAAATGCACATAGAGGAATCTCTGATGACGAAGTCAAGAAAGCGATATTTGATATGGGAGCATACAAAGCCCCAGGACCAGATGGTTGGAGCCCAATTTTCTTCCAATCCCAGTGGAAAATAGTCGGCAGAACGGTGACAGAGTTTGTGTCGAAGGCTTTTATAGAAAGAAGAATCCCTCAACATATCAATGACACCTTACTGGTACTGATTCCCAAAACCAGTAATCCTGAAAATCTAATACAATATAGACCCATAAGTCTCTGCAATGTGGTGTACAAAGCGATTACGAAGTTAATTGCTAATAGAGTTAAACCAGTGATAGGTGAACTTGTTAGATCAACCCAAACTGCGTTCCGGGCAGAAAACGCTGACAACACCATCATAGTACAAGAGGTGGTCCACTCAATGAGAATGAGGAAAGGAAAGGTGGGGTGGATGGCAATAAAGATTGACCTGGAGAAAGCCTACGACAGGCTGTGACGGGACTTTATCGAATCTTCGCTTAAGGCGACAAGGTTTCCAACTGACCTAGTGAACCTGATTGTGAACTGTATCTCATCGCCCAATATGAGGGTTCTTTGGAATGGAGGTGTCACGAACAGCTTTCAACCAACAAGGGGAATTAGACAGGGAGACTCTCTATCTCCTTATCTTTTTGTTTTACGTTTGGAATTATTAGCTCATGGTATTATTTCTGCAGTTGATAAAAGAGTGTGGAAAGGAATCAGACTGAGTAGAAATGGCCCTTTATTGTCCCACCTGTTTTTTGCCGATGACTTATTCTTGTTTTGAGAAGCATTTTTGGATCAAGTGCAGGTGATTAACGAAGTGCTAAACTCATTTTGCAGGTCCTCTGGGGAGAAAGTAAATGCCCAGAAAACCAAAGTCTACTTCTCCAAGAACACTCCACACTAATTACGGAATTCTATCTGTAATGGCTTAGGTTTCGTCATGACCAGCAATTTGGGCAAATATCTGGGTTCCCCAGTTTTACACGGAAGAGTAAATAAGTCCACTTACAAGGAGATCCTAGATAAGGTGCGAAAAAAACTCTCAGGATGGAAGGCGAACCAATTATCAAAGGCGGGAAGGATCACTTTAGCAAAATCTGTCCTTCAGGCAGTTCCTATGTTCCAAATGCAGTCAACTAAGCTCCCGGTATATGTGTGCGATGAGATTGATAAATTAGTGAGGGGGTTTGTCTGGGGTTCTACAGCAAAAAAGAAGAAACTTCACTTGGTAAACTGGGATACGGTATGTAATAGTATGGAGAAAGGAGGGTTGGGACTGAGAAAAGCTCGTGAAAATAACATGGCTTTCCCAATGAAATTGGGTTGGGAAATGTTGGCGAAAAGAGATGAACTATGGGTACAAATTTTGAGGGCTAAATATTGTAAATCTTCTCAAACGGGACTGCAGTTGATAAGGAAAAAAATGCCTCCCCAACTTGGAAGGCAATATGTGATGTATATCACTTAGTGGAGAAGGGAACCTCCTGGGCAGTAGGGAATGGAGAATCTGTTTTGTTTTGGGGGGACAATTGGGTAGAGGGTTATGCAAAACTCTCAGACCACGCAATTTCCCCTATTTCTGAAGAGGAGTACAAAAAAACGGTATCTGATTATGTGTTGGAGGATGGCAGTTGGGATTTGGCCAAATTTTCTAGGTTTCTTCCACATGAGGTAATCAGAAAGATATGCAGCCTTCCACCTCCTATGGCGGCCTTGGGACAGGACAAACCACAATGGATGTTTGGCAGGTCTGGTAACTTCTCTGTAAAATCAGCATACTATTTGGCTATTGACAATGCTAACCTGCAGGATGACAGAAGATGGAGCAAAGTATGGACATGGAAGGGGCCTCAGAGAATCAAATGCTTCCTTTGGTTGGCTTTCCATGACCGACTGGCTACAAATGAGCTATGCAGGCACAGAGGGATAACAGAGACCGAAATGTGCAGCTGCTGCAACGGGGAAAATGAGTCAACACTACATGCTCTAAGAGATTGCAATAGTAGGAGAGCGATTTGGGAGGCCATAATTCCGGCGCATCATCGACATAATTTTTTTCACCTCTCCACTCAAGGATTGGCTAATCTCTAACTTAAGCTCTAAAAGCATGTCATGGAGGACCAAATTTGGAGTTACTAGTTGGCTTGTGTGGACCTGGAGGAATAATAATGTTTTCAATGAAGAGGAGTGGGATGTTAATGAGGCAGTGAGGATCATTCACTACAAAACAGAGGAAATAATTAATAGTGAAAGGATACTTAGACGAACGAGGACTGCCGCCAGTAGAGAAGAGGCATCAGGATGGAAATTACCTCCCACCAATTGGGTTAAACTCAACTGCGACGGAGCTGTCTGCAGGGAAACCAAAATAGGGGCTGTAGGTGGCATTGCTCGGAATGATCAAGGGGAGTTTTTGACGGCTTTCCAGGAAAACATTGGTGTGTGCTCAGTGGAGACTGCCAAAATTACTGCTATTCGGCGAAGTCTTGAGGTAGCAAAACAACGGGGATGGTCTAGAGTCCTTGTTGAATCAGACTCCCAGCCGGCGCTAGATTTGGTGCTAAATCGGGAAGAGGGGAGGTTATTAGATCCTGAATTACGACGAATTCAGGAGCTTTTGGCAAAGGATTGGGAAGTATGTTTTTCTCATACCTTCAACAACAACAACCTCTGTGCGGATGCATTAGCAAAAGAGGCCTTAAACTCCAATAGGGGTATATAGTTTTTTGATGTAGCCCCAAGTTATCTCTCCTTGTTCTTTGAGCAAGATTTCGTAGAAAGTAGGCTATGTAATTATCAAAGTAGGTAGCCTCATGCTATATATATTTTTTAACCATAAAAAAAAGGGAAGAACGCTCACATCACATGATACAAACATGGAGTTTGCTTCCTAAATTCACAAACAAAAATGCTCCGTTACTCTTGTTTCTCTCGTTCTCCGCATTTCTCATCATCTCTTCGGGGTATGGTCCAAGATTAGTGTCAGGATACATGCATGCTTCACTCGTCCCATTTTAGTAGTGCACTATGTTATGATTCGACCAAGTGAACTATTCAAGTACATTGTAAGGTTGTGATCTCATTGAATCAGACAATTGAGTGCCCAATAACTACCATGTGTTTATGCTACATATTAAAGGTCACAAACTAAGTTGAAGTTTAAGCTCCCCTTCCAACAAAAAAATAAATAAATAAATACATTAATAATAGTAGAACTTCAATAAATTAATACGGTTAGGATTACAAAAATTTATTAATTTAGAAAATTATTAAATGATCAATAAATTATTAATTATTAGTTTAAAGAATTTGTATGAGAAAAAAAGAAGCCTCAATAAATTACTTAATTTACTAGTCTTTACATAAGAATCAATCAAGTATTAGAACTCTTTTGATTTCTAAATGCTAAAAATTCATTCATAGTTCATATCATCTTTAGGGACTAAAAAACAAGTATCAATAGTTCATATTTTGCTAAATATTTATATTTATTATTATTATTATTATTATTATTATTATTTTATATTTAGGGTATTTATTAATTTATGGTATTGTTGGACCTATACATATATGTATAGGGGTTTTCTGAAGTATTATTATCTTATCATTTTATCAATTTTCTTTACCTTTTGTACTAGTCGGACCGAAGAAAATTATTAAGCTCTAGAAATTATTAATTTATATATTTGTAATTTACTGACTCTCTACTGTAATAATAATAATAACAAAGTAAAGCATTATTATTATTATTATTATTATTATTATTATTATTATTATTATTATTGTCTTGCAAATTATTTTGATTAAATTATTTTAATATTACAAACTAAAGTACAATGACTTGGGTATATACTTATATCTTCAATTATTGTCACTAGCAAGCTTATACAAGAAGTACTTCCTCGAGTCGTTATTATAAGGCGTTTTGATTTGTGCTAAATTTCACTTGGTATTTTTTTCAACTGAAAATAAAATTTTAAAAATATTATATAAAATTTGAGAGAAAAAAATAAATGTAAAAATGTAATTTTAAAATTTTAATATTAACTAAAATAATATATTAAATAAAATTTATAGTATTATACTAAGAAAGAAACTAGAGTGGGAGAACAAAAAGAGATCTCTAGAGTGCCACATAGGAAAAAAATCCCACGTGACATTTTCTCAAAATTTAGGCAAAAAGTTTCAACATTTGGCTAATAGTCCCTAAAAAAGATTAGTTATAGCATATTATATCACAATCACTATAACAATTATCTTAATTAATCAACATTAAATATACCCAATATAATACCTAATTGATTGGTAATTAATCTTATATATTAATAATGATTATCACACACATTGTTTTTACCTTTCAGAGTCCAATTCCCATATTTGTTCTTACAATATCAATTAATTTGTTTATGAACATTTTCAATTTTAATGATAAAATTCCAATTATCACGGTGATCTTATCAATCAATTATCATTAAATATTTGAAAATCTACTGAAAATAAAACAACATCAAAGAAATTACATTAACCGGCCATTAACGTAGCGGGATAAGGTCAACCATGAAAGAAATCTCAGATTTTATGGCAAAAAATATTGAAGATAATTTAAAACTCCACCAAAACATTTCAAAAATCTTCTTTTTTTTTTTTTTTTTTGCATCAGGTGTATATGGTCCCATCATTTATGCTTTTTTATCCAAAATCGAAACAAAAACACAAAACTCCATTCTTATTCTGCAAAACGAGTAATAATATTGACGCTGCCAGTGGCATTTTCAAGGTATTAATATTTTGATTTATTTTTGCTAGGCTTAGTTTTTCATATTAGTTAGTTGTGAGAATTTTGGATTGTCATTTTATCAGCTAAATTTTGATTTAGTTAAAAAAAAAAAATTTGAATCTTGGATTTGACTGATTTTTCATGTGGCTTAGTTATGAAGCCAAAGAAAATCTTTGATTTTGTTTTGCAAGATTGTGTCATTGTTTTGCTGCTCATGTATTTGTCACTACTGGAATCAAGTTTTATTATATATAATTAATTGTCAGTGCGCAGGTTTTGAGGTTTTCGACGCATTCATCTCTGACAGATTATGATCATCACGACCCTAAACAACAATAAAGCGTAGAGGATTATGACAAGCCGATCATATTTTTTTTTTCCATTAAAGTGATGAATTAATGGAAAGTAATACTGTGTTAAGAACTGCGTTTTTCTCTATTTGCTTACCCTTGACACTTTAATGGTCGGCATATTTTTTTTCATGCTCTTTTTTTTTGTATAACTTTTTTTTTCCATTCATCTATACATATATGTGACTGTGTAATCTTTTATAATCATGTTGCTAAATACCATAATAATTATATATATTAGTGCATCAAATAAGATAGTCCACTTTATTAAATTAAAATAATGATACAAAGTAAATTAATTTTTTTTAGAACAATAGATTACATTTTTTTGGAGAACTGGCGATTTAGTGATTCTTTTGTTTTTTTTCGAAGCTTGGTCTTTTGTTTTTTCTCGAAGCTTGGTAGATTGCTTCCATTCAATGTCATCACATGATTTTCGAATGTTATTCAACCTGTCCATATATTATACTATATTTGGAGGAAGTGTTGTGAGTAACGTTTTTTTTTTTTTAATTTCATGCAGGAATCAATATGTACAACTATTTCAAGTATTTTTGTTTTATTTTAATCTTTGCAATCATCTTTAATATTTTGTATCTTATGACTGTTATATTATTACAAATTTTCCCTTGCGGGTATAAAAGAGTTTCATTTTGTATGACATGCAATATTTCAATTAATTAATTTTGTTGATCATCTTATTTAATTTTACTCATATAATAATTATACATATAACTATTATACGTAATTTTTATTTATGACAATATTTTTATTACAAACTAACAACTTCAATTGTATATAGTGCATTTAAAATTTAATAAATAAATATATATATATATAAATGAATAAAATCCCGCACATCGTGCGGGTGCAACATTTAGTTTATAGGATAAATAAAAAAAAAAAGGCTATAAATCAAAATGGCTTGGGAAGTATACAGGATTTAACACAAAAAGAAACTCATTGGATTCAGTAGTCAGTTTAGAGGTGTTTAGAAACTGTAACTGGTGCCAACAAACTAAAAGGAATCACTTTATGGACACTTTATGGACAACACAAAAGTAACTGAATCGGCCCGCACATTTTGGGCCGTTTGTTTGTTCCTTCGTCCTCAATATTAATGATTGAATGTGTATTATAGAGAGGTTGGAAATGGCGTCTATCTCTATCCGCTAATTTTCACATATATTGAAACCTGATTTGACGAAATCATATTATTTCTTTTATCAATAGAATATGTTTGATACCTGACAATCTGATACAATATCTTATACTCCCTCTATCCCAAAATTACTAAAAGTGAAATCTCAAACTGGACAATAATTTTGGGACAGAGGGAGTACTACATAAGACTAGAAGTTCCATGAAATCAAACATTTTAGAGGGATCACTTAGTTAGAGTTTATTATGCATGGAGAGAGAATCCATCCAAACCGAATCACTTTCCGCATAGGAAAAAAAAATTAAAAAAAAATCAAATTTTATATCTGAAAAGAAAAGACAAATTTTCTTCATTTGGTGAAAATTTTTTATGCAACTTCGATCGGACTTTTTATTATATATTCATTGGATAAAAGCACAAATTAATTTGTTCCATTACGGCCACCGGAAATTGTCTAAGCAATCCACCGATATGTGTATACGTGGTCACTTGGTGGTTCATCTCCGAATTGTTTACAGGGAAACCATGGTTCAAACTCCGGCAATTTAATTTTAATTTATTTAATTTCCACATTTACATAGACGAAATCTCCAAATTCTTCGAAGAGGATTAGCTTTTTTCAAACAAAAATTTTATTTGCCGATAAATAGAAATATAGAATTCCTCAAAAAGAAAGAAAAACACCACTCATAATGGACAATCTGAGAATTTTTGGGGAAAATAAAATACAAAACACCACTCATAATTCTTGTTTGTATTGCTTTCGGCAAAACAAGTAATAGTCGTTTTGTACACATATGTAATTGTTGTATGGTTTTGCTAAAAAAAAAAAGTCGACTTTAAGTTGAAATGTGACGGAAATAGTGTTAATTATGGTGCTTGTTATGGCCTTATAGGTTCAAGTTCACAACTTTTTCTTTTTTCTTTTTGTATTTTTAACATAATTGTATGAGGCCGGTTGGTGGGGTGTTGGAATGTGATGAAGGACGGAATAAATATAGATTAGGGTTTAATTTCTTTGCCCGAGAATATTTTTATTATTTTAATTTAGTTGATTAGGGTTTATTTCTTTTGTTTTCTATTTAAGATCTTAGCCGTTATTGTAAACTTCGATTGTTGATTTTAAATTAAAAAAAAAAAACTTGAGAGTTTATCTTAGAAAATTCCAAGGTGTTTTAAACTTTAGTCCTTACTTTCGGATATTCTAGAATCAACTGATTTAGGAAAGTTGTATTTCCGAGCTTCCAAATTTCACAAGGTAGTGACAAAATTTAAGCTGCTTTTATGTTGTTGATCCCTCTCTCATGATTCTAATTAACTATGATGGAAAATAATACATGGTACAGAAAGAGAAGAAATTACTCAATAATATGTTATAAGAGAACTGATGTATCCATCATATAGAATGACAAAAAGTCGTTCACATGTTGGCTGTAATTTGAAAACTGATTAATCTCAACAATTTTATTAACTCAACTATTATTATTTCATTTTACAGGATGATTCAGTAATTTTATGTTGCTAGTCTTAACTAATTAATAATCACAATAAACCAAACCACATGCCGAAACTGTTAAGCACGAGAGCTTGTCTAACCCTAACCCAACTATTATGTGACTAAAACTTTCGTTCGTTCTTTTTTCATTATATATTTTAAGTTTGTCTCATACAATGTAGACTAAAACTTGCGCCATTAATTGTGATTGGTGTTGAATCAATCCAAAATTAATGAGTGTATGCCTGCCCTGGCTTAGTCCTTTGTGGGTCGCATTCAGTTTTGATTTGGTCTCTTTGGGGCGATTGAATCATCAATTGGTATCAAACAAACATGAATAGACCCGCGCTCGCGCGCGCACACACACACAAGGAAGGGAAAAAAAAAAAAAAAAAGGTTCTTTTGTGCGTATTTTTTATTTGGACATTTGCAAAGTAATGAATATTCTTGAATCTTAGTACTCCATCTGTTCCAAAATTATTGTCCAATTTGAGATTTCACTTTTAATACAATTTGAACTAGAAATGAAAACCCAAACTGGACAATAATTATGGGATGGAGAGAGTAGTTGTTAACCAAAACTTCATAGTGACAATAGATACATATACGAACTCCGTAGGAATATATATGTAAGAGTTCTTTATTACTTTATTTTAATTAAACTAATAATAGAGTTCTTTTTATGAGATGGTAAGAGAGAAACATGAATATATTGTGTTCATTCAACTATGGATCATCATATACGAGCTGGGTTCTCTAAATTTGAAGGAAAAAAGTAAATCGAATTTAGGGTTTCAACTGAAAACTTCCTCCGCTTATCCGTCAAAGGAGCATGGATGCTCGAGATCTTCTACATGCAGAAGGGTTAAGACTTTTACAATACTCATACATTATTTCTCATTAATCATTATGATTCAAGAAATGAGGATGAAAATGATCCAATTTTGCTCCTGATTTTCTCTATTACAGAAAGGAGATAAGGAGATGTTAATCTTTGATTCATTGTCTCTTTTTATTATTATTACTATTATTTTTTTTTATTTTTTTTTTGGTTCTTCCATTTTCTGGAGAAGACGAGGGTCATTCATTTTTATTAAGTTGAATTAACAATGATGAAAATAAAATGCTACCAGTGGAAAATTGTAATCTAGAATTCAAAACTCGAACCTAGACGAAAAAGTCATTTTATAAAAGAAAACGTTGAAGAAATTATCTTCTTTCTAGGGAATTAAAAGAATCCTTCCCTGAGATATGTATGGGAGAGATCATTTTAATTTGTACACTAATTTTATGCCTACAAGAGTATATATTTATGACAGTACTGGGGTTTTCTTATTGTTTTAGTTTTCTGAAATTGTAGCGGAAGCCTCAAGGTTGAAAGGCAAAAAGTTTTTCTTTTCTGCCAAAATGTAATTATTTTCTTTGTTTTAATTAGTGTGGGGAAGGATGATTAAATAATGGCTTTATTTGGAAGCTTTTTCTATAGTAATTTCAAAATAATCAAATAATAACTTTCACATCTTAACATAATTTTTTTTATATTTTCAATATTATTTCTACATTCCTAATACAAGTAACACCTAAAGACATAAGTAAAATTCTTTGATCCTCAAATTGACGGAGAAGAAGGTCAAACTGAATCTAGATTTTCATACCGATGACAATATGACTAAGAAATACATAAGCGACAGGGCATCGACGCAGATGGATAAGGATTTACAAGGCTTCAAACTTGGATCAAATCTATTAATTAATCACTGCCAAAATAAATAAACTAATATTTCTATTCTCCCTCCAAAATGTTCCCTCCAAACTTCCTTTCCCTCCCAAATTATTACCTATACGGCTATAACTACAACTATGCGCAATAATAATTTAAAAATATCGATAAAATTATTCCCAAAAAAAAAAACGTGACATGTATTCTTTTAAATTTTGTAAAAAAATCCATCGTATATAAAGTGACAAAAAGTGAAATTAATTCAAATTGTATCATATGTAATATTTACTGAAAAATTAAAGTGACGAAAGACTACTACTTACATTTTGAACCTGAAAAAAGTAGTCTTAAATCAGTAGGAGTATTAGTCCCTAGTCTTTATTGACAAATCTTACAATAACCACATCGAGATAGAATATGTACCCGTATGAGTCATGAAGAAATTTGTGTAACAGTTATCTCGAACAACCCCCCGGCCCCTCAGTTTCTTTGTTGTTAAACTATTACTCCCTCCATTTATTTTTATATGTGTTTCTAGAAAAATCATCAAAACCAAGAACACATTAGTTAATGTAGTTAAAATACAAAAATATCATTATTTATTGTCTATACAATTCATCACGAACCAATAGAAATTTATTATAAATACTGTTAATTTCATTTTCAATACAAAGGTTAATATTGATAAAAAGTGGTCAAATATAGCTCGATTTGTGAAAACGACATATATTTAAAAAAATTCACTAAATCCTAAAACAACATATATTTCAAAATAGAGAGAGTAGTAATGTCGCCATTTTATAAAATAATTTACCTTATTTCACAACAAAACTGGTTTTTAGCTGACAGAGAGAGCATCATTTTATAAATTTTATGAATGAGGATGACCCCAGAAGGCTAGAATCCATATCCCTAAATAAGATTCATCCCAAGAATAGAAAAGAAAAAGGAAGAAGTATCATTGATGAACCCCTATAATTTTCAACCTGACATAAATATGGTTGAAATATGTAGTTGAAATGGGGCATTTATCAGGGGATTAGGGAGGAGGCAAAATGCACATGGAAACGGGACAATGCTCACATGACACAAACATGGAGTTTGCTTCCTAAATTTACACACAACTTGCTCTTCCATCAGTCTTGTTTCTCTCGTTCTCCGCATTTCTCATCATCTCTTAAGGATATGTTCCAAGACTAGTGTTATGACACCCTATACCCGTTTCATTTTTATTGTCCATTTCATTAATTGTACGATTTTAGTTTAATGAATTAGAATATGAAAGGGAAATCGAAAGAGTATGATCTTAATTATTGAATCGATCAATTGATACTCTTAACTGTGTGAAGTTAATGTACCATATATATTAAGGTAAAGATCAAGAAGTGATAAAAGTCAGCGCGTGTTCTCTTTCCCAAAAATATTATTTCATGTGTCTCGAAATTATTATTTAATTTAAATTTTTATTTTTAGTTTAAATTATCTAAAAAAAATTTAAAAAAAAATTCTAAATTAGACAATCATTTTGAGACAGTAAGTGCATGCTTTGCTTAATCGTTTATTGCTCATAACAAGTTGTTATTGCTAGCAGCCTGATTTTCTTTATATGTTGTCGGAATCCGGCGATCAGCTGCTAGTGTAACCGCAACCAGTATCTGCAGGGAAGAGAATTAAAATTTGTATTCATAGAAATAAAATAATGTGGCACAAATTCGTAAGTGGATGCATAATATAGGCTTTATCAGAAGTCAGATCCTCTATTATCCAATCATCTAATCCATGACAAATTACAGTAGAGACTAGAGAGCTAATAATATCTTAGAGCACACAAGGATGGATTCAAATTCAACCGTAAAATGTCAATCAATGATCACAAAATTTCACAAGGCGAATTGTTTTACAGATTAGGTTATTTGTGGCTTCAATTCGATTATTACTCTCTCTTATAAAACAAGTAGAAGACTAATTAACACAAAATAAGGGCCTTGTGAATTCTGCATTATTTTCTACACATGTGCAGCTCTTTTGATTCGTAGCGGACTATATGAAGAGAGGCCTGTTTAGAAGAAACATTTAATGCCAACTCCAACTGGTTCCAACAAAAGGGAATCACTTTATTGACAATACACAAATAACTGAAATGGCCCATTTGGGCCGTTTTTTGTTCCCTCGTCCTCATCACCAGAGAGAAAAAAACGAAGAAAGACACCAATTTTTTTGTGGCAGAGAGATTAATGGGTTGGATGTCTACTAGTGAGATTGCAATTGGGGTCTATCCGTTACTTTTTGAGGAATATGCGGCAAAGGTCGATGGGGCCATACCTCTTGGAGTTTTGGATAGTCCGCCTGAGGTCGATGGTTTGAAATTTACAAAATGATACTGTCCAAAATATATATATATATATATATATATTGAGTTCTAAAATTTGTATTAAAAAAAGTACAAATCAAAAAATTTAGCATGAAATTATTTTTTGAGACAGAAGTAATATTTAAATTATCATTGAGCGTTTTCGGTGCATAAGATCGTAATTATTAACTTTGAACGATGGTTAATACCGCAAGTACTGGATGAGGTGCTCAATAGGGAATACCGTAACCCGAATAAAAAATGATTCAAAGATGTAAACATATTCCAATTATTACAATTTGATAACTAATACTCCCTCCGTCTCAGAAAAATAGTTCACATTGAGTTTTGATATTTATACTAGTTTTAGTACAAATTTGAAAACAATATGGACTATTTTTATGGGACGGAGGTAGTACTATAATACCTCTGCAACTTTGAGTTATTTAGGTTTTTTTTTTCTCAATTGTCTTCATTATAAGCACAAAAGTCTTTCTTTTTCCTTTAGCATTGAATCGGGACTCAAAATTCGTTAACATGTTACATCCTAGACCATCATAATCCTTAGTCACAATATTTCATTTATTTTACAGCGTGTTTCTAGGACGTTTAGTTAGTTTATTTTATGCTCATATCATGAATACTAAATGTACATGTGTCATTAATCATGACATGTGCTTGCACTAAACAAGGTCAATGGTATCGATTTGTTGGATTATCTTCATCATCGAAAGGTATATTTTGATTTATTACAACAATCAATATTTCATCACCAAAAAATGAATTATACCATGGAAATGTCAACTTGACAAGTCTGCAATTTATTTTCCTTAACCATTTAATTAATCAATACATACGCTGATCAAATTAATTTTTTCCCGCGAAAACAACTTCATGTACGTTTGCCAATCTCAACAACCACCACCACCTTCGGGATATTCGAATGTGTTGTAGTATCAGTTCAAGCCTTCTACATTTTCTTTCCTTGACATATGTTTTTTTCTTTACGCGAATCATGAGCTAATTTAAAATAACTCATACCTATTCGGCACAGGATCCTGTGCCACTTTCTTATGACACTCAGTGTGACACAATCTAATTGTTTCTCATAAATTATATAATTTGTGTTAATACGTATACCATTCTCAATCACTTTCGAACTTATATATTTTAGGACTAAGGGTTCACTTTTTTCGCGTTAGGGCTTATTTATTTTAATTTTTATAGTTAAATAATTCAATAAAAATAGTCAAATTTCATTAAAAAAAAATAAAACATTAATATAAAAAATAAAATAAGAATATGAAAATTATCTATATTGAAAATATGTGACTATGGCATATGCATTAGCGCAAATTACATAATTTATAAAGAGTAATTGAATTGTGTCACAGCGAGTGTCACAAGAAAGTGACACAGAGGATCATGTGCCTACTTATTCACATTAATCTCCATTCGATTTGGTAGTTAATTAAGATTCTCTATGTTGAGTTTATGGAAGAAGGTAGCCATGCATTCTGCAAGTTATGTATTGAATCTAGACAATAGCATTGATCATTGATCCAAGGAATCAAATCCCAATGACTTGAAGAGTCTTATAAGAAAATCAAATTGCTTTGATCAAACTTTTTTCAAAAACACTATGAAGTAGTTACATGAGTAATTTATTCATTCTATAATTAAGTTGAGATGTCAAAGTCCAATGAGTTCAAACCGACGTGTGATGATGTATGAATGTGAATTAAATTGCCGATCTTGCCTGGAAAAATTACACAACATATAGAAATTAACAAAATTAATTACATGATTAGTGACCATATAAACATTGTGGTCAGAGGTGATGATCTCATGTTACATGCACCACCTTGTCGGTGCACCATATTTTTTTCCTTCCATATTTACTGTTCATAGAGAAAAGTATATAGTTGTTCAACTCCTCCCAAATTAACCTACTTCAGCGACAATGGACCTCTAATTTATGTTTTATTAACAAGAGAGAGTATTAAAAAAACCAGTTAGTTTGTTATTAGAATCGGGAAAAAAGAAAGAAGTCGTAAATAACATAGACCAAATTTTTTTGTATCTAATTTGTGATGTAACACATTCCTGAGATTATAATCTTTCAAATTTTGTGAATTGAAATTTTTTAAAATGGACGGAATACTTCATTGCTCGCAAGATAGCAATATTATGAAACCATTTTGCTTCCTTGTTAGACAAGGGTTTTCCTGTCCTTATTTTGTCCTACTCGCCCATATTACTTGTTGGATTATATTTCCTTTACTGAATTAATTGTCCAATTTATATTTATATTTTTTAGTTTCAATTTTACAATAAAAGTGAAATCATAAATTGGACAATTATTTTTTAGACAAAAGGGTTACTGGAGATTGGTTTTTCAACTAAAAACAATTTATAGGGAAAAAATAACCATTGCATGAATAAAGTTGGAGTTAGGGTTTTGGAAAAGAATGGGGAGACATCCACCAACCATCCACCTAAGTATAGACTTTGTCATTCTTACGGAAGATGAATTTGGTAGTACTAATCTTTGCCAATCCATTAATCAATTACTAGTAATTGATTAAACAAAGTACCACAACACAAAAATTATTATTGAAGTGGTTAGAAATTAGTTCATCCACTTCAAATTTATAACAAAAAAGATACATTATTTGTTGATGTCACGAGGGGCCTCATAATTAGGTAATGGGAACTAAGATTTCAACATTTTGATGATGCATTTCTGACCAACAAAACATTACATCCCGAATAATCATTACAATGTTTGCATAATTATTTAATGAAAACTATGTTGTTAATTTAATTTGTATTCCTTCTTCAAATAATATGTTCATTCAGTTGGCATCCTTTTTTATCAAGTCTGATGATTATTTGTACATCACAACTTAACTGGAAATACGACCACACACCAGATTCCAACCCCCGTTCATACGCCTTGCAGATTTTCTTGTGGGTGCTTCGGCCAAAAAAATTTAAAATAATTGATGTGGATAAAAAAAAATTTTTTTTACAAAACTAGTTGTCTCGGATTTGACAAATCCGAGAGCCTAATTAAACGGACTCTCGGGTTTCCCAAATCTAAAGTAATAAAATATAATAAAAATTATATGTTTTCGTTATTTTGCAAAATATGGAAAATAGGATCAACATGTGAACAGTGATTTAGGATTTGAGAAATTCGAAAGGTTTTAAATTTAATATTCTAAAAATGCTTAAAAAATGGCGAGCAAATTTAAAATTTAGAACAGTGGTTTCGGATTTGCCAAATCCGACTTCTAGGGTTTAGGGTTAGGATTCGGATTAGCCAAATCCGAGAGCTGCCTTTCAATTGAAGGGTAATCCGTCCTTGTGGATAAGGTTGTTGGATATATTAAATCGGATCGGATAAGGTGACGGACATTCGGATTTGCCAAATCCGAGAGCCCCACATGAATAGTGACTCTCGGATTTGTCAAATCCGAAACAACGTGATATAAAAATAAAAAGTTGCAGCTTCCCTTCAGATCGGATTTTTCAATTTTTGAGGGCTAGGGAAGGTTATGGCCAGAGTTCTTCAGAATTTTGGACGCACATTACAGCTAAATGAAACAAGAATCGTTATTCTAACAAGGTTAGTCATTAAATCAAGGTTTTTTAGTTGTTTGTTGTGTATTTACATTATTTTGAAGATGGAAGATTGGTAGGGCTTAGGATTGATAATTGTGAATGTAATATGGTAATGTAGATGTTGTTGTTGAGTTTATAGGTTAGGATTGTTGTTGTTTTAAGAATTGATAGAGGTTAATTTAATTAATTTGGATGAATTTTGTTTGTATGGATAATTGATAGGATTTAGGGATAATTTGTATGGATAATTTAATGAGAAAGGAGTTGTTGTTGTTGTTTTTTTTTTAGGTGAGAATTGTTGTTATTGTTGTTTTTTTTAAGATGAAAATTGTAGTTTTTTTTAGGTGAGAATTGTTATTTTTTTTTAGTGGGATTACGATTAATATAGTTAACGATTTTTTTTGTCCCTTAATAAACAGTTAAAATATCCACGCACGGGCTATAAATACTCAATTTGTTTCATAGAAGTAAGTATGTGATAGAAAATGGTGTAGTGAACACATTTGAGAACAAGCCGGAGACACTCTTGTATTGATAGTAGGTTGTCATATGATGAGTTGGTTGGTTTAATTTGTGTGACGTTCGGTTGGAATCTTGAAATAGCTAGGAAACTCCACATTTCGTTAATATTTGTGACTCACGGTGTAAGGCGCGCCATGAAGATAAAGAATGATTCACATGTTGGGATCATCTGTCACCTCAAACCAATGACAAGTATGGATTTGTACATTGAGACGGAGGATATCACTAACCAAGAAGATGGAAACAATCATTATGGTGGATCTTTCTTTGCACAAGATGATCACATGGATGAGGGTGAACAAGATGGTCCAAGGCAAAAACAAGCAAGTACTTCACGGGCTCATGAAGAAGATGGTGGAAATTTATTTGCACAAAATGATCACATGGATGATAATGATTCTGACTACGTAGCTCCAAGCGAAAGCTCAGAAGCACGAGATCCTAGTGATGGTGATGAAAGTGATGATGAAGAATTGGTGAATGAAGAAATGGAACTAAATCCATTTCTCCGGTGCCATGTGTATAAAGAAATGGGTGAATGGAATGCGTCACGTGTTTACAAGGATGATCTTGATATAAAAATATGGGACGAGAATCCCGACAGGATGGGCATTAAAATTTGTTTCAAGTCTCAAGGAGAAGCGAAACATGCTGTGAACTTGTGAAACATCCACCATAAAAATGAGTTAAAGGTTATCACGAGTAATCCTAACACGTGGGCGGTCATGTAGGACATTAGATTCCTTCCCCCCCCCCCTCCCAAGATGGCGAACCTATATGCAAATGGAGAATCCGCGTGTCACTAGGAAAGCATGGCTTGCATCAAATAGTAAAATGGCGGTCCGCACACAATTACATGAGGGTGATTAACGATAATAACAACCGTTGTGCAGACTCGGCGTTTATTGCTAGACTAATCATGAGAAAGGTTGCGAACAACGTAGATTACATGGTAAAATCGGTGCAAAAAGATGTGAAGGAGTTGGTAAAGGTTGATGTCCCCTAAAAAGGGCGTGGAACGGGAGGAAAATCATAGAGGCGGTTTATGGCGATTGGTCCTCCAATTTTGAAGATCTTCCTAGGTAAATTTTAATTTTGATAAATGTCAATTAATTTGTTTTAGTTTTTACTTGTATTGGCATATATTTAACTTGGGCAAACTGAATATGTAGGTATATTGAAGCACTTAAGAGTACTAATCCCGAAACTGTAGTGGAATGGGAATGGAAGGAGGGAGAAGAAGGTTGGAATATGAGAAGAATGAGTTTTAAATACGTGTTTTGGTCATTTGCACCAGTGGCTACGACTTTCCTTGAATGTCCGCCGGTGATTTTTGTTGATGAAACACACCTACATGGGGGATACAAGTGTAAGTTGCTAGTTGCTGTGGTGTATACTGCAAACAAACACATTTTCTCGGTTGTATTCACCGTGGTGGATGAAGAAACCACTGAAAGTTGGACATTTTTCATGAAACATTTGAAATATCATGTTGTGAGTGACACCAAAGTTAGTGTGATTTCTGACCGGAACGCTGGGCTTTTGAGGGTAATGTCGAAAATACCAGAATGAAGCAATTTGGGTGATGGGGCCCATGTGTATTGCCTCCGGCACGTTCGGAGCAATCTAGTGTCGAAGTGCGAGAATTAAGCGACTATGCCAAAATATGGGGAAGACGCTTAATTTTGAAAAATTCAAGCTACTGAGGCAAGAGCTCCGTGAATTAAAGCCTGAAGCATGGGAGTATCTTCGTGACATATGGGGGTGTAATTTGACTCGTTTGAAAGCTAGACGTCGTCGCTGGGAAGTCACAACTCCCAACATTTTCGAGAGTTACAACAATACCCTAATAGGGATCCGGCTTTTGCCCATTAGAGCTATGATCGATGCTACATTCCACAAAACCGTGAAATTTTACAGAGAAGAATTGTTATTGGCGACGAGTTGTGATATGCCCATCCCCCCTGAACTATGAAAAGTTAACAAAGAGAAGAACCACAAAGCCGCTACCTATGATGTTGAACAGTTCGATGGCAACGATGATAGTTGGGAGGTGATAACGCCGACACAGCCTAGTGGGAGGGGTGGGACGGTGTATACGGTCACCTATAACGCGAAAAGGTGTTCGTGCAAGAAATGACAAGAGTACCGGATGCCGTATATGCACGCACTTTCCGTTGCACGCAAAAAAGGTGATCAGCATGTTTCCCTATACCATAAGTGTTGGAGGCGCCAAACATGGATCAAACAATTCGAATATGTGGCAATTCAATTTGAAAAATATTTATTATATTGTGAACTATTATTATTTATTGTTGTTGTTATTTATTTAGGTTTGGGCATACGAGCGGATCCCGAGAATCATGCCCCAAAGAATTTTAAAGAGATTTAAAGAGGATGCCACAGCTCCTTTAGCTTATCGGTGAGTTTATATCCTATACTCTTAATTTAAAGATTCTAATATCATTATTATTTTTATTGGATAAATAATACCTTTGATTTTTATTTTTTTTTGTATTGAAAGGTGGAATTGCTCGTACTCCTACAAAGACATCCCAAGGTCTAGTCTCCCGGGTTCTAGAGATCAATTGACCCCCATAAAAGCCACCGATGTAAGCATGAATCACCTCTTATTTTATTTTTATTTTTTTTGCCACCATTCTTATGTGAATTAATTCGTTAATTCCCAATTTTTTTCATAGTTTTGTTTGGTAACCCTATGAGGATCTCCTCCCTACTCTCCCTGATTGTTGTAAACAGGGAAGTGCCATTTGGATGGCAAGGACATGGATGTTCTACTGGGCTATCCGAGAACCCTACAAAATTGACAGGGTCGTGAGATAGTTTGGCTACATTCAAGCTCTTCCGTGATGGCCTATGATTGCTAATATCGAAGACAATAATTTTGCTCACTCACACAACATGTCTGGGCTTACTTCGAAAAATTGGGTGGATCACCATAAAGAAGTACGCCCCATTGGAATAGGAGACACCGAAACATTCTCCAAGATTTGGAGGAAGGAGAGCCCGGTCAAGTTAATGAGAAGTACGAAGAGTGGTTCAACAAAGTTTCAGTGAAATTGATAAGCGATCCGAGCCATTACACATCAGCCGGATATGAGGCTTCCTCGAGCCGGGTGAAAGTCTATGCAAGTGTTTATTTGCAAATAATCTATGTATGAAAGTGCATTTTACTCTATTCATATAAATTTTGAATTATACTCCTTTAGTTAATGCATCATTCGATTTCCAGGGTCAAGTGTTGAACAATGTTCATACGAGAGCCATATCATTCCGAGAAGAACGTCGTAGAGTCCATGACCTAGACGAAGAGCTCGAAAAAGTGCTCGACTATTTTGCAGATGTAACCCACACTGCTTTAACTCTCGGAAAGGACTATGAGATGGAAATTGATGATTCCCAAATCCTTTTGAATTATGAACCGCGTCGCCCCAAACAAGGTCTGCGCGGTGAAACAATGAAGCCGTGGCCAAGAGAGAAAATTGGAGGGGGAAAAAAGCAAAGGAATCGTTTCAGGCTATCACAGGATCACGCGGAAGGTTCGGGCCAACACGAGCAAAAGAACTCAGGAAGAAAGAATGTGGGAGGAGGGGAGGAAATGGGAGGAGACAATGTGAGAAGAGAGGACGATGTTGGTTCTTTGAGAGGATCTTACACCCCACATGAAGAAGATGTACCTCTCACCATTACGTGGAGCCAATTCTTACAATCCGTTCAGAGCCGTAGGAACAAGGGGTTCGCAAATCCGGCAGGCCGCGCAACCCGCTAGTTAAATTTACTCCGCCCACTATTCCTAGGAAAGGGAAAAAATGATTGTTGATTCATTTTTTTCGGGTTTTTGAATGATTTGGATTGTTAGTTGAGAATTTTATATTATTTTATTATTGATATGCTTATATTTTACCTATTTATTATATACCTAATTTATGATTTTTGCAATATATTTTGAGTACAAATATGCTATTTATATGATTTTATCTTTATGTGTAGGTTTTGTACTCAAATGGAAGAATTATTGAGATTTTGGACTAAATTGAAAAGAAAAAGCAACTCAAAGGGAGAACTTAACCGAAAACCACTGAACCACTGCAATTTTCTCCTCCTACCGCAGCCCTCCCCCAACTCCATGACCAACTCCATAACCTCCTTCCACCAGCCCCTTCTCACGCACAAAACTCCCCATAAAAACCAACTCCATCAAGCCTCCATTACAACCCCACGCCACACACCTTCACCCAAAACTTTTCTCCACCATAATTAACCCCCAGCCCATGCAAAACAGCACCTCATAACCTACGCACCATCATCGCCAAGAGGAGCAGCATTGGACCAATTTCCGGACTCAATTTTGGCCTACTTCTCTCGGGTTTCATTGTTTTATTTATTTTTGAGATGATGTGTAGCTAAATTATTTAATCTAGGATTTTGGATGTAGCCGCCGTACTATTTAATTTAATTTAATTTATGATTGTGACTTTTTCATTAATTAATATTTATTATTCTTATTTTTCATCCATGTGAATACCTGATCAATATTTGCATGCTTTAAGGTGCTAGCTGAAGTAGCGAGAGTAGAAGGCTAGTATTAGTTTGTAGGAATAATAAACTTAGGTAGTGAGCCCCGAGAGTAAGAACACCACCTTTGCGACTAGTAATTCCAAAGTTCTTAAGGTGCTTTTATTAATCCCTATAGTCACGAGAGTAGTCATAGGGTTAGTTTAAGTAAGAAGGTTATGACACGAGAGCGTATAATTCTTAAATTAGTGAATTGTCGTGAGATTAATGAGAGTCAAAAATCACATATCTATAGATTAAATTAAACTGAATAGTCGATTGGTGAACCCTTTGCCCGAGGTTTTTCTTTTACTTATTTATATCTTTAAATAATTGCAATTGTTAGTTTTAGGTTTAGAATAGTTTAAAATTGATAAATTGTTAATCTAAATAATAATAAGAAATAGTTTTAACCGATACTTAGTAACCTTCTTTGTGGGATCGACCTTGCTTGCTACTTTACTACTAGTAATTGTACTAAGTAGGTAATTAATATTTGACTAGTGTGACGACGGCTTGTCAAATTTGGCGTCGTTGCCGGGGAAGGTAGCGAATATCGAATTCAGATTACTTTCTTTTATTAGTTTAGATTTGTTTTTTATTTTATTTATTTTATTTTCTTGCTATTTTAGTTATTTCTTTCAAATATTTTTGTCTTGTTTTTATATGCGAAGTGCTAATTCTGAGACTTTGCAATTTGATCCAGAGATAGAAAGAACAGCTCGTGCAAATAGAAAAGAAGTAAGGCTAAGAAAGGAGAAGAATCAGAGTGAAACCATGGGCGATAGAATTCGGACACTGAGGGATTACTTCACACCTACGAAGAATGTTGCTAGGTCAAGTATTATTAGGCCTACCATTGCTGCGAATACCTTTAAGCTCAGGCCAGCATTGATCCAGATGGTGCAGAAGAATCAATTCTTCGGTTTTAACAATGAGGATCCAAATACGCATATTGACAACTTTTTAGAGATCTGTGATACTGTTAAGATAAATGGTGTGATGTCAGATGCAATCCGGTTGAGACTTTTTCCTTTCTCGCTGAGGGGAGAAGCGAAGAATTGGTTGAATACTTGCGATCCTGGTTTCATCATGACTTGGGATGAGCTGTATAAGGAATTCCTGATCAATTTCTTCCCACCAGATAAGCCAGCGAAATTGAGAAATCAAATTATTGGGTTTATTGATGAGACATTTCATGCTGCATGGACAAGATTCAAGGAATTGCAAAGAAGATATCCTCACCATGGTATTGAGAAAAGTACTCTAGTTCAGCCTTTCTATCAAGAATTGACAGACTTGGCAAGAAACAATGTGGATGCTACACCTGGAGCCTATGAATTGTTTCAAACTATGGCAAAGAATAGGAATCAATGGTCGAACTCGAGAAGTGTTTCCAAAAAGCCTGCTGGAATGTATGAAGTCAATGAACTTAGTGCCATGAACGCAAAGATAGATGCACTGACCAATGTGATGGGTAATTTTGCCAATGCTAATGCAGTATGCCATACCATTGTCTGTGAGTTTTGTGGAGGCCCTCATCTGAGCTCTGATTGTATACAAGTGGCAAGTGCACAATATGTCTCTAATTTCAGCAAGCCTCAGCAGCAGAACAATCCTTACTCCAACACCTACAATCTTGGGTGGCGAAATCATCCAAACTTTTCTTGAAGTAATCAAGGGGCTCAAGACTTTAATGCAAGACCTCAAAATCCTCCTGGTTTCCAAGCAAAGTCACCAATCTGCTCCTAAGTCAGCATCAGAGGCAAGTTTGGAGAGAATGGACAAATTGTTGAGTGAGAACAATGAACGGTCTAATAGAATAGAATCAAGGTTAGATCAATTGAGTACTGCTCATAGGACCTTGGAGATGCAAGTGAGTCAAATGGCCTCTGCCATGAATACTCATGGGCAAGGTCAACTGCCAAGCAAGTCTGAAATCAACCCTCGTGAAAATTGTAGTGCTATCATGTTGAGAAGTGGGAAGCAGTTGGGTGACAAGGAGGAACCAAAGACCACTGAAGTGAATGTGACCACTGATGAGAAGAAAGAAGAGAGTAAAGAGAGGGATGAAGAGAAAGTGGAGAAAGTGGAACAAGAGGAAGAAAAGATATATGTGCCACCACCGCTTAAACCTTATGTTCCAACAGTGCCTTTTCCACAGAGACTCCATATGACCAAGCAAGATAGGTTGTTTGAGAAATTTCTGAAAATTTTTAGGCAATTGCATTATTAACATTCCTTTTGCAGATGCTTTAGCTCAGATTCCTGCTTATGGGAAGTTCTTGAAGGAGATCATCTCCAACCGAAGGAAAGTGGAAGACTTTGAGACAATTGCATTATCTGAGGAGTGTAGTGCTGTTATCCAGAAGAAGCTGCCTCCAAAATTGAGTGATCCAGGGAGTTTCTCTATACCTATCTCTATGGGTGATGTTTGTTTTGATAAAGCTTTATGTGATTTAGGTGCTAGTGTTTCATTGATGCCTTTATCTATTTGTAGAAAGTTTGGGTTGAAACATTTGAAACCAACTAACATCACTTTGCAGTTAGCTGATAGGTCCATAACTCATCCGAAAGGGATTTTGGAAAATGTTCTAGTAAAAGTGAAGAAGTTTTATATCCCTGTTGATTTTGTTGTGTTAGATATGGAAGAAGATGCTAATGTGCCAATTGTTTTAGGTCGACCATTTCTAGCCACAGCTGGTGCTGTTATAGATGTTAAAAAAGAGAGTTTAAAATTTCATATTGGAGAAGAATCTGTGGAGTTCACTTTTTCTGAAAATTACAAATGCCCTGCATTTACTCATCATGTGTTTAGGGTAGATATTCTTGAGGAGCTAGATAAACCTGATGTTTTCATTGTTAATTCTAAAGATCCTCCTGAATATGTATCAGTGATGTAGGCACAGATAGAAATGGAAGAAGAATGATGTATGAAAGAGTTTCACACTCTTTGATTGAGCGTCCACCTGATTGATTAGCCAAATAGTCCGGCTCATGAATTTAAAGAAGCGCTTATTAGGAGGCAACCCAATTCTTTATTTTATTTTATTTCTCTTTTCTTTCATTAATAAGTTGATGGTTAAGTTTTTTGTTCCTGATTATCTGGAGATCTTTGATTTCTAGATTTTCGTGGTTTTTCTTAATCATTTGTTTTTTAGGTTTGTTTTTCTAATTTATTTTAGTTTGCAATTAGGTTTATTGGAAGGGTGAAACTCTGGTGTCCAGTGGTGCTGAAAATGAAACATCCAAAATTCTGAAGAAGCTGGTCGTGTGCTTGGATAACAGTTGCAACAGTTTTTTCAACAATTCCGGTCCTCCGCTTCATATTCCAAGGTTGTGTCGTTTTTTTTCATTCTTTTTGTTTATGTCTTTTCTTTTCTTTTCACTTGGTTGTCTTGTCTTTTGTGTTTTATACATTGAGGGCAATGTATGCTTTAAGTTTGGGGGAGAGGAATATTTGTATTTTGTATTGTGTTTTGTGTTTAAAAAAAAAAACCATAAAAATTAAAAAAATTAAAAAATCCAAAAAGGCCTATGATGAAGATGGTTTAATTATCTATAATATGTAAGAATTAGACTATTTTGAATTGTATTGCTTAACTTGTGTAATTCTATATGTTGCTTTGAATACGCTGCTTTTTATGCACTTAGTCGTGACTATGGGATAAGTCTAAAGTGAGACATAGTTGCATGAGTTTGATGTAGATATGTCATGAAAGTTGTGTTTGATTCACTCATACTTATATAATTTGTATGTGGAACCCATCATGTTGTGAAGGAAAAGCAAGGCATTAACCCAATATCAGCCTTAAAAAACCTTATTGCTTTGACACTTTGTGTTAAGTAAGTTTGGGGGAGGGGTGTTGGCGGATGCTTCTGAGGTTAGGTTAAATTTAATGAGAGAGAAAAAGAAGAGCATTCAATGTTGATGTTAGCCCATTGAGAGGTGAGGAATTGGCAACCTGAGCGGAGAGTCCTCAGGCCCGGTGAGGAAAAATAGATATGTAGACTGCCCTAAGTTGCTGAGCCACTATGTATAGGAGTGGAAAAATGCTCTGGGTAGTGGTCTGAGTTGGAAAGAGTCCTGAAAAAAAGCCGCATGGACCGAGGAATGGGTTACGAAGGGGAATAGATTATCTGTGAGATAAGTCCTTCTACTTCATAGCATGTCTGGTGGTCTATTGCATCGAAATATGGTATGAAATGTGAGTCTGTTGTTAAAGTAAAATGGCATATTTACAGTAGAGCTTTTGTTTTCTATGTTAAAGGTAAAGTGATGTCCCTGAGAAACGGATCGCGCGCACACACACACACAAGCGTGGGGCCTAAAAGTAGCTATGGTTTGCATTTTGTTAGGTAGTGCATATTAGAGGTAGTCGAGATCTGTGTATTATATGATGATTGAATCTCTGAGGCCGCCGAATTAAATAACTAAATATTTTTGTTTGTTTTAATTCTTGGGCATGTTTGAGGACTAGCAATAATTCAAGTTTGGGGGTATTTTATATGCTTATATTTTACCTATTTATTATATCCCTAATTTATGATTTTTACAATATATTTTGAGTACAAATATGCTATTTATATGATTTTATCTTTATTTGTAGATTTTGTACTCGAATGGAAGAATTGTTGAGGTTTTGGACTAAATTGAAAAGAAAAAGTAACTCAAAGGGAGAACTTAACCGAAAACCACCGAACCACTGCAATTTTCTCCTCCTGCCGCAGCCCTCCCCCAACTCCACGACCAACTCCATCACCTCTTTCCACCAGCCCCTTCTCATGCACAAAACTCCCCATAAAAACCAACTCCATCAAGCCTCCATTACAACCCCACGCCACACACCTTCACCCAAAACTTTTCTCCACCATAATTAACCCCCAGCCCACGCAAAACAGCACCTCATCACCTATGCACCATCATCGCCAAGAGGAGCAGCATTGGATCAATTTCTGGACTCAATTTTGGCCTACTTCTCTCGGGTTTCATTGTTTTATTTATTTTTGAGATGATGTGTAGCTAAATTATTTAATCTAGATTTTTGGATGTAGCCGCCGTACTATTTAATTTAATTTGATTTATGATTGTAACTTTTTCATTAATTAATATTTATTATTCTTGTTTTTCATCCATGTGAATGAATGATCAATATTTGTATGCTTTAAGGTGTTAGCTGAAGTAGCGAGAGTGGAAGACTAGTATTAGTTTGTAGGAATAATAAACTTAGGTAGTGAGCCACGAGAGTAGGAACACCGCCTTTGCGACTAGTAATTCCAAAGTTCTTAATGTGCTTTTATTAATCCCTATAGTCATGAGAGTAGTCATAGGGTTAGTTTAAGTAAGAGAGTTATGACACGAGAGTGTATAATTCTTAAATTGGTGAATTGTCGTGAGATTAATGAGAGTCAAAAGTCACATATCTATAGATTAAATTAAACTGAATAGTCGGTTGGTGAACCATTTACCCTAGGTTTTTCTTTTACTTATTTATATGTTTAAATAATTGCAATTGTTAGTTTTAGGTTTAGAATAATTTAAAATTAATAAATTGTTACTCTAAATAATAATAAGAAATAGTTTTAACCGGTACTTAGTAACCTTCTTTGTGGGATCGACTCTGCTTGCTACTTTACTACTAATAATTGTATTAAGTAGGTAATTAATATTTGACTAGTGTGACGACGGCTTGTCAGTTATGAAAATGTGATCGTTTTGTTATTGAATTAGTTTGTTATGAATTGGTTGTTGTTGTTGTTTAAACAGGGTTAGATCTAGTGAAAACCAGTCCAT
Organism: Oldenlandia corymbosa var. corymbosa; assembly: GCA_949775105.1. Classification (NCBI taxonomy): domain Eukaryota; kingdom Viridiplantae; phylum Streptophyta; class Magnoliopsida; order Gentianales; family Rubiaceae; genus Oldenlandia; species Oldenlandia corymbosa. The sequence goes on along the minus strand of OX459121.1, from coordinate 20,504,118 downwards.
TATATTTTTTCAAGTCTCTGGTATGTCTCGGATTTGACAAATCCGAAAGATACCATTTGGGGTCCTTTCGGATTTGGCAAATCCAAGAGTTTCGCAGATTCTGCAGACCTTTTGGATTAGCCAAATCCGAGACTCCTCCTATCTATTTTTACACTTGGAATTTTTTTCTAAAATTTAAAGTAATATTTTATTCGACAGCTCGGATTTCGCAAATCCGAACACATAGTCTCGGATTTGGCTGATCCGATTCTAGTCAAATTTCATTTTCGAATACTTAGATTTTTTTTGCAAAATATAAATTATTTTTTTATTAAAACCATTCGAATTTACCAAATCCAAAACTTGATTAATTTTAATTAATCATTCAATTAATTTTAATTAAGGTTGGGAGGCTTTCGGATTAGCCAAATTCGAGTTATCTTTCTCTCAGATTTGCGAAATCTGACTCTTTGTTGCTCTCGGATTTGGTAAATCCGGAACATCTACTTCTATCTACCTTTTTTTCTTCAAATTATTTTTGTCCAGGTTCTTCCTTTGATAATTTTTTCAGTAAAAAACTCAAATTTTCTTATAATAAAATTAAACGATTTATAAGCCTAGTCAATAATTTAGCTGCACACTAACTTATAACAAGTGATTGGTCTTCGTTACTTTGGAGTTTGGACAATAATTTTTTACTTGAGTACTATGTAATGTTTCATATTAGAATTTCAAAGCGGTAATTGAATTAATTTGGATTAATTAGAATAATAAAATTAGGGACTGATGAAGCGCTTAATTAAGCCACGGGATTCATAATGATATCTACAAATCAGGCTGTTTGGTTTGGGGTTAGCTTGCATGCTTAGGGCTGTTCTTTTAAAGAAAATCGACCCGAACCGAACCGATCCGAACCGAACTGTTACTTTGGTTTGGTTCCGAAACGGGTCAATTTCTTTTGGATCACAAATTATTTCGGTTCGATTCGTGTTAAGTTTCGGGTCTAAACCGAATCACCCGAAATGAACCATTTTGCTAGTGATGATGTCATCAAAAGTGACGATGATGTCATCATGCCGGAGACGGTCACCGGTCGTCGGAGAAAATAAATTTCCGGCAAAGTCGTCGGAATTTTGGCCAGAAGTTGTCGCCGACGGCGACCGGCGGCGGTGGTCAAAAGTGGTCGACATCAGTCAATGACGACATTATTAAAATATAAGTATTTACTTTTTGGTTTTGAATTTTTTCGGCTCAATTTGGATATTCTTTTGCCCCGAACCGATCCGAACCATTCCAACTTTTAAAATTTTTTATCCAAACCGAAATCAAAATTTTCGGTTCGATTTGGTTCGGATCCTCGGATCAACCCGAACCGCGGTTCAAAAAGACCAGTCCTATGCATGCTTTAGTTGACTCTGTTCATATATGAGAGTTGCAAACAAATTTGCTGATGTTTTATCGACTCATAAGTCATAATGAAAGTCGAATCTCGATTTTATACTTCCTTCTTTCCGAAATTATTGTTCAATTTGAATTTTTATTTTTAGTTTAAATTAACCTATAAGTGAAATCGCAAATTGGAGAATAATTTTGAAAATTGAGGGAGTATTTATTTGTAAATCAGACTTTTAATGGACAGGACAATTATCGATCATTTATATACACGAATGTCGACTGTACTGAAATTATTTTTCAAGAATTTATACCATCAAAATCATGTATTTTGATGAAGAATCGCCAATGAAAAAAAGAGAGGATCAAAGCTTTAATTTCCAGTCTCTTGTTGAAGCCTAAATATCGTGGACATTGGATGCGAAAAACAAACGATTTTCATCATGTCTCTGTATCTGTAATAAGCTTTTGGTCAGTTCTTTAGAAAGATTAAAATCGTGACAGGCTCTACTGTCGAATTTGTCTTTTGTTATGCAACTCACACAAGTCTCAATGCAAAGATGCTATTGGAAGATAGATATAACTGGAGTCAGCAACCAAATTAATCCAGGCTATTAATCACGATCACCTAAAATCAATAAATAAATAAATAAAAATAAATAAAGATCTTGATTGTGATATATATTTATTGTATGAATTTTATTTATTTATTATTATAATTTATTTGACGGGAGAGACATTTAATGTCCGATAATTGTTAGATCTAGATAATATGAAAGGTACTGCAGGTGACTTAGGACTCGAATCCAATGGAGAGAGAAAGGTACGTCGCAGGTTGTGTCAGAAATTCAGTAACGGGTTATAATTTTTTTTTTAATTTTTTTTTTCATATTTACAGAGTGTCTACCGTCGGCAACAGTGACTAATCCCCCTCCTATGGGTGACTAATCCCCCTCCTTGAATTGTAAGCACTTCAATCTTCAATGGGTGGGACAGCTGACCAAAGTATTTAAAGTTGTTCCATGCCCATGACGAGATTCGAACCCTCGACCTATAGTTAAGTGTGGATGAGTCCCTTCCACTCCACCACAACCACTTTGTCAGGCATGACGGGATATAATGAAGGGGAAAAATATGTATTTCACCACAAAATAAAGGTTACGGATTCTTGTCAGGCATCGTTATGGTTAACCTAACGAAAAAAATTCAAAAATGTAGCTTACGATATTGAAATAATTAATGCAATTTACCGATAATTTTTGGGCTGAAGTAATAGCCGGGTTGACCTCTGAAAATTCACGGATCAGTATGAATGTGTTGTCTGTCCCTTACAATCTCTTCCAACCTTCCAATTCGACTCAACCATCTCATCATAATCCATAAAGTTTCATCTTTCTAAATTAAGAAGATCATCAAAATTATCACAAAATATATTTTACAAAATTAATAAAGATTTGTTACTTGTTTATCTTTTTTTTACAGCTATAGCTAGCTGTATACTTCAGGTTGTTAGTCAATTTTTAATAATTGAAGTGAAATTGCTTCGGAATCAAGATACTCAACTTGCCCCCCTAAAAGCGAAATACTATTACCTTAAGTTATACGAACTCATGATTCTGATGAGAACAGATGGGATGAGTTTTAGTTGTACTAGATGATATGGCTCATCCAATAGCAATAATCTCCAATAAATGGGCATTGATTGAGATGAATCTATCATTTCTTGCATCAATAATAAAACTCTAATAATGATGACTTCATAGGGAAAAAATTAAAAAAAATCATGATGACTTCTTCTTTTTGGAATCTTTACTTTGACTTGAGTATAAAAACCTCCCGTAATTGATAATACTCTCACTAAAACATAAAATTACGTAATCTTTCTCCGTCCCAAATATTCTCATATATGTCATAAAAAAAATAATACGATATGTACGATAATCATACTAGGACAGAAAGAATATTTACTTGTAACAAAGAAAAAAGGAAATTCAAATGTATGGACTCCACTGAATGATGGAATGGAAGCACTTTCTTTCTTTTATTGTGAGATTGACTTAATTATTTTGCAAGAAATAGTAATGCATATCGAAAGGCTAAACAGATGCGTCCTCGTTTCACATAAAACTTACGTAGCATGCAAGTTACTAGCAGGGAGTACGAGTAGAAAAGTTCCATCCATGCAACGAAATGATTAATATTGATACGATACTACTACTTTCGAATTTGAACTTTACTCGTGCAAATGAGAATAAAAGCAGTGGCCTGGCTAAATGAGAGCACATTGTTTAAGAATGTTCTTAAACGAATAAATAACAAACTCAGTTATTATAGGTTGATGTCTCAAATTTTTATGGTCTTTCTTTTTTTTAAATTTCAGTTTCTTCTCAATCGGATGGAGAAAGTAATAAAAGAATATTGTATCTTGATTTTTGGTGGCCTAATATATTTGTCATATTTTCCATGGAACCTTTTACTTGTTTTCTTTTACCTATAGACTGACTTCTTTTTTCTTTTTCTTTTTTTCTTTTTTTTGTTTTGGTAAAACCTATAGACTGACTTCAAACGTAAGGAAATAAACTTTGATGGGGGAAATCACTTTTTTTTTCCCCATTATTCTTCCATTCTATTTTAAGTTTTGGCCTCGGGACTTTTTTAGAGTCGTGTTTTACTCGGTTCTAATAATTCCAAAAGAAACCAAAAAGAAGAGGAAAGGAATGATGGGAAAAGGTTGCGTAAAATGCTTAAAGCTCGAGTTCGGCCAACCGGACTAATTGAAAATTCCCCGCTTCAAAAAGAAAAAAATAAATTTTTTTAATCTAATTTTTGGAATGAAAAGTACAAAGTGTAGGGAGACTCATCCGACTCTGTTCTACTGTTTCTTTTTCTAATATAACTTAAACTTCTTTGATCAAGAGTAACTAGATTCCTTTTATATGTTGACTAATTTCTCACTTCGTCCCGATACACAATTTATGTAAATTCTGATTTGCGGAGATGACAACCTATTGGAATAAAATTCCAGTGTTCAGATCATTTGTTCAAATGAACGGATCTCTTACTCCTTCTCAAAATGATTATCGTGTTTGGTACAATCATTTTAGGATAGTTAGAGTATTGACCTACTAATCTAATTATAGAGTTTGTAATGATATCTTTATAAACATTATTCTTTTCTTCTCAGTAACAGAATAGGTGCAGTGTGAAATGTTTTTTCCCTTTGTCTGATTAGGAAAAATATGCGTACGTCTAGATTTATTCTCAATTTCTCATCATCAACAATTGGTCCCAAAATAAAATTAAGGATATCGAATGCTGGCTTTTTTACTCAGTCGATGAGACGTTCTAACCACGAAATCTCTTTTTATTTATTTATTTTGGTTCGGGAGAGGTGAGAATAATTGATGAGGAAAACTCATCCTAGCTACCAAATTACAATCTTCTCCATTGGTTCATTAAACCCAAAAAATAAAAATAATAATAAGTTCTTTGTTTTGTGTTACTTTTGTGCAACTTCCTCGCCAGAACGTTAAAAACAACATAAGTAAAAAAAATAATCAATATAAATATTTTGAACTATGAGAGATTATGTAAACTCATCCACTAATATATGGTACGTTTACATATATATATATATTAATGATGTCTGGTCGCGCAATGCGCGACCCTGGCCCAATATATCTGTAGATTTTAGAAATGCTTGTATCTGAAAAAAATATTTTGTATTTAGACTGATATATTTGAGAAATATTTTATAAGTGTGATCACAGAAATGTTTGTATTTGGCATAAAAAGAAATTTTATTTGGCCCGGTACATTCTAAAAATGTTTCAAGATTTTAGAAATGTTTTATAAGTGTTACTACTTAAGTATAAATAAACTTGATCAAACATATATCTTCAAGTAAATGCTAGACAAAATATAAAAGTATCCTAATAAGTTTAAATATTAGTAAGATAATTTATTGATGTTCTCCATTGGTTGTGCCAAATCAATACTTAGTTTTGGAGATTTATAATAGCTTTGTAGTAAGTTTCCTCCAAAGGGTATACGTTTAATTGTTGGAACTATTTCTTCCAAAAGTTTATAGGTAGTAAAATATCAAAAATAATATAAATTTACATAGGTTTCAAGTTATAGCAAAAAAGAGTTCACCTCACCATGGCAAATAAAAAAGAAGAAAGTAAAAGATAGCCCATTAAAAATTGAGAAATTTACTTTTTTTCTGTAGATAAAAATGATGTATAAAAACAGAAATAAACGTAGAAACATCATTTCTTCCCTCTCCACCTCAAATTCATAAAAGGGTTCCCCATAAATTAGTTAGAAGAAGTGACCTGAACTATTTATATGATGAGGAACTAAAAAAAGTCCAAAAGCCAAATCAAAAAAGTATATTCTTGAAAGCTCGAACACACAAAAAAAAAAAAACGCACTTCATTTGCAAATAAAATAAAATAATAATAATAATAATTGGTCAACTGGGAGTATGAAACAAAATTAAAAGCAATTAAACAAAGAAAAAACACACTTCATAACTGACCATATACGAAAAAAAACCCGAGATTCCATAATTAAAAAAAGAAAACCACTCTAATTGAATGAAACATAAAAAAAGAAATTTAAAAAACCACACTTTGTAACAAAAATCCAATTAATCAATTCAATCCAAACAGAACTAAAATCATACAAAAATTCTAGGCTAACTAAACATATAAGAAATCACACCATATTACCTGACAACGGCTACGGTAGCTGTAACGGATGGACGCATAAAAATATAGTAATAACACTATTCTTGAACCAGAAAAACAAAAAAATAATAAAAGTCAAACAAATGGTCTGTGGAAATAAAATCATTTAAATTTTAATACCTGTAATGGCACTAGCACAAAGGCCGAAGCAAGATCAATGAGAATCTTTTTTTTTTCCTTTGTGTTTATATAGAGAGGTAAAGAGAACAATTTTTAAAGTCAAAATTTTATCCGATTAGGATGTAGTTGATCAGCACTAATGAAAAGATTGAACATGTTAATAGGAAAGGAATATATTTCACTATATATTCTCAATTGATAATTGAAGAGGAATTTGTTTTTTATTTTTTATTGTGGAGAAGAGATTGACTAGGGAGTCGATTGTCGTGGAGATGGGGATGAGGCTTTGGGTTTTTATGAACCCGGAGTTTTTTTTTTTTTGCGAAAATAGGAGGTGGAGGTGGATTTGGACTGCATTTGACTTTAAAGTCTATGAGATGTGTGAATAAAAATTTATTTTAAAAATATAATATGGAAATACCACATGGCAAATGGTGGTGCTTTCTCTTAAGTGTGGTTTTTGTTTCTAATATAGTAAGATATATATATATATGCGTGTGTGTACTGTTTTAATTGCTATATCAAAATATTTTATTTTCATTGTATAATTTCAATTTATCAAAGTGAATTGCAACAGCGGCGATACCAACCAACTGAACAGACCTTTTTGTGACAGAAATTTGTTAAGGAGAAAAGATAGTTGACATTCGGTTGCTCTGTTTTTGTCTTTGTAAATATTTTTACATTTTTCGAAGAGGAATACTCCAAGAGAGGGCCGACGAATAATTGCGCCAGCCTTTCACGGCTCGCGCGCACAGGAGGAACATGCCACCCGTGAACGGGTGGTGTGCACTTTTCTTGCCACCCCGCCACCCTTCTTGGGGCGGCAAGAATTTTTTTGAATGCACCCCCCCCCGGTTTGGCGAGCAAATCGCTCGCCAAACCGATTGCGTGGCGGTCCAACCGGCCGCCACCCTTTTTAAGAAAAAAAAATTTTATTTAATTTATTTCTTTTTTAATTTATTTATTTAATTAATTCTTTAATTTTATTTATTTTTTTTGGAGGTTATATAAATAATTTTTTAACTTAAATATTTAAAGAATGTTGCTTAATTATGTAGTGAATTTATCATTCAATTATGTAGAATTTTTTAAACTTAAATTAAAAAATTATCATTTAATAACAACTAAAACTTATGAAAAGTTATAGATAATGATGACTTAGTTATTTTGTCATTTTGAGCAACTAAGCTATAGTACGTAACTTCTTTATTAATTGATTAAACGAAGACAGATCACTCATTCATTTATTACTATTTTAGTCAAAGAAAAACTACATTTAGTTTAAATAAGTTGAAAGATAATTTCTTTGTATTAAGTTGGAAGATAATCCATTATAATTATCTTTTATTAATAAAATAGATAAATTTAAAAAATAAATAAATTAAATAATTAATTAAATAATTTTTAAAAAAATTAATTTCAGTTTGGCGAGCAATTCCGAGGGGGGTGGCACCAGATTTGTCCGCCACCCCCATTTTGCGAGTATGGCGCCTTTCTCCTGCGCAAGCCGTGAAAGGCTGGCGCAATACTTCCTCACCCCCTCCTTTTTAAAAAAAAATATATATATATATATATACATGCGAGGGTAAAATAGTCTTTTTAAGATCTTTTAAGGCGTTCAAATGAAAAAATTAAGGCTTTCAGTAGTCTCCCAGTATAGAAATTTCAAAAATGTGTATAATTCTTTTTCGTGAACAAATTATTACTTTAGTTCCCAAAAAAATAATTTATTATATTGTATTTCTAAAAAATGATTAGTTTAAATTTTTATTTTTAGTATAACTTATACTAAAATGATAATTCAAATTGCACGATCATTTTGGAGGGACGGAGAGAGGTTTACTATAAACAAAATGAGCTTTTCAAAAAATCAAAGGAAAAAAAAAAAAAATCCTAACGGAAATTGTTAAAAGGGCGGTGGGTCTGTTGACGTTTCCACTTTGAATACATGTGTTGAAACGTAACAAGTTGGTTGACTTTTCCGACCATACAATGAACCAAATCTCACTAATAAGTTTGAGACACACAGAAGCTGGTTTTATACTTTTATTTAGTTGATCCCTCTCATCTAGTTTTGTTTCTAGTTTTGTTTATAGCTAGTGGGAATATACAGATTACGGACTGATGATTATAGGTTAGGAGTCATTCACCGTCATATAGGTCGACGTGGTTTAAAACCCACTATAAGTATGAAATAATTCTATATATTTTATTTATTATTTTATCTATGAGAATACTTACAATATATTGAAAGTAATTAGTTACTGTCACTATACGATGGTACAAACCCATCAAAAAAAAAAATCATAAAAAAATGAAATAATGATTGTTTTATCATTTTCATTACTGTGGAAAAAATCTGATTTAATAACTTTATCGTTCTCATTTAATAATTTTTCTGTAATTCTATTCGTACGCTTATCTAATCGATCAATACCCCAAATCAGATTCCGAAATACGAGAGGTTGTATAACCTAACTATTAATAATTAATATATGCTAGAGCGTTTATTTCTTTTTTAATCATTGTATACATTTTTAGTTTTTGTCTCATACAATGTCGACTAAAAACTTGTACTGCACTCCAACATTAACATTGATTGGTGTTTGATTCAATTGAAACAAATGTGTATTCCTTCCCCTGGGTTGGCCCTTAGTGGGTCGTATTTAGTCTGGATTTGGTCTCCTAGAGGGACGATTAAATCATCAATTGGTATCATCAATTTTCTGTGTGTTTTTTTAGACTAAAATGTTTATTCTTTACATTTGGACCTATTTGAATTTACGTCCCTAACATTAACATTTTAATATCGTAGTCCCAAACATTATGTTTTCAAACTTTTTTGGTCTCATTTCACTGTTTCCGGCCGTTGACATATCGGAATCAGGGGTATTTTCGTCTTTTAATTTAATTTCAATTTCTATTAAAATTTAAATCATTAAAAATATTTTAAAATTCAGATTTCATTATTTAATTGTTCAGATATTATTTATTAATTAAAAATATCATTATAAAATTTTAAAATTTACTTCATTTTCAAAATTATTTTTTTCATTTTCATTTATCTTAGGTCAAAGTAAATAGTAATTATGTTGTAGTCTTTTAACCTTGGACCCACTGTAATTTAAAAAATTTACTGAATTATAGTAAATAATTCAAAATTCTATTTCTTTAAAAAAAAGGAAAAAGAAAAACTATTTTTTTTTACTCTGACCGCTAAAGTAAACCCTAAATAGTAATTATGTTACACTTTTAATCTTGAACCCACTATAACTTAAAAAATTTACCGAGTTACAGTAAATAATTCAAAATTTAATTTTTCAATTTTTTTTTAAAAAAAAGCAAAACCAAGATTTTTTTTTTACTTTGACCGCTACAGTTGAATTTTGAATTATTTACTGTAACACGATAAATTTTTTAAGTTACACTGGGTCCAAGGTTAAAAGTGCAACATAACGGTTTACTATAACGGTCAATTACTTATAGTGGGTCCAAGGTTAAAAAAGCAACATAGCGGTCAGAGTAAAAAAAATCTTGTTTTCCTTTTTCTTTTAGAAAAAAAAATTGAATTTTGAATTATTTATTGTGACTCGGTAAATTTTTTAAGTTACAGTGGGTCTAAGGTTAAAAGTGTAACATAATTACCATTTAGGGTTTACTATAGCGGTCAGTGTAAAAAAAAATCTTGAGTTTTCTTTTTCTTTTTTTTAAAAAAATAAATTAAATTTTGAATTATTTACTATAATTCGATAAATTTTTTAAGTTATAGTGAGTCCAAGGTTAAGAGTGTATTATAATTACCATTTAGGGTTTACTGTAGTAGTCAAGTAAAAAAAATCTTGGTTTTGCTTTTTCTTTTTTTTAAAAAAAAAAATTGAATTTTGAATTATTTCCTGTAACTCGGTAAATATTTTAAGTTACAGTGGACCCAAGGTTAAAAGTGCAACATAATTATCATTTAAAGTTTACTGTAGCGGTCATAGGGAAAAAAAATTAGTTCTGCTTTTTTTAAAAAAAAAATAATTAAATTTTGAATTATTTACTGTAACTTGATAAATTTTATAAGTTACAGTGGGCTCAAAGTTAAAAGTGCAATATAATTACCATTTACTATGTACTTAAAGTAAATAGTAAATGAAAAAAGTAATTTTGAAAATAATGATAAATTTTAAAATTGTATAATAATATTTTTAATTAATAGATAATATCTTAACAATTCAATAATGAAATTTTCATTTTAAAATATTTTTAATGATTTAAATTTTAATGAAAATTCAAATTAAATTAAAAGACAAAAATACCTCTGATTCCGGCATGTCAACGGCCGGAAACAGTGAAATGAGACCAAAAAAGTGCGAAAATATAATGTTTGGGACTACGGTATTGAAATGTTAATGTTAGGGACGTAAATTTAAGTAGGCCCAAATGTAAGAGACCATTTGGACATTTTAGTCTTTTTTTTTTAATTAGTAAACTTACGTATGCAAAGTTGACCTCATTTGTAAGTATGGTTTAAGAGAGGAGGGGATGAAACTGATCCAATAATTTTCTCCTGAATTCTCCATTTCGAAATGGAGATAAAATTAAAGGAGATGGTTTTAATCATTGTTTCTTTTCTTCTTTTTTTTTCCGATTTTTTGGAGAAGACGAGTGCAATTCTTTTTCTTTAAGTTAAATTTATAAATTGATGGACAGAAAAAATAGTACGAACAGAAAACTGTAAATATCGAAATCATAAACTCGAATCTAGAGATCAACATGAATTTAATTTCACAAAAAGAAAAAACAGAAGAAAAATACATAAATAAATGTAAGACCTCTCTATTTTTTCGTTTTTTGTTTTCTAGGGAATCAAAAGAATATTGTGCTACCAAAGGGTATAATTATGACAGATTACTGGGGTTTTCTCCTTTGTTTTTTCTTTTCTAGAAATCGTAGCGTGAGCCTCAAGGTTGAAAAACTCCCCCCATTAATTCCTCTTTTCTTTTTCCTCCATTAATCGTTCGTCCCCCTTGACGGTGGAGAAAGTCAGAATGAAGGTCAAACCAAATCTAGATTCATAATTTCATACTGTCATTATGACAAAGATTAAGAAAAAATATATCAGCGCAGAGCATCTTATGCAGTAGATGGATAAGAATTTATAGAGACTTGTACTTCGATCACATGCAGTATTGATTATGGTAAAAATAACAATAACTTATTTCTCCCGCCAAATTTTCCCTCCTAATCATTTTTTATTCCGTAAGTTTACATTTAATTAATGTACAATATAAAACATTAAAACATACCCCTATTTGTAAATATATAAAAAAAAATTATGCGAACAACTTTCATCGTTGATCTTTCATATTTCTTTCCGGTATCTGTTTTAGTTTAATTTTAGCATTTTCAAACTAAAACAATATAGACCCCCTGCCGTTTGGATGATTATTTTAGAACATGGATATAAAAAACTTGACCATTAAATATCCACCCAACGTGGAGTGGAAAAAATTCCTCCACCCTTAACCATATATAGGTTGAGAGTTCAAACTTCGTCATAGGTATGGAGCAATCATAAATGCTTTGGCCAGCTGTCACTACAACAAAAATCGGCTATTAATACCTTTATGGTGGGACATTTTTCCTAAAATGTGTCTTATTATATGTGTATTAGGATATTTGCTAAAAAGTGTCTTATTGAAAATGAAAAAGTGTATTCATATTATGAAACACTATCATAAGTGTACTATTTGGGGTTGCTTGTGAACTATTACCTTATTTAATGGATCACTTTAAAGTGTGTTAATGAGTGACAATCTAATTATACACTTTCAAATGTTTTATGACTTATTATGACTCGATTATAGGAGACACTATTTAGTAGTGTCCCACGGAATTTGAGTCACATGTGTCCTATTACACCACTTATTGAGATACAAAAAAGTGTCTAAACTACTCATTTTTGTTGTAGTGTGTCCCACTCATTGAAGTGTCTACAATTCAGCAAAGGAGTCACTGTTGCCCACGATAGACACTCTGCAAATATGCAAAATATCCACCCAATGAATGGTAGAGCCTGGCGAAACCCCTATGAGTTTATCAAGAGACTTGTGATTTTGTTTTGTTAGTTTCTTTGGCTCTTTCTTCTTCTTTTACTTTTAGTTCGATTTCATAACTGTACTTACAAACTTCTCACTACTAGTTGAAATTTAGAGTAAAAACATTATTTCCTTTGATTGCTAGCTAGTTGATATGATTATATTTTTTTCATTCCAAGATAATTTTTACAACAATCAACATAATCACATGTTTTTCAAAAAAAAAAAAAACTGTTCATCAAAGCATTGAATATTTCTAAGTTAAGCCATTGTTAAAGCTATTGGGTCAAATTGTGTTCGATGTTTCTTTCAATTGATTGATTATGAGCAAGTCGTATTTGTAACTTTGATGCAGATAGGGGGAAATTAAGGTAAGGGCTATGTACATTTGATAGTATTTCCAAGTACTCGTATTTGCGAGATACTATGGTATATCTGATGATTTGGTGTACATTTTCTCTTTTTTAAAGGCTATCGTGAAAAATCGACGCTGATAAGGGATTAATCTAAATACTTTTTAGTTTTAACTAAAGCAATATGTACATGGCAGACATATTTTCGATTTTATCCACAAATGCAATGTTTAAGAGTTGAGACTAACCAGTAAAACCTTGTGCTCCTTACTTGATGCACAAGTAAAAGTAGTGTCAAAGTTAGGCTACGTTTAACTCTCTTTTTTTTTTTTTTAATTCCGAAACACATCCTTATTTTCACTCTTTTTTTAAAAAAAAAATGGCTTATTTTCACTCTTTATTTGGTTACATATTGTAATGTTAACAGTTATTTTTGTAAATTTTGCATTTCTTTGAGAAAATCATATTTTCTGTTGATGATGATTCTTTCTGTTTCAAATTTATTATTGAGTTTATATTTTTCATTTGTATTACAACCAAACTGGACAAACAAAACAAATCTACCTAAACTATAAGCAAATCTAACGAACTTACTAAGAATGTGCAAAATCATATTGCTCTTTGAATTTTTGTTTTTTTATTTTTTTAAATGGTTGTCTACATGGGAAAAATGGCCTAAAACTCATTCACAAGCAAAGAAAATGCTTTTATTCCTTGCAAAATTATTGGGAGAAAAAAGAAAAAAACAAATAGGGATTGAGGATAGTTTGGAGGATAGGAATAGTAGACGAACACAAGTGAGGACCACACAGGTACGTACTCCCATCAAGCAAAGTGAAGCGCAAGGAATCGGAAAAAAAAAAAAAAAAAAGGCAGTTTTCTTTCTCTTTTCAGTTCCCAACGTGGCAAACATCGAAGTCAACATCTTCCACGTCGGACAAAATGCCAGCGTGTTCCTTGCTTATCGCCAGCTGGCCTTGGAAAGCGTACGACTCCTTCCCTACAGGCTACAACCTATGGACCATGGTTATCATAAAAACCTTAAATGGGATGATTGTAAATTGTAATTACTACTAATGGCTAATGATAAAATGATTTTTCTTTCCCCTTTTTCGTTTTAGTTTTCCTTTTTTTACTGCTACTTGATTCAAGATGAATCTCTTAAAAACATATTCCATTGTTCAATTTATTATACTGTATTAAATAAAATCATTTTAGAACATAATAAATTTGAAAGATTACTGATTAGTGAACGAATAATACGACAATCATGAATCTAATGACATGTATTTTTGATGAAACATTTCAATGGCAAAGATATATACTCGTAAGTTGTACATTTCATCTCGTAACGCAAGTCATGTTTGTTAATATGTTCTTCTCTAAAAAATGGTACTATTTTATTTTGTAATGAAAAGAATATCATCGTAATATAGTATAAAATTTGTATCATTATTGTGTGTCGATGGTCATGGATGTTGCTTGGTACGTACTAATGCAAGTACTACACCGTATACTACTACTAAAACTCGATCAAAATAATATTCTCTTTATCCTAAAATTATTATTCTGTTTGATATTTCACTTTTAGTATAATTTAAACTAAAAGTATAAATTTAAAGTGAACAATAATTATAGGATGGAGGGACCATTTCCTTATACTCCCAACTCAAAATTGAGGGCTTGGGGAAAAGGAAGCCCCCCAATGGACTGACTGGGGGAAGAAGAGATTGAGAAGAGAGAAGGAAGACAGGGTGGGATTGTGGGAAGAATGGCGGCAGGTCACATGATTCGAATAAAGCCTATTGTTTAATGTGTGTTTTACCAACGTTTCTCCAACTGGCATTATCGCGTCATCCCCCTGGTTTTCCCAGGATTATATCATGCCTGCCTCGGATAGTGATTGTTTCCTATTGTTTATTGATTTGAAAATATTTTTATATACATACACTTTCGTATTAAAATAATTATTTAATTTGACTTTTCAATATTAGTATAATTTATATTAAAAAGAAAAAAAAATCAAAACTGAATAGGAATTATTTTGATGTAAATGAATAACTTTTAATATAGTAGGATTTTATTTCTTGTATGGTTCCACGAAAAAAAAAAAGGGTTCATTTTATCAAGTTGAAACTATGAAATAAAGTGAACTAATTTGTTTTATTTATTTATTTTTTTGTGTTTGGCTTTATTCACATTGACCCCATCTAATTTCCATTATTCTACTTCTCTCTTCTCCCTTTAGTTTTTGTTTTTCTTTCTTAAATGATTTGGTTGGTGAGCTCCTACTAGTTTAATTAATTAGAAACATTTTGCTTTTGTTGGATACCCGGAAATCAAAAGCATTATTGAATGAGGAGTTAGGATGATTAAGTACTACTCATTCAAACTAGCCAACTAATTTGAATGAGTTTACAAGTAACTCTTGTATTTATATCTTTTTGCCTCCTTTCCGTATCTTTTGATTTTTCCTGATGCTCCCTAGTGTGTAAGCGGGCAAAGTACGTACTCTTGTAGTATAGTAAAATACTACTCCCTCTGTCTCAAAATTATTGTGCAGTTTAAGATTTCACTTTTAGTATAATTTGAACTAGAAATGAAAACCCAAACTGGACAATAATTATGGGACGGAGGGAGTATCATTTTATTTTCAATAAATTGCTCTTCAATCTAAAGAGTGAAAAATCTTTCACCTCAAAAAAAAAAAAAACCAAAACTTTTTACATTAATGGTTTTTTAATGAGACAATATTAATGCCCAAATACAGAATCCGTATTTGATCATCCTCCGTACAAGTGAATCAAAAAGTGCAGAGGATGAGGAGACAGAAGAAGTAGGATTCTTACTTTTTGAGTTTAATTTTCAATTGAGATTAATTAAAAGAAGATGTGCTGGATGGAATATGTGTAGTTAGTTCTTTGCTGGCATTCTATACATCTACCTATCTAGGGTTTATCCTCAAAATAGGGTTTATGCATTTCTGGGAGGGAGAAAAAAAAAATTAAAGGGTAATGATGTAGATTCCATGCGAATAAACTCTTCATTTTATTTGTAGAAGAATTTCAAACTCAATCATTTAACACTATTTTTTTTCAGCAGCAATTATTTGTATCAGTATCACATTTATTAATTTCACTGTCTACCTAAAGCATTTTCTCTATATATTTAAAAAAAAAAAATTTGAAAGGTATACCTAAAGCTGATTTATACATAACTAGTCATAGTATTACTTATAGATGTTGTTATAAAAGAAAAAAATAAAAAATAAATTAAGGCTAAATTAGTTGGTTTGATGGTACATCCATTGGTACGCCAGCTTGCAAAATATACATGCAATTTGCAAATACCGTTCTTACACGAAACTCGTCTGGTAGACCGAAATTGCATGGCATATTTATTTATCAACTTAATTTTTTTTCCGTAGCTAATTATTCACCGTAAATAACAGTGATTAATTTTATTTGTTGAAGGTGTTAGTAAATTTGAGATTGTTGCATCTATGCTTGATCAAGAGAATGACTGAATTCCTTCAATTTAATCATGATACATTTGGTTTTTTAATTTCATTTAATATTTTGGGAACAATTATTTGGGTTAAATTTTATAAATTGTGCTAATTTAAGTAAAATTAATCCACACGGCTCAAATAGGATTTACCTAAAATATTTGAAGCAGTTCCATGGGGATTTTTAATTAGTATTATATATATATATATAGATATATATTCTGTTTAAGCATCATTGCCAGACGGCTACGATTGCTTTCAATTCATGTTCTTTAAAACTATAAAAGTTGGAATTTTCCAAATTGAATGACGAAGTCTTTTGACCTTTTTACTGGTCTACTAATTTTTTTTTTCCAAATTACATTTTTGTTAACCTTTTTTTTTTTCCTTCTAAACGTGTATGAATGATTAAATACAGCATTCAGAAATTATTCCAATGGCAGTAAGACACTTGGTACAAAATTATTGACGAATTATATAAGATTTACCGACTACATAATACATGGTGCTAAAATTTATAAATTTGTAGTATCATAACCGACTACAATCAATCACGATACTATCCGGTTCATTCTGTAAATAATTTTGCATTTAGAATTCAAGGTCAACTTAACGAAATACAAATGTATATACATTATTCTACAATCAAAATACAAATATATTGCAGTATATGGTAGAATTACTCCTCTTTATGACCAAATATTATTTTTATTGCATTATTGATCACAAATTCCAATTATTATCTTAGTCGAGAGAATCTTTATTTATATATAGTAAAATAGTGTTTCTTTTTTTCCTCCCCTCGAGATAAAAAAATAAATTTAACCAAAAAAAAAAACAAATTTTTCAAATTCAAAATACGAAGTTTAAAAATGGAAGATCAATAAGTTGAGAGAGAGAGAGAGAACCAATTTTCTGACAAAGAGCACACCCTTTCTCTGACTCGGCTCCTCCTTTTTATTGCCAATACCAAACACGCATTCATCCGTCAATACTCTCTTCTCCTTCCCTTCGTTCTTCCCGCCGCCCACATTTTTCTCTCTTTTTCTCTCTCTCCTTCTTCTTCTCTCCTTCTTCAATCCTTAAAACCCCCCCAATCTTCTTCAAGAAACCTCACAGAAAATGCTGTAAGAACCACACAAATCATAGCACAACACGTTTCAATTCAATTAGTAAAAAGGACTTCTTTGAAACAAAAAAAAAAAAAAAACAGAGTGTGAATCTCTGGTGACTAATAACAAAATGGCTGTTTCCAAGAGTAACAAGAAGAAACAATCTTACATTTCTGTGCCATCGCAGATAATCAACCCCATTTCATCTGCTTCTTTGGAGTCTTTGTTGCTTTCCCCAAAGAAGAAATCGGGTCACCAGTCTCATGGGTTTTCATCCCGGTTTCGATTTTGTTGGAAGAGCCCAAGATTCTGGCTTTTCTTGGTTTCCGTTTTTGGGTTCTTTGGGATGATGAGGATTTTCTTTGACTTTGATCCTGTTGTGCCGTTCTTGAGGAACCCGTGTTCTAATGTTGAGGATAAATCGCTGTTGTCGATGAGTTCGGTGAGTGCTACTCAGCTCAGTGCTGTGGAGAATGAGGTGAAAATGGTTGGGAGTATGGATACGGTTAGGGATGGTGATGAGGTGAATGTTGATGAAGAGAGTGAATTCTGGAAGCAGCCTGATGGATTGGGTTACAGGCCTTGTTTGGAATTCACCAGGGAGTATAGAAGGACTAGTGTTGATGTTGTGAAGGATAGGACTAAATACTTGATGGTGGTGGTTTCTGGTGGAATGAATCAGCAGAGGAATCAGATTGTTGATGCCGTAGTTATTGCTAGAATCCTCGGTGCTGCTCTTGTTGTCCCCATTTTGCAAGTGAATGTTATTTGGGGTGATGAAAGGTCTGTTCATTTCTCTGTTCTCTAAAATTGCTTAAGTCCAAAATTTTTGTTTCAAGGATGGAATTTGAATACCATCATTCTTGAATATGTATTACAGTGTTCTGTTTTGGTTACATATTTCTTCTTCCTATAGAGGCTGATTTCTTTTCTTTTTTTATCTTTGCTGTTGCAGTGAGTTTGCTGACATATTTGATCTGGAGCATTTTAAGAAAGTCCTGGAGAATGATGTTCGAATCGTGTCATCACTTCCGTCTACTCATGTTATGACAAGGCCAGTGGAAGAGAAAATGACTCGACTTTATGCATCTCCTCAATGGATTCGATCACGGTATCACAGAAAGGTAATACACCATTGCCCTGTACCTGTTTTTTTATTGAAGTTCCTTACTTTTCATTCGCTTATCTGTTCATTTGGAGTATGAGGTAGTTTCTAAGGGGATTTGGGTTAGGAGGAATTGCCACATTCATACGGGTGAAGGGAATGTTCATTGTTCTGGAACTTACAATTTCGTGTTGCTTTTAAGCATAAAGCAAAACAGCCTGGAGAGATGGCCCCCTTTTTGTAGTATCCGGAGTGGTTTTTTTTTTTTTTGAACTTACATACAGCTGGTTGGTCATATTGGAATGGGACTGAAACCTTAAAAACCCATTAGACTGCTTTAATTGGTTAAGATTATATCTGTGGGTCACTCTGAATGCCCCCAGCTACCCAAATTCAGGTTTCGCATCTGCTTAAATTGTTGTTGTAAAAGGACTCGGTAATTCCACCACTTAAGAAACCTTTCTTCTTATGAGGGTTCTTTACTTTCTTTTTCCAGATAAGGAGGGAAGGTGTTTTGCTTTTGAGAAGCTTGGATTCGAGACTTTCAAAGGATTTGCCTTCTGACCTTCAAAAGCTTCGCTGCAAGGTATGTGGAAGCCTAAATCTTTTAACCATCCGTCCCTTTTCCATGCTTAAAATTAAACTTATTCAGAATGTGATGTTTTCCTATAAATGAAAATCTGTTAAAGTCCTATTTAAATGCACAGGGTAGATTCTTCTTTCTTTTTTAACCTGCTTATGACTGTTGCTTTTGATCATCTGTAGGTGGCTTTTCATGCCCTGCGGTTTGCTCCACCAATCTTAGAACTTGGGAACAAACTGACTGAGCGTATGAGGAGCAAGGGACCGTATCTTGCTCTTCATTTACGGATGGAGAAGGATGTATGGGTCCGGACTGGATGTCTACCTGGATTAACCCAAGAGTATGATGAGATGATTAACAATGAGAGGATAGAAAGGCCAGAATTGTTAACTTCAAGATCAAACATGACATTCCATGAAAGAAAGCTTGCCGGACTCTGCCCCTTGAATGCTTTGGAGGTTGCAAGGTGATATTTTGGTCTCTGTAACAGACTGCATTAGTGATTATGACTTCTGAGAATCTATTCTAATTGGTGACATTTCAATGCATTAGGTTGCTTAAAGCTCTTGGAGCCCCAAAGACTGCAAGAATCTTCTGGGCTGGAGGGAATCCATTGGGTGGAAAAGAAGCATTGCTTCCGTTGACCACAGAATTTCCCCATTTTTTCAACAAAGAAGATCTTGCCTTGCCTGGGGAGCTGGAGCCCTTTCAAAAGAAAGCCTCCTTAATGGCTGCAATTGATTACATAGTTTCTGAAAACAGTGATGTATTCATGCCATCTCATGGAGGAAACATGGGCCATGCTATTCAGGTACCATCACTTACCTGTCTCTGTTAACAACGCTTGTTTATTACAATTCTACACTCAGAAATAGCTACATTTCTTTGTTAACAAAATGGAGTATGAATTCTATGACGACGATAACACCTGGTGGAAATTCTTGGGAACGTAAATAGTGATATGAAAATGCTCTCAATCATAAGGCTGTTAACATGGTTGCACTAGTTGATTTCTTCATGTCAGTTTTTTTGGATTTTCTTGCTAACACTCGGTACTTCTTGTGGACTCAGGGTCATAGGGCGTATGCAGGGCACAAGAAGACTATCACCCCAAATAAAAGACAGATGTTCTCGCACTTCATGAACTCATCTCTACCTGAAGCAGAATTCAGCAAGATTATTTTCGCTTTGCACAAAGATTCCTTAGGGCAGCCGGAATTGAGGAATAGCAAAACCGGAAGAGATGTAACAAAATACCCGATTCCTGAGTGTATGTGTAATAAAAAACAGCCTCAATCTGCATCACAATCATCCAGTAGTTCTCAATGAGATGAAGACAACACAAGGGATTGTGATGCAAGAAGCACCCGATGAGAGTTGCTAGACATTTCTACAAGAAGTCATTTCCAGGGCAAGTCAATTCATGGGCTGTTTCAAGCTGGCACTTTGAACCTGTCTTGTCAAAGTTGGATGCCCTGCTGAGTGCTGAGGAATTATGGAATTCTAGGGAAAGTGAAATCTCAAGAGCAGCAACAGGCTCACCTGTTGTGAGCGGTGGCATGTGTTCCCACTTTTGTTAATACTACCTTCTAATCATGTAAGCTAGGTTACAGATTAGCACATAGCTTCTTTCTTTCATTCAATTCATTCTTTATATACCCAAGTTGATGTATACTACAAGGAAACGAATGTAAATACAAATATAGAGAGAAAATCAAATTCCGGCTACATTTTCACATCTTCTGATGTCTGAAACCAATAATGCAAAGCTGAAACACAGTTTTCATGAGGCTCTCGAAGTACTTTTTCTGTGGTAGTCTGGATAGAGTACTAATATGATGTCTTTAGGGTTACGGTGAATTCAAAGTTTGGTTAATCCAGCTAAAGTTCTAACTTCCAAGGTGAGTGCTATCATATCATATGCTTCTGGATTAACTTGGCAATTTGTACAAGAGCATCAACTTCATAGCTGTCAAGTTTAGAGCTGCAGATTGGAGTCGCCGAGTCGGTGCTCAACTTCAATGTATCAGTAAAATGTTTAGAGCTGCAGATTGGAGTCGGTGCTCAACTTCAATGTATCAGTAAAATGTAAAATGAGTGCTTGTCCAAACAAAGCCTATAAATGCATGAATTTCAATATTGATAATAGTGACCTCATTTCATTAATAAGGCCCAAGACCTTTGGAACAAATGCGTTTCTATTCAAACTTCAGACGATCCGACAAAGATAAGACACAAATTTGAACTAACTTCTAGTGTTAAATTGGCCTTATACTTATTAGGATCAGAGGGACTATCTTGCTTGAATGGTTCATTCTCTGACAAATTAAAAATGAAACCTTTAAGCCCATGAACATAAGAATTATTCCTTAATTTGCAAAGAATAACAGGTGTACAAAATATGACCCCAACTTGCGCCGCAGTGGACAGACTACCGAAACCCTAATCTCTCTTCTCTGATCGGATGCAAAACATAATGTCCAAGGAGCGGAAGAAAATGATGAAAGACAAGAGGGAGAAGAAGGACACGAGCATAGAGAAGAATCGACCCCAACCCGTGGCTACTCTTGTTAATATCAAGGGTTATAATAATTATGTGGATCGGCTTTGGAAAGTGTCGGAGTCAGATGCTAAAAAAAGCTTGAACGAGGCGAGGGAGAAGTACTTAATGAATATGAAGAAGGATCTACCGACACCAGTGGCTGATCCTCAACCTCGACGCAGGCTTACTTTTCTGCCTCAACCCGTGGCTACTCTTCTTGGGATCAAGGGTCCCCTAAAGTCCCTGGATCAGCTTTGGAAAGTATCGTAGTAAGATGCTCAGAAAAGCTTAAACGACAAGAGGGAGAAGTACTTAATGAGTTTGAAGAGTTTGAAGAACTAGTATGTGTTTGTGCATGGTGGATCAAAGATAATTTGTCTGAATCTGGCTTCTAGTTCTGCTCCTAGTTGTTGAGTACATTTATGCAGTGGTGTTTCTTGAAGAAATAATCTAGCTAGTATGAATTTTACTCATTAGGATCCCTATGCAATAAAATGGTTTTCAGCACATTTTTCAATTCTCATGAACTCGGCCTACAAGATCAAATCAACAAGTGTATTACAAACAAACAGCTCATTCTTCTCCCCCGTTTTCCTTCCCCCACAACTAACTACACATACAAGAAAACACAAAGAAAAATGCCTAAAACTTGCTTTAAAGCAATAACTTACATGTCCGGATTGCATCATGGACAGTGCTGCTTTCTGCACTTGCAGGAGTAAGCAAGCCCTAGCTAAATGGTCTTCAACCTTCATCGAACAAAATTTGTCTGCAAAGCAAAACTTGTCTGCAAAATGCCTTCGTCGGCAGACTTTTACAGTGCTTATCCATTAAGACTATTCTTCTCCTTGGTGTGCGCTGTCTTCTTCAGAATTTCAGAAGAAAAAGGGTTATACAACACGTGTTTTACTAACGAGGATCAGAAAACCATCCAAGATAGCAGCGGCAATCTACCAGTTAGAATCCTATAGAGCACAAGGTTTAATCCCCAGATGTCTTACAAGGGACTACTGGATTCTGCCAAAGCTAAATTCTCTTCAGCAGAAGCTCCCCATAAAGGTGAAAGTGCAACAACCTTGCCAATCATGATAAGAGTTGGTGATACCAGCTGGTGCAAAGAGATTTTATCCGCTAGATCTTTCAGCTCTGCAAATACCTGCATGTCGAAAGTTAAAAATTCAAACCCAGAAGATAAAAATACCTATATGGAGAACTCCTAGCAAAGTATCTAACCTAAGGACTATTAAATCTTGATATAAATGTGAACTGAACTAAGATCACCAAAATCATTTGAGGTGCTTTAAGGTTAGCTGTCATCATCGGGACTATGTTTAAAGAAATTCGAAAAGAAGCTTAAACTTGCACGTGTCTTTTATATTTATCATTTCTATCATATTTAAATACAAAAATAGTTTATGAACTTCAATTTAGATTTAATGCAATCCATCATATGACAACAATTCAGGTACATGTAAAAAACCACAGATGAGCATGACCGACCAGAGGGAACATGTGCCACATACCATGCGCTGTTGAGGTGTAGTCCCTCGCTCAACTGCAACAGCTGGTGTCTCATGGGGCAAACCATGATGCATCAATTTTGTGGCGAGAGCAGGTAATGTTGACAAACCCATGTAAACTACTAACGTTGAATCAGGGTCAGCTGCATTCTCTGCCACAAATAAAGGATCTGTTCCTCCATTTCTTGAATGACCTGTGAGAAATCTGACACTATTTGCAACTCCTCGATGAGTCAAGGGGATTCCCAACTCAGCAGCTATTCCAGAAGCAGATGTTATACCTGTACAAGATTGGAACCAATATATTGGTCAAAATAGCATTTTGACGAAATTTATTCGACAGTTGTATTTCATTGAGGTAGTAAACATATAACAAATGAGGGACAAAGAAGGAGCACAATGCAGTTATATGACGTCCTGATATTACTTCTGCGTATCAGATGAAAACTAGTTATGAATTACTAGTATTATTTATTTAAGATAGTTCATTAGTCTATATGTATAGACTCACTATAGTAGTATGATCAAGGAAAATCATATCGAAGAATATTCAAAATTCTACTCAAGTAGCTCCCTTTTCCTTACTCCTCTTCAGTCATTTTAAAGGTAACCAATGTTCTAAAGGAGAGAACTTGTCGATTTTTACTGTACTACAAAGCATGATATTGAACTATGCTATAGAAAAACAATTGCTGAGCTTCCACGAGCTATGAGAAGCACGTTATAAGATGTTTTTACAGAGGGAAAAAAAACTATATGCAAAGGAAGTTCTCTCCGGAAATTTGTAGAAAAAGGTAACATACAACAAAAAGAAGTAGAAAAAGCAGTAACCTATTTTTATGATCTCTTATCATGTTACCTGGAATAATTTCAACCGGAATTCCTTGTCGCTGTAGAAAGTCCATCTCCTCTCCACCGCGACCAAACACCTAGACGTTGAACAATGAATATATTAATTATGCACTTACGTAACTAAGAACTCAAACAACTAGTGAGAGCAATGGGACTTTAATCTGCACAACCGTAGTAGCAGCAACCATAAGCTCATCTATTTACACACAAAATAAAAATAAAATAAGATAGTTTCAGTTTCAGCATTAAGAGGAGAAAATCTTACCAGTGGGTCACCACCTTTAAGCCTCACAACTGTGGCACCAGCTTCAGCGAAACTTAAGAGTAATTCGTGAATTTCCTCCTGCAAAAATAAAGACTTATGAACATCAATTTCACAAGAACTTTCATTTGAGAAATCATGATTCATAGTTAACTTATAACCTACTCTCACTTGCTTCACCCCAATGCCCGACATTTAGATCCCTTTAGTAAGGAGTGACAACATTTTCATGCTACACGTCCGCTTCTTCTTACTCCATCACACATTTTCATGCTAAACTTAACAAAAGTACTATCAGTGACCTAATCTGGGTTACAACTGACTGATGGTCAAGAAAGTCCTAACTCGAACATGTATTAAAGGATCCTCCCCGAGAAAAAATGATATTTGAAACAGTGCTTCGGATGTAAGAAAACAAAATAAAAGCTTCTAAAATGCATAGTAAAAAGAGGGGGTGAAATTTTCTGATTGGCTATACCAGGAAAGCTCCATCAATACAGAGATAACCTCCTCTTTTTAAAGTAAATTAAACCAATAGCATTCCTTATATTAAGATGGCACTTATCCTCAGCAATCAAAGAGAGCAATTCTTCTGTCATTTAATTAGGAGGGTTTCTACACACTAACACAAAAAATTCAAAGAACTCCAATCACAATCTTCAATGCAGACTATAACCCAGAGTCAAATCATCAAAGCCATCCAGGACAAAAAGTTATCTTCAAAAGCATTCAAAGAACCAGGCCACCAAGATCAAAACATTCACGACTCCCCAATAGGATTTCTTAAAAATGCTCCTAATTCGTGATACTTAACTCACATTTCAATTTCATAATAACAACATTTCAGGTAGCATTCTAGGTAAATTTGTACAAACCTGAGTTCTACTGTGAAAACCAGCAGTCTTGCCAACATAGAGAAGTCTGGCATCAGGGCTAACGTAATTCAACACATCATTAGAAACCAATCGATCATACAGCAAAAGATCAGCACTTTGAATCACTCTCAAAGCCTTGAGCGTCAACAATTCCGGGTCCCCAGGTCCCGTACCAACCAAGTACACATTCCCAGGCCCTCCATTTCCAGACCCACCTCCATTTTCCCTTTTCTCCTTCAAAACTTGAAGCAATTTCTTCAACTCGGGAAGTTGAAGAGCTATGTCATAGTCCCTAATGGAGCTGGAATCACCCGGAACAGGGCAAAAGCAGGATTGGTCCAACTGATACAGCCAATTATCTCTTTGGTACCTCTCAATCGAATGCTTCTCAGTGAAAGGCGAAGAATTCTTCTGGGAATTGGAATTGCATTGAACGGAACAAATTGGCTTCACTGAATTAGGAAAAAAATTGGGTCTTTCACTGAAATGAGAGATTGAGGAAGAAAGGGATGGAAGCCTACTGACTAAAGCCATACTTAATGGCAAAAACTAAGAAATGGGTTTTGCTCTGAGATTCCGTTTCTGGGCAGAAATGCAAACTCAATTCATCAGCCTAATATATATAAGTAGTGGAAGTGGAGGTTGAATATGATTTGGATTCTTCTATGTTTCTTTTTTTTTTTTTCCCTTGAGCTTTCTGAATGATGAGAAGGCATTCGCTTTTTTGTTAAAAGCAGCCTTTTGAGGCTTTGAAAGGGGACGTATCTGGTCCATTTAATGGACACCCCCTGGCTACAAATATATTCCTTCTGCGCCGTTTTATAATGGCTATGGTCAAAAACTCAAAATGTAGGTTTTTCGCATATAAACCCTTCCTAGGAAGAAAAGAAAAGAGACACCTAGTGAAGGTGTTTTTTTCCCTTCAACTTTTTTAAAAAATTCATTATGTATATATGTTGATATATTTCTAATGCTTGAAAATAAGCATAAAACCCAATTATAAATGGATAGAAATTTATGCTGATAGCTTTGTTGTGGATGACCTTCTAGTCAAACCAGTCAAAACTCGAAAGGAGCCTATGATATTTATTATACTCTTTCCGTCTCAAAATTATTGTCCATTTTGAGATTTCACTTTTAGTATAATAATTTTGGGTGAAATCTCAAATTGGACGTTAATTTTGAGTGAAATCTCAAACTGAACAATAATTTTGAGACGGATGAGTATTTAACAAAAAGCCATTTTCTTGTTGCCAAAGCCCAAAACCTTCGGCCTTTTTTGAGTCAAAACTCAGAAGTAGATCAATTCATGATCGCTGGGTCATGAATTTTGGGGGGCCTTCCATGGGCTGAAAATCGCCTGGGAGTTGGGTTTTAGAAAAGTCCAAATCGAAATGAATAGTATCGAAGCGATCAAAGCCATCAAAGAAGATAATGGACCCTCAATTCAGCCCAGTAATGTCCTCTGACGAATCTTTCTTTTGCTAAACCAACCCTAAAATACTTCATATTCACCGAGAAGGGAATAAGATAGCAGATTCGTTAGTTAAAATGGGCTACTCGGGCCCCGGAGGGCATACATATTTTGGCAACTCCCCCTCCCTAGATAGTTTAGCTTTTGATAGCCCGTCTCCTTCTCCGGAAGCTATTTTGTAATCCAAGCGTTATACTTTCCCTGTATGTAAAAAAAAAAAAAAAAAAATGATCGCTGGGTCATTTGGGGAAAAGGAAAACTATCGCTTTGTAGTTTGTAGGGTGAACAATCGGACTGAATTTCCCCCCATAAACTTTTTTATGAAAATGTATATAAGACTATACAGTATTTGTTTTTTTTAAAAAAAAAAAAGATTACATTTGGTTTTAGTTTTTTTTTTTTTTTGGTTTAGAAAGCGTGACAATAAAGTCTCTCAATATTAGAATCAAATTGAGATTTGAATACATGTATGTAAGAAATTAGTGAAGAAAGATTTAGGATGTTATTATTTTAAATCATAATAACATTTAGGATGTTATGATAGAGACTGAAGAAAACATTGAGATACTCGTGAGATTTTGAAGAAAAATGAAATAAAAATATGATGATCACTAATCTAGATATTGGGGGTGTCATTTTAAATCACTGCTTGAAAACTTTTTAATTGATAATATATTCTTTTACTAAAACCTAAAAACACATGTACACAGTTCTATTATTTTAAAAGCCCTAACTTTAATTGGCAGTTTAGCTCTTTAGTCAGATTTTCGCTCTTTTGCCTTTCTAATTATCTCTAACTAGTGCTGCCTTTACTTCCAAAGAATCAGTTTTTGAAGTTTGAACTGAGGCGCAAAACTCAGCTATTAATTGTATCTGTTGGATGTTTGATCTTTTTAATTTCAGAATCTCCCTTTGCTTGTTACTGCTTTTGTGTTCGCCAATCATCCCTTTTACCCTATTAAAACAGAATATAGAATATTGATGTGACAACTTCTTATTAAAAATTTTTGGCTCTAAATGCACCATATTGCATTAGTCATTCTGCCACGTGTCATCCTTTTTTCTTAAAAAAAAAATCTTATCCGCAGAAACAAAAACTACTTTACAAAAATAGCTACACAATTTTAATTCCTAACATTTATCACTTATCAATTAAATTAAAATAACATTTAAATTTGTCCATAAACTTATCCCCTTCATTACTCCACATTCTTTTATATGATTTCTGCATCGTTGTACTTTTTAATATTTTTTCTCCTTTGACATATGATTTTTTTTTGGCTAAAAAAAAGAAAAAACCAAATGTGTAGCTATTTTATTTTTTCCAAATCAAGAATTCATTTATCTACTAACACAAAATTAAAGTAGAGGGGCGCCCGGGCCAAGCATCTAGTTCATGAATTAAAACAATTGAAACAATCTAACTGTGAAAAGGGTGGTTTAAAAGAACAAGCATAATTAAGACAATAAAGCTGCAACCAGAACAAATTCAAAGATCACCATTCACCCAGACCAGTGTACAATTGACCTTCCAGTTATGCATTTCTGCTACAAAGCTACTTGGAAGTTGGAATGGGATTCACATCAACAACTTTGATATTTCTGCCGAGCATCTCTAATGAACTACCTAAACAAAAGGCAACTAATATTTACTTTTCAACTTGAAACAAGGCAGCTGCAATTTGCCAATAAAAAGGCAAGGCAATCAAGAGATGAGCACCCCTATCTTTCCTTACACAGATTCCATAGCTTGCAAGCTTCCTCAAATTTCTTCTACAACTCAAGATCATTTTTGGCTTCAGGACGGTTCATAAGATGTGCACTATTTACAGGAACAAGCAAAGCTGCCATGGGCTCAACACATCTTCCCTCGTCAATTAGCTCTTTGGCTACATCAACTTTCTCGACGAGGGAATCATAACTACCATCCCAACGTAAGACCTTATCAGACAGTTCATGCTGCTCAGATGCTTTTGTATGTTCCCCCAATCCAGAATATATCATACCTAGGCACGTCCGGGCAAGCGCCACAATATGTGGATTTGAACCCAATTTTACATGCATATCCAAGGCCTTCAAACCAAATGGTAACGCTTCCTTGAAATTTTTAACACTGACATATTGCTCCGCAAGCTCCATATAAACAAATGCTAGCTCTCTGGGATTTTCAGCCAACTTAGACTCTCTTTTCTCCAATGACTTCCTAAGATGACCAACAGCCTCCACTCTCCTCTCAAGTGTTAGTTTAATTTGATATAATCCCCAACGAATTACATGCATACCAAACCAAAAATCATGAGAATCATCATCCTTGACACTATCCATCAGCTCAAGTGCCCTGTGATAGTACTCCACACCTTCATTCATTCTATGCAAACCCTCATATGCACTACCAATCACTCGGTAAGTCATAGAAAGCTTAACAGGGGATTAGTTCTCACCTGAATCAGAATATTTGAGAGCTCGGGTAGCAAAATACAATGCCTTTTTAGGATCTTTAACCACGATCATTTTAATCCCCATCCATAGACAAGCCTCCGCTAATTCTGATTCTTCAAATATTGTCTCCATCACCTCAATTGTCTTCAACCTGTCAGCAGTGGTTATTGTTGGAGACCTAAGATCCATCCAAAGCAGCTCCTTGTAATCTTCGACTGTCGGACCATTGCCAGAGTGGGTAGAAAACTTGTGGAATAAAAACTCCTTGTTCGCCCGAAATTAGACGAAAAAGAAGCAACAGTACCGGGGAAATGGCAGGATGGGATTTTGTTGGAGACAGAGTGAGAGTGCAACCGGGAGGAAGAACCACAGGCGGAAAGAAAAGAAGGAAGTTTAAGAGTTGGGCGGAGCTTGGAAAGAAGAAAGGAAGCTTTTGTCATGGTGAATTGGACAAATCAAAGTTTGGAAAACAAAAGTAATTCAAAACCTCCCCTTGATAGACAAGACAGTCAAAACCCTGGTTTGGAAAGAAGGGGAAGAAAAAACCCACGGATTCAGGCAGGGAAGTTCATGTCGGCTGGGAAACAACAACGGAGAAGCACATTCTAGCAATCAATAACAACAACAGCAGTCTGAAAACAAAAAATTAAACTTGAAAACAGACCCCCCCGAGCTATCAAGACAGACAAACGGAAATTCAATGATGCAAACAATGTTCTAAGCTGAATCCACAAATTTAATTTCTGCCTGAAAGATAAAAGAAGGAAAAACCCTCACATCCAGAACCCTAAAATTCAACGAACATTTTTTAAGAAAATCAAATCGATTCGGACCAAAGACTAGATAGAAAAGAGCGGGGAAACACACTAACATCCGGCAATAGCGAGCATCATCAGAAGGAATCCAACGCCGACATTGAATCGGGGATTACCGGTGAGCAGAGTGGTGAGTGACCGCTGTTAATTTGGGCCTTTTGGTGTGGAAGGAAGTAAAAAAAAAAGCTGGGAAAGTGGGAATTTTCCGCAACGACGCCGTTCGGAACGTAAATAGAGCCTGAATTTATTTAATTTCATTTAAGTGAAGACATGATAATATCATAATAATGGAACTAGATAGTAATGTGCGGGATAGATAAATTTTGTATAGAATCAAACATAATAAAAATCAAAGAAATATTTTATATTTTAGTAAATTGATATATAATATAAAAACACTAAGTTAAACAATGTTACATTAAAAGTAATTTTTATGTGCTACTTATTTACAGAAGAAAATAAGTAGATCCATATATTGATCTACGTGTTAAATATATTTCATTTTCGTGAATCATCAACATATATTTCGCCATGTTGTCCCTAAGAAAATATCAAACATTGAAATCATTAATTAAGATTGGCAAAGAAACTCACCGTGATGTGCATTCGAAAATCCTTGCTGCAGAAAATATTTGCCCATAATTTCCAAAAGTTAGAAGCGAAAAACTTTTGACACAAAAAAATAATGATTATTAAAAAGAAAAACATAAATCCTAAAAAAAGAGAGAGAAGAAAAAAGAAGAAAAGATTCTGGTATAAACTGGGATTGCAACCTAGTTGAGTTTTATAAGCACACTTTATATATACATAATAATTTTATTCACATGATTAATGCGATTGGAGTGATTATAGGCATATGTTTTTATTTGATTTTGTTACAATAAAGTAAATGGATATTCGTGTATGCAATAAAGATTGATGATATATCTCTAAAAAATATTATCTACAATTTTTTTAATTATTTCAAATTTCAAAGTAATATTAATATTGTTTAATGATCAAACCAATACGTAATGGTATTATTCAATCCAGTCGGAAAATATTTTCAAATCAATCAGTTTTAATATTGAATTAAAGAATCATTGATGATTTTGTAGTTATTATTTTCGAATTTCAAAAAAGCATTAATACTGTTTAATGATCAAACCAATATTAATGGCATTTTCAAGCCAATTAGAAAATTTTTTCAAATCAATCAGCTTTAATGTTGAATTAAAGAATCATTGATGATTTTGTATTTATTATTTTTGAATTTTAAATAATCATTAATATTGTTTAATGATTAAATCAAGATGTAATATTATTATTCAAGTCAATCGGGTAATCTTTTTCGAATCAATCTTATTTAATGTTGAGATTTTAAAAATTTTCCGTTTTCTTTTTCATTTTAGGGAATGTAAAATAGAAAGTTTACCACACAATTAATTGATATACTTTAATTAAGAATTGATAACAATTTATTAACTGGAAATTTAAAGAACTGTTAGTGTAATTATTGTAAATATTTTTTATGACAATCTATAAAAAAATGACACATAGGATTTTGTCCTATGTGTCAGCGGGGAGAGAAGTTTGATTTGCTCTCTCTGGTTTCTCTCTTAGTATAATATATACTATAGATGGGGAATGGAATTACATAAAGGAGCATCATGTAGCAATTTCATAACATGGAGGAGGTCGTGATGATTTCATAAATTGAGGTGGCCGGTGAGTGAATTTATACAAACAAATGGGTAGTTATAAACGAACATCATGCAATTACATAAAGTTTAGTGGGCACAAATCGAATTAATTAATGCCCATTCCATAACTGAATCAAGTCCTAAATCCCGTCCATATTCCTCTAATTTCTTATTATTATTATTATGAATTTTCCTCCTTTATCCAGCACCTTTTAAATAGCCCAGATTTCGCGCATCCCATCGCAAAACCTCTCTGTTGTTCAGTGTTTTTACTCCAAACCATTTTGAGAGCCAACATGCCGATGAAGGTTTTGGATGCAACCGTGACCACCTTCGATGAGGTGTTCGAGCAGTTCAAATCAGAATCCCTAAATCACAAAGCCAATCTCATCCTCTTCTTGGCTGATGCAGATCCTTCCACCAATCGTTCCTGGTGTCCCGGTAAATCTCCCTTTTTCCATCCCTCAGAATTTTTGCATCTGAACCCGTTTTTTCTTTCCCCCATTGTCAATGCTTCACGTTTCTATTCCGGCATGTTTCAGATTTTCTTGGCTGTTTATGCATACGATTCGGGGGAATTTTGGTTGTTCCGCCTCTCTGTGTTCGTTTTTTTTTTTTTTTAATCGATTTTAAAGTTATAATTTTGTCGGAAATCAATGCCCTGTTGTTAGTTTTGCGTAGAGGTTTTTTTTAATCCTTCGCAGTAATTTTCAGTTTGATTGGTTATTATATTTCGGGGTATTCTTATAGTCATCCAATTCATGCAAGTGGTGGAGTTTGAATGTGTTCTCTAGCTAGGTATTGCTTTGGATGTTTGGATTTTCATCTGTACCAGCTGGAAAACCAACCACTGTGTTAGTCATGGTGTTTTTGCTCGCTACCATATACCTTTGTGGCAATGAATTTCTACTACTTGAGATTAGGAGTAAGTATTGATCATTCGGCTACAATGTCTTCTTCTGCTGATAAGTTTTTGAGGGGATAGTTGTTACTGCAGAGAAGGATTTATATAGTACATTTGGTAGCAGAACATTATAATTCTGTATGGGTCAGCTGTTGAACTGTTCACCGGCAAAACTGATTGTACTCGGGAGCAGATTTGTAAGGAGCTACTATTGATGCACTGGAATTTATGTTTTTAGTTTTTAGAAGTGCATTATGCTTATGATCTTCTTGCAAAGTTCAAATGCTCGATAGATCTTTAGATTGCGTTGTGTCCTCTTTAAGTTTCTTCAGTTGCTCTAATTTGCTTCGGAGCATAAACATATCTTTCCATTCTAAGAGCTCATAAACATATCTTTCCATTCTAAGAGCTCATGAAATTCAAGTACTTCAGGACAGCAATAACTAATGAGCCTACTTTTTGATCCGTTGTGACACCGCATCTTTGTGTCAGCTGTATTTCCATGATCTTCTCTGTACATTTCAAGGTTTAAAAGAGCTTTCTCTTCGTGATAACAGATTGTGTGAGAGCTGAGCCTGTGATATACAAGAAGCTGGAAGCATCCCCGGATAATATTTTGTTGCTCAGAGCTTATGTTGGAGATAGACCAACTTGGAGGAATCCTCAGCATCCCTGGAGAGTGGACTCAAGGTTCAAGATTGGAGGAGTCCCTACACTGATTCGTTGGGAGAATGGGGCAACCAAAGGTCGCCTTGGAGATGATGATGCCCATATCGAACGCAAAATTGATGATCTTATTTCTGCAAATTGAGTCTTCTGCTTCCCAACAACCGAATAATGTTAAACTCTCATGCGGATGTTAACATCTCATCATTAATCTACAATAATGAGTACTCCATTGTGGGTATCAGTAGTTAATCTTAAGATTATGTCCACAAGTTGGCCCCTATTTGTCCTCTTTCAGGATGTGTAAATTTGGTAGTTGAGACTATAATTATTTACTTTTGCGTGTTTTGCTGTTGATGATTAATAAAATAGGGTAACCATCCCTCCACATGCTGTCCCTAGTTTGTTAAAGAAACGGGAAACCTTGATTAGCTGTCGTGGATGTCTTCAGGACATGAATGATGGATCTATGCGGGATATATTAGGCAGTCGATGTACAGTTGTTTACAAGTGCAATGTTTCGAAAGGATCCTTCAGGATTCGAAGCTGTTAATCTGTGTAAATCTTCTCCCACAATCATATCAAAGTCACTGCCAGATAGTGATCTTTTGGGGCTGGATGTGGAACAAGTTACTTGGTCATTCATAGTGGGTAGATAACATGACATTTCATATTTTCATGTGCAATTTGTTTTGATATATTTTCTTAGGGGACAATAAATCAGTTCTAAACCATCAATCTAATGCTTCCTAGTAGATGCATAAGGGTTCATTTGAAACCATCAATCTAGCTTCTCTAACCACTCATTTGTCTATTCTGTATTTCTCAAGAAAAGGAATTCAAAGTTGCTTTTCAGAACATATACATAGCAATCCTCAACCCTTTAAGAGATTCAGAAATTCAGCTTACTAGAAGTATCTCAATGACGGAAGTTTCTTCAAAACGAAATGTTATTCAACCAAAATTTTCAACATGAAAAGGTAAGAAAATCCTATAATGTGAGCCTATTTACTCATAATCATTGCAAAAATTAGCTATCCCTATAAACAAATCTAGGTTAACATGTCGACAAAACTTCCTCAAGAAGCACGCAGGAGGTAGTTTAAACTTTGACAACCACTAGATAATCCCATTCCCAATATTATATCAAATGAAGTGCGATTAGAACACGTACAGTGACGGCTAGATCTCAGATCTCGCAAATTGCAAGATATGCATGCCACTGTATCTCCAGTGGAGATGCCAACCCAACAGCTAACCCTGAATCCTATCGCTTGTGTTCATTCACAGGGTTGATATACTTGAACCAAGCACAGCTCTTCATTTAGTTCACTGGATCTCCATCAGTTCGATACACTCCAATCACAAAGGCTGCCACAAATATGAATGTCTTTGCAAAAATCCAGTCAGGTAAACTTTGGTCAAAGTTCAGCGAGTACTCATCTTTTATTAGTCTTCTATACAACCATCCACATTTATTCACCATCGAGAATCCAGTTCAAGTGTGCACATAATAGTCTACTCCTGAGGGATCGATAACAAGCCCATTTAGCTCGAGAGTTATCCCTTTAAGAGTTTTGAAGTCACCTTCAAGGTAATATCTTGAAAAGGGGTCTCTTGATTTACATCTACGAGTCCACAGTTTTTTAGAACCTGATTAAGCAGAAAGGTCATTAGCTCGTAATACCAAGAAACATGACAATAATTTGGACTTCGAAAATCAAAGAACCTTCCACAATTCATAGCAGATACATGGGTGGTTTTAATATTCAATTCTGTGAAAGTTATGAACATGTATACTTCTTACAGGACCCAAGATTCCAAATTGTACCACCAGTGGAATGGCATCAATCTTAGGAATCGAAGAACAAAATCCAAAGTTGCTGACAGGGCAATATATTCAAAAGTTAGCTTTGAGCAAAATTTCACGGTAGATTATAGACTTGGTTCATGCACCATGCAGTTTATCTATACAAACCATTACAGATTCACATATGCAACTTAGTAAAGATGCTTAGTAAAGATTCACATATCAATAAAACAAATTCCATCTGTAAGATGCTTTAACAACTTGGTAAGGCATGTGTTACTGGAATGTACCAGCATCACTCAGTTTTATTGCATATCATAGTAGTGATTCCTCATAAAGCAGATTTTCAGAGGTAACTACAGACCTACTGGCATTATCTGTAAGAAAGGAAATAGAAAAGTAAAAACTTTGTACAAAGGAGAGCATAACTTGCAATAACTTACCAACATCTCATTAAACATTCGAGCGCAAACTTTCCTGCTCTTGCCTTCCAATATTTTGTTCAAACTGAGACTCTGCAATTCAGCTGAATTGGGGGTTATGGATGACTGCCTTTTCAGATATTGGGCTACAGCTCTGCTCAAACATAACATCAGACTTCAGGTAAATTTCTTTTTAAGGAAACAAACCATAAATTTCTTACAGCGTTTAAAGGTACCTTGTTCTTGCAGATAATTGATCATATTCTTGGGTCCCCGTATCCTTTCTTGTCAGCCTACTTGAGTCTGGAGTTCCTTGGGATCCTGATCATGATAAAGATCAGGTGATGTATAGTGAAGCGCCAAATAAACAGCAATAAAGTTGACACCAAAACAGTAAACAGCAATACAATATTTACACAATATACTACAAGTAGCCTCGTCTCAAATCAAAAAGATACTTCCTTCTATAGACAAGCTGCAATTGATGCAATAATATATTTACACAATATACTTACCTGCTGGTGTATTGTCATCTTGTTCCAAAAAGCTTAGCTCCTGCAACAAGAAAGCCAGTCAGGTGAAACATCAAGAAGTGCTACGCAAATTTACTACTACATTAAAGCTTTGTGTAATTCTCATCGTTCCAGGTCAAATAAATTTATGGAATTTAAAAAATTATCGAACTATGTCATCAGTAAACAGCTAATCTCAAACTAAGTGAACACGGTACACTGAAGTTTGTGATGTATTAACAAAGCAAAACAGCCACTACTATGAAATAAACCTCCTTCATGCAACCGGAAGTAGAGAGTACGAGGATTTTTTAGGGACTAAAGACAAGTAGACCATATAAATAAGTGGAGAACGATAAAACTTAAATTGACACTGAGATGTGCAAATATTGGCTTAAGAATAAGATTCACAAATATAATCTAAAAATAACATACTCCCACTGAATAATCCATCTCAGGAATATTGGAATGGATACTGTTCTCCGCTTCTCGTCTCTTGTCAGAAGTTGGTCCTTGTATACTGGGCGGAGTAAGCAGTGTATCAGTTCTAATAGTTGCTTCCGACCTTTCCTTTTCAGAACCAATTTCCTTTTGCAATGGAGTGAAGTCAGATCCAAATTGAGGAGATTTCGTGGTAGGGGTAGGTGGAACAGGACTTGGAGAAGGAATGAAACCATAAGTGTGATTGTCACGAGGAGTCTCAATATTGCGAGGAAGCTCAATTTCCACCTCGCTGAGCCTTGTAGGAGTGGGGGACTGCTCGAGTACAACAGGCTCAGGATGAGGTTCTTCTGACTTTCTCAGATGAGGCTTAGAAGAAATGACTTCCCTCTCATACATACTACGCAGATCAGAACATAATCCTACAAAGTTTAAGGAATACAAATTAAAAGTGATCCTCAAACAAAACGTGATAAGAAAAGCCGAGTACAAATGGATTACCCGTTATCAAGGGTTCGAGAAACATAGAGTCCTTTTTCAACCTCTTATTTAATTTCCAGATGTCCATATTAGAACCCGGACAATTCCTTTTTCTCCGAAGTATACCACGGGGATCTTCCAGTGCCGCCTTCATGGACCTGAAATCACCCTAAGCCTAAGTACAAAGACAAAAAATAAAGGAAATCTACTAACGGAAAAAGATCAATCATACATATTAGTCAGTACTGTGGATTCGTCGAAAAAAAGCCTTCTCCTTTTTGTCTGCTTTCTTCTTTGCTGCTCAACAGGAGGTGACTGTTGGAGCAGTAATTCTGGTGTTGCACGTTCTGTAGATACAGAAGGTAATTGCCCTATTAAACAAAATCATTTCCTCTTTGATCCATCACTGTATGATTTCTATATAAAATATGTCAAAAGAAATTGCACTTACTGGACCCAATGCGGATATCTAAACTTTCACGGGATTTTTGCAAAGAAATGGATGGTGGTTTCTGCTGTAGACTATGGGGAGTGTCAGAAAGCAAAGTTTCTGCAGAAACTGGAGTTTTGATTTTATCATCTATGATTATCTGCTCCATCAGATCTTGGTCAGGTTCTATAATATTATACGACAACAATGACACATCTTCCCCAGGATTGTGAGGCACAGAAAGCCTGTTCTCAATATCTGGGATTTCAGGGGTGCTATGTTCAGTGGGCTTTGCGTTGAATTCTGGATGATTGCTAGAAGAAGGATCACCGTTGGTCGGAATTGTATCATCTTTAACAGGAGGCCGAATACTGCAACAGCAAAAGAAGATATGAACATCTTAGCAAACTAATTACTATCATATTCTTTAGTGAAACTCTTAGTTCGTACTCTTCTGCCATCGGCTGCAGCATGGTGTCTGGAGTATCTCTGGGGAAGGGTGAATGATTCTCCTATAAACATCAACAGATAGTACGTCATTTAATGCCCATTAAAGCCATCACAACGAGGCACAAAAAAATGCAAGCATACCGGCTCAAGTGTGATGACAACATAACCAGTTGGAAATTGATCTGCAAGATTAAACAACTATCAATATTTGGTAGTCATGGCTTGCTTGAGAAATCCAAAATTGACCAGGTGAAAATGTAAAAACTAAACCTTCAAGAGTTATCTCCTCCGGCAATTTTAGATGAGTGTCCTCGTGCCTGAAAATAAAGATCATAAATCATCCATAAACAACAGACCAGAAAAAAAAGGCTGGCAGTTTACAAGAAGTTCACCTGTCCGAGACATTATCGTCTTCAAAAGCATCAAGTTCAAATCTTTCGGGTAAAGTGACAGAGTAATACGATGCCTGAGTGGCATCCTGGGGGAGATTGATATTTACTGAAGAAAATGCCTTTCTTATTCCTGTTAGGACACCGTAGCAGTCTTTGTAAAGATAGTCAACCTGCTTGGAATAGATACGGACAACACCAAGTAGAAGGTGGCTTGACATCCTCAAAGCAATAGGAACCTCAGGATACATAATTTTTTCTGGACAAAAATAGTCAAATGAAAACATCAACATAATGTGAAGAAAAACGTAAAAACCAACATGTATTCCTCTTGGCCTAAACCATATCGCAGGAAAAAAAGATTAAAAAAAAAAAGATTGTAACAGCATCCAGTCAAAGATCTCTATATAATTTGATGATACAGACACTAAAACAATTTAATTGTTTTCCTTCTAATCGCCAGAAATATCAAGAGCCATATTTGATGATCTACATTCATAAAATTTATTCATAAGCCCTCAATTAGCATTTAGAAAGCTAAAGTAAACTTCAGAAATGCTACAAAAGAACACAATTATATGAGATGATCCTTCTGATACAACCAGAGGCATCTAGAATGATGTATAAGCAAGAACAAACCTCTCAGGAAAATATCATTATCAGGAACAATTCAGAAGAAACCGAAAAATTAACCATTATCCCCAAGCTTTCCAATTAAGAATCGGCTGTTTTAAATGAAAAAGCAACAGTTTTATGGCTGTAAAATTGCAGATAATCAAACATCCAGGATGCACATCAAAGGGACAGAAATACTAAACTCCTAGATAATCAGAACCTCAAAAAAACCATCAAAAGTAATTTCTTAACATTGGAGGATACCAACAATAGAGACGAAACTCCTAGAATCATTCTAAAAATCCAGTCTTTGATTGTTTCACAGAACGCAACCAAGAAAAATTTACAGAAAGCAATCAACGTTGGGCTAATCCATTAACCCAGAAACCCAAAAACGAAAAAAAAATAAAAATTGGCTTCCATGAATCAATTTTAAGAAAAATAATGAAGAAGGAACAACATACCAACTGTAGAAGGGATATTAGTACTGGTATAATCAGATTTCTTGAGCCTATTCTGCAAATGGGCAGCACTCCATACAGTCCCAATTGGGGTTTTTCTCGCCAATAATTGATGTGAATAAAACATGTCTCTTTCTCTTCTTCTTCTTCTTCTCCTCCTTCTGCTTCACCTTATTCTTCCTCCTCTCACTCCCTGCAATAGACTTAAGGGAACAATTCTGCAACCTCTTTCAACCAATGCTAATTGTTTAAACTTTTTTTAAAAAAAATAAAAATCTGTTCTTGGACGAATAAATTAATGGTGGGGAACAAGAAATGGTTTCGGGGTAGTTTTGATTTTGGGTTTTTCTTTCTTGTTTTTCAGGAATTTTTAGGTTTTATAAAATTAGATTTGGAGAGGTGGAGAATTGGAAAGAATGGGGAAGCGGGAAAACATATTCAGGCGCGAACGTTTTGGAAAATTGCCAAATTTTGGGGGGCGTGGAGGCCAGCGAATTGACCTTGTTGCCCTTTATATTGCATCCTGTTTCTCCAGCTTCTCTCGCACGGTTTTTCTAGTGGGAAGCTTCAATTAGAAGCTTTAGAG
This sequence comes from Oldenlandia corymbosa var. corymbosa, assembly GCA_949775105.1. Taxonomy (NCBI): domain Eukaryota; kingdom Viridiplantae; phylum Streptophyta; class Magnoliopsida; order Gentianales; family Rubiaceae; genus Oldenlandia; species Oldenlandia corymbosa. Next base: position 20,464,499 of record OX459121.1, on the reverse strand, counting down.
TTTAAATTTTCATTTACTTTCCCACTTATACACAAAAAAATATTCCCTCCGTTCTAAAATTATTGTCCAGTTTGAAACTTCACTTTTAGTACAATTTGAACTGAAAATGAAAATTCAAACTGGACAATAATTATGGGACAAAGGGAGTACCACAAAAAGATGTTCCAAAAAAAAAAAAAACTACCAAGAAAAACACATCACTAACCATACAATTATCTTGTTGACATTTTAAATTTTTTTCTCAATTCCAAAAAAACAATTTAGATTGAAATTTTTTTCGGTAAAAAGAAATAGGTATAGCTTAACACGTAAATTAAGGGTGTGTTATCCACTAGTCATTCTGCCACAAGTCATATTGAATTTTGAAATGTTTATTGGGTTTTTTTTCTTTTTTTGTAACTAATAAAATATATTTTAAAATAGCGTGTTTATTATAGGGAAAGTGAGCGCGATGCATATTTTCACTCCCTGTGTGAAATGATACATTGATGAATTGATTTTAGTTTTAGGTTTGTCTAATTACAAGACTTTTTGGCAAAGTGGAAGAAGGCTCGTTGGGGAGAAAAAATATTGATGTGATTGATTAGATCACTTAATTAGATTTTCATTTAAAAGTTTTTATTTATTCTTTTATTGATGACTTGGTTAAGTTAACTCCGCATTGAAGTGCCTATAATTCAGCAAGGGAGATTAGTACTGTTGTCTGTAGACATCCTGCAAATATGAAAAAAAAAAATTCATTTGCAAGCATATTATTGATGTGATTGATTATATATCATTTGTTTCTTTCTTCTTAAATTATCGGATCAATCGGAAGTTTTGGCTATGTTTGGATCGTTTTTTAAGTGTGTATTTTTAAGTTTTTTTTGTATTGAGAATCTAAAAAAGTGCATTGGGAATGTAAAAAGTTATGCGGACAGTTATTATAGATCATTTGGCTGATTCACTTAATCGATTTAGGCGGCGCTTCAGAAATTGTCGCTTTGTTTTGGGTTGTATTTATTGTTGTTGTTACTTTGATCATTGAGTATAATTTGGTGACAGACATTGTTTGATTTTGATAGTCCTGGAATGTATTCAGTTTTGTTCTGTTTTTTTTCCTTCACTATAATAATGAATTTAAGGCCTTCCCTTCTGACTCAGGATATAAAAGAGTTAGGTCTTTTCAAATTGATAGGTTCATTTATCCAAATCTTTTAAGCTCAGGAGCATGGATTCACTTTGCTTATATAATGTCCAACAATCATCCATTCACTTGTGTGTACAAGGTTGGCTTTTTAGTTTGCACTCCTTTTCAACTCTTAGTTAACATTTGGAATGAGTTGAAATGGAGAGGGAAAGCACAGTGATAATTCAACTCTACCCATAGAAGATGATGTTGAACTTTTTTTGTGAAGGGCTGATATTCTTGTCCTCATTTGTTGTGAATCCTCCAGAAGAGGAATCAAAGGATAGAGAGTGGATTTTGGTACAAATTTGATGCTCTCATCAACGAACTACCATATCTACCTTAGCTCACCCCGTTTTGATGAAATGAAAAAGGGTGTTTTATAATGCTGAAGTGTCTGATTTCCTGAAGAAGAATGATGAAGTAAAGGCTAAAAGTAAGTAAGAGAGTTCTATGTTGTTACTCCTTACTCATACTTTTAAGAACACTAAAGAAAATGTTGGAAGCAAAAAAGCATTATATTCCTTTCTATGAGATGTCTGATTATATTGCTGAAGCCATTTCTTCAAAGAAACATTGGGTTACAAAATGAAAACCAGAAAATTAAAGGGTCTCTGGTGCTGAACTATTGATGTGGTGTACCATTCATCCTTTGTCACCAGATAGATTCTGTCTTGCTAGGAGTTTCTCTATGGTGTGGTATTGCCGGGCTAAGAGAATTTATAATGATGCCGCAATTCAGTACCACTTTCATAAAACTGTCTGGTTTTTTATGTTTCAACAGAATCTAAAGCTAGAGAGTTACTGGTCAGAATTGGATGTGATCTCAATGGTGGGCATGTCACCAGCCTAGGATTAGACGATTTGACTGAGCGTCTAAGGAAAATTCTAAAGCAGAAAAGGTACCTTATTGTGATGGATGACATTTGGGAGTTGATCCACTCAGATTGTTTTCTAAACTAATTTCCATTTTGCATTGTCTCAGATTGTTTTGTGAGGAAAGTTGTGAGTTGATGAAAGAGAAGCTATTTCCTGATTTTCGCGGAGCTCCACTGCAATCTTTGAAGACAGCACCACAGAAATGCTACTGATTGCAAAAGGCCTTCCTCCAGCAATAGCACTAACTGCCTGGTAGCGCTGAAATTGGATGTGTGGGATCAAGTAGCCCAGAATGTAAAATCACACCTTGCCAGTGAAGGGTGCAAGGATATAATTGAAATGAGTTACAACTATTTACTGATCACCTGAAATCATGTTTTCTCTATTTTCGGAGTATTTCCCCGAGGAGAAAATATATATATATGCCCATGCGACTTTGGATTGCAGAGGGATTTATGAAGGATGATGATATGCATGTTAGTCATCGTGGTTGAAAGAAGCTCAAAAGATGGAATAAAGACATGCAATGTTCTGATTTGTTGTATGATTTCTGCTTAGACAAAGCTAAAGAGAAGAGAATTTCATAAACTGGTTAGAGAATGAGCTTGTTGAAGATCAATGCAGTTGTACTCCCCAAGAATGTAGCCATCATCGGCTTTCCTTGCGTGCAGAACAGTTTATCACTTTTTGCGAGAAAGGAACTCCCGACAAGTCATGTCCACTCTCTTATCTGTGTTTCAGGGCACATGGTGATCATCCCCGGTAACCAACATTTGAATTCTTAAGAGTTATGAAGTTCTTACCGTTTTGGATTTGGAGTGAATGTTTCCCGGAACAATATGATGATCCCGTTTTGGAGCAGCATATCATCGGAGGAATTGCCTAGTCTTCAGGTTCTCTAATTAGTTGACGATGCATCCGTGGGGCTTATTTGGAATTTGGAAGATGAGAACTATCCAAAACTCAGATATTTGAAGCTAAAGGATTTAGAGTCTTCAGCAGCCAAGATAACCCCTTTCCATGCCTCGCGCAACTTGTAGGTGAAATTTTGTCCGCAATATTAGAGAGATTCCATCCAGCTTTGGAGAAATTTGTTCTTTGAAGAGCATAACAATGATAGGGACCTTATGTAAGATGACGAAAAGAAAGATCAGTCAGGCAAATTTTGGAAAATCAGCGAGACTTCGGGAATGATGAGCGGTGTGGATGAGGACCAAAAAATGATGATCACAGTGAAAAAAAAAAAAATTTGATGAATATGACACGGAAGAAGAAAACATTGGAGAAGAAGATGATGACTCAAGTTTGCTTGCGCCCCTTTTTCTAATTATGGTTTGCTTGCGCCCCTTTCTAAATAATGAACCAATGATATATACCCCCTTCAGCAGAGCTCTTTCTTGTGATGCCACATTGCTGTTATTTTGATTCAATCTTGTTTCTGTTGCTGGCTATGTTCAAAAGTATGCCACCTTCCTATTCTATTATTACTGTTTATCAAAATGAAGGGTAGAAATAAGTCTTCATTTTAGTGTCTTGTGCCTGAGTTAACTCTTGCTTTTCTTCCCTGTGCTGAAGCTGTTAAGTGAGCTTCCATATAGTTACAAACTCTCCTGTTGCATCAAAATCAACAGAACTATTACCCTCTGGCTTTTTTCTCTACACAGTAACTGATGAATTCTTGATGTGGCTTTTATCTGCATAAGTTATTAGTAACCGGCATTTTTTCCTGGTCTCATTTTACATATAGGAGACTACCAGTAGCAGCAAAGCCATCATCTGCAGGTTCATATTCATTATATTGTCCACATGGAAACAACCAGAATGCAGTAATGAGCAATCATCATTTCCATTATTCTTCACTCCCGAGTTAAATCTCACTGCCATTAAAGAAATTCAACTATGTGCCCTTTGGTATCGATCAAGAACAGTTCTGCTTCTAGCTCGAAAACGAAATCCCCATTCCCTCAATTAAGAATTTCAACGCAAAATGAAACAGAAGGTGGTGAAATTGGAACAGAGACTTAATAGTCAGCTAAGAAGTTGACAGCAGATGGGTGCATAGGCTAAATGACTTTTCATAGGGGAGAAACTATCACCACGAATGGAATTTCTGTCCATCTGCCATTGTCGGTCAGAATGGCTTTGTTTGTTGATGAGATGAGCAGAGTCTGACCGTGATCCACGAAGCTGTAACTGCTTCCAACTTCACTCAAGATGTTAATCCACTTGCATGTTTGATGTTTGGATGCTCACAATGTTGTGATTTACAGCAAGAAAATGTGTTTTACTCCTTTGTGATGATTTTCTCTTTTGGTATTCTTTGTTCTCTGACGATTCCATTCAAAGAGTGTAAATTAAATCTTAGCACATTTGATATCCAGGCCTAAATTTTCATCAGTTTTGCAGTGTAAAAGTGGTGTTTCTTTTAATTGAACTTCCAGTTTCATCTAAGACCAGAGAAGCAGGAAAACAAGCGTCCCTATGCCCAATAACCATTCCAACTTCCTGTAATTTGTTCATCCTTTCCCCCGTCTTATCTCAAATCCACAAATCAAAGCTTCACAGAAATCCTTCCTGTAGATCCTCAATGATCACCCATCATGCCAAATCACCAATTCACCGCCTTCCGGATGGGACTGATCACAGAATCATTAAACAACTCCGTTCAGTTCCGGTTCCAGCTGAGTTGCCCGTGATATCTTAATGACACAGAAGCAAAGGCAGTCTTTTCATTCCCTCATAATATTCTTTGCAAAATGAACAAGAAGTTGGTGAAAATGAGGACTATGAACTACCATCAGATAACAAACATGACAAAAGACAAATGCTAGGCTACATCAAAGATCATATGGCACCTTTCCGTTGAATACATTGAACTCTAATACTACTCTTAAAACCTCGACCCTCGTCTCCATTACTTGGGTTGAAGAACAACATGTTGACTACAATTTTCTGCAAGCTGTACCCTAAGCTTTATTTACACGAATCTTCTGCCCATCCAGAACCTGCAATAATGAACGAGGGGGTCACTATTTTAGTACAAACACCAAACAGCTATATATAAGAGCACTAGAAGATTTTTAAAGAACTGGAAAAGTCAGGAAACCTAAATTTGTCCCTCGAAGCTAACAAACCCTAGTCAATTGAGGAACTTCAGCAAACTGATGTGTAGGTTATCTATATACTAACTCTAATCATCTAATGCAGCAGACTTGCCATGATACCCACAAAATGCATTGAAGTAACAACCTAAACTCTAAGAAGGATTAAGAGGACAAACAAGCTTTATCCTCGAATCCCAGGAGGAATACTAGGGAACGAATTTAGTTCATCGTAGAATGTCTAGATTTTCATCTTGGACACATTGGTAAAACTAAAAGTAACTTTTTCTAAGTGAAAGAGTGGTGTATTATAGCCCGCTAAGTAAAGCTAAAATGCAACGGATGAAAGCAAAATGTTCCCTACATTCAAGTCTATCAGCTTATCAGAAATAGAGGAACACTATCTGCACATCAGGCCAAAATTTCTGCAGTTTTAACAGGACCAAATACGTTACCTCATTGTTCAAAGATGATATAGCAGCTTCTACATCTTCCTCTGAAGAAAACGAAACGAATCCATAGCCACTAGATTTTGAGGTCCCAGGAACTCTGGAGACCTTGGCACTCAGTACCTTTCCCTTCTCAGCAAAGAAATTCTTAAGTGTTTCTGTTGTCACAGTCTTTGCAAGATTACCAACATAGACTTTGTGGGGACTGTCGATAAATTGTTCTTCAGCTTGAAGAGCAGAAAAATCCACAGATTGCAATGGCTTCTCAGTAATGTTTACTTTGATTTCTCGTCCACCAATTTGCTGCAGGTTAAGAGTATTGAACAGATAAATTTGCATTACCACATCATTCAAGGGTCAGAAATCCATAGTTGAAAGAAACGCAAAATATTCTAGGCAAAATAACTTACTGTGCCATTTAGCTTCTCAACAGCAGCTTCTGCATCCTCTACAGTCTTCATTGTCACAAATGCAAATCGACGGCTCCTTTGAGTCCACTTATCATACATCACCTGTGCATCATAGAAAGTCAAAAAAAAAATAAAAATTATCCAAAAGTTCCTCATTAAGAGTTCAGCTTCTTTGACAGTATCCTCATTCAGATTATCTAGCTATTACTCTTGACAATCTTGGATAAATAGGCTCTAGAATAACTTAGGAGAAAAGGGTAAATACTGTATTCTTTTCTTTACTTCACTAAAAACTGACTTTGATTACAAGAACAAGAAAAGGAAAAACTCTGAACAACAGATGCCTTCATAAATTCATCATGAATGCTCTGCAACAACAGTCTCAAGAAACAGGCTGTGGATGTGAATTTCAGATAATGCCATAATGGTATCTTCCTTTCTCTTCATTACGTATATTTTCAATACTTGAAACTATTCTACACAAGTTGAAAAGTCCCCAGCTAAAGATTGCAACCAATCGTTTAAACATTCAGTTGTCACTAAATGCAGACTTCAGCTCCAATCAGATCTCCAACATTCGTTAGGATATTAAGGGTTATATTAAATTGTTCGTGTTCTATATCTTGCGCAACATAAATAAGCCTAAATAAACTGAAAACAACCGGTTATGAATAGTGAACCATCATTATGGTTTTTTACATGTAAATCTAGGCTAGAAATATAATCATTCACAAATATTTTGAACCATGATAATTATGCTGCTCAAATATATATCAGAATGCCTATAATCAGCAAATGAGGATTTCTTCCCATCAATTTAAATCTGACTAATAAACTCTTCTTCTACAGTTCTTTCAAATCATATGAACCAGTGTTCCTAGGACAATCGTCAACATCAAATAATCGCTAACATTCCGCAAAATTAACCCAAACAAAGCTTCCAATAGAAGAATCAGAGCAATGAAACAAGAAGCATTTCCAGAGATTGAACTACTACCTCAGCCTTCTCAACGGCACCATGCTCTTCCACAATCTTCTTCAGCTCATCATTGGTAACAGTGCGAGGAATGTTGCCAACATAGAGTCTTCTTGCAGCTTCGGATGAAGGGTCAGCTGTGGCCACCGAGGAAGCAGTCTCTCCTTCAGCAACCACATTTAGTCTTGTCGATGATGAACAGAGGTTGAATTTCAGATGAGGGGTCTGGAGGGGTTTAAGGGAATCAAAAGAGGATCTTGGAAAAGGGACTGCGAAGAATTTGGAAGTTGGGTTTTGGAGAAGAAGATTCGTCGGATTGGGAGAAAACATCAAAGTGGATGACATTGTGTTCATCTCTTTGCCTGGGAAAAATCTTCTTCTGGAGTTTTGATAGAGAATGGGGAGAAAGAAGGGACAATATAGAAAGGGGTTTATCACTTTATCCAAATAGAAAGAGCTGATTTTTTTCTTAATTTATTTTTTCAGGGGGAAAAATGTATATTTACATTTTGGAAGCATTTATAGCCTAAAAAAGGCTACTTTATTCCCAAAACATCTATAATTAGGAGTTTCTGGGTAAATTTTCCTCCATTTTTTTTCTAGTAAGCCATTTTTGGTCTCTATTTTAGAGCGATAGCCCATTTTATTTACCCATTTTATTTACCTTACTGCAAAATTAAACTATTTAAAATCAACGAATTATTTTGATTTTTTTTTACCTGTTCAATTGATTTGCAACACTTTATAGGACGTTTGCCTAAGCACAATTAGTCTAATTCATGATTTATCATCTAATGAATCTGTTTATATGACGGTCATTAGATTAAATTTTTTTGAACCCTACATCATTTTTGGCGTAAAACAATCATATACTGATATTTGATACAAGAAGTATAATCATGGCTAAGATCATGATCATTTTAGTAATTCCAACTACATCATCTACTATTTCATTTGATTAAATATATCACACTCTTATGATAATCACCATGGTCTGTAATCTAGTGAAGGAAACAACTAGAAAATTGGTAATTTCACCTTGGAACACAAAAAGGGACAAAAGACATGGAATACGAAAGGAGCTATTTCAGAGAATGCAGGTGCAGATTGCAGGATATAGTACATAAAAGCAATTCTATTGTGATAGGCTGATAGCTTTTGATCACATGGATGCCTCCTTGATGTCATGCATCATATACATAATAATGCAAAAAAAAATAAAAATGCAATGACACATTTTAAAGCATTATTCAAGAATATACAGATATGTAACTTTCATTACATTTTTTTTTGGTGTATCAACCAAAATATTCACTATATGTGGAATCCAATCAAAATCAAAAGTTTCATTACACAAAATCGAAATGACTCTTTGCGTGAGCAGATACTCTCTCCGTCCCAAAAAAAATTCGTGTTTGGCGCGGAGGGATCATTGACCAATTTATGTATCTTACAAATTGGCAGATACTATGAACTTTAAAACTAACATTAATGATGGATAATTAGACTTGAGGATAATATCAAAGCCTAACAAACCGTCATGACTGCAGAATGTGTAACAAGAAACGAAGACAGCAAATCATATTGGAATTTGATAATTTGATTCATTGAGGCCATATATTCCTAATGTTTTGATCATCCCAAAATCCCAATTTTCACAACTGCCCAAATCATCATCAACATCATCATCATAAAAGGATAACAGACACATTGTGCAGAGAAAAACTGCAAAACGGCTGCAAACAGAGCTGGTACGAAAACTCTCCAGCCTTTTTCCACCATCTCTCTCCCAAATTTGTTTGCTAAAAAAACAAAACACACACACACACAGTGCACAGAGCACGCTTATATGGCAGTGTGATCACCCCTTTTCATCTCCCCATTTCTGTCTTTCTTGGCCTCAAAGCAATGGGTTCTTCAGGGATTCTCTCCATCACTTGAAACTAGCCATTAATCTTCTCAGAGAAATAGCCTTCTTCTCTCTTTCTTCTGCATCCCTTCAAAAGGTTTCGTTTTTACATCGTGGTTTGTTGATTCGGTGTTTTTACTTACTTCATAACTTCATTTTGGGGACACTGCTGCCGGATTTTCGATTCGGAAGGCGTTTGCTGTTTCTTTCAGTTTTCTATTCCTCCATTCCTTCCAGGTAATCTTTTTTTTCTCTTAATCCCCCTTCTCTGTTTTACTGTGATGAAAGACTAAAGAGAAAATAACAGATGTTTCTTACATATATCTAAGTGAAGAACATATTTTTTCTTTTGTCTTTCAAGAGCTGATCCTTGTTTGTGCTTTTTCTTCGGTGAAGAACATCTTTTTAGTCCATTTAAGTACCGAATCTCCATGTTTGTTCTTTTCCTTCTCTGAAATTCATCCATCTTTATTGTGTTTGTCCTGTGTCTACCCTTTTGCCGTCTGTTGATGTTAAACCTTTGATTTTTCTTTCAATAATCATCATGGCTCCTTTTGAATGTTGATCCGAGTAGCTCATTTGCATTAAAACCTTGTCGTTTGAATACATAAACTCGAAACATAATTGTGCTGAGGGAAAAAAGTGAGAGATTCTCATCAGTGTTTCTGAGGAAATACAAAGGGATACTCACAGTCAACTCAACGTGAAAGGCAGAACTTTTTTAACTGGGAACGACAGAGGGAAGCAGGGGAACAATGGCAAGAGAATTGAAAGGGGAACAGAAAACTGAGAGTAAAGACGTGGAAGGTGGCATTTTTTAAGGATTTTTGAATTGTTTAACGTTAGGGAAGAAAGATACAGTAAAGAAGAGGGAGAACATTTAGGATTCAGTTACAAATGATAAACTAATTCAAATTCTGAATAGTCTTGGCTACGATTTTGCATCTTTCCATTTTAACTGTGACACATAGTAAATGTTGGAGAAATCTACAGCATCATTTAAGTTTCTGAGCAATACTGTATGTTGAATTGTAAATAACTTTTTTGTATATGGAGAGAAACAGAGAGAGATTTCTGTGATATTTAGTTGATATGTAATGCTTTCAAACTGCAAAGTTTTAGTACGTTGCGCATTGTCTACTATCTTTTAAATTCACAGTAATACTCAACATTATGCATAGGGAAGTAAAGGAAGGCCAGTCCATGAGATGGTCTCAGCAGGTTACCTGCTACAAGTGTAACACATTTCTATCAAACCTTGATCCTTTCTGAAATTAATACATCACTCTTTATTTGCAGTTAAAGAAGATGCCGCCAGGACATAATCAGAACAGGAATCAGAACCAGGCTCCTGATGGTGATCAAAGGTTGATGACCGTTGAGGATTTCAATCTCAGAGAGACCTCCCCTAGTCTTGGTGGAGGAAGGGTAGTCGGCAGTAACAAAGTGGGGACTGCTTATGATCTTGTGGAGCAAATGAATTATCTTTATGTGAGGGTGATTAAAGCAAGAGAGTTGCCTACAAGAGATGGTAATGACAGACCTGATCCCTTTGTTGAAGTTACAGTCGGAAGCATTAACGGTATGAGTAAGCATTTAAATGATGTCTCTAATCCTGAATGGAAACATGTATTCGCTATCTTGGGTGATCAAATTCAGTCACCTGTTATGGAAGTTGCAGTGAGAGATAAAAGTAGGAATGGTGACAATTTAATTGGCCTGGTTACTTTTGATGTCATTGAGGTGCCAAGAAGGGTTCCACCAGATAGTCCACTGGCTCCGGAATGGTATACACTGGAAAAAAGAAATGGAATTAGGACCGGTGGAGAAATAATGTTGGCTGTTTGGAAGGGTACACAAGCTGATGAGGCCTTTCCAGAAGCTTGCCATTTGGATGCTGGAACTGCAGTGAGTAATGATGGGGTGGCAAATTTCAGGTCTAAAGTATACTTATCTCCCAGGCTCTGGTATCTGAGAGTGAATGTGATTGAGGCTCAAGATTTGCAGCTTAGTGATAAAAATAGACAGCATCCAGAATTTTTTGCAAAGGTTGCACTAGGAAATGTGATTTTGAGGACTAAGATTACACAGAGCAGAAATATGTGTCCATTGTGGAATGAAGACTTGATGTTTGTAGCCTCAGAGCCTTTTGAGGAACAGTTAAACCTAAGTATTGAGGAAAAAGTTGGACCTAACAAAGAGGAAGTTCTGGGCAAGTGCGTGATTCCTTTAAATGAGATGGAGAGAAGGCTAGATTTCAGAACTCCAACTAGTAGGTGGTATGGTCTTGAGAAGAATGCTTCTGATAATGGACAAACAAAATTGGTGAAATTAAACAGCAGGGTTCGCCTCAGATTATCCTTAGATGGTGGTTATCATGTTCTTGATGAATTGACTCAGTATAGTAGTGATTTCAAGCCAACCGCAAAGCAGCTGTGGAAACCAGCAATTGGTATTCTTGAATTGGGAATATTGAGTGCTCAAGGTTTGTCACCAGTTAAGACAAAAGATGGACGCGGGATGACTGATGCTTATTGTGTTGCAAAATATGGACAAAAATGGATCAGGACAAGGACCATCTTGAACAATTTCAATCCCAAGTGGAATGAACAATATACCTGGGAAGTTTTTGATCCATGTACTGTGATCACTATAGGTGTGTTTGACAACAGCTACTTGCAGGGGGACAAGCCTGGGGAAGCAAAAGACTCTAGAATTGGAAAAGTGAGAATTCGGCTATCTACTCTTGAAACTGAGCGGGTATACACACATTCGTATCCACTCATTCTCCTGTCATCTTCTGGGGTAAAAAAGATGGGGGAAATACAATTAGCTGTGAGATTTTCGTGCACATCTTTGTTAAACATGCTCCAAATGTATAACCAGCCCCTCTTGCCGAGATTACATTATATGCATCCTCTTACTTGTTTTCAGATGGATAATTTAAGGTATCAAGCCACACAGTTAATCTCCAAGAGGTTGAGCCGGGCTGAGCCTCCACTGCGAAAAGAGGCTGTAGACTATATGGTTGATGTGGGATCAAACATGTGGAGTATGAGAAGAAGTAAAGCAAATCACTACAGGGCTGTTTTTGTTATTTCTGGTGTTATTGCTTGCTGCAGGTGGTTCAATGCTATATGCACTTGGCAAAGTCCTTCCATGACAATTCTTGTTCACATTTTACTCTTGTGCTTTGTATCTTATCCCAGAATTATGTTGAGCAGTTTGTTTCTTTCCCTTTTCTTTCTTGGGATTGGAAAATATAGAGGGAGACCTAGACAGCCCCCTCACATGGATATCAGATTGTCGCATGCTGATAAGGTATTTCCTGATGAGTTGGATGAAGAATTTGATACTTTTCCAACTTCTAAGCAAGGAGATATCCTGAAACTGAGGTATGATCGGTTGAGGTGTATCGGATCAAGGTTACAGACTGTCATTGGTGACTTGGCCACTCAAGGGGAGAGGTTCTACAGTCTCCTTAGCTGGCGAGATCCTAGAGCTACCTTTCTATTTCTCATCTTTTGCTTGGTTTCCGCTATAGTAGTATTTGCTGTTCCTTTCAAAGTCCTGTTTACGGTTTTAGGCTTCTACTTGATGAGACATCCAAGTTTCCGTGAAAGGCTTCCAGCATCGCCTACAAATTTCTTTAGGAGGCTGCCAGCGCGTTCAGACTCCCTGCTCTGAAGCATTTTCTCTGTGGTTGTTTGGTGAAGCAGATCTGATATATAATTTAATGAAGAATACTGAATCTCCCAACTTTTGTTTTCAAGTTTTGTTTAAAGATTGGGATGTAGGCTTTTGTCTGATCTTAATATCCTTAACTTATTAAGACTTTGTTCGTGGTTTAAGTCAGTAGACTGTTCTGTGTCTGTGTTTAAATTTGCAGTTTTCATCAGCCATCTTTATATTAGACCTAGCTGTTCATTCTGATATGATATGAGCTAACAGATGCTACTCTTTCGGGTTGAATGATGTTATTAGTGGATAAACATACAAATGACTTAATCAAAAATGAAGTTCACTTTCTTTGAAATCTGATCTTTAATTTCAACTGCAAGCTTTGCTACATAACATTGGCATGCTTACAATTCAGGAGGGTGGAATTAGAAACAAGTTCATATTGTTCACTTCCTGTCTGAAAAAAAACTGAATATTCAGCTTGTACAATAAGTAGATGGATCCAAATTCATTGCTAACTGAAATAAAGCAATACATTAAGGAGCATCATCAAGGCGAAAACGCCTTACTCGCCATCCCAATTCTTCATTTCTAAGCTCGAAATCATGATCATCCACCCTTAATGGCTTCATGTAAGAGTATCCTTGCACTCTTGAGCTTGAACAAGAACCAGATGCACCGGCAACTCCACCGGCCTTCATCCTTCCGCCACGACAATCATTCCGATCGAATCCAAGTCTAGCTTTTTCAGTCATTCCATCATCATCATGAAGAGTTCTTCCTGCTGGATTCCTCAGGTTTAGCCCCAAGAGATGATGATCCCTCCTACTAGTACCGTTGCTGTATTTCTGAACCGGAATCGGTATTGCCTCAAGACCCATCAATTTAGCAACCACCCCAGGGCTACACCAAACGACACGCTCTCCGGCCACCACCGCCGGCAACCCTCTAAACTTATGCCCTCCATAATCAGAACCCTTTCCATAAATCCCTCCTCTGCCTGAGTTCCTACCACCAACAGGGGACATATTGTTCCGGAAAGAAGATCTGTACATTGCATCTTTTCCGTCGAGGGAAAACCGAGGGTACTGATTCAGCGCGCTTCTTGCACTTCTCAGAATGTCAGAACTGTTCACACAAGACATCCGATGCCTGATTTCCATTTCCCCTCCATAATTTTCCTCGTCATGGAGAAATTTTGCCCTTCTGGAAGCCGCCTCTTCCATCTCCAATTGCAGTATCATTTCCTCCAAAGTGGGCTGCCTTTCGCCTATATCCAAATTGAAAGGGGAATAAACAGAAGCCAACGACGACGACGCCGCTGCAGCCTGACCGGAAATCATCCCCTGGTGGTGGGTTTGATTCAGAGTGGAAGTGGAATCGGGACCATTGCAGAAGTGCTTGAAACCTTTCCTCATTTTAGAACCCAGATAATTCTTCAACAGAAACAAGGACAAATCCTTCATATTACTTCCAATACTCAATGACCCATGTTCATAAACTCATATCCAGGCCTTTCCCTGTAGCTTTCCAATTGAGATCAACCATGGCGTGAATGGAATCAATGGAAACCGGTTTGAGTGACCGTTTGTTTGTTAAAGAGATTTCTTTCTTTGATCTGGGGGCCATAAATTCAATCACATGATGTAAGAGAGTTAAAGATGGGGGATTCACGAGTTTTTCCGCTCCGGTTAAAAATTTTTTAAAGGCTCTGCATTTACATCTGTTTGTTGATGTTGATGATCATCATGAAAAAACTCTGGGGAACAAAGACGAAATCAGAGTTGAAAATTGAAATCAAAATCACGGATGGAACACTTTTTTTCATTTGGATAATTAATGCTTTGCTTATAATGTCTTAATCTCTGTCGCTTTTTAACAGCTTTTTACGAGCTAACGGGTAAGACAGCAAACTCAAATTTACTCAGAAATTGAAAGTTAAAACTTACGTATGAAATTTATGGAATCTCTGTCTCCTACTTGCTAGTGTTAATACTCTTTCCAACTTCCATCCATTCTAAAGATTTATTTTGTTATAATGGAACATGAAAAATGGGATGCTAAAATGAGACAGATAAAATACGCTTGTAGATTTAAAAAAAAATAAAAATGCTGATATTGTACTAGATTGTGTTGTTTATAAAAATAAAAATAAAAAAACGGTTTATCGTAATTTCAACAAAATAAAGCAATAGTAGCGAAATACTTTTTTATGGAGTGATTAGTGTTGGCAGAGTCAGGATTTTGTGCTAAGGGGTGCGAAATGAAATCATCATAGTAGGTATTATGTATTAGCTATTGAAATTACTAAATTACCCTTTTACAACTAAATAAATCCATACCAACTTAATTAAGTTTATTTCACTAATGTTTGATCCATTTTTTGCAACTACTAGAAATCATATCATTATAGGTTCAGATTTATATTTAATAGATAGTTAATTCTTATTAACAGTCAAAAAAGTCAGGTACCATAAAAGCCATAATAGAATTTACTATATTTCACAATAATATTTATGTTTAGTTTTAATCTCAAATATTTTTACAAAGTTAGGAGAAAGTTTTTTTTTTTTAGTAGAACCAGGGCGGCACCTGGCGGACATTCCCCTGATTTTATTAATTAAAAGTAAAGAGTACAAAAACTACAGTGCTTAAGACTTACCTTAATCCAAAAGAGACCGTCTTACAATAAATTTTTCTAAAAACTCCATGACGGTACTCTAACAATTCTAAAGCTATGAACTGTCTTTCAAAGATAATGCACATATTTCTTGACAGTTTTTAATTAAAACTAGATGAAATTTTAAAAAAAAAACTAAAAGATGTCTTAAAAAGATTTTAGACAAAGATTCCATGACATCTCAATGTAACTTATACTATCTATGAAACTATTTAACACGCAGATAAGGAAAACTATTCCTATCCAAGTAAATCTTACCTCTCAATGATGTTGGTAAGACATCCAGAGAATGATATTGCAATGTACTTCCTGTATAATATGAATATGAATATTATTCTTTTTTTTAATCAAAATAATTAACATAAGATTGTCACTAAAAGAAGACAATTACACAAACATAAGGTTTAGTAAAGGAAATAATACTATTATATTAGTCAATCATAAATTTATATATTCGTAACTAAGATTATAACATTTGCAGATATGGTGCCAAGAAAATAAAAAGAAGAAGAAAAAAAAAAAAAACCTACAAAGCAGTGGCAAAATTGTGAACCTCGTAAGAACCCAGAACTGGTCCTAAGAACCTGCACTCATTTGAAAAGGTCAATTTTGTCCTTTAATCTATCATTATTTGTTTCCCTCTTTTCTTTCTTCTTCCTTTATTCATATCTGCGCCGTTGATTATGTTCCGAATCCAACGTACCGAAATTCGCCCCCAATTCCAAAAGAATTCGAACCCACCGCCAAACCTTCCCCCCCTGTGCGTACGATGCAAACCGCTAGGAAGTCCACCGGAGGAAAGGCAGCAAGGAAGCAGTTGGCCACCAAGGCAGCTAAGAAATCGGCTACGGAGACCGGAGGAGTGAAGGAGCCACACAGGTTCCGTCCCGGAACAACTGAGAGAAGTCAGAAAGTACCAAAAGAACACTGAACTTTTGATCCGTAAGCTGCCTTTCTAGAGGCTGGTGAGGGAGATTGCCCAGGATTTCAAGACGGATCTCAGGTTCCAGAGCTCTGCCGTGGCGGCACTGCAGGAAGCTGCTGTGGTTTACCTTGTTGGACTGTTGGAGGATACCAATTTGTGCGCTATTCATGCCAAGAGGGTTACCATTATGCCCAGGGATATCCAGCTTGTGAGAGGGCTTAAGGAGTTTGTTGACTTGGTTCTACAATTTCCTAGTTCCAGGGTAGGGTATTTTCTCCTTTTTATGTTTCTAATTGTAGGGTACTAGGGTTTTTTGGGTTTTGTTGATGAGATGCATGATGTAAATTTCAAGCCAATTGATGGTTGTTGCTGTAGAACCGGATGATCATGTATTAGTTATGAGATATGAATTGCAATGAAAGTTGAGTTATGAAGGATATGCTTTCTTTGATCATTTATTCTGTTGTCATTGATGAGTATTTGAAGGGGTTAAGATTTCATCGAACTGCGATCTTATTTATGCATTGAATTGGTATGGTGATTAAGTTTCTTAGGCTTTGAGATGCGTTTTAGTAATTATTTGGTAGATGACAATGGGAGTATGCCTGTAACTGAAACCTACAGATTTCAAAATGCCACAGAAGGCCAGTTGTGAATTTGTATCCTAAGCTGTATTAGTAGTGATAGTACACTGATAAGGAAACAACTGATTAGTGGTCACCAGTTCAATATTTAATATCTGCTTTATTCAACAGAAGAAATTCGGCTTCACTGCTGCTGTTTTTGGTTTTCTTGTTAAGGCATGAGTAGGCAAAATGAACTTCGATTGTGTAACAAGTGTGAATAGAGAGAGGGAAAGTTGAATCGGCAACGCCAGTTGAATGCCAGGGCATTGTTGGTAGTGATGACAGTTAGTTACTGGTACTTCAGGGAAAGTTGAATTATCATGCTCAAGTATTTCAGTTTTGCCTCTGTGTTTCACCCTGTTTATAGTAATCTTGCTGTAAATCAATGTAGTCAGTTGTAAGCTGTGCTAGCTTCTTTCATGCGTGATTTCTTTACTCTTATGGAAATCACTATTTGAGGGATTATCTCTCAGATTTGGTGAGTCACTCCTTCTGATGCAAATTACAATGGACCCAGTTCCAGATTTTGTATCTAAGACCTGAGTTAATTCAGCCTTTTGCCATGTAGTGGTTCGCAAGAGAAGTAGTGGTTGGGCATATTCTCTTTCTCTGTGGCAAGTGGCCCCCTTTTCTTTCTTACAGGCTGAAACAGCGGATAAGTCTAGTTCTCTGGGAAAGCCTGAGTATGAAGTCTCTGGTTCTTTTAATTCCTATGATGGTGAAGCAGTGTTGAATGGCCATTGAAAAATCTGTTCCAGAGATGCTGGTTAGTGCGAACTTGTTTTGGGATTTTTTATGTAGTTTAAAGCTACATACTCTGCCTCGTATTTTGGTAACAAAAACAAAAAATGAGGACATATAAAAACATTTAATGGAAATCATGTGGTTGGTTTTTAATCCATCGGCTTGGCTTTCAAGTGCGCCTGTTCTGGATACCCTGTTGGTGTTTGCTGCACATAATTTACCTCCCTATCACAGTAGTATGAGAAGTGTACTCTATTTGGTCTTTTAAACATCCAAATTTGCAATATCATGCAAGTCAAGTGGCTAAATGGCTTTTATAATTTTCTTTCATCGGGGGGGATGCTAAGTGAGGCATATACATTCACAATACTTCAGCGGGTAGTCTAAATTTCGTGTTATTAAAAGAGATTTTTTTGAACGTGTGTTTGTTAATCCATGGTTTAATGAAAACCTACCCTGAAAAAATCCAGGTCACAGGTTCCTTGCGCAGAGGTTTGAATTGTTGCCTGTAACGACTATTTCCCTTATCCTGTTTTCCGTATAATTATACTTTTATGCTGGTGGGGGTTCAGTTTGTTATCCATATACTATCTAAGAGGCACTTTGTTGAATCAAATGTCTTCTCCACAATCTTATTCTTGTTTTTTTGTGGAAGTAGTGAGCTTTGAGCCGTCTTTATGCATGATCTCTATAGCATGATATCTCATGCATTTATATTTTTGGCGACCTTCAGCTACCTTGCCATAATTTTCTATCATGCCGGAGACATGTCTGGAGCAATCATGCAACAACACAAGGAACTCATAATCAATGAACGATGTCTTGGATTGGATCACCCTGATACTGCACATACGTATATAAGTTTGTGTCTGTAAATTTCGCTTAATCCTCTGTGTTAACTGTAGCAGAATCTGAGTTACTCAATTGAGCTAGAGATTTATGAAAAGAGCCTTTAATCCTTCCTCTCCTTTTCATGGTGACTTCCAGCTACGGGAACATGGCTCTGTTTTACCACGGTCTGAACCAAACTGAACTTGCGCTGCGACACACGTCCTGGGCTCTACTACTGTTAAGTTTGTCTTCAGGTCCTGATCACCCTGATGTTGCGCCAACTCTTATAAATGTTGCAATGATGTATCAAGACATTGGAAAGATGAACACAGCTCTCATTATGCGCAAGAAGTCTTGAAGAAGAATGAAAGGCTTTTTGGAGAAGAACATATTCAAACTGCTGCTTTCTACGATGCACTAGCAATTGCCGTCAATTGTATGGGTGCATTTAAGCTCTCTCACCAGGTATGGTCTCTGCATCGACAGCTATGATTTAGTGCCTTCAATTGTATGGGTGCATTGAAGGCTTTTATCCCCATTCATCCAGCAACTGTTCAACATTATACATTCTGGCGTGAACTCTGAAGCAGCTAATAATGAAAATAATGGAGGCAACAAAAAAGTCATTGATCATCCTCCAAGCATAGCTGGGGATGCCCCAGTCATGAATCAAAACTGGTACAACAGGATCTGACTACCGTGGCATTAGACACAGGGTAGAAGCAGAAATCAAAAGGCATTGGGTCCTGATTTCTCTCAGGGGATCCCGTTTTGAACAGCCTTTCGAGTTACAAGAACTGTTCACTTGTTTTGTCGTAAGTATTGAGGATAAGTCATTCATCCAATCACAGTATGTTGGATAAGTCTTCATCCAATTATGTTCCATCTTTTATTCTTTTGGACGATAGGGTCGCGTAGCATAAGAGATGCAAATATCATCTTTTTGGTTGATTGAGATGCAGAACTGTTCAGGCAAAGAAATTCAGAATATATTGCTTCTGACTAGCAAATATGGAGCTCATCTAATTCATTCTTATAACTCTTATAGTGATTATGATGGTTATGTATTACTTGTGAATTGCAAGGAATGTTGAATTATGAAGGATATGCTTTCTTACATTAGTTACTTTCTTTTGTGATGGATGGTAGCCTGCCAAATCAACAAATAATATTATTCTAATTCCAAGTAAACATGGTATATGAAAGTAAGGTCGTCTCCACAGGGAATAGTGGATTCGGTTTTTTTAAATAAGTAACAAAATAGGGGGTTTTGGAGTTAGATGAAAAATATGAAAAATAAACTAAAGAATTAAAAGCTCTAGTCAAAGAAATTTAATCCACCTTTTTTCATGCAATGATTATCCATCCAAAAGTAAGCATTCAAGAATTAACTGAAGATGGCAATGTACAAATATGTATATTATCAATCTTGTATGCCTCCCACACTTGATTGATTTGGTTTGTTCCCATAAGTCAGAATCACATGAAAATCTTTAAGTTGTGCATTTTCACAAATGCAATACAATATGAAATTGCTATCTTCTGGCAACCGCGGAGGGAGAATTGATTGAAAACACTTCCATATGTAGAACGGGCATATGTCTGTCTAAGTTGAAAGAAAAACAAGACGTTTTTCCTATGTTATAGCTAGTATTAAGTATGACGAATAAATTTATCAAAAGTTTATTATCCATGGGCAAGTATCGATTATATTAAATTTGAATATAGTAATAATGGCATTATTTTCCTTTATCCATTTTTTATTCACTGATTGAGTTCTCTTTTTGGTTAAAACTCGTTCTTGGCATGATATTGGTTTGTTCTTTTATTCCACTGATTTCATAATAGGCCAAGAAGATAATTGGATTAGTTTTATCCGTATGTTGATATTAAAAGAAGATCAATATTAATTTTCAATATGTCTACAATTTTTCGTGACTTTACATTCAGTAAAAGTTTTTTTTTTAACGAAAATAGAGAGTTGTATTACCTTATAGTGTATTTTAAAAGAATTATCTGAACAATGTATGAGTTGATATCATGTCGAATTGATAGCTACACAGGTAAGAAAAAAAAAAACCAAAAGGAAGGAAATTGTGTATTTAGAGTTTTTTCTTATTGGACCAAGAGAGAAACATACTAATTTTTTTGGATCCATTTATTTGGAAATGATCTTAAAGAATAAAAGTATCAAACCAAGAAAAGCAAACAAGTTCTCACTATCTCTTATAAAGTAGAAAGGATGTACGAATTAACATAAAATATATATGTTTATGTTGGAAAAACCAGTGAAAACAGAACTGTTGACTAAAACTGAGGAGCTGAAAAAGCAGTTAGAGGATGAGAGGATGCTAGTAAGGTAGAGTTTGAATTGAACCAGAAACTGACAGATTTAGATGGTGAAAAAGCAAACTTGGTTTCGTGTGGAGATCGTGTGGAGATGTTTCTACTGCACTAGAAAAGTTGGCTGTCAGATTTGTTGGTGAAGATCATATCCACCATTTGGTCAAGTTCTTTATGAAGAAATGCTCTAAGGTAGCTTCCAAGTTGTGGTATGGAGTTGCATTTTTGTTTCAAGCTGTTGATTAACCTCAAGACTTGAAGACGAAGTTGACTTTAAAGAAATGGCATTGGTTAGATTGCAGCTCTGGGAAATGATGGGTGAAGATTGCAGGGGTGCCATTCTAGGGAACTCAATATCAATGGGTCAGCTTACTATCATCAAAGAAAGAGAGAATGTAATTCAGGCTGATACTCTTTTGCGTAAAAATGGTGAAACAGAGCCTTTAGAATCAGAGTTTCCCAACCATAAACAACTGATGAGATTTGACAGAGCACTGGAAAGTTTGACAGAAGCTGATGACATTCACCTGAGAGTTGCACTTGTCAAATGGTCGAGGGGAAACATTGGTCAACCTGCTATCAGAATTGCAATTCAACAGGGGGAAGCCATTTCCTGATACCGCTACAAAAGGATGCTGAGATGAGGATTTCAGAAATTAGGCATCATCATTATAATCAATTTTACTTTCATGGCTGCTCCAACACTTTGGTTTCCTGGCTGGAAGTTTTTGGAGAAGTTGGAGCAGTTCAAAGAGGGGAAGATGCTGCAAATTACATTCAGCAATCATGGGAGAATGAGTTTCATTTGCCCAACTTCAACTTCATTCAAGCTATGAAGAGTTGGAACGCTTGGGACAAGAGTGTAATGGTATTCAAGGGAGGCACACTTGTCTTATGTCGGTTGTGGTTGAGAACCAATATGTTCACTGCTGTTATGATTCAGTCTTCTGACTTGGTTTATTTTTCTTTAAAAGTCTTGTGGTTAAGACTTTGTTTAACGAGGAGGGAATACCATGCCCCAGGATTTGTTTAGCATTTGGCAATAGTTCAGGGACTTGATAGCAATTTTTGAATAGTCAAGTCGGAGTATAAAGTCTCTAGTCAATTTGTAATAGAGGTATGCAAAATCAAAATAGTAATAATATTGAACAGTTTGTTCTTCTTTTCTCGTTCCCGGTTCTTGGAACCGTTTTCCCTTTTTCCCATTTCCGGCCAATCCCAACCGATCCGGCGAGGAATTCTGGCTTCCATTTCTACGCTCAAGTCTCAAATTTACATAAATGAATAGTTTTTTAAAAAAGATAACTCAATTATTTATAAGTCTTTAACATGCGCCAAGATGTTCTTTCAGCCCAAAGGTTGATCATCGTCTTCCTTGTTGCAGCTCTGAAACTGATAATCTAGATAATTAAGGTTTCAATTGTGTGAGCCCTTCCCCTGCTCTTGAAATCTCGCCACTTTTCATTCCTTCACACAACAAAACATCGCTCACTTTTCATCCTTCAAACAACATACCTGGAGTTGGGATTGATGAATTTTTTTGTGATAATTATCTTGCAAAGTAAAATGATGGGGTTTCCATTGGCAATGCAATTTTGCCTTGAGATCACAGTTTACACTTCCATAAATAATGAGAACAAAAAGAGTTCAGAGAACGGAATTGTAAATTGATGTTTTGAGAACCGAAGTTGGCTGATGATGGTTGATAATCAACAGATGATGTTGCTTTTCTGCTATATATGTTTGGATATAATATAATGATGTAGTAGAGTTGTAACGCTAGGTATTTGATTTTTTGCACCAAAGATTTACAATTGAGAATAAGTTTTTCCAAATCCATTCCTTAGTTTCTCAAATATTGTAGCAAGAGAAAAAGTAAAATAACTAGAGAGTAAAATTAGATTCTAGCTTTGGTATGGAAAGGTTCAATTATTACTAACTCTTCCGCACCTCGTGCTATCTCCACCACCCAATTGGTTTGTTGTTCATCACAAAGATCCATTATGTTCCTGCCTGTTTCCAGAGCCATTACCCGAACAACACGAAAAAAACAATAATTGTCAGGCCGACAACACATGCACCTAGGATGAACCCGAGGAAAATATTTTTCGAAGAAGTAGGGGACAAAGAAGGCCCCCTCCACAATCCTGATGCACTCGGGGCACCAATCCAGAGCGTTGAATTCATCCTTCGTAATTGGGCCACTTCCGTCATTTAACTAGAAGCATTCCTTTTTTTTTTGGTATGAGGGGACTAATCATGGAATTTGAAACCAAAAAACAACTCCTAACTTGTAAACTAGAAACAATTTAGGATTTACCTTTACCCAAACAAGAACTCGCTTCCAGCTCCTCCTTAAGAACACACTCTCGACCAGAGGGGCACGAATCCATACTTGGAACAGTGTTCTGTGACTCCCCTCTTCCAGAATCTAGACTCAGGTTAACAAATTTGAGAATTCATTATTCTACAACTGCTGATTCATTATTCTAGAATCATACGCAAAATTAAGTTATATTAGTAGAAACAGGACAGAAGAATCATGATGGAAATTATTGTGTGTTTATTCAGATAAATACAATGGCCTATATATACAAGAGGAGTTGACTCCTTTCCTAAATTACTTGACCAATCATATCATGATTAAATCACCAAATTAATTACCTAAATCAAATAAAATATTCTAATACTAACTCATCCTAATTTTACTCCATTGATCATGCTAACACCCCCACTCAAGTTGGGACAACTTGAGGTTGCTAAGAGAGCCAATAGTTCTCAAAGCGGTAGTGGTAGACGAATTTACATAAAGCGCATAAACAAGGAAGAATCAAGAAACTGAATCAATGCGACAGATTTGCATCAAAGATAGAGGTGCGATCAGACAAATTCAGTGACAGATTCAAAGACAAGATCATAGTTGCAGACGAACTTCAAGGTACTGGAACATATGGAGCAATCAGACAGAAACATATTGCAAAATACCAAGCAGAGCAGACGGTGGAAAACACCGGTAGACACATCAACAGATTTCCAACAGCGGAAGAACCAGACAAAAGCAATTTCGGGCATGAGAGGCCAGCATAGGGCCGAAAGAAAAAACAGACAGGAGACAGAAGGTATAAACCCAACAAAATTGAAAAGGAGAAAATAAAAATAAATATTCAAGCGAAACTCATGCCAACAAAATGAAGCCGGAAAAAGTGTTTACCTTCTGCTGGAATATGATTAGATTCAATCGCCGGCAAGTAGTTGGAAAAAGTCACCCAATTCATGAGGATACAGAGGAAGATGACGCGCATGATGCTTGACATTGGTGGAATTTCTGTGAAAAATTAAAAATGGGATCTAATTTATAATGTTGTAAAACCCATATCTAAACTCCTGATTGTCTTTCACCCCTGAAAGCAACTCACTATGATTGTCCATGACTGAAGCCCAGTTGGAAAAAAGTTCTCATTTCAGAATGAGTAGTGTCATTATTACTTTTGAGTGGTGTTGGTAATCCAAAAACTTGATGTCTATCTATCCAATTGCATTCTCCACGAAAGAAAAATGCCAAAAACTCAAGGTATTTGAGTTTAGTCATTGATTTGAAACAAAATTTTAAACAACTTTTATTTTCAACCATTTCTAATGATATCACCAATTCCGCCTTTCAACCATCACCCCATTATCAGATTTATTATTTTTGAGCTACGTCACCATCTCATCCTAAGATTTCGTACCTAATAGCAGATTTCCGTCGATTCATTACTCAATGAAATGATCATTTCTTTGCACCTTATTGATATTGTATATCTAATCTTTTGCCATCTCGTTGATATGTATCCATTTTTTCAATGCCTTATTCTAAGCAATCACAAAATATTTCAAAATATTTCTCAAACTGCATCCTAAACTCAAAATCTCACACAAATGTATTTTCAAGAATAGTTCAATTTAAAAAATTTCTCTCGTAGCTAAAAACACAATGCAAACTAAGACTTTCTTTTTTAAAACATATCTATATATTTATATTTATATATGTATATGCACACACACACACAAGAAAGTTAGTTACCAGAATTTATTGAGATGAGAGATTTCACACATTGAATTTCCCTCGTAGCTAATGCTTGTACTTTCCCAATACTAGATACAAAATTTTAACTGATGAAACTGAAATTAAAAAAAAAAAAATCCACCCCAGTGGACACCACTTAATTGTGGGTAAAACCTCCCTTACATACCCATTGGTGGGAATTGAACGCAGACCTAATACTAGAAAGTATTGCATCATAAACCCCCCTTACATATCCCTTGATAAGATTGAATTTTAGTAAATTTAATACATTGAAATGATGTGTGTGTGAGTTGATTTGATATTTTTTTGTTCATGTTTCTATATGTAACATGATTGAGCTAAAAGTATTAGAATAGGA
Source organism: Oldenlandia corymbosa var. corymbosa (assembly GCA_949775105.1). Taxonomy (NCBI): domain Eukaryota; kingdom Viridiplantae; phylum Streptophyta; class Magnoliopsida; order Gentianales; family Rubiaceae; genus Oldenlandia; species Oldenlandia corymbosa. Next base: position 20,439,353 of record OX459121.1, on the reverse strand, counting down.
CAAACCTTATAAGTGGAGTAACATTTTTTTGTCTTTTATTTTTCTTTATTTGAAGAACTCAACGTTGTACTTGGTACTTGATATTAATACGATTAATGATGAATGAGATAAAAACTTTCCGATTTTGACTAATCTAACAATGAAATTGAATGGATTCACTCAGAAGTTCATAATAGTTTTAGGTGGAATTGACCAGCAGAGAGTGACAATGACTAAAGGTTGGACAAAATGTCTAGTTGTTTGAACTACTTTGAAGTGGCTACTCTTCTCACTTTTTCATTGCCCTCGGATTTATTATCCTCCTTAAACCATGAATAGAACTTTTTCAAGTTATTGATTTCCACTGCAAATCTTCACAGATCATGCTTGGGAAGCAATTCAACGTAAATGGTCGTTCGACATAAGACAGACAATCCTTTATGGGCTCTTGAGAATGAAGACATACAATCTTTTCTCAATTAATAATTCACATGAAAACACATGAGTGATCTTCAATACAACATCTTAAGCATTTGATGACAGAACAGAAGTCAAAGCTCAAATGAACCGGGTTAAGGAGTGGGAACACTACGAACGTATCTTTAGAAATAACGAAAAGAGTTCTTATATCTGAAATTTTATGTTGTTATTTCTTCTATAGAAGAGGATTTAAATAATTCATTCACTGATGAGAATTCTATTATATTGACAACTCTATAACAACGTAATTAGAAAAAAGAAAAACAAAAGATTCTCAAAGACTCATTCTAATATTTTATCTATCCCTATATCTGTTAGACATATTTGTTAATTTATACTTTAGACTAAGTTTTTGCAATTAAAATAAAAAATTAACCAATAAACACGATACCTATTAAGATTTCAAAGATACTAAAATGATTTCTCCTTCAAACTAGAAGAGGTATATCAACTAAATCCTCTCTATAAGAAACAACATGGTATGGATGAGTATGAGTTGTCTCTTCTTCCACAAATTTAATTTCAGCATTGTTTGTTGAGTGAAAATTGTGTGTCACTTTGAATGTCTCCACTACATTTGTGTGAAACAAAAGATAGACCATAACAAACACATAGACCCCTATCAAAGGAAGTACAACTATTCCAATGGATACATCCGGATCATATGGATGACTTGACAGAAATTCAGCGTCTGTCCATTCCCGTGGATAACTTGATTCTCATAATGATATTAATGATATTAATCTAGCTCAAGGCAATGCTCATCCTTCTCGTTATATAATTAATAGAAAACAGTCTCATATGGGATATTACTTGGTTGATGGTATTTATCCCAAATGTTCTACGATTGTTCAAATGATTCGTAAACCTATCCAAGAGAAACATAAATAATTAGCAAAAAGACAAAAGGCATATAGAAAGGACGTGGAGCGTGCATTTGGAGTGTTACAAATCGATCCAGATGTTGCTGATGCTTTGTACCAAAAGATATTGAAAATTTGGACCGAGAGTAAGCTAAAGGAGAAATATCCAGAATTGACCGAACCGCAGCCCCTCCCATTTCCGCCAGTGGAGAAAAAGAAGGGGGAAGACAGGTATGGTGGTCATCTTAAAGCTAAGAAGAATGACATTGTAAAAAGTCGCCTAAAACATCGCTGATGAGAAACAGAAAATTCGTGGATGGATTGAAAGCGTGCACATAAACCTCATCCCAATCGACGAACACCCTCATGTTGTGGAAGCTGAAAGACAATTTTATGTTGCTGGTTTGAATTACTGGTTAGCAAGAACTACATAGCTCAATTATCCAACAATGAAAAAGTGGGTTCACAAAAAGGTGGATAAGGCAAAGAAAAAGTAGAAGAAGATATTGTTGCATGCCATTGTTAGTTTCAACATTCCAGTTATTGAAGTCCAAAATAAAGTTTCAATTATGCATGTCTTCTAAGTGTTAGTATTCTTAGTTTTATGAAGCTTTAGGGGCCAAAAATAAATTCAAGTATGTGTTTCCGGTAGTTCTTTCCGGCAGTGCTCCGACGTCATGATTAATTCCACTGTAGTTAGTTTGTCTTTATTAATAAATAAAATTTTTCTTTTTAAAATGGCAAGTAAAACTTTCCTCGTTCTTCTAAACTTGTTTAACAAAATACTCATCTTTCGCGCGAAAATTCATAAATTTTAAACGTTGTTCAGAGAAAGTCTGTTATTCTCCCTAAAAATAAAAGGTAAATTGTAAATCGGCATTCCATTATTTTACAAATCAATGATGATTTGCAATCAATAATAATGGAGCAAGGATACAACATTAAAAAATTAGTGAGAAATATTATAATTTATATAGAGACAAAAATATCAACTTCCATCCTTAATAACTACCGACTAACAATAGATAGTTATGTAAATATTTATGTTATGCATCATTTTAGCATGTTTCTTTACAAATTAATTTGATCCTTGATTTCAAGAGTAGCTTGTGCAAAACCCAAACATAACCTTAGAGAGAATTTCTTGCTCAAAACTCAAAAACTTTTTATCCAGATTAAGGTTGAAATTCGCTAAATGAAAGACAAGGACTCTTTTACTGACGGGGAGACTAACATAACTGGTAGAATCCACTATTTCATCCATGTTCGCAGATCACATGGGTTTTTAGAAATTTTGTTTGCCACTTTGGACGATATTGAATAATGGAACAGTGTGGTTGCCTGAATTTGTGAATCGAACCGGGTCACGGGATCCAATTCTAGTAGGATTAAACTCTGAATTGAAGTCAAAATCAAAATCCAATGTTTCCGAAGCAGTCACTTTCTGAGCAAACACAAACAACTTTCTCCTTCATCTTTTCCCTTCCTCAATTCAAAAATCAAGACATTTCCTACATATATGATTTTTGTAGCTATAAGCAAATAATGTCATGTACTCAACACAGTTCACATTAAACATAAAATCGTTCATTCATATATATTTATAAAAAAAATAAAATAATTAGTGACAATGACTTTGACATATGAACATTCTTTACTAATCACATTTACATTTCATCTTCATCAATTAGATGAATATTTTGAATCCGCTTTCTCTTGAGATCAAACACTTTTACCACGAGGAACTATTTAAAGATAAACATAAATTAACTTACAAAAACTGCATTACCAAATTAAGTGTTTTACGAGCAATAAAATATAAAGTACTTACATGTACGGTAAAGACGTGTTGATTCATCTTCAGGTTCAGCCTCGTTGTTTTTGTCAATCTACTGCTCTTCATCAGAATTTTTATATGCACTATCATCTAGAGCCTTCAACCAAGTGGAATCTGGAAGAACATTCACTTCCGCAACTAACCATTCATCATTTGAAGGAATATGTTCAATTTCTTCTTTTTTCTACACCATCATATTTTTGTCTACATGGGAGAAATTGTTTCTTCTGTTGCAATTTCAAGTAGACATTATAAAGACCAAATCATTCATGCGGTCGTGAGCTAAACAATTCCTTCTTTTTGAATGTACTTATTTATTTCAAAAACATAATAAATGTAGATCATAAACTATATATATTAAATTCAAATATCTAAATAGTTTACAACGTAAAAACTATAGTTACCATTTCAAATGCACTCCAATTACACTCACAACCATTTGAGCTACAGTCAAACTCATCACTCTAATTGCAAATCTTTGTAACTTTGGACAATGATCTCCAAAAGAATCCCACCAATCGGTTAAAGTAGAGATGGAACAAAATCATATCCATTAATGTTTGCATCTTATAATGAATTGAAAGTTAAAAACTTGTACATGATGTTTAGTTTGTGAGAAAAGATGGAGAGAATTACCAAGAGATTTCTTGTCCCTCGTCTCAACAACATTTTCACGTCCAAACATTCTCTCTGCATGTTTAAAGACATCCAATTGCTGGTCAATTTTGATTCTTTCATTCTAGTTCGGGAGCGATCGACCAATACAATCATAAAGACCCGTTTTCACAATCGGATAGCGACCAAAGTCAGAATTGTGCTAATATATCGGTTTAAAAAATACCCAACAGCATGCAGATCATGACTGGAAATTCCTTCCCATCGTTTGTCAATGATATCAAACACCTGCTCATATCTACATCAAAACAAATCTTCAAAAATTATTGAATATCCACTTTAAAAAACAATCAACTGTACTATTAACAAATAAAAATATTTTACCTTCTTTTACCATTTTTCAAGTCACCTTGAATATCTTGTTTTGCATTTTTAATTGCCTTATATAAGAAGCCCATTGCAGGTCATCTGAATCAACCATCCTCAAGACTTTGATAAGAGGACATGCAATCTTTAGGCATAACTCAACATCGGGCCAAAACTTTTGAGAATAAAAAATGATGCTAAAAATTGTTCCTCTTTCTTTTTTTTTTTTTTTGAAATACACACTATTCGCCCACTTTTCATATGCGAAAAAACAAAGCAAAAAATATCACTTTTCAACTCATTAAGGCGGCTCAAAGTCAAATCTGAAGTGGCAAAACGTGTCAGAGGACGCCTAATCAACTCTTTGCCATTTGTGAACTCTTTCATCCAATTAAGAAGTGTACTAGAAGAGTAAATAAAGGAAACCACCAGCTCAGCCTTAGCTATAGTCTCCTTATGCACAGTATCATGTTTATCCGAATTTTCTAACATCAAATCTATGTAATGAGCAGCACAAGGAGTCCAATACAAATGTTTCCCTTTCTCCATTAATTTTTTTTCCAGCTGCTTTATAATTGGAAGCATTATCAGTTACAACTAGCACAACGTTGGCTTTTCTTACGTGTTCAACAACCTCATCCAACAAAAGAAACAATTTTTGAGTTGTCTTGGAGATATGAGTCATTGAGTTGCATCAACAGAAGTACAAAACGTAAGGAAACAGTTCCAGCAGGCTATTAACAAGAAAATTAATGATTGTTCTCTTCCTTTGATCGGTCCACACATCGAACATGATAGTACAACCTGTTGTTTTCCGTTGTTCTTTATACTTTTGGATTACATTTGGAGTTATCTCCACTTCTCTCCTCAAGAAAGTCTCCTTAAACAAATTTTATATTCGATATGGATCTTATTTTGAAAATCTCAATTAGAAATTTAATATGATCTAACTTTCAGAACATAATTTATTTTGCAAGTTTAACAATATAGCAAACATGTATTTGGATCAAAGTAAAAAAATAGTGCACCAAAGATAGTGTAATAGATAATTTATACAAAATTTGATGTAACACTATTCACTCCACTAAAATAGTGCACTGATTTGGTGTTTTCGTTGGACTGTAAACTTTACACAAAAAAAAAAAAATCAAATTTAGTGTTTTGGTGTGCTCTAAGTTAGTCAAAAGAGTACTCGAAATTGTTACACAAATAATATATTGAAATTCACTCTTCGGACCATAAAAATGTCATGTTCATTGTAATCTTTTAGTTTAATGAATATGATTATTCCTTTGGACATATTTAGCACGTTACTCAACAAAATGTTAAATAAATAAATGAAACGAAGCATTTTGTTTTTTTTAGTTGAAAAGATGAGTTCATTTGTCATGAGAATTAAAAATGAGTGAATATTTAAATAAAGTTTTCCAGTGGATAGAGCAACATAGTGGGGAGTGGGGACTTAGAATAGACTTTTCTTAATGCTTGTATCATTAACCAAATTTTTTTTCCCAAATAGATTTTTTTTTGGGAAATTTCGTGAAAAATGTATGATAGAGGGAAATGAAAAGATTTAGGACAATTTTACAAAAATAAAAAAAGGTTAAGATGTAGAGTATTTATTTTTAGAGAAAAAGTGCGGTAAACTCCAAATAAAGCTACGAATCCATAAAGAAGCCCCAAAGATTCCCGCTTCCCGTGCGAAATCCGAAAATTCAAAAAATTCGCGCTGTCTACGTGTTTCTCTTTGATTGGTTATTTTTGACTCATGCAGATTATGATCTTCCGCTCATCCTTTCTTCACATTTCACCGTTGATCATTTTCCGAATCCAACGTACCAAAATTCGCCCCCAATTCCGAAAAAGTCGAACCCACCGCCAAAACCCCCTATATAAACCCTCAACACCATTTCTGCATTTCATTCACACAGTTCACAATTCATCAAATTGAAATTCAGTTCTCTTTTCATTGTATTGCGATCCCGTTGAATCAATGGCACGTACGAAGCAAACAGCTAGGAAGTCCACCGGAGGAAAGGCACCAAGGAAGCAGTTGGCCACCAAGGCAGCCAGGAAATCGGCTCCGGCGACCGGAGGAGTGAAGAAGCCCCACAGGTTCCGTCCCGGAACCGTTGCTCTGAGAGAAATCAGGAAGTACCAGAAGAGCACTGAGCTTCTGATCCGTAAGCTGCCTTTCCAGAGGCTGGTGAGGGAGATTGCCCAGGATTTCAAGACGGATCTGAGGTTCCAGAGCTCCGCCGTGGCGGCGCTGCAGGAGGCCGCCGAGGCTTACCTTGTTGGACTGTTCGAGGATACCAATTTGTGCGCTATTCATGCCAAGAGGGTTACCATCATGCCAAAGGATATCCAGCTTGCTAGGAGGATTAGGGGCGAGAGGGCTTAAGAACCCTCTTCTCTAATTTCCTTGTTCCAGACAGATTAGGGTATTTTCTCCTGCTTATGTTTCTAACTTTAGGTAGTAGGGTTTGTTGTTTTTTCCTGGGAAGCTAAGGGTTTTGGAGATGGCATTGATGATGTAAATGTCAAGCAATTAATGGTTGGTTCTGTAGAATCGAATGATTAAGATGGTGATGTATTAGTTAAGTGTTGCAGAGAATGTTGAATGTTGAATTATGAAAGATATGCATTCTTTCAAGTTTCTTTCTGTTGCTTTTTATTGTTGATGAGTATTTGAAGAAGTTAGATATCATTTAATTGGTATCTTATGTATTGAATTTGCAAGGTGATTGTGCTTGTTTGGATGTCAACTTACGTTTCATTTTGTTATTTTTTGTCACTTAAATGTGGAAAATATTTCAAATTAAAAACTAAATGTAAAATAAAAATATTCTTTGAATGTTAGTTTTGAAAAAAATATTTTGAACTACATTTTGAATTATCAAGTAGAAGTCATCACTAAACAATTAAACACTGTTAATTATAGTCACTGCAACAAAGAATTTTTTCAAAAACAAGTATTCAACAACAGAATCCTGCTAAATTTGTCACTGAACTATTTGTAGTTCTAAAATGGTCATTACACTAATAAAAAGTGTTTCAAATTAGAATTTAATATGTAAATTAGAAAGTTGTTTGAATTATGTTTCTTTTCCATTGAGTTTTGTATTTAAGAGATAAAATGAGTGAAAATGTAAAATGAAAAGTTAGTCCAAACAAGGCCTATTCTTAAGCTTTGAGATGGTAACAGAAAACTACAGATCATAAAATCTCAAAGAAAGCCGGTTTTGAATTTGTTGTATCTAAGCTGTACTGGTGGTGAGGAAACACAGATAAAGAAACAACTGACTCAGTCACCAGTTCAATATTTGTAGTATGCTTTATTGTCAAAAGGAATCTGGCATTACTGCTTTGTTTTCTTCTTCTGGTTAAGGCATGAGTAGACAAAATAAACAGCAATTGAAGGGTCAGTGCAATGAAAACAGTGTCCCTCTCACAAAATACATATGTTGAATTGAAATAAAGAAGTAGCAAACACCAAACATATGGAATGGATTAGCAGAAAGGTGCAAATTGTAAGATGAATCTGTGAAGTAGTACAATAGCTTCATGTGGAAGAGGAGCGAATTACATCATGCAAATTGAGGGATGACACATGAATGAATTGGATTACAAAATAATATCCATCAACAAATGAACTCAGAACCTGAAAGAAGCAGCCAGAGATCTACTCTACTTCTGTACCATCTAACAACAAAAATTTCTCAGTTTGTCTGCCACCAAAATACTCAAAAATGTCTCAGTCCTTCACCTTACTCAATTCCGGGATCTGGTTGCAAGCCATTGCAGCAACCTGGGTACAAGCCTCTCTTCAAGCAAGTGAGCTTTGCAGTCTGTGCAAATAATTTGAATGTTCTTCTGAGCCTCTGCCATGGCCAAATTGATTAGACAATCCTTCACACAGATGAAATAGCCTCTGCATTTGCAAGAAGCTCGAGCCATGTATTCAGGAAGTTTCTTAAAACCACAAACGGCACATCCAATCTTATGTGGCCGGGTGATCAGCCGCTTCTTTGAGCCGTTTTGCAAACAGACATAAGACCTGCTTGCGGTAACTGTGAAGATTGAAAGTTAAAAATACCAATAAACCATAATTTCATCACTTTGCATTACAGGGTATCATAATGAACAAAAAACAGTGTACCTTTCATAGCAGAAGAAGATTGAGCTTCAGAATGATCCCGTTTTCGAATTCTCATCTCCCTTTCCAGATACAAACTATCAACTATCACTAAGGAAAACAATAACAGAAGGATTAGTATTAGGTAAAAGAATAGAATAAAATGTTGAGCGCAGGCAGAAATCTACCGTTCCTAATATTTGCCTCTGTTCCTTGTTCTATGTTGTCGATCTCTCCATCATGATGGACCTCTCCATGTTCATCATCTAAAGCTTGTAACCCGGCTGGATTTTCAGGGACAGCTTCTTCAAGATCTTCATCCTCGGCTGTTTCGAACAGAAATTGAAAATAGAAACACATTCTAGGATTGATTTGTTCCACACAGAAAAAGAAACAGAGATGAACCATTTTAGTGAAACTATTACCTTGATCAGACGAAGTTCCCGCGTCCAGGAAGCTATATTTTGCCGGTGGATTACCTTCATCGTCGCCTGGAAGGTGTAAAACCCAACAAATCACGTTCCGGATCCAATCAGGGGGAACAATTTTTACAGCCTGCTTCATTTCTTTCTTCAAAAATTCATGGCCGCCTCGAAAACTTGAGCAGGACTTATCCATTTCTGTGATCCAAATTCAACTTTTAACGTTCTAATTCAACACAACCTATGATCAAACCAAATGTTGTACATTTCAGCGAAAAATTAAGTATATATATTCTTCGTACCTTGCATTATTAAAAAGAATTCAATTTGACGTTCGTGTTCGTCATCATTGTACTTCAGATCATCTGCAAATCAGAAAACAAAGTCCAAAAATGAAAAACAGTGACCAGAACTTCAAATATGAAAAAAAGGTTTTTTTATATTCTAACATAAAACAAAAGCCGCTGATTGCCTTTCAGGGCATATTAACGAACAAAAACACAGTATCTTCAATAGCAGCAGCAGAAGAAGATTCAGCTTCATAATCACGTTCAGTAGTTGGGGCCCAGTTTATGGATTCCTGTGATCAAAAAGTCAACCTTTCATGGTTCTAATTCAACAAAATCCGTAAACAATATTCAACAGTGAAAATTTTGGTGTTCATGCCTAGCCTTGATGAACAGATTGTTTTCAAAATTTGACATCTGTATGAATCACATCAAGCCGTACGAATTCGCAGCAAGAACTACCGGAACTTCATCCATTATACTATGAACAAAAAAATTCAATGCTGTAAAGGAAGGCTAAAAATTTCGCATTAATTAAGAAAGAAAATCCTTTATGAATCAATTACCATCAAGATGCTTCTCAGGCATATCATCATCAGCACCATAATGACGAATTCCTTTTCCTTGATCACCATGACCATCATCTCTGACTGGATGGGCTTCTTGCTCTGCTTCTGGGTTTGCCGGAGATGATCCTTCAACTGCTTCGACTGGTTCTTGATTTTCTTCCTGCAGTTCAACTTCAACTACTGGGTTTTCTTGATTTTCCTGCTGCCCATCTTCTTCTTCTCCCATTTCCTGCTCCACATCAACACCATCTCCATCAACATTATCCCCAATTCCTTCTTCTGGGACATTCAATGCCTCACCCTCTGCAACATTATCCTCAACCCCTTCTTCTGGAACATTTAATCCATCATCACCGTTAACATTTCCTTGAACCCCTTCTCCTGGGACATTCAATTCATCAATGCCGTCATCATTAACCAATTCTTCCTGGATATTGAATTCATTGTCTCCGTCAACATTGGGATCAACCTCTTCTTCTGGGATATTGATCAATTCATTGTCACCCTCAGCATTGGGATCAGCCCATTCTTCTTGGATATTCGGTGCATCTTCAGGCTGAACTTTATCATCAACTTCGTCGGGTTCAGGTTCATGAAACCCTTTTCCTGGGACAATCAATTCACCGTCAGGGTCAACTTCAGATTCTTGACGCAATCTCCTTGATCTTCCTCTTCTGTACCTCTTCCTCCTGTTCTTCTTGGCCATCTTCCGCGTGATTCTTTTCCCCATTTTCTCGAAACAGCAAAATACAATGGATTCTTTGGAGAGGTTTCTACTTCCAAACCCTAATTGAAATCCGTAATTCGCGGAGAAGATGAATTACAGGGAAAACAGAGTGAAGAGATAGTAATATATGAAGTGTGTTTTTTATGCGGAAATCTGCATATCATTTCAGTCAACCGCTATTCGTCTTTCTTTTGACTTTTCTCCAACAATAAACTGCCCGTCTAAACGGTTAAGAATTCTGTGAAATTACACAATAAGTCTCTTCACTTTATTAAATTCGGAATCAACCGGTTATCAATTGTCATACCTGGCCTTTCACATTTGATGACAAGGTTTTTTGGTTTGGTTGCATTTTTCTTTTTTCTTTTTCATAATCGTAAATAGATTTCATTGTGCAAAAGGAATTTCGTCTATATATTTGATTTTTATACGAGACTCTTCACTAAAATCCTTTAATAGATTAAAATAGTTTTTTGATAATTTATAGCCTCCTTCTTGAAATAGTTATCTAGTGAAAATTTTTATTTTTAGCTCAATTATACTAAAAAGAAGAAGTAAATATAAATAATCATTTTGGGACGAAAGAAATAAAATTCATACATATTCAACACGTTCATACCTTGTCACAAGTGTTAGTTTGTACAATAATCATACTAATTGGTTTTAGACCAGGAGATATGTAGCTCACCATCATTTAAAGAATTCAAAACCTACATTTTGGCCTTATGCTTAAAAGATCACTCAAGTATTTCTTTCGTCCTAAAATAAGAGTTTTATAAGAGTTTTATCGAAAAAATGAGACTTTTTTTTTGGACACAGGAGCAATATCCAAAACAACCAATGTGTAGTGGTGCTAGTCTTTCTTTGGTTAGGTCCTAGTGACTTATCTTAGCTATAATATTGTTCAACTTCATTTCTAATCAAACGAGATTTTCTTCTTCATTTGAAAATTTTATTGATTGCTTGGATTATAGTGCCAATTGGGTCAACAATCGTCACTTGAAATGATGCTTAAATAGTTTCCGGTAGATGAATTGTTACTTTGAGCTTCAGTGATTCTGCTCCTGAACCGGTTTTACCGTTGGGAAGAAATTTTGTTACTGCTTGTCCATGAAATAGTTGTCAATATTGTTTGTTTGACACTGATAGAGTTCTGCAAAGGTGCTACACAGTTCAGATTGTAGCATAGATTTAGTTTTAGAAGATGTATGCGATGGATTTCCATTATAGCCCCTGTATATGAACTGTATTTATAGTGACTTAGGTAGGGATAGATTTGGAAATTGCTTGTACAGCTCCTATAAATAAGGCAATATAAATACTGTGTCAGGTTGAAATGATAAACCACTTCCTCAGCCCCTCCCATTTACGCCTTCTTTTTCCCCTTCCTTGTTTTTCCCTTTTTTATTTTTCCTTCCAACAAACCAATCAAACATGTCTTCAGTAGTGCATTCCGCTTCAATACCATCTCCTAAAGGGTTGAGTTTTCCTTCAAAGTTAGGCACTTGCATCTCCTCCAAACTTCAGTTTTCCTCTTAAGAAATTTGCCATGGGTCCAATCAAAAGACCTAAAAGTCCACTTTTGATAGTTCATGTTAAGAAGGATGGGAAGAGCACCAAATGTGACAACATCGATCCAGACGTTGCTGATGCTGTGTACCAAAAGCTATTATCAATTTGGACGGAAAATAACCTGGAGGAGCAATACCCCAAATTGACCGAACCGCAACCTCTCCCATTTCTGCTGGTGGAGAAAAGGAAGGGGAAAGAAAGATGATAAGATTAATCAAAGATCTCCTTAGTTAGATTAGATAGATTCTATTTGTTTAGATTATTTCAGATTTTCTAATATTTAGATCTTAACTAATCTTGATGTATGCCTATAAATAGAGCCAATATAATGTAATGTAACACATAATACAATTCATGATTTCATCTTCTTTCACAAATCTATTTCTCTTCATAGTATCAAGAGGAAAATCAATCCTGCACTAATTTTTTTTTCTTCACACTATCCCACCAATGATTACCCCAAAAATCACTACTACACATACTATTTTACATACTACTACACTTTATTTTTTATTTTTCGCTTTTTTCCTTTTCTTTTACTCTAATCATAATTGTTTTAAAATGACTATTTCACAATCACCATCTACTATCACCATTACTCAATCATTTCCTCTCTCCAACATCACAAATTTTATCACTGTATCTCTTGATAACTCTAACTATCTAATTTGGAGAGATCAAATTGAAGGGATTTTAATTAACACCGATCTCAATGGTTATATTGATGGTTCTATTTTACCACCAAAAGACTCTTCATCTGATTCTACTATTTCAAATAATTTCTTCAATGGCAAAAACTTGATCCTCTTGTCAAATGTTGTCTCACTGCCTCGTTGTCTTCTTCAATGGCATCGGTGGCACTGGGCTGTCCTACTGCTCGTGACCTTTGGGTCAAACTCGAGCATCATTTTCTTCAACAATCTACAGTGCACAGATCTCAACTATGCCAAAAAATTCATAATTTTAAGAAAGGTTCTCTTACAGTCAATGATTTTCTCAATTCATTATCAACTATGGCGGAAGAACTTTTTGCTGTTGAAGATACTATCCCTGATCATGATCTTGTTATTCTCGCTCTTAATGGTCTCTCATCTGAATACACTTCCTTCATTACCACTATGGATAATCTCAACTCTCCTTCCTCATTCATAGATTTTCGAGCAAAACTGCTTCTCCATGAGCAACGTTTGCAATCATTTTTGCCTTCACCAGAAGTTGCACTCCATACTACTGTGAACTTACTGGTTAATAGTTTTCGGTCTCGTGGAAGACAGGCACAACCCAATTCAGGTCGTGGTCATAGTCAATTCTCTCCTTAATTTCCTAATAACTCAACTCCGCACTCATTTTATTCCAACCCCAATTCATATGGTCTAAATCGTCCCTTCAACACTACCCAAAATTGCCCAAACCAAGCCCAATTCCCCACCCACCCTTCTCCTCCCTATAAGCCTTATACTTCATCCTTTAGCCCTTGCCCCAACTTTACCCAATAACCCAATCCTACCCAATGCCAAATCTGCAAAAAATTCAACCATTCCGGTGCTATTTGTCGTTTTCGCTACGCTAAATCTTGCAATAATCAAACTCATCGTTCTTCTGCTCCCACAAACATGCCCACTGCTTTTCATATCTCTACTGTCCAAGACTCCCAACCTCAAGAATTTTCATCCTTTATATTTAGTGACATCCCTGAATGGGGTCCTGATTCTGGTGCCCAGGCTCATGTGGCACCCGATCCTCTTTTAGTGGATTCCACTACTCCATATCATGGTAATCAGCAAGTGGTTGTTGGCAATGGTACTACTCTTCCTCTTACTTTTATTGGTCACACTACACTCACAAAGCACCCAAAAACTCTTTATTTACATAATATTTACATTGCTTCTCAATTTACTACAAATCATTCATCTGTTGGAAAAATTGTTACTGATAATTCATGTTTAATGGAATTTTCTCCTTTTGGTTATGTTGTGATGGATCTGGTCACCAAGACTTCTATTCTCGCGGGTAACATCCATAATTTCCTCTATTCTATGAAGATTCCTAAGACATTCCACAATCCTATAGCTCTGACTGCTCGTGTTGTTTCTCCTGATCTTTTGCATCACCGACTTGGACATCCATGTCACTCAACTCTTTCATCTTTATTGGTTAGCAAGAACCACAGTGGTCCATTACCCAACAATGAAGAAATGGGTTTCAAAAAGGTGGATGAGGCAAAGAAGAAGTAGAAGAAGGTATTGAGGCGTGCCATTGTTAGTTTCAGCCTTCCGGTTATTGAAGTCCAAAATAAAGTTTCAATTTTGCATGTCTTAGTATTTTTAGTTTTATGAAACTTTAGGGGCTACAAATAAATTCATGTTTGTGTCTCCGGTAGCTTTTCTGGTGGTGCTCCAACGTCATGATTGGTTCCACTATAGTCTGTCTTTATTAATAAATAAACTTTGTCTTTTTAAATTGCCAAGTGAACCTTTCATTGTTCTTCTACACTATTTAAAAAACTCAAGTAATCTTTTAACACTAGAATGGCAAGTGAGCAGAGCAAAAAAATGACCAAACGAAAGGTTGTAAATCGTTGCATTATGCACGTGATGACAAACAAATTGAACGTCAGTATGATCTTTTTGCCTGTTTAGAAGATCTAGTAACATTTCTCATCTTCAACATAGATATTTTCGATCAGAAAATAAAGTTTCAATTATGCATGTCTTAGTATTCTTAGTTTTATGAAGCTTTAGGGACCACAAATAAATTCATGTATGTGTCTCCGATAGTTCTTTCCAGCGGTGCTCCGGCATGTGTCTCCGGTAGTTCTTTCGATCGGTGTTCCGGCGTCATGATTGGTTCTACTATAGTCTGTCTTTATCAATAAATAAACCTTGTCTTTTTAAAATGCCAAGTAAACGTTTCATCATTCTTCTACACTAGTTAAAAAACTCAAGTAATCTTTTAACACTAGAATGGCAAGTGAGTAGAGCAAAAAAAAGGGCCAAATGAAAGGTTGTAAATCGTTCCACTGTGCACGCGATGACAAACAAATTGAACATCAATATGATCTTTTTACCTGTTTAGAAGATCCAGTAACATTTCTCATCTTCAACATAGATATTTTCGATCAAAAAGTAAAGTTTCAATTATGAATGTCTTAGTATTCTTAGTTTTATGAAGCTTTAGGGGCCACAAATAAATTCATGTATGTGTCTCCAGTAGTTCTTTCCGGCGATGCTCCGGCATGTGTCTCCGGTAGTTTTTTCCGTCGGTGCTCGGGCGTCATGATTGGTTCTTTCCAGTGGTGCTCCGACATGTGTCTCCGGTAGTTCTTTCCGTCGATGCTCTGACATGTGTCTCCGGTGTAGTCTGTCTTTATCAAAAAATAAAATTTGTCTTTTGAAAATGCCAAATGAACCTTTCATCGTTCTTCTACACTAGTTAAACAACTCAAGTACTCTTTTAACACTAGAATGGCAAGTGAGAAGAGCAAAAAAATGATCAAACGAAAGGTTGTAAATCGTTTCACTGTGTACGTGATGGCAAACAAATTGAACGTTAGTATGATCTTTTTGCATGTTTAGAAGATCTAGTAACATTTCTCATCTTCAACATAGATATTTTCGATCAGAAAATAAAGTTTCAATCATGCATGTCTTTGTATTCTTAGTTTTATGAAGCTTTAGGGGCCACAAATAAATTCATGTATGTGTCTCCGGTAGTGCATGAGTATCTATATGCTTTGTTTTACCGAAGAAGTGTGGTACCATGATGGCAAATGACTAAAATGAATACCTCAAGAAACACTCACGATTAAGGAAAAAGTTTGATGAGAATCATATGGATATGTATTTTCGAATGATTTATAAGTTTTTTTTTGTAAAGATTTTTTTTTGTTGTATTTTTTTTTTAATTTTTGTTGGAATTTGTTTTCCATTTTGCATCATGTATAAACATATGTATGTACTGATATATACCAACTTAGAGTCCTAAATGATTCAATATTTGATTTTTATGATGTTTATTTTTTATTAGATTCCTTTTGAGTTCCATAATATATATTCCGATCTTTTACAAAATTTTTCTTCTTTTTCTATCAAAGTTTATCTATACTTACAGATGGTAATATGTAAATTTATAAAGTATTAATGCCATTGAACTATGGCGAAATTTTCATTTTAAATTTTCTGGGCTTTTTTTTTTGTTTGTAGTTTCACCATGCATTTATGAGAACTATACCCCTAAGGTTAAACCATTTTTGTAGTAATGTAATTATATTAGAAATTAAGTAATTTTTTTTACTTGAAAAGATCGAATCGCTTATCAAATTTTTGATTTTGAGGTAAAAGTGGAAATCAAATTGATTTTTATTGAATGACTGGTAGAAAACAACAAAATGATAATTTATAATATTAAGTTCAATCCCAACAAATAAAAGTATATACGTTTCAGTTTTTATATTTTTATAATACACATGGTTTAACTTCTATAATTGAAAATAACTTTGGTATGCTAATATCCCTAAACAAGTAGTAGATTAGACTATTGACCATATTAATTTGTATTTAGAAAAAAATTAATTTATGAATATTCCTAAACAAATAGCATATTAGAGAGTTGATCATATTAATTTTTAGTTTTTTAAAAAATTCAGATGACCAACGAGTACTTAGTCAAAGTGATAAAAGTATTGGACTAACTTAACTATGATCCAAGATTAAACCCGAGCATGCCATGTAATTGTAATTATTGAGAGAGATTTGTCTTCCAATAGGGACCTATCCGATTCGAATTCGGATTAGAAGAAATGGTTTTTGTCTTTTTGCTGTTGATCCTGGTGGACTGGTTGCTGCTGATAATGATGATGATGACATTTCTCTTGAGAGTTTGAATGATTATACATGTATGGTTGATGAAATTATTTTCTCTAGGGCTGCTAATTAATCGGGTCTACCAAAAAATCCGACCGACCCGTTTCATTTTCGGATTATTCGGGTCGGCCAATCGGCTGAATTCGGGACATTCGGCCAACACCCGACTACCCGAAATAAATTCTCGGTCGGTTTTCGGTTATAGAGGGTGTTATTCGGGACCCGTCCGAATACCCGAATAAATTCTGATTTAATTAATTTATTATTATTTTATTAATTTTTATATTTCATATATATACATGGTCTTTTTAGGGTTTCCTCATTTTTCCCCTCTTTCTTTTTTTCCCACATTTCTCTCGGCCACCGGCCCACCGCTCTTCTCTTCTTCTCGATCTCGACTTCTCTCGGCCGTCGGTGTCTTCCAACCACAAACCCACCACCAGAATCACACACACCACTTTACCACCTCCCATTTCCTTCCAGTTATCGGTCCAATCTACCACCAACACCAATCGGTCCAGATCTACTGATCTAGGATTTTTGTTTTCAAATCGATTTCTTTTTTTTTTTAAAGAAAAAATGATTCATCGAAGAGATTCTGCTCTAGTACTCTGAAAATCGATGGTTTGAAACTCAGATTGATTCCATTATGATAGCTCAGATCTAGGGTTTTGACGCTGACGGAGCTCCGTGCTGATTTTTCTCAGCTAAGCTCAGATCTAGGGTAAAAAATCATTACTGAAAGTTGTCCTGTTGATCATTACTTTGTTTTGTTCCTTTACGAAGTCATTATTGAAGTTTGATAGCATTACTTACTGATTTCTTTTGTCTTTTTATACGCAGGACCAGGATTCGATTCATATTCAAGTTTGATAAGGTAAAATTTTGTCATGTTTCTCTATTTCTTTCTGTTCGTGTTTGAAGTTGTCCTGTTTCTATTTGGGGTTTCTTTGTTGGGTTTTGTACTGATTCTTGCTGAGCAGTTTTAGATTTGATTAAAATGTAAGTCGTTGCTGTCTTGCTGAGCATTTGTGTTTGATATGGAATTCTTGTGTTTGATCCATGCTATAGTTTCTGTCTTTCATGTTATAGTATTGCACGTTATAGTTTCTCTCTTTATGAAATCATGTCTTACATTGATGCAACTTAGTCGCTCGTCTGCTTATATTGATACTTTGGCCTTTTGTTTTAACTCTAAAATGAATCAATGATGAAAAAGAAGAAACTAATGAAGATAGTGAACTGCATTGTGTGTCATTGTAATCATACTATTTGCAGGAGTGAGAGTTAACTGTTTTTGTGTCTTTTAATAATATAGCATTACTTACTGAGTTTTCTTTTTGTGTCCTTTAATATGTAGGACCAGTATTCATATTAAAGTTTGATAAGGTAAAATTTTCACCTGTTTCAAGTTTGGAGATTTGGTTCTTTACTTATTTTGTTGAAAATGTTGTGTAGCCTTTCGTTTTGTACCTTAATTGTTAATTGTGACAATGGTGTTATGTGTGACTGTGTTCTGTTTGGTTCTGTAGGCTTGCATGTGTTGTTTGTAACTGCTCTAGCTAGGCATTTCTTTCTACTTTTTCCAGTGTTTGTTTTGTGTCATTGTTTGAGTTGTGCAAATGACATTGTAGCTGTACTTGTGTTGCAAAGATGCAATGTTACCTCTTTAATTCTTTCATTCATTGCAAAGTTGCATGTAAGAATCATTACTAACTGTGTTTGTATTCTTATGTTGGTCTGATTGTCTGAAGTCAGTTCTGTTGCATCAAATTTGTGACTAGTTACATATTTTGCAGAAATTTGTGACTGTATAAATTTGTTGCTTGTTGGTTCTGTCAACTGTAACTAATATGTTTTAATTTGTGTTTTAGATGTTTGATTTTGATGAAGATTTTGATGAGCTTGAGGAGATTGAAGTGGAGGATAGTTCAGTGCCTCCTCTACTGGATTTGCCTACTGATGACTCAGTGATGTTAGATGTCCAGATTGAGACGAAGGACCAAGATGAAAAGCCTGAAGGTCAAGGCCGTCGCGCTAAAGTAAAAAAATCTCCTAAGCGGCACAGGGTAACTCGTAATAGGTCAGTTGTCTGGGCTCATTTCTCCAAATCTACGCTGGCTAATGGTGAATTATGGGCCACGTGTAGTTATTGTAAGACTGCCTATATGGCTGATCCTAACAAACATGGCACAAGTAGTCTTCATAGCCATTTGGGGTCTTGTAAAGCGTATTTAACTCAGAAGCATGATTCTGGTCAGTCTAAGCTAGTTGTTAAGTCTGGGGTGGGAAAACAGGGAAATATAGGTACTTGGAATTGTGATGAAACTGAAATCATTAGGGCAATGATTAGTATGATAATAGTAGATGAATTACCTTTTAGGTTTGTTGATAAACCTGGGTTTAGGTATTTTGTTAGGAAGTTGCAGCCATTGTTTACTCCTAAGGGTAGACAGACTGTAGCTAATGACTGCTACAAGCTGCATTTATCTGAAAAAGCAAAATTGAAACTTGAGCTTAAGGGTCTGGGTAGTAGAATCTGCTTGACGACAGATACTTAGACGGCTATGCAGCAGATTAATTATATGTGTCTGACTGGGCATTATGTGGATAATAAATGGGTTTTGAGGAAAAAATTTTAAGTTTTGTTCCCATTTCAAGTCATACGGGGATTGATATCGGGACTGAAATTGAAAAATGTTTGATGGAGTGGGGGATTGAAAATTAAAATATCTTTTCTATAACTGTTGATAATGCTAGTTCTAATGACGTTGCTCTGGATTATCTGAAAGAGCAGTTTGCTATCCGGGAAAATTGTGTGTTAGGTGCAAAATGGTTACATAATCGTTGTGTGGCTCATGTGATTAATCTAGTTGTTAAGGATGGTTTGGCATATATAGGTAAATCTGTTGATAGGATTAGGGCTGCTGTTAAGTATATTCGGCAGTCTCCTAAAAGAATAGCCAGCTTTAAAAGATGTGCTGAAATTGAGAAGTGTGGTAGTTCCAAGAATCTAGTATTAGATATTTGTACTAGATGGAACTCCACATATATCATGTTGGAAATTGCTCAAAAGTATGAAAGAGCCTTTAGAAGATTCGAAATTGGTAATCAGCACCACAAAGATGCTTTGAAACATGATCCTTTAGTGCCAAATTCGGGTCTTGGACTGCCTACTGCAGTGGATTGGGTAGAAGCTAGGAGGGTAGTTGGGATTCTTCATCATTTTTACGAGAAAACCTTGAGGGTATCTCGTACCAAATCTGTCTCCTCAACTTCTTTTTTCGTTGATCTTACTTGTATTGATGTATTGCTGAAGAAAATCATCAATGAAAGTGATGATGAGGATAAAAAAGTAATGGCTGAAATGATGAAGGGAAAGTTTGATAAATACTATGGTGAGGTTAAGAATATGAATCTGGTTATTTTAATGGCATGTGTTTTTGATCCTAGAAATAAGTTCAGGTATTTGGATGCTGTACTTGTCGATGTTTATGGACAAGTGGATGGGAAGAGTAGATTTGAAACTATTAAAAGTGCCATGTATGAGTTGTTTGTGCATTATGTGAGAATCCATGCCCCTAAACCTAGTGTTAGTTCGCCTTTCTCCCAGCCTGATTCTAGTACTTCATCCTTGAAAAGGCCTTCCCCTGTTGATATCAAGCCTTCAGAAATGATTAGAGAAAGATTTAGGGTGTTGGCGTAGCAAAAAAATGAAGAAGTTGGTGGCGCTTCCCAGGCTGATAAAAGATCAGAATTGGACAAGTATTTTAGGGAGGACGATGAACCAGGTGGTTCAACTTTCGATTTGCTGAAGTGGTGGTGCGTTAACAGCCCTAGGTTTCCCATTCTTTCAGTGATGGTTCGGGATATTTTGGCCATTTCTGTCTCAACTGTGGCTTCCGAATCTTGCTTTAGTACGAGTGGGAGGGTATTGGATATATTCCGGAGTTCTTTGACTCCAAAGACTGTTCAGTGCTTAATTTGCACTCAAGATTGGCTTCGGGGAGAAGTTGAAGAAGAAAGTGTCGAAGAAAGCTGGGAATAACTCGTACAGATTGAAGAAGGTTACACTGTTACAGTTTGTGTTTTCATTTATTTTTCAACTATTTGTTTTTATTTTATTGAATATTGACTGTTTTGTTTTGGTATTTCCTTTTTTCAGCTGTCTAGAAGGAAATGAATGCTGGAGAATCAGAGACTGTAGATTTGTCGTGATCAAGCTGTTGGGACACTTCAATGATAGGTAAAATTTAGATGGTTGTTGACTTGAACGTAAAATTCCAGATTACCTGTTGCATGAGTTTAGACTGTTGCCTGTTGCATGAGTTTAGACTGTTGTCTGTCACTCTGTTGCATGAGTTTCTTTATTTCTGAATTTGCTGACTTGAACGTAAAATTCCAGATTGCTGAATGTTGATTGCCTAATGCCTAATGCCTGCTGCAAGCCTGCAATGCTGCCAAGTGCCAATTGAAGCGTTAAAACGTTGAAAACTGAACAATGAACTAATGAAGTTGAACTGCTGTTCTGTTCTGAACTTAAGCTTTTTCTGTAACTAGTTAATGCCTAATGGTTCACGAACTCAGTTTGGGAGATTATTTCTGTAATTCTAGTTTAGTGGTTTGTGGTTTTTGTAATTCTTGTTTGTGGCTTCTGCCTTCTGGATCATTTCTGTCCTGCTATATTGTTGTTAAGTGTTATTGTTGTGGAGTGTGGACTTTGAAGTTTGAAACTTTAAGTTGAAACTCGAAATGTCAAAAATTTAGGTTTGAAACTTGGTCTATTTCTGTATTTTGTGTTACTGTGATAATGTGATCAGTGATTTCACTGATTTGCATTTGTTTGTGTCATTTTCAGAATTTCTGTGTGACTGAAAACTGAAAAGTGAAAATCTTGTAAATGGCTTAATTGGCCTATTTCGGGTTAACCGATCCCCGACCGAAAAAATCGATTGCTTATTCGGCTCGGCTCGGCTCGGTTCGGTTCGGGGATTAATAAATTTCGATCGGTTTTCGGTCGGGTTTAGGAAGTAAAAAGACCCGATTAACGCGAACCGACCGAATTAGCAACCCTAATTTTCTCGGGAGATAAAATTCAATTTAGATTGTTGTGTGGTGGTCATCATAACTTCAAAGATTTTGAACTAGTGGTAACAAGCTTATCTGGAAATGAATCATGGGAAAAAGGAGTATCCAGTTTCAAAGGAGGAACTATGATTCCAAATATCAACTTATTTTTAGTTAGTAATACTTAGAATAGGGAAACTGTATTTGATTCATGATCTGTTGTGCACAATATACAGACTATATATAGACAATAACAAACCCTAAACTAGAATATAATAGGAAACATACTAAATATTACAATACGCCCCCGCAAACTTACGGCGGAGAAGAGAGAAGCCGAAGTTTGTCCCGAAATCGAAAGAATAACTCTTTGGACAAGGGTTTTGTCAGAATATCAGTAAGCTGATCAGCAGCAGAGATAGAATTGACCGAAACAAACTTACGCCAAACATGATCTCGAACAAAGTGAAAATCAACCTCAACATGTCTTGTACGAGCATGAAACACAGGATTGACAGCAAGGAAAACTGCACTACTGTTGTCACACCAAATAGAGGGAGGGCGATTTAAAGAAACGCCTAACTCGGACAACAGATGACACACCCAATGCAGTTCAACACAGACATTAGCAACCGCACGAAACTCAGCCTCAGTAGACGAGCGAGCCACAGTGGGCTGCTTCCTAGATGCACAGGCAATGAGATTAGGTCCCAAATAAATGAGAAAACCAGTAGTAGAACGACGATCATCCAGACAACCAGCCCAGTCAGCATCACTAAACGCAGTAAGAGTACCCAAATCTGTAGAATGCAGAACTAAACAGTAATCAATGGTACCACGAAGATAGCGAAGAACCCGTTTAAGAGCCTGAAAATGAGAAGTGCGAGGCTGATGCATGAACTGACAAAGCTTATTAACCGCAAAGGAGATATCTGGACAAGTAAGAGTCGTATACTGCAGACTGCCACACAGCCGACGATAAGTCGTCGCATTATCAGGAGATAACAAAGTACCATCCTAACGGGACAACACAACATTAGCCTGCAAAGGAGTGGAAACAGGTTTGCAACTATGCATATTTGCAAGTCATAGCAAATCAGTGACATACTTGCGCTGAGAGAGAAGCAAACCCTTGGGAGTACGACGAACCTCAACCCCAAGAAAGTAACTCAATGGACCTAAATCTCGAAGAGAAAACTCCTTAGCAAGACAAGAGATAAAATGCTGGACCAAACCAGAAGTGCTGCCTGTAAGAATAATGTCATCCACATAGACCAGCAAAAAACACAACTGAGACCCACGGCGATAGACAAAAAGAGACGGATCACAACGAGACTCCACAAAACCCAAGGTAAGTAGAAAAGCTACCAGCCAAGAATACCAGGCCCGAGGAGCTTGCTTAAGACCGTATAAGGACTTATGCAGTTTACACACATAATGAGGGCGCACCGGATCAACAAACCCCTGTGGCTGAACCATATACACGGTCTCACTTAGAACTCCATTAAGAAAGGCATTACTGACATCAAGCTGAGAAATCGACCATCCACGAGCCAGGGCAACAGTCAAAACCGAGCGAATGGTGACCGGCTTAACAACCGGACTAAATGTGTCAGTGTAATCAACCCCAAAAGACTGAGTAAAACCTCGAGCCACCAACCGAGCCTTATACCGCTCAATGGAGCCATCAGCATGAGTTTTAATTTTATAGAGCCATCGATTGCCGACAACATTGCCGGAGGAAGGAGGGCGGAAATTTCATCCTTCATGGCATTCTGCCACTGAGGAAGAGATTTGGCTTGGGGAAAGGATGTAGGAGCAGTAGACAAGGCTGGGGAAACAGAGGTAAGATGAGCCGAGGGATCAAAGATTTTCTTGGGCTTGGGTTGTGGACGAAGTGTCATTGAGTGCTGACGGGAAGAAGGAGGAGGAGGTGGCGGCGGAGGACTGCAATCAGATGATGAAGAGCTGGATGCAGGAGATCTAGCTAACGGTGATGAGTCGGGAGGGATAGGAGGAGACGAAAGAACTAGTGTATTAGAAGGAGACGAAGAAGACGACGCAAGCATACCAGGAGAACTGGTTACACGCAACCAAGGGGTAGCAGGAGACTTCAGCAGCGTAGAAGGAGAACTAGAAATAGGAAGTTTAAAGGGAAAGAGTTTCTCATCAAACTCAACGTGACGAGCAATATAAAGACGGTTATTCACCACATCAAAACAGCGATAACCAAGATGAGATGGAGAATACCCAAGAAAGACACACTGAGTAGAACGAAAGGAGAATTTATGTTTATTATAAGGGCGAAGAAGAGGATAGACAGCGTAACCAAAGACACGAAGAAAGGTATAATCAGGTGGCTTGTGATATAGTATAGTGTCGGGTAGGCGACCTTGAAGCGGTTTACTAGGGTGGCGATTGATCAAAAACACAGCAGTTTCAAAAGCAAAATCTCAAAACCGAAAAGGGGTACTGGAATGGCCAAGGAGAGCAAGTCCAATGTCGACAATGTGACGAATTTTGCGTTCAGCAGTGCCATTCTGCTCATGAGTGTGTGGGCATGCTAAACGATGAACAATACCGACATCCTTAAAGAAAGAATTGAGAGAACGAAATTCACCACCCCAATCAGAGTTAACACTTTTAATGGCAGTGCCAAATTGGTTTTCTACGAGAGCTTTGAATTGCTTGAAAACATGGACAACATCACTTTTATACTTAATGGGATAAATCCATGTGAATAAAGAGAAGTCATCAATAAAAAGCACAAAGTAGCGATAACCATTGAATGACAAAATAGGAGCAGGACCCCAAACATCAGTGTGAATTAAATCAAGAGGTTTAGAGCTACGATGAAAAGTAGAAGGTAAACTGACCCTATGTAACTTCCCTAAACAACACGCCTCACATTTATCAGTGGACGTGGACACAGAGGAATAAGGAAGTTGAAACTGCCTAACCAAGGTACGAAGAGTGACATTATTAGGGTGCCCTAAACGAGCATGCCACTGACCTAACGAGACAAGATAAGCTGCTGGAGACAAGGAACCACGAGCAGGAAGATCTAAGCGATAGAGACCGTTATCAGCCCGACCGCGGAGGAGGAGTTCCTTGGTTGAAAGATCCTTAACACAACAAGAGTCAGAATAAAATTCAAAAAAACAGTGATTATCACGGGTGAACTTTTGAACAGATAACAGAGGCTTAGTAAGAGAAGGAGCATGAAAGACACGATTTAAATACATAGGACGAGAAAACGATGGCAAAACAGATTGACCAACATGCTGAATAGGTAAAGAATCTCCATTACCAACTAAAATATGATCCATACCAGTATAATCATTGGAGATACTGAGAGAGGACAAGTCTGGCGTGACATGATCGGTAGCACCAGTGTCCGGATGCCAGGGAGTGACAGAAGGGGCATACTGCGCCATATGGGCTTGAGGAGACATAGTCGACTCTGGGTAAGACGGAAGAGGCAACAAACCAGCTGAAGGCGGTGCAGGAGAGCCTGCCTGGGCATAAGCAGCCGACCGAACGGCAGGAGGTCGAGGAACAAAATTAGTATCAAAACGGCGTCGACAAGTGGCGGCCGTGTGATTCAAGATGCCGCAAAGCTGACACGTCTCACCCGGAGCGGGAGGGGTGTACCCACGCCGACCACCACCACGACCAGAAACCTGATTGCGCCGGCCGCCGCGTCGCGAGCGACCGGTACGAGAGGATTGATGCGGCGTAGGAGAAGGGGGCGACTGCACAAGCATGGCCGTGGGCTGAAGGACCGGCTGTTGGGCGTGAAGAAGCACCTCATACGAAACTAACTGTCCAAGGAGATCTTGATAGGAGGGGGGTTCGGATCGCTGTTGCAGAGCTCCCATGATGCCATTAAATTCGGCACCAAGCTTGCGAAAGATTATGGCATTAAACTCCGCAGGAGATATGTGATGACCGGCAAGCTGCAGTGTATCGGCGATGCCCTTCGCTTTAGAGAGGAGAGCCGTGACCGACAAGTCACCTTTTTGCAAGCTGTGGAGCTCCATAACAAGCTGGGTCTGTTGAGCATAAGAAAGAGTGCCGAAACCCTGCTGAAGAGCTGTCCATGCAGTCGCCGATGTTGTGCAGCCCTGGAGAACGGGAAAGATCTCTTCAGCAACGGAAGAAAGAATCTAAGAGAGGACCAACTGATCCTTTTGCTGCCAGATATTAAACTCAGGATTGAGTTGGGGTACGGCACCACTAACGGAAGGAAGAAAGCGTGGCGGTGCAGGTTCGGTGCCATCAACAATACCAGCAATACGAAACATAGTCAATAAAGGAGTAAACTGAAGACGCCAAGACGAATAGTTGGCCCGAGATTGCAGCTTCACAGTAAAGGAATGATTGAGAGATTGCATACTAGGTTGAAAAATTCATACTGATGAAGAAGATACTAGTGACCGAAGATGAGTAGCCTGGTCGGCGGATGAAAGGTCGGTGATCGTCATTGTTGAAAGTAAGCAAGCAAAACTGAATTTTTTATGATTTTTTTTTTGTTTTTTTTTGTTTAATGATTTTAAGAACCACGACAACAACGACCAACACCGAACGAAGAATCCTCGGCACCAATCACCGAACGACGAGCAGCAACCGGCAGCGGCAAGGATTCACGGCAGGAGGCATGCCGGCGGCAGAGAGAACAGCGGCAGCAGCAGCACTGGCAACGGAGAAAGCGGCCGACGACGACGGATGAAGTGTGAACGGCCGACCCGATCAGTGCACACCGGCGGCAGAGAAAACAGCGGCAGCAGCAGCACCGCGAACCGACGAAAGCAGCAGCAGCAGGACCAATCGACCGCAAGTAAAGGACGAATGCCGACGAAGACGACTGGCGGCAGCAGCAGCAGCACGAATTGGAAGAGAAGAGGAAGGAGCACACGCCGGTGATGCTGAGCTTGGTCGACGGGGAGAAGAAGAATGGGTCTGGGCGAAGAACAGAGGAACGCGGCCGACGACGAAGAAGAAGAAGAATGCGGCAGATGAGGTGTGAACGGCCGACGAAGAGGGATTCGGCGGGGGAGAGAAAAGAAAAAAAAATAGGTTTTGTTAACCTAGCTCGATACCAACTTAGAATAGGGAAACTGTATTTGATTCATGATCTGTTGTGCACAATATACAGACTATATATAGACAATAACAAACCCTAAATTAGAACATAATAGGAAACATACTAAATATTACAATAGTAATGATGATAAATTCTTCCTGGTGATTAGGGATATGGTTCTCATTGCCTTTGCTGAATCTCCTAAATTGGTTGAATTAGTTCTATTTTAGAATAATGAGATTCAGAGTGCATTCTCTGTCAGATATAAACCTCATATAAGCAGGGATGGTATAGTGGGCATAATTCTTGAAGATGATAGATTTTACAGTCATTTTTTGGGACTTAATACTGGTTGTGAGATGTCATTTTGTCAAGGTTTATATAGAGTTAAGCATGTTAGAAAGTCTTTCATAATTGGTGACAGTGCAGTTAAATTGACGATTTGGAATGATGCAAATATCAAACTAGTGTATGGAGTGAACCATGTAATTTTGAAAGGAATGTGTCTTCCTACGACATTTCTCTTGTTGGCTCGCAGTAATGATGTTGGAACTTTTCAAATGCCTGAATTGTGTGCTAAGGGGAGCATTGAACATGTGGAAATTGATTTGGTGACCTTTGATCCTATTGGTGGTGACTTTTCTGGTTATGATTGTAATGGTGAAATCTCTAAGAAATTTGCAAGTAGTCTTCCTGAATTTAGAAATCTGACTTCATGGTTGGCCGTACCTAATGGATTTAAAGGTGGTACTACTTAAGAAGAAATTAGTAAACATTAGTTTGAAGCACTACTTATTGATGACAAGATTGATTTTATCAATTCTCATGAAATTAGTGAGGATTCTGAGGCTTATATTATGTCAAAGCGACCAATTGAGAAAGATGATTCTTTGTTCTTTTGTAACTTTTGGAATCTTAAAATTTATGGCATGGTTCCTCAAGGATTTCATACTTTTTTGCTAAAATTTGAGGATGACACTTTATTCAGCCTTTTGTGGGGAAGTGATATGATTATCATATCATGGAGTGAGAAAATCACTAAATCCAGAGATAACAGTGTGTTTGAAAAATATTTGAAAATGAAATTCCAAGCTGGCGGAAGTAGAAATAATCAGGTTGGGTTGTTTCTGAAGAGTTGGAGTACTCTGGTCAAATCATGTTGTGATTATATGGTGACTAAAACATATGCAATGCCACGTGTTATGATGGCTGTTAATATGGATGAACCAAAATTGTCTACGGATTATGAAAGTGTGTTGGAGAGTATTGTTGGAACCTTTAAAGTTAAAGAACCTCTTTTGATTGCTTTATCAAATGAGAGTACCCTTCTTTTTAAAGCTGGTCATGATGCTTGCAGTGAAATGGCTGAGACTGAGTCTGAAATGGTGAAAGTGCTTAACAGTCTTACTGTCATCTTTTGTTACGAGTTCTTGTTCTTAGGCCTAGAGTTTTTCTATGACTTCACGTTCAAGGAATTTTGCTGAATATAAAGGGAGGGTGGTATTGCCTTACAGTGTATTTAGAGAACTATTTGAACAGGGTATGAGCTGCCATCCTTTCAAATTGAGAGCTACAAAAGTATTTTACCCTACGATGGTAGTTTCTTGGCTCTGGAAGATCTTCTCTATATGCTCAAATGAGAACAGAAAAGAAATGGCTAGTGTCAGCTATCCTACTGCAAAATCAGTTGAGATACTCAAATATTCATGGGATCTTTATGATGGGGACTTTCATGTTTTAGAAAAGAGGTTAGCAAGAGTTATGGCAAAGGTGAGAAAATATGCAGGTGTGTTTTCTGTTTATGAAAGTAGGCATAAGCTTCCTGTTACCAGCTGTGATAACTTTAGGAATTCTCATTTTCTTATTCTATGTTGTATGATTTCCAAAGAACTTGATAAGAATTGGTGGATTGCAGTTTTTAATTCAATGCTATACCTGGAAGACAAGTGTTCTTTTAAGGGGAAGGGAATTTATCGAATCTCTTTTGCATGTTGTTGAGATGAGTTTGAAGTTTGAAGTTTTTATTGATTTAACAACGTCAAATATTGGAGTTGAACTGTCCTTGGTTTATGCTTTAAAATCTTTATTTGAGCCTGAATCATCTTTCAAATTGGAGGAAATTCAATTTAGAAATCTAGAGGAATACTTTTATTGTTCTTCGGTTTATCACAAACTCCAGTTCCAATATTCTGAAAATTCAGATGTTAACAGTGGTTTGGTAAGCTGGGTTCCTGGTTATCCTTTTGAGAATTATAATTGTGTAAACTTCTGCAAAAGAGATACTCCCTCCATTCTAAAATAGATGTCGTTGGAGGAGTTGCACAAAGTTTAAGAACACAATAAATACTTAGTTAAAATACTAATCTACACTCATTTACTTTCAATGGAATCCTATTTCCAATATTATTTAGTTCTAATATACTTCTACTTTAAATACAATTACAATTTCCCATGTAGGAATAATGTTGGAAGAAATTGACAAAACATGCTTCGAAATACAAAAATGACATATATTTTGAAAAAAATGAGTTTTCCTCCAACGACATATATTTTGGAATGGAGGGAGTACTTGTTATTACCAATTACTGAAGCTATGGACGTTGACTGGTGCTAATAACCCTTGTCAATCTTATGAGCATCACAAAGCTTGGATTATGGTGGTGACTACCTTCAGAGGAGGCACCTTAATTCGGAAGTTTTCCACATGTCAGTTTCAAGTTTTCGGGAATCCATATTGCGAGATAAAGAATGTCGTGGTCGAACCAGGTGATGTTATTGGCTTGAGTATTCTAAAGATGAATTTAGCATTGCTTCACTTCTTCACTTTAACCTTAGGGATGATGAATTGGAAACCAGAACTGGTGCTTTGTGCTGCCTGCATACATAGTTTCTCTTGGGATATCATCTCAAATGTTCAGTTTTTGTGTTCTACTTTTGGGAAAATTGTCTCAAGCTTATGTTACTTGGTTGCAGAATTTGTTCTCTCACAAACACAGGCACCCTGATGTTCTTCTGTTTATTTCTTTTCCATTTGTTGCAATGCATGGTGTGTTCTATTGGTTATTACTTTCAGGAGCACTAGATACACATGGATGTTGGTAGCTAGTGTTTTGCCATTCTCGGAATAGATTTCAGTTTCAGATAACTCAGTATTTCGCTGATCATATGGATGGACAAGAGTTGAAGACTTCTCCTAACAAAGTTGCAGACGGTTCGAGACACCTCTTGTAGCTGCTAAAAAAAGTTCCTGAACTTTCATTTATTTCTACGTACTCCACTCAAATCAAGAGAGCTCATAGGACATGGGATAAAATGGTGACCAAGTTCAAAGGAGGTACCGAGTTTAATGGATTTTTGAAAGGGATTAACCGGAAGGATGATGCTGTTTCAGTTTTCATTCCCTTTCCTGCTCAACTCTTGAGGACAAGAATTATTTTAAGAGGAAGGGATTGTCATGCTTTAAGGATTATTTAGAATTAGATTAAAGCTAATGGGTCAGGTTGTAAATTTTAAATACTTGAGATTAAGGTTAAATAGTAGAATCAGTTCTGTAATCGAATTATGATATGATTAATGAAAATTCTGAGTTCTTTTTCTCCCCCAATTTCCCCGTCTCCCCAATTCTCATCTCCTCCTTTCAATTTCTCCCTATTTCTGCCTTTCTTTTCCCTTAATCCTCTGAAATCATTTCTAAAATTTATTTTAAAAATTCCATTTCATCACACTCCTTTGCTGAAGTTACAACCGAGAAGAAAAGAAATCAAATTTTTATGGGCCACGTGAGCTCATTGACTGAAGTCCAAACCTACACCAAACCCAATTTTCTTTCTTGAAAAATAAGCCACCGACTGAACCAAGTAGACAGACCAGCGGCCGTGGATTTCACTCTTCTCGGTTCCATTGTTTTTATTTCATTTTACTTATATAATGTGTAGTTGCTTAACTCTTTAATCTAGGGTTTTGGATGTAGCCGCCGTACTATTAAATTTAATTTAATTTATGATTGTGGTTTTTTCATTAATTAATATTTGCTATTCTTGTTTTTCATCTGTGTGAATGACAGATCAATATTTTTCATGCTTTAAGGTGCTAGTTGAAGTAGCGAGAGTGGAAACCTAGTATTAGTTCGTAAGAATCATAAACTTGGGTAGTAAGGCATGACAGTAGGAACACCGTCTTTGTGACTAGTAATTCCAAAGTTCTTAATGTGCTTTTATTAACCTCTATAGTCACAAGAGTAATGATAGGGTTAGTTCAAGTAAGAGGTTATGACACAAGAGTGTATAATTCTTAAATTGTTGATTTGTCGTGAGATTAACGAGAGTCCAAAATCACATATTTATAGATTAAATTAAACTGAATAGTCGGTTGGTGAACATTTTGCCCTAACTTTTTCTTTTATTTAATTGTTTAAGTTTTAGATTAATTTTAAGTTTTAGTTTAGGTTAGTATAAAATCTG
Organism: Oldenlandia corymbosa var. corymbosa; assembly: GCA_949775105.1. Classification (NCBI taxonomy): domain Eukaryota; kingdom Viridiplantae; phylum Streptophyta; class Magnoliopsida; order Gentianales; family Rubiaceae; genus Oldenlandia; species Oldenlandia corymbosa. The sequence continues at coordinate 20,408,023 of OX459121.1, read as the reverse complement.
ATAAATTATTAATCTAAGTAATAATAAGAAATAGTTTGACCTGGTATTTGGTAACCTTCTACGTGGGATCGACCCTCCTTTCTGCTTTACTACCAGTATAGTGTTAAATAGGTAATTAATATTTGACTAGTGTAACGACGGCTTTTCAATATGTTTTCCCCCCTTTTTATTTAAACAAACTCTCATATCTTTCATGTGAGTTCTTAAATCGTGCACATGGTTCACCATATATGGTGCACTGATCTAAGTAAGGAAAGCTATTTAAGAAATAAATTTTTAATTAAAATATTACTAGTATTAAATTACTCACCCTCTTTCCATATTAATAATATCATATATCATATATTCAAACCAATTACGTGATTAGAAAAAAATTCAAAAAGGAAGAAATATTTATTATTAATACACTTCTATTCATACAAAAAACTGAAGGTTCATAATCATACAATAAACATATTTTTCATATCAAATACATAAAAAAATTCATATCTTTTAATTAAAAAAATTCTATACATAATTATAAATTAAAGGTTGTAATATTATCTTCTATTCATACATACAACTATGACTATTCATGAAGATTATGCTAAATGTTCATACAAATTCGAGAAATATCAAAAGATTAATCATATGTACAATAAACTTCCTACTTTTTTCATGAAATATTCATGAAGAACAATGATACCTTTCATATCATATCATGTGTATCCAAATTCCACAATTTTTTTAGAGAATTGAAAGACTAATGCCAATAAGAAGTCTATATTCATACTCATATAAGATAGTGTTCATGAGAATTATGTAAATTTTCATACAAAGAACATAAAAATATTAATAAAATGTTTAGAAATCATTATATTTATAGTTCATACACATTCTATGAAAAATTCATGAGTTGCAGTAATATTTTTCATGACATATATATCAAAATTTCATGATTTTTTATTAAATTTAAATTGTTCCTAATTTTTAAACTACGTCAATAATTATGAATAGAGGAAGAGTAACATGGTATGAGAAATTAAATGATGAAAGAGAATGAATTGATTTAATAAATTTTTCTTTCCATAACTAGATTGTATTAATTAGACAACATATAAATTGCCCTTTCATGTTGCCCAACATCCAAACTCTATCTAGGAGCAGATATCATGAATGGAGCCGTTATTATTAATTAAGAGTATTATACTGTTCCTTTTCTTCCTATTTCAAACTTCAAAGTGAAATAGTACCAAATAGGTTCAGCTCGAATTTTTCTACTTAAGGCCTTTCACCCCAAGTTCGAAGTCCTTAAGTTATGGCCTCACATTTTCAGTAGAGCAGAGATCCTTGATCTGAAAGAGCCTAGTGTCCTCTGAAAACCGAAGCTGTGGATGACCAAATTCATGAAATGGACCGGGTCACAGGATCCAACTCCAGTAGGATTTAGCTCTGAACTGAAGCCAAAATCAAAATCCATTGTTTCTGAAGCGGTCTCTTTTTGAGAAAACTCAAACAAACTTCTCCTTCATCTCTTCCTCTCCTCAACCCAAAAGTCATAAGACATTTCCAAAACAGATATGAATTCTGCAGCTATAAGCAGATAGGGTCATGTACTCAACACAATTCACACTAAACATAAAAATCGTTCATACAAACACATTTGAATCTACCTTTCTTTCCTCACGGATAATCCCAGTACTATTCTACATTTCTTTGTGGAACTTTAATTATAGGATAATGAAAAAAAAATCAAGATTCAGCTTCATTAGCGTATTGAGAACTTTTGCAGGACGTTATCCTTTTCTGTGATCATGAAAAGTGAATCTCTTATGGCTCTAATTCAACACAAACCAATGAACAAATTTTTGTACATTTAAGTTAAAATTTTGGTTATTCATTATATTAGACCCAGCTATACTGAGTTGAGTAGTTGCTTAATGATGACGCAAAAATAAATACACTTTTTGCTAGCAGTTTTTGCTTATTTTTGCTTATAATTTAGTGTCAATTAGTTAGAATTAGTTTACTTTTGGAGTGATTTTACAGTTTAGGTATCTCAAGGGGTCAATATGAAAAATCAGCATAATTGAGGACTAAATTGCACTAAAAGGCATCAAAAGGGACTGAAATTAGAAGCTGCTGGAACTGAAGCTGCCGGAATTGGAGCTGTTGGAAGGACTGATCAGAGTTAGAGCAAATGGAGGAATCCTTGCTAAGGAAGGAAGATTCATAGCAGATGGATCCAGTGGAAGAATCTGCTGCAGCATAATTCAATCAGGAGGAAGAATGGCAGCTGCCCTGCTACCTAATTTGCTGCTGCAATAGCTGTTGCTGTTGTCAATCAACAGGGAGCCGCTAGTTGAAATCTTGATGCCCAAGAAAGGAAATTGCATTTCCATCACTGCAAGTTGTTGCTGCTGCAAGTGGAAGAAGAGAAAGAGGGAGAATATGTGATAAGCAGCAGCTGGAACTCTGCTACTTACCCACTGATGCTGCTACTGAGTTTATGGATTGGGTGCTGCAGAAGGGTGAGCAATGAAGCAAGTGACCCAGGAAATACAGAAGAAAAGGGCAAAAGATTCAGGCCAAATTAGGGACTGAAGACATAATGATGGAGGGAAGCATACTGCTGATGCTGCTGCTTGCTGTTGCTGCTAAATTGGCTTCTGGGGATTAAAGAATGAAAAAATGGAGACTTGTGGCTGGAAATTGGAGCAGCTGCGCCGGAGAAGATGACTAAAAGGAGCAGGCAATGATGAGAGTGGTAAATTGTGGCTGAAGAGAATGAGCAGCCAAAGAGAAGACTGCAACTTACCAACACGGCAAATTGCAGAATAAACAAATCTCCTCTGCTGCAATATGCTATCTCACCTTTCTGTTACAGAGAAGAAGGCCAGAACTCCACCAATCCAAGTCTCTCCACATCTCTATAAATAGCCAGCCAATAGCAGTAGAGAATAGAACAAATTGGGTAGTTAGATTTAGTCCTAAAGACAGTAGTTAGGCAGTAGTTAGTCGGTTAGAAACATGGTAGTAGCAGGAACAAGACAGACTGCCACTTTGTCAAGTGGCGAACGCCACTCGCCATAGTGAGCAGACAGAATTGTCCCTGCTACCATCTTCCCTTTCTTTCCCCTAACCTTTAGATTAGGATTCATGTCCTATCTTTTGTACTCTGTAGCTCTCATGCTTAACTCAATAAGCATGAGTAGCTACCTCAGTTAAGAGTTCAATCTCTACTATCTTTATGTGAAAGATTTTATTCAGTTTCCTTGATGAGGTGTTGTGCTTAGATAAGTGAATTAACTAACCTTTTAGTTAACTTGATCAACTAATTAGAACTGCATGCATGGTTATGAAGATCTGGAAGGAGGTGCATAACCTTAGAACTACTTAATCCAGTCTATGACAAAGGAGGAACGCTACCCCTTTGGTTTCATTCACCAATGGCAGTTCGGTGGTGGCATAGGTGATATATAAGGACTTAGGAACTTAATGGCCGGATTAAATAAGACTCTGACTGGGTTGATAATCTAGGACTCCTTATTCTATCTTGACGGAATTATAAGGATATATAGGTGCCTGATCAAACAACTAATCATATACTACAAGAATATTAAATCAAAACTGGATCATAAAGGTAGGAAGGTGATTGATCCTTCTGCCTCTTCATTCTGTCAAGTGACTATTCTCACTCTCCCAAGTGACAGTCTGTTCAATTGTTTTCTTTTCTTTCCTGTATTTTATTCAGATTTTAAGCGGTTGACTGTTGTCCCTGTGGAACGACCCTGCTTATCACTAGCTAATAGTTTTAAGTAAGTTTATAAATTATTCTTTTGGGGAACAATTCCAATGACAACACAAATCGTGTCTCACCAAAAGTGGCAGCGATTGCCGGGGATGGCGTTAAAAATCTTTAAAGTCTGATTATTATGTTCTGTTTTTATTCTTTTTAGTATTTTTGTTTCTATCAATTTTACTCATTCAATCACTCAAAATATTTTATTGTTACTTTCGTGATTTGATTACTGGTTTATGACTAGAACCAATCCTTCTGGAAAATTAAGTTTCAACCCAAAAATCAAAGACACGGCGAGGAGATCAAAATCCTTGCGAAACAGAGAAGCTGCTGCTCAGGTTCCTAAAGAAGATCAGAAGAAGATGGCAGAGGTAGCAGCAGCTGATCAACCTCAAGAAAGAGAGCTACAACCAGCTCAGCCCAAACTACTGAGAGATTATTTTGTACCTCAAGAGGAGGAAGTTCAAACTCCATTGGTGTACAATGATGTCGAAGCAAAGAACTTTGAGCTCAAAACTCAAATGATCCAATGGTGCAAGATGCTTGTCCGTTCTATGGACTAACCAGTGAAGATCCGAATGAGCACATCAGGAAATTCCTGAGGCTCTGCAGCACATTCAAGATTCAAGGGTTGTCCAAGGATGAGGTATGTTTGAGACTGTTTCCATTCACATTGCAGAATCAGGTTGTACAAATGGCAAGGAAGATACCAGACAAACCTGCTGGCACTCTTCATAGTGACACACTAGAGAATCCCAAAAGGAGAGAAGCACACAGCAAAGATCAGAAGGTGGAAATGCAGCACAAGGAGGTGTTGCAACTGAAGGAATCCAAGTAAGGAACACCAATCAGTCTGGCATGAGACGTTAAACCAATGCGCTCCTTGGGAGGTAACCTAAGGTAAGTTATTTTGTTCTTCTTAGTTTTGTTTCAATTATCTTTTGCTAATTAATTAATCTGTTTAAGTGGTAATCAGAAAGGGTGGAATAGCCCTTATCAGAAATTTTCAGTTGAAGACCGTGTGGATGGTTAACCTGAAATGCCTTGTAGACTATGATATAATCAGAGGTACAACATTTCAGTTTGATTATCTACACAAGGCAATGAACATTGATCTGTCGTCTCAGTTGGGCGAGTGATATTTTCACTTTTGCGATTGAGAAGATTGAACAAAGTAAAGACGCAACCTCGCACCTTGAATTCTGATTGAAGGAAAGCAGAAGCCAGAGACTCACTCTGGAGAGTGTAAACTTTCACTCTCCCAAGTGAGAATATTGACTCACCAATTGGAAAAGTCAAAATCTGCAAGGGTCTGGTCAAAATCCAAAAAAAAAGAGAGAAAAATCTGTTTTAAAACCTTTATAGTGGTGGGATGTTTAAGCCGTCAAAATGATGAGTTTGGGAAAAACAAATCACCCCCACTCTTCAAGAAAAATGGCTGTCCACTACCCCACTTCTTGCAAGTTTCGAGAAACGCCTCCCACTCTGCCAAATCACCGGATATACCATTCTTTAAAACCCAACAAGAACCAACAGCCTTAATCCTTCATCCATGGCAAGAGTCAAACAGGCTGCCTGGAAAAGATCACACCGAATTCAAGGGATTGTCTCTCGACCACCATATCTTCCCAAGAATCCCACTAGAGCCCAAAGGGAGGAGCATCGGAATCACCTCAGAGGAATTGGAAATTCTGGTCTCATCACAACACCTGGAGGGACAGCCTTCTATCAGAGAACATGGGAAAGAAAGTCTATTGTGGAGAAGGAAGTTGACATCTCAAAAGATCCACATTCATATATAATTGAACGTGGCTGGCAAGGATTCTACATCTTAGCAGTCTAACCAAACCTCACAGCTGTCAGAGAATTCTACAGTATTCTAGGGAGAGCGGATGGAGATGTGATCGTAGTAAGAGGCAAAACCATTGATATCAGCAAAGCGTCAATTCAAGAAATACTCGAATTACCAGCCAACATCCCTCCATACAAAAATACAACATTCAATATGATGGATGAAACACCTGAAGGAGAACTGCCAATAGCACTTTGTGAAGATGTCACAGAGGATATATGGACGATTGACAGTCATGGATTCCTGAAGAACTTCCCGATGGCAGAATTGAAGTAAGCTTACAAACCATGGTTCAATTTTATTTGCACCAATTTGATGCCTTCCAATAGTAGAGTGATGGTGACATTTGATGCAGCTATCTCATTATACGCCATTGCAATGAATATCCCTATAGATGCTGCAGATATAATCAGATGGCAAATGCACCGATGCCTGAACCAGAGGCAGAAATATTGTTTCTTCCCAATAATAGCCACAAGGTTGATGATGAGAGCCGGTGCTCATTTCTTGCAAGAAGACGAGAGAGGAGAGATTCCAACTCCTTGGAGTCTACAAGCACCACCATACCCATACATGAACCCTTAAATCACCCAGGGGAGTATTCTTTTCTTTTCTTTTATTTTCTGTTTCTTTTAATTAGGATTGTTTTTGTGTTTTTTTGTTTTTAATCTATGCATCTAGAGTCCTTCGGTTAGATTGAGTCAACTTTGTATGATGATTTTTCTGTTTTACTGATAAATTGCATGCTTAGTATATGTGTTTGTTCTTCTCCTGCATCTCTGTGTTTAGAAGCATTGAGGACAATTCTTACTTTAAGTTTAGGGGAGGGATTTATGTGTGTTTTAAGTATGTCAGTAATCAAATTTTGGAAAAAATTTGAATTTTTTTTTCAAAGATTGTGTGCAACTATGAATTAGTAGATGTAAATACAATGTCAAAAGTCTATGATGATTCTATAATGTACGGAAAATTTGGAAATTTTGAATACCTGTTGATTCACTTGACGTCAGTTTTGTAGTTCTTCACTTTCTCGAGCACAATATGTTACTTGCAAAAGTGAGAGTTCTGAACTTAATGCTAAAATCTGAATGCCTAACTACATTGTTGTGATCTAATGCTGGAGTCCACTCGTCTGAAACCTGGGGGGACTGTAATTCTGAGTGAAGACTAAGGAAACCCTTCGCATCATGGTAGACTCTGTAAGAGCTCATGGTGATCTGTAAAAGCCTAAATACCTTGGGAAGGGGATTGGTAGACGGTTGAATTGAATTACAAAATCTGAAATGAAGAAGTTAGGAAGAATGTCCAATGAGGTAGTAATACCCCCTAAGTGTTTAGGTTTGGCAAACCAGTAGAGGGAGTCCTCAAGCCTAGTGAGGAAAATAAAAAAAAATGAATAAACTACACTAAGTTGCTGAGCCACTATGAGAAATCACTATAGAAACTGAAGTGGAAAAATGCTCCGGTAGAAATACCCTAAGTTGCTGAGCCATTGTGGAAATATGCTCTGGGCAATATGCCCTAAGTTGCTGAGCCACTATGAATAGAAAACTGAGTGGAGATATGCTCTAGGTAGGGGTCTGAGTTGGAAAGATCCAGAAGAAAAGCCACATACACAAGGAGAAAAAGGGTTGAGGGAGAAATAAGGTGCAACCAATGTTGCTGCAAAATCTGTGAGGAAGTCCTTTTCTGTGAACATGAAAAGTGAATCTGTTATGGCTCTAATTCAACACAAACCAATGAACAAATTTTTGTACATTTAAGTGAAAAATTTGGTTATTAATTATATTAGATCCAGCTATACTGAATTGAGTAGTTGCTTAATGATGACGCAAAAATATATACACTTTTTGCTAGCATTTTCTGCTCATTTCTGCTTATAATTTAGTGTCAATTAGTTAGAATTAGTTTACTTTTGGGGTGATTTTACAGTTTAGGTATCTCAAGGGGTCAATATGGAAAATCAGCATAATTGAGGACTAAATTACACTAAAAGGCATCAAAAGGGACTGAAATTGGAAGCTGCTTGAATTGAAGCTATTGGAGCTGAAGCTACCGGAATTGAAGCTATTGGAAGGACTGATCAGAAATGGAGCAAGTGGAGGAATTCTTGCTAAGGAAGGAAGATTCATAGCAGATGGATGCAAGTGGAAGAATCTGCTGCAGCATAACTCAATCAGGAGGAAGAATGGCAACTGCTCTGCTGCCTAATTTGCTGTAGCAATAGCTGTTGCTGTTGTCAATCAACGGGGAGCCAATAGCTGAAATCTTGATGCCCAAAGAAGGAAATTACGTTTCCATCACTGCAAGTTGTTGCTGCTGCAAGTGGAAGAAGAGAAGAGAGGGAGAATATGTGATAAGCAGCAGCTGCAACTCTGCTACTTACCCACTGATGCTGCTGCTGAGTTGATGGATTGGTTGCTACAGAAGGGTGAGCAATGGCATAACAAGTGACCCAAGAAACACAGAGGAAAAGGGCAAAAGATTCAGGCCAAATTGGGGACTGAAGACATAATGATGGAAGGAAGCATGCTGTTGATGTTGCTGCTTACTGCTGCTGCTAAATTGGCTGCTGAGGAATCAAGAATAAAGGAATAGAGACTTGTGGCTGGAAATTGGAGCAGCTGCGCCTGAGAAGAAGATTAAAAGGATCAGGCAATGATGAGAGTGGTAAATTGCGGCTGAAGAGAATGAGCAGCCAAAGAGAAGACTGCAACTTGCCAACTCGGCAATTGGCAAGTTGCAGAATAAACAAATCTCCTTTGCTGCATCGGCCGTCTTCTTGCAAGGGATAAAATGTACCATCTTGGAAAATCGGTCAACTACAACATAGATAGAATCATTACCACGTTGAGTACAGGGCAGTCCGAGCACAAAATCCATGCTAAGGTCAACCCATGGCTGCGATGGAACAGGCAAAGGCATGTATAAACCGGCATTAGAAGCGGAGCCTTTGGAGTCTTCGCAAACATAACAACGGCGTAAATAACGATCCACTTCTTTGGGAACGGATGGCCAAAAATAGGACGCCAAGGTTCGGTCTCGACCAACATGTCCCTCGCCGTATGTGTAGTTCCCGGAGAATTTGCAATCGCAAGCTACAATCGGGAATGCATAGTTGGCTCTGATACCAACTAATGCTGTGGTGCGTACTCAAATCCGAACAAAAACACAAACGAAACCCTAATCGAAAGACAAGGATTTAAATAAAACGGACAACCATTGTCAAATCCGTTGAATTGGTAAACAATTTCCAGATTCGACAACCTTTTCTTAAGAGATCGTTTAGTCTGAGAATATCCGAAGTCTTAAGAGAAGCGAGAGTTCAATCGTGAACCCAAAATGAGATAATCTCAAATATATTGATCAAAAGCTAGCCGTCACAAGTTATCGGCAAAAGTATTTAAATAATACAAATGGAACCCTAATAATAAAATGATGTCAAAATGCTTTAATAATGAAAATAAAGGAAGGAGTAATTGAAGCCAAAATCATCTCAAATCATCCGCATCAACATCCCTACGTAACAATCGCTAATTAAGCAATATATTTAAGAAGAAGAAGAAGAAGAAGAAGAAGAAGAAGAAGAAGAAGAAGAGAGAGAGAGAGAGAGAGAGAGAGAGAGAGAGAGAGAGAGAGAGAGAGAGAGAGAGAGAGAGAGAGAGAGAGAGATCATTTTGCATTGGCAGAGAGCTTTAACTTGGGTGGAATGTAATCCTTGAATGGTCAACGTTTCGGCATAGTGTCAAAGACATTTGTCAAATTGTCAAATTGTTATTATCGTTAATAGCATTACATACTATGAGTATATCATATGGCCAAAAAAAAATAAAAAATAAAAAAAATCCTAAAATGAAATTAACATGGCCCTTAAAAAAGAACAAAGAATCTGATCGCTTCCACAAAATTTAAGCCTCACTCTCATGTTGTCTCCTAGCCATCACAAAGGAATTTTCATTATTGATCAAACGCGGTTAAAAAGGTTCGTAAATTATTAAACTCCAGCGGTGAATTTCAAGTGATTGATCATTATTCAGTCGTTGATTCACATCTTAACGACTTAACCGACATAAAGGAAGGTGGGATGAAGAAAGGCCGAGGAGGAAGCTCTATAAGAAACCAGCCACAATTATCTTTAACCGATGATGGAAGTGATTGCACAGCCTTGGTCTTGGTGTTGACATTATATGAAAACCATCTCTGGGTTCCGCGCATATACAAGTAGATTACATCCGGATCATATGGATGACCCGACACGAATTGGGCGTCCGTCCATGCCGGTGGATGAACTTCTACTTTCCGGCGAATCCGCCAACGAATGTTTTCTTCGAGTTCCCATATCTGTAATCTATTCCAAACCTGTTTTGGGCCCAGAATAATTTCGAAATACATGAGACGTCCTTGACAAACCCCACATTTGGAAGCCCGCCCAGCAATATATCCATTCCGCACACTGTCTTCGGGGAATTCAACAATCCGGAACTTATTAGAATCGTTTTCGTCGGCGTACGGATCAAAGGCCAGGAATCCAACATTAGGATCATTCCAGTAAAGAGTGGTGTTTAGAAGAACTGCTCTGTGTTGACAACGAAAGAAAACAAGTGGATGATGATGATGATTTTGGGATGGCAATACTCGGAAGTAGTCTTCCCATTGACTTGTTTCTGAAGAAAGTATTTGCGCCATAAAGCAGCCACATAAAAACTTTCCCCTGGAATTTACGACTTTATAACTAATCAAAAACCCAAATTCATCATCAACTTGTGCTATAAAACCCACACCCAATTCGTTATGAAACAAATTGTGGGCGTCACAGAATACCGGAGGAGCGGGGAGGCTAAACCAGTGATGGGTCATAACATTACATATGAAGAATTCATATTGAGTCTTTGTTATAGTTGGCGTCAGCAAGTGACGTCCCACCAAAACAAATCCCTTGTCGGAAGCTATGACCCGTAAACATGACCCTTTTACCGGAGAAGTTGGTAAAGTAAGCAGGTCAAACTCTGGTCCAGGTTGGATGAAATCTTCTTTATCATCAGGCAATAGGGTTCTTGATTGGGTCAAGGCGAATTGGGGGCCTAATGCTAAGGGGAATCTGGATCTATACAAACTGGGGAAATAAGGATCCGAGATTAAAAAGTACCATTGTTTCGAGACGGATTTAAACCGATACAAATCCTTAACGGGGAGTTTGCATGACAACTCAAACAAAAACCACTCAGCCATCTTACTATCATCATCATGACTCTCACTCCTCCTCCTGCGTTTGCCGTTTCTTTCAATCTCCATATTATTCCCCCAATTAACCAAAAAAAAAGAAAATAGATATAAATATACGGAGGAAGGAGCTATAAATATACGGAGTTTGTATACATATATAGACGAACGCCTGACCCATTCCTCTCTAAATTCAAATCTAATCTGTCTCTCAAATCTTATTGGGATTTGAATTCGGAGTTTCTACTTTCACACGTTTCAGAGTCTTTTTCCTACAATAATAATTGATAATTTTGCTAACCATGTTCTTATAGTACAATTAAGGATATATACACTCACAATGTTCGGTACATAATTAAGTTAAGTTATGGATTGTTGCACTAATTTTTCGAGTAGACAACAAATTCACGAAGCTCTTGTCTGATACGTGCAGTGATATATACGCTCCTTTCTGAATTACTATTAATTTTTTATTATTTTTTCTGTTCAACCATATAATACGTTCAATCAACCGCTATTCGTCTTTTTCATTGACTCCCCAACTGCTCAACGGCAAAGGGCTACGAATTCCGCAAATTTTCAGTTTGTATTAAGATCTTAAACAACCCATAATCATACCAGACACTTTTACCTTTCACGGTTTTGACTTTAGGAACATAGTCGGTTTTCGGTTTTGTTACATTTCTTTTTTTTTTTTTTACTTTTCAGTAATGTAAATAGATTTGACATTATGAAATTTTTATCTGGTAATAATATTTTTAATTCGGGTATGATATTTCTTCTTTATTAAAAATCCTTTAATTGATCAAATAGAGTTTGATAATTTATAGACCGTTCGATTTGTACTAAAAAACAAAAAATCAGACCTAGTAATTATTTTGGGAAAAAAAAATAATGGAGGAAAATAGCGATTCCTTCCACGATTAGGTTTAACAAATATATATGATTCTTTTTTCTTGAGGCTGGATGGGTACTACGTAGTTTCAGAAAAAGTATCGTTCCTACCCAAAGCTTTGCCCTCGTCGTCAATCACACCCAATAGATTTTCGGTTAGTCAACTTTACCCTAATGTTTGAAATTTTCGCCAATTTCGTCCAATCGGCCCATTTTCCATCCAAATTAACGGATCTCCGTTAGTTTTTTAATAAAATAATAAATTTAATTACAAAAACACCCCAGTAGTTTGTACAAATTTTAAAAATAATCCCTAAAATATATAAAAATAACAAAATTGTCCCTTTTCACTTTTTTATTTCATTTTCTCTATTTTGTTCCATTTCTCTCAACTACTTTTAATGACCATAAAAATATATTATATGAGTTTTTTTAAAAAAATATTTATTTATTTTTAAACTCTACCTTAAAAATTAATCTTTGTATTGTTGTAATCCATTATTGTATTTCTATAAGCATGTTAATTTTTTTAATAATATATTTTAGCAATAAAGAGACTATTTTTCTGATTTATTTTATTTTTCCTAATGTAAAGATTAAAAACATTTAAATGACACTAATATTTCACATAATAAAATATTAGCTCAAATAAAAAATATTAATATATTTTAGTATAATAAAATTTAACTCAAGAGACTATAACTTGCATTAATATACTTCATAAAAAATTAAATAAAATATAAAATAATTAAGACACTATTTTTCTAATTTATTTTATTCTTCCTAACATAAAGATTAAAAACATCTAAATGAAACTAATATTCCACATAAAAATAAAATATTAGCTCAAATAAAAAAATATTAAGATATTTTAGTGTATTACAATTTAACTCAAGAGATTATAACTTGCATTAATATAATTCATAATAAAATAACTAAAATATAAAATAATTAAAATCTTAAAACAAATCCTCCATGCATAAGTTTTCCTTCTTGAATCTAAAACCTATTTTTTATCACAACATCTTATTATCATATTTTTACCTCCATTCATTTATTTTAAACTAAAATCATATAGAATAAGCTAGTAAGACTTCCTCTTAGTTAAATATATTAACATCTCAAATAATTATTACAAAATATTAAATCCTCGCATTGATAAGTATAAACATATTTTTTATAAATTATATTATGCCATGTAGTCTCTCTAGTTAAATTGTAATACACCAAACTATACTGATATATTAATTTTTATTTTAGCTAATATTTTATTTTTATGTGGAATATTTTTTCTTTTAAATGTTTTTAATCTTTACGTTGGGAAGAACAAAATAAAAAAAAAATAGTATCTTTATTGCTAAACTATATTATTAAAAAAATTAACATGCTTATAGAAATACAATCATGGGTTACAACTATACAAAGATTAACTTTTATAGTAGATTTTAGAAATAAATAAATATTTTTTTAAAACTGATATAATATATTTTTATGGTCATTAAAAGTAGTTGAGAGAAATGGAACAAAATAGAGAAAATGAAATAAAAAAGTGAAAAGGGACTATTTTGTTATTTTTATATATTTTAGGGGTTATTTTAAAATTTTTACAAACGACTGGGGTGTTTTTGAATTTAAATTTATTATTTTATTAAAAATCTAATGGAGATCAGTCAATTTGGACGGAAATAGGCCGATTGGACAAAATTGATGAAAATTTCAAACATTAGGGTAAAGTTGACTGACCGAAAATCTATTGGGTATGATTGACGACGAGGGCAAAGTTTTGGGTAGGAACGACATTTTTTCCACGTAGTTTCAGTTGAAATAAAAAGGTGCTAGCCAAATTGAAGCAAGCAGCAAGCCAATTCTTAAATTCTCCTCAGTTCGTCCTTAATTTCATCGAGTTTAATTGAGATGAACATAATAGTTTGCAAACCATTTTTCCATAATGTGAACCTCCTTCTCCCTTTGCTTGGTCAACCATGGTGGATCAATCTCGCTTGCAAGATACAAATCCGTCTGTTTATGGTGCGATTTGGATGTATATGAGAACTACACACACGCAAACAAATAACAAAAACCTTGTTTGCACGTACTCAAGACCCAAGAGAAAGCCCATCGTTATGTCGTGCAAGTAAGGGTCGATCCCGTGAGGACGTTATTTCTTAAATTAGTGCTAATTTGTGAAGGTTGAGAAAAGAGATAATTTTACAAGAACAAAATATTAAAAACACAAGCAAAGAAATATTGATGCTAGAAATCAAGTAAAAGGAAAAGGGAAATGACGAAAGCAAAGGAGGGCTAGGACAATAGTAAGGGCAATAAGGTTACTAATGTGTTCCTAAGATATGATGAAAGTCGATTCATTCAACCTAACTATATCAATAAGATTTTGGAAATTACGGAGCCATTGCCTTTTACACCCCTAGCTTCTATTTCTAGTTGTTAAAACTCAATGCTAGAATCTTCTTTCGATCTTATCTAGTCATTAGATTAAGTGTGGTGGTTTAGGCCTATTGATTCACTCTTTACACTTCCGTGTCGTAGAGTTACCACAATCTCAAGTCAAAGTGGTCTTACTTTCCATGTAATCAAAGACTACACAAAAACCTTTAGCACACAAGCATGCATTTCATATTTCATCATTGGACTCAAGCAATAATTCACATAAAATCCCCAACGAGAGGTGTTTCATTGAGGGATGATGTTGCTTTTCTCTCTAGTTTCTATGTCTAGTCCCTAGAATGGTATGATTAACCCCCTAGGTGACCTTAGCCAATTAGATTAAACCAATTAACATCTTCAATCCACTCCTTCATTCTATTTATGCCTAAAGTAGAATTACAAGAGTTCTAATAATCAAGGTCCTACATTTATGAAGATAAAGAGTCATTCATAAAGGTCCTAAAACATTTCAAGTCAAAGGACCCATTTAACTTGTATGATATAACAAATTAAGAGCTAATTATTGAACTCAAATCACACACGTCTCATGGCTTACATGGCATAGATTAGGAGAAAGAATAATCAACAAAATATCTACTTAGAAATTATGCATTTTAAACAACCATAATAAAGGATAAACAAAACTCATAATGAATAAATCACAAATGAAGATAAAAAGGATAAGAAAAGCTCCTTTTTCCAAGGAGAAACTAAATTCATATTCCAATTTTTTCCAGAAATCCAACAACTCCATAGAGTGGCAAAAGAGTTGGTGTTTTCTCCTTATCATGGACCTTGAACAAAAGCCATATGCTAATGTCCAACCCCCTTGATTAATTACATACTAAAAAGTCTAATTTAAATCACAAAATAAAAACTCTAGCTAAGAACTATGAAGTAAAAGAGGAGAAAATGTGCTAAGAGAGATCCTAAAGTTAAACGAAAAAAAGGAGCTTTTTT
This sequence comes from Oldenlandia corymbosa var. corymbosa, assembly GCA_949775105.1. Classification (NCBI taxonomy): domain Eukaryota; kingdom Viridiplantae; phylum Streptophyta; class Magnoliopsida; order Gentianales; family Rubiaceae; genus Oldenlandia; species Oldenlandia corymbosa. Next base: position 20,392,871 of record OX459121.1, on the reverse strand, counting down.
ATAATTTGGTGCAAGAATGATATTTATAGGCAAAGTTCACGTATGGACGGAAATGAATAAGTAGAAAAATCTCCTGCCCAAATTGAACGTCCTTGAAAGTTGGAAGCATAACTATTGGTACTTGGTTGCACAATATTTGGAACTTTTGGGGCACTTTTTTAATGCGGCTTAAAGTCTGAACCCTTAGTTGCAGGAGGCTTTTGGAGAAATGGGCTTTTCTGCAATTTTGGAGAGTTCTTCTTCTCCTTTTTCGATCTGGAATTTCAGCCTCAAAGATTTGCCGGATTCCACCGCCACCGCTGACCGGAGCTACCGGATTTCACCTTCTATCGTTGCCCCAAAATCATCGATTTCCTCCTTCTATTTTCAGACTGAATCCCTTGTGTTCGTATCTCAATTGAGGAGCCATTCAATGCTGATTTGTGGCTGCTGCAATTCTCTCTTTTCGCCGGTGAAAACTTGCTGCCATTTCGGATCTCATCGTGCACGCAACCATAGCAGCCCAATTCAACACCGATCTTCATCTCATCGTTGCCGTTTTTTGTGTTTTTTTGGTGGGAATACATTCCCTTTGAACGCGTAATGTTGCAGCACATTCCCGGTCAATTTTCTCCTTCTTCCGGTCCAAATCTGCTCTTGGCTTCAACATAAAACTTGTAGCTTTTCCTTGCAGCTTCGCAACGATATAAAGACTATTGAAATCCAAGCTGTGTATAGAAAGTTATGATCTCCGAAAGAGGAACCAATGTTGCTGAAGTTTCTGGCCAGTTCTGATGACTATATTTCAAACGCAGTTTTGGCCATTTTAGCATCAGAATTTGGAAAAGTACTCTGCATGAAACTCGTAGATCTCTCTGTTGGCTCTGCAGCTATATAAAGAACTTACAAATCCCAGCTACGGATTTCACATTATGATCTCCTGAAGATGACTGATTACTGCTGAAGTTTCTGATAAGGGCTGATGACTGAAACTTCAACTGCAGTTTTGACCCCTTTATGTTCTGATTTTGGAGATTTGCTTCACATGAAAGTTGTACCTCTAAATCTCAGCTCCGGAACGATATCAAGAACACCTTAATCGGAGCTGTGGATCTCTAGATACGGCCTTCCAAACAGGGCAGTTTTGCCATCATCTTAAACTAGTAAAATTGGGATGTTTTTGCTTTGTTTCATTGTCATTTTTGCACAGTTTACTTGCCTACATTGATAAACCACCAATCATAAGAAATGTACGCTTTTGACTCTCAAAACCAACTAAATGAGTCTAAATAGAAGTAAAGGATGTATGAAATCATATATAATAACATGTATATTTGATTCATATCAATGTGATCCTACAAAATAGAATATATATATATATAATATATATATATATATATATATATATATATATATAAAATTTGTAGTATCTAAAGTCACTGGATACAACATTAAAAGTAAAACTCGGTGGAGCTAGAAATGCATGTTTTAACAATTTGGCGTATGATAAAATGCAATTTGATCTTTAGTTTAAACTTTGCTCAACATGAGAACTATAAGGAAGAAGACATCAAATTAATTGAATAGAATTCACATATTTATCCAAATTTGTTTTGATCAGAGGAAATACGAACCTTCGGATGTATAAATGGCATGGAGACCACCTGACAGGCTCTCTAAAACCCTATAATTATAAAGATATAAAACAACATATGTCCAAATAGTCCTTTACATTTGGGCCTACTTGAATTTACGTCCCTTACATTAACATTTCAATATCGTAGTCTCAAATATTATGTTTTCACACTTTTTTGGTCCCATTTCACTGTTTCCGGCCTTTAACATGCCGAAATCAGGGGTATTTTTATCTTTTAATTTATTTTAAATTTTTATTAAAAATTTAAATCATTAAAAATATTTTAAAATTCAGATTTCATTATTTAATTGTTAAAATATTATTTATTAATTAAAAATATTATTATAAATTTTAAAATTTACATTATTTTCAAAATTAAATTTTTCATTTATCATTTATCTTAGGTCAAAGTAAATAGTAATTATGTTGCACTTTTAACTTTGGACCCGTTGTAACTTAAAAAATTTACCGAGTTACAGTAAATAATTCAAAATTCAATTTCTTTAAAAAAAACAGAAAAACCCAAACCATTTTTTTTACTCTGACCGCTATAGTAAACCCTAAATGGTAATTATGTTACACTTTTAACCATAGACCCACTATAACTTAAAAGATTTATCGAGTTACAGTAAATAATTCAAAAATTATTTTTTTAAAAAAAAAAAGGGAAAAAACAAAACCAAGATTTTTTTTTTTTACTTTGACTGCTACAGTTGAATTTTGAATTATTTACTGTAACTCGATAAATTATTTAAGTTACATTGGGTCCAAGGTTAAAAGTGCAACATAACGGTTTATTGTAGCGGTCAATTACTTTGTTTTGTTTTTTTCTTTTTTTAAAAAAAATTAAATTTTGAATTATTTACTGTAACTCGATAAATTTTTTAAGTTATTGTAGCTCCAACGTTAAAAAAGAAACGTAGCGGTCAGAGTAAAAAAAATCTTGGTTTTTCCTTTTTTTTTTGGAAAAAAAATTGAATTTGAATGATTTACAGTAATTCGGTAAATCTTTTTAAGTTATAGTAGGTCTAAGGTTAAAAGTGCAACATAATTACTATTTAGAGTTTACTATAACGGTTAGAGTAAAAAAAATCGTGGTTTTGCCTTTTCTTTTTTTTTTTTAAAAAAAAATGAATATTGAATTATTTACTGTAACTCGGTAAATTTTTTAAGTCACAGTGAGTCCAAGGTTAAAAGTGTAATAAAATTACCATTTAGGGTTTACTGTAGCGGTCAAAGTAAAAAAAATCTTGGCTTTGTTTTTTCTTTTTTTTTAAAAAAAAATATTTTGAATTATTTACTGTAACTCGGTATATTTTTTAAGTTACAGTGGGTACAAGGTTAAAAGTGTAATATAATTACGATTTAGGGTTTACTGTAGCAATAAGAGTAAAAAAAATAATTGAATTTTGAATTATTTACTGTAACTTGGTTAATTTTTTAAGTTACTGTGGGCTCAAAGTTAAAAGTGCAACATAATTACTATTTACTGTGTACTTAAAGTAAATAGTAAATAAAAAAAAAGTAATTTTGAAAATAATGATAAATTTTAAAATTGTTTAATAATATTTTTAATTAATAAATAATATTTTAACAATTAAATAATGAAATTTGAATTTTAAAATATTTTTAATGATTTAAATTTTAATAAAAATTTAAATTAAATTAAAAGACGAAAATACCCCTGATTCCGGCATATCTACAGCCGGAAATAGTAAAATGGGACCAAAAAAGTGTGAAAACATAATGTTTGGGACTACGATATTGAAATGTTAATGTAAGGGACGTAAATTCAAGTAGGCCCAAATGTAAGGGACCATTTGGATATTTTACTCTGGTTAGTTAAATAAATGAAAGAGGCCATCAAAATGCAATAATATTTTATTTTATTTTATGTTACATTTGAAAAAAAAATGAAAAGAACATCCGTTGATTGAAAACTTGAAGTACTAGTTACCCGGCACGACTCCAAGGATCACGTTAGCCATTGAAAATTATGTTGCTCCCAAATTTGCGAAGAACCATCTTTATGTGCTGCATTGGGACATGGATTATTAGAACTTTATTATACTTACTTTGTTTCTAGGAATAATGTTTTCTTTGTTAAATTAAAAGAAGACATCAAACTCAATTTTTCTGGGAGATGAATAAAGTTAATATATGGGACATCCGGAGCAACTTAATTAGGGAGCTTCTAGTTTATACCACACGAGCTCACAACACCCCACTTGCACCTAACTTCCTGTTAATTACAACAATGCCACCGATTCAACTAGAAAAATAAAAATAGTCATAATTTTTTTTAAAATAAAAAAATTTCACAAATCAGAGAACGAACCGTCGATTTCTCCCAAAATCATCCGGCGATTTTTCACTCCAGATCTTCAACGTAATTTCCTCTGGCGAATTTCCTCCCCAATCCTCAAGATTCCATCCACTAAATCTGCTAGAAACATCTCTCCGGTCGTTACAAAGTGCACTTTACATCTTCATCCGGTGAATTTTGTACCGGAATTTTCAAAAACTCTATTCGGTAAATCTTCTAACGGTGAAAAATACAAAATCCAGCCTGCGATATCAGAGTAAGTATCAATTTATTTTCAAAATGAGCATTACTTTATTCAGATCTGGATTTATTTTTTTAAAAAAATTAGGATTTTGAAGTTTCTTGATATTCATTTTTAATCTAGATCTAGAGACTCACAGCCGAAGAATGAGAATTAGACCAGCTAAAATTGCTACACCAGAGACTACACCAGAGCCTAGCCCGATGTCATCATCAGGCTCAAGCGTAGATGACATGTATTATTTATCCTGAGTAAATTCTTCTGAAATTCATATGTTCATTTCATCCTGTATGCTTTGATGCTCATCCTGTATGATTCGATGCTCATCTTGACAGAGAATTGTTATGTTGGTCATCATGTATGCTTTAATGCTCATCTTGTATGCTTTGATGCTCATCATGTATGATTCGATGCTCATCTTGATAGAGAATTGTTAGGTTGTTCATCATGTATAATTCGATGCTCATCCTGTATGTTTTGATGCTCTTCCTGTATGATTCAATGCTCACCTTGACAGAAAATTGTTAGGTTGTTCATCCTGCATGCTTTGATGCTCATCCTGTATGCTGATGTTAATTTTGTTTGATGTTCATTTCTGGATTGATGTTCACTGCCTATCACTAAATGTTCATTATGAAACTATTGATGTTCATTCGCTATTCGCTGTGATAATCATATGCTCATTTGCTATGAGTTATTGTTCATCGCATGATGTTCATCCTGTGAGGCTCAATTGTTCATTTTATAGATGGAAATATTGTTATTCATCTTATATTATTGTGGATGTTGTCATGCAATAGAGAGCGATATAAGAGCGTGAAGAAAAGCAATAAAGACAAGAGCCTCCCTTCCACACAACCCATTAAAGGGCACAACAGTTCACCATCTCAATAAGAGAATGCTGAAGACAGAAATAGTACACAAAAGAAGGTCAAATCATCTTTGAAAGTAGAAAATACATTGAACTTCTCTGTAGTTCACTGCACCAACTTAAATGTGCATCCTGTTATGCTGCAATGTTCATCTTGAGAGGTCCTTACTTGTCAAATGTCCTGTATGATCATCCTATTAAACTACAATATTCATCCTATTAAATACAGTGATCTTCTTCAACAAATGAGTTAATCGTTTTCCCGCGCAAATTAGTCCCTAACCTATAATTGAAATGCTTAAACCCTCCCTAAACCCTAAACCGAGTCGGAGAAGAATTTTATATTAATTTTTTAAAAAATTTGGTTAAATTGTTTTTAAACCAATTAGGCTAGGGTCTCGTAAGGCTAATCGGTTTAAAAAAAAATTACAAGTTAATCGTTTCCCGGCGCAAACTAGTCCCTAACCTATAATTGAAATGCTTTAATCCCCCCTAAACCGAGTTGTAGATGATTTTTTATTACTTTTTCTTAAAAATTTGGTTGAAATTTTTTAAAACTAATTAGGCTAGCCTAATCGATTTAAAAAATTTAAAAGGTTAATTGTTTCCCGGCGCAAACTAGTCCCTAACATATAATTGAAATGCTTAATCCCTCTAAATCCTAAACCTTAAACAACTAAACAACTAAACTGACACAGAGATGAATTTTTTTAAAATTTTTTTTTATTTGGTTGAAATTTGTTTAAACTGATTAGGCTAGGGTCTCGTAAAAGAGAATTTAGCCTAATTAGTTTTAAAAAATTTAAAAGGTTAATCGTTTCCCAGCGTAAACTAGTTCCTAACCTATAATTGAAATGCTTAAACCCTCCTAAACCCTAAACCCTAAATTGACACGGAGTTGAATTTTTTTAAATTTTGTTTTTTTAAAAAAAAAATTTGGTTGAAATTTTTTCCAAGGTAATTAATTTGCATCTACTGACTACTATCATCTTGATAACAATTAAAAAATACATGAAAATTTTTGCACAATTTTATATCAAAATAAAAATTCCATAAAGATTCTGTGTTGTTCACCGAACAACGTACAATACACATCCTATAAAACTGTAATGTTTATCCTATATTCAAACGTCTTTCATCGGGAAAATTATATTGTACAAATATGATATCTCATCTTCTTAACTACAATGTTCACTTCAATGAAGTGAATACTCATCCTGCAAAACTGTAAAGTTCATCCTACGTCTGAAGTTCACTACAAAACGGCAAAATTCATCTCAAGAAACTTGATGTGCATCTTGTGCTACCTGGTGCTCATCCTGTAAACAGTCATTGTTCATTTCGATAGTTTCATTGTTCATCCTGCAAAACTGAACTAAAAAACTCTAAATGTTTATCTCACAAAACAACAATGGTCATCCTGTGAAAAGTAATGTTCATTTCAGAAAGAGGTTCAGTTTTGCAGAGAACGATAAAGAGCAATCACCTAATTTAAACAAAAAAGAACGATGAGTAGAAGAAATTAAAGAGTAAAATAACACCTTTCCATGTCATTTATAACTATGGAAATTGAACTATAATTGAAGTGTAAGAGGACTTTTGCCAGATTTTCGCCGTATTTACTGTGTTTTTGTTGAAATTTGCTCGGAAACTATGGTATAATGACCAAAATTTATAGATCTGAACTTCGAAATTCGCCGGCAAAGGATTCAAGTTAGCGGAGATTCACCGAACGGTATTTTTGAAAATTTTGGAGGAGATTTAAGAGGCATAAGAATCTCAGCGGCGGAGGATCCAAGAGGATATTGCTGAAAAGGAAGAAGGAGAGAGAAAGGGGGAGGAAGAAACGATGCACGTGAAAACTAAATGTTTAACGCGACTTTTTATTTGTGTGTTGCACGCGCCCGTCTCAGAACTCCCTAACTTAGGAACTCTAGGTGCCTCATATAATTTACGGAAATGAATATATAAGAAGTTCCTACTGCATTGGCGAGTAAAGAATTAGTGCAAAACGTACATAACCACCGTAGTTGGTTGTTAACCATTAAGGCCGAGGCATGACACCATAATATTTCTTACATTGTTAGCTTCTCTCTTCTATCTTGATAGGCTTTTTTCGTACAATAGTGATATTTTCACTTCCTTCAATTGGCATTCCCATCTCTGTACAAGTCTATAATAAAAAAATTAAAAGAAAAATATTTTAAAAAAACAGAAGAAGCTAATAATATTTATCATGATAATGGGTTTAGATTTATTTATTAATTAGTGAACTGTCCGGGGATTATAGTTTTATCTTTATAAGACAGTTACTAGTGTAATTGTACAAGAATCGTCATGGGTTTTACTAGAAAACTTTGTAAGACGGTTCTTTTTTGTTTGGGTAAGTCTTAAGCACTGCCTTCAGTAACTTTTGCTTTGTTAATAAAATCGGGGTCCTCCCGCCAGGTACTGCCCTGGATTCTCCTAAATAAAAAGAAAAAAAAAACTAAAAATTTAATACTAACACTTTTTTTTCTTACAAATGACCCTTAACTTTATTTGTCTCTAAATCAAACTTACATAATTAATGAATATTTGCATTTATATCCCTAATAGTTTTATAATTTAGCCCAATTTTTTGATATTGTTAAAATTGTACATTTTTCTTATACACGTCACACACCCTAAGCCCCAAACCCAAAACCCTAAACCGTATACCCTAAACCCAAAACTCGGAAGGCTATACCCTAAACCAATTTGAATTCATATATATAATAATATCCTAAGTAAATTTTATCGCGGTTTGTTAATAAATACACATATAAATACACACGTACAATAATATATATATATATATTACACGCATACTGTAAAGATAGTGTTTAATATTGATCATATATATGTACATACATATATGAGTATATCAATTAAGTAACTCATTCTGTTACGTATTCCATACATTAATGTTCATTTCTCCTTGAATTCTTGATTCCTTTTCCTATTTTGCTGATTTCTCTAACAGAATTTGTGGTTTACTGCTTGTAATTGTGAAATCTTTGTTAAATATAATTATTGGTTTACATGCATGCGCGCGCACACACACATATAATTATATAATATATATATATGTATGTATATCACTATCATACATACTTCTCAACAATAATAGATGATCAGATAGTCACAAACAAAAATTATTTTAAATGTATTGTTTTTTTAAGAAAACCTCAACATGATCAAACCACGAAAAGAAAGTGTGTTAAAATTAGTACTTGCATTTTACCCACGACTTTTCCACGAATAATAAGAATATACCCACACCATTTTTTACCCACAACCATAGTCGTGGGTAATGTAAATTTTACCCACGACTTACCCACAAAATTTTCCGTGTGTAATTACCCACTAAACTTCTTGTGGGTAATACATGGGAAACGTTTTGGCGGGAATTAATTACCCACGACCCATCTCGTGTGTAAATGGTGGGAATTTCTTGGCAGGAATAAATTACCCACGGATTACCCACGAAAATTTTCGTCGTGGGTATGTCGTGGGTAATTTTTTTTTTTTGGACTAGACTTACGTCAACGCTTCGTGGGTAAATCGTGGGTAATGCATGGGTAATTACCTACGATTTACCCATGATCCATATTTGCCGTGAGTAATAGCATGTCTTTTTGTAGTGCTTGTTTAGTGTTTAGTAGGATAGTCAAGTGTCTTCTGATCTTGTCAGCGCCCCTTTCCCTTCCATCAGAAAATTCACATATACTCATTAATCAAGGAATTCTAATAATCAAACCTACACAAAGTTCACCATATATTATACGAGTATATACTGGGTATGTTGTTGTTTCTTCTCTCTAATAGATCAATCAAGAAAATAATCTCATTAGTGTGAACAATGACATTTTAGACCTCATTTTTATTATAAGAACAAGAATTTGAAGTCCCAAGATTCAAAACCAAAAAAAAGAAAAAGAAAAAGAAAATCAAGTCTATATATACAGAACGGAATTTTAGATGACTACAGGTGAAAAGTTATCCGCATACCACAAAAGAACTAGATGCTTGCTCCGAGCGAATGCCCGGGGGTGTCACTTTAAGCTGATTAAATGAAAAAAAAATCATATGAAAAAATTGATACATTTATATAATAATAAATAATAAAGGCCTAAACAAATATTATTCATTTAGGGAAGCAAAAAGATTTGAACTTTGATTTTAAAACAATATGGTTACTACCCGTATTACACTTTACACAATATAATAACATAATATAGTTATTACTCGTAGTGCACATTTGTCCTCTTTCATCCTAACACGATACGGTTACTACTTGTAGTACACATTTTTCCTCTTTCATCTAAATTCTTCTTTCTCATTCACCACTGCTTTTTTCCTCCCCCAATTCAGTTTCTAAATTTGACGAATTCTGGTGACAAACATCACAATGAGAAGATCCGGCAGATTCAAATTAGAGAAAGCCGACAACACCAACTGAAAAACTCAATGGCAAACACATGATTTTTGTTTGTTCCATAAAGACTTTTAAATCATCCATAAAATTGCAAACACATCAAATTGATATGAGTAGACCAAAAATAGTCAGATGTTGATCATACAAATAATTGGTCAGGACACTCTGGAATAAGAGGTGTTCATTGCTTCCCAAGCACATGGTTAGAAGCCATCTTACAAAATTAAAGTTCAGATACTTGAAATGGTTCATTATCGAGAAAACTGATTTCAGAAATGCTATACATACCATTTCAGTTGGATAGACAGTCTTGCTGCACCCAAAAAAATTTGTCTTTTGTTCCGACTAACAAACTTGAAACTTTATTTGCCAGTGGTTTTTGTATGATTAAATAGGAGAAGAATAAACCACATCAATCAACTTGAAACTGATTTCAGAAATGCTATACATACCATTTCATCTGGTTTCTCTCATTGATTGTAAACATACCACAACGTCAGAAGGTTTATCTAGTTTTGCAATTTTTAGTGTCCCTGAGAAGTTGTAACTTGACAAAGAGATCAACCCTTCTAGAATTCAATAAAGATGTCGACTGTTTTCTACAAGATGTTTTATCTTACCTTAAAATCTTTTCTCCACGCTTTCAATTCTCTTGGGAAGCTGATCAAAATGTGGCCCCCAATACAGAACTCCCTTGAACAAATTGTAGTTGCCAAACTACAAATTGAGGTTTACATTAAATGTGGTTTTTTAAAGCAAAACATAAATAGGTGTTCAAAGTCTTCAAGCACCAGGTATCCCTTGACATGCATTATCATAAATAAGTTACATGTTTTCAGTTTTCCAAAATTGTTAAGACCAAGTAAAATCCTTTAATGGGTTTTTTTTTTTTTTTTTTGAAACCATTCCATGAGGGTTCAATATAAACTCCAGTAACACATTCTTTAAAAAGGTAGAAATACCGAAAAGAAATGTTGAAGTTCGCATGTTAAGGAAAAATAAAACTCCACCTTGGATGAGGGTTTATACTTGTGCCACCTATAGTCATCTCTTCATATTCCTACATCACCAGTCGTGTGGACAACTTTGTCTTTCTACCAGCTTTCTATGGAGATCCAGAGTAGTTTGAGCCAATTTTCTTCAACCTAGAAACAAACAAAAGTACATAATATCATCCTCCGAATTCATTGTATTAGAAAAGGGCAATCTTTCCCCATTATAATCCTCTGAATCATCACAATCATCATCATCGGTTCGTGTTTGCCTCCATCGATGCTTCATATTCATCCATATATATGAAGCAAACGAATTGTGAGAGCACCCTAGACAAAGAGAGCTATGATCTCAGATAGAGAAACTCTGTTAATCTCAAATTAAGGATCTAAATCAAAAATGAATTAAGCATTTATTTGATGTAATTCCTTTCTCAGAATAGATAAACATCAATTACTCATTTATTCCCCAAATCAAACAATGCTTAAATTTACCTTGAATATGAGGATCTCATGGACAGAACTCTCCGTCAATCAACTCTTTATCCAGCACCATAAAAGTTTGCCCTGCCGAAATTCAACTAAGAAAGAAAAGTTCCAATTTTCAAGAACACCTTAGTTATGAAAACCCATAAAATGTATCAAAAAGTCCTTTAAAAAAGAGAAAAACTACCCAAAAAAGAACAGAACCAATACAAAAATCCTAAATCACATAGAATCTTTTGAATGACTCCACTCCACATAGAATCTCATATTGTACTAAACAACAATGACCACCATCGAGCCTTTCCTTGTACTAAAAGATATATATTAAGAGTTCAGGCCAACACCTTCTCACCTTAAATTTAAGCGACCAGAAACAAATTAATTAAAAAAATAAATCAGCAGAAGATACACAAAGGCAATGGAACCATATGTTAAATTTGCCCCAAATATGAAGATGGACTTACAGTATCCAAGTCAACTGGGACTTGGCCATATCCATTTCTCCCTCATTGTTTGGTTTGCTCCGGATTCTTCACCTACTGTGAGGTTCCCTCCTGATTCTGCTTTGTATTGCTGATGTCCAAAGGCTGCTTACTCATGGATTTCTTCTTTTTCTTCTTCTGCTTCCCTTTCCCTTTCATTTTCAGCATTAGCATAGCGCTAGGGTAGGCTAACGACTGGTGGGAGAGAGAAAAGTACAATAGAGAATTGTATCAGAATATCATAATTAATGAGTGCATCAGTGCATGGCTTGCACTTTGCATCGTGCGATTTCAAAATTAATTTGTTCCAAAAAACAAATCTACAAAATCAAACTTTTAGAAACGGTTTCAAACCTTCAAACCTTCGCCGGAACTTTTAAACCATATCTGTTTATGATGCATAACAAAAGGGGTGGAGATCAGATCAGAGAGGAGAGCAAAACCAAGGAGAGCCTTTGACATATTCAATTTGGAACTGGGCGGTCATCAACATGCTCATCAAATCTGGAACTGGGCGGACGAACTTTGGGATCTCACCAAATTTAAAATCGGTCAGATCTGAAAAATAACACCAAATAAATTTGGCGTTGGAACTCGGAATTGAAACAGGCACGACGACTGAGGTTTAGACTGAAGAAGATGAAAATAAATTTTCAAAAAAAAATGAAAGATTGCGGAATTCGGGGATTCTATTCTCCCCGTGATTATTTTTGTAATTAAAAGGGATGTAATGTAATTAAATGCACACGATAATCTGTTCTCACTGGATTTGAAATTGTAATTTGAGATTGAATGAAAAGTGTTGTCAAGTTTGAAGTTGCTGATTTGAAGGGATTTTTTTTCCTGAATTTGGGGACGCGTTAATATGATTTAAGGGGATTATTTTTTCATTCATTTATCGTAATTTTTGGACTCCTTAATCCATCCTTTTTTCTACAAATCTAGAGTATCACATGTCGATTTTCATTTTATACTGAAAAAGGACTTTGGAGGAAAAATTTTCAACATAGAATTGATATGTGTCCTTGTATATTGCTTTGATTAATTACGATAGATTAGTAATAAAATTTACTTTCAAAACGGAATGCTTTCTTTTCAACTTTCAAAACTGAATCCCAACAATATTTAAACAACATCGACAATAATCATTGCAGAAGCTCACCAATGGTTCACAAACCTATGAACGAAGGGAAAATATGATAGATTTAAGGATGAGATCAAACTTCTTGAATATTTGATAGATTTGGCGCAAGTTTGGACTGCTTTTGCACCTTTTCTTACCCATCATTTCTTCAAACTTACTTGGCGTAAACGCACAATTTTACTGTGATAATTGGCCTTTGAAACTTTCACAAATTTTTTCCTTGCATTTACTCATTATACATCTTCTTCTCTAAAGAAAAGTAAAACAAGAACAACTGCACTTCCTTTGTAGTCGCATGTCTTTGTAATTAATCTTCTACACCATCCAAGTTTCCCAAATAGTAATATTTATGGTCAACGTACACTCCGATTTATCCAATCCATGTCAGTGCAAAAGCCACACTATATTGTGGTGAATATTTATGAATTAATAATCAATCTTTAAGAACTGTATCAAAAAATTCAACTAACGCTGCACATGCATATCATCATAGCAATAAAGTCTCGTAGCGAACGTCCATATCACAAAGCAGGTTAATCTCTAATCTTAAGAGTCCCAAAAATCATTACAACAATACAACAGAAACTTTTACTAATTCTCAGCAAATTTATAACGGTACAAGTATAACGATAATTTAGCCAGTCTAATGTAAACAGAAGATCACCCTACTAAAACATCATGTCTAATCTTCAAAGGAAAAAAACATGTAAAACGTGACGAGCAATAATAAAACAAACAATTGCGGCATGATGTTTAGGACATACAGAGTTATAATTGAAGGTAGCCAAGTAAGGCTCACGCTCAACAAGAGCATCCCTAATTAAGTAAACAAACAACCTTCCGAAGAGGTTAAAAAAACAAATCAAACAAAGATTAAACTAAATTGACCCGTTTTATTATAACCCGAAAAATAACCCGGAAAAGATCCGCAAGCTTTTGAAATCCATACGGACTCGGGCACTCAAATCTTACCTCCGAGCTTTGACATGAAATCTTGGATTGGAAAGGTGTTTGGATTTTGGACCAAATCCAAATCCGTGAATTTTTTTTTGTGCTATCAAATGCTGGATTTTGTTAAGTCCAAATCCAACCCCTCAAATCCATATAACCAAATGGACTCTTTAATATGATTTACATTAAAAATGAAAACTAAATTTAGTCAATTATTTTTGAGACGGAAAAAAAGTTATACTAAAATCCATTCATCTAAATTTGATTAAATATGCCATCCTCTCAAACCAACAGATTAGGTGCTTGTTTAGACGTTAACTTACATTTCATTTTGCCACTTAAAAGTGGAAAGTGTTTCAAATTGAAAACTAAATGGGAAATAAAAATGTTGTTTGGATGTTGATTTTGAAAAAAAGTATTTTGAACTACATTTTGAAATATCAAGTACAAGTCATCACTAAACAATTAAATACTGTCAATTATAATCACTGCAAAAAAGAACTTGTTAAAAAACAATCAATCAACAACGGAATCGTGCCAAATTTGTCACTGAACTATTTGTAGTTCTAAAATGGTCATTACATTGACAAAAGGTGTTTCAAGTTGGAATTTAAAAAGTAAATCAGAAAATTGTTTGGATGATGTTTTCTTTTCCATTGGATTTTGTGTTTAAGAGATAAAATGAATGAAAATGTAAAATAAACACATGTTTAAACAAGGCCAGATTTCGACAAATCCACGTTTTCCCGAGTCAAAATATACGCTTGCCGTTCACATGGGTTCTTAGAATTTTTCGTTCGCCACTTTGACAAAATTGAATACTGGAACTTCATGGAGGTTTAGCCTTAAGATCTCATAAATTGCATTTTTTAGCAAAAATGTTTGAATTTTTCATGAAAATATACCAACAGCGTCTGTTAATGTCCTTAAATGGAGATTATCGACTTGGAGCTAAAAAGGTAATTCTTTTCAAAGCTTCGACACCAAAATATAGGTAGACACCAAATTTTGATATTTGTCACTTCCGATCATACAATCGGGTTTAATTTACCAATTAATTAATTTGTTAAATAGATTGGTTACTGCTAATCGTTCACTAGTAATTAATCATCAGTACGAATGACGAATCTGTGAGGGGGTACTAAATTTAGTCAAAACTCGAAATTGTTACATTTTACTATTCTGACCATAAAAATGCATATCGTGTTCATTGTAATCTTTTAGTTTAATGAATATGATTATTCTTTTGGACATATTCAGTACATTTACTCAACAAAATGTTAAACAAATAAATGAAACATATATGCTCCAAGACAGGCAGAGGGTATAGAAGCAATTACTTTTTAGTTGAAAAACGATACTAGTTTTATTTAGAAAAAAAAGTGCGGTAAAATCCAAATAAAGCTACGCCCAAAGATTCCCGCTTCCCGTGCGAAATCCGAAAATTCAAAAAATTTCGCGTATGAAAGGGGCTGTCGACGTGTTACTCTACGATTGGCTACTTTTGACTCATACGGATTATGATCTTCTACTCATCCTTTCTTCACATTTTCACCGTTGATCATTTTTCTAATCCAACGTACCAAAATTCGCCCCCAATTCCGAACCCACCGCCAAAACCCCCTTTCATCTGCCAATCCCAATCTTTATATAAACCCATTTCTGCGTTTCATTCACACAGTTCACAATTCATCAAATTCAAATTCAGTTCTCCTCTTTTCATTGTATTGCGATCCCGTTGAATCAATGGCACGTACGAAGCAAACAGCTAGGAAGTCCACCGGAGGAAAGGCACCAAGGAAGCAGTTGGCCACCAAGGCCGCCAGGAAATCGGCTCCGGCGACCGGAGGAGTGAAGAAGCCGCACAGGTTCCGTCCCGGAACGGTTGCTCTGAGAGAAATCAGAAAGTACCAGAAGAGCACTGAGCTTTTGATCCGTAAGTTGCCTTTCCAAAGGCTGGTGAGGGAGATTGCCCAGGATTTCAAGACGGATCTGAGGTTCCAGAGCTCCGCCGTGGCGGCGCTGCAGGAGGCCGCCGAGGCTTACCTTGTTGGACTGTTCGAGGATACCAATTTGTGCGCTATTCATGCCAAGAGGGTTACCATCATGCCCAAGGATATCCAGCTTGCTAGGAGGATTAGGGGCGAGAGGGCTTAAGAACTATGTTTACCAATTTCCTTGTTCCAGACGGATTAGGGTATTTTATCCTTTACATGTTTCTGATTGTAGGTTCTAGGGTTTGCTGTTTTTTCTTTCTGGGATGTTAAGGGTTTTGGTGATGGGATTAATCATGTAAATGTCAAGCAATTTACGGTGGGTTCTGTAAAATGGAAAGATTAAGAAGGTGATGTATTAGTAATGAGTTGCAGAGGAAGTTGAATTGTGAAGGAAATGCTTTCTTTCAAGTTTCTTTCTGATGTTATTGATGAGTATTTGGAGTCAAGATTTCATTTTAATTGGTATTTTATGCATTGAATTGGCAAAGGTGATTTAGTTCTTAAGCTTTGATATGTACCATCTAACACCAAAATTTCTCAGCTTGTTTTCTAAACTCTGATGCCCTCAAAATACTCAAAACAGCAAAGCCATAAACCTTAATTCTAAGATATTTCTGCACAGCTTTTACAGAACACAGGCTTTAATATCACCATTCAGTCCTTAACATTTCAATTCCTGGATCTGGTAGCAAACCATTGCAGCAACCTGGGTACAAGCCTCTCTTCAAGCAAGTGAGCTGAGCAGTCTGGGTAAACAATTTGGACGTTCTCCTGAGCCTCTGCCATAGCCAAATTGATTAGACAATCCTTTACACAGATGAAATAGCCTCTGCATTTGCAAGTAGCTCGAGCCATGTATTCAGGAAGTTTCATAAAACCACAAACGGCGCATCCAACTCCAATCTTATGTGGCCGGGTGATCAGCCGCTTCTTCGAGCCTTTTTGCAAGCACACATTGGACCTTGTGGTACCTGTGAAGATCAAGTTAATTGACAGTTATAGATACCAATAATCTCATCACTTTGCATTTCAGGGTATCATGATGAAAAAAAACTAGAGTACCTTCCAAAGCGGAAGAAGTTTAAGCTTCAGAACGCTTCCGTTTTCGAATTCTCATCTCCCTTTCCAGATACAAATTTTCAACTAGCACTAAGACAAACAATAACAGAGGGATTAATATTAGGAAAAAGGATAAACTAAAATGTTGAGCGAAGGCAGAAATCTACCGTTTCCAATATTTGCCTCTGTTCCTTGTTCTACATTGTCGATCTCTCCATCGTGATGGACCTCTCCATGTTCCTCATCTAAAGCTTGTAACCCGGCTGGATTTTCAGGGACAGCTTCTTCAAGATCTTCATCCTCGGCTGTTTCGAACAGAAATTGAAAATAGAAACACATTCTAGGTTTGATTTGTTCCACAAAATATCAGAGATGAACCATTTTAGTGAAACTATTACCTTGATAAGACGAAGTTCCCGCGTCCAGGAAGCTATATTTTTCCGGTGGATTACCTTCATCGTCGCCTGGAAGGTGTAAAACCCAACAAATCACGTTCCGGATCCAATCAGGGGGAACAATTTTCACAGCCTGCTTCATTTCTTTCTTCAAAAATTCATGGCCGCCTCCAAAACTTGAGCAGGACTTATCCACTTCTGTGATCCAAATTCAACTTTTAACGTTCTAATTCAACACAACCTATGATCAAACCAAATGTTGTAGATTTCAGCGAAAAATTATGTACTATATATATTTTTCGTACCTAGCAATATTGAAAGGAGTAATCGTTTAATTTGAAGTTTGTGTTCGGCATTATTGTACTTTAGATCATCTGCAAATCAGAAAACGAAGGCCAAAATGTAAAAATCAGTGAGCAGAACTTCGCATACAAAAAAATCCTTTTAGATTCTAACATATACCAAAATCCACTGATTGTAAAAAATCCTTTTACAAATTTGCAGTAAGAACTACCGGAACTTCATCCATTATAGTACGAACAATAAAATTCAATTACCATCAAGATGCTTCTCAAGCATATCATCATCAGGACCATTATGACGAATTCCTTTTCCTTGATCACCACGATCATCATCTTCACGATCAAGATACCCTGTTTCTTTCGGTTCTTTATCAGCATTCCCCTGAGAAGCATTCTCTGAGGATTTCGAGGCATCACCTCCATCTTTGACTGGACGGGCTTCTTGCTCTGCTGCTGGGATTGCCGTAGATGATCCTTCAACTGCTCAGGCTGGTTCTTGATTTACTTCCGGCGGTTCATTTACTGCGTTTTCTTGATTTTCCTCGAGCCCATCTTCTTCTCCTTCCATTTCCTGCACCGCATTATCATCATCGCCATCAACATTATCATGAACCCCTTCTTCTGGGACAATCAATCCATTACCGCTTGCAACATTATCCTCAAGCCCTTCTTCTGGGACATTCAATCCATCAACGCCGTCAACATGAACCCATTCTTCCGGGATATTCAATTCAACTATGTTACCTGGACTCGGATACGGGTATCGTATCGGGTGCGGGGATTTGAGTGTACGACTAGTAAATATTTTAGAAATTTTGGACATCTTAGGCTAAAATGCCACACCCGACACTCATACCCACACGAGTGTCTAACACGACACGACACAGGTATTCTGCCCAAATAGAAGAGTCCGGGTAACATAGCAATTCAATACCACGGCCAGCATTGTCATCTGGGATAATCTCTTCACAATGAGGAACATAGATATCAGCTCCATGCAATCTCCTTGCTGTTCTTCTTCTTCTGTACTTCTTCTCCATCCTCTTCTTTCTGTTCTTCTTGGCCATCTTCCGCGTGATTCTTTTCCCCATTTTCTCGAAACAGCAGCAAAATACAATGGATTCTTTGGAGGGGTTTCTTTCGTTTTAAATCCCTAATTCGCGAAGAAGATGAATTACAGAGAAAACAGAGTGAAGAGAGTAAATAATATGAAGTGTATATTTTATGCTGAAATCTGCGTATTGAGTCAACATCTATTCGTTTTCTTTCGACTTTCCCTAACAACAAACTGCTCATATAAACGGTTAAGAATTCTGTGAAATTACACAGTATGTCTCTTCACTTTATTAAATTCCGAATCGACCCCTTTTCAATCATCATATCTGACATTTTGCGTTTTCGGTTTTGTTACGTTTTCTTTTTCTTTTCCACAACTGTGAGTGCAAAAGTAATTTTCGGCTATATATTTATATTTTTTTATGAGACTCTTTATTTTCAACTTTTGTAAAACCTTGGTTACAACATGATGTTATTGTATTTCTTACCAATTTACTGTAATAAACTAGAAATTCAAGGTATTCGCCTCCTTTACTGGACCAAATAAAAAAATCATTTAACTTATTAAAATAGATTTTTTTTAAAAAAATTTGTAGTCTCTCTTGAAATAATTGTACAATTTATATTTATATTTTTAATTAAAATTATACTAAAAGTGAAAAGTAAACCTAAATAATCATTTTAGGACGAAACAAATACTGGAGGACGGTTAAGCGCCCTAATTTAATACCACAAGATAATTTTGCCCCTACTAAATTTTATAAATTCTTAGTTTTAATTTTATTCTTTCAATTCCTAAATCAATCTTTCATTTCAAATTCTCTCATTCCTAAAGTCAAAAAACTCAGATTCAATGGCGGAACGAATGAAACGTTTTAAATCTGAGGTTTTTCTTTTTTTTTTTTTATAAAAAGAAGACACTGCCCCGGCCAGCGATGGAGAACCTCGCCGGGGCAAGAAGAGCCGGTGCGATCCAGGCGACGGTTTTCTCACCGGCTGGGGCAAGGGTGGCGAAGATATACCTCTGGCGGTGTGGCGAGAAATGCGCCTGGCAAGATTATCCGGTGTCGGTCTGTGCCAGCGCCGGGTATGTTTATTTTTTTTAAATAATTTTTTTGTAATTTATTTATTTTAATTTAATTGTTATTTATTTCATAGAGTAAATATTAGTAATTTTAATTTAATTGTTATTATTAGTAATTATAAATCTTACGAATTTGTTTTTATTAGTTTAATTTATTTAGAAAACATTTTCATTAATATGTTTAATCTTAAATAAATAATTTATTAATAATATTCATATTTAGGAATTCATTAGCAGTTTTAGGGAGCTTTAATTTTTTTAAATTAATTTGGGTAATTATGAAAGTTATTATAATTAATTTAATTATTGAAAATTTGTTTGTAGGATTATTCAGTTTAATTGTAATTAGCCTCAAAAAGTATGTGATACGTAGAAATTAAATATTTAGTATATGAAAATTAAATACATAAGGATTATTTAAATACAAAAAAAGAGTTAGATTATATTTTGGTTAAAATTTAATAATAAAATATGTAGATAATTTAATTAATTGAAGTATATTTCGAATTATTATTAATTGTATTTAGTAGATTTAATAAATTAAACATTTAAGATTGTATGATAGATAATTTTATATAATTAGGTATTTAAATAATATAACAACGTATTAAAGTAATTAACCTAAATTAATAATTTATTATTTAGGTTTTGTTAAGTATGTATAAAAACTAATTTTTTTGGGATGTAATCAGGATTATTTAAAGTTACGTGTAAAATTTAAGACTTTTGTAGAATGGGATATCGCCTCTTGAGAGATCTGGTAATCGCCATGCAGTTAGGCGCAATCTATATGCTGAACATCGTATAGAAAAAGAGAAGAACTTAAAGAAACAGAAAAATGTACATCTTACCTTTGCCCCACCTGGTAAGTCGGTGAACGTAGATGATGATGATGAGTTTGAGGGAGAGGAAGAACAAGATGAAGATAGTTTTGAGAGTGGGGGGACGATGTGGATGAGGAGGATGAGTCAGACGAGTATTCCTCGCCTGAGAGGGGGATATACATTTTGGAGGTAACTCAGTACTGAATCCCATTGGTCGTACTGATGATCAGACTCCAGTTCACCTTACCCGGGGGTGGGAGGGGGGAAGGGGCGGAGGAGGGGGGAAGACCCTTGTTGGATTATCGGGTTGAAATCAGCTTACACTCTTGGTAGTTCCAGTGTTCGTGCCGGCTCACAGAGTAGTCTTTTTAGAGGTCTTAGTACTACTCTTCATGATACCGGCCCGCGGGGCATTTTGTTTGGAGGTCCTAGTAGTACTCTTCACGATGTGGGCCCCCAGCATCGTTTTGGTGGGACTTCGTCACACCACCCTCAGACCAGTCAGCCTCTTTCCCGTTTTAGTGCCGCCTCCATTGGTGCCTCTAGCCGTCCTGCTGCAGCTGCAACGTCATCAGGTATGTATTTGTAATTAGATATTTAAGCATTCATTACTGCAATATCAATTTCTTTATTACATTAAAGTTAAGTATTAACCAACTATTCTTTATTTGGTTTCAGGTACTAGCAAACGGTCTAAGGTTTCTAACGAAAAAATTGATGATTGGGTTGTGACGGACGACGTACCTGACTGGCCATGTGATGGATAAGTGATTCCTAGTTTTCTTGGCCACACTGCATATCAGTTGTGGAATGGAGAACCAAGAGATTACCTGACGATGAAGCCAGCGAAGAAGAGTTTGTCTAGATTGCATGGATGGTATTCGAAGTTACCGGAGAACGCACAGTTGAAGATTCAGAATACCGGTTTGTATCATCTGATTGATACCATGTATGATGACATTGACCTTGTGCTTATTTCTGCATTCATTGAGAGGTGGCAGTCCGACACAAATTCTTTTCACTTGCCATTTGGGGAAATGACCATCATGATGCATGACGTGGCACACATTTTGGCGATTCCAATTGAGGGTTACTTGTTGGCCGAACCTCCGGAAGAGGAAATGTTGAAGATGCAGGTTGCAGGATTCCTTGGGTTGCCGGTGGCTGACTTAAAGCGTGCATGGAGCCACGGAGGTGTGAGCGACATATTGATCGAGGAGAGTTGTTGCAAGCTCCTCACCACTGTTCAGGTTCAAGCTTTGATGTGGATCTTATTAGCCTCGACACTCTTCCTCGACAGGAGTGGGGGCAGGATTAGTGCTTTGCTTATGAATGAGCTCCATGGAGGTGTCGAAAATATTGAAGCTTACTCCTAGGGATCCGGTACACTAGCATTCCTTTACCGTCAGCTTGGGATTGCTAGTCGAGCAGGATTGTACCATGATGGTTGTATGACCCTTCTCCAGGCATGGATATATGAGTATTTTCCATGCTTCCAGCCTTCGAAGAGGCGGAGACGTCGAGGTGTTGATGGTTGACCCAGAGCCCGAGACTGGACACCAGTTAGCTATAAGGATCGGAAGCCTATTTAGAGATGACTCTAGCAGATTCTTGCGCAACTCGATGCGATAACTGAGCAAGAGGTAGTGGTTATATTTTATTTCCTTGTATTGTGTAAGGAGTATTTTATTACAATATATATAAATTTTGGTAATATTCAAGGTCGAATGGGAGCCATTCAGTCGCGAAAAGGCGGCCGCACATCCGAGGACCATCTTCAGTGGGTGGATTATGTAACACGACTTCCAGGAGCCATACATGCCGGAGAGAGTGCTACACCAGCTCGGTTACGTGCAGTATATACCTCGTGCGCCGCTTATACCGGTCATTCAGTTTCGCGGGAAAAATACGCACAAGTATTTTGTTGATCGTGCGAGTGCCGAGAGTAGTAACTGTTGTGTTAGATTTTTGGAATCGGAATGCATCAGCCTCAGTCATTGTATACAGGCAGCTGTAAAGTACCTCAACTGGTACAGGAGCAATTCACATCCATTCATACTGCCAACGTCGGTCCCGTCTACGTCATGCATACCAGCTAAGAACTGCACCACTTACATAAGTTCAAAACTCAATGGAATTTTATTTAATAACACACGTAATCTAAAAGCGTTTAATATGTTTTTTTTTATATTTGTAGTGGATGCTTGAAATAGAGAGGTTGAGTCGAGGTTGCATCGAAGATTTGAAGAAACTTGATCTGGATCTTGGTCTACAGTGGGATACTCGCCTGGATGATGTCATCTTCCGTCACAGTCAAGCCCCTTGACATTCGACTCCTTTGGTTAGAATTTGGTTATTGGAAACTCATTGGTTCTTGTTTTTTTTAATCAATTGCACATATTGCGCTGATTTGGAATATGTTACGATTTCGTTGTTGTAAACATTTTGGACTTATTTTGATTTTCAATTTCATTTCATTTAAAAACGAATGAAAAAATATGGAAAGAACATATAAACTATTTCATATTTGCATAAACAAATGTAAAATAACATATCACCCGAAATCAACAAATGACCGTCTGGGTCTTCTCGTGGGATCCAGTTGGACCAAAGTACACCATAATTGTATTCTGGGTTCAAGAGGTACTTCCCAACCAATAACACTACTATCACGGTCGTGATGCCAAATGGGGTGAATAGGTGGAATTGGAAAATCACCCTGCAGATTGAGTCAAATGAAGTGCTGGTAGGACTCAAGGTGGCAAATAACTATCTGGAACTCTGGTCTTGTTGCCCCGCCCCGTGCGATGAGTGGCAGCACAGTCCAACATGTGCCATTTAGATTTTCAGTGCCGTTTGTCCTGAAGTAGTACACAACAGCATTGAAATATGTAGCAATGGTATAAAAATCATCTGTCGACATCCAATGACCTTCGCTTATACCAGTCCACCGTATACGTTCTAGGCTTCCAAGTAATTTATCTCATCTACAAAGACGAGTAAAGGAAAATTTTAAATAAAATCACATTGATACAAGTGTATTAAATAGGACCTCAAAATAAAACTTGTCATATCCGTAATGGTTCCCGTAAAGCCCAGGATTATTTATAACCTCATCGAACACTATCTGTCTGCACAAAACATGATTATTCTGCCCTCCCAACATGCAACTCGCAATGACGTGAAAACCACAATTACCGTCTAGCTGGACATCAAGATATGATTGAACATGGTTGTGGAGTATCTGCGGACTCTTATTCTTATGCCTAAACTTGGAAAAATCTGTCTGCATCACATCTGTGACCAAGTAAATTAATTTCATTATCTCTGGATTAAATATAAAAATGTAATAAAATAATGAAATTTTGCACTTTTAAAAATATAAATATAATTCGTACCTCCGACATGATCTTCAGATCCCAGCGTATGGCCTCTACTAGAACTGCTGTTGTTCGTCCCACCTAGCCCAGTCTATGTCCCTGTGCTCGCACGCCATGAAACAAAAATATAAGAATCAAATGATAATAATATATCGCACATTAAAAAAAATAAATTAAGAAGCATTTGGTATGCCGAGCCATTCTTTTAACAACTTGTTTGCGCTCTCCACTCTACAAGTAGTGGTGTTGCTGCCAAGATGAAAATAAGTGTTGGTCCATGCCTGCACAACCTTGTCCGCCACCACTAACCATGTCTTCCTGACATACTCTAGAACGGGTTGAAATTGGGACCAATTATGCTCTAGAAGCTTCACTTTTTCTTCGTAATCTTCCCGATTTGCAGCTTCGATCACTGTTTTAAAGGTCTTGTACGTGAAACTTTTTGTTATGTTCGCATTTCCGTTCAAAATTCTTTTGACATTTTTCTCAACATCCCTGTAAACGTGCCACGTACACAACAAGCAATGTGATGATGGAAATACATCATCAAGAGGCCTCATCAGTCCAGGCTCCCAATCACTTACGGTGACACTCGGATGCAGATCATCGCCGTAAAAGTTACGGAGCTGCCACAACGCCCAATGGTAGCTGTCCCTCGTCTCATCACTCAGAAGAGCATATGCTATAAGGAAGGTCTGATTGCACAGGGCCATTCCAACAAACTCCACAAGAGGCATTTTATATTTGTTTGTGTTGTATGTGGAGTCTACACAAACAACCCAAGGATACGTGCGCAACAGCAACAAAGAATCCGGATGAGCAAAAAACACGTGGGATAATATCTGTGTCTCTTCATCGCACTCTGTGAAGATGATGTATTTGTGTTGTTCTGCAAGCTCTAACACCTTTCCCACGACGTCCATGGAAGCCATGCCATCCAAAATTGGAAACCCCTCCTTACGCTATTGATTTCTGTAGTTGTAGACTTGTTTGGAGGTAATATTTTCATCAGGAAATTGTGTCCATATCGCCCGTAAAATGTGGACTGCCTTAGTCCCAACTTTAGAGTACTTTTGTATAAGCTCTTTCACTTCTGCGCTCAGTGCCCTCCTAACCCGAGGTGAATCTTTCAATGAATGATTGTACATTCCCCATGGACCGGGATATACACGGATCGCTCACCTATCATACATTTTGTAGATAGTAACCCGAAACTGGTATCCGGTCATCTGTGTCTTTGTATTGGATCGGGCTCGCATGTTTTCATCCACCTGTTGACCTTGGTACCGACCTCCTTTATGACAAAGGAGTATAGTATTATTATCCTTGTGCGAGGATACACTTAACTCCATGTTGTACATATTTGCAATACCCTTCGCATATGCAATAGCTTCAGACTTCGTGCCAAAAGTCTCGTCTGTAGTAAAAACCGAACTATAATCATGTTCATCCCCCTAATCAAACCTATCCTACACACATTAAAAATGAATTATATTATAACTTAAATTAACTATAATAATATTAAATCACAAATAATTCATTATAAACAAAAACATAATATATAATCCGATATAATGATGTTATACTTTAAAGATAATTAATTAACATAATATATACTAATAACAAGCTAAATACATTATTAACAAAAAATCACCATTTTAATATAACAACTATAACTTATGAACATAGTACCTAATTAACTAATTCTTTCTAAATAACAACAAACTAAACACCCATTTAACATGAAAAAAACTATTTCATACGAACATACTACGTAATTAACATAATTTAAACATATAACAAACTAAACACATAATTAATGAAAAATTAACCCATTTAACATAACAAATATAACTTATGAACAAAATACGTAATTAAAAAATATTCTCTAAATATTTAAGTTAAACATTATTTATTTACCAATACCATAAACCCTAAATATTAAGATAGATTATCCACCTAACTACCAATTAACATAAATTTTCTAAACAAATATTAAACTACCAAACAAATACTCAAATTAAACAAATTAATTAATTAAATAACTACATGAATTAAATAAATTTATTAAACTAATAATTTAAATAAATAAATGATATTAATTAAATACATTAAAAAATTAAATAAATAATTAAATTAAAAAAATAGGTGGCGCCCATCATCGGTTGGTTGGCGAGCAACCGGACAAGGGTGGCGCCCAAAATCGCCAAAGGCGAAGGTTTTCTCGCCTCCCTGTAGGGAGGCGAGATTATTTCACGCCACCGCTATGCGGGGTGGCGTGTTCCTCCTGCGCCAGGTGTGAATGGCAGGTGCATATGTCTCTTGCCTCCCCCCTCTTTTTGAAAAAAAAAACATACCTCTATTGTGTAGAGGACATATCCATCTTTCGGAAGGCGATCAAATGAGAAATTAAAGTAAAGGTGTTCAACAGCACCACCCAAAAAATAAAATTCATTCATATCGATATGTTCAAACTTGTCACCAATGTCAACATTAGTTGTATAATAATCATACTAATTGGTTTTAGACCGGGAGTTATGTAGCTCATCATCATTTAAAGAATTCAAAACCTTCGTTTTGGACCTATGCTTAAACAATCACTCATGCCTTTCGTATCAGAATAAGAGTCCCATAGAAAATGAGACTTTTTTTTTTTTTTTTTTAATTTCTTTTTGGACCTAGGGAGCATTATCGAAAAATAACCAATGTGTAGTGGTACTAGTCTTTCTTTGGTTAGGTCCTTATGAATATAATATGTTCAACTTCATTTCCTCATCAAACGGGATCTTATTTTTCATTTGGAAATTTTACTGATTTCTTGGATGATAATGGCAATTGGGTCAACAATCATCACTTGGAATGATGCTTAAATAGTTGCCGGTAGATGCATTGGTGCTTTGTGTTTCGAAAATTTTGCTGCTTAAACGGTTTATCTTTGGAAAGAAATTTTTGTTACTGCTTGTCCAGGAAAGAGTAGTCAATACTGTTTGTTTGTCACTGCTTGTTTCTTCAGAGCGTTTTCCATGCTCAGTAATTCAATGGTAATACAGTGTTATTAGTAGAGTACTCACTCAATCTCGCAAAAGATGGTCAACAATTTATTTATTTAGATCAAAATACTATAAACATACAGTACAGAAAAAAAAAAAAAAATTTGAACTATAGATGACTCAAAGTCAGTTCTCTGAAACGTTTTTAGTTTAAAGTATCAGGGGAACTCAGAGCAGGCTATCTGTTCGAGCTGGCAATCTCTTGAAGAAATTGCTTGGAATAGATGGCAACTTGCTGCGAAATCTTGGATGCCGAAGCATGTATAATCCGGCAGCTAAGATGATCACTCTGAATGGAGTTACATAAAGCACCAATGCAGCACAAAGACAGAAGGTAATAAACAGGCTAGTTGCTCTGGGGTCTCTCCACACTAGAAGAGACTGAAATCTCTCCCCTTGAGCTGCTATGTCTCCCACCACTGTCTGAATTCTACCTGCCACGCTTCTTAGACGGTCATACCTCATGCGAACGACTTCATGTGATCGCGAGGTAGGAAATGTGTCAAACTCCTCATCAAGTTCATCAGGGTGAACCGCATCAGCCCATGAAAGCCTAGTATCCATGTGAGGCGGATGCCTTGGTCGGAACCTATAGTTCCAAAGTCCGATAAAAAACATGTAGAGAAACGCTGTTGGAAGTATCAGCTCTGGATACCAGACCAATATCAGGAACAAGATATGGACTAGTACTGAGGTGACAGGATTCTTCCAGTTGCAGACATCGCCAAGCCAACGGTTCATGGACATGATACCTGATAGCAATGACATGACTCTGAAAAAATTGGCTTTGCTTCTTCTCATACTCCACATGTGTGAATCCACATCAAGCATGTATTCCACCACTTCTTTTCTGAGTGGTGGTTCAGCTCGGCCTAACCTCGCTGCAACAATGCTCATGGCCTGATATCTCAGATTGTCTAGTTGGTTTACTGTAAAAGGATGCAGATAATGCATTTTGGGTAACAAGGGGTGTTGGTAAAGGTATATCATATTAGCTAGAGAAAGGCTGGTGAATCTAATGGCCAGTTGGAGTTCTCCCATTTTCTTTACTCCTGATGGATGTAGAACCAGAAGGGGGTAGGAATTTGTGTAAACACGATGAGATTCCAGGGTTGACAGTCGAATGCGTACCTTTCCAATCCGCGAGTCTCTGGCTGTGCCGGCGCCAGCTCTCTCACTTGTCAAGTGGCAGTTGTCGAAAACTCCCATGGTTATGACAGTGCATGGATCGTAAACCTCCCAGGTGTATTGCTCATTCCATTTGGGACTTAATGTGTCGAGAATGGTTCTGGTACGGACCCATTTCTGTCCATATTTGGCCACACAGTATGCATCTGTGCATCCTCGGCCATCTTTTGTCTTCATCGGGTGAAGTCCTTGAGCACCTAGGATACCTAATTCCAAAATACCCACTGGTTGCTTCCAAAGTTGTTTTGCTGTAGGCCTTTGATCACTTATGTACATTGTTGATTCATCCAGCACATGATATCCTCCTTCAAGACACACCCTTAGGTGTATTCTACTAGAGAACTTAAGCTCTTTTCTTCTGTCAGCTTCCAGGGCCCCGAATCCATATTTCTCAAGATTGAACCATCGAGAATGAACCGGCCTGTGATCAAGCCTCTTCTCAAACAGGGTCAGGGGAAGACTTATTCTTCCCAGTACATCGTCTTTCGAGGGATGCACATGGTCCTCAACAGTAAGGACTAAATGCTCCTCAAAAGGTTCCGCGGCTACAAATACCAAATCCTCATTCCACATAGGATTTGCTGTTTTAGTTGGGCATATTGTAGTCCTGAGTGTTTGACTTCCCAACTGGACTTTGACAGAAACATCTGGGAGACGGGTTCTGTCGTTGGGAATTATGTCCTGAGCTTCAATGACATTGACTCTTAAATACCAAAGTTTTGGAGAGACATATACCTTGGACCTGATGTTGAAAACTCCTTCGCCATAAACAAAAGCAGCATCTGAGTGCCATGCCTCAGAAAATGCTTCATCAGCCTGTGTACCCATCCAGACTGCAAGCATGATTTCACCCCTTAACTTTCCTTCGCCGCGCCTGTCTTCCAGTCTGTACCATTGAGGTGCTAAGGGACTATCAGGGGGAACCCTTGTTACAACCTCATTCAGATCAAAGACTACCCTGCCCACGTAATCATCTCGTCCCAACATCTCTTTATCTCTTACAAAAACTTCAAGCATTGATGACTGAATACGTTCTTTAGAGAAAGCAAATACCTGGTTCCATTCAGGATTCACTTTCTTTTCCAGGTGCTTTGTCCTTCCCTTGTAATTACCGAGCTTCACTTCCACGTACGGATCACAGGTGGCAGTAATGGAGTTTGGTGGAAGATCTCTGGCTTTGACAACTTTAACATAGAGATAAAACATCTGCTCAACAAGATCATGCGTGCTTGAAAATCTCTCGTTGGATATCCATCCCCTTCCTCCATAAGCACCCCCACCTGGCCACCGGTCGCCTAGCTGAGGGCTGGCATCCCTGACCTCATAGTCTTCTTCATGGTTTGTATGCATTTGTGGATTACCTGGATGCTGCATTTTGAGCTCAATCTGTTCTACTTTGTTTTCCACTGATAAGGCTGGCTTATGGAAAACTTGGTGTTGGTGAAGTTGTTGGATAGTAGTTATAACTTCTTCTGAGTCTGAAATCACTCTGTCAGCCTCTTTTGTGGGAATGGTAGTATTAGAGTTGATGGAGAAGATATCAGTACTAGCATCAGTCAAGCTGACAGCGGCGTTATCAGTCTCTGATGTATCAGGTGTAGGTAAAGAAGTATTGGGAAGAACAGCTGTTTCGGTACTTGAAAGGCCTCTAGTTTCAGAAATAGGAAGGTTAGAAGAAGAAGAAGATGGTGGAGGTGATTTTGGTGATGGAGTTTGAGTTGGAGATGCTGGACAATCAAGGTCGTGATCAGATTCTGGGATGATATAGATTTTCAGGCCAATCTCACCTTTGAAAAATGAAAACAAGCCCTTCTTCTCCAATGGAAATCTCTGATAAGCTTCATCCCCTTTCTTTACAATATTTGAACAAGGAATTTTCAGATATCCAAGGAAGTTTCTCCCTGTGCTTTGTGTCCTTTGATGGTAAACTGATATTTGGATGGTTTGGTGATAGAAGTTTGTGGTATCTTCGAGGTTGAAAACAAGTTTTTGGTCCCAAATAGGGTTGAGATTTTTGGGAATGGTTGTGGTTCTACTAAGCTGATTGCCGAAATCAACTTCTACAAAAGGGCTGGCTGATCCTTCACCATCTTTTGGCATAAGATCATGAGCATCCACAACTTCTACTACCAGTTTCATGCTACTTTTCGGCTAGGTTTGATTCTGCAGGAAGCAACCTGCAAGTAAGTCCTTTACTGAAACTCAACTCAGAAGCAAAGAAATTCTTATCACTAAAGTCCATGGGCATAAGAAAGCTACAACATAATATATATACTCCTGTCTCTTTTTGTACAATGCTAGCTCACTCCATGACTCTCGTAGTCTCAGATGAACAGGAAAACTATATGATATCTTCAGGAGGATGATGGTGAAAGAAAAGAATGATTTGTGGAAGAAGCTGCCTGATGAACTCTGTAGATCTTTATATGAAAGCAGGAAAGGTATAAACTTCATTTTTTTTTTGGATTAAAGTAAAAGATGAGTCCATCTGACCATGTTTTTTTTTTTTTGTTAAAACATCTGACCATGTTGAGAAAGGAAAGAAGGACAAACAAAATACAGTTATGGCCTTTATTCTTTTCTTCTTGCTAAAAAGTACAAATACAAGATCTTAAAAGGGCTGTTCAATCTAAGAATAGATCGGTTCAAGCTGAATGCTTCTTGCAGAGTTCTTCATCTTTTGGTCTTTCATATAAAAAAAAACAATAATAATAACACAAAAAAAGGGAAAAAAGAGCCGGAGATGCAAAGAAGGGTCAGAATCTTAAGATTCCTCCAGTCATCGTTTTAAATTTTAACTGAGAAAAGCCTCAGCAATAGACCAGTGGAAGATTCCTCTGGACTTTTTTTTTTTTTTTTTTGGTACAAAGATTCCTCTGGACTTTAAAAGTACACAATATCCATATTGTCAGCATAATTATCACATCATCACAATATTCAAAGAAAACTTTTACTCGAAACACTAATATTCATTGTTCACGTTAACTAATATTCCCTCTGTGCAATTTTAAAAGACTCAAGAATTACCCTCTGCAGAATAGTAGATTTTAAGAAGAAAAAAAAAAAGAGAGAGAGATCTGCATGCAATTTTTAGTCTCTCTGAAGCTATAAAAGCATAAGAAAGAACTTTGCAGAAAAGGAGCAACATAATGAGACTATCGTCAGGTACTTCGTCCAACTTAATCTCCAAAGAATACTTGATGAGTTTGGGAGCCAATGTAATTTAGCATCGCCCGTCAAAAATTAGTTCAGCCTGTAGCAACGGCAGCGGCATCATTGTCAGATTCGCCCTGTTCTTCTTTAGCAAATTCCTCAATTAGTTGGCATTGCCTTCGCGTCAGATTCCTGCAAAACATTTGGGAAAAAGGAAGCAAATGTTACATGACCCGGCGAGTATTTGATAAAACATGGATAACTTCAACGTAAATGCAGCTCTATCATATCCAACTAATGCATGCAAATAATAACTTGGCTAATGACTCTAATCCAGGGATATCACAGGTGTCACAGAGCTGTAAGGCATAATCTTAAATTAGAACACCACTTTGAACCACTGAAACATACGTTGGGATTGCGACGTTGTAGTGCACGTATTGATCCCCGACTGAATAGGAATTTCTTGCCTTAATCCCTACATCAAGAAACATTGGAAAGTTGTGATTGATCTGAGAGAAGCATGTAAATGCCTAATTCAACTAGGAGGCCAAAACAAGTAGTCCACATGGAAATATCAAGTAATACTTCATCCACTCTTGTGAATATTATAAAATGGTGTTCATTAATTAATCATAATTTGACGTACGAATACATGAATGATTGCCCAAGCAAACTGCAAAGATCGAGTCCTGCCAACCATGAAAGATTTTCATACCCCAACCAAAATATAGGTGTTCGAAAGACTTAATTAATCAAAAGAGCATCACACCCCAAGCATTTTGAAAATATGCCCATAAATGAAAAGCAGATGAGTTTTGTATAGCTCAGAAGGTGTGTTCATTTCTCTACTTCATCCTTTCTGAAACTTTCAAATGACATGGGGACACATGTTCCATACGTAACATCTGCCAGAAACCAAAACACGGAAACAAAAGTAGTCCATAAATTCTTTTACCTTTTCTTCTGGGAATCAACTTTCTGACCGGGTTGTGTACCAGGACGGACCTGTCAAAATAACAGGGAGTTAAACATCATTGCACCTTAAAAAGATGCAAGCTGAAATGGGAAAAGAAAAGATCAATGAACAGAGCAAACAGATGCATAAACAAACGTACCTTTACAACCACATCCCCTGTCAAAGTTGGAACTTGAATAGTCCCTCCCAAGATAGCCTGCATATAATGGTTTTCTCCATTGTTAAACACAGGTAATTGACATCATCTGGAAAACCATACAAACGAGCTTCTACATGCTTTGGAGGTTGAAGCAAACATTCCCAAGACAATTTCAATTATCAAGGGAGTAGTTTGTGGAAACAAGCATAAAGAAGGTGGTGTCTTCAGAATCCAGGGCTGTAGACAGCTAGCAATAACAACCAACCAAGGAGGCAAAACGGTTGGTAACATTGGGAACATTAAGCAGTCCGACATGAGAACTGATTATTCCATATAAGTTATGGAGAGATGCATAATGTTATAAGTTTCAAATAAGCCATTAAGGTGTTTGTGAGAACGATGAGAGGTTAGCATTACCAGTCAAGTGGTAACCTTTAAATCTTAGTGGGTGACATGTATCAATTCAATAGCAGAATGGAGGATAGAAACATGATATCACAAAGACATGGAATCACCAGACTGATACTTAGAGCAGCATCAACATGGATATCTGAGCCTTGTCTACGAAAAACAGGATCTTCTTTAACCTAGGTAATGAGAAGAACAAAGTTGGAGGATGGATAAACCCATAAACACAAACTGGAAACTGACTGACTACGGCATGCAACCTTAATAGTGACAAAGAGATCCAGGCTGAATGCCTGCTGGATCTGCACCTCCGGCACGCTGCACCGGAATGATGTCATTGTTGTCGGTTCCTGGAAAAAGAGAAGCCAAAAATCAAGACAGCATAGTCTAGTCAAGAATGGAAGAAAACAAAACCACTCTTCACATTTGTCTGTGCCAAATATATTGGCATTTAGTCTAGAAGGATAGAAGATGAGAACACATCAGACAAGTAAGACTCAAGATCTGAACTCACATTAATTAGGGTAATTATTATACGCCACGAGTTAATCAACTAGGATGAAGAAACAGCTACTAAGGCAAAAAAGATCATCCTGGAGCTAAAGTGATTTGCATGGACTCGGGTGACCATAACCATTAAGATCATTGTGGCTGTAAATTTAGAAAGGAATAACAGAAATATATGTAAGTATAAAACTTCTTTAAAAACATACTAACCTGGCCTAATATCTAATCTGACAGATTTTGATCCTCTTACAACACATTCTCCCTTGCAGGACTTGCAGAAATCCTATCAAATCATATAAGAAAAAAATAACAATTCAAAAAGATCAAGTCCAAGTCCAATCAAATGTTGAAATACGACAGACAGCAGCACTACTAACAACAATAGAAAAACATCAAAAGTTGCCATACCGATGCCATCAGCTGAAAGAGAATTCCTAGAGAAAGGATGTTTTCTTCTCTAACAAATGTACAAAG
The DNA here is from genome assembly GCA_949775105.1 of Oldenlandia corymbosa var. corymbosa. Taxonomy (NCBI): domain Eukaryota; kingdom Viridiplantae; phylum Streptophyta; class Magnoliopsida; order Gentianales; family Rubiaceae; genus Oldenlandia; species Oldenlandia corymbosa. Next base: position 20,359,309 of record OX459121.1, on the reverse strand, counting down.
ATCAAATAGCAAGGAAAGAATAGCAGGCTCAAACAGGAACTTCACAGAACTCATTATAGAGTCAGAATTAACTGTCATATAGACACAGGACTTTCTCATAATATATCCCTTTCTTTATGAGCATAGTACAACATGACTATACATTTGGACCCCTGTAGTCTAAACTGAACAGCTTCAAGTAAATGTTCGAGTTTACAGCCTTAACAGAACATTTCTCGCATGTGTGCTAATGCCTAATGATATTGATAGTTCCAACCATACGCCTTTTCCATACCACATACTCCCCACCAATAGAATAGGAAAAAATTGTTACCCACTATTGAAAAAGGAACTTGTGATTTAGTCGTTTCATACCCATTTTACAAAACATCAAACCTAGAGATGAATGAAAAAGCTTTAGGAGTAAGGTGCACTCCGCAGATTGAGTAAATTTCAAAATAAAATGTGGAAGTCAGAATAGAAGTAACTGCACTCCGTCTTCAAGGAGGTTCCATAGACTCTTTGGGGAACCTCTGTCCAAAATATAAATTTCATCATATGTGCCTTGAATAATTTCGAATACTTATCCTGTACCTTAAAGGATAACTTTTGTACATGTGCATGTGAATAAAACAAGTTGAACAAGTACCCCAAGGACAAACAGTTATCAACTATCCAAATAGATTATCTCAAACAAAGAGACCGGCAACTCCATTAGTTTTCAAGTAAAGAAAGGATATGGAAAACAATTCTCAAGGTCTCCTAGATTACGTGAAAGAATAGTATAATACCTTCACAATCTTCCCAGTCCCTTGACATTCCATACAAGATACTAAGTAAAAGTTAGCTCCTGATGGACGACTTATCTGTACAGCAAGAAAACAAATTGAAGAATGGAAGAGATAGTACAACCCACTGACAAAATATTACATACAAGTATCAGGATAATAAGTGCATGTAATGAACCTTGCCGGAGCCTTCACAACGTTTACAGGTTTGAGGCTGAGTTCCTGGAGGAACACCGGTTCCACCTGAGAATATTAAGGAGCAAATCTACAGTCAAGTAACAAACTGTAAATCTTAGAATCAATCAAGTGCCTCAAGCTTGATTCTTGAAGTGATACACCAGACACTACCAGCAGCACAACCAAACCAAAACATGCAACAGAAACAAGCAGTTGACATACTTACCACAAGTATTACAAAACAATTCAGTCATGAACTTAAGAGTTTTGGAGCATCCCTGTACCGCTTCCATGAAAGACAGTGTAATAGATACCTGTGAAGATTAAGAAGTGAGGCATCATCCATAAACCAAGGTTTACTCCACAGCTAAAAACAACAGTAGTGGGACAAAACCTGGAGATCTTTGCCACCAGGCATTGGGATAAATCCATACTGGTCTCATTGTACAACCAAAAGGCCACATGAAGAGAGCAAACGCGATAAATCAATATACTTGTTCCGAACTGGCATAAATAAAATACAAAAACTATTGAAATTAAGGGTGACAATTTCATAATCAGAAACCAGTGGCCATATAACCTAGGAACGCGAATTGAATATTGGGGAGGGAGGGAGGGAGGTCTCTGTTGACTGGGGTGGGGGGAAGGGGATTGTTCATGTATTTGTAACAAAACAAATCGGTCTTATAGCGACAATGAAGATAGCAATACTCCTTTGGTGTACCCTCTCAGCATATTTGGTTCTTGCCATGTAACCCTATGAACATATTTGTAACTTGCATCTTGTATCCTCTAAACATATTTACATCTTGGCAAATACGAGGACTTATACCCATTAGCTACTTGGAGTATCTTGCGTCAATATAATTCACCGGCCACAATGAATCGACATACCATCAGATCAACCAAATTAAATTCATTATCTGTACTTGACTTTCTGAGAAGGTCCTCAAAGCCGCCATGTTGAGATGGCTTGAATCCAGCTCCACCATTCTGATCTCTCATTTTATAACCGGCGTGTCCATGCTGGAAAAATTCCCAACATCAGTGCCACCATTTGATACTAAGCGCAGAAGACAGAGTTCCAACCAGCATTCAAAAACATACATCAGATCTACAACCAATTTGTATTAGGCATCACCTTTAAGATTTGCAATTAGTCAGATTGGCTTAAGTTGCGAAATCATAAAAAATGATAAACTCTACTTCAACGAAAACTAGATAACTAATTTTTTTAGTAAGAATTACAAAGTGAAAAGAAACATAAAATTTTCACCATCCTGCAATAGAATGAATAATATAGCGGACTGTTCAGAACTAATTGAGTTTCAACAGATTATTTCGTTCCATGAGATGAATGTATAAGTAAAATGCTTTCCAATTGAAGTCTCAGGAGAACAGGAAACTGTAATACCTGTTCATCCTGAGCTACATATTGGTGTATAAACGATTTCAGTGGACCTCTAACATTTGCCAAGTACACAGAAAATTCTCTCATACTAACCTTAAAATCTTAGTTAGAAGTTTTATATCGTTTCAAATTTCCTTTTGTCAGTATTGCACATCAAACACAATACTGCGAATACAATAAGCATAAATCTTTTACACAGACCTATGACCTCTGAAAATTTTGTTATTAAGGCCGGTAACAAGATTATCACTCCAACAAAAACTTGCAATATCCATAGGGATCAATGATCAAAGTATTCAAGCTAGCAATGAAATGGAAAGTCCATTTTCCACAAAATGATAAATAAAATAAAATCCATGCATCAAACTGAGTTCATAAATTTCCATTTTGCAATAACAAAATATAAGATTCAACCTTGCCTTAACTACACATAAGGAAGGCGGATTATGCCTTATTGGACCTTTATTACATTTCATTTCTTCACTTACAACCTAAATTTTCTAATAAGAAATGGTACAACTAACTACGACTAGAAGCTCTTGGTGTTGCAAATCCGTGAGACACAGCAAAGCACTAGTAAATTCCTTAAAAAAGCTTAGACAGGACAGAAAAGCAAGTACACTTGAAATATTGCTATTACACAAGCCAGAAACCCGTTATTTAAGACAAAGCAATGCAGACTATTCACCACATAATTTGCATTCCCTACCAGCTGGTTCCATTATCATTACAAAAAAACAAAAATAAAAAATTAGAGCTGCAGTTTTAAATGTTTTTGATAATAACTACAACCAATTTTTTAGAGCCTTCAAACCCAGTATATTTTAGGCTTATAGCTTCAGCAATTTAAACATGCAAAAGAAAACAAATGAGAAACCTCAAGATACTCCGCGCGCGTGGTGTCATCCTTCAGAACCTACCCCAGGAAAACACAAGATGGAATTGGTCAATGACAAAGAAGGCTGAAACTCAGTTCAACAAATGCAAAAATATAGTTCCAGAAAGCCAACTTACCTCATACGCCTCTTGAACTTCTTGAAACTTTTTGGCAGCTTCAGGATCATCTTTATTGGTGTCAGGATGCAAGCTTTTTGCAAGCTGCACAAGGACACCAATCAAACTAGTATTCAGGCAGGGAAGTAATAAAAGGGAATATAAACGGTAGAAATGTTTTCCAAAGCTTGAGAGCAAATTTGATGGCCTATCAAATAAATCTTTTTTCACAAGATTAGACATGGTTACATATTAAGGAAGAAAGTTACCCCATAATAAGCTTTCTTGATTTCCGAAGATGTGGCATTTCTACTTACGCCAAGAGTATCAAAGTAATCGCTTGATTTATGCGCTAATTAGAAGAAAAAATAAACTGCAAGTCAGAAAACTTAGATATGACGCAACAACGTTAAAATGGTTAAAATGAAACGAAACATCCTGACCCCGGAAAGGAAAACAAGAAAAGGATGATGAATATTGTATATCATTAATTTTTCAGACGCTCCCAAATACTCCAGACTCAATATTTTGCTTATTTGTAACATTTTGAGCAATTTGAGGTTGGTATAATGAACCTGTCAAGTGGAACATCAAATCGGTACCTCTTATCTCTCAAACATAGTAGACCAAGCTCAATTCATAAACACAATACAAAAGCTCCCTCACTCTTATATGGTCAAACAAACCAGTGTAAATAAGTGGATCAGGGAAAAAGTATAATCTTTCTAATATAGAAAGGGATAAAGAAAAGGAAGCATATTCTGCACTCAATTACAAACCGAAGTACAACAGGCCAAGAATCTTGTAAGACTATTTTCAGAACGAACAAACTTCCAACCATTCCGGCAATTCCATAAACATGCACAATTTAAATACAGGAGACAAAATACACAGAGAGTGAAGTTACCTGTTCCATGAATGCATCGAACTCCACCAAGGTCAGCTTTAAATGATCCTAATCTCAGCTGCTCACTTCCATGATACACTACAAGCGGGAAATATTTCATTATAATGAGACACACAGAAGACTTCAATAATAACCAACCACCTCGCAAACCCAACTTATTCAACAACATTTTAGTTTGGTAGCTACCGCATTTTCGTGACTGTGCAATGATCCTCAAACTATATTTGAGGGGAACTGGCTGGGGGCGAGTGTCCCAACTAAACGCAGTAAACAATTCTGTTAAAGGCCTAAACAATGTCTTAGGATCCTATATGCTCTCAGTCTAGGTTCCATAGATTGAATCAGTAGAAAAATATTGTAAAATAGTACTACATTCTACAAGTAACATACACGTGTAGGTATTATTGATCATTCTAAAGTGCATCATTCATCAATGAGAAGAGTTTGCACATTGAAACAATCATGGATAAGACAATTAAACATGTATACTGTAAGGTTTACCACTCATAATAGATTTAGATCATTGTGCACATTTGAAAGGTAGTTTAGTCTGATTTACAATAATTGTCAAACCTACTATGGCTAAATCTCATTTAACGATTCTGCAGTGAAAATTTACAATTTTTCGATACTTGTCAAGCACATCATGGAATCATTATGTTCACTTTGTATGATGATCATAAGATTTGATGGGTCGAATTGTGTGATTCTAACAAAAGTGCCCAAACACAACAAGTTAACAAGCACAATTTTGAAAAAATACGGATCATCTTTATGTTCCTGAAAACGGCTAAAGATAAACACAACCCTGTCGCTTTCTCAATTTCTAAGTTATTCTTTTCCTTCTCACGTGCTAAATGCAAATTGTATCCGTTTCAAACCCCAAACCCCCTCGTATGAAGATTTACCTTTTCTAAAAGTGGAACCATGTAAGGCCGCATTTTGATTCCAAGGTCCCGTGCCGAAGCTTCTACATGAACCTCTCAATGACGTCCCATTTAACTGCCGTGATACCCCGAAAAAAAAAAAAAAAAAGTGAAAACAGATTGTTAGATCCTCAGAATTGTACACGCACAGTCAATCATGCAAACAGCGGCAGAGTAGAGAGAGGCCTACTGCGGCAGCGGAGTCGCGGAGGAGATGACAGGAGAGGGTTCGGAGAGCTAGTCTCAGGCCACCGGAGCGGACCATCTGGCAGGGTTATCCGGTCAAATATGTGGAATTTTTTATAAGAGGGAAAAACCAAAAACCCTAAGTCCTGACACTTAAACCCTAAAGGAGAGGAGAAAGGAAAGTGACGAATGAAAAGTAAATTGACATTGAAAAGTAAATTGACATTAATCAGAGATTCGCACGGACACACACACAACTTTCTTTTGCTTGCGGGGCAATTATAACTAATAAAGCCTCCACGTTAAAAAATGTATACTTAAAAAAAAATACAGTTAAAAAAAACTCATTCAGGTATTACCGCCGGTAAATTTAACAGGTACATCATTAAAGAATATCTTTCTTATTATATATGTACAAAGAGGCAAGAGATTGCTAAATTACCTTGGTCCAAACAAAATAGAAACTATTATCCTACTTAAAGTCTTAGAAACATTGCGCATCCTATCTAGAAAACTAGGAGAATGACAAATCTACGAGTTCACTTCTCAACCAAAATTTCCAGCATTGGTACTGGTATAATGATGTATACTTGATTAGTTTAAGGACCAATATAATTTAGCTTCGCCGTCAATAATTGGTTCAGCCTGAAGCACCGGCAGCGGCATCGTTGTCAGATTCGCCCTGTTCTTCTTTAGCAAACTCCTCAATTAGTTCGCGTTGCCTTCGTGTCAAATTCCTGCAAAACGTTTGCAAATAAGGATGCAAGTGTTACATGACCCAGCGGATATTTGATAACTTGGATAAGTTCAACGTAAATGCAGCTCTATCATCCTAATAATGCAAGAAAATAACCACAAAATGACTAATGACTCTAATTCAGGGATATCAGAGGTTCCACATAGCTGCAAGGCATAGTCTAAAATTTGGACACCAGTTTAAACCACGGAGACATACGTTGGAATTGCGACATTGAAGTGCACGTATTGATCCCCGAATGAATAGGAATTTTTCGCCTTAATCCCTGCATCAAGAAAAATTTGAAATTAGTGTTTGATCAGAGAGACACATGCAAATGCCTAAATTAACTAGAAGGCCAAAACAAGTGGTCCACATGGAAATATCAAGTAATAATTCATCCACCTTGCAGAAAGCTCTTCGTGATATAATAAAATGCTATTAATTGATTAAAATAAATTGACATTCTTGTATAAAATGAATGATTCCCCAAGCAAAATGCAAAGATTTAGTCCTGCCAACCATGAAAGAATACCATACCCCAACCAAAACATTGGTGAGCAAAAGGCATAATAAAAAGCATCACGTCCTCAGTATTTTGAAACTATGCCCATAAATTAACCGAGACATTTAAAAATACGTTTTTTGATGAGTTTGTACAGATCAGAGGCTGTTTTCATGTCTCTACTTCATCCTTTCTGAAACCCTCGAACTCTATGGGGATACATATGCTCCATAAGTAACATCACCTGATATTGCAATGCATATTGCTAGAAAGCAAAACACAAAAACAAAAAATAGTCCAGACATTCTTTTACCTTTTCTTCTGAGAACAACTTTCTGACCAGGTTGAGTACCAGGACGGACCTGTCAAGATAATAGGGAGTTAAATATAACTGTACCTAACAAGATGCAAGCTTAAATGGGAAAAGAAAAAGATCATCGAACAGAGTGAAGAGATGTAAATATACCTTGACCACGACATCCCCAGTCAAAGTTGGAACTTGAATAGTTCCTCCCAAGATAGCCTGCATAAGAACAGTTTTCTTCATATGTTAAACACAGGTAATCGACATCATATGGAAAACCATACAAACAAGCTACTACATGCTTTGGAGGTTGAAGCAAATATTCCAAAGACAATTCACCATATCGGAGTAGTAATTTGTGGAAACTAGCATAACAAAGGTGATGTCTTCAGAATCGACGGCTATAGTTAGCAAACACTACCAACCAAGGAGGCAAACCAGTGGGCAACATTAGGAAGACCGACATGAGAACTGATTATTATAAGTGAGAAGAAACCATAAATGGGGAGATTATAACGTTACAAGTTTCAAAATTAGAATGATGAGAGGTTGGCATTACCAGGCAAGTGATGACCTTTCAATCTTAGTGGGTGACATGTATCAACTCAATAGCACAATAAAGGATAGAAATGGTATCACAAAGACTCGGAATCACCTGACTGATACTTAGGGCAGCGTCAACATGGATATCTGAGCCTTGTCTACGGAAAACAGGATCTTCTTTAACCTACGTAACAAAAAGAACAAAGTTGGAGGATGAATAAACCCACAAAAAAAAAAAAACAAACGGAAAATTGATTGCCTATGGCATGCAACCTTAATAGTGACACGGAGATCCCCAGGTTGAATGCCTTCTGGATCTGCACCTCCGGCATTTGGCACCGAAAGGATGTCATCGTTGTCAATTCCTAAGAAAGAGAGAAGGCAAAAATGAAGACTGTATAGCATAGTCAAAATTAAAACAAAACAAATCACTCTTCCTATTTATCTATGCCAGATATATTGGCATTTGGTCTAAAAGGGTAGAAGATGAGAACAAATCAGACAACAAAGATTGAAGATTTTAACTCAACATTAATTTGGGTAGTTATTATTAACCATGAGTTCATCAACTTTGATGAAGAAACAGCCACCAAGGCAAAATAAAGATCGTCCTGGAGCTATTGACAACCAAAAAAAGAAACAACTTGTTCTAGCTAAGGTGACTTGCATTGAACTTTGATTATTAACCATGAGTTCATCAACTTTGATGAAGAAACAGCCACCAAAGCAAAAAAAGATCGTCCTGGAGCTATTGACAACCAAAACAAGAAACAACTTGTTCTAGCTAAGGTGACTTTCATTGACGAAGGTGACTAGAGCCATTAAGATCATTATGGCTGGAAATTACAAAGCAACAACAGAAACATATACAAGTATAAAACTTAATTTTAAATAAACTCACCAGGCATAATATCCAATCTCACAGATTTCGATCCTCTTACAACACGCTCCCCCTTGCAGGACTTGCAGAAATCCTATCAAATCATATAATAAAGGGAAAAAACAACATTTCAAAAAATCAAGTCCAAGTCTGATCAAATTTTGAATACGACTAACAAGAATAAAAATATTACAAGTTGCCATTATAGTGCTATCAGCTGAAAGAGAACCTTTTTTCAATTACAATTTACAAATGTACAAAAATCAAGTAACAAAGAAAGAATAGCAGCTCAAACAGAAACTTCACAAAACTCCTTATATTACCTGTCATATAGACACAGTACATTCTTATGATAAAGCCTTTCTTCATGAGCATAGTATATTATGACTATACATTAGGACCCCAGTAGTCGAAACTGAACAGCTTCACGTAAATTTTCGAGTTTACAGTCTTACAGTACATTCATTACGTGTGTACTAATGATATTGATCGTTCTAACAATAAGCCTTGCATACCACATACTTCCCACCAACATAATATAAGGAAAGAAAATTGTTACCCACCATTGAAACAGGCACTAGTGAATTAGTAGTTTCACACCCATTTTACAAAACATCAAACGTAGCGATGAATGAAAAAGCTTTAGGAGTAAGTTGCACTCCACAGATTGTGTAAATTTCGAAATAAAATATGAAAGTCAGAACAGGAACCATGGAGGCACGGAACAAGTAACTGCACACTGGTTTTCTTGTGTCTTAAAGGAGGTTCCATAGACTTCTTGGGGAACCTGTGTCTCAAAATATACAAAATTCATCTTCGAATACTTTTCCTGTACCTTAAATGATAACTTCTGAATATGTGCATGTCAATATAATAACTTTAATGAGTATCCAGGGAAAAAAAGTTAACTAATCCAAACGGAATATCTCAAACAAAGATAATGGCAACTCAATTAGTTTTCAAGAAAATAAAGGATTTCAAAAACGCCACATTCCGTCAGAAGAGAAGTATAATACCTTCACAATCTTTCCAGTCCCTTGACATTCCATACAAGATACCGAGCCAAACACAAATCCTGATGAGTAATTTATCTGTACAGCATGAAAACAAGTTGATGAATGGAAGAGATAGTACAATCCGCTGACCAAAGGATAATATACACGCATAGGTTAATAAGTGCATGTAATGAACCTTGCCAGCGCCTTTACAACGTCTACAGGTTTGAGGCTGAGTTCCTGGAGGAACGCCGGTTCCACCTGAGAACATTAAGGAGCAATTCTACAGTTAAATAACAAACTAAAAACCTTAGAATCAATCAAGCGGCTCAAGCTTGATTCTTGAACTGATACGCCAGACACTACCAGCAGCACAACCATACCAAAACATGCAACAGAAACCAGAACAGTTGACATACTCACCACAAGTATTACAAGGCAATTCAGTCATGAACTTCAGAGTTTTGGAGCATCCCTGTACAGCTTCCATGAAGGACAGTGTAATAGATTCCTGCGAAGATTAAGAAGTGAGGCATCATCCAGAAACCAATGTTTATTCCAAAGCTAAAAACAACAGTAGCAGACCAAACCTGCACATCTCTGCCACCAGCCATTCTCATTCGATGCATAAAATCCATCTGGAGTCATTGTACAACCCAACCGCCACATGAAAAGAGCAAACACGTTAAATCAAAATACTTGAACTGAACTGGAACATAATACCAAAACTATTGAATTTAAGGCCGAAAACGTCATGATCAGTAACCAGTGGGCTTATAACCTAGGAACAGGAATTTAATAGAGGAGGAGACTGTTTCAAGTACAGGTAACGAAACAAATCAATCTTATAGTGACTATGAAGATAGCAGTACTCATTCGGTGTACCAACTCAGCACATTGTGTTCTTGCATGTGCAATCTTCTCAACATATATGCAACTTGCATCTTGTATCCTCTAAACATTTTTACATCTTGACAAAGACGAGGACTTATACCAATCAGCTACTTTAAGTATCTTGTGTGAATATGATTCACAATGAATTGACAAAGACAAATACTTTCCAAAATTAAAAGGGAAAGTACCATCAGATCAACCAAACTAAATTCATAACCTGTACTTACATTTTTGAAAAAGTCCTCAAAGCCACCACCTTGAAATGGGTTGTATCCAGCACCACCGTTCTGATCTCTCATTTTGTAACCATCGTGTCCAAGCTGGGAAAAATCACAACATCAGTGCCACAATTTGATCCAAAGCCCAGAGGACAAACAGTTCCAACCAGCATTCAAAAACATAAACCAGATCTACAACCAATTTGGATTAGAAGAATACATATTCAGGCATCACCTTAAAATTTGCAATTAGTCACATTGTCTTAAAGTTGCCAAATCATAAAAAGTGATACAATCTACTTCAAAGAAAAACTAGATAACTAATTTTCCTAATAAGAATTACAAAGTGAAAAGAATTAAAAAAAGTTTCACCATCCCACAATCGAATGAAGAATACAGCAGACTGCTCAGAACTAATTATGTTTCAACAAATTATTTAGTTCCATGAGATGAATGTACAAGTAAAATGCTTTCCGATAGAAGTCTAAGGAGAACAGGAAATTATGATACCCATTCATCCTGAGCTACATATTGGTGTATAAATGATTTCAACAACCTGTAACATTTGCGAAGCACATAGATGGCATATCTTCACTAATACAACCTAAATATTCTCCTAAAAGATGGTATAACTAACTAAAATATTTTATGTCCAAGAGACACAACAAAGAAATGAGCACTAGTAAATTCCTTAAAGAAGCTTAGATAGGACAGAAAAGCAAGTACGGTTAAGATACTGACATAAGACATGCCAGAAGCCCATTATTTACGAGAAAGCAATGGAATTCCAAGGAAGAAATATACGGACTATTCGTCACACCAGCCGCTCCATTACATTACAAAAAAACTTCAAGATGCGATTTTCAGTGTTTCTGATAATAACTACACATTCGTTTCACCAATTTTTTAGAGCCACATTCTATTTTAGGCTTATAGCTTCAATAATTCAAACATGTAAAAGATAATAAATGAGAAACCTCAAGATACTCCGCGCGCTTCGTATCATCCTTCAGAACCTACCACAAGAAAACACAAGATGGAATTGATCAATGACAAAGAATGCAGAACTTCAGCAAATGCAAAATTATAGTCCCAAAAAGCAAACCTACCTCATACGCCTCTTGTACTTCTTGAAACTTTTTTGCAGCTTCAGGATCATCTTTATTGGTGTCAGGATGCAAGCTTTTTGCAAGCTGCAAGGGAAGACCAATCAAACAAGTCTTCAGGCAAGGAAGTAATAGAAGGGAATATAAACAGTAGAAATGTTTTGCAAAGGTAGAGAACAAATTTGAATGATCTGTCAAATAAATCTTTTTCACCAGATTAGACATAATTAAATATTAAGGAAGAAACTTACCCCATAATAAGCTTTCTTGATTTCCGAAGATGTGGCATTTCTACTTACGCCAAGAACATCAAAGTAATCCCTTGATCTGTGTGCTAATTACAAGAAAAAAAAAACTGCAGGTGAGAAAACTTATCCAACACCAGCAACTCATCTTTCCCATGGTAAACAACTGTTAAAACATGAAACGAAACAAGCAAACCCCGGAAAAGAAAACAAGAAAGGGATCATGAATTGCATATCATTAATTTTTAGGACGCTATCAAATACTTCATACTCAATATTTTGCTTATCTGAAATATTACTGCGCTATTTTAGTTTAGTATAAGGAACCTATCAAGCGGAACATCAAACGACACCTCTTAACTCTCAAAAGTAGTAGACCAAGCTCAATTCAAACAAACAATCCAAAAGCCCCCTAACTTATTTGGTCACATAGTTCCAATTTCAACCAGTGTAAATAGATGGATCAGGAAAAATTATAATCTTGCCAAATAGAAAGAGGTAAAGAAATGTAAGCATACCCTGCACTCAATTTCAAACGGAAGTAGAAGAGGCCAAAATATAGTAAGACAATTTTCGGAACGAACAAACTTCCAACCATTCTGGAAAGTCCATAAACATGCACAATGTTAAATAAAGGAGATAAATACACAGAGAAAGTTACCTGTTCCATGAATTGATCGAAGTCCACCAAGGTCAACTTTAAATGATCCTAATCTCAGCTGCTCACTTCCATGATAAACTACAAGCGGGAAACATTTCATCATAACAAGACACACAGAGATTTCAATAATAACCAACCACCTCCCAAACCCAAGTTATTCAAAAAATTTTAATTTGCTAACTACAGCATTTTCATGACTTTGAAATTATCCTCAAACTAAATTTGAGGAATGTCCCAACTAAATGAAGTAAACAATTCTGCTAAACGCCTAAAAAATGTCTTAAGATCCTATATACTCTCAATCTAGGGTCTGATAAAGAATCAATAGAAAGGAATTGTAAAATAGTACTACATTCTACAAGTATCATATATGTGCAGGTTTTAGTAATCATCCTAAAGTGCACCATTCACCAATGAACAGAGTTCCTACATTGAAACATTCACGGATTACGCATTTAAAATTTCTACTGTAAGGGTCACTGCTCTTTATAGCTTTATATCATTCTGCTCATTTAAAAGTTAGTTTAGTCTAATTTACAATAATTGTCAAAAGCTACTATGGCCAAATCACAATTGACCATTCTATAATGATAAATTCACAATTTTTCCAGATATCAAACAGCTTTGTAATCGTTATGGTCACTGCGTATGATTCTAAGATTTGATAGGCGAAATTGAGATTCTAATAAACAAGACCCCAAACACAATGAATTAAAAAGCACAATTGCAATGATAAGGAACATGTTTATGTTCTTCAAAACGGAGAAAGATAAACACAAGCCATTTGCTTTCTTCACTCAATTTCTGAGTTAATTTCTATTTTTCTTTTTTTCACATGCTAAATGCAAATTATATCCCTTTCAAATTCCAAGCCCCCTTCGAATGAAAATATTACCTTTTCTAAAAGTGGAACCATGAAAGGCTGCACTCTGATTCCAAGGCCCCGTGCCGAAGCTTCTACAAGCACCTCTCAATGACGTCCCATTTAGCTGGCACAATCCCCCCAACCAAAAAAAAAAAAAAAATCGAGACAGAAAAGTTAGAAATCCTCAAAAATTGCAGACACACATTCAATCATAAAAACAACGGAAGAGAATAGAGAGGCCTACCGCGGCAGCGGAGTCGCGGAGGAGATGAGAGGAGAGGGTGCGGAGAGCGAGACGGTGGGCGAGTCTGAGGCCACTGGAGCGGACCATTTGGCGGGTTATCGGGTCGAATATGTGGAATATCTGAAGGGGGAAAGCCAAAAACCCTCAATTGTGAGGACTGGCGATTCGCTTAAACCCTAGAGGAGAGAAAAGTGACGAATGAAACAATATTGGCATTAGTCAGAAAACACACGCACACAAACAGAGAGTACCAGAGAAGAAGGTCCAGAACTTTCTTTTGCTTGCCGGGTAATTAACGAATTAAGCTGGAAGGTTAAAATTAAAACATCTTAGAAAATACAGTTAAAAAAAAAAGCCACATTTACGGCATATCAGGTAAAAATTAAAAGGGGCTACCACCACTAACAAAACTTTAATATCGAAGAAATAGTGTGCACGATAAATATATGGTTGAAATTGTGATTTTGTGGATTTTAACATATTTTTGTTTTTTATCTATAAATATTTGTAAAATAAAATTTAGGCTAAAAATTGTATGAAAAATATTAGGACATACTCAAATTGTGGAATCAGTGTTGATGATATTTTTTCCAATAAGTGCAGTGCATTTTGCGTTGCTAACGAGTGAGTAATCTCATACAAAACAAAAACAAAAAAAAACAAAACAAAAAATCTTCTCTACTTTTTTTCATCGATCTTTTCTCTTATATTGCTGGATTGAAGTTACAAGTATAAATTAAAGAGTACAGTAATTATCTGATTTCTCAACAATAAAATTAGTGGTGATGTTTTTCTTGTGTTGTGTGGTTTGGATAATTTATGGCTGGCTTTGTTTCCATATTTGTGGCTAGGGCTTTAAGAATGTGGTTTTATTTATTTATATACCTTCTTTTTCAACTAGTTTTTACAATATATACATATATAGATAATATGTATATATAACACAATTTAAATACTACTCTCTCTGTCCCAAAATTATTTTTCCAGTTTGAGATTTCACTTTTAGTACAATTTGAACTAGAAATGAAAATTCAAACTGGACAATAATTATGGGACGGAGGGAGTACCATTTTATGCACCTTCTCCCTAGAAGAATAAAGTTTAATAAAATAATTTACTTTTCTATGACAGAAGAAATATATTTCACTTTATTAATTTTATATATTGTTATATAAACTTATCAAATAAAAAGACCGTATGTGTCTATATATATACACACGTGACCATCTCTTAATTTATTTATATGATGTAGTATATTTATAAAACTTACATTGTAGAAATAGGGAGTCTGAGGTCAATCGACCCCAGAAAACACGTCCCACAGTACATATTTTGTTTTGGATGTTAACATCGTGTAGCTAGAGACGGATGTAGACAGTAACTGTTGAAGTGTTTGTTGTTTCATTCATGAAACATTTTTTTTCCTCTTAAACTAAGGGTGTGTTGAGTGTACTAGGAAGGGAAAGGAAGAATGGGAATTTCATTACTAGTAAAAAAAAAAGTTAGTTTAGTAGAAGAATTATAAATTCCTTTTAGGCTCTATTTCGTTGGATTGAATTGGACCCAAGAATTAGAATTGGAGGCCCTCAATTCTAATTATTGTGTTTGGATGAAAAAATAGGGGTTCCGAAATTAGAATTATAATTCAAGATGAGGCTCAATTCTTTATTTTTAATTCTTTATGGGAGCAAATAATTACAATTCGAAATCTAGGGGCTTTAGAAAAAATGCGGGTCACATACGGGTCGTTTCTCAGATTATAACGAAACGGGTCCTTTTAAGTTTGAGGGTTTTTTTTCTTTTTTTTGCAGCGCTGCACATGCGCTGTTTTTCCTTTTTCTTTTTCGTTTTTTTCCCCTTTTTCTTTTAGTGCTGGGCTTTTTTTTTTCCTTTTTTTTGCATTTTGTTAAATTAACATGTGTTTTTATTTATGGTGCAAACGAGATGTACATCATATTAATAATTATTAATGAGATCTTTATATTAAAATTAGTATTCTTTTAACAAAAACTAGCAAATGTATAACGACACCCGTAATTTATTTTAAAAATGGATGGTATTAATTACGGGTTAACATTTTTTTATCAAATGTATTTTGAACTATACTTGAAATTTTTTTCACTAAAAATTATATAAGCTTTCAAGAAGTCAAAATATATATTATTCCATTTGTAATTATATACTAGAAATAAAAAATAATTAATTAGCACCATGTATTAATGTTAATCTATACATAAATGAATGGTCTTTACTTTCAACTATATAAAAATTTTACACTAAAATCCAAAAAAAAAAAAAAACTAAAGATTAAAAATTTATAAAATAATAAAAAGGAGAGGAACAAGAATGTTCTACATGTTACTTGTGAGAATTCCAATCATCACACTCATACTTACGTAATAATAAAAAAAGGTTTTCCACAAGTATATATGTATCTATAAATTATAAAATTGATATATATTACTCAAACAACAAAAGTTCTAATATAAATGTATATGATAAATTTATTTTTGTTATCTTATATATGTAAGTAATAAATTGCTTTGATATATAAAATTAAGTATTTATTTTATTCAATGAAATAAAGTACTAAACTACTGATATAAATTATACACTGACTTTTTCAGTATTTTCCACAACAACCTTTAACATGGACCCGTTTATTTTAAATCATTATAATAAATAAATCCACAACAACCTATAACATATTGATAAGATTCAGTATTTTCCTTTTCTATTCTAATTTGTTAATTTCATCTCTTTTTTACATAATTCCAAATATTCAGAATTCATTTGGCAAGGTGTTGCCTTTGTCTTAATCATTGTTTTTTCATCAAAATCATATTCATATGGAAAGACTAATTACATGCCTTTTCCTATCCCAAAAAGCATTAGGATGTTCATTACAAATCTCAGTAGAGATATTATTATATATCCTCTTAATTTTTTCCTGTAATTTAGGATTTTTTAAATCTTCTTCAATTGAAAATATATTAATTTCAAATTTTAAGAAATTAATCGGATTATTTTTTCTAAAAATAAGATCTTTAAGTTCATTGATGAATCTTGTAAAGGTTCAGTTATAAACTTAAAATATACAAGTTTTTTATCGTATGTTCCTGTGATACTATCAATATCAATGTGAGTGATAGGGAAAATCCTCTTTATAAAAGGAGTTCCAAGTATAACTTGGCTAGTTATATTTTTAGCTATTAAAAAACTTTCAGGAATAAAAACTTGATTATTACAAATATATCCTTTAGACAATTTATAATTTATGTCTAATGCTTTTCCACCAGCATGTCTTACCACATGAGTAGTTTTTTCAAAATATTTAGTGGGAATTATTCCTTCCTGTATAACACTAACATCCGCACCACTATCAATTAGTGCTATTAATTCTATTTGATAATCATGATCTATTAATAATTTAATAATAACACGAAATTTAAAAGAAGTGATTAAATCTAAAGATCCTAGAAAATTCTCATTTACCGTTTTATAACTGAACCTAATACATGATTCATCAATGAACTTAAAGATCTTATTTTTAGAAAAAATAATCAAATTAATTTCTTAAAATTTGAAATTAATATATTTTCAATTGAAGAGATTTAAAAAATCCTAAATTACAGGAAAAAATTAAGAAGATATATAATAATATCTCTACTGAGATTTGTAATGAACATCCTAATGCTTTTTGGGATAGGAAAAAGCATGTAATTAGTCTTCCATATGAAGATGATTTTGATGAAAAAACAATGATTAAGACAAAGGCAAGACCTTACCAAATGAATTCTGAATATTTGGAATTATGTAAAAAAGAGATGAATATGTTATTAGAAAAATGATTGATTAAAAAGTCAAATTCTCCATGGTCATGTACTGGTTTTTATATCAATAAACATAGTGAAATAGAAAGAGGAAGACCAAGGTTAGTAATAAATTATAAACCTCTTAATAAAGTATTAAAATGGATTAGACACCCAATCCCAAATAAAAAGGATTTATTGGATAGATTATATGATGCATTAATATTTTCTAAGTTTGATTTAAAATCTGGGTATTGGCAAATTCGAATTGATGAGTCAGATCAATATAAAACAGCTTTTAATGTTCCAGTAGGTCATTTTGAATGGAAAGTGATGCCATTTGGATTAAAGAATGCACCTTCTGAATTTCAAAAAATCATGAATGATATTTTTATTCCTTATAGTGAATTTATCATTGTATATATTGATGATATATTAATATTTTCTAAGGATATACAATCACATTTTGATCATTTAAATATATTTCAGAAATTAATAAACATTTGTATAGTTATTCTGTTCTATTATCTTATTCATCTGTTTTACATTTATAACAAATTATATTAGCTCTATCAGATGTTTGGAATAAAGTCTACTCATGGCTTTGATACCACTACTAAGGAGAGGGACATAGACTAATTCAGGAAATCTTAAACCAAATAGGGAAGATTACAGAATAATTAAGTCCGTCAACATGATTAATTATAAGTAAACTGGGATCAACGCCCTTAACACGCCTTTCACATGGCTTTAAACAAGGCTAACCCTACTTATAAATATCATAGCCAGTCTTAATCACTCCTACACGTGCCAAAAATTTCACTTAATTAGTAAATTACCCTTCCTTCATCAGGAACATAGCTATGATAATCCTTGTAATAACATCATCTTATCTCAACTACCAGACTTATTAGCCTATCATTATGAATATAAACGAATAAGAAGAAAGAAGAAATACTTACAGGAATCAAGGGAGCTGAGCTCTTTTTATTCCAAACTTCTTAAAACTTTGAAAATATTTTACACTGAGAAGAGAAAGGAAGAGATTTCTGAAATCGGTGCCTCTACAATTAAACTATCAATCTCTATTTATAGGCCCCGGATTTCAAAAACTATAAATTCTATTTTACAAATAGATTTGAAATCCGTTCACTTATTGTGAATGTCTTTCTCAGATATGAGTCAAGTGGGGTCCATATGCCTTAATATTCAAAAGGAGATTCCTGCTTTTGTCTTTTCACAGCTTTTCTTTTCCTTTTCCTTATTGTGTTGTCTCCTGAATCTTATGTAACAGATTGTTGATAAATTCATCATGGTCATCATCATTATCTTGTGCCTGAGATGAATTTTCTTCATTTGAAGTAATACTTTTCATTGAAACATCTGATTTTTCTGAGACATTATCATTCTCAAGATTTTTTTTAAATTTCTCATCAAATCTGCTTTGACTTCTTTTATGTAAGCTGATATTATTTCATCCTTGTTTATTGCACCCTACTGAAGCTGAATTCTTTTTGTAATGTGCTTGAACGGACTTTCCTCATCTTGATTTTCTTTGAGCTGTCCTTTTTCTTGGATATATTGTTCTATTTTCTGGGTTATTTTCCATCAAATCTTGGCCTCCTAATTTTTTAGTATTGGGATTTATTTTTGTCAATTTGTCCCAAAATTTGGTGTAATATGTCTTATAAAGACATGGAATTTGGTATTCATTGAATCCGAACTCTGGAACCCATTTATAAATCCATGGGATTGAGAATTGAATAAAAAAGTATAACAAAGTAATTTTTTCAGGGGCACATATATGACTGTGTTGAAGTTTATCAATGATAGGGGAAAATTTTAACCACTGATAATATAACTTTGAAAAGTTTTCTGGCAAAATTTTTGTTGTTGGGCCATATAATGCCTACCATTGAATAAACCAATTAGGTATAGGTGAGGAATATACATTGGAACATATTTTAATGAACCAAGTATGCTTTTTCCGAGGATTTTCATAATAAAAGGTTTTATAAAAACTTTGGATATAATCCCAGTAAGTAAATTTCAAAGGAGGAGAAGTAGGGTTATTACGTACTTCCCTTTCAGAAAGGGTTGAAATTCCCCATTCTTCAGAAGGTAGGATTTTTTTA
Source organism: Oldenlandia corymbosa var. corymbosa (assembly GCA_949775105.1). NCBI lineage: Eukaryota > Viridiplantae > Streptophyta > Magnoliopsida > Gentianales > Rubiaceae > Oldenlandia > Oldenlandia corymbosa. The sequence goes on along the minus strand of OX459121.1, from coordinate 20,339,799 downwards.
ATAACAATTTTTGAAAAGTTATAAACTTCAGTAGTAGTCTGATTAGACTGAAAATGTGTTATTTCACATGTCTGTTTGAGAATATTCTCATAATAATTTCGGGGTTTTTATGACTCACCCAGTATCATCACTTTTTTGGATAGATATCTTCGGAATATTACCCATGGATCATTTTTCCACTGAATATCAGTGTTTTCAAGAAGAAATATTACTTCTTTTGTGGATCCTTTTTCATATGACCTGATATCATCCTGGTCACTTTCACTTACTTTGGCAGCAAAGGTATCGCCTTGCTGTTCTTGGATTTGATCCATAATCTGCTTATATAATACAGAATCATGCTGAATAAAGTCCATTATTTGAACTAATTTAGCATTTGATGAAGAGGATTCCTCTTGGGATTTTGAAAAATCAGTAGCTATAAGCTTTTTATTTCCATGCTGTATAACAGGATTAATTCCTCGTCCTCCACGACCTCTATAAGGGCCGCTTCGTCCACGATCAGGTGGATACATAATCCCTGCAAAATTTATAAAGTTATAATTGATAGTTGTAATTCACAATGTTGTAGAAATTCTGTTGTCTGAGCTAATCTCTCAGAGAGCATAATGATAATATCATTAATATATTCTAGATCATTTATACTATTTCATTGTTGGCAAAATTCCAGCTCGCATTCATTTAGCATTCTTCGTACTCTCATATAATGATTTAGTCGATTACTATCATAATAATAATCTACTTTTAACAAATTATATTTGGTTATAATATTATTATAGGTATGATGAAGTGTAGTTCGAGGTGTAACGTATCGATAATTATTCCACTCTATCCTGCAAATATTCGCGTGATAAAAAATCAGGAAGATGATTATCTTTACCTTTCTTGTATACAATATCAAAATAAAAAAGGGTTAAATTAGCTTGCCATCTAGCAAAAATTTGCTTAGACACATCATGTTTAAAATCCTTATTGAACATATATTTTGCTGATTGACAATCTGTCTTAATCGTTAACTTCTGATTATATAAATCATCTTGAAATTTTAAAATACATTTAACTATCGCAAGGATTTCCTTAGCAACTGTAGCATAATTCTTTTGACTTTGGGTCCATTTTCCTGAATAATATCTTACTAATTGTTCTCTTTCATCATCCGGACATATTTGTTTGAGTATTCCACCATATCCTATATCCGAAGCATCAGTTTCTACTATTTTTTCTCACTTGGGATTTGCCAAAACTAGACATGGTAGTATTTTTTACTTTACTTTTTATCTTTTGAATAGCCTTAGTATGCTCCTCTGTCCAAGGCTTTGGATTCTTTTTTAATCTATCATATAAAATAGCAGTATCAGATGGTATATTTTTATAATAAGGTAGAATATAATTCAAACTTCCTAAAAATCTTTGCAATTGAGTTTTTTCTAAAATTTCATTTGGGAATTTAGAAGCAAACTCAATACTTCTATCAATAGGAATTATTTTTCCTTTCTCAATATTATGTCCTAAAAATTTAACATTTGTTTGAAACAACGATATTTTTGATTGAGATAACAAATCCATTTTGTTTTATTAATTTCTGAAATATATTTAAATGATCAAAATGTGATTATATATCCTTAGAAAATATTAATATATCATTAATATATACAATGATAAATTCACTATCAGGAATAAAAATATCATTCATGATTTTTTGAAATTGAGAAGGTGCATTCTTTAATCCAACTGGTATCACTTTCCATTCAAAATAACCTACTCGAACATTAAAAGCTGTTTTATATTGATCTGACTCATCAATTTGAATTTGCCAATAACCAAATTGTAAATCAAACTTAGAAAATATTAATGCATCATATAATCTATCCAATAAATCTTTTTTATTTGGGATTGGGTGTCTAATCCATTTTAATACTTTATTAAGAGGTTTATAATTTATTACTAACCTTGGTCTTCCTCTTTCTATTTCACTATGTTTATTGACATAAAAACCAGTACATGACCATGGAGAAATATTACTTCTTTAATCAATCCTTTTTCTAATAACATATTCATCTCTTTTTTACATAATTCCAAATATTCAGAATTCATTTGGCAAAGTGTTGCCTTTGTCTTAATCATTGTTTTTTCATCAAAATCATCTTCATATGGAAGACTAATTACATGCTTTTTCCTATCCCAAAAAGCATTCGGATGTTCATTACAAATATCAGTAGAGATATTATTATATATCCTCTTAATTTTTTTCCTGTAATTTAGGATTTTTTAAATCTTCTTCAATTGAAAATATATTAATTTCAAATTTTAAGAAATTAATCTGATTATTTTTTTTTCTAAAAATAAGATCTTTACGTTCATTGATGAATCTTGTATTAGGTTCAGTTATAAACTTAAAAGATACAAGTTTTTTATCATATGTTCCTGTGATACTATCAATATCAATGTGAGTGATAGGGAAAATCCTCTTTATAAAAGGAGTTCCAAGTATAACTTGGCTAGTTATTTAGCTATTAAAAAACTTTCAGGAATACAAACTTGATTATTACAAATGTATCCTTTAGACAATTTATAATTTATGTCTAATGCTTTTCCACCAGCATGTCTTACCACATGAGTAGTTTTTTCAAAATATTTAGTGGGAATTATTCCTTCATGTATAACACTAACATCCGCACCACTATCAATTAGTGCTATTAATTCTATTTGATAATCATGATCTATTAATAATTTAATAATAACATGAAATTTAAAAGAAGTGACTAAATCTAATGATCCTAGAAAATTCTCATTTCCCGTTTCACGTATTAATATATTTTTATAAGAATCTACTTGTTTCTTATTTTCTAAATTAGAAACTCTATCATCTAAACTCTTGTTAAGCTTTTTCAGAATTTTTATTTCTTCTTTAAGATTATTGATCTCTTCTCCTAAATCACTTACCGTGGTAGGAGCTTTTTCTATCCTATCAGATTTCTCTTTGAGCATTTTATATACTTTATCCATTGTATATGGATTTTTATCTATCTCTAATGATTCATCATTACTACTACTTGGAATATCACTAACTTGTTCAATTATCTTTGATCTTAACCCTTGATCTTTTATTGATCTCAAGAATTCCAGAATATTATTACTAGTTAAAACACTAATGTCTGATTCTTTGAATTGAGATATGATTTTACAAAATTCTTCATTTTCATCATTAATTCCTTTTATGCAACTATTAGTTCCCTTACAAGGATCACAACACTCAGTTTCATCTTCTGAACTTTCTGATGTATAACTTAACTGATCTATTTCAGGCTCATCTGAGCTTTCTGATTCAGATTCTGACTTAACAAATTAATTAATTCATTTTTGATTTTCTGGCTAATATCTAAACTATTTATTCTTTTCTTCATTTTACATCTAATTGCAAAATGTCCTGGCTGTTTACATTTATAACAAATTATATTAGCTCTATCTTTCTTATTCTCAAGTCTTTTCATTTTCCTAATTGCTCTTTTATTTATTTTTTCTTGAGAATATTTTCTCTTCTTTTTCTTATAATACTTGTCATATTTTTTAAAATTTTTTATCATTCTTTTTTCTGATGGAATTTCCATACCAAATTGACTACAAAACTGACTTAACTGTTTTCTTTCAGTCAATCTCTGTCTTTTAATTTGTTGATTTAATTTTATTTCATTACACAAGGCTAAACCTTCCTGAATGCAAGTTCCTATCAATTTTCCATAAGTATAATCTTCATAAGGAATATTTATTCTGTCTTTTCTTAAAATTCTCCTAACTCTTTCTGCAAATAAACTTGGTAATCCATCTATAAATTTAGATTTCCAATGAACACTATTACTATCGTGGAATTCCATAACTCTATTAAGAAAAGCATCTCTATACCATCTTAAATCAGATAATGTTTTACATCTTAAATTTTGTAATAAAGTACGAATATTTTTACTATTAGATGAAATTCTTCCTGTAAAATGTTCTAATATAGTAACAATCAGTGTATAAACTGCATTTTCTATAATCTGATTGCCTTCTTGTTTAACCGTTCTATAAATTTCTTCTTTATTTTGTGGAGACAAATAATGGTCCCACCAGCCTTTTAATTGGTCAGTAAATCCTGCAACTATCATTTTTGCAATTCCTACATCATTATTTCCATTTGTTTTACAAATAGTACTATACATTAACATTCTATGGGCCAAATTATAAATTTATTTTTCGGTATATCCATCTATATTCCATTCATACACTCCCCACTGTAACTATTATTTAGTATATATTCCTGCTCTTCATGTAAAATGTCTGCAGGAGAAGGTCTATTATAATAATACATCCTCTGAGTGGGTTTATTAGCATACTTATTTAATTTATTAATCTCATCTTTTATTATAGTTTTATAATTCTTATCTTCTTCTAATTTTTCTGAGAATTCTTCTTCCAGAGTATTAATCTTTAAATTTTTAAATTTAGTATCTAATAGTTTTTCTAACTCTGACAAAGATTTTAATTTAAAATCTTTTATTTCAGGTGGTGGTTGAAGAGTTGGTGTTGCAACAACATTTTCTCTAGTATTACTAAGACTAGTGTCTCTATTATTTTCTATTAAATGTATTAATTTATCTAACCTATCTTGTAAAGATAAAATTTGTTCTCCTAGGACATTCAAATAAATATTTGTATAGTTATTCTGTTCTATTATCTTATTCATCTGTTTTACAGTTATAACCAATGTTTCATCTTCAAATAATTTTGAATATGTAGAAAAGCTCATAACATTATTTTCCTTTTCTATTCTAAAAGGTTGTTGTGGAGGAAATATTGCTTTTAGCATATTTCCATTCAAGAGTTTATAATCTCTTTCCAATACACATATATGTGGTTCAATATAAACAGATATAAACCATGGTACAAAAGGGAATAAGACATTATGATATGATAAAAACTTATAAAATTCATCCGAAATAAATTTTTGTATTTCTAAAGAGAAATTTGGAAAAAACCACTTTCTAAATGGTTCCCATCTTGGAAGATTAAATTCTTCTTTGACTTGATTTCTAGCCAAAGAACCTGGACTGAAATATATTTTATTCATATTGAAAATGCCATTTCTGATTCAGTTATTTCTTCATCTTTATTGTTATAAACACCTTTAACAATATTTTCTTTATTTTTTACCAATTTATCAATATGACGATTATTCTCATCACGTTCACTAACTTGTGAAGTAGAAACATGATAAGGATGTTTACTGTATGAGGTAGAAGCACGACTAGGGATAAAATCCTTATCCTCTATTAGAGGTGAAATATAATGAGTTGAATATGATCGAGATAATCCAGATCTATGAGATCTGTTATTATTTAATAAAAATGGATTATTCCTCATTTGTATATAAACATGTCCTTCAGGAGTTTGTTCAATAGAACTTACTTCTGTATTTATTTGTGACTGGATATTCCCAGTTCTTTCTATAACCCATTATTCCGGAATAGGTATTTCATCCCATTTAATTGTTCTTCTAGTAGTAATCTTTGATTTATTGAAATTAGTTTCAATTAAAACTGTTTCATTTATTTTTTATCAATTAATTTACAATTGGGATTTAAAGTCATTAAAGATTTATAATAAATTCTATAACATATACAAATTAATTCTGATCCAGTCATATAATTATATCCATGTGTTTTAACATTCAAAGTTAATGCATCAAGTATATTAACATCACTTAAAGATAATGAAAGATTTGGATAAATATTAAAATAAACTGGTCCATGAGCTAAGCTAGATTGTATTATCTCCATTAACGATTGTTTCCAATTCAAATTTCGAGCATCTCGTAAACAAGCTATGAAGCTTTCTGGTAATCTTTCTAAAGTTAATGGTTTAAAAGCAATTTGCACCAAACCAATATGAATAAATTTATACAATTGACAATATCTATTAATATCATCTGATTGTAATAATTTAATTTCTATCTCCTCATTATCTAAAGAAATAGATTCTTCAGTTGTTTTAACAACTTGTTTTAAACCTAATTTTTCAAAAGTACCTAACTGATATACAGTCTTTAATTCAATCTTTGGAATTGTCCATTTATTCAACTTTTCTAAATTTTCAGGAATATCATACTCTTGTTTTAGACTATTTTTAACAGTCATCTTGTTTTTCTGAATTAAATTCATTGGAATATCAAAAGTGGTTGTTGGTAAATCAATGAAATAAAACAGCTTAAGTCTTGTTTTAAGTATTTATTTTATTCAATGAAATAAAGTACTAAACTATAGTTAGATAATAAAAAACTAATTCTAATTCTAGATTTTATAAATTTATAAGGATCCAAACACAAGAATGGGTATTAGAACCTTAATTCTAGTCAATTCTTAAGATCTTCTAAACGAAAGAATTAAGATTGAATTGCAATATTAATATCTCATTTTTAATTCAATAGTATTGTAATTCTAATTCAATTATAATTCAATCTAACCAAACGGAGCCTTACAATATTTAGAAATCTTCTTTAATCTTAATTAATTTTTTCATTACGATGATCCTTTTTTGCACAATATAGATTGCGAATGAAAAAGTATTGATTGTTAAATTCAAAGAACTTAGATTTATCATACTCCATTTATTCCAAATATATATATACATATATATATATATATATATAATTTACATGAACAAAAGGAGGGAGAATCAGAACTCAGAATTTATTATTATTTTTTTTGTTACTATACATTCATACACTTTCCTATGCAATACACACACTTAAAAGTTTATTCAATTGTTTAAAGAAGAAATGCCATACACGCATTGAGATTATTATTCTATTTGTTGTATAAAAAATAATTTAAAATATGAACAATCGCAATGGTCAAATAAAAAAAAATCATTAAATTATGGGGATGTTTGTTCTTTTATAAACATGAAGGAATTGATGAGTAGTTATTTAACACTCTTTCTCAATTCCCGCACACTGTTTTTACTGCACTTCATCGTCTTCGTGAATGATATATATTCAGTAACTAATTTTAAATTAGGTAGCGAAAAAACCACTTCGAGATTCTACTACATAGTTTCGAGAAAAAATGGAATCTAACAAACGAAAACAAAAAAATAAAGAAGAAAAGAAGAAGAGTAGCCCGCTGCTGCAAGGAAATGCAAGAAGCTTGAAGGATGAAATTTTTATTTCTTTTTGGTTGGCACAAAAACCCCTTTCTTTCTTAATTGAATTTACTCCCTCCGATCCTTATTATAAAACATTTTAATTTTGTCTTAAGTTTTAACTAGGATGCATTTTTAATTACAAAAAAAATTTTAAAAATATATTTTCACATTCGTCGTGTTCTTCTAATTATTAGGAAATGTTTTTAAGGTTTTTATTCCAATTAAAAAGGCATCCTAAGTAAAATTTAGTACAAACCTAAGACAAATCAAAATGTCTTATAATAAGGATCATAGAGAGTATTATAATAAACGTTTAATGTTATTCTAATTCCTAAAACAGAAATCTTTAGTGTTCACATGTCAAGTTGTTGTCACTGGTTTTGTGTTTTTATTTTCAAAAAACAGCCCTTTGTTCTATCAACCAAAAACACAAAAAAACATCCCTTTGATTATGTGGCTACATTTGCAACGAGTAGTCCTGGAGGTTTGGTTCATCTTGCTGATTCTCCTAGTGGTGCGATTTCTTGGATTCAACATGACATTTTAGGTGACTTTTATCCAAGGAAAGTGTTAGTATCTTAATTTAGGCTTTGACCTCTTTTCTCTGTACCAAAAAAAGAATTCTCATGGGTGAAACCTTAAGTAGAAATCCTCAATTTTACTTTAACAGTTTCACTCTGACCGGGGGAACCTCCGCAGTACATTTATATGTGCTTAGTTCTTATACCATAGTTTCGTTTCGATAATGAGGAATTTTATGGCCATGCTCTCAAAGAAATGTGCAAATCTTCTCTCTCTGTACTCTGTAGAAACAAATTTCTCTCTAATGTTGTAACTTAAGAATTTGATATAAATAAGAATCAGCACCAAAGTGTTAGACAAATTAAATTCTCATTAAAAACAATTTTTCTTCTGCTTTTGTTTTACACTATTTAAAAGACCCAATATACAGATACATAACATGTTTTAGGTCAATATTTTTTTATCATGAAGGCGCCCCTAATCATATTGGAATGAGAATACCCCCCAAAAAAAAAAAAATAAATAAAATAAAAAATCAGGCGAATATCTTTCTTTGTACTTAGTTAATATTTAGAATGAGAGTTTTCTTTATACCTATACTTTGTATGAAGTTGCAAACGCTGTGGAACTCTTTCTTTTCACGCTCCTTTTGCTTAACTACAAGTATTGTGACTTTATTTTCGGATTATGTAAAGATTAGCAAGACTCATATTCCCTATGGCAGGTGGAAATTTCACTTGGATTGTTGTTGTGGCAATGACAAAATCCGGAAGAATTCATGGCTAGATATCTTTTTCCTCAAGGATCCCTACAAAAATTAGCAAGAATGTCATCTGATCATAATCCTCTACTATATGAAAGCTCAAATGGTATGTATCAAGGTCACGAGGGATTTCGATTTTAGAACATGTGGGTTAACAAGAGACCATTAGAGAAACTTGAACCAACAAATCGAGGGATATGGCATGTGTGCTTTAGCTCCAAAGCTAAAACAGCGGAAGAAGTGTCTAAGCCCCTGGAATAAGACCAGCTTTGGAGACGTTCACAAAAAATGCGAAAGAAGCTGAAAATCAAGTCCACCGCTGGGAATTAGAAGTTGATACAAACCCGAGTGAGAAACCAGAACTAATTAAGCTACAAGAAGAACAAGCAATTTTGCCAAAAAAAAAAAAAAATGATCGAGGAAGAGATAGTTTGGAAACAAAAATCCAGAATTAAATGGCTTAAGGAAGGGGATGGGAATACTAAATTCTTTCGCTCATCAGTCAGCAGGAAAAGAACCCCGTTGAGGATTACAACTCTCAAGTCAACTCATGGAAAATGGATCTCTAACCCAAGAGAATTAGCTGAGCTAGCAACTTCTTTTTTTAAGGATCTTCTCACCAATCACCAAGATGAAATAAACGAGGAATCAATGCATCTTCTTCTAACAACACTACTAAAGTTACTCAACATTACCTGGTACACATTTTTAATTGATAAAAAAATTTTAAAAATATTTCTTAACAATCAAGAAAACATAATAAATATGAAAATATTTAAAATTTTTTGTTAATTAAAAGTGCAAATTAGGTGAAATCTATGACAAATCAAAATGTCTTATATTAAGGACCGGAGGGAGTACCTTTTGCTGTTGGAATAATCCAAATACTGTAAACACTTTCACATCAAATTATTGAGAACTATACGAAACTGGAAGCGTACCTTAATCTGAAGTGGCAAGAACATCAATCCGGTTTGGCCTTCCAGATGATTCCGTCAAGCCCTTGCGGGAACCTCTGACAAATGGGGAGTCGAAGATTTGGCATGACGGTTCATCCGGGGACCATAACCAATATATAATAGGGTTTCCGGTTCCACCCATCACAGAACATGAAACTGGGCCTTAGAGTTTCTACACAATACTGTGCCACACCTTATAACTTAATTATTATAATTAGCTCAAACTTAGTTGCTTTAATTAGATCACTTTATGTGGGCTAATATTTCATGATAGCTTATAACATACAATTACATATATATTAATGTATAAAGTCCACATAAATCTTACAATCTCCCACTTGGACTATACACCATATATATACCTTATAATTGTATATTATACTGAAAACTTAGGAGCGCGCAAAATTTGCTATCATAAAATGACTTAAAACAATCCGGTCCATTAATTATATAAGCATAGGATCAAAGGGGCAGTCGTTGCACGAATGACAACTAAACCCATCACTGGTCACATACATTAATATAACTAAATGATATGGATCAAGTGTGGATGTGTAGCATGGAAACTTCATGTAATGTGATCTTTAACATGCCTATTTCCAACTGGTCCTCTTTATACCTTAATGAGATCAACCGAAATTTCAGAATGTAAGCACACTGAAAAACTTAACCTTATACCTTAAACTTTACTTGAGATTTTAGACTTTGTACTGCAGTATTAATCAATATCTGAATGTTCATAAATGTATGAACCCTTAGTAAAACTAAAATTACAAACTCCCACTAAACCGTCATATCATCAGATTACACAACACTCATTTAAGCAAGATACTCATCGAATACCTTAACTGAAGTATCTGTGATATTGGAGTTTGTCCGAATGTGCTCCTTAAAAAATTTATTCATTCTGAACTTAAATCTAATAATTAAGAACTTAATGTTCATTGTTATTAGAGTATCTTGAATTGTTGCATTATTGTCACATTATAACTTAAGTAGTCTTTTAAGACCATACTGTATTTGCAGCCTTGTGACAATATCGACAACTAAACTGAATCGAAGTCGGGATACTGAATGATCTCTAACTTGACTGAACTCTGATATGTGAGCTTGTAATTTTTAAAGTCTTAATGATTCCGCATAAACTTATAGCTGCTACTAAATATCTAAATATAATTCTTTAACTATCTACTATAAACTTCCACTGAAATTATGATGTGTATAATCATCACAATACTCACCTCAAAACCAAATGAGATGAAAACTTAAAAGTACTTGAGTTATTAACATGAAACTTTTTTAAGTCCTTAGATGAAATTCTTTAATTTGCAAACCATCAAACAAAATTTTCTGGTTGCACCAAATAAATTGTCTCAAAATGTCGCCATTAAGAAACAATCTTTTAATATCCATCTAATGAAACCGAAATATAAAATACACCATATATGCCATTATAGAATGTCTTAAAATCTGGACTTCCAATTATACCAAAGAGAAGGTCTCTATATGATAATGTCATCTTTACGACTAAATTCTTTATTGATAAAATAACCTTTATATGTTTTTACATCACCTTTGGGTAATGAGAAAAGAACCTAAACGCTATTTTTATCAATTTCTGTATTTATTTATTTTATGGTATTAATCGTAACTGTATTTCTTCTCTCTCCTTTGAAATCTCTTAATGGTATCCATACTTGAGATTGTTGAGTTTGTCATGTACAATTGTCTTGATGAGGAATAGTTTTAACATTATCTTAGATTACCATATGAATAGAAAAATATTCAAGACAATGTCATTAACCTTCTTCCCCTCCAAACTCAATATTCTCAAGAAAATAGATATTTCCCGTCTAAAAGAAAGGATTCTTTTTGGGATCATGAAATTTGTATCCCTTAGACGCTTTAGTGTATCCAACAAAATAGCAACAAACCAAATCCAGTTTTGTTTCTGTAGACCTATGCGGCCTTGCCTTAACCGGAAAACTCAAAATATGGAAAATGCCTTTAGCTAGCTTATTTGCACGTCCATAATCCATAAGAATTGTTGCTTTAGTTGAAACACTGTCATATCTTTAAGTTGCAGTCTTTTATGTCTTTTTTCTTTTAGTGAGTTTAGCTAAGTTGTAGAACTTGTCATACTACTTAGCCGATTCTTTAGTTTCTGAATTCGTCTTATAATTACACTATTAATAGTAGTACTTTCCAGCATAGTGTTACTATATGACCATACCATATTCACTAAGAAATTTGACCAATAATCCTAGACATAGTTCACCTCTTTGATTCATTTCTAAACTTTATTTAATCTTAAAACATTGAACAAGTCTAGTCCTTAGTACTTCTCATTAATGGTAAAGAGGTAGCCCTGGAAAGTTGTTTAGGAACATAATACAATATACTTGACCATTCTAAAAGAAGATCGTAAAGAATAGTTTACATATATCCGTATGTATTAGTTCTAACAACATCTGAAAATTTTATGCCACCCAATCTTATTTTGTTTGTTTGTTTTGCTTACTGCACTTAACTCAGATTTTGAAATCTGATAAGTCAAGTGGAATTCCGACTAACTTTATTATTTGTCTAAAGCAAGTGCCTTAAACAATTGAAGCACCACCACAAAAGTAGCAACCAAATTTAATTTCCTAATTTTGCTTCTTTTGTGATACTGTATATTGCAACTTAATTATCCTTCTTTCCTATTTCTTTATTTTCTAAATGATTTAAACTTAATTGAGCACTTATAGATTATTCTTTATTTTCCAAATGTATATTCATCTCTTACTTTAATCTCCCTTCTTGTACACAATATGAAATGAACTCATTAAGACTCCATTCTACTTAATAACAGTAAAACTATTCTTAACCGAATCTCACTCTGTATGAGAGAGATCGATTCTTATTGCACGAAAAAGTCATAAGACAGCTTTCACTTTAGTGTCTTTAGCCTTAGTTCGAAATGATACCTTGAATAATACAATTTTGTATGTTCCCTTTTTCCTTATACCTTATGGAAGCAAGATCTCTTGAAAGAGTATTCATTCCCGCCTTATTGTTTTGACAAGATATTTTATAATAGAAACATGTTTGTATTATTTATACGGTGCTCCTTAATTTTCCTTAATGTTTCTTGCTAGTTCTTGAAAGTCTTAACGGAGTTAACTAAAGCAAATATAACCAAAATAGCGGAATCAACTGTATTAAGAAATAACCAAACACAAGCTCACATTTAAAACTTAATATAACATGATTAATAAATTCAAATTGGCATTCCCATTTACAAGATACCTAGTGCAACATTGAGTTTAGTCTTTGGACAGAAACGTCAATTTGCAAATGGTACTCTTGGCGTAGCAATCAAATATTAACAATTCAGTCCTGTCAAATAATAAGCCTTTCTTTGGACCGACTTATTATTCACGTGGAATAATCATAATAATTATCACATATTTATTACCACAAGAATATTTTAATTTCGGCCAAATAACGACCTTCCTTTGGGCCGATCATTACCCGCATGAAATCAAAACACACCTAACTGTCATCTTTGTATTTTAAATTAATTAATCAACACAAAAGAGGTCACTTTGGCGACGTATTGCATCAATCAATCAACTTATATAATACTAGATGTCCAAAGATAGATTTTCTTTATGCCAAATTAAATTTATATCACATTAACATATAGCCCAAAGTTTAGGGAAAAACGTAAATTTTTTGTAATCAACTTAATAGTTCACAAAGCGTGCGCATCAAATTTAATTAACATGCATATTAGGCAAATGCATAACCAGAGATTCAACACCAAAAGTGCATCGTGCATGTTAATAACAGCCCATATAAACAATAATTAATCACACTGGTCTGATTTGACTAAACTGAACCTTCACCAAAGCAAAGAGCCAAAGATTAAATGCCTTAAACGAAACAGAACCAAAAAAAACATACTTTGGACCTCTCAATTTGGTTTTAGATAGATTTAGTTAATATTTTAATAACCAAAAAATGCTAATGATTCAAAAAACTATCTGGAGGTTTGGGTTTCACACTAAAAGCTTAGGTCTAAATAGTTCTGAAATAGCATTAGGAGCAACTTAAATCTTCAAAATTAATTGAAGAAAATTATTAATTTCCAAGAATGAAAAAAAAAGCATCAAGGCTTGCTAAATTTTGAAAACACGCAGGCATTCTAAATGTTTACCAGCCATGCATTCTTGACTGAGCAAATTCTCCAAGTTTCTTTGCTTAGGATAAATATTGTATTATAATGGACCTACTTAAATGCCCAAATTCCTTTGCCCAGGATAAATTCATTACTTAAGGAAATATAATCAAGCAGAAACTAATCATTTGGTTAAGTTACGACCAAAACCACAAATCGATTGACAATCAAAGTGGCATCAAATTATCAATTTTATCAAAATAACCTATTAGCCTATGAATCAAAAAAAAAATTCTAGAAATCGAAACCATAGACGAGTTCTTTCAACATGAATTAATCTGGATCACGTAACCAAATAATGAAGAAACTGAAGTCGTAGAGATTGAACGGCAAAAAACTCAATTTGATTTCGTAACTCAATCACCCCCCAAAAAAAATAAAAAATTCCGTGATTCAATCTACTATAAAAATTATATATGTATTTGTAAAACTGCAAACGTAATGATCCAACATGGTGCTCAACCGAAAAATAATGCCGTCGCACTTGTTGGATTCTTACGACCAAACTTCACGATATTATGGTTGGCGGCCAAATCTCAAAATTGATCATTGAACCTAATTTTCGTACAACTTAATATTGCTTAGTACGAAACCGAACTGAACCATCTTAATTGAAACCTTATCAATCTTCAAAGTGGCCAGCCGAAATACGATATCTTAAAATAAATTGATCAGAATTAACCAAATAATTTAAGAAAACAAAAGATTTTCAAAACCGAAGCCGCAATGAACCAATATTAATTGTGCGGAACCAAAATATCACATACGGAAGCCGACGCACTAATTGGATCATTGCAATTGAACTTTAAACATACAGGATAATCAAATTCCCCAATAATCGACATGAAGGGTGCTCTGATACCACTTGTTGGAATAATCCGAATACTGTAAACACCTGCACATTAAATTATTGAGAACTATACGAAAGCGGAAGCGTACCTTAATCTGAAGTGGCAAGAACATACAATCCGGTTTGGCCTTCCAGATGATTCCGTCAAGCCCTTGTGGGAACCTCTGACAAATGGGGAGTCGAAGATTTGGCATGACGGTTCATCCGGGGACCACAACCAATATATAATAGGGTTTCTGGTTCCACCCATCACAGAACATGAAACTGGGCCTTAGAGTTTCTACACAATACTGGGTCACACCTTATAACTTAATTATTATAATTAGCCCAAACTTTAGTTGCTTTAATTAGATCATTTTATGTGGGCTAATATTTCATGATAGCTTATAACATACAATCATATATATATATATATTAATGTATAAAGTCCACATAAATCTTACATTCACAACTGTCCTTACTCACGTGCTTTATGGTCATATTTTGAAAATAAACTGAATATACAAAATTTGGGTACAGTGAATTTGGAGGAATTGTTTTTGAACTGGTGGCGACGAAGTGGAAGCTCAAAGCTAACTTGGCAGCTGAAGATCATCCTTCCAACGTTGATATGTTGGCAAGTTTGGAAACTAGAAACACAGCAATTTTTGAAGAATCTTTAGTGCCTTTGGAGATTAGTATTGAGCTTGTAACAGAGCATTTTATACCATATACTCCCTCCGTCTCATAATTATTATCCAGTTTAGATTTTCACTTTTAGTATAATTTGTACTAGAAATGAAAACTCAAATTGGACAATAATTTTGGGACGGAGGGAGTAGCACATCCCTACTTTTTCAGCTCTACCTCCACCTCGGACACAAGATTAATTCAAGAAGGTTTATTGCCATTCCTCCTTCCAGCAAGAAATGTTTACACCAAGTATTGTTCGCTGGTTGAAACCAACAAACAGCGTCAAATTGAATGTTGATGGCTCCTCAACTCATTCGAATAGATCTAGTCGTGGAACTGTGATTCACAGACTAGCTCTACATTTCTTTATAAGAGGCTTAAGAGTATTTCTAATGGCAAACTTATGTACAAACCTTTGATTTCCTACCCAAATTTATAACTCCAAATTTGTCAAAGCTATAATTTACGAGTTATTATAGTGTGTACGTATAAACGTACGCATATCTTATGAGTTCTCTCCGTTAAAGAAAATGGGCCGCATGTATGGATTTATCATTAATGAATGCAATTTGACTTGGCCATATTAATATTTGTAGTTTGTATGGGTAATGAATTCAATTTCTAGTTGAATGTTTGGTCGGTTTGCTATGCCGCCATATTAATATTTACTTTTAAACGCACCTTTTCATCATTACATAAAAGAGCCTTGTGGATATCAAATACAGAGTATTTATATTTGTAATCACTTAATCTAAGTAGTAAAGATATTAGAACAAGTTAATTATGACATAGATTTTGACGTAAGTTAAAGCTTAAAAACAAGTTGAAATTTCTGGTATTTTTTTTTGAAAATAGTACTTGTATATTAAGAAATAGTACCTAAACTATTACATCGACATGTATTATAGGTTAAATTATGTAAATCTCTTACCTCGTCCCTGCTGACTTTAATTAGTTGGCAGGAGTCAAAAGTTGGAAAAAGATCTAGTAGTAAGAAAACAATTTCTTGTGGACAAGAATGTTTCGTAAATCACTTGTCAGTATCTCACAATCGGTATACACCTTTACTGTAGTGATACTTAGTTTTGATGCTTCTTGGAGGGCCAAAAGACAAGTCATGGCTTTTCTTTGGAAAGAAGACAGAGATTACAAAGCCATGGATTTCATTTGCATGATCAAACCCAAAGAAGAATTAATTTTCCACGCGCCCACCGCCAATTAGTACGTGGGTGGAAGGAGCCATCAAAATGAATTTCTGCATATGAATTGTGAGTTTCCTGGTCCAGCTTATTGGTAAAGGATTTGTGGAAGAATTATCATGAGGAAGTGTTGGTCTCAACCGGCATTGATTCTTCTTGTGTTGATCTAACTCTCCTTGGATGATTCTCCATGAAATGACGGGGTTAATGGTTTTATTTCTCCAAATTTTGTCATTTTTTTCAGACCAAATATGCCAGAAGATAATAAAAAATAAATCCATATTTGTTGGGGATGGGCGGGACTGAATCCACTACATGTAACACTCAAGGATAGAGCCATTTGTGCCATTTAGGATTGATTGGTATAAAGGGTATGCAAAGCTCCATATGGCTTGGGAATTTGGACAGTCGAAAAAAAGATGCAAACTGTCTTCTCATGTGAGCCACAACGAGGGCACATTATAACAACTTTCGCACCTCGTTTTTGCAAGCCCATTCTTGTTGGAAGGGCATTGAGAATGGCTCTCCAGAAGAGTAATTTCAGCTTCGGTTGGACTTTGGAATTCCACAAGCGTTTCCAAACTGCCACTTCATTATTGAGGTGATTTGTGGTTGACTAAGATATGCATTGTTCAAATTTGTGGCAGTATGACATCTGGATTTGACTGTATACTGGCCATGCTCTGTCTTGGTCCACTGCAACCTATCTTTCTACTGATTTCTTGCCGGATCAATAAAGATACCTGTAGTGTGTGAGATGATATGGTCTGGAAAGAATAATATGAGGAACTAAATTTTCCACTGGCCGTCTGGACGAATCAAATTTTTAGCACGGAGATTAGAGTGTGTTGCTTTGAATGAATCTGTAGAGATCGAATTCGGATGGTTAGGAATCCAATCGTCTGCAATGTTGATGTCTTTCCTCGAAATCACCTTCCACTTTATATTCTGACTTAAAAGCTGCATTCCCCAAAGGATGCTTTTATATCCCAAAGTTGGGTTGGTTGGGGGCCGTGGATGTGGAAAAGCTCCATTGTCACAATACTTAACTCTGTAAAGTCTAGAGATGAGAGAATCCGGAGCAGACGTTATTTTCCAAGCATGTTTGGCCAAAAGTGCCTGATTAAATTCCTTGGTGGACTTTAAACCAAGTCCTCCATAGAATTGAGATTTGCTAATCTTTTTTCAAGACCTCCAGTGGATCCCTTTGTTCAAACTATCCCCTTTCCAAATGAACTGAGTAATAATACGATCAGCTTCACGCAAGGTTGAAGCCAGAAGTTTAAATACCCCCATTAGATAAACTAACATGGCAGGGTTGATTTTGCTAGATTTATTCTTCTGGAAAATGACAAGAGTTTTGTCTTCCAATCCGCAAACTTGTTATGTAATCTGGAGGTAAAGGCTCGAAAGATTACCTTCTTCTTCTCTTTAAAATCGAGTGGCATGCCTAGGTACTTGCTCTGAAATTACCCCTCAGGGATTTGTAAGGTATCGTGTATGAAAGACTTCATTTGCGGAGTTATGTTTGAACTGACTAGTATGGAAGATTTCAGAAAATTTATTTTCTAAGCAGAGAAAGCCACATATTGTTCTAGTAATTCAGCAAGAGCAAGGACTGAGCTTTCCTTGCATTCAATGAAGAAAAGACTGTCATCGGCATACATCAAGTGACTAATGCATGGGGTGTTACGACTTATCTTTACCCCCAGACCTAGAAACATTTGAATCTCAGCTCTTATTGTAGAAGAGAGAACCTGTTGACATAGAATAAAAAGATAGGGAGATAAAGGACACTCTTGTCGGAGTCCTCTTGTTGGTGAGAAATATGGTAGACCATCACCATTGAACTGGATGGAATAAGAAACAGATGTGACACAACATTATCAAAGTAATGAGATTGGGAGGGAGACCAGCCTTTGTAAGTACTGCCTGAAGAAATGGCCACGAAACTCTGTCATAAACTTTTCTCATGTCCAGTTTGATCGCTGCCAAACCTAATTCCCCTTCTCTTTTTCTCATGGCTTCAATCGCCTCATGAGCAATAAGTATATTCTCACTAATATTACGTCCAGGCACAAACCCATTTTGGAGCTCATCAATCAAATCATTCATCACATTCTTCAATCTATTAGTGATCATTTTGGTAATGACTTTGTACTTCACATTACAGAGACTTATTGGTCTGAAATCACCAGACATTACGGGATTGGAGACCTTTGGGATGAGGACAATGTTTGTCTGATTCCATTCCTGGGGGAATTGTTGTTCGTTAATGGCATCCAGAATAGTGGATTCTATCTCTGCACCCACTATATGCTTATACCTTTGATAAAAACCTGCTGGCATCCCATCAGCGCCAGGTGATTTCTAAGGTGACATCTGCTTGATTGCATCCCATACTTCATTAGCTGTAAAAGGGGTCTCTAGAGTGGCTGCTTGTTGAGGGGTTAGACATTCTTCAATATTATCTAAAAGTTTGGTGAAAAATAGAGATGCTTGGGAAGCTATTTCTGATTGTCCATAGATACCAGAAAAATGTTGTTGGACTATGAAGCCACATATTGGTCTGAAATTTCTGGTGTTAGATACCACAACTTCTAGGAATTCTGAGCTTTCATTCTTTGATTTTGTTCATCCGAGTTCATTCATGTGCCATCGAACACTTTTTGATGATATAATTCCTAATATTCTGGATGATAGTGTTGTATACTAAAGACTCATTGATGTGCTTTTTACTAATATTCCATTCCACAAAATTATTGTTACTTTTGGACTTCTTGATTTTGACACACTGATAAGAAGGGCCGCTATATATCTTGACTTTGACATACTGTTTGTCAATCATCAGTGTTTTATATTCTTTACTTATTCCATCGTTTCTAAAATAAGTAAAGTACCCTTCCGATTTTTATTATAAGTAATTTTGATTTGTCTTAGATTTCACCCAGTATATTTTTTTAATTAAAAAAATTTTAAAAATATATTTTTACATTTATTGTGTTCTTCTAATTATTAGGATATATTTTTAAGTTTTTTTCCAATCGACATAACATATTAAGTGAAACATAAGACATCTCAAAATAACTTATAATAAGAACATGAATGGATACTACAATAAACAAAATGTCTCTGTTTGGATAATAATGAACAAAAATCACCGGTTCATGACAATTGCATTTTTTCCCTTTCCAATAGTTATTTTCGTTTTCATGATTTCCTTCAACGCCGTTCTTAATTTAGTTGGCTAATGCATGCTGTTGAATATCTAATCCTATCAATGTCGGAGACAATGAAACTTTGCAGGAGTATTTCTCTACCCATTTTGGGCATGAAATTTTCAACATATATAGAGTACTTTCTAATGTATCTAAATAGGGAATTATTGGCATTGAAAAAAGAAGTGGGGCTATGGAAAGAGGTTTAGACATGTGAGTTGATAAATGCAATTTAATTTTACTTCACGCAACTTGTACAATAGACTAAAATATTCATGAACCTTAAACTCTCCCAAATTTTTTTACACGATCATTTTTTTAGAACTTCTCACAAGTTCTTTCATTATATTGTCAAAAAATCATTGCTTCTTGATGGTTCGCAATGGCGAAAAATCAAATAACACGAAAAGACAAGATAAAATAAGAAATTGACTTCTCAACAGGTAATTTTTTTGCAAAGTTCACTTTTTTATTGTGTGATCACTATTGTCATTTTCTGACGGATTTTTTTTTTACAAAGAAAAATAATTTGCGCAAAATTTTATGGCTTTGGCATGATTACTGATTGGTGATCGTGCTTTTTTTTGCTGATTAGTGATCGTACTTTTTTGTATGTCATTTATGTGTCTTGATTTTGTTTTCTGTAGCTTGATTTTACTTTTTGCAGTTTGATTTTATTTCGTGTATCTTTATTTTACTTCGTGCAACTTAATTTTACTTTCTATAGTTTCATAAGGATATTTTAGTTTATTTAATAAGTTACACGAAATAAATTCAAGTTGCGTTTAGCAATACCCTTTAGATATTCAAGAACGTGCCTTTGACAACTAGATTGAGAACGACACTGAAGAAAATCATGAAAGCGAAAAAATAATTATTGGAAGGGGACACTTGCAATTGGCATGAACTAGTGGACTCGAGTTGTGGTTGCTGAAGTTTGATCCAAAGTATAAAAGTTTGATATGGATGAAGATAAGAGTGGTAAGATCCCAAATGAAATGTTTTTTCGGTCTTAAAATAATAGTTTAAATTGAATTTTAAGATATATATTATTTTTAGCACAAATTTAAAAATTAATATGAACTATTTTTCTGTGGATTGAACCCCCTCAAACATTCTGTCTATATTTTTTAGCCAACCATTCATAATGATAACAACACCAAAGGGCCAGAACCAGATGGTGTTGATTTGGAAGATGATGAAGCAATGGTAGGATCAACAGTACCGCGAAACAGCGTAATCGAGTCTTATTAAATATTACTAGATTTTTCCGGCCCGCGATTACTTGCGGGTTAGATTTTACACTTTAATAATTTTAATATAATTTTGGTTTCATTTTATTTTAAATTGAGTTATTCAAATAAATTCTTTAAATTCAAATCTCTTGAAGTAATTGTCAATTTTTACTATCTCATTCAATCACCTTTTTATTTTGGTTATATCTATTCATTTTTCAAAGTAGAGGTAAGGTGGACATTCCATAAGAAAAATGTAATTCAATTTTTGTAACGCTTTTATATTATTTTATAATAAAAATAGATGTAAGTTACTATTTTAAGTTGAAAAATTAAAAATGTGTGATAATTGATGGTTAGACCTTTATGGAATTGACCAATTTTTTATTAAAATTTTTTTTTATAATGTACAAAAGTAGACTATTTTTCTGTTATATAGAGATTATTATTTAATTGTAATATAAGGTTAAGACATTTTTGCATTAGTGTGGAAGATCATGGATACATTCATATTATTTAAACTTTAAAGTGTCAAAATTTAAGAAGAAAAGTAAGAAGAATTTTATGGTAAGACATTAAGAAAAAACACAAATTGATTGATTATGTCATTCACTGCTTAAATTAATACACAATATCTGTACTTCCAAAAAAAACTCAATTTGTGTGCTTAATATCGAAAGTTTTTTAACATTATAATTTTTTATATTATTATTTACCGTAATATCTTCAATGGCCATATGTAGCAATTAGAATTGATAATGATAAAGAATACATATTTTGGTATAACACTTAAATTAAATATAAAAACAATCAAGTGA
Source organism: Oldenlandia corymbosa var. corymbosa (assembly GCA_949775105.1). Classification (NCBI taxonomy): domain Eukaryota; kingdom Viridiplantae; phylum Streptophyta; class Magnoliopsida; order Gentianales; family Rubiaceae; genus Oldenlandia; species Oldenlandia corymbosa. The sequence continues at coordinate 20,318,159 of OX459121.1, read as the reverse complement.
ACTCCAGTTTGCATTTTGAAGGTAATATTTTGGCCATCATCATCCATCTCTCCCAATCCGTCTAAGTTCCAACCTTTGTGATGCCACATGTAATATTAGTTTTTTTTTTTTTATATAATTTAGAAGTTGAATAAAAAAAGAAAAAGACAAAAAAAAAAGTCTTGAGGGGGACAACGACCATAATAAGAATTCTCCCTCTTGCATTAATGACAAATGTCCAAATAATATGGTCCATTTGATTAAAAAATTCAGACAATCTTTCTGAAAGTATATAAATGCCCTTAGAGTGTACTAACGATGCAAAATACTGTAGTTGTCCCCCTCTTCCTTTTATAATAGTAGTAGACTATACTCCATATGAAATTATACCTAATAAGAATAAAATAACATGTACCTTTTTTTATATATCAATTTTCATCAAAAGTTAATTATTTATAAATAAAATTGATAAATGTTAAGCACCTAGCCAAACTTTTTTCTTTTTCCCTTGAGACCCCATAATCTAGGCCCAAAAAATTAAGTAAAACCCAAAATATAAAGTGAATGAAAAGGAGCTGGGATTAAAACTTAAAAGGGCCACGTATTTTTGTCTGGACTTGAAAAAGTTGTAATATTTAGGCATGTTTTTCAATTAAATTACAAAAATTGCCACTGCTTTATTGATGTTGTTCCAACGACGAAAGGCACTGTTGTTTTTGGGACTCTTGATTTTATGTAGTAGTAAATTAAATTACAAAATTGTCACTACTTTATTGATGTTGTTCCAATGACGAAGGGCACTGTTGTTTTTGGGACTCTTGCTTTTATATAGTAGTGGATAGATTAGAAAGACCGGAAGTCCGGAAGTGGTCGATTTTTTAGAGCCCAGGACAAAGAGTGATAATTAGGGGGGTTGACTATATTTATTCGTAAGAATTTGTTAATTAGGGGGGTTGACTATTAAAATATTTGTTAATAGAGATTCGTTCCTCGAAAGAAATCTATTTTATTCAAAATTGAATTAGTCGAAATAATAATTATAAATGTATATATAGTCAGGAAGTTCCTACAAATATTTTAGTCCCCCTTGAGTTCCACAGTGCACTTTGTTGTATTAAATTAATATTCTTTCTGTTTCAAACACCTAATTCATATTGAGTTTTCGAATTTGTACTAAAGTATTACAAATTAAAAAATTCGGTGTGGACTTTTCCTTTGGAGAAAGTATAACAAATTAAATTGCATTTTGTAATGTACCAAAAACTACATCATGTTTGAATTGTAGTATCATTTATTTTGCTCCAATAATGTAAGAAATTTGACTTTAGAAACGTACACAGGTGGGCAATGCTTGTAGTATACTAGCTACTCCCCTCACTATATAACTAGTTAACTATGTAGCTAAGAGTCGAAGAGCTACATTTCTCTATCTCTTTCTCTCAGCTCGCTCACTATTACTGAAACCTTCACTTCATCATCATGGAGGTTTTACAGTACTCGAAGAAAGCTTTGATTTCTTTAGGAATGGTGGGCTTAATTGCACTGTTTTGACGTCTGTACAATGCTCTAGTGGTTAAGCCTGGAAAACTTAGATCATTTCTGAGCAAGCGAGGCATAAGAGGACCTCAGCCGACCCTTTTGCTCGGAAACATTTTGGAAATCAAGAAAGCCTGTTCCATCACGGCGAATGCTCCTCCGTTGCGTGGTACTGTTCCGAACAAACACGACTGCGCGACAGCCATCTTCCCCTTCTTCCAAGACTGGCTGAAGAAATATGGTGATGTGTTCATGTTTTCTATGGGAAATACACAAGTTTTAGTTGTTACTAGACAAGAGATTGCGAAAGAGATTACGACTTGCACGTCACTGAATTTTGGGAAACCTTCCTATCAAGCCAAAGAGCATAGTACTCTTCTTGCGGATAGCATTGCGACGACCAATGGGACTCAATGGGCTCATCAGCGCAAAGTCATCGCACCCGAATTGTTCATGGACAAGGTTAAGGTTAGTACATAGGTATACGCAATTTTCTCGGTTCCAAAATATTTGTCATGTTTTACTAACTATGACAATTTTGGTTTAATAGTTTTGACTTTTTTTTTTTTTTCCCTCAGGGAATGAGGAAGCTAATTCAGGAGTCCGCAATGACAATTGTGAACTCGTGGAACAAAATGATTGAGAAGAAAGGTGGGATTGCATATATAAAAGTTGACCCTTACATGAGGCGTTTCTCAGGGGATGTAATATCGAAGGCGTGTTTTGGAACCAGTTACTCCTTCCGTCCTATAATAATTGTCCAGTTTGAATTTTCATTTCTAGTTCAATTGTACTAAAAGTAAAATCTCAAACTGGACAATAATTTTGGGACAGAGGGAGTATATCTTCTCCAAACTCAATTCACTTGTGGAAGTCACTTCTAAAAAGAATTTGGCCATGGGTATTCCCGGGATGAGGTGTGTTGAATTACTGATTTTTTTTTAATTCTTTTTATTTTAGTTTTTTTTCCTTGGTCAAATTAATCAATTAATCAAATTATTTTTTTATCAATCAATTTAATAATCAAATTAATATTAATCTATGCAACATGTGAATTAATTATACTTCAGGCATCTTCCAACAAAAAGCAATAGGAAAGCTTGGGCGCTAGCCAGGGAGATCAAAGAACTAATTCTGAATGTGGTTAAGGAAAGAACCGAAGCTGGATACGAGAAAGATCTACTCCAAGCCGTGTTGGAAACTGCCAAAAAGGAGGAATTCATTAGCAGCCACGGCGCACGTGATCGATTCATCGTCGACAACTGCAAAACCATTTACTTTGTCGGGTACGAAAGTACTGCTATTTCAGCCACTTGGTGTCTCATGCTCTTGGCCGCCTACCCGGAGTGGCAGGAACGGGTCCGATCCGAGGTTGTCGAGGCTTGTCGTGGCCAAGTTCTTGACGCCGAATCCATTCGCAGAATGAAATCGGTAACACCACCTAATGTACTGTATATTATTATTTACTTCCCGTCTCAAAGTTATTGTCCAACTTGAATTTTCGCTTTAATTCAATTGTAATAAAACTGAAAAATCTAAATTAGATGATAATTTTAGGACGGAGGGAGTATCATTTTAGATTTTCACTAAACTTTGAGATAAAGTAATATATGACTATTTAGAAGATAAAATGCATCTGATTATAACGAAATTTTTTCACGTTTTTTTGTATGATCTGTAGTTGACCATGGTGATTAACGAGTCATTGCGATTATATCCGCTAGTGACAGTTATGTCAAGGGAAGTTTTTGAAGACATGAAATTTGGCGACATTGCGATACCAAAAGGGGTCACTATGTGGGCATTTGTGTTGGCTTTACACACTGATCCTGATATTTGGGGAAATGATTCTTATGAATTCAACCCGCAAAGGTTTGCTGATGGTGCTGCCAAGGCTTGCAAGTATCCATAGGCTTTGGAATGGGACCAAGGGTTTGTTGGTCAGCATTTGGCAACAATGGAGCTCAAGATTTTGATCGCTCTCACTGTATCACGATTTAGTTTTATTCTTTCCCCTACTTATATCCATTCTCCTGTCTTGCGTTACATTATTGTGCCCCAATACGGGGTGAATTTGTGTTTTAAGAAACTTTGAATTGTAAAAAGATCATTTTGAAACAAATAAATAAACGAGAAACACAATCTAATTATGTTTACGTTATTAAAGATTGAGTCATTGCGGGCTTATAAATTTTTTCCCTTCTGTTTTTTTTTTTAAAATTAATTTATTAGGTTATTAAAGGTCGAATGATTTTGTTGCGAGCAGAGTAACAAGATATCAACTATTAATAGATCCACCACTTAGTATTAAATCGTGGTTAGAGCACGATATTATCGTTGTCTGATATAAACGTAATGTAACCGTTTAAGTTATGCTTTGCCTTCTTCTATTGTACCAAAAAAAAAAAAAGTAACAGTGTTTGAGTTTTACTTGTTACAGTTGGGGCTTTTTTTTTTTTTTTCTTTTGGGCTTCAATCTGCCGTTAGAGGGGATAATCAAAATCGCAGTTTAAGACATTGAACACTTAATGTTATTAGTTTTCAATCAGTAGCTACTGACTACTTTAGACCAAAAGTAATTATTGGCCAACAAACGCAATTTTCCAACTCCGATTGCCCCAATAAGATTAGTTTGATTATTTGAGTCAGTAATCTTCATTTTACTGTACTTCTTCCTCAAGAGTGGTAAGACGTGACAATTTGAAATACGTATGTGGCCATGCAACACGCAATCAAATTTAGACATGTTCAGCCACGATGATGGCAAAGGAGACAAGGGTTCAGTTTGTTTCAAGCCAAGGGTAAGCATCTGGGACGATGTAAGTGCGGGTGCAAGCTTTGGCGATCAAATATCGGAAGTCCCATCATCATCACCCCACTCCTGGATCCTGTTTCCATCTTGGGTATGATCCGATGAGCAAGATGTACAAATTACTGAGATTGAACTATGATCTCCTTCCCATTACTCAAGGATCTAAACCAGAAGGAGCCGATATAATGACGCTCAGGCCCTCCGATCATAATAATACATCATCATCATGGAGGAAGCTAGACTTGATAGAATGTGGCCTTGATGGTATATTCTTGATGCCGGGGAGAATTCGCCGTTCCATGAAACTGCAGTCTTAGGCAATGATGGTTTCCATCCTATGGTGGCTAATGGCAAACCCGAAAATTCCTACTATTCTCTTTCGATCTAAGCTATGACATATTTCAAATGATTGAGTTTCAGGATGACATCAGAGGTGATGTGAAGAGGAGATTTAATCTTTGTCTCTGTGGCTTTAACCTATCATTCATTGGGTTGATTACGGAGTTACCAGTTTCATGTGCTCCTTTACTCTTCATTACACGAGTCACCCAATGTTATTAGTTTACGATCAATAGCTAGTGACTACATCAGTACCAGGTAGATGTAGAAGAGCTTCAGATTGACCGACTCTTCTTCATTGACGGGGAAGATAATAACCCACAGGTAGAATTTAACCTCTCCCTTCCAACTCCATGTATGGGTTTCTTGGGCCCAACTCTACATATCTTGTGATCATTAATGCAAGTCTAAGTGGTGGTGAAACTGAAAAATTAGTGAGTCTATGTACTTAGATTGTGTAGAAAGATAATTGAAATGTATGTCATTTTCCAAAAAAAAAAAAAAAAAAGAAAGAAAAGGTCTCAGAGAAAAAATAAAAAAATTAAACAGTAAAATCAAAACCAATGTTCTAATACAACCCACAGCCACTATGTCAACCAAAGTAATCAACTAGTGCCAAATTGTCGCCTCATCAATCATCATGGCAAAAATGACAACAATTAACAATAAATTTATTTATTTTTTTTAAAAAATCAAATATGTCACTGCAGGCCTTCCACACGTCCTGTCTGCGCATCACACAATCCGGGCCAAACAAGTAAAAATCAAGATTTAGAGAGTAACGAGTTCCAATCAAAGATGCTACAATTCGGCGAATAAATGAAAAAAAAAAAAAAGAAGTGATATTTAAGATCATATAATCAAGAGATTAGTAACGAGTTCTAATCAAAAGGCCAGTAGGGCCAGTGTCGGTTTCTATCAACGGTACACGAAACTGGGATTAATCCATTCGAAATAAAAGCAGCATTGGTGAAACCGGAAGTCTCAAATTGGGGCAAATTGCATTAAAGTTAACAGAACAATTTCTACCCGATAACCTCAGAGGATAAGTGGCAGTGGACCGAATCCTCAAATCGAAATCCACGACTCCATCCTTGATATCATTCCCAATCACGGTAGCCATGGGAGTCCTCAGCCACGCCGCCGCCGCCACCACCATTATACCACTTATATTCGCCGTCCGCTCATTCGGGCCTAGCTTAAAGTCGTCAACCTTAGCTATCGCAAGAGACTCCGAGTTGACGACGCGGAGATCATAATATTGGTGTACCAGACCGACACCTTGAAACCATGGAAATATCCAACATTATGTTTAGCCTCACTAGTCACGGTGATTCCAACGGTCCAATTCGCTGCGGTGGTCTGAGCCTGATGATTATTAGTATTATCATCGAAAACCACCTGTGGTGAGAACGACATGGAATCTTGGCTTCTAAGGAACTATTAACATAGAGTTGCGCCAAAATGAAATTCATGTAGACATAAAACACAAGAGAGATCCCGACTACCGCTTTACCGTTGCAGCAAGCCTTAAGTTTTTCCCTTGTCGTCCAATTACGATCCATGGGTAGTTGATCACCGACCTAAAAAGAAACACATCGGCCGTGCCAGTTCCCTTCGCCGGCTTTCACATCTGGTGGGAGGGAGTCCATGGAAAGAGCCCGCGACAATTGTTACTACGGGATGACGGTGATGGGTTAATTATGAACGAAAGAAACAAGCTGAATATAAACAACCCTAGTCCCCCTTTCTTTATTTAATAGTATAATAATGGAAATAAAATTGATGCGTCCCTCTCTCTATACAATACAAATAAATATGGTAAACAAACAAAGATGTCTTGTTATCGTATTGGGATTTTATTTAGTACTTTTTTTACTCTTATATTATACTTTTAGTTCCGTTTGTACTAAAATTGAATAAAAATCCAAACTAAACTGGAGTACGTACTACTACATTATTAGCTGCATTATTTGTTTTGTCAGAATAAATCCGGTCAAAACTGAGGATCCTCCCCCAATTTATTTGTTATAAGTACTAATATAAAGCGAAAGATTTCGTTGGTAGATCTGTCATCAATCTTTAGTTGCAGGAGCAATTTAGTCTATTTTCCACAAATAATCAACTAGTCGCAATTGACACTAGGTGCTCCACGTCATTCTGAATTCTTCTTTTCAGTTATTATAAATTATGTTTCTTTATTTTTTTTTTTGGTGTGTATCTACCGAATTTCTATAGATTTTTTGGATTAATAATTATTTTAAGATTGCACAAAAAAATATTGCAATTGGTATTTATTTCTTTTAATTGCATCAATCATGACGGTAGTATTGTTATACATTAGAAAAGTCTCTTTGATTTAGAGCAAACAATTGTGATTCATCCGTTGCATCATAGAATTAATGCTTTGGCAAGAGCACTCCAAATTTCACGTTGGGTCCGAAGCCACATGTATCGTTTCATAATCTCCGGTGACGTTGAAGGTAGTAGCCAACCTTTCACCTTTTGATAACATCTCCTATTACCACTTAGTTCCGTGAATCGCTATGTGCTCCTTCAAATGTTTGGATTCAATGAAGATGGAGGTCTTTGTAACTGTTGCCTGACTCTTTGGTACTGATCATGTCACATAGTCTGCCATGCTTATTGTTGCACTTGGGGATATGTATTTAATGTAACAAGTGGAACTGAGTTTAGAATCATCTTGTGGTGAAAATGGAAGGATGTAACTGAGTTTAGAGTCTGCCATGCTTATTTTTCCACTTAGGGGAATGTATAGTTCCTTTTTTTCCGTGAAGCTAGCTCCCCTTATTCTCTCTCTCTCTCTCTCTCTCTCTCTCTCTCTCTCTCTCTCTCTCTCTCTCTCTCTCTCTCTCTCTCTCTCATTTCTGTGATGCCCAACTCATAGTCCCTTTTCCTGTGATGCCCCTCTTATTGTCCCTCATGATAACTATGCATTTACTGTATCAGCTCACCGGAGTAGTCACCTCGTATTGAAGTAGTAGTTATCTAGGGTTGTTATTTATCATTATCTCATGTATAGATATTATTTACTATAATTATCTCTATTTCCCTAGATGTATTATATATAGAACACTACTCTATGTACTGTATAACAAAAAGGAGATTTCATCGCCTTCAATCTCTTTAACTTGGTATCGAGCTTTTTCCGATCCTCTTTCTTCTTCCGCCATGTCTGCTTCTGCCCTCTCTTCTGGTTCTTCGTCGGTCATGTTTTCTTCGCCTATGTCCTCTGCTCAATTAACCAGCGCCCCTCTCTTTTCTTTTTCGCCCAACCTCTCTTCCTTTAATCAATCTTTTTCCATTAAGCTTCAATCCCGTGAAAACTATTCTTCTTGGAAACTTCAGTTTACTCCTCTCCTCAACATGTTGAATCTATCTTCCATTGTTGATGGTTCTGAACCATCCCCTCCTCCCACCATTACTTCTGCTGATTCTTCCGAACCGGTGGTCAATCCAGCCTATACTCAGAAGGACCAACTCCTCTTTTCATGGATCCTCTCCTCAATCTCGGAAAATATTTATCCTTCTTTTCAGGGTGAAAACCTCTGCTGGCGCTTGGCAAGCCCTTGCTAATAGTTATGGTGTCCTTTCTTATGACCAGCAAACACAACTCATCTTGGAACTTTACAATCTGACAAAAGATGACATGTCCGTTACCGTATTTCTTCATAAAGCAAAAGCCCTTGGCTGACTCTCTCTCCATGGCTGGCCACCATATCTCTTCGGCTGAGTTTAATGCGATCATTTTTCGCAAACTCGGTTCCGATTACAATGGTATTATTTGTGCTCTTCAACAGCGTTCTGATCCGGCTTCTTTTCAAGACCTCCATGGCCAACTTGTTTCCTATGAACTCCTCCTCAAAGCACAACAACCCACTCTTCCTGCGGTTGCTAATGTTGCACAATCCACCCCTAAACCCTCTCAATCTCAGCGTTTCTCCTCTAATGGTGGTGGTCGTGGTGGTCGCAGTGGCCGTGGAGGCCGTGGTGGTGGCCGTGGAGGAAGGCGAGGCTATCAAACTGGTTTCTCTCCGGCTCACCCCCCCTTGTCAATTATACGGCTATGATAATCACACTGTTGCCACTTGCCGCCGCTGGTTTGATCCAACATTTATGCCTCGGTTCACTTCTCCAACCCCTCATGGAGATGGTCTTCTTCCTCCTCCTTCGATTCAAGGCAATATGGTGTCCTATTCTCAAAATCCTTGGTATCCGGATTCTAGTGCTACACATCATGCTACTCCCGATCTCTCCTCCTTAAGCATTGCCAATGACTACAATGGTAGGGACACTCTACAAGTCGGTAATGGCCAATCTCTTCCAATTACTCATATTGGTAGTTCATCTATCTCCTCCCATTCTAAACCTTTGCACTTAAAAGATGTTCTTCATGTTCCATCTCTCACTAAGCCTTTACTTTCTGTTCAAAAATTGTGTAGAGATAATAATTGTTACTTTGAGTTTCACCCTTTTTGTTGTTGTGTTAAGGATCACTCAACTCAGGCGATGTTACTTCAAGGACGGACGGAATCGGGGCTTTACCGACTGGATCCTGCGAGACTCAGCCATGGTGATCGGTCAAGCAGCTATTTTAGTTTCTTTAGAAAGATGGCATGCCCGACTAGGGCATCCCAACAATAAAATCCTTAGCGCCTTAGTTCAAAAACTTCAGCTGCCTTGTTCTCGTACTTCTCTTTCCACTGAAAAATGTGAAGCTTGTTGCTAGGAAAATCTCATAGAGTCAGTCTTCGTTCCACCTTTCATCGTAGTAGCAAACCTCTTGATTTGATTAATACCAATGTATGGGGACCTGCTCCAATTACTTCTTTCAATGGCTATCGTTATTTTGTTTTATTCATTGATGATTTCTCTTTATTCACTTGGTTATATCCCATAAAAAATAAATCTGATGTCATTTAGATCTTCAAACAATTCAAAACCCTTGTTGAAAAATCAATTCCAAATTTCCAAAAGTGTTAATTCTGATTGGGGTGGTGAATTTCGGCCCTTAAATACTTTGTTTAATGAAGTTGGCATAGTCCATCGTGTTACTTGTCCCCATACCCATAAACAAAATGGAACGGCTGAGAGAAAAATCCGGCACATTGTAGACATTGGTCTCGCATTATTAGGTCATTCTGGCACACCATTTATGTTTTGGGAGTTTGCTTTTGAAACCTCCGTCTACCTCATCAATCGTCATCCTAGTTCTTCTCTTCATGGAGGCATTCCCTTCACCATTCTTTTCCAAAAAAAACTTGATTACACATTCCTTAGAGTGTTTGGTTGTGCGGTTTATCCCTTATTATGACCTTATAATAATCATAAATTTTCGTATAGGTCTAAACAATGTGCTTTCTTAGGGTTCTCTCCCCTTCATCTTGGTTATCGATGTCTAGATCTTAGTACAAATTGTATGTACACAGCTCGGCATGTTCAATTTGACAAACTTGTGTTTCCATTTAAGTCGACTCCTTCGATCTCTCCTTTTCCCGTTGCACCGCCGCTTGTTGATCATCCGTCACCATGGCTTCAAGTCTCTCGCCCTGTTCGGTCTCTCGAATCCACCGTTTTTCCCTCTCCTCTACTTCGTCTGGTTCTCGGTCCCACTCAAACTCTTCTCTATCTCTTCCTATTTCCTCTCCACTTTCTACTCCGTTCTCCTCACCCGCCAAATCCACGAACCCTAGTTCTAGTTCTTCTTCAACTCACTCCTCATCTCCACCGGTTGCATCTCCCTCTCCTCCACCTTCACATACTGTTGACTCCGCACCTTCAGATCATCCCTCTTCTCCTGGCCTTAAATTGGTCGTCGATCTCTCGGATCCTCCTATCCCTGCCCCATCCCTTCGAACTCATCCCATGACTCTTCGACCAACAACTCTTGCCAAAAATAAATTTGCTCACCTTACTTCTTCTTCTCTGGATAATCCACTGATAACTCCCTCCTCTTTCTCTCAAGCCAAAAATCACCCCCAGTGGAAAGAAGCTATGCGCCAAGAAATATCGGCCCTTCATAAAAATAATACTTGGACATTAGCCCCTCCACCTTCTTCGGGAAACATTGTTGGCAGTAGATGGCTCTATAAAATAAAGACCAAAGCCGATGGTTCAGTCGAACGGTATAAAGCTCGGTTAGTGGCTCGGGGTTTTACTCAATCCTATGGTATCGACTACACTGATACTTTTAGCCCTGTCATTAAACCTGTTACTATTCGCCTTGTCCTCACTCTTGCTGTCTCCTTCAATTGGCCAAGTTCCCAATTAGATGTAAGCAATGCATTCCTTAATGGTCATCTCCGCGAGACGGTTTATATGGTGCAGCCGCAGGGATTCGTTGATTCTACTCGTCGTCATTATGTGTGCAAACTCAACAAATTATATGGGCTTAAACAAGCTCCGCGCGCCTGGTTTTCGCGCTTGTCCTAATTCCTTTTGTCCTTGGGGTTCAATGATTCTCGCTGTGATCCATCATTATTTTTATTTAAATCCTCTAACAGTGTTTGTTTTCTGTTAGTCTATGTCGATGATATTATCATCACCGGAAGCTCTACATCAGTTGTACAACAATTCATTGGCCGGATTGCCTCTGAGTTTTCCATCCGTGATCTTGGTCCACTACACTACTTTCTTGGGGTGGAAGTTCTAAGAAGTCATAAAGGGCTTGTTCTCTCTCAACACAAGTATGTGTCTGATCTTCTCAAAGCTGCTAATATGAGTACATGTAAAGCTATCACTACTCCAACGCAATCAGGTGCAATTTTGTCCAAACTTGATGGTACTCTTCTTTCTCCTTCGGATGCTACAACATACCGTCGCCTATGTGGAAGCTTGAAATATGCCACCTTAACCCGACCGGACATCTCTTTTGCGGTGAATAAATTGTGCCAGTTTATGCATCAATCGCGAACATCCCACCTTGCTCTTAAGCGTGTGTTACGCTATCTTCGCGGTACTATCAGCCATGGTCTTCATCTGACGCCCTCACCCTTGCATTCGCTTTGTGCATTCACTGATGGCGATTGGGCCGGTTGCCCTTGATCGGCGCTCTACCACAGGGTTTTTGGTTTATCTTGGCCCTAACCTGATTGCTTGGAACTCTAGAAAACAACCCACAGTCGCACGCTCTTCCACCGAAGCTGAGTTTCGAGCCATCGCTAATGTGTGTGTCGAGCTCCATTGGATTTGTCATCTATTGTCCGAACTTGGCATCTCTCTTCGACGGCCACCTTCCATTTGGTGCGACAACAATGGTGCTGTCTTGCTCTCCTCTCATCCGGTGTATCATGCTCGCACTCGTCATGTGGAGGTTGATTTTCATTTTGTTCGTCAACATGTGAGCAACCGATTTGTCTCCATTCATTCCATCTCCGCTTCAGACCAGATTTCCGACATTCTCACGAAGCCTCTGCCGAAGGATTTGTTCTTGCGTTTTGTGGACAAACTTCGTCTTCACCATGTTCCAACTTCCGTTTGTGGGGGCGTATTGAAGTAGTAGTTATCTAGGGTTGTTATTTATCATTATCTCATGTATAGATATTATTCACTTATAATTATCTCTAGTTCCCTAGATGTATTATATATAGAACACTACTCTATGTACTGTATAACAAAAAGGAGATTTCATCGCCTTCAATCTCTTTAACTCCTCGCAACGTCATTGAGGTCCTTCTGCAATGATTTAAAATCAAAAGAACCTCCAGCTGAAATGAAGAGGAGGAAGGAAAAGGGCCACCAAGGAAACTGATACTCTTTATGTTCCTGATGAATAAAACGTTTTCCAGCTGAAGCGTGTAAAGGTGTAAATTCGTAAAGGCGTGGATTCACATAGAGTACTACATGGTTTCTTGCATTCCACGTAATATTTGATTGGCATCAACCTCTTTAAACGGGACATGATGAGTTTAATCCTGGAAGTCCTCTGTCTCTGCTGAGGATAGATAGATAATATTGGTATTCTGGATCTCCCAATGCATGCATCAGAAATTCAAAACCTCTCAAACAATCATTCCGTGGGATGGGACATTGGAAGATGTTTGATGTTCTTCTGCTATACAAAGTTCTTATCTTAGATTTGGTTAGTTCCTAGTTAGATGCAGTCTAAATTAAGCGGTAACCATTTTTTGGACACTTGTCCATTTCGTGTAGCCATGCTAGTCTGAGGAATGAATGGGAGTTTAGGTTTAGTGATGATATGAGATGCATCAATCAAAGGCGTTTGTGGAAGAACATTGAAGGCGCTCTTACTATACCCATTGCTTGTTATGTACATATATTGAATCTTTTGAGCATCCTTCATTTCATAAATTTTGAACACATCCACTTCTAAAATTTGAATAATCTCAACTCTTTTTTCATTCTCGAGTTATTAAGAATAAATTCATGACATTTCAAACGTTAGTTAATTTCTCTAACATGCATTCTGCATGTATTCAAAATGCTATGCGCCCCCATATTGTCCAAAAGATGGAAGACAACCGGATGAGGACGACTTATCCTCAATTCATACGACTAGAAAACAAGCGGACCGCTCTTGTAACTCAGAAAATTTTAGTTACTCATCAAGCAGCAGAAGACCTGTTGAAGGTGAACCCTGGCGGTGTGTTTATACTTTATACTATCCGGGACGGACTGACCCATTCAGTTAACGGTCTCGTTTATCACTATGAAGAATCGAATCTCGTCGATCCCGTGAGTATTTATAATGTTTGTACTACTCCTGAACCCTGTTTTCATCATGGGTATGATCCCATGGGCAAGTTGTACAAATTACTGAGGCCCTCCAATCATGATAATACATCATCCCGGAGGAAGCTAGACTTGATCGATAGAATGTGGCCTTGATAGTATTCTTCATGCCGGTGGAGTTTTCGCCATTCCATGAAAGTGCAATCTTAGGCAACGCTCTGTTTTTACTCTGTCCATGGGGCGGTCGGCCTTATGGGTTATTGAACAAGATGATCCTTTCAGGCGTATTACACTCTTTGTGTTTGAAGAAAATAAGCAATGGAAAAATCATTGTGTACAGCTGCCTGAACAACTTGGGGAAGTGGCATTTTACGTTACTAATATTGGGAACTTACCCACCGGTGAGATTTTATTGATGAATGTTTACTTGAGAAATCAAGACCACTGCCGGCCTGTTTGTACATATATCCAAGAAAAAGAAGTAGTCAACCTTAACTTTTGAGATTTGTATTAAAAATAGTATGAATATCAAAACTCACTATTAGTCTTGATTTTGACATACTGTATGTAGACTTCACTGATTTATAGTCTTTTCTATTTACTTGTCAATGTATATATCTGGACTGAATTATGTTCTTCAAAGTTATCATCTACAAATGTTTGATATTAGCAGTTATTCCATCCGTTCCAAAATAAGTAACGGACAATAAAAATGACTATTTTTAGTGATATTAGTACTTATTCGGGGTTTTTACGGAGATGGATTTGGGCAACACGTAAGTAGTGTGATAGGGTTAGACCATTTTTAGAGCATCATAACTCTTTATTCTTCTTACATATAAGGGGCAAAGGCCATAGAGAAGATGATAAAATTAGATAAAAAGGACAAGGCAGATGCGAAAATTGATCAGAATCAGAGTTATAAGATTGAATGAAGTGGATGAATTTTTTATCCAAAAAAAAAAGGAAAGAAAAAGTCGATGAATTCAATAGTTTCTTCTCAATAGAATACTGCACCTCAATGAGTGTGTTTGCCTAAACAATTCTGCATCCCAATCAACCAAAAAAAGAAAAAAAGAAAATGTGGATAAGGGGAAGTGGAGATTAAATAATTAATAAAGAGGGTAACATTTTTGAATAATTTATATTAAGGGCATATCAATTCATCTAAACAAACATGACTTTAAATTTAGCTTCTTTTTCTTTATTTTTTTGGAACCCAAAACATAACAATTACAGCAAAATTAAGATAGAAAATTCAACCAACAAATTCAGAAAAAGATGCATAAGAGACAGTGTATAAACGAAGAATAAGCCAGGGGTGGCTACTCTTTATATTGACTTTAAATTTAGCTATTAATAAAACCCCTACTATATGAATCTAAATACTTGGAAAGTTAATTTAATTTATTTTTCTCGTTTGGCCTGATTAATATAAAAATACTAAAGTAGTCAGTGACCACATATACTTAAAATAAAATCTTTTTTGATATTATTATATTTAAAAATTTCAAAACATGGAAGTAATTTAATTAACTCTAGTAAATATGTTGTATGCCTCGTTTGAGGTACAAGTTCGGGAGGGGGGAGGGGGAGGGAGGGGGTTATATGAAAGTGAAAAACAAAAATTTACTTAGAAAAATAAAACATATTAATATTATATTTACTTAAAAATAATTACTTAAAAATATTAACATTATACAAAAAAAAATCTCCTATCAACAATTAAGAATTATTAACGTTTTTATTTTTAAAGTCAACATAATTTTTTTTCACATCCTTTAATAAATTACATTTTCCATATTGATACAAAAATATAATAATCACTAAAAGATTTAATTTATGTGTTTAAAAATCAAATGAAAACAAACAAGATGCTTTTATTCAAGAGTTCATGTTTGTGTTGTTTAATTATTATGCCCCTAATACAAACTAGATGCTTGCCCTGGGCGAATGCCCGGGGTGCCGCCTGTATTTTTAAATCGATTAAATAAAAAATACGAATCATTCTTAAAAGAATAAAGAATAAAAAATCGATTGAAAGGACAGAAAGTGAGTTATTACACATAAATCTATGCCCAGATTTACAACATTTAATTTACAACAGTTAACTTATGCCTGAGTTTACATAAATCATAAACCAATATCTACAACAGAAGAATTAAAAAAAACATCCTTAAAAAATCAAATTTCTTTCATGACAGCTTATTTTTTCTCTGTTGTAGAAAGAGATGGATTGATAATTAATGTTAGATTTTAAGTAATTGATTTAAAGGCCCAGGTGTGAGAGAGGAGCGGAATAGAAGAGATCCTTTGAAATTGGGGATTGGAAAGACATTACTGGTGTTTCACTTGATTTAAGGTAATTTTCTTACATTTGATTTTATCAACTAAATATTGTTGTTTTAAGAGAGTAGTATATATCTATAATTAAGAGATTTTTATATAGCTATAATTAAGGGATTTATGTATTTATCTATTTCATTTTTTTTTCTAATTAGTTAGAGTGCCACGTGTAAAAAATGATTTTGTACTGAAAAGGACTTGGCAGGAAAACTTTTATTGTGGTGCTGACACATGTCCTTTTTGTTTGCTGCTTTAATTAAGTACTATAGATTATTCAAGAGTACTACCTTCTTTATTAATTATTTAGTCTCTACTACCCCTAATCTAAATTTTTCCAAAATAATAATAATAATAATAATAATAATAATAATAATAATAATAATAAAAATAATAATTTGCAAAGGCGCTGTGTGATCGAATAATGAAGTCTTGTAGTACAGTACAGAGAGCAAGTTAACATAAATATTGTTTGTTTTTGGTTGCGTAAAATCGTTAACAAGGTCCAAATACTTTCCAATCCATGCACATCACGTCCAATCCGTATGCATATATATATTTTGAACTAGGAGGTTGAAATTAAGATTTGTTAAAATTGATCCATTACCAGGAGAACTTGGCATGTACACTATTGATTCGAGGTTAGCAATATACGGACATATTCCATTTTCTTTCCATGGAGTTAGGAATTTTACTATAATCTTATAAAGTTATACTGTAGTACTACTATGTTGAGAGAACCCATTCTTGCCTTGTAAGACTTTGTTTGGTTATTGATGGTGTCAAACCGGTAAATAATATTAATCTATTTCCGAATTATGTCGTTTTCGCAGGAAATAGTAGATTCGCTTTATTTGGGTCGATTTTCAAAATTAATTCCAAAAGGTTATTAATTAATCTCCCAAGTCGGAAAAAAAAATGGTACGAACGAAAGAAAGCAATTTGGGATATGATTAAATGAATGTGATATTAAGACAATCTCTTTTACTGATTATACCATATGAAGGCCTATTTTATAAATGATAGAATCCGTTTTCTTGATTGATATGGCACGAATTACGAAAACAACATAAACCACAAATCAGATTGTACATCAATAGTTTCAGAAACTCATCCAGTCATGTGCAACGAAGGAGAATTTTGATGATTAATTGTGCAACATCGAACAAGAGGCATAAGGATTTTGAACAAAAGATCGCCTTTTCGTTCTTCTGTTTTTGAGCAGTTTGCAAAGATTATGTGGAAAGAATGGGGCTGACGAGTATTAAACAGGTGACTGACGTGTGGGTAGGTCGCTGATTTGGGAAGACAATCACGTCTCAGATATAAAATTTCAGAGATATTTCATTTGGGTTAGAATTTTAAAGGACGGAAGGAATGATTGATGAAGAAGGAATCAAATTTACATTTACAGAAATTATTTTAGTTTTTAAAAAATAGTTCAATTTTGTAGAAAATTTAGGTGGTACAATGCTTAAGGACATCATAGCATTTGGAATTTTAGTACAAAAATGGTTTCTGTTAGAGCGAGGTATATAGATAGATAGATATTTCGGTTTTAGTTATTATACTTTTTATTTTCTTTTTCCCTTTTCTTATTAACTTTCTATGGTCACAAAATTTAAAAATTCCCCCCCTCTAACTTTATTTTTAAAAACGTTTTTTTCTTCATTCTCCCCTTTATTTTCTGCCATAGCACACTTTTTTTTCCCTTTCAAAAAAGTTTAGGGGTTAAAAAACGGAAGTACATATTTCTAAGAACTAAATTAGAGGGCATATCTAATGGTATTACATTTCGAAAGTAAGAAGTAAATTAATATAAAAGAGAAAAAAAAAGTAAAAGAGTTAAATCTAAAACTTTTTTACAAGTATAAAAAGAAACTTTATGAATGAACTGGAAAAAAAATGACTTGACCATTTCTGCCAAATCACAAGGCGGTTCTTCATAATTTATTGGGCGAATTACATTTAACACCCCGAGGTTTGGCCATATAACGGCGTGGACCTTATTGTTTGGATATATAACCGATACCCCCTTTGACTAGCCAAAGTTGTCAATCAACCAGCAAACAATGGTAAAAGACAAAAACAACCTTGACTTTTTTAATTTAGAAAAAATCTAGAATAATCTAAAAATCTTCTCCTCTTTTCTTCCTTTTATTCACTTCTTTCTTAGAGCATCCGCAACGTTGAAGCAAAACACCAATTTGGTGTCCTGTTTTGTTGTGTGAATGCTCCAACGTTGCAGCAAAGCACCAATTCCAAGCAGCAAAATGCTGCAACAACTACAGTAAAATAGCAAATTTGCTCCTCTACTATTGCAGCAGCAAATGGTGGCCCTAGCTCCTTTTGTTCGTTTTCCTTTTTTCTTTTTTACTTTTAATTTGTTTACAAGTCTTTATAGTTACTATCGGGGCAGGCCGCACGAGGTGCAGCTGGGTGATCAGGAGCCAAGACGTTGAAGAAGTTTGTATGCTAAAGTGTTCGTTAATCAATCATATTGTATGTTTATGATATTTGTACGGAAATTATAACTGTAAAAAGCGTGAAAAGTGTACAAAATTATATGTTACATATATTGATGATAATGTTTTATGTGAGAACTAAATTACAAAAAGTGAAAAAACGTATTTTACAATGTTTCGTACACAAATTTTTCAAGAAAAGAGAAACAAAGGACAATTTTTATATATATAGGATTACATAGGATGTAAAGGAGTGTTTAATTCAGGTTCAAGGATTGTGCTTCTTTTCAACAGCAGTGAAAGGCTCCAGTCCATCTTCAGTGCAGTTTTGAGAGCGTATTTCCATATAGGATGGCAAAGGAATCTCTTTAGTAGTTCATCTACTTCTTTTTCAAACCAATAGTTGTACGTGCATTGACCGCAGTGTATACATGTGCATTTTTCGGGGGTGGCCATTTTGTGTGTTTGAAGTTGCTACATAATTGTGATATTTGGTACTATTAAAGATGATGTTGTGGAAAAGGTGAAATTATTTGTGTGTTGTTGGCAGAATAGGAGAGTTGTGGGTGGTTGGAAATAATAACGTGGCAATTTTTTGAAAGAGTGAAGTGGCAATTTAAGAGATGTAGGGTTATAGGTGGACAAAAATGTGACAGTGTAGTAAGAGGTGTGCTGTGATGGGTGGTATACGTGGATGAAAAGTGGGCTGTATGGGTTATAAATTTTGAGGATGAGATGGCAAGTGGTTTGAAGCAAATAAATAATATAAAAACTTGCATACTGATGTGCTGGTTTATCATGCTGTCAGAGGGATAATAAAATATTCGGTGCTGTCAAAGAAATTTATGACTAATTCAAAGTATATGTGCCACACATTTTATCCTTTATCTAACATTTGATGCAATTCAAAACTTCATAGACTTAAACAATGAATTAAGACAAAGACAAAGGGAACAGTGAATTTAAAAAAGTTTCACCAACAATAAGAAAAGGAATGAAAAAATGGCAAAAAGATATGCAATTGTTGACATATAGCAGAACAAAATCTTCATTTTGGTGTTAAATTGTAGAAAATAAAATGTATTTGTAGGAGTTCTATGTGCTAAATTTTCTTTTATTCATTTACATTTACCGATTGACAAGAAACAAAATTAAGCATACAATTTAAAAATAGGAATCAGTCAGTAGGAAGAGTGAGGCTTCCCCTTATTCTTTTTTCACTGAAACTGAAATCAAAGCCAATACCAATACCAGACATACAATAAATTCATTTAACCATCACATAGAATTACTTTAAACCTTCAATTTGTTTCCCCAAGAACCTCAGTTTTAAATCCCTTGGGTTCTTGTGTCAGTTTCAAGGGAGAAAATCACACAAAGACACAGGCATACATTGTAGAGATTTGAAATTTAACAAGAAACCACGTATATTTATAAACTTTATGTATTCTATAAACAAAATGTTGTTCAAAATGTTCTGAAACTGAAAAGTGACGAAAGAGCTAGTAAAATGCACTTTATTGGACAGGCCATCTATTAAGTTTTTCTTATTTAATCTAGCCACCCGCAAAGAAGAAATGACTTTCATTTTCAATCTCAAAATATCCCAAGCTAATTCAACAAAACAATGGCCGTAACAGCAATTTGTAAGGACAAACAAACAACAACAATGGTATTTTTAATCTGTTAGAAACTTTTCAGGCTATAATTATATATACTCACCAGCCAAAACCCATGAGGTCGTGACTCTTTTTGCGCTAATCAACCAAACATGAATCTGGATAACCTTTTTTTTTCCTTGTTTTTTGACAAACAACCAAACATCATGCAAAAATTACAACTTTATACATTCCATTAGGCCAGTTTATACAGTGTATGTTAATTAGTTTATATACAGCATGGTCAAATAAAATGAATAAGCAACATGAAGTTAATGAATAAACCTTACTGTTAATTAACCACGGAATGTATACAATTCTAACAATGAAAATGTACCAAATTTTCAGAAAACTCCAATTGGTAATATTTAAACTCAAATTCTATAGAAACTATAACTCTTTTTTTATGAGCCTGAAACTGAAATAAACCTCATCAAATATAGAGGAAACTTATGCAAATAAACCTGAGAAAACAACTGAAAGGACAGGAGTAATTAACTCCTAAACAGAAAGTCTGAAATCTGAATTTTCAGATTTTCAGTTTAGACATGTCCTGTTTAAATCAAGTTTTTGGACAATCCACAACTGCGTTTTGAAATCCGTAAAAACAGCGATGAACTACAACAAACGAAGGCGATATTCATAAAAAGAAATCCTCGAAAATGATTAGCTAGCTAAGAGAAAAATGTCTCACAACAGAATACACCAAATCTGATTTTTTTGCAAGTCAAATCTAAATTTTCACGCACTTTCCTTGGTTTCACTTTACATCTTTGCACTTCCACAACACAAATAAATTATCAATAAATATTCAAATATACTCCTTAACAACGAAGAACAACACATGACAACAAAGCATAAGGTTCATAGAGATTTCTAACTTGAATTTAAGACAAATAGTCTTAATATGCAACGGAATACAATCAAAACTAGGTCATCAAAAACCAAGTCAAAAAGCGCTTAACAACCAATTATCAACCATTGTAATACAGTTATACTTGTAGCATATAACCAAACCCAAAATCTAACATATTTTGTATAAAACCTAACATATTCACACAAAATCTAACACAAAAGCTAACATATTTCAAACAGGAACACTATTAACTATTTACACAAATTTTATTACGCAAACATGGGCTCTTGCTATCTCTATGCTAGCCTATGCTTACCAAAAAATAGAGACTTGGTGTTGCTCTATTGTTGTTTTTTTAGGAGATGTAGTTAGAGTGTGTTCCTGTTATATACTAAAGGATAGATCTCATTACCTTTTAATCTTGTTTTGCATGTTTTGTGGATTTGTGCGTTTGTTTTGCTACTGATGAAAGATTTCTTTTTGCAGGTAGAGTTTGTATTTCTGGCTGGTTGGATGCACTGGTTTCTTCGTCAGTCATTTCAACATCTGTGGTTGGTGTTTTCGGGGAGTTTGAAGAAGTTTCTTCGTCTGGATTCTACTGCTGTTGAGGATGATGTAGATGAGGGAAGATACGTGGTGACAGTGTATCTTGATGGTGTTTCTTGTTGAATCCTGATGGTTGATCGCAGGTGGAACATTCGGTCTGAATTTTCAAGGTTGTTGTTGATTTTGTCAATGTTTAGATGTTTGTGCTGCGTAAGTGAAAAAGAAAGTTAGATAGTTGTTTTACTTTGTTATGTTTGTATATAATGTCTGTTGAATGATAATGTTTATTAAATTTGAAAAGAGAGAGTACCTGGTTGTTGTATTTGGCCAATTGGTCAGCTGACATGGTGAGGAGTTTCTCGGCTTCATTTCCTTCTATGAAAGCGTTGAGACTGCCAGTTCTGTCGAAGAGTTGTATTTGAAATTGTAGCCTATAAATGGCAGTGGTTAGTTGAATAATATATGTAAATTTTGGTTTGCTAAGCAAGTCTGTTGATGGAAGTTACTTACATAGGTTTTGGACATGGTTGCTCTGTTTTACAATATAAGCAAGGGAATTTTTTCTGATAAGAAGCCCCACATGTTCTGAAGCAATTTGGACAAGTAAGGATGTACATGCGTTGATCTTTGTCGACAATTTTTGGCTTCGCTTTTACCCAAAATTATCTTGGCTGCATGTAATGATACGTGTAAGTGAGCAAAAATTAAAACAGAATGATAAGATAAGTGCACATTGCGAAATACCGGGTTACTGGAACTGATCACTTGGCCGATTTGTCGAACATGAGAGTTGCTTGGTGCCGTTATTGTCTCATGCACTTTTTCGTATAGCTTTTGGGAGATAACCGCCTCTATGTATTCATTGTTGGCGTTGATCCTATAATGAGAGTAATTTCAGTCACAATCAATTATAAAGAAATGCAAGAAAACATAGAAAGGAAACATAGAAGAGTAATTTCAGATTATAAGTTCATTTAATGTTACGTGAAAACCACATCAAACTTTAGTAAACATAGAAGAGTTAGCAAGAAGGAAATCTGAAAAAGAGCTCAACACCGAAGAGGAACAAGCATATGAATAGAGAGATGTAAACTGATTTTTCTGCACTTTAGTACACCATGATTTCTCTTTGTTAAAATATTTTAAGTTCGTAAGAAGTTAGTTTTCTTGCTTTAGTTTTTTGATACAAACAACACGTGTGACAAACAAGAATCAGATTTATAGGAACCAATGCAATGTATAGTGTAAAGCTAACAATGCAATGCAAAGAGTACTCGCAAAACCATCGAAAGATTTAAAATAATAGCACAAGTCATATGGATATTAGATTGAAAATAATCTCAATATTAGGTAGGCTAAATCTGCAACTCTACATGGTGCTTAACAGTTTTTTTACTGCAAAAATTTCAGGTAATACCGCTGAAGGTAACATTTGTAACAGCCAATGCAACGCACTATATGAAGCTATCAATTTAAATCTAAGAGAAACAGTACTGCCAAAACTACCAAGACATTTCACATAACAATACAAGTTAGGTAATTATTAGATTAAGAATAACATATTCCACAATTAGTAAAATCATGAAATTTGGCATGAATAACCAAAAAAAAAAAAAGAGGGAAGCAGATCGATTTACTGTCAGTTTTAAACTATCTGAAAAGCAATACATGGTTTCCTTGAACTATTTGATGAAAGGGTAAACAATACATGGTTCTAAGATATATATATATATATATATATATATATATATCATGCTAAAGTGAATTTTGCATCTACATGCGGAAAAGAGCAAGATGAGCTAAATATGTTTCAATATATGTTAATGCTCAAAAATGGTTTAATTTATAACTTTAAATTATAGAAAAAACCTATGCAAATAAACCTGAAAAAACAACTGAAAGGATAGGAGTAATTTAGACATGTCCTGTTCAAATCAAGTTTTTGGACAATCCACAACTCCGTTTTGAAATCTGTAAAAACAGCGATAAACTACAACAAACGAAGGCGATATTCATAAAAAGAAATCCTTGAAAATGATTAGCTAGCTAAGAGAAAAATGTGTCACAACAGAACATACCAAATCTGATTTTTTTGCAAGTCAAATCTAAATTTTCACGCACTTCCCTTGGTTTCACTTTACATCTTTGCACTTCCATAAAAAAAATAAATCATCGATAAATATTCAAATACACTTCCTAACAACGAAGAACAATACATGACAACAAAGCATAAGGTTCATAGAGATCTCTAACTTGAATTTAAGACAAATAGTTTTAATGTTTAACTTAACTTAAATTTAAGACAAATAGTCTTAATGTTTAACTATAGCCAACACCATCCCTGCAAATTGAGATCATGATACGATTCAAAAGAGGGGAGAAAAATTGAATAAATTTTCAGCGAGTCATCTTGTCTGAAAGCTGACCAATTATATCTATAAACCTGAGTTACAGAGCTGATTGATGAGATACATCATCTAATAAGTTACAAAGTTTATTGACACATGTAAATAAACACATAGTATCCGATTATACTTAAAACATATTGAAAAGCTCATTATAACTTCCTATAAGAACTAAATTTGTCACCTTAACTTTACAAGATTGAGGACAATTTTGAGCATTTTTCCTGGACTTTGCATTTCTTTATTATTTTGGTAGCAGTACATAAGAATATCTTAGCACATAGTAAGTAGATTTCAGTTTCATTCCCTTAGCACTGCTGGTGCATATAAACAACCTTAAACATCCGATTACATGGCAACATGATTAGAAGCAAAAGGAAAAAAAAAACGAAATGAAAGATTGAAAGCAATATCAAGTGGTTAAGTTGAAAGCAATAAGTTCACATGAAGTAAAAGTTCATAGCAGTTTATATGAATTCAAAGTGCACCTCTTTATATGCATTTCACCCGACTTGTATCAGTTCAACCAAAAAAAAAAAAAAAAAACTTTTTACATGTGTTTCACCTAATCTGTATTTCGTACCTATTTGCAAACAATGTAGAAAACATGCAGGATTCAAACTAATTAAATGTGGCTACAACCCTAAATTCAAACACGCATCATCATAATTAGGAAAGGTGACAAATGGAAACAACAAGGTTCATTCGCTGAGTTTCCATTTAAGTTACCAAAGTATGTATCTATGAAGAATATTCTTAGTATCTCTTGTAAGTAGTAAAACAACACTTTCTATGCACTAAAGTAATCACTTTTGAACACCGATAAAGTATACAACAATTACCTTTTAAAATCTACACTCCAAAAATAAATCATAATTTGGAACTAATATTTAAACATTTTCCGTTTCACTCCGTAGCTAGGATAAATTCATAGCTAAGATAAGTCCATTCTCATTCTGCGAAAAAAACATACACTTTAAGGCAATTCAGAATAAAACTCTATTGACATTAATGAATCTCATATCTCCATATGTTCAAGCCAAAGCCCATAGGCAACTACTGTATTCCAAATCAAATCTGCCGAATTCAGAAATGGTTACAGGGGGATGAAAATTAAATCAAAATTGGATCAAAATTCAACCCTCTTTGTACACTGCCTTTCAAAAGCCAAAAACATACTATACAATATGTCCTTTTCTTTTTGTATTTAAAATGTTCAACTTAAACACATCATGCCTGACAAGATTGTAGTAGAAAAGAAAATTCATTTGCAAAATTTATAGCTCAAATTCGAACATGTATGTAATACAACACCTATAGCTTAAAATCAATGACAAATAATATAGAAGGAACAACCAGGATCAATTTTTCTTTTTTTCCCATTCATTTTCCCTGTTTCTTTACTTTTCTGGCTTTCTTTCTTTTCCTCAAGCTCAATCAATAATAGATCAAAAGATAGCAAACAGCAACATCAAAACTATACAGTGAAGAGAAAATATGAAATTTAAATAAACAAAAGTTGTTTCTTAAACTCACACCTATTGAAAACTAAGGTTCTAAATCAATTCACAAGTTTTAATCGTACTTACCATGATTCTAAGTCTTGGGCTTCAGCAATTGGTGTGTCAAACAGAAGCACGCTATTTGGCTGTGCATTAACAGAGATACCTGCGGTTGTGAAGATAAAATTTGTCAATACATGTAAACAGAGGACATAAGAAGATGAGAAAAATTGTCTAGTCTTACCGTGAAAAGAGGTTACAGCCAGTCTTGTAGCGAGTATGACCGGATTTTTGTGAATGTTGTTAACCAATCGTTGTCCTTTTTCATGCAAAGATTCTTCCCAGAGACTGAGAAGCATTGGGCAGCTTCTGTAAGTTCAAAGCAATGTGTTAGTAATTATACATTTTAAGGATACGGGAATAAAAAACAATAGAAAGTATGTTATTTGCAGCGTGGTACGTACTCTTGATTTACAATGACGGATTCCTGCACATTTTTCCCTTTTGTTGCAACAAAATGCACTGGATGGAAGTGTATGACACTGCATAATATATCTAAGAAAGAGAAATATTATGAGTAGATGAAGATGTATATAAACTGTTTGAAATTGCATATTACTGAGATGTTTATAACGCAAAAAAAGAAAGATTTACCAACTCTGTCTTCTGATGAGCCCATGAAATCTGGAAATTGTGCAAATGGAGTCAACTGATAAACATTATCCAATGGAAGCTCTTCTTCTTTATCAGTTGCCTTGATGTATGCACTTCTGTTGAGGATCATTTGATACTTGTAATCCACCATGATGGGAAAATTTCTATTCAGTGGTATGATTTTCCCATTGCCGATATAATAGGTTTTATACAATTTCAAAACTTCGTCTAAAAATCTGGAGCATCTGGATGGAAAACTATGCATTGTATTTTAGTGTGCTGCAAAAGAATCATTTCAGTTAGATAAGTGAAAGGTAAGAATTTCACAATTAATATAGTAATGGAATTTAGAAGAAATCATTTGTTTTATCACTGGTGAGAAATAACTGTACAATGAATCATACCTCGTTATCGATGAATACAAGCTTCAATTGTGTCTTCCCAGATTGAAGCGTTCTTACTGGAGTTTTTTCAGCAACTGACACTCTAACGCACCATTCACGGAGCTGAGGTTCAAGGCTGACAATTGGTATGCATTTTTCTTCGACTTGTCTGCAAAGAGTGAAAATGCAGATTATAATTGTGTAGTACATTACTAAAATCTATAGAGAATAAAAATATAAATTACATATGTGCATCAGAGTAAGAAAATAGAAAACAGCAAAAATACATACTGTTCAATAGGAGGAAGTGTTGTTACAGTAACGTCTACACGATATATATATATATATATATATATATATATATTAATCTGCTTTTGCTGCTGTTAAAATTTTGCGGTATACAATGTTTTTAGTATAATCAGTGCCTGATAAAAGTGGTGTTGTGGGTCTTATCAATACTCTAATTTGTTGCATAGTTTTGGCCCTTGATAGTGCAACGTATAGTTGGCCGTGAGAAAATACTGGTTCTTTCAAGTATACTCCTACAAAGTCTAATGTTTGGCCTTGTGCTTTATTAATTGTCATTGCAAAACATAAGCGTACAGGAAATTGTTTTCTTTTAAATAGGATAGAAGAGAAGTTGTTCAATGGAGCATTTATTGTTATTCGAGGAATAAAAACTGTTTTTCCACTATATGTACCAACTGAAATTTTAGCACATATAATATTATTGGTAAAATCAGTGCAAAGAAGACGTGTTCCATTACATAAGCCTTCAGTTGAGTTAATGTTTCTAAACAATATGATAGGGGCATTTTTTTTTAAAATCAATTTGTGTGGTGGTAATCCTTGAGGTGTCAAAGAATGGAAAAGTTCTTCTTGATCAGGGATTGAACATGAACTTGTGCTTTCGTCACAACTAAGATAAATTGTTTCATTACCAGAGAATTTTTCAATTATACTATTATTAATTTCATGAGCAAATTCGTTTCTGGTTGTAAGTATACTTTGATTTACGAAAGGAGTAATGTCAAAGTTAGGAGTATCAATACCTGGAAATATTGTGTGGATTAGTATGTATAATGAGGTAGTTTCATCAGTGAAAGGAATATTTACCTCTGGTGGTAATTTAATTTCACCTTTATTATTTGTCTGTTCAGTATCATTTCCTATTCTTAGTAGATAAGATGAAAAATAAGGATCAAAACGTGCTCTCATATTTTCCTGTAATCTAAGCTTTTCAAAATGATTCCACAAAGGTGACATGACAATTGAAGCGTTGAGGACATCGTTTTCTGTTCCTTTTATGATAACAGGTAGTGTTTGACGGAAGTCGCCACCAAATATTACGATTTTACCTCCAAAAATTACAATTGAGTTCATAATATCTCTAAGCATAAGGTCAAATTTTTCAATTAGAGCACGATTTCCCATTGTAGCTTCATCCCATATATTTAGTTTTACTATTCGTAGTAAGTAAGCTAAAGTACTTTGTTTTTGAACATTACATGATGTGGAATTATGTTCATCTATTGGAATTTTGAACCTTGAATGTGAGGTGCGACCTCCAGGAAGCAGGGATGCTGCTGCACCTGATGTAGCAGAGGCAAGTGCAATATGTTTTTTAGATCTTATAGTAGCAAGAAGTGCCCAGTATAAAAATGTTTTTCCAGTACCGCCGGGACCATCAAGAAAGAACACTTTTGGGATATTTTTTTTTACACAGTACATGATACGGTTGTATGCAAGTTGTTGTTCTTTATTTAACTGTTTAATAGCTAAGCGATCTTCTGGTGGTATAATAATATTTTGTTCAGTTTGAAGTTCTCTTGTGAAACCGTTTTCAAGATTTATGCTAAACTCTTTGCTTGGAGAAAAGTAATCTTCAAGATTTCTTCCCATTGAATAAAGATGATAAGCTATAGTGTCTAATATTTTGTAACGAATATTATCAGCAGTTAGATTTTTATCTTGCCTAAAGTCTTCTCCTAAGAGGTCTTCATATTTTAGTAATAGTTTTTCTGGACTACAAGGATTACAGTAATATAAAAGGGTAGCAAACAATTGTCTCAAAGCAAATGGCATTAAGTAAGTAGTACCTTCTTGGAGACAAAAGTCAGCAGTACTATCATGTTGCATTAAACCTAAAGTCTGTGCAGCGTGTTTATATGTATCAAATGTTATGCCTTTAACTGTTTTTAATTGTTTGAAAGATGTTGGTGCTCTAATGTGCATTAATAGCAGCCTTAAATAAAATCTTTCTCCTTGAGATGGGTGACATATAAGGATACGTCCAATGACTTGTTGTTTTTTACGTAGTGACCATTCCCTAGAGGTACTGTCCCAAGTAAAATATTCTGGAAATTCAACGTATAAACAATTTTTTTCTTGTGCATATTTGTTAGTTTCATTCGTGTGAAAAAATTCTGTGAGCATGGTTTTTTTTAGCAAGGGATTTCTGATAATACTACTTAATTTTTGATTTTCGGGAAAAGTAAAAAGTTGTTCATTCTCTAAATGAATAGGTAAAGGTATAACAGCAGGGTGTATTTTATTAAGTTCAAATTTAAAGATACGCCAAACTGCTTCAAGGGCTGAAATCCATCTGCCATTGAGGAAATTTTTAATCTCATCAATTACAAGTTGCCCATCCTCTTCAATTACTTTACACAATATTTTATCATGTCCTTTGTATATGTATTTGTAAAGATATTTTATAGCTTGGATGGTAGAACATATTTCAACATTGATATGGCAACCAAATTTAGCAAGTAAATATGGATTATAAGGGACAACCCATTGATTATTAAGCCAGAATTCTCCAACTTTGACAGTTTGTTTATTATTCCTTCTTCAGTATATTGGATAAGAGTTAATTCCGTACTTTGTAATTTCTGAAAAATCTTTTGGATAATTAAATTTGCAATTTTTATTATTTTTCGTGCACGGACAATTCTTATTAAAGTTACCACATGGACCATGAATCATGTGCTTTTTTACAAGATCAAATAAATATTTATTAGTTTCTGGATTAGGTAATTCAGCACACACAATTCTGTCAAATGCTTCAGCAGAAAACATTTTGGTTGCTGAATTAAGAACTAGTAAAAAATGAGCATGAGGTAAACCTCTTTTTTGAAATTCAATAACATGTGTAAGCTATAACTACACCAAAAATATGATTCTCAAGTAATTCTTTTTTTAACATCTCTAATTTTGCATGAAATACTCTAGTAACTATATCTGGTCTGTTTTGAGATTCATCAGATTGTAAACAAAAAGGTTTTATTTCAGGCCAGTTTGGATTTGCTGTTATGGTCAGAAAAATATATGGTTTCCCATGACGTTGAACAAGAGCTAAAGCATCTACATATCTTTTTCGCATATCTCTAGGTCCTCCTATAAAAGATTTTGGTAATATCACTCGTTTGCCAATTTCAGTACCAGTGTTATGACCTTGAGAAATACCATCTAGAAGACCACGATAAACATCAGTTCTTAATCGGTTTTGCGTTTCATCTGTTTTATAAAATTGTAATCTTGATGTTTCAATTTTAATATACATATCTATAATGTATTGTTGTAGTAGTCTGCCAACGTGAAGCAAAAAAGATTTATCATTATTTCTAACCTGTAGTTTATAACAATAATATTCACGACATGAAACTTCATTTCTTGTGTTTTTTCTTTTCTTTGTACCTACGTCATAGGAAACTATTGTTGAGTTTATTATGTTCCTAATTTTTATGCATTAGGGAAAAAAAAACAAATGTAAATGTTTTTGTTACCTTCCATTTTTGCTTCTAAAAAATCATCAGGATTGCTGTAATTTTCAATTCTGTGCATAATTTCTCCACTGCACGTTTCTTTAGAGAAACCAATTCCCAAGGGCTTCAATCTTTTAATTGATCGATGCCACCCAGGATATCCAGCAGGAAATATAAGTGGATATTGTAGTGGGTCGTAACATCCAAAATAACTTTGAATAATTTGAGATTTATTATCATTAAAATTGCTTTTAGGATATATTTGAATATGTTGACTTGTGATTTGGTCAGGCTCTTTGGATTCTAACCATATTCCTGCCACCTGAGATATAGATGGTTTATTATATGTGTTATTATCAAATGTTGGATTAGTTTGTAAAGCAATTCTAAATGCCAAATTATCAACATTGTTTAATGTTCGGAAAAAATGTGCATTAGGGTTTTGTTTCAGAATGTGCATTAAATTTTTTATGATACTCTTTTTGAATTTTTCTGAACTTATGGACAGTCGGTTTTCAATTTCGTGTTCTGTATCATAAAAGTAAAGCTGCAAATTTTGTGGCTTTTCATTTTCACGTGGCATTAAAGTAGGCATAAAATGATAAAGTTGTCCTTGAACACGAAATGTGTATACACCCCCATTTATTTGAGCTAAAGATTTATCATAATGAACTCCTAACGATGTAAATGCAAACATATTGTTATAACTACGCACACAAGTTTGAAAATGTTTAGACTCTTCAGATTTTTCCGTATACAGTTTTACTAAATCTAGTGGCATTATTGTTTTCTGGATTTTTATCTCTCCAGATGAACAAGAAAAGCCATGTGATTCAGAATGTAAACGCTTTGCACCACAAAATTTACAATCAGGTGCATCAAGTAGTAAATCAGGGGCAGTTACTATGTGTTTTAGAGGGTTAGTAATTTGTTGATACATGTGGGTACTACAATAAGTGTTTACTGATTGTTCATGCATACGGGTTTTACGCCGCGTGTTTCTTTCCTGTACACACTGTTCAACGTGAGCATGTATTCTTTTTTTAGTTATTTTGCTTATTTAAAGGGAAATTCTAAGTTTACAATACTGCACACAGAATGGACAACAGGTAAAGATGACTTTAAGTGCAGAAAGACACAA
This sequence comes from Oldenlandia corymbosa var. corymbosa, assembly GCA_949775105.1. NCBI lineage: Eukaryota > Viridiplantae > Streptophyta > Magnoliopsida > Gentianales > Rubiaceae > Oldenlandia > Oldenlandia corymbosa. The sequence goes on along the minus strand of OX459121.1, from coordinate 20,287,061 downwards.
AAGTAATATAGTGAACCTAAATGGCACACTTAAATTTATAGAAAAATATCGACAAACAGGAAAATTGCAAGTTGTATAACATTATGAAACATACCTGGTCCTAAATGTATCCCTCGACGTAGACATTTTCAGACAGCTTGTGCATCAAATTATTTTATAACCTGTGGGAAACATGCAGCAAAAAATTATTAAGTAAATGAAATATCACAGAAAACAAATCTAATCTGTAAAATGTTCACGTACTTTGAATCTAAAATTCCAAATTATTAGTTTTTGTTCAAAGGTTAATTGCTCCTTTTATTGAATAAGCCATTAATTCTTCTAAATGGCTCTTAAAACTATAGTAAAGAGAGATATCAAAATAAAGGAATTCGCCAAAAGAATTCCAAGAAAGAAACTTAAAAAGCATGAGAGGTAAACCCTTGAAAACAGAATTTGAAATCAGATTTGCTGATGAAGTTTTAAAATTGATACATCAAGTTTAAACACAATTTTTAGGCAGACCATAAGTCCATTTAATGTTCCGTAAAAACCAGATTAAACTTTAGTAAACATAGAAAAGTTGGGAAAAAGAAAATCTTAGAGGTAAACCCCTGAAAACAGAGTTTGAAATCAGATTTGCTAATGAAGTTTTAGAATTGATACATCAAGTTTAAACACAATTTTTAGACAGACCATAAGTCCATTTAATGATCCGTAAAAACCAGATTAAACTTTAGTAAATATAGAAAAGTCAGGAAAAAGAAAATCTGAAAAAGAGCTTAACACCTGAGAGAAACAAGCATATGAACAAAGAGATTGAAATTGATTTTTTTGCATTTCAGTAACGACAATTTCATGTCTAAATGGAGTTTACAAACAAACTAAAAGTCCGTTTTAGAACCCATAAAAACTATATTAAAGTACACCGAATGAAAAACAATTCCATAAAAAGTAAATTTGAGAAAAAGTTGGAAGCGCAGGAGAAAAAGGCCTGATAACAGAAGGGGTTGGTCCTGAATTTTATGGAGACTTCAATTCAAACATACCATATTCAAATAACGCTTTTAAGCAATTCAGAAATCCGTTCAAAAATGCGAAAAAAAAGAAATAAACTATAGTAACAAGAGGTCATATTTACAGTAAGAAATCTTTGGAAAATATCAGCAAATAAGTGAAAAATATATCTTAAGAGAAGACCATAAATTTGAATCTGAAAAACAATACATGGTTCCCTTGAATTATTTGGCGAAAGGGCATTCCAAGATATATATACATCATGCTAAAGCAAACCTCACACCCACATGCAAAAAGCAGCAAAATGAGCTAAATATCTACCAATATCTACCAATATATGTAAATACTTAAAAGAGCAATCATGTAATCCAACGAAATCCATATATATGAATTTCTAGATCAATCTCCATGTTATTTCTTAGGGGACAAACAACAAACACATAGTATGCAGCTTCAATTGAAAGAAATTTCTAAACAACAAAGCCAATCAATGAAATAAAATACAAATCTTCAAAGTTAATTAAAGCTCAACAAAGTATCTTATTCGTTATAAGTCATCTGACTTTGATATTTACAACAAAGCAAGAAGATGTACAACAATAATAATAATATAACTAATAGAATGAAAGTGAGAAGAAACCTAAAAACTTTTGACATACAGTGTAGAGGAAAATAATTCCTAAGCTTCCTAACGGCTAGAAAATATAATATTAGATCGACCCATCTTTCCATCTGCTCCTCTTATCCAATATCAGAGCAGCACAGTAAGATATTGATTTCCAAAACGAAAAATGCATCAAAGCTTCCTTTTTTTTGTTAAATGATGATAATCAGCCTTAGTGAAAAGGTAAAAATACAAGATCCGAAATCCGAATTTCCAAAATTTACAAGAAAAAAAAAAACAAGAATAATAGCAGGCCATATGCATTTCAATTCAGTAACAGGGTAAAACATACTTGAAGCTAAATGCCAAAAGATGATTCTTTCAAAGAATTCATAGCAACACTTATGTATAACAGTAGAATCTATTGAAATATACCATCTTCAGTTTTCTAAGTATAATGATCCGTTACAATAAGTGCTTTACTCTTTCTCTTCCCCTCTTTTTTTTTTGTTCATGCCAAAAATACAAAATTGATATGACCAATTAGAGAACACCGATATGTAATATAACACTCTTTGTTACATAATATCTAACATTTCAACACATTAAACATGTAATTAAGATATAAACTTTCTGTCAAATATTTTGGATAAATTCAAAACCACATGCACCCCATTTTTTACTATTAATGATTATACACATTTTACACGCTCAAACGACCAAACATAAATTCATATCAAGGGGAAAAATTCCTTCAAAATTCCCAATCAGTCTACATTGATATGAAAACAATCGAAAAGCATCCTACAGATCAAAGTATTTAGAGCATAAAACTCATAAACAATGAATCGGAAATAATAATTAATCTTTGTTATTCAGTTTAGCATAACATCGCCAATCTTTAGTTTGGCTACACAACAGGGAACTAAATTTCAAAGCTACAATGCATCTTTTCTGCAGTAAACATTTCTCATAGACCAAACCATGAGCTGCAAAGAATTTTTCAATAAACCAAAACTATAAATTCGCACGATAAATTTTACAGAACCCCCAAACAAAAGTCCCAATTATGCAGCACAAGTAATTCACCCGAATTGATTGCCCCATGGAAAACAAAACTATAATGAAATTAGTATAATACTAAGTTAAACCCAAAAGTATGAACTCATGAAATAAAAAATTTTAAATAAAGAATTTTAATTATGAATCTCAGAAAAAGCAAGACCGAAATCCAAACTCAATCCCAGGAAAAATAAAAGGAATTGAGCTAAAAAGCTCTCAAGAATTGTAAACCTTTACATGCATCAATTGAGAAGAAATGAAATTAACTCACCGTATAATTTTACCCACATGCATTAATCAAAGAGAAATGAAATTAATCATTCAAATTAACTCACTTTGAACCCTTGGATTTCTTTTCTCGAGGCCTCCAACTTGAAGTTCTTTCTACTCCTCTACCGGCCGGCGAACAACAAAGCTACACAAACGAACAAAAAAATAAACAGGAAGTAAAATATATGCGCCGACCGAAATAGATCCGGTAATTTGAAGAATAGATCCGGTAATTTCAAGAATTAAAAACCCGCTGACTTTTTGGATCTGGATGGATAGCTGATGAGAAACGTAAGAAAAAAACTAGAAGGCTCTATTCTGCTCTCTGAGAATGAAAGAACGGGGGCAAACTTTTGTTAAGAAAGAGGAGAACACAACCGGCAACGGAGAGCAGGGATTTTTCATAAGGAAGCCAGGAAAAAACAAAAACCAAAGCGGTCCAATCCCAACTGGCCACATCAGCGTGTTTTACCGGGAACCCCCCTTTAACCGTGCAACAAAAAGGGGGTTCCCGCTTATATATATGTAGATACTTTATTATTAATTTTAATATTTTAAGAAATATCTTTCAAAGTAATTATTACTTTTTCAATAAATGATTTTAACTTTCTTCATTTATATTATTCAAGAGCTCGCTATTTTTATAATAAATTGATTTGGTGTTAGAACAAAAATGTTTGTAATCAAATAATGAGTGTATTATATTATATTAAAAAATATTAAAATACAAATACGTTAATATTAGAGCAACCAAATTACTAAAATATAAAACAAACATTCAACAAATCAAAAATAGATACACACTTATTAGAAAAGTAAATAAAATATTTAAACACATAACACATATAAATTAGTAAATAATGATACGAAGGAGAATATACAAAGAATATTCTGTTTTGATGTAAAAAATAGTATTGTGAGTTGGAGATAATAAGCAGCACAACAACAGATTTAATTCTTTGGTGTGCAACAAATAGATGCAACACTAAAGATACTCTTAGGCCACCACTGCCACCGGTGCCCTTCACCTACACCCACCCCATCTAGCCAATCTCACCGATCCGCCACCATCACCTGTATCCCTCTCACCAACATCCTTCTCCACCTCAATCATCACCCTTCATAGCCACAATCACTTTTTCTGCCACTAACCCACCCATTCTATTGCTAAATCAATAACCTACTTGCGACCAATGAATCAGATATTTTTAGTTTCTATATACAAATTTTAAGTAATAATTTTTAAACTTCACTACCGCTACGAAATCAAGATAATATGCCCATATCTGAAGCTCTTCCTCCCAATTTGCACAAGTGAATATTGCTTTTTTTTTTAAAAAAAAAAATCCATCCCAGTGAACCCTATTTAAATGTGGGTAAAACCCCCCTACAATACCCTAAAGAAAAAAAAACACATTCGTTCAATGAAATGATGATTGTCTTTTGATTAGCTTGGATAATGATCATTGATGATGGTGATGATTTGTGGTTGCAATTGTAATAAGTATTTAGTATTAATTGTAAGGGCATCTTTGTCTCAATACACTGAATTTTCGCTGACATCAGACACCGACATCATCTTTCTGGTAACAAGGGAATTATTTGTTAGTTGAACAACTGGTCAAAAGGGTTATCTGTTATATCTTAAATGTCCAAAGGATGAGGTCTGCATCGTTATATGGCAAAAACTCGAGGGTTAAATGTAATTTACCCTAGTTTATTAAACCACGGGGGTTCATTGTTTCTTAAACCACGAGGGGATTAAATACAAAATTTTAATCCTAAACTTTGACATGCTATATCACACTAAACATATAAAATTAAATAATCATTTAATTAGGGCAGAAAGAGGGCAATTTATTGGGTGCACCTGGAAGCACCATACTCCTCCCCCTTCTATTTTTTACACTACTAGTTGTTATTGTACTTTTTTCTCAATCTTCCTACAATTTGTAAGTTTAGTCCCAGTCATTTTTTTCTCTCTCTTCCAAAAAAATATCTCTAATCTTTAAACGAGCATATCTCTCAATCTATGAATAATTAGAAAACGTGTTACGCATGAATTTTATTTTATTCGTTGAGATCTATCCAACAAGATCCATATGGAATATTTTTTTTGGACTTAGAAATGATTAAATTCTAATGGGCAAAAATAGGGTGGATGGATATCCAATTTTAGAAAATGGATAACCAACTTATTTTAAATTGGTTATCCATTGTGTGAATGCTGATTATCCAACCAGTTTAAACTGGTTATTCATTTTGTTTGTACTGTTTATCCATTTGGTTTGTATGCCTATCCAACTTGTTTTGTAGTTGTAATCCAACGGGTCTGTATGCATATCCAACTTGCTTGTACTGGATATCCAACTTGCTTGTACTGGATATTTGACAAGCCGTCGTCACACTAGTTAAATAATAATTACCTACTTAATACAATTACTAGTAGTAAAGTAGCAAGCAGGGTCGATCCCACAGAGAAGGAATACTAATTACCAGGTATAAATTACTCCTATTATTATCTAGATAAATAATGATCTCAGATTTATAAAATTTAAACCTAAAATAAAATAAAAGCAAATAATATTAATTCAAATAATCAGACAAAGAAAACCTAGGACATTGGGTTCACCTACCGAATATTTGGGTTAGTTCAATTCACAAATATCTGACTTTTAACTTCCATTAATCTCACAACGATTCACCTAATTAAGAACTATACACTCTCGTGTTATAATTCTCTTACTTAGATTAACCCTATGACTACTCTCGTGACTATAGGAATTAACAAAAGCACATTAAGACCATTAAGAATCAAATATTGCAAAGGTTATAATCTTACTCTCGTAGCTTTATCACCTAAGTTTATTATTCCTACGAACTAATACTAATCTTCCACTCTCGCTACTTCAATTAGTATCTTCAGACATGCAAATAGTGGCCAATTACTTACACGAATTAAAACAAGAATAACAAAGATTAATTAATGGAAAAATCAAATAAAAATAAACCAAATAAACCAAATAAATTCGGTGGCTGCATCCAAGCCCTAGATTAAAAGAATTTAGCCACTAAACATTATTAAAAATAATTCAATAATATTTAGAGACATAATAAAAGAAAAAAAATAAATTAAATAATTAAACTTTAAAACCCGAAACCCGAATGAAGCCAAAAAGCGCCAAAACTCCCCACGGTTGCTACTCGCTTCGCCGGTGATCAATGATGCTGTCGCTGCGTGTGCGAAGGCAAGGGAGTAAGGTGATGTCGACGGTGAAGAGGCAGAGGTGGTGCTCGGCTGTGGAGAAGAGTAGAAGCTGCCGCCGGTGGTCTCGGTTTCGGAAGAGGTGAACTACGGCTGGTGCGTGAAGTGGTGCGTGGAGGAGGACGAAGATGGTGGTGCTGCTGCTGGCTGCGTTGGTGGAGATGGAGGGGGGTGATAACGGCTTCGGTGGTGAGATGGTGGCTGGTGCGCGCAGCGGTGAAGAGGAAGGCGGAGAAGAAAGATGGAGTTTGGTGGTGGTCGGCGGTGATGGAGGTTTTAACCGTAGGGTTCGGTGGTTTTCGGTCAAGTTTCGGTTCAGTTCTGTTGTAAAAATAAATCCCTAATCCTCCTTTTATAGGCTTCTGGCTAAACCCTACTCCTTGAAGAACAAGAAAACTTGTTTCCCAAATAATATCGGGATTAAAATTCTTATCCAATTCCAATCCCAAATCGGCCGCACATTCATCGTAACCTTCGGCCAATTTTCCAAAAATTAAAATCAAATTCCAAAATTGCATCATTGGCCCTCCAATTCTCTAAACTCATTAATTTCTTCCCCATCAATTGCTCCAATGTTCAATTCTTTCCCATTGAGTTACTTTTAATTCGATTTTAGCTCAAAACTTCAACAATTCTTCATTTGAGTCCAATTCCTACAATTGAAGATAAAATCACATAAATAGCATATTTGTACTCAAAATATATTGCAAAAATCACAAATTAGGGATATAATAAATAGGTAAAATATAAACATATCAATATTCATCCATTTGGTTTGTATGCCTATCTTGTTTTGTAGTTGTAATACAACGGGTTTGTATGCATATGCAACTTGCTTGTACTGGATATCCAACTTGCTTGTACTGGATATTCATCCATTTGGTTTGTATGCCTATCTTGTTTTGTAGTTGTAATGCAACGGGTTTGTATGCATATGCAACTTGTTTGTACTGGATATCCAACTTGTTTCTACTGGTTATCCATCCATTTGGTTTGTATGACTATCCTACTTGTTTTGTAGTTGTAATCCAATGGGTTTGTATGCATATTCAACTTGTTTGTACTGGATATCCATCCATTTGGTTTGTACGCCTATCCAACTTATGTATACTGGTTATCCAAAGAATTTATATGCTTATTCAAATTGTTTGTACTGGTTATCCATTCATTTTTTTTTTTTTGGAAAAAATCATTGTCCCATACGCTAATAATGGTTATCCATTCTGTTTATATCGCTTATCCAATCATTTTTTTCCTTTGAAACACGGTTATCCAATGTGTTCGTAGTAATTATCTAATCGCTTTGTATTGGTTATCCAATTATTTTTACTGCTTGTCTAAATAAGTTTGTATTGTTTGTCCAATCATTTTTTTTTCTTTTGAGAAAATGCTTGTCCAATTAATGTGTTCGTACTGATTATCCAACCCCGTGCTATTGTTTCTCCAGTGTATTTTTAATTGATTTTTATGAAAATACTTGTCCGACATATTTGTACCGGTCATCCAACTAATTAGTACTGCTTATCCAACCTAGTTTTTTCTTAAAATGGTTATCCATTGTGTTCATATTGATTATTCGACCAATTTGAGCTGATTATCCATTTCGTTTGTATTGTTTATCCAATCAGTTTTTTTAGAAAATCATTCTCCAATGTGTTAATACTGATTATCCAATTAATTAGTACTGCTTATCCAACATAGCTTTTCCTTTTGTTATTATTAATTTTTTTTAAAAAAAGGTTGTCCAACGTGTTCATATTGATTATCCAACTGTTTGGTTTCTATTATCCGACCATTTTTTTTCTCTACTCTTTGCAAAAATCTTTGTCCAGATTTTTGTACTGACTATCCGACAGCTTTGTATTAGTTATCCAATCGTTTTTACTGATTATCCAAACATAATTTCTCTTCTTTTTTTTTTCTTTTGAGAAAATATATGTCTAATCTGTTCATGCTGATTATCCAACTTCTTGGTGATGGTTATCCAACCTTTTTTTTCCTTGCTCTTTTATGACAATGATTGTCCAATCTTTTCGTACTGATTATTCAACCGGTTTGTACTGCTTATCCAATTATTTTCACTGATTATCCAGATAATTTGTAATGCTTATTCAAATATTATATTTTTTTTCTTTTTTTTGAAGAGGAGTAAATTTCAAAAATATGATTGGATAACCAGTACAAACAAAATGGATAATCAGTCCAAACCGGTTGGATTATCAGTACGAACACAACGGATAACCATTTTTCAGAAAAAAGAAAACATATTTCTTCATTTCTGCCCGTAAATAAATGCATTTAAAGTTTAAAAATAATATTCAGCATTGATCTTATCGGATAGATCTCGTCGACCACTATAAATTTCATATATAATTTGGATTGTAATTCTTTACGGATCAAGAGATATAAGTTTTACAATAATATCAATATAAAATAAGTTGATTATCGATTTTTTAAACCGGATATCCATCCAAATGAAGGTACAAATTTCTTTGTTTCTGCCCATCAAGTTATAGTCATTTTTAAGTTGGAAAAAGATATTCGATATGGCTCTTGTTGGATAAATTTCGACAGATGATGAGATATGTCCGTTTAAAGATTAAAGATATTTTTTGGAAGAGAAAAAAAAGTAACAGGAACTAAATTTGTAAAATATAGGAAGAGTTTAGAAAAAATTACAATAAGAACTAGTAGTGCAAAAAAATAAGAGAAGGTATACGTGCTCCAGGTATATTGGATACAGACTCGAAGTGTATAATTTTTATTTTCCTTTTTCAAAGACAAACACCGAATCAAACAACAATAGATTTGTTCACATGTATTGATTTATGAATTCAATTTGACTAGGCTTGTTTGGGATCTTTATAAGAATTCAATTGCTCAGTTAGATTTTTGGTTTTTTGTTATTTCCTTGCAAAGTCCGCTACTTACAGTCGACGTGGTTGGCAAACGCACCATGTATAAGAATTTGCAAAAGCGCCACGTGAGTATTAATTTACACAATGGTCAAAATATCTATTGAGGTTGGCCACAGCCCACGGCTTACGACTTATTGACCCAACGATTCTTACAAATAGAATATAGCAGTTCATTTCCTCCAGATATTTTACTCATTCCGTAGTTCACTTTCTCATACTATTTGTAACAAAATATGTTTTTTTCGGTATCTAAAAGATACACCTTCCGTTCCCCCCCCCCCAAATAATTCACATGTAAAGATTTATATTAAAAAACAGAATAAATCTCAATTGCAATATAAACTACTTTTTTTTTTTTTTTGGGTAGAGAGAGTAGTTTACATTTGTGGATTGCATAATGTAGATTTTTCTTCCTTTTTTTTCTTTTGTGTGACAGAAGGAGTTCTATTTTTCTAATGTACTGAATAAATAGTCAATCATACAATTAGGGTGGACCATCCACTACGCATTGGGTAAGAACTTGAACCACAATCCACAAGAGAATCTCCGGAACTGTAGTTCAGGGTCAATAGCAATCGATGCAATCGGACTGAGCGACTTTCGAGCCTAAGAAATACAGATTTTCATGTTGGCGGAAGAGGTTCGGCGTTCATTGATGTTTATTGGGTGAAATCAACCTAAGAGAACTATATGTGTTGTTTTGCAGAATAGGAATAATGATGTTTTGTGCTTTTGTTTTGATTTTTGATACAAGAGCATCGATGTTGGGAGTCTTAAATTATCTCCAAATATTTGAATAGATGAGATGAAGGTACCTAAATCTACAGCTTGTGGCTATCAGATATTGTACATTATTCATGTCACCGTGCTTTGGCACCTTTATTATAATCTACGCACTTTCATTGCCATCGTTCCTACTTATCACCGTAACTCAGATCGCTCTCCTTCTTCTTTTTCTTTATTTTTACTTTTGGTTTCGAATTGATATATATATCTATATATATATATATATATATATATATATATATGGAAGGATCTCTACTAGCTAGTTTGGTTTTTCTCTTTCTCTAATTCGATTTGATAAATGAGATAAACTAAGTTTTTCTCTCTGATTTCTCTATCATATATATATATATATGTATGTGTGTGTGTGTTGAAATTTTGGGATTATGGTAGTTATGTTCACTTTTAGCTCTTCGTCAATTTTGGGAGGGATAATATTTAACATTGATATCTGAAATTAATAGTGTAGTGCTTGTAAGAAGTGGTAAGTAGTAGTAATTTACTTTTCTAATTTCATAAACTAAGAATTAGACAAAATTGACACATAAGATTAGGCATTAGAAGATTAATTTAGTTTTTTCTCTTTAAATATTGCCTTACTATAGTCTATACATAGCTAGATTCGTCTTACAGAGCGCCATGTGGAGTGTCTGAATGTCTAATTAGTTGGTCAAAAGCCCACAACTAATGACTTCTTGACCTGGTAATTAATACAAATACTATGAATAGAAGGTCCGCAATTCCTCTAAATATTGCTCCCTTCTTTCAATAATCCATTTAATAATTTATTTATTTATTGTACTCTTCATAAAACAAAATATATTCCATATAACTAATTTTTTGGAAGAGTGAGCAGAAGGAAGGACTATTATATGCATCACGTTTTGATCTCATGCCGAATCATTTACTAATATTTAACAGTATTAATGTATGAAATTGGTCTTTAAAAATATAAACGATGAAGGCCCCGCGAATAAACTAACACAATAGTATACTTACTCCATTCAATATATAACTAAGTAGCTAGAGTCACAAAGCTACATCTCTCTCACACGCACTATTATACTAAACCTTTCACTTCATCATCAATCATCATGGAGGTTTTACAGTACTTTCAGAAAGCTTTGATTTCCTTAGGAATAGTGGCCTTGATTGCATTGTTTTGGCGTTTGTACAATGCTCTAGTGATCCAGCCAGGGAAACTTAGATCAATTATGAGGAAGCAAGGGATAACAGGACCACCACCAACCCTTTTGTTCGGAAACATTTTGGAGATCAAGAAAGCTTGGTCCGGCACCGCGAATGCTCCTCCGATCTTCGGTGTCCCGAACAAACACGACTGCGCGACGACCATCTTCCCTTTCTTCCAAAACTGGCTGAAGAAATACGGTACTCTCTCGAATTTTAGTTAAATATTTCGTGTCGTTTTTGTTACCGCTATTCTTTACTACTAATTGTTCATGGATGATGATGATGTTTCAGGTGACATGTTCATGTTATCCATGGGAAATACACAAGTATTAGTTGTTACGAGGCAAGAGATAGTGAAAGAGATGACGACTTGTACGTCACCGAATTTCGGGAAACCTTCGTATCAAGCCAAAGAGCATAGTGCTTTTCTTGGTGATAGCATTTTCACATCCAATGGGACTCAATGGGCTCATCAGCGAAAAGTCATCGCACCTGAATTGTTCATGGACAAAGTTAAGGTTAGTTATCGCGATTTTTTCTGTTCTCAAATAATTGTCACGTTTCATTAATTATGATAATTTTGGTCGCATCACTTTAATCGTTTTGACTTTTTTGTGTGTTTTTTTCCCCTCAGGGAATGACGAAGCTAATTCAGGAGTCTGCAATGACAATTGTGAACTCGTGGAACAAAGTGATTGAGGAGAAAGGTGGGATTGCAGACATAAAAGTTGATCCTTATATGAGGCGTATGTCAGGAGATGTAATATCAAAGGCATGTTTTGGAAGCAGTTATAACAAAGGTGAAGACCTTTTCTCCAAACTCACTTCACTTGAGGAAGCCACTTCTAAGAAGTTCTTGGCCATTGGTATTCCCGGGATGAGGTGTGTTGAATTCTTTTTTCTTTTCCTACTTTTTTCTAAATTCTAAAATAGTTCCCACAAATCCATCTCACTAATTATATCATCTATCAATCGTTTTCTTTGCCAGTTAATTCTGTTTGCCTATTAATTCTTTTTGCATGTTAATTCTTAAATAGTATCCACAAATCCATCTCACTTATATAAATTGTCAGTCATTTTTACTGATGATAAAATATCATCATTTCATTTTGAAATACTCTATATGTTCAAAAAAAAAACATATATAAAAACATCGAGGCGCGCGCAGAGCTAGTAATAAATTTTAAAACCACGTTTAATTACTATTTCATTGATACACTATTAAAAAAAAAGAGTAAAAGGTAAAGATCTCATAACATTACCCCCTCCTTTTTGTAGTTATAGCTAAATAGATGGCCACTACTTGAATTTTTTCGCACTTAACGTGAAGGAGGCAATTTTCAAGAAGAAAAAAAGATGAAAACATTCGTACGTACAACGTCGTGCTCCAATTAATGTCCACAGCTTCATTTTAAACTTGAAATTCTCATAATCATCAATGTCTTCCTTTTTTTCCATAGTTTCAATGCAATTGTTTATGGGCTCTATTTGAAATAAAAAAGAAAACAATAGTAACAACGCACTTCAATCTAATGTTCTTTTCATCAAGAAATGGACCAAGGATTTAAAAATAATTGGACCAAATGAATTGAATTAATTTGAATCTATGAACATGTAAATTACTTCAGGCATCTTCCAACAAAAAGCAATAGGAAAGCTTGGGCACTTGCCAAGGAGATCAAAGAACTAATTCTGAATGTGGTGAAGGAAAGAACAAAAGCTGGGTACGAGAAAGATCTACTCCAAATGGTTATGGAAACTGCCAGAAACGAAGAATTCATTCGCAGCCATGAAGAACTCGATCGATTCATCGTCGATAATTGCAAAACCATTTACTTCGCCGGGTACGAAAGTACTGCAATTTCCGCAGCTTGGTGTCTAATGCTCTTGGCTGCCAACCCGGAGTGGCAGGAACGAGTCCGGTCTGAGGTTGTCGACACTTGCCGCGGCAGAGTTCCTGATGCCGAGTCCATCCGTACCATGAAATCGGTAACGGCACCTACTATATGTAACATTTTAATATTTCGCTGAATTTTGATATAATGTAATGTTTTATTATTGTATAAAGAGAAAATGAATATCACTATAACCATTTTTTCGCGTTTTTGTATGATTTTACAGCTAACCATGGTGATTAATGAGTCGTTGAGATTATACCCGCCCGCAACGATCATGTCAAGGGAAGTGTTTGAAGACATGAAATTTGGAGACATTGTGATACCAAAAGGTGTCAATGTGTGGGCATTTGTGTTGACTTTACACACCGATCCTGAGATCTGGGGAAATGACTCGTATGAATTCAATCCACAAAGATTTGCTGATGGTGTTGCCAAGGCTTGCAAGTATCCACAGGCATACATGCCATTCGGAATGGGACCAAGGATTTGTCTTGGCCAGCATCTGGCAACGGTGGAGCTCAAGATTCTGATCGCTCTCATAATATTGCGTTTCAGTTTTACTCTTTCCCCCACTTATATTCATTCTCCTGTCTTGCGTTATATTATTGTGCCCAAGCACGGAGTCAATTTATGTTTTAAGAAACTTTGAATTGCAAAAAGATCATGTTGGAATAAATTAATAAATGAGAAACGCAATCAAATGGTATTTATGTTATTAAAGATTGAGTCATTGAGGACTTATAAATATTTTCTTCTTCTATTTCTTTTTTTTTAAAAAAATAAATGTATTAGCCTATTAGAGATTGAATGAATTTTCCGCAAGCCGAGTAACAGAGGTTGAGTTAATACTTGAAACGTTAGTTTTCTTTTGTGTGTGTGTGTGTGGGGGAGGGTGTTTACTTGAGGGGATAATCAAAATTGCAGTTCAAGACACTGAGTACTTAAATTTATTACTTTCCGATCAATAGCTAGTGACCACTTTAGAACCTAAAGTAATTATTGGCCAAAAATGCAATTTTCCGACTCCAATTGCCCTATAAGATGGTTGATTTGATTTGATTTTTTTTTTGGGTAAATGTTGATTTGATTAATTGAGGCACAAAATCTTCATTATACTGTACTTCGTAAGATATGACAATGACATACTATATATGTGGGCATGCAACAATCAGTCACAACCAAACAAGGTTGTCTGCATTCCACACTTGAGCCAATGTCTATTCAGGATCCTAAGACACATGTCCTAAATCACACATGCAATCATTAATTTTAGTTACTTTCATCCGAGAAAGTAGTGTTATTCAAAAGGTAGCCACGATTGATGGCTAGGGTTCAGTTTATTTCAGACTTTTAAGTTCTAGATTGGCTAATAATGATGCATACAGAAAAAAAGGTTTACAAAGAAAAATGACAAATCACACTTTACATTTCAGGGACATAGTTAGATGATTGACACATCATTCCTTGTAAAAAAAATTTTCTAATTTTTTCTTTGCACGCATCACACTCTTAATATAAATAGTATCTCGTCCCAAGGAAGACCTTATTCATATAATTGGCTAAGTGCTTGTAATCTACATTTGAAAAAGAGTTACTTTCATCCCAAATCTTAAACTTTTCTAAGATTGGCATTGTATTTTAGTTTTATTATGTAAGTCTTAAAAGTGAAAAATAGCCTAATTAAATAGTGGAATGATTTATTTAATCTATTTGTATTTCTTTAACCTCTTTGAATTATTTTTCATATCTTTTTTTATTTTAAAAAAAATCTCCATTATAAAATGATTGTCTAATTTCAATTTTTTTTATTTTTTAGTACAGATTAAACTAGAAATGAAAAACTATATTAAACAGTCATTTCGAAATTGAGAAAATGCGCATGATAAACACCATGATATAGTTCATGGTCTAGACGAAATCAGTATGATTATACAATTAAAGAATATATTGATATCCGTGAGAACGTACAAATAATCGAACATACATGGTCTTTTTATTACAAAACAAATTTATGTTGGAAACTCAAGGTAACCTGTTTTCTTACCGCAAATACATACTAGTTCTTATGTTCAAAATGATTGTCCGGTTTGGAATTTCATTTTTAGTACAATCTATACATAAAGTAAAATTCTAAATGGGACAATTATTTTGGAATGTAGGAAGTGTGATTTTATATATACAACTAATCTACTTCCTTAGTCCCACCAAAAAAAAAAAATCTACATTGAGTTTTGAAATTTGTATTATTTTTAGTATAAATTTCAAAACTCAACGTAAATTATTTTTTTGAGACGAAAAAAATATTTATTAACATCCACTAAAACAGTAAATCAAAATAATTTATATAGTTAAATACTTTTTCAGTGGGGGGAGGGGGATAATAAAATGTAACTCAAAGGAAAAAGAAAACGACTCCAGCCCAAAAGTCAAAACCATCGTAGGTAAATGTCAGGCATTACAATTTTATAAGTATGATTTTTAATTTTAATAAAGTAAAGGGACTTTTTATATAATTTAGGAGAACTCTAACCGTTTGCACGTGAGGTGGAGACAGTCAATGAAAGAGGAAGAACGGTTGACTGAAATGGTTCAATACTTCTATTTATATTTTCACTCTTCAGAATACTCTTCTTCACTCTGTTTTCTCTCGCACACCTTCCTCCCTCTCTGTAATTCATCTTCTTTGAGAGTTAGAGATTTAAATTAGGGTTTGGAAGTAGAAAACTGCTCCAAGGAATCCATCGTGTTTTTCTGTTGTTTTGAGAAAATGGGGAAACGAATTACAGGCAAGATGGCCAAGAAGAACAGAAGGAAGAGGATGGAGAAGAAGTACAGAAGAAGAAGAGCGAGAAGATTGCGTCAAGAATCCGAAGTTCATCAGCCTGAAGGTGAATTGAACGAACCAGGAGAAGAAGGGGTTCATGAACCTGAACCAGATGAAGTTGATGATGAAGCTCAGCCTCAATTTGAATTCAATGTCCCAGGAGAAGAAGGGGTTCATGAACCTGAACCAGATGAAGTTGATGATGAAGTTCAGCCTCAATTTGAATTCAATGTCCCAGGAGAAGAAGGGGTTCATGAACCTGAACCAGATGAAGTTGATGATGAAGTTCAGCCTGAAGATGCACCGAATAACCAAGAAGAAGAAGGGGCTGATCCCAATGCTGACGTTCGCAATCAATTGATCAATATCCCACAAGAAGAAGTGGTTGATCTGAAAGCCCCAGAAGGAGGGGTTCAAGAAAATGATTCCGGCGATGATGAAATGAATGTCCCAGAAGAAGGGATTCAAGAAAATGATTCCAGCCATGATGAACTGAATGCCCCAGAAGAAGGGGTTCAAGAAAATGATTCCGGCATTGATGAATTGAATGTCCCAGGAGAAGGGGTTCAAGAAAATGTTGCCGATGGTGATGAGCAGGAAATGGAAGGAAAAGAAGATGGGCAGGAGGAAAATCCAGAAAAACCAGTAGATGAAGTTGAACCGTCGGAAGGAAATCAAGAACCAGTCGGAGCAGTTGAAGGATCATTATCTCCGGCAAACCCAGAAGCAGAGCAAGAAGCCCATCCAGTCAGAGATGAAGATTCTCCTAAATCCTCTGAAGATGCTTCTCAGGGAAATTCTGGTGATGGGCCCAAAGAAACAGAGGATCTTGATCGTCAGGATGATCTTGCTGATCGGAATCCAGGGAAGAGGCCAATGAGAGAAGAAGAAGAAGGAGTTAATCGTTCCGGTCAACACGAGTCGAAGGATGATAGGCGTAGATTAGAAACTGCTGACAATTTTGGGATTGCTCCAGAGCATCATGTTGATCAATCTGGAATGGTGATCAGAACGGCGCCTAATGACGATGGTAATTAATCAACACCAATCAATACCTGTTCTTGAATCACTTTCTTTCTTAATTTCTGTGAATTTTATTTCCCCCTCAATCCATATTTCTTCTGCAAAAACAGGGGATGTTGATCAAGATGATATTGATGATGATATGGCATCAGTGCCTTTTGATGATTTTGACACTGGCAACCCGTTAGGAGTTAGAACCTACCCGGTGCCTTCGATCCATGTTCAAGGTAATCTATTAATAAAGCTTTTTTCTTTCTCAATTAGTTAATGCAAAAATTTCTTTGTTCTTAGTGTAACGATGGAAGTTCACCTGTCAATTTTGTCACTGATGGTTTGTTTTTGAACTCTGTTTTTTATATTGTTAGATTATTATCTATACGGCAGAGGTGGTCGCGGTGACAAAGCTGAATATGTTTCTTCTTCTTCTTCGTCTTCTTCTGCTGCTGCTTTCAAAGGTACTGCGAGTTTTCTTCTACCTTTCCCTTTTATTCGTGTGTGAATTGCCTCAGTGTTATTAGTCCATATCCAGCAGCAAAAAGCCAAAAAAAAGAAACTCGTATTCGTTTGTCAATTTATTGTCATTGATTTTATTAAACATTGATTTCTAGATGATCTATGCCACGACCCTGTTGAATATGAACGTCAAATGGCAGAAGCTTCCCGCCGATCAATTCTAGGTGTGTATGAATTTGGATTTTTCAATTAAATGTGGAACATTTTGTTTACGGGTTGTGTTGATTTAGAACCACAAGAGATTCACTTTTTGAACGTTACAGATACAGAACGCAATCGTTCCCGGCAAATTATCGCTGAAGGCCGGAGATCCCTGGCAGATGATCGTGGTGATCAAGGAGGAGTAGTTCATCATCACCCTGATCCTGATGATGGCCTGAACGCTGCTCATTTGTTGCCTGCAGATCTCCATGCTGAATTTGGCATCATCACCACAACTGAAGCTGGATCTTCTTTTTCCTCTTCTGTTATGGAAGGTACTACATTCTTTTTTAAATGTAGAACATTTGTTTACGAGTTGTGTAGTTGGATTAGAACCATCAGAGATTCACTTTTTTTACCATCACAGATTCAGATATAGAACCAGTATACGATCGTGCCCGACAGTTTCTTGCCGGAGCCCGGAACTCCATAGTAGAAATGCTAGGCCGATGGCCGGACATTGATGAGTCGCGATTAATGCAAGCTTCATCGAGCAGTAATCCTCCTGTTCATCAATCTGATGATGGTGATCGCAATGCCGAGGAGATGCGTCAAAGAAAAGGAAAAGGGGTTTATCAATCTGATCCTGGTGATGCTACACCTGATGATGACTTGAGCGATGATGAGACCTTCATGGATTATAAGGAAGAAATTTTAGACATGATGGGTGTTCCTCCGGAGCATCTTGCCGGATTTGATGCCGGAATCCCAATTGGAACTAAGAGCAACCCATCACCACGAATGATGAAGAAGATGAAGATGAAGAACAAGGCCCCTGCTCCGATTTATCCTGACGGTAACCTATTTATTCATGAATGAACAATGTCTTTTTGAAGCCCTTTTGCTTTTAATCTCGGCTTAATGCTATTTCATACGTGAAATTCTTTGTCACTAATTTTTTGATTTCTAACTTTAACATCGTTATTTGATTTCTAGATTATGTAAACCAGGGCGAGGAAGATTTCGGATTGCAAGAAGCAATGCGTTTATCAATGCTAGGTAATGAACACCCCAAAAATTTCAATGAAAATGTTGGAACATTTGTTTTACTGGTTTTTGTTGTTATGGTAAAAAGATTCACTTTTTGATAAATCTCAGAATCACAAAACACCCGCCCAAGTTGTCAACATGATGCTGAAGCTGGATCTTCTTTCTCCTCTGTTATGGAAGGTATTTTATTTTTAATTACAATTCCTGAAGTCCAAATGGATGTAAATTATGTTGGAATTAAAGAAGGATTGTTTCGATTTCGATATATTCACAGGTCCTTCCACATCTTACGATGATCCGCCTGATGAATATTGGCTACCACAGAGAAAAAGGGTGATGGGTTGGATGGAATGCGCGATTTGCGGTGCTGCAAAACCTCCTGAGTTCATGATTCAAATCTCTTGTCAATGCTGCCATTATTGCATCTGCATCGATTTTTGTATAGTCATTTTGCTTGGGTTTGAGGCTGAGGAAAACACTCGTCTGGTTTGCCCACACTGTGGTCATAACTTGCTTCCTGAGGGACTCTACGCTCTTGTGCTGAGTCAGCTGGTGATGGCTTACTATTTCCAGTAATTGAGAAATGAAGAAGGGTTGCTTCAATGCTTTTTTACTGAATGGGTGATCTTCAGAGCTGTTTTCTGATGTAGTTAGATTTTAGTTAGATGGCACTGAGTTACAGTATTGCATTAATTGGATTTTTGTTCTTCCATTTCATTCATGCTTCATCAGATAAACCTTAATTCATATAACGTGTTTTCCGATACACTGTTATAGTCAGTAATTCATCTGAGTTTGGGGATAGTCAGCAATGAATTTGATCAAATTCTATTGAGAAATAGTTTTTGTACATCTAATTTCTTTATTACAGCAGAATGACAGGTTTTAAAACTTCAAATGCTTTCTTTTTTTGGACATTTCAGTTTCATTGAATAAAAACAAAATTGGTACGATAGAAAAGATGGGGAGACTCTCCTCGACACCAGTGTATAATGAACTAACATAATAACTAACTCCAAGCAACCTTCCAAACACGTTCGATTACAAGTACTTGCAAGGAGTCAGTTAATTTCACCGTAATTAACCTATCTTTAGTGTTTGGGGCATAATACGGGCACATGGAATCAAAACTATAGCAAAGATGGTAAAGGAGATAAAAAAGGAAACCTATGGAACAAAATGATTGAGGAGAAAGGGAATGTAATTTCAAAGCCATATTTTGGAAGCAGTTATAACAAAGAAGAAGCTATCTTCTCCAAACTCAATTCACTTGTGGAGTCACTTCTACAAAGAATTTGGCCATGGGTTTTCCCGGGCTTAGGTGTGTTGAATTACTATTTTTTTTTTCTTTTTTTGGCCATTGTATCAAATAATCAATTAATCAAATTAATATTAATCTATGCATCATATAAATTAATTATACTTCAGTCATCTTCCAACAAAAAGCAATAGGAAAGCCTGAGCGCTAGCCAAGGAGATAAAAGAACTAATTCTGAATGTCGTTAAGAACCGAAGCTGGGTACGAGAAAGATCTACTCCAAATGGTTATCGAAAATGCCAGAATGGAAGAATTCATTAGCAGCCACGACGCACGTGATCGCTTCATCGTCGACAACTGCAAAACCACTTACTTTGCCGGGTACGAAAGTACCGCTGTTTCAGCCGCTTGGTGTCTAATGCTCTTGGCCGCCTACCCGGAGTGGCAGGAAAGGGTCCGGTCCGAGGTTGCCAATGCTTGTCGTGGCCAAGTTCCCGTTGCCGAATCCGTCCGCAGAATGAAATCGATAACGCCACCTATATTATACTGTAAATTATTTTAATTTTTTTCCAACTTCAATATAACCCACTTCTTCTGTCCCAAAATTATTGTCTAATTTTGAGTTTTACTTTTAGTTCAATTTATACTAAAAATAAAAATTTATATTGCACAATAATTTCAGAATAGAGTACTATATAGAAAATAAAATGAGTCTGATTATCTGTATCCAATTTTTCACCTTTTTTTTTTGGTATGATGTGTAGTTGACCATGGTGATTAACGAGTCATTATGATTATATCCGCTAATGACAATCATGTCAAGGAAGTGTACGAAGACATGAAATTTGGTGCAACATTGTTAAAACAGGTCGTTGTGTGGGCATTTATGTGTTGGCTTTACACATTGATCCTAAAATTGATTAGAAATGATTCTTATGAATTCAATCCACATAGGTTTGCAGACGGTGCTGCCAAGGCTTGCAAAATATCCACAGGCATGTATGCCATTTGGAATCAGACCAAGGGTTTGTCTTGGTCAACATTTGGCAACGATGGAGCTCAAGATTTTAATTGCTCTCATAGTATCGCGATTTACTCTTTTCCCTACCTATATTCCTTCCTCTGTCTTGTGTTACATTATTATGCCCCAATACGAAGTCAATTTGTGTTTTAAGAAACTTTAAAGATTGAGCTATTGAGGACGTTAAAAAAAAAAATCTTCCAGTAAATGTAGCTATATTTAGAGATTGAATGAATTTTTTGCAAGCAGCATAAGAGGTTGAGTTAATACTTGAAACTACCAACATCGGCGACTTTCCGGTTGATCCCAAAGTGAATCCACCAGATCGAATGGAACGTGATTTTCCACAATTGCATAAGGCCAATCCTCCTTTATTGACGGATTATCGGTCCTTGAAACGATCTCGAGTACGGGAAAATTCTGCTGAAGGTGAAGTATTGGATCCAAGGTTTGCTGCTCCACCAAAGTCTGTTGTGCCACCACCAAAACTGAGTTTTAGAGACATGCTTAATCTGAATCAG
This sequence comes from Oldenlandia corymbosa var. corymbosa, assembly GCA_949775105.1. NCBI lineage: Eukaryota > Viridiplantae > Streptophyta > Magnoliopsida > Gentianales > Rubiaceae > Oldenlandia > Oldenlandia corymbosa. The sequence goes on along the minus strand of OX459121.1, from coordinate 20,265,723 downwards.
CCTCATGTGGATGTGCATTCCGATGATGAAGATGGGAGGGATTCAGATGATGATGTTACTATTGATTTTGATCGGCCTGAACCTGATGTGCAGATCAAAGATAGCGTTTATGCGTCAATGATTCAATCATGGCAAAACGTGGTGGTAGTGAAGGTGATGGGGATTGCCCTAACTCCTCAATTGCTTTACTCCAAATTGACGGTTTTATGGCTTTTTATGCAAGGCTGCAATATGATTGATTTGGAGAATGGCTATTTCCAGATCCGTTTCAAATCAAACGAGGATGCGGTGAAAGTGCTGGTTGGTGGCCCGTGGGTAATTACGAAGCAATTCTCAAGATTTTGCCTTCATGTGCAGCCATGGAGTGAAGATTTTGACGAGAACAGTGACCAGATCAAGCGTGGATCCGTTTGCCGGGCATGCCCGTTCATCTCTATCATAAGAAAGTATTTCGCAAAATTGGAAAAATAGTCGGTAAGGTAGTGAATACTGACCACCAAACAGCTGCTCAAACTAGAGGTAAGTTTGCGAGATTGGCGGTCGTCCTGGATTTGACAAAGCCTGTGTGTGCTAGATTTACGATTCGGGGCAAGAAACAGCCGGTTGAGTATGAGTATCTTCCTAACATTTGTTTCCACTATGGGCGTTATGGGCAAGCTGCCATAAGTTGTCCGGATCGGACTAGCAAAGGTGAAGTGCCTGATGGAAGTGGAACTAGAAGAGGCGGGGCTGTTGATGATCGTGGGTGTCAAAGATGATGAATATCCCCCTTGAAGATGAAGATCAGATCAAACAGTACGCATATGGATCATATGTAAATTTGAAGTTTTGTTGTATGGTTTACTGTTTTACCCCTGAGCTTTGTATAGGTAGTATTTTAAGTAGAGGGCTGATTGGTCTTTATACATATGTCGGTTAGTTTAGACATATTAAATAGGCTGATGATTGGTCAGCTGTATAGTTAGTTTTTGTATTAGTGCATATATACAGTTTGCTGTACAAAGTTGAGATATGATATACAGAACAAAAATTCCCAAATCCATTTTCTAGAATTCTCTTCAATGAACCCTAACTTCCAATTTGAGATGGTATGAGAGCAGGTCTGATCCTGTTCTAGTAGCCACAAATCTTGCACGGTTCACGAATCTTGAAGAAATCAAAGGCTTCTGACCGGAAAGAATGGCGGCGGAAGAAGCAAATCGATCCGGCGATTCTCACCGGCGTCATGGCGGTGATTTGCAAACATATGGAGGTTATTTTCACCCACTTATCTTGCTTCCATCTGATAATTCAGTTCTTGCTCTTGTTAATTTTTAATTGGACGGTTCGGATTATGTTTCTTGGAGTCGAGCTGTAAGAAGAGCTCTTGCTACAAAGAATAAACTAGGTTTTATTACCGGATCATATACGAAACCAGCAACACCCGGTTTTGAGCAAGAACAATGGTTGCGAGTAGACGAAACTGTGATTTCCTGGATATTGAATGCTATTTCTCCAAGTATTGTTGAGAATTTTTCTCTAGCTGAAACTGCACAAGAACTTTGGGAGGAATTGAAGGAGAGACATGGAACTCGGAATGGTCCTCAGGTCTATCGATTGAGAAGAGAAATCTGCACGATCTCTCAAGGAAATCAGAATGTAGCAAGCTATTACTCCAAACTAAAGCGACTGTGGGATGAGTTGCAAGTTCTTGATCCAGCAGACGAATGTACATGTGGAGGTTGTACTTGTGGTGGATGCAAATGTGATTTCAGGAAGACAACTGCCAAAGATGGAAAGAACAGACTATATCAATTTTTAACAGGCTTGAGTGACTCATATAATGATGTCAGGAATCATGTGCTGATGATGGAACCTTTACCTGATGTGAAGAAAGCCTATAGCATGGTTCTGACGGTTGAATAACAGAATGGAGTCAACATTCAGTACATCAATTCAGGAAATTATGATCAGAGTGCTATGTATTCGTCACAGATTAAGAATCAAGATCCGAACATACAATCAGGAGGTGAACAAGTTGCAATGTTCTCACACAAAGGAAGGTTCAACAACAACAAAGTAGCAAAAGAGAATGACTGGAGAAAGGAGAAGGCTAGGAAGAAATTTTTAAAGTGTGATCACCGTAAGATGACAGACATATCAAGGATTCATGCTTCAAGATAATTGGTTATCCAGAATGGTGGAATGATAATCACAAAGAAGGGAAGCAGTTTCCACCAACTCAGAAGATTACAGGAGGTCATTCTGCTCATATGGTTGAAGTCATTCCTGAAGCTAAGACTGAGACAGGCATCAATACAGGGAGTTCAGATATCCAAACCACGATGAACAACTTGAATTTGTTTCAGCAGGAGATGGCAAAGTTGATCAGAGGAAAACAGACAGCTGGTGATTTTGAACATGTCAATTTTGCTCATTATTATGATTTTGCAGGTATGAGCACTTTTTATACTATGAACAAGATGACAGATAATGATTTGATGATGTTAGCTTTATGGTTCATAGATACTGGTGCTACTAGACATATGAGTGCATTGCTGAAACTATTTTTTAAGTATAAACCTGTTGACCAATACACACCTGTTTGTTTGCCTGATGGAACCATCAAAATAGTTGATCATATAGGCAGCATAAAATTGTCAGACAACCTTATCATTTCAGATTGCTTGCATATATCCTCTTTCAAATATAACCTATTGTCAGTTAGCAAATTAGCTTCTTCATCCAAAATAGATTGCTTGTTCTCAAAAAACTTTTGTTTGTTGCAGGACCAAGTGACTAGAACCATTGTGGCAGTTGGAAGACTAATGAACAAGCTTTATGTTTTGGATCAAAAATCATTTGCTAAGGAAACCATTTTGCAGTTCATAGATACTCATGTGAATCATCCATTTGTGATGTATGCTAGTTCTAAGAAATTTCATTTTTCTCATTTAGCCAGTGATGCGAATTGCAGGACCTGGCATCATAGATTAGGCCACATTCCAGATAGTATACTGCATCATCTAGGCATATGTAATAAAGATGATGTAAATATTTCCAGTGCTTGTGAAGTTTGTCCAATGTCTAAACAACAAAGACTAAAGTTTCCAGTTAGTACTATACAGTCTAATTCAATTTTTGAATTGATTCATGTGGACATTTGGGGACCACATTCTCAAAAATCCTTATCTGGTGCACAATATTTCTTAACTGTTGTAGATGACTATAGCAGGTCTACTTGGACATTTCTCATGCATCATAAGTCTCAAAGTGTAGCCATACTCAGTAACTTTCTGAAAATGGTTAATACTCAGTTTGATACTAAAGTCAAGATAGTCAGGAGTGACAATGGGTCAGAATTCTTAAGTCATCAATGTCGAGGTCTATTTACAGATTTTGGCATCTTACACCAAAAATCATGTCCTTATACACCTCAACAGAATGGGGTAGTAGAAAAAAAGCACCAACATTTACTTCAAATAGCCAGTTCATTACTATTTCAATCTGGATTACCTAGAATATTTTGGGGAGATGCAGTATTAAGATAAGGAAATAAACAGACTTCCTTCATCAGTACTTGACTTCAAATCTCCTTATGAGATCCTTTTTTCTAGACCACCAGATATTTCTCACCTTAGAGTGTTTGGTAGTTTGTGTTATGCTACAAACACTCTTCCACATAAGGGAAAATTTGATTCCAGAGCTATAAGGTCAGTGTTTATAGGTTATCCATCTGGTCAGAAAGCCTATAAACTCTTTGATCTTACAAATCAGAAAGTATTCATTTCCAGAGATGTAATCTTTCATGAGACTACATTTCCTTATCTTAAACCACAGATTTCAACCAATCCCTTACCATCCAATTCTCAGCATTTTCCAGATTATCCAGATCAATGGGATGTAACTGCTGCACCCATTCCAGCTTTCTTTCCTTATGACAATCATCATCCTTCTGATGATGATCACCACAATTATCAATCTCCTTCACATAATGATGATCCAGAAATTAATCAATCACACTCCCCCACTCTGATACAGTCTAATCCCAGTCCAACTTCCTTTTCTTCTTCTCCTTCAACAATCAAAAATACTTCTATTCCTCCATCTTCAGTATTAAGAAAGAGTAATAGAACTAGACATAAACCAATATGGATGAATGATTATGTGACTGAAAATGCATGGCTTATTCATGAAAATAGCTTACAACTGCCTCATCCCAGTTCTTCACCTCACACACCATATACTTTTCCATACTATTGTCCTTTATGGTAGCACTAGATACTGTCCAGGAACCTAGTTCATATTTACAGGCCATCCAAGATATGAGATGGGTGACAGCCATACAATTGGAAATTCAAGCTTTGGAAGCTAATGATACCTGGGAATTGACTGCTTTACCCAAAGGAAAAAAAGCAATTGGCTGCAAGTGGGTTTATAAGGTCAAGCTACACTCAGATGACACAGTGGAGAGGTTTAAAGCAAGGTTGGTGGCAAAAGGGTTTAATCAAGTTGAGGGTTAAGACTATTATGATAGTTATTCTCCAGTTGTCAGGATTGTTACAGTCAGGTTACTTCTTGCAATTGCAGCCAGCAAGAGGTGGTCTATCCAGCAATTAGACATTAATAATGCCTTCTTGCATGGTTACCTGGATGAGGAGGTTTATATGATCCCACCAGAAGGCTATGATAAAGCCAAATCAGGACAAGTCTGCAAGCTCAATAGGTCATTATATGGCTTGAAACAAGCCTCCAGACAGTGGAACAAGGAGTTCTGCAAGAAGATTAAGGATTATGGTTTTTCTCAATCAGCACATGATCCTTGCTTATTCATCAAACAAACAAAAGGGATTTTCTTGGCATTACTGGTTTATGTAGATGACATCTTAATTACAGGAGAAGATGAAGATTCTATTCAACAGGTGAAACATTTTTTGGATGAACAGTTCACTATCAAGGATCTTGGACAGGCAAAATATTTCCTTGGCATTGAACTCACTAGATCAGAACAAGGTTTGTTTTTGAATCAGAGAAAGTATGTTCTGGATATATTGAAATCAGCTGGACTCAATGGTTGCAAACCTACAACTACTCCTCTTCCCAAAGGTCATCAATTCTCAGATGAACCAGGAGCTTCCTTGTCAAATCCTTCCAGTTACAGAAGAATTGTTGGTCAATTGCTGTATTTGTCTTTCACCAAACCAGATATTACCTTTGCAATCCAGCAGCTCAGCAAACACATTCAACATCCTTGTCAAGATCATTGGGATTCTCTGATCCATGTATTGAAGTATTTGAAAGGGACACCAGCTCATGGATTGTTTTCTCCTACTGACAATGATCTCAAGTTTGAAGCTTTTAGTGATGCTGACTGGGGTTCAGACATCATCAACAGGAGATCAGTGAGTGATTTCTGCATTTTCATTGGCTGTTCACTGATTTCTTGGAAAACCAAACAACAGGATACTATTTCCTGTTCTTCAGCAGAAGCTGAATACCGGTCACTTAGTGTTACCACCAGGGAGCTTCTATGGTTATCATATCTTCTGCATGACTTCTCTATTCCATCCTAGCTTCCAATCTCCTTGTGGTGTGACAATAAGGCTGCCCTATATATCACTGAGAATCTGGTATTTCATGAGAGGACTAAACATTTGGAGATTGATTGCCATTTTGTACGGCATCAATATGAACTAGGTTTTCTTGTTCCTCTGCATGTGGCCTCCCTTGATCAAACTGCTGACATCTTCACCAAGTCCCTGCCTCATCCTCTCTTCTCCAAACTGCTATCTAAGCTTGGCGTGAAGACGTGTCTTCCCAGTCCAGCTTGTGGAGGGGATGTCAAAGATGATGAATATCCTCCTTGAAGATGAAGATCAGATCAAACAGTACGCATATGGATCATATGTAAATTTGCAGCTTTGTTGTATAGTTTACTGTTTTACCCCTGAGCTTTGTATAGGTAGTATTTTAAGTAGAGGGCTGATTGGTCTTTGTACATATGTCGGTTAGTTTAGACATATTAAATAGGCTGATAATTGGTTAGCTGTATAGTTAGTTTTTGTATTAGTGTATATATACAGTTTGTTGTACAAAGTTGAGATATGAGTCAAGGGAAGGAAATAGGGAATTCTACGATTACGGTGGGAGAGAAGAGCACTTCTAATGTTCATAACAGGGGGTTGCATGTGGAGAATCGGAGGGGAATCTTGGGTGAGAATAATGATATTGAAGAAATGTTGATGGATGGTGGCTTCAGTTTGACTCAAAGAATGAATCAATATGTTATTCCAGTAAAAACTGGACTTGATCCAACAAAGCACCAAGTTGTGATGATCATAGACAGTCCAACACATAGTACTTGTGATCATGATCAACCAAATGAATTTGACCCCGGAGATGATTTTATGATTGAGGTCAATCATACTAGCAAGCATAATCGAGATGTTGATTATGAAGCCATGGATGGATGAGATAGCAAGCAACAGTGTCTTGCATTTTCACACAAGGATTATTCGAGTTATCATGAGCCTGCTGAGTAGATACTTGGGTTTGAAACTACAACATGAGCATGAAAGGCCGAAGTTTGGTATGATGTGTAGTTGACCATGGTGAGTAACGAGTCGTTATGATTACATTCGCCAATGACAATCATGTCAAGGGAAGTGTATGAAGACATGAAAGTTGGTAACATTGCCATTACAAAAGGGGTCGTTGTGTGGACATTTGTGTTGGCTTTACACACTAATCCTGAAATTTAGGAAAATAATTCTTTTGAATTCAATCCACAAAAGTTTGCAGATGGCGATGTCAAGACTTGCAAGTATCCACAGGCATATATGCCATTTGGAATCGGACCAAGGGTTTGTCTTGGTGAACATTTGGCAACGATGGAGCTCAAGATTCTGATTGCTCTCATAGTATCGCGATTTACTCTTTCCCCTACTTATGTTCATTCCCCTGTCTTGTGTTATATTATTGTGCCCCAATACGTAGTCAATTTGTGTGTTAAGAAACTTTGAAGATTGAGCATTGAGGACTTATAAAATTTTTTTCTTCTATTTCTTTTTTTTTTTAAAAGTAAATGTAGAGATTGAATGAATTTTTCGCGAGCAGCATAATAGAGGTTGAGTTAATACTTAAAACTGTTTATTTATTTATTTATTTTTATTTTAGTATTATTATTTTTTTTGTCGTATACTTGAAACTGTTTTTTTTTTTTTAAAAAAAAAAATGTTCTTGAAACTGTTAGTTGGCTTCAATCTGCCGTCAGAGGGGATAATCAAATCAAAATTGTAGTTTAAGTAAGTAAGAAGGAAAAAGAGAAAATCAAAGACTATTTGATTGGTTGGATGTCGCGTGTCAATTAAGGAGAGTACAAAGTTTGAAGGTATTGTATTTGTTTTTTTAATATATAATAATTTAAATATACTTCCAAAACCTAATACTTTAGCATACAGCCACAAACTTTTCACGGTGCCGCTTCACCTCTCTCCGATTATTTCGTTTCTACTGTACAGCCCATTCCGGTGGCCGGAAACTGAGCGATAATGCTACTACTGCCGGATGAGTTAGTTGTGGAAATTTTGGCGTGGCTTCCAGGTAAGCAACTGGGTCGATGTAAGTGCGTGTGCAAGCTTTGGCGATCAATTATCGGGAGTCCCCTGTTTCGGGCGGTTTACCGGAGTCGTCAAATGACCCTGAATTTTTTTTGGCCGGAAAAAAACATGGCTGATGACACGAGTTCTACCACCAGTGTCCGGATCCGGTACTATGACTCAAATCTCCGGCAGTTGAACAAGGAACAAAAATTTAGTAGACATGTTGAAGTTGAAGGTGAATCCTGGCCGTGTACAATTATTATCCCGGACGGATTGACCCAATCAGTTAATGGTCTAGTTTGTCACTATGATGATGCATCTGAATTGAGTATTTACAATATTTGTACTGGGCAGAGGATGACACTTCCTCATGATCACCCTACTCCTGGATCCTGTTTCCATCTTGGGTATGATCCGATGAGCAAGATGTACAAATTACTGAGATTGAACTATCATCTCCTCCTTCGGAATGCTAAACGATCTAACCCGGTAGGAGCCGATATAATGACGCTGAGGCCCTCCAATTATAATAGTACATCATCATGGAGGAAGCTAGACTTGATTGAATGTGGCCTTGGTGGTATTCTTGGTGCCGTCAAGGATCCGCCGCCGTTCGATGGAAGTTCTATCTTGGGCAATGATGGTTTCCTATGGTGGTACTCGACAAACCCAAAATTACAACTATTCACTTTCGATCTAAACAATGAGATATTTCAAATGATTGAGTTTCAGGAGGGCATCAGAGGAGATGAGTGGAGATTAAGACAAAGCCCTGTTTTTACTCTGTCCATGGGGCGGCCGGCTATATGGAATTTTGGGCAAGATGATCCTTTCAGGTGTATTACCCTCTTTGTGTTTGAAGAAAATAAGCAATGGAAAAAGCATTGTGTACAGCTGCCTGAACAACTTGGGGAAGTGGCATATTTCGTTATCAATATCGGAAACTTACCCACCGGTGAGATTTTATTCACGAATGTTTGCTTGAGAAATCAAGACCACTGCTGGCCTGTTTGTTCCTATAACCATCACACCAATAAGTTTGAGTATTTTCTGATTGAAAATCTTCCTATCCCTTATAAGATTCCTCATGATTTAGTTCGTGCATATAATCAAAGCCTGATTTGCTGCGAAGAATTCTTTGTTCACACCTCGTTTCTACAAGATAGTAGTAGTGTTTACCTAACACTGGATGATGTACTAAGTGGTGGGGGGGCTTTGAGCTGATAAAGGAATCAGGCGTTTGCACATCTGATGGGAGATCTCTAAGTTGGCTGTTTTAGGAATTATATGAGCTGATGATGAAGATATTATCAGGTGACATAAAGGCACTAGTTTGAACTCAAGTCCTCTTCTATTAGTTTCTTTTGAATTTTGGATCCTACATAATATGATTTTGGAGGCACTACGTGTTCCTCTGACTTTAATCTTTGTCTCATGTTTTAAATCTATCATTCATTGGGTCGATTATTGTGTTACTAGTTTCATGTGCCCTTTGCTCTTAATTACATGAGTCTCATTATTGTCGTAATCTATCATTATTGTAGGTACTTGAGATACCTCCGTTACTGTAATATATACTGTATCACAGGATAATGAAACATGCAGGAATCAGAAGCCAATGAATCAATGATGGATTTTAGAATTTTCGTAAAACTTAAAACGTAATCATAATGCATGTAGTTTTTTTTTTATTTTATATTTTGCATCCCGATGTCCAAAATCATTGCTCCGACTAATCTCTTTCTTGCTAGAGATCTTACGAAGAAAGACTTACCAGATAAAAGGAAGGAACGAAAAAAAAAAAAAAAAAACTCCTTCGAGCTAGAAAGCTTTCAAAAAGTACTTTCTCCTACCTAAAAATATAATCCACTTTGATATTCAAGATTTGTACTAAAAATAGTATGAATTTGAAAACTAACTGTTTGTCTTGATTTTGACATACTATTATGTAGACTTCAGTGTTTTATAGTCTTTTCTATTTACTTGTCAATGTATATATTTGGACCGAATTATGTTCTTCAATGTTATCATCTACAAATATTTGATATTAGCAGTTATTCCATCCATACCAAAATAAGTAACCGGCAATAAAAATGACTATTTTTAGTGATATTAGTACTTATTCGAGGTTATTACGGAGATGGATTTGAGCAACACGTAAGTAGCGTGATAGGGGCAAAGGCCATAGAGAAGATAATAAAACTAGATAAAAAGGTTAAGGGAGATGCAAAAATTAATCAGAATCAGAGTTATAAGAATGAATGAAGTCGATGAATTTCAATAGTTGATTCTCAGCAGACTGCATCTCAATGCGTGTGTTTGCCAAAACAATTCTGCATCCCAATCAACCAAAATAAAAAGGAAGAAGAAAGAAAAGAAAAAGCGGCAATTTGCAAAGGGGTTGTGGATCAAGTCGTGTCTCCCAAGTCGGGAAAAAAAAAGGTAAGAACGAAAGAAAGCAATTTGGGACATGATTAAATGAATGTGATATTAAGACAATCTCTTTTAGGCTCTGTTTGGTTTAATTGAATTGGACCGGTCGCCAATTCCAATTCTTGTATTTGGTTAATAAAAATAGACTTCCAGAATTAGAATTATAATTCATAATGGGGCTTAATTCTTTATTTTTAATTCTTTTGTGGGAGTAAATAATTGCAATTCAAATTCGAAGGTCTTTTAAAAAATCGCGGGTCATAAATCCGGGTCAACTTATTTTTTCCGGGTTCGGATAAAATTGACGTCTCTTTCGAACATTTACCGTTTCTTTATTTTCTTTCTTCCTTTTTTCCGCCCATGGCGAAGCCCGTCTGAAATCGCCGGCTCGTAGGGCTCTTTAGTTTTTTTATCAATTTTTTTGCTTTTATTTTTTCTCTACCAGTGGATCCCCTGTATTGATGTTTCTTAGTTTCGGCAAAATTCCAGTTTTCATTTTGAAGACACTGTTTTGGTGTAGCCTTGTTTTCCATGATATGTTGTCGTTTAGACATGTTTCTTGCTGCAAAAAAGTTCTTTGTTTATCAAAGTTTGTGCCAAAACTTTACGGATCTTTCAACCGATTTTCATTTAGCTTTGAAAGTAGTTTTAAAGTTGCCATGAAACATTTGTTTGGGGTACAAGGAAACACAAGTTGGGAAAATGAGTCTCAAGACGTCAATGTCCATTGTTCAAAAATATGCAAGCCCAACATATTCCTCACTATGACCGTCACTGGCCAGAGATCAAAATAGGCCAAACCGAACGAATGGCCAGATATACTCAATTTTATAACTATCTAAATTCCTAAACATCCAAACGCAAAAATTGGTAGTAAAATCTTAATTATACTCAATTTTTAAGATCTCCCAAACAAAGGAATTATAATTGAATTACAATCCTAATATCTCATTTTCAGTTGTAATTCCAATTCAATCCTAATTCAATCCAATTCAAAAATTGGTAGTAAAATCTTAATTATACTCTTCTTTTTGTGTTGGCTCTGGAAAGTTCCTAGGCTTTCAAGTATCAAAAGACGGAATAAGCGTTGATCCCGCAAAAGTTGAAGCAATTTTGTCCATGGAAGCCCCAAAAACAGTCAAAGAAGTTCAAAAGCTTACGGGATCCCTGGTGGCATTAAACAGGTTCCTATCTCGAGCTGCAGAGAGGAGCCTCCCCTTTTTCAAGACGTTGCGAAAAGGGAGGAGTTTTGCATGGACTGAAGAGTGTCATAAAGCATTCCAGGACCTGAAAGAGCATCTCAAGCAATTCCCATGTTAGCTAAACTGGACCCGGGAGAAACTTACGAGCTTGAGTAAAGGAAGTCAGTTTAGTGGTTGGAGATAAGGGAGAGGTAGAAGTATTCAGATCAAAGATTTTCTTGGGTTTGTGGATTTTATTTTGGGCACGAGTGACCATGCAGGGAGGAGAAGAAGCTGATAATGGTGAAGAGAATGGTGTGGACTCTTGATCTGGTGGTGGATGTGCTTGCAAGTTTGAGGGAGAGTCACTCCTTGGAGAAGAGGAGGCTGGAACAACAGTTTCAGAGTTAGGGAAATTGATGGGAACATTATGTGGTAGGGAATCTGCAAACGAAGACTGTGGTAGAGGGTCAATCGATGAGTCTGGAGAGGGTTGGATGAATGAGCCATGAAGATCAAGAAACAAATCAAAAATATTATTAGGAACACAAGCATTAGCGGTGGAAGTAGTTTTAAAAGGAAAATTATTTTCATGGAAGACAACATGACGAGAGAAAAAAATCTTTTGCGTCGATGCATCAAAGCACACATGCAATTGATGACTCACAGAAAAACCTAGATATTCACAAGGATGAGAGCGGGGTTCAAGCTTATGTTTTGTATAAGGTTTTAGCCATGAATAACATAAGCAACCGAAGACCCTCAAGGATTCATAGGAAGGGTTTTCACGAAATAACCGAAAATAAGGGGTGTCTTTATTCAAGATGGGAGTAGCCATACGGTTAATAAGAAATGTGGCACTTTGAAAAGCATAGTTCCAGAATTTCATAGGCATGTTAACATGGTGAAGAAGTGTAAGACCAGTTTCAACAATGTGACTATGTTTTCGTTCAGCCGAGCCTACATGTTCAGGGGTATATAGGGGTGATGTCATATGTTGAATGCCATGTTTATGAAAAAATGAGGAAAGAGAATGGTACTCGGTACCACCATCTGTATACAAAACTTTGATTTTGGTGGAGAAGTAGTTTTCAGTAAGGTTAGAGAATGTCTCAAAAGTGGTACAAATATCATATTTTAATTTTAAAGGGTAAAGCCAAGTATATTTTGTGAAATAATCAATGAAGATCACATAATACCGAAAATTTCCAACAAAAGAAATGGGTGCTGGACCCCAAACATCAGAGTAAACATATTGAAAAGGTGTCGTGCATGAAATAGAAGTTTACTAAATGGAAGCTTATGACTTTTATTGCTAAGGCAAGAATCATAAGCATAATTTATTGAGGAGTTGGAGGAAGACAGATTGGTGCTTGCCAATATTTCTCTAAGAACTGATGAAGATGGATGACTGAGACGGTTGCGCCAAAGTGTGGAAGAGATAGCAATAGATGCAGATGGACCAGGAGAGCGATGAGGTAACTGGTGAAGATTCGAAGGCCAGACATAGAGATTATTATTACTCCGGCCACCAAGAATGCCCCTATACGCAGATCCTTAAAAAAGTAAACTGGGATTTCTTTGTCGTCTTTTTTCTGGATGAGAACCGCGGATCCCAATGGCGAAATGCCATGCAAGATGAATTTTCTTCCCTTCAAAAAAATAGCACTTGGTCACTTGTCCCAAACTCTCCTACACAAAATATTATTGGGTGCAAATGGGTATATAGAATTAAGAAAAATTCTGATGGGTCTATTGCGAGGTACAAAGCTTGCTTGGTTGCTAAAGGTTTTCAGCAACTCCCGGGTATTGATTTTGCGGAGACTTTCAGCCCTGTGGTTAAGCCAACTACCATTCACCTAGTTCTTTCAACCGCTGTGAGACGTGGTTGGCCTTTACACCAACTTGATGTTAATAACGCCTTTCTCCAAGGCACTCTTTCTGACCTTGTTTATATGCAGCAACCTCCGGGTTTTATTGATTCTCAATACCCTCATTATGTTTGCAAGATACATAAGGCTATTTACGGACTTCGTCAAGCTCCAGGGGCCTAGTATAATGAGCTTTGTACATTTCTTGTTGCCCCTATGGGTTTACATATCACAAAGTGATGCCTCCTTATTTATTTATCTTCATGGATCTCACACTTTGTATCTCTTAGTTTATGTGGATGACGTCATCTTAACAGGAAGTGAGTCTACTCTTATTCGTCCCTTCATAGTGTTGGAAATAAACTAAATATAGGTGTGAATGAGAATTTGTTTCTCATACGATTGGGAAGTTACACATGAGTGTCAAAAAGAATATGTGGCCTGATCAACCACATTTTGTCATTCCAATCACTAAATGGAGAGATGTTACTTCCCATTGAATTTTGATATTCAATAGGAATGAATGTTTGGTTTAATTCAATTGAAAGGCAAAACCGTTGTAACGGTTTTAACCATCAAGTTAGTGTATTTAATTGAATTAAAAATATCTTAAGTGATATTGGGGCTCTCTCATCCTATATGTATTGCTTTATTTTCAAGAATCCAAGACTTAAAGAAAAATGAACCAACTTTCTCTTTTCTTCTACTAGTCAAAATCCTCCTAACCTTCCTTGGTGTTCATCAAAGTCCTAGTTCATGTTCGCCAATGATTTAGTCAAGTGCAAGACAAGATCATGTATCCGTTGTATCCTGGGAAACAGACGCTCTTACATCCTTTAGCACTCCATGAGAGGGAGCGAATCTATTTTAAGGAAAGCGTATTTTTACGTGCCTCAGAATTTCCTCTTCTTGAATTTTTGTTGTCATTACAAATATCTCCCTATACACTTTTCTAACAATCTTAAAACAGAATCGTTTGTATTTGTGATAGCAACCATGATGGTCTTTGGATCATTAAAGATATTGAATGATGATTTGCGAGGAGATGATCAAATGCTGATCGACGCTAAAGTGGATGATGCCTAACAGAATGCAAAGTTGATGATCGTCGAGATCTCTGTCGACTTATCTGTACCGACGAAATGATCGACATAAATTAGGACAGAAAATTTTTGTTTTGTTTAAAAATGTTGATTTTTTTTTTTCCTCTCTTCATGTAGGGAAATAGAGAAGGAGATCAAATGGAGTGATCATGGGAAATTCTGGATACATGAGTGGTGGTGGAATAGATCTACCTATTTCTTGGCACAAATTGAAGTTTATATTTGCAAAGGTACAACTCTGAATCAATGGAATAGTTGGATACAATTTTTTCGTAGCCATGTATGGTTGTCCGCATGAATATTGTGTGTGTACTATACTCTTGAAAGGTGTTTACACACAAAGTGGAAAAAGGAAAAAAAAAATTTTACGTGCTTTATGAATTTATGCAAATTACATGTTGATTAGTCATGTACTTTTGCACGGCTAATTGATTTGTGCAAATTATGCACTACTAGTTGATAAATGTGAGATTGGATTAGAATCCATCTTAGATGAATCATTTGTATTCCTTTACTATATGGAAGGGAATTGCATAAACATCAATGCATTAATGCTTGCATGATTAATTGTATAATCATGTTTGTTACTTATTTGCATTGAAAAAAAAAAAAGAAAAAAAAAACTGATGGGACTTAATTAAATTGATGTCTACAGTTTTGTTTTTTATGAGGGTTTAAAAGCTTTTAAGGTGTCCAAATGTTTCTGGTCAAAAAGGAAATTTAGAGTCCCACAATTTGAAATATCTTACTTCAGTGATCAGAATGCGTAATGGATTAGTGGAAAATTCATTGATTTGAATTATGACACAAATAAATTTATTTAGTCATTTGTTGGTCAACCTAGCTACTACATTGAAAGTTATATCTTCTGCAGATAATGTATGTAGTATATCTTTATGGGTATGTTTTATAAAATGATTATATTCATGAGTCTAGAGGAATGAATGATTCTACATATATGACTCGAAAATACTCGAAAGTCGCCCAATTAGATAAATTATTGTGATTTTGAGATACATGACCTCTTGAATGCTAAAATCTGAAATGACCCTCGCAATTCTCTTGTAAAGATGCATGTGTTACCATAAGGTCATTTGTGAAACCCATATAATAGGATTAATAATGGGCACTTACACCTATTTGCATGAAAGTAGTGGGACTGCACTAAATTGATCAATACAATTAAGTTATCATGAATAGCATTAAAGTGGTGCTTAAGTGTAGTGGTTTAATTGGTTTTCCAATTACACACGATAAAATGTCAAAGTCATTATTGTTGATCATGTGGAAAGGAGTATGTCATTATTATTTACATGCAGATTATTTCCATTAACAACAATGTAATGTAAACAAATGGAAGTGGCACGATCAATTTTATTCTGTAAGATATGGTTCATATATGTAATATCAATATATAAATATTTTATAACTCCATGAGTTATTATATTTATTATTGTGACAATAAAGGATTGCATGTGATATTATATATGTGTGGTACGCTTTTTATGGAGTAATAAATTTGAAAAATAATTAATACTCAATGCATGAGATTAATTAGTTGATTCCTTATACAGAAATTGCATGTACTTTCATGGAGTATGTTACGCATGGGAATAAGAAAATAACCATAATTGACTGTCAGTGTAAAAATACTTGTGTGCAATACTTAGTGCATGCATGGTTTTAGAATTGACTGTTGAGATCAATCTGAGATCTTAAAACTCATTTTGTGTTTGAAAGAGTTTGGTAAAACAAATGTTTTTCATTATGGTGGTCTAAGTTAAGGTGTTGGTTATTTGGTCCAAAGCCATTTTTGAGGCATTAGTAATTCCATGTGTGGAAAAGGATGAACATGATATTTCCCGTTGAGTTCTATCTTTTAGAAAATGAACTCTAGAGAGTTGGTCCTCTATGGAAATACAATCCATAAAGGGAATATGTTTTCTAGTGGACTAAGTTGGAGAATCGATTAAGGGAGAAAAAAAAAACAGACATTGGATAAGTGGTAGAAGTGGTAAGTGAGGCACCAATAGGTGACTTCTTCGCACATCATAGAATTGTCTATGAAGTGACTACCATGTACTTACATGAATCCAATCAGATTGTGAACTGGAAGATCACACATTGATGAAATGATAAATGCGATTCTCTAACTTGGGTATTATCACCCAAATGTGGGGAAGTTTCTTATCAAGTGATTACCTTGTTAAGGTATCGTGAAAGAAATTGTGACCACCCTATAAACGCTTGCGAGTGTGGGGGTCCAAATGAAGTAATGCAATTAAACACTTGCGAGTGTCAAAGTATCTTGGTATTGATACTTTCATTAAAGGCAATACAAATAAATCCTATTACGTTGGATTATATCTTTATGAGCCATGAGTATGTTACAATACCATGTAGTGGTTCTTTGTGTATATTTTGAATTTGTATTACAAAAGAACACTATGGTGCGATAAAAGGAATTTGTAATTCCTTTAGAAAGGAAATGGTTCAAGTTGAAGAACCAAGATATGGCTAGGAGCCAAATGAAAGTCATTTAAAGATGATTTGAATGAATTACGAATTTATGTTTATTCTTCTGATGAATTTTTTATGGAAGTCATAAAGAGTGTATCGATTCTTTTTGAAAAATTATACTTGGAAGTAAGTTTACTTCACGTAAGTAATCAAAGTAAATAAACAATGTGTTTGTTTAGATTACTTGATATGGATGCTCTCGTGATGAGATGAAGGATGTTTCCTTCAACGGGAAAATAGATACCGAGCAATATGAGGATGTCAAGCTCTAAATACAGATAATCTATGTATGCTTGGAACATGTCCAGAGATTACCAATAGAATGACAAGTCTAAGTTAATTGATGTCTGTGTGAGAGACATACTAAATTATCGGTAACTTGTCTATTTACATGTTAAATTTGATTTTAACAGATGTGATTTCCTGATGTGATTCTAGTTGTTAAAATCATATCTATGAAAAATGGTCTTATTTTGAGTCAAGCTCATTATATAGACAAAACTCTTGTAGAGTTTGAATGAGAATGATTCTAGAGTTGCTAGAACAACATGAGATGATATTCTTCGTTTATCCTAGTTATGTGGAAGGAGTACTACTTAAGTAGAATACTCAAGGATAATCGGAAGATTAATGCATCTAATGATTTGCACTAGACCAGATAAATGCTTATAGGGTAAGCAAGTGAAGTGCATACACGAGTAATAAAAGACTAAGGCGCTCGATTGCCATTGTTAGAGTACTAGAGTGCTTATGATATGCTCGTGTTAAGTTACATCATAGTAGATATCCAACTGTGCTAGAGCGCTACACATATACAAACTAGATATTGGGTGCCGATGACTCAAAAATGCACTAATGACTATGGATATGGTTGAATGGTAGCCTGGACATACGTGTCTTGAAAATCCCTAAAACTAGATTGTGATAGCTAGGTTGACAATGAAATCCGAATTGTGTATCGGATAGTTGTGAAACATAGGTTAAATGGTATCACTAGTTTTAAATAATATTTCAAAATGGGGATGATTGTGCCACTAATCTATTAATCATAGATGTGGAATGACACGTTGTCAATTGTATAATGGTAATTCCCGACACTATCTTGTTGTAGATACAGTATCATTATGCAAGTATTCTCAACTATAGAAATCTTAATTGACTACGTGAAGTCAAAAGATAACATTGCGGATCCGCTAACCCGAGGTTAAACAGAGCGATAGTTGAGAAAATGACAAAAGAAATGAGACAACTTGGAAAGAATATAAGTCTTTTGAAGGAAAACCCAACCTAGTTGACTGGAGATCCCAAGATCTAGGTTCAAAGGGACAACCTAATCTTAAGACTTGGTGTAGTCACTGTGGGGGTTATCTCAGCTCATTTCTGTCATGAAACAGTGATATAAAGGATGAGGATCACAAGTGATTGCTTTAATGTCTCTTAAGTGAGTAAGAACGTTTACTCTAGACTTATGAATTCACCTATCTAAGAGAGAAGTGGGGCCGCTTCAAAGGAGAACTGTTAAGGCTCAGTTCTTTAGAAACTCTTGCAGAACCAGGACGTGTTCATGGCCAAAATGAACAAAACTATGAGAACGGAACAAAATGGGAATAGTTCCTGTGTATTGTATGTGGGTTCTTTACACAATATAGCTGGACAGTTCAAGGACATCACGTGTACTGGACAGCTAGTAAAGCAAGCATACTTTACAAGGGGGGAGTTCAAAGGGTAACACCTACTTTCTCTTTACAGGAATCAGTTGATGAACATCAAATACTGAACCAGAAACAATTTCTATTCATGTGGGGGATTGTTGGAAATAAACTAAATATAGGTGTGAATGAGAATTTGTTTCTCATACGATTGGGAAGTTAGACATGAGTGTCAAAGAGAATATGTGGCCTGATCAATCACATTTTGTCATTCCAATCACTAAATGGAGAGATGTTACTTCCCATTGAATTTTGATATTCAATAGGAATGAATGTTTGGTTTAATTCAATTGAAAGGCAAAACCGTTGTAACGGTTTTAACCATTAAGTTAGTGCATTTAATTGAATTAAAAATATCTTAAGTGATATTGGGGCTCTCTCATCCTATATGTATTGCTTTATTTTCAAGAATCCAAGACTTAAAGAAAAATGAACCAACTTTCTCTTTTCTTCTACTATCCAAAATCCTCCTAACCTTCCTTGGTGTTCATCAAAGTCCTAGTTCATGTTCGCTGATGATTTAGTCTAAGTGGAAGACAAGATCATGTATCCGTTGTATCCTGGGAAACAGACTCTCTTACATCCTCTAGTATTCTGTGAGAGGGAGCGAATCTGTTTTAAGGAAAGCGTGTTTTCACGTGCCTCGGAATTTCCTCTTCTTGAATTTTTGTTGTCATTACAAATATCTCCCTATGCACTTTTCTAACACATAGCTCAGTTGTCGGACAGATTCTCACTGAAGGACTTGGGCAATCTTAGCTATTTTCTGGGGTGGAAACATTTCGCACTCCGAAAGGTCTCTTTCTTTCGCAGCAAAAATACATTTTGGACCTTCTTGAGAAAACTAAGATGTCGAACTCCAAAGACGTCAGCACACCAATGTCTCCATCCATTACTTTCAAACTGATCCATGGTTCTCCAAAGCATGATCCAACGGAATACCGCCAAGTCTTGGGTTCCCTTCAGTATTTATCTCTCACAAGGCCTGATCTTAGTTATACCGTAAATAAATTCTCTCAATTTATGCACAATCCGACCGCCAACCACTGGATAGCTGTGAAACGAATTCTTCATTACCTCAAAGGCACCTCTCATTATGGTTTATTTCTCTCTTCCGCTTCGCCTCTTACTCTTCATGCATTCTCAGATGCTGATTGGGCAAGTGACTTGGACAGTCGTCGGTCTACTTTTGCCTATGTGATTTATCTTGGTTCTAATCCTATCAGTTGGAGTTCACGGAAACAGTCTACGGTTGCAAGATCTCTGTATTTATCTTGGTTCTAGTCTAATCCTATCAGTTAGACTAGATTGTTATAGTATTCATTTAGACATCTCTGTATTTATATCATACAATAGACTCAATGGAAGATATCGAATTACCATTTTGTTAAAGCTACATCTCTCTCTCACTATTACTAAACCGTTTACTCCATCATCATGAAGGTTTTACAGTACTCTTAGAAAGCTTTGATTTCCTTAGGAATGGTGAGCTTGATGGCATTGTTGTGGCGTTTGCACAATGCTCTAGTGATCCAGCCTGGGAAACTTAGATCAATTATGAGGAAGCAAGGGATAAGAGGACCACCACCGACCCCTTTGTTCGGAAACATTTCGGAGATCAAGAAAGCTTGGTCCGCCCCCGCGAATGCTCCTCCCTTTTTCGATGTTCCAAACAAACACGACTGCGCGACTACAAGTATTAGTTGTTATGAGGCATGTTTATATTATCTATGGGAAATACACAAGTATTAGTTGTTACGAGGCAAGAGAGAGTGAAAGAGATGACGACTTGTACTGTCACTAAATTTCGGGAAACCTTCGTATCAAGCTAAAGAGCATAGTGCTTTTCTTGGTGATAGAATTTTCACATCCAATGGGACTCAATGGGCTCATCAGCGAAAAGTCATCTCACTAGAATTGTTCGTGGACAAAGTTAAGGTTAGTCATAGTATATACGCGACTTTTCTGTTCTAAAATAATTGTCACGTTTCATTAATTATGATAATTTTGGTCGCATCACTTTAAGTGTTTTGACTTTTTTTTGTTTGTTTTTTTCCCCTCAGGGAATGACGAAGCTAATTCAGGAGTCTGCCATGACAATTGTGAACTCGTGGAACAAAGTGATTGAGGAGAAAGGTGGGATGGCAGACATAAAAGTTGATCCTTATATAAGGCGTATGTCAGGAGATGTAATATCAAAGACATGTTTTGGAAGCAGTTATAACAAAGGTGAAGACATTTTCTCCAAACTCACTTCACTTGAGGACCTTTCAAAAAAAACACTTCACTTGAGGAAGCCACTTCTAAGAAGTTCTTGGCCATTGGTATTCCCGGGATGAGGTTTGAATTTTTTTTTATTTTCCCACTTTTTGCCAGTAAATTCCAAAATCCATCTCACTTATATTATCCATCAATCATTTTCCTTGCATGTTAATTCTTTTTGCCTATTAATTCTGAAATAGTCTCGATAACGTTCCACAAATCGATCTCACTTATATTAACTGTCAATCATTTTTATTAATGATAAAATTCATTTTGAAATACTCTATCTGTTCAAAAAAAAAAAAACGTAAAAACATTGAGAGTAATAAATTGGTAAAACCACGTTTGCTATTTCATTGATACACTGTAAAAAAAAATTTAAAATATTAAGTAAGAGGTAAAGAGCTCATATCATTAACCCCTCCTTTTCGTATTTGTAATTTTAAAAAAAATATATATGAAAACATTCTACAACGTTGTGCTCCAGTGCTTTATTTTAAACTTGAAATTTTCATATTCATCATTCCTTCCTTTTTCTTCATGCAATCCTGTATGGGCTCTATTCGAAATGACATATGAAAAACAAAAATAACAGCACTCTTCACCCATATTTTCTTATTATCAAGAAATGGGCCAATGATTCAAGAATAATTGGACCAAATGAGTCGAATTAATTTGAATCTATGAACATGAATTACTTCAGGCATCTTCCAACAAAAAGCAATGGGAAAACTTGGGCTCTAGCCAGAGAGATCAAAGAACTAATTCTGAATGTGGTGAATGAGAGAACGGATGCTGCGTACGAGAAAGATCTACTCCAAATGGTTATGGAAACTGTCAGAAACGAAGAATTCATTCGCAGCCATGAAGAACTCGATCGATTCATCGTCGATAATTGCAAAACCATTTACTTTGCCGAGTACGAAAGTACTGCAATTTGCGCAACTTCGTGTCTAATGCTCTTGGCCGCCAACCCGGAGTGGCAGGAACGAGTTCGTTCCGAGGTTCTCGACGCTTGCAGCGGCCAAGTTCCCGATGTCGAGTCCATCGGTACCATTAAATTGGTAACGCTACTTACTATATGTAACATTTTAATATTTCACTGAATTTCGATCTAACGCAATGTTATTGTATAAAAAGAAAATGAATTTTATTATAACCATTTTTCGCGTTTTTGTATGATTTTACAGCTAACTATGGTGATTAATGAGTCGTTGAGATTATACCCGCCCGCGACAATCGTGTCAAGGGAAGTGTTTAAAGACATGAAATTTGGAGACAATGTGATAACAAAAGGTGTCAATGTGTGGGCATTTGTGTTGACTTTACACACCAATCCTGAGATTTGGGGAAATGATTCTTATGAATTCAATCCACAAAGGTTTGCTGCTGGTGTTGCCAAGGCTTGCTAGTATCCACATGCATACAGACCATTTGGAATGGGACCAAGGATTTGTCTTTGTCAACTTTTGGCAACTATTATGCAGCTCAAGATTCTGATCGCTCTCATAGTGTTGCGATTTAGTTTTACTCTTTTCCCTACTTATATTCATTCTCTTGTCTTCCGCTACATTATTATTCCCCAGCACGGAATCAATTTGTGCTTTAAGAAACTCTTAATTGCAAAAAGATCATGTTAGAATGAATTAATAAATGAGAAACACAATCAAATGGTGTTTATGTTACTAAAGATTGAGTCATTGAGGACTAATAAATTTTTGGGAGAATTATTATTTAGGGCATAAAAAAACTAAAATTATTAAAAAGAGCATGCCTTTTATTACTAAAAATAAAGATTCTCTTATTGCTACTTTAATTGTTGAAAAGATTACTCTATCCTTTTTATTAAGCAAATAATTCCTTCCTCTAATCAAAGTTCTCAAATATTCATTTTCGCCTCCTTTTACGGAGTCATCCTCCGGCCTTCTCCGTCGCCACTACCATTCACTGCAGCAATCCCATCACCCACTTGGCATTTATTTTGTTTGATTAAAATCAATTCACTTAGAAACATACTCAATATGGGAAAAAAAAACAAAAAAAAAAAACTCAATCTTTTTTTTTGTTTTTTTTTAACGTTTGTCACCAAAGTCCGTTTTTGTTTTTCTTTTCAGTGAGTTGGCCTCAAAGCGGAAGTACGGATTTAAGTTTATTTCTTAGTTTCTATTTATTTTTGGTAGCATTGAATTTAGCTTGTGCTCTGTATGAGAATAAAGGGGGTATTAACTGTTGAAGAGGGGGATGAGCATTGGTGTTTATTGATTCCCGAAAAGCAAAGAAAAAAAGAGAGCAAAAGGCATGACAATTTGTGCAGATATGGAGAAGTTCAAAAAAATCTGGCAAAAATTGTTGGCTGCGAAACCCTCTAAAATTCAATTATGTGGAGAAAATACGTAATATTTATGAAGTTAGAAAGGTAAAGTAGTCTTTTTTCAGCTAAAGAAACATTAAAAATGCTTTTAATGCTTATTAAAAAACCAGTGCCCTTAATAATAATTTTTGTTCTTCCAACGCCCCTAATGAAAATTTTTCCTAAATTTTTTCTTCTTCTATTTCTTTTTTTTTAAAACAAATGTATTTGCCTATTAGAGATTGAATGAATTTTCCGCGAGCAGAGTAACTGAGGTTGAGTTAATACTTGAAACGTTAGCTTTTTTGTTTTTTTAATTTGTTTTTTTTTTGTTTTTTTTTTTTTTTGTTTTCTTGTATACTTGAGGGGATAATCAAAATTGCAGTTTAAGACATGGTGTACTTAATGTTATTAGATTTCGATTAATAGCTAGTGACTACTTTATAACCTAAAGTAATTATTGGCCAAAATTCAATTTCCCGACTCCCATTGCCCTAATGAGATGGTTGATTTGATTAATTGAGTCATAAAATATTCACTATACTGTACTTCTTCCTCAAGAGGTTGTAAGATATGATAATTTGAAATACCTATGTGGGCATGCAACAATCCGTCAAATTTAGACATAACCAAACAAGGTTTTCTGCATTCCATACTTGAGCCAAGTCTATTCAGAATACTAATACATACGTTCTAATTCACATATGTAATCATTAATTTTAGTTACTTTCACCCGGGAAAGTAGTGTTCTTCAAAAGGTAGCCACGATTGATGGTTAGGGTTCAGTTTCTTGCAGGCCTTTTAAGTTCTAGATTGGCAAATAATGATACATACGAAGAAAAATTTTCAAGGAAAAATGACAAGAAAATGATCACACCCAATCATTTTTTAAAGCTTTCTATTTAAGGTTATGATATAGTTTAGATAATTGACACATCATTCCTTGTAATTTTTCTTATAATTTTTTCTTTACATGTATCACTACTCTTATAATCAATATTTAGAAAATAGTTATTTTCATCCCAAATCTTAAACTTTTCCAAGATCAGCATTGCATTTTTGTTTTACTAATTACGTCTTAATAGTGAAAAATAGACTAATTAAATAGTGGAATGGTTGATTTAATCGATTTGTATTTCTTTTAACCTCTTTGAATTATTGTTCATATCTTTGTTGATTTTACAAAAAAAAAAAAAAATTCTCCGTTATAAATAAAATGATTGGCCAGTTCAGAATTTTTTATTTTAAAAATAAAAATTTATATTAAACAGTCATTTCAGAATTGAAAAAATATGTATGATAGACAACATGACATTGTTCATGGTCTAAACGAATGTAGTATGATTATACAATTAATACATATATTGACATCCGCGAGAAGGTACAAACGATACATGGGTCTTCTTATTACAAAACAAATTTATGTTGCAAACTCAAGGTAACCCGTGTTTTTACCGCAAATATATACTACTTCCTACGTCCAGAAAAAATGATTGTTGAGTTTGAATTTTTATTTTTAGTATAATTTTTACAAAAAATAAAATTTCAAATTGGACAATAATTTCGGAAGGGAGGAAGTATGATTATATATACAACTATCTACTTCTTTAGTCCAAAAAAAAATAATCAACATTGAGTTTTGAGATTTATACTCTTTATAGTAAGAATATCAAAACTCAACATAAATTATTTTTTTTGGACGAAAAGAGTATTTATTAACGCCCACTAAGGGTCCAGAACATGTAAGCTGGTATACATTTCAATGAGTCGAATGATTTTTTTTTTAAACAATTCTCGTACAAAAATAATACACTAAATCAAAATAATTTATGTAGTTAAATATTTTTTTGTTGGTGGGGGAAGTAATAAAATGTAACGAAAAGGAAAAAAACGACTCCAGCTGTCGTCGGAAAATGTCAGGCATTACTAATTTACGAGTATTGTTTTTAATTTAAATAAAGAAAAGGGACTTTTATATAATTTAAAAAAAACTCTAACTGTTTATAGCTGGGCAATTTTTGTGGGGTCAGTCAATAAGAGAGGAAGAACGGTTGACTGAAGTGGTTCTATATATATTTTCACTCTTCAGAATACTCCTCACTCTGTTTTCTCTCGCACTCCTTTTTCCCTCTCTGTAATCTTCTTCGCGAATTAGGGATTTCAAAGAAAAATGACAAATCACACTTTACATTTCAGGGACATAGTTAGATAATTGACACATCATTTCTTGTAATTTTTTTTCTAATTTTTTCTTTGCACATATCATTACTCTTAATATAAATAATATTTCGTCCCCAAGAAAACCTTATTCATGTAATAAGCTAAGTGGTTGTAATCTATATTTGAAAAAGAGTTACTTTCATCCCAAATCTTAAACTTTTCCAAGATTGGCATTGTATTTTAGTTTTATTATGTACTCCCTCCGTCCCATAATTATTGTCCACTTTGCCTAAAAAATTTTGTCCTAAAATTATTGTCTAATTTGATTTTTTATGGATCAACTTACACATTTGTCCTTAGTAAAAAACATTATCTATAAAATCTTAGTGGTTAAACAATTACTTATGTAAGGGTTTATCCGGTTGTTTAAGGTAAAATATAGTTAAGTTTGACCAAAAATAAAATCTTTCATTTTAGTAAAACTGGACAATAATTATGGGACGGGGGAGTAAGTCTTGAACGTGAAAAATAGCCTAATTAAATAGTGGAATGATTTATTTAATTTATTTGTATTTCTTTAAACTCTTTGAATTATTTTTCATTTCTTTTTTTTTAAAAAAAAATCTCCATTCTAAATTGATTGTCTAATTTCAATTTTTTTTATTTTTTAGTACAAATTAAACTAAAAATGAAAAACTATATTAAACAATCATTTCGAAAATGATAAAATGCGCATGATAAACACCATGATATAGTTCATGGTCTAAACGAAATCAGTATGATTATGCATCTAAAGAATATATTGATATCCGTGAGAAGGTACAAATAATCGAACATACATGGGTCTTTTTATTACAAAACAACTTTATGTTGGAAACTCAAGATAAGCTGTGTTTTTACCACAAATACATACTAGTTCTTATGTCCAAAATAATTGTTCGGTTTGGAATTTCATTTTTATTACAATTTATACATAAAGTAAAATTCTAAATGGGACAATCATTTCGAAATGTAGGAAGTGTGATTATATATATACAACTAATCTACTTCCTTAGTCCCACCACCGAAAAAAAAAGATCTACATTGAGTTTTGAAATTTGTATTGTTTTTAGTATAAATTTTAAAACTCAGCGTGGATTTTTTTTGAGACGAAAAGAATATTTATTAAAATCCACTAAAACACTAAATCAAAATAATTTATATAGTTAAATACTTTTTCATTGGGGGGGGGGGGGATAATAAAATGTAACTCAAAGGAAAAAAAAAAAAAAACGACTCCAGAGTCCAGCCCAAAAGTCAAAACCATCGTAGGTAAATGTCAGGCATTACAATTTTACAAGTATGATTTTTAATTTTAATAAAGTAAAGGGACTTCTTATATAATTTAGGAGAACTCTAACCGTTTGCACCTGAGGTGGGGACAGTCAATGAGAGAGGAAGAACGGTTGACTGAATTGGTTCAATACTTCTATATGTATTTTCACTCTTCAGAATACTCTTCTTCACTCTGTTTTCTCTCGCACACCTTCCTCCCTCTCTGTAATTCATCTTCTTCGCGAATTAGGGATTTCAATTAGGGTTTGGAAGTAGAAACCGTTCCAAAGAATCCATTGTGTTTTTTTGTTGTTTCGAGAAAATGGGAAGACGAATTACAGGCAAGATGGCCTAGAAGAACAGAAGGAAGAGGATGGAGAAGAAGTACAGAAGAAGAAGAAGAAGAGCAAGGAGATTGCGTCAAGAATCTGAAGTTCATCAGCCTGAAGGTGAATTGAATGAACCAGGAGAAGAAGGGGTTCATGAACCTGAACCAGATGAAGTTGATGATGAAGTTCAGCCTCAATTTGAATTCAATGTCCCCGGAGAAGAAGGGGTTCCTGAACCTGAACCAGATGAAGTTGATGATGAAGTTCAGCCTGAAGATGCACCGAATAACCAAGAAGAAGAAGGGGCTGATCCCAATGGGAGATGATGATAATGTGGAGCAGGAAATGGGAGAAGAAGAAGATGGGCAGGAGGAAAATCAAGAAAACGAAGTAATTGAACGGCCGGAAGAAAGTCAAGAACCAGTTGAAGGGTCATCTCCGGCAAACCCAGAAGCAGAGCAAGAAGGCCATCCAGTCAAAGATGAAGATTCCCCCAATTCCTCTGAAGTTGCTTCTCAGGGAAAATTCCGATGATGGGCCCAAAGAAACAGAGGATTTTGAGCGTCAATTTGATCGGAATCCAGGGAAGAGGCCAATGAGAGAAAAAGAAGAAGGACTTAATCGTTCTGGTCAACACGGGTCGAAGGATCGAAAGCATCATGTTGATCAATCTGGAATGGTGATCAGAACGGCGCCTAATGGTGATGGTAATTAATCAACACCAATCAATAACTGTTCTTGAATCAAGTTCCTTCTCAATTTTCTGAGAATTTAATTTCCCCCCACAATCCATATTTCTTCTGCAAAAAACAGGGGATGATGATGGCCACGATCAAGGAACAGTGGGAGTTCATCATTCCGATCCTGATCATCAATCCGCGTTCTTGGTAATCCATTCATTAAAGCTTCTTTCTTTCTCAATTAATTAATGCAAATCTTTTAGCCGAGTTTCTTTGTTCTTAGTGTAACGATGGAAGTTCACCTGTCAATTTCTTGTGGCTGATGGTTTGTTTTTTGTATTGCTAGATTATCTATACACCAGAGGTGGTGTAAACATAGGCCAGGTATAAACATCAAATATTTCACTTCTGATCCTGCTGACAAAGCTTCTTCTTCTGCTGCTGCTTTCAAAGGTACTGCGAGTTTTTTCTACCTTTCTGAAGGAATTACAGTCTGATGATCAGCTAGAATCAAAGCAAGATCAGCAGCATGATGTGCATTTTGTAACTGGTGATGCTCATCCTGTGCCCATGGATGTGCATCCAGTGATAATAGCGAGAATTCCAGATTCAAACATTCAAACTTGTACATGTGTTTGTACTGATATATCCTCTTTTATATAGTGCTATAAGCCTGTTAGTAAGGATAGATTAGTCATTTACACTATGGTGGTTACTCAACTCAAACCGCCTTAACATGTATAAATACAAAATCAGGATACTTAATGGGACATATTTTCAGACACCTTAAACGCGTTTCTTTTAATTCCCAAATTTGTTCATTCTATTCACTCAAACCCTAAGAACATTTGTGAGCCAAATCTCGCTCATGGTATTAGAGCAGGAGTAATCCTGCCTGATCTGAGCCGAGAAATCACTACTTCTAGTCTTTCGCTGCAAAATCTCACTAGAATTTGAAAAATGGAGCCGATTCGAGTTGGATCGATGCGCAGTGAAGATCTTCGAGCAGACGTGCTTGAAGCTGCAATTGTCGTGCAAGAATTGGAGAAATGGATCAAGGAACCTCAAGACAGAGGAATGAAGATCGGGAAATGGAGCTGTTCATGGAAGAGCAGTTGCAGATTTATAGATCTGACTCCTTTGACAACATCTAATTACTTGATGTGGAGAATGGCAATGATAACTGCTCTCAATGCTAAGGCTAAGTTAGGATTTATTGATGGAACTTGTAAGAAACCACCAGAAAACACAATTGCTTTTCGTTGGTCTAGAGCAAACAGTATGGTAAGGTCTTGGATATTGAATGCTATTGAACCTTCGCAAGTCAGTAGTTTCATGTATATTGAAGATTCTAAACAGCTTTGGGATATTATAGCTATTAGATATGGGAAGATCACTGGATCTTTAGTCTATCAACTTAGACGAGATTTGGCTCTTATTAGTCAAGGAGACTTGAATGTGATTGAATACTATAACAAGATCAATAAGCTATGGGATCAATATAATCAATGGCGATCTCCAATTTCATGTACTTGTGCTGGAAAGAAACACTTTGATGACAGAGATGCAAAGGATAAAGCATATCAACTGCTTATGGGGGTTAATGATTGCTATGACTCCATCAGAAATGAGATTCTTAGGATGAATCCACTGCCTGATGTGGATACTATATTTGCAATGGTGTTAAAAGAAGAAACACAGAAGAATGTCAGTACAAGCATGATCATCAAGTTGGAAAACACTGCAATGATGGCAAAGATCAAAAACAATATGGGAAATCAGGCCGGTCTCTTACCTAAACAAATAGCTCCAACACAACAAGTCCAACAAAACAAGAAAGCAGAAGCAAACCTCAAGGAAATGAAAATGCAGTCTAAGAAAGAAAAGATGAAGTTGTACTATAATCACTACAAGAGGAATGGACATTTAAAGGAAGATTGTTTTCTGCTAGACGGATTTCCTGACTGGTGGGAAACACAAAAGGGACCCAATCATACTAAAGCTCATACAGCACACTTGGTGGATACTCCTCTTGAGTTGGAAGCTCCACATAAGGCTTTTTGGACACAGAGTTCAGAAGCAGTGCATCATTGGTCACCACAATAATCTGGAAGTTTGCAATTGCATGGTCAAGAGAAAGGCAACTGGCAGAACATTTTATCAAGCTTGGTACAAACAAAGGTTGGTAAGCTCCTGAAGGGAAAGGGACCAGCACTTGAAACAGGATTAGGATTGTCAGTCATTGCCGCCAATCATAAACAAATGTGATTTGTAGGTAGCTCAGTCTAAAAATTATAGTAGTGTCTACTTTCTCCTAAAAATATTTTATTTTTTTAAAAGAAAAATATAGATTGCACATGAATACTTTTTGTAGTAAAATAATATAATTTGTGTTGGACTCGTTTTACGTACTTTCATTATGTCAAAATAATTGTCATATTATCTTCTACATTGTAGTAAAAATTGTTTTCCCATTTGATGTTTTCATTTCAGTTAGGCTGTTATGTGAATCGAGTGAATCGAGTTGAATTAGAGCAGTTCATGAGCGTTTAATCAGCTATCGCTTGAATCAATCCTCAATTAATCTTGCAGCTGCTTTTGAACCAGCAGCTGAGCAGGACTTTTCAGTTTTCAGTATTACCAATCTGTTGGGTCTAAGAACAATCTTTTCAGTAATGATGATGAACGTCGAGCTCTAAACTGCCAACTTTCTCCATTGACTCAATTTATCGGTGTTCAGTTTTTAGAAGTATTGTGATCTCTATCGATACTTTATGTCCTTAGCGAGTACATATCACACTTAAATTAATTTTCATTTGAAGAAAAAACACATATCACACTTAATTAATTTCCTTTTGAAGAAAAAGAACATATCGAAAACACAACAAAAAGGGCATTTTGTCCAACAATCAATAGAAGCAGCTTAAAGAAACAATTCAAAACCACACATAATCTAGTAGCATTCGCCACCGCCTGTCAAGCACCCAGTTCTGGGAGAGGCTACTCAACATACACGGCAGAAAACTACGACATACAAAACAAAGCACACACAAAACTACTGCAGATGCATATGCAGCAATAGAGAAAAATAAAGAGAAGTTACTAGACATTTTATTGTAGTAGTAGGTTTGTTTTAGAGAAAGGGCCGCTTGATGCTGCACGGTTCATTTGGCACCTTTCTTGACAGCGGCCTTGGTGACTTTCGCTCCAGTTGGATCCTTCTTTTCAACAGCTTTGATCACACCAACAGCAACAGTCTGACGCATGTCCCTGACAGCAAAACGGCCAAGAGGTGGGTACTCGGAGAAAGTCTCCACCACCATGGGCTTGGTGGGAATCATCTTCACGAAACCAGCATCACCATTCTTCAAGAACTTGGGCTCCTTCTCAAGCTCCTTGCCAGATCGCCTGTCAATCTTAGTCAAGATCTCAGAAAACTTAACAGCAATGTGAGAGGTGTGGCAGTCAAGAACAGGGGCATATCCATTGCCAATCTGACCAGGGTGGTTCATGATGATGACTTGGGCAGTAAAGGTATCGGCTCCCTTGGCTGGATCATCCTTGGAGTTGGATGCAACGTAACCACGCTTGAGATCCTTAACAGCAACGTTCTTCACGTTGAACCCGACATTGTCACCAGGAAGTGCCTCCTGGAGTGCTTCATGATGCATCTCAACCGACTTAACTTCAGTTGTCAGACCAGTAGGAGCAAAGGTCACAACCATACCGGGCTTAAGAATACCAGTTTCAACACGACCAACAGGGACCGTTCCAATGCCACCAATCTTGTACACGTCCTGAAGTGGAAGTCGGAGTGGCTTATCAGAAGGCCTCTTGGGCTCCTGGACCATGTCTAGGGCCTCAAGGAGAGTTGGACCCTTGTACCAATCAAGGTTTGTAGACCTCTCAATCATGTTGTCACCCTCAAAACCAGAGATGGGAACAAAGTTGATCTTGTCAGGGTTGTATCCAACCTTCTTCAAGTAGGATGAGACTTCCTTCACAATTTCATCATAACGTGCCTTGGAGTACTTGGGGGTGGTGGCATCCATCTAATAAAAAGAACACAAGTCAGAGATTTAAAAAAAACAGGATATACTAAAATCAGTAATGATATTCATGAAATCCCATTCCCATTCAAAGAGAATCACCTTGTTACAGCAGCAAATCATTTGTCTGACGCCAAGAGTGAAAGCAAGCAAAGCATGCTCACGAGTCTGACCATCCTTGGAAATACCAGCCTCAAAACCACCAGTGGTGGAATCGATAATAAGAACAGCACAGTCAGCCTGAGAGGTACCAGTAATCATGTTCTTGATAAAGTCACGATGTCCAGGGGCGTCAATGACAGTGCAGTAATACTTGGTAGTCTCAAACTTCCACAAGGCAATATCAATGGTGATACCACGCTCACGCTCAGCCTTGAGCTTATCAAGCACCCAAGCATACTTGAATGACCTCTTGTTCATCTCAGCAGCCTCCTTCTCGAATCTCTCAATCACACGCTTGTCGATACCACCAAGCTTGTAGATCAAGTGACCAGTGGTGGTGGACTTGCCCGAGTCGACATGACCAATCACAACAATGTTAATGTGAACCTTTTCCTTACCCATCCTTGATTGATAACCTGAAAATCAGGAGCGACAGATGTTAATATGATGGTTAGTTCAAGATCAATCAACCTTTAAGCACATGAAAATTGACAAATCCAGAAAGTCTTCAATTCACAACAAAGACAAAAATATCGTCCACCAATGAGAACCCAAATCAACCATATTTAATGAACCATATAACTAATTATCATTATGTCCAGCCTGTGATCATTATGGTGAAATCCTTCTGTTGCAGAGTGAAACCAAGGGCATAAATATTTATCCTTAACCAAACACGATCAATTGATTTCAAGCTATTCATAAAAAAGGCCCCATGGAAATCCAACCTTTGTCGAACCAAATTAACCAATGAGTTCAAAAGCTTCATAAAAGTGGTAACGTATAAAAACACCAATAATCAACACAGATTGACTCCAATCGGCTGATGAATCAAATACTTATTTCAAACTTCCGTGATCTATAACTTTTAAATTCCTAATTAAAAAAAAAAACGAAATTCATGCGCACGAAAAACATCTGCTTCATCATAAAACTAACTCTAAAACCACCAAAACTCAAAACCACGAACCAAGAACAGATACTTAATAATCGAAACAATTAAAAGAAAATACCGAACAAAAAGGAAAAGGAACAACATACAATTGAAACAAACAAGCAGACTGTAATCAGACACTTCACAGATAAACGAAATCAAAAGTTTAGCATAGAATTGAATACAAGGAACAAGCTTCTAACCTTAAGCGGCAAAGATAATTCAGGTCGAGAGGGAAGCAGACAACAAACGCGCTCGAACAATGAAGCTACCGCCGCCTCGCTGGATTTTTCTAGCTTTTAAAAATTTGTGAGTTTTTCTTTTGACGACAATTTAAATAGGCCTGCTGGAATCCCAAGGTTTTTCTTCTCCTATTAGTATTATGCCACTTTGGAAGGGTTATTTTGGAAATTTTCAGTACTTGGCGCGCACTGCACGGGGATTAATTATGACTTTTCCGTATTTGATTATACAATTTTGGGGGAGAATCTTGGTCTCCTCCACCATTAATCAATTAATTAATTCATTAGTTTTTTTTTT
Organism: Oldenlandia corymbosa var. corymbosa; assembly: GCA_949775105.1. NCBI lineage: Eukaryota > Viridiplantae > Streptophyta > Magnoliopsida > Gentianales > Rubiaceae > Oldenlandia > Oldenlandia corymbosa. Next base: position 20,232,546 of record OX459121.1, on the reverse strand, counting down.
TTGGTACTCACTCCATTCTGAAATATAAATCGCTGAGAGATTTGCGTATAGTTTAAGAATCTATTGATTATAGTGTTTCATTTACCGAATTTACCTCTTAACATTCTTCTACTGTAATTCTAACTCTTATCTTAAATATACTTCTATTTCTTTTATCGAAGGAAGCAAAATAAAACGCAGCTTCTCCATCACCGCCAATCATAAACAAATCTTGTGATAGCTCATCATTATAAACTTCTCAATCTTATTTTATACAATTCGATCTTTCCTAATGAGTTAACAAAAAAAAAATAATAATAATAATTGGTGGTTGATTCTCTTCTCATCTAGACTCTGTGTGAACCTTTTTGGTTATTTATTTTCTCTGCCATGAATTGGATGGGAGATGGTGTAAAGGTACAATCTTGGCTCTATGTGGAACTTTTTTGGCTGTTTATTTTTTCCGCATGAATTACGTGGGGATGGTGTAAAGGTACAATCTTGTGTTTGCTTGGATTATTTTGCTGCCGCCGTCGGTGACTGTTGGTGGGATTGGTGAGCGAAGAAAAAATCTTGGCACTGCTGGATTTTTCAGAATCAAGGACTGTTCATTAATGTCTTATTCTTCAAAGGGTATTCTTGGAAAAAAATAGTCAAATTTGCCTAGATATATAAGAATGACTTATATTTTAGAAAATTCTTATCTTCCTCGAACGACTTATCCTTATTCTTATACTTAATATAAAGTCACAGTAGGCAAGAAATTAAATGCCCAAGAAATATTCAAGGACCACCTTCAAAGCGATTTCGTCCGTCGGATGGAGTTGATATGACATCAGCGACTTATTAAGGACAAAATCGAAATTTCATAAATACAGTTTCTCACTAAATTTTAAATTTAAAACCGGAAGCTTTTAATACAGTTCCTCACAATATTAAGTCACTTACTAGGGGCAAAAATGAAATTTCACAAATTCTGTGTACGGTTTGGTTCGTTTTTTCGTTCATTTTTTCAGAATTTTTAGTTAATATCTATCCCATCCCAGCATACCTTTTTACATTCCCAATACACCTTTGTAGATTTCCAATATACCTTTTTATATTCCCAATACAAAAAAATACACTCAGCGACTTATTAGAGGTAAAAAAAGAAATTCATAAATACATCCCAATCCAAAAAAAAAAATAAAAAAAATCTGTAAGCTCTTGAGAAAAAAAACCCTAATCATCCAAAAAAATGACGTCGTTTTTGCTTCTCCGTGAGATTTTGTGGTGAAAAACCCCAACCGATAAAATGACATCGTTCTATACTTCTCACTAATCATAACAAAATCCCTCATTTACCCTCGTCATCCACCTTGTCTGCCTCACCCAGAAATATTTATATAAAAGAAAAACCCAAAAGGTTCCGCCTCCACTGCCACCTAAAAAAACTCGACGTTCACCTCATCTTTCTCTCCAAAAAAGAAAAAAAAACTAAGACAATGCTTTCTCTGCCTACACTGGCAGCCATCACCGTTCGTTGTTCTCCTTATTACCACAAAAACCACATTCGGTATCAGATCCATTACGTCGAGCCGCCGAACGAGAACAACGACATCAGTTGTCGAACAACCATCTTCACTAAAATTGAGCTTCCTCTGAATAAGAAGAAAACAATCGCCAAATTTTTCAAGTAATCGAACTTGGCAGCGTTGTCAGAATTAAGAATTCGTGTCTACGAATATAGATTTAGAATACAAATCAAAATTTATGAATCTAGATTTGGAATACAAATCGAAAATTCTCCGAATTTGTATACGGATTAGAAATCTATGAGTCGGGCTCTTCTCCTTCAAGTTGAAGTCTCTTACGCATGAATAAGCTAGATTAACAACACCGGATAAACTCGGACTACCGGTTGCAGCAAACTTCATCCAACACCTCTTCTTCCACTTCTTTTCCGATCCATTAAGGTATCTTTCTGATTGATTCAGCTATTATTGTTATTTTTAATATGTTTTCTTAGTTCCTTTTCTACTTCATTTTCTCCACAATTATTGTAAGCTTCTTTTGATTAAAAAACTATTCTATTATTTGGGTTGTTATGTTTTTGTGTAACATCGTTTTTTCTCATATGTGCTATGAACTTTTTACAGTTGTTAATCGTTATTGTAATTCCAAAAGATCCTCCTTTTATGTTTTTCGTTTAGATTCTGTGGATTGCGCCCTTTTAAGCAAATGGAGGGCTTCTCAGGGGGACAACCAGGTGGTGGTTTTTAAGCAGATTCTGTGAATTTGGCGGATGGCATCTTTCTGCTTACCATCGACGACAACAACCGCTGCCTCTCCTTCAACCTACGCCGCTGCGCGGTGCTCTACAGGATCAGCTTCAAACACCACGTCGCCATCGCCAAATTCAGCCCCGACGGCAAGTTTATCGTTGTAGCTGTTGGTAAGCTCCTCCAAATTTGCCGCTCCCCTGGGTTTAGAAAGGAATTTTTCCGGTTTGAGTTTATTAGGACATTTTTAAAAAATTAGAATTTAATTTTTCTGATATTCACAATTTAAAGCATCTATAATATTTGGTCCGAGTAGGTAGGCATTACTTTCATCTGATATGTTGCCTTTCAATAAGGAAAATGTACTTCTTTATGTATTGTGGAGATTACGAAAGAGTTGATAGTTCATCATTCGTCTTATGCAGGAATTAAAAGAGAGGATTTTGAAATTTGTTGTGCTGAATTCTTACATTGTGGGCACACAGGAATCATGGTAATTTGCACTCCCTATATTATCATTTGATAAAGATTGGTAGACCATAATCTTTTGAGTTTTACAGGTCAGTTTGCCCTGAAAATATTTTTTATTTTGGTTCAAAGCTGCATTAACATTGGTAGGTATATCTACATATGTGTGCATATCCATAAGATTTTTTGTCATCTTCTATCATCATATTTGATATTTTTGTCTTTTATGGTTTTAATGGTCAATTTAATTCGGTTTCATAAATTTAAAATTTGATGGCTAGTTTGGTCCCAATTGGTGTGGTTTACTCCTTTGGTTTTGAATTTCTTGGATATCAATTTAGTTTAGTAGATTAGTGCATACTTTTATAATCAACATGGGTCGTTAAGTTCTTTTCTTATTCTTTAGGCACAATTTACTTAATTCGTATGGGTTCTCTATCGTGACCTTATTCTGCGACTTTGGATTGATCTTACCTGCTAAATTTACTAAATTTATTGCTATCCTACTAAGTGATTTAAGATTTCCTTTCTGTGTTGCATGGGTCGTTAGGACTTAGCAAATATATGTTTGCTTTGGGCAATATCGTTTCTTTGATCTAGAATTATTGTTTTTATAGTCAATTCATCCGGTCATACATATCCCATTTTTGGAACCAAGTGATATGTTGCTCGGGGGGGGGGGCAAGGATTGGCATTCTGTACGAGACGTCGTTCACAGGTAGATATAAATATTCATTATTCAGGTGGAATCTGGGACGTGTATGTTACTCTCCTGAATTGTTGTGAGGTGTATTGCTGGAATTAAAGAACGCGACATAGATGAAATGATTTTATCTGGTTTTTTCATTAATTATTTCTGTTACTTTGCATCATAAATTCTAAATTTCTATTGAATGAACTGTTTGTTGATTCTGCATTATTGCAGGAGAACCTTGCAAGGTGTTCCACTGCGACTTAAGAGCAAGTCATTTCTTGATAAGAATATTGTCGTTGAGCATACCGTGACTTTTTTCTTGCCAATACGTGAAGCAGAAAATGAATACCTTTCTTCTAATGCTCTAATAATATTTTTTGGATGGTTTTTACTAATGATTTGATATATAATTACCTATTTGATTTTTGTTTGACGTGGGCTTTCTATGTTTGCACTCCAAAAATTCGTAGATCATGTTGGAGAATTGTTGCAGGAGTTTGTTGATCGATGGAAACAAGTATGATTGTTTTTATTGAGAGCTTGTTGGTTTTTGTTTTGATATGAAGTGGTAGTAGAGTTAAATAAATTTAATTTATTCGGTATAAAAAATACCCACTTTTCCCTTTGTTGTGGAAAATAATTTTTGTTTTCCACCACTTTACTGATGTCCTTCTCTAATGCAAGATGCCATTTTTAAACCCTTGGATGCATATACTTGCCGCCACGTATACATACCTGAATTTGTTCACGTTTTCCTTTTTTTTCGTATTACCAAATTAAGTCAACTGGTCTAATTCTTTTGCAGGTGCACCTTATTAAGGAAATGTACGGAAATCAAATTAAAGAGCTTTATAATAGTCTTCCACACCACACTTGGTTGAATTCGTCATTAATGATTACAATTGGTAAGTTAATTTATGCACTTTTCTGAAATTCTTCACATGTGCAGGGTATAATAGAAACAACGAATTGTTTGTAGAATAGTTTTATAACATTTCAGATGTGGCTTCTTTTCTTCGTAAAGTGACTGTAAGTCTTAGATATGCTGATCTTGTCTCTATACTTCCAACTGTTATTAGTGTGCTCACATGGCCAAAGCAAAGTGATTCTCTCACAAAGACGATAGTAATGAGTAGGAGGAGTACTAATAAGTTCATTCCAACGACGACGGATGTCTTACGTAGAGGACGCATTGGAAATAACGAGTTTAACAGAAGGTAATTATTATTATTTGTAGTCATTAATTAATGTGTCATTTAATAAAAAGGAAAAGAAAAGATTTTTTTTCCTTCCCATGCTACAATTTATTATGTTGGGATTCATTTGGAGCTCGTTTGGCATAATCTTGTTATGTGTTTTCGTTCAATTTTCAGTGCCGCTTTCAGATTTCAAAGACAAACTTTTTACATTTTAAATGAACTTGAAAATGGGTCAAAAGATTAACCATAAAAAAAAAACCAAAATATAATGTACAACAAGATCATTGTCCAACAGGCCCTATTTTAGCTGAGCTGCTTGTCATCCAAAAATTTGCTAACAACTTACCAAAAAGGCATGATGTTCTTCTGATGTCTTCTATATACTATGTGCATTGTTCTTTTTTTTTTTCTTTAAGGAATGAAAGTCAACTGTAGCTCTTAGTGCATTCACGTTGTTTCTCATTTGAAAGCGTCATAGTATCTCTATTCTTTTTTTTGGCCCTAAACCCCCTTTCAAATCCTTAGGGCCGACAGTAAAGCTGCTTTCATTCTACTTATCATTTAAAATCATATTCCATATTTTAAAAATTAATCAGATTTAATTTATATTAAGAGCTAAGTTTTTTCTTGTGAATTTTATTTTAACTGTACACAAGAAAATCTCAAGCATAATTTGGACAGATTTGGCAATGAACTTCTGCACCACCACTCATTTTTGCCGCTCTACGTCAACTTTTAGGTATAGTCAAGCTGTGGAAGTCAGCATCTTTTTGGTATAGATGAACCTGATGTTTCTTGGGTCAATTACTTTGTGAAAGAAGTTCCATCTGGGAACACTGGGCAACTATTTAGCTTAGAGCAAAAGCGTAATGGAGCATTCAATGACATTATGCCATCATGGATTGATCAACTGTACATAGAGAAGGACAGATAGTAGCTTAATAAATAATAATTGGGAAAACGATGCCTTGGCTTCAATCAACTATGGAATTGTATTCATATTCTTTATTCTATAGTATTTTTTTCATAATTCATATATGTAGAAAGAAGAAAGTATATGGTGATCATTGGGTCCTAAGTTAGTTGATGAAAGATTTAGCGTAGGATAACTAATCTATTGTTTGATAGCTAAGGATTAGACTAAGGAATAATGTTTTGAGATGTATTCAGTTTCTTTCATTCCCTGAAACTCAAGGGGAAGCTACTTTCCATGCATTCTTCAACAGTAAAACGAAATGACCTTTTAATCATTTCTCTATTTCTCAGTGTTTTACTTCTTAGACCTTTCTTCCATAGGCATTGGATCCATTGCCGCGCTAAATTGATCAAAACGCAAAGAAAAAGTTCATATCATTTCATAAACTTCTAGGATCTGAAAGAAAGAATCGGAAAACAAAAGTAGAATGTTGAAGTTCACACACTAATGATACTTTTTCCATTTCAAAGTAAGAGTTCATTTGTGACGAGAGAATATATTTTTATCAAATACGTTTTTGGTATTTTTGATGATGTAATTTTTCATCTATTAAATTACGAGGCAACCAACTAGCACGTAAATATGATAAATACTCGTGTATAGCTAAAAAAGTTACTTTTTTCAAACAATACATAAGAATCTATTTCAAGAGTTGGGATTAGATTACATTAAAGGGACTTGGTAAATAAAGAAATTTGCAACCAAGGACTAACAAAATTAAGTGATAAGTAGAAGGCGCTTTTACCGAACAATGCTGAAATTTCAACAAAATCATCAATCTCATAACTATAAGATGATTCAATAACAGAAAGAGACACAATGTGCCAAAAATTACAAAATAAAATGGTTACACTTTTGACCGAAATTAAGCTTTGAATGTATTACCAAAATTTAACTATCGCATACGTTGTAAATTATGAAAGATGTATAAAAATGTAACAAAAACACTGGTCGCGCAACGTGCGACAACAAAAGCCTAGTTACTTAAATAAAAGGCACAGTATGCAAGAAATAACGCCCAAAAAATATTCAAGGACTACCGTAGAATCGATCTCGTCCGTCGGATGGGGTTGATATGATGTCAGTGACTTATTAAGGGTAAAACATGTATTTCATAAATCATCCTTATCCTTATACTTAATATAAAGTCACAGTAGGCAAGAAATTAAATGCCCAAGAAATATTCAAGGACCACCTTCAAAGTGATCTCGTCCGTCGGATGTGGTTGATATGACATCAGTGACTTATTAAGGACAAAATCGAAATTTCATAAATACAGTTCCTCACTAAATTTTAAATTTAAAACCGAAAGCTTTTAATACAGTTCCTCAAAATATTAAGTCACTTATTAGGGGCAAAAATAAAATTTCACAAATTCAGTGTACTGTTTGGTTCGTTTTTCGTTCATTTTTTCAGAATTTTCAATTAATATCTATCCCATCCCAGCATACCTTTTTACATTCCCAATACACCTATTTAGATTTCTAATATACCTTTTTACATTGCCAATACAAAAAAATACACTCAGCTATAAAGTCACAGTAGGCAAGAAATTAAATGCCCAAGAAATATTCAAGGACCACCTTCAAAGCTGGGAAAAATTTGAGGATGGTTTTGATTCCAAGAACACAAAATATGGAAAGCAGCTTTACTGTCGGCCCTAAGGATTTGAAAGCAAAAACAATCATACATGTATTCTACCACCACCAAATTTACATAATCGGCTTAAAAACCACCACCTGGTTGTCCCCCTGAATCCGTTAAAAGAGACAAAAAAACTGAATTTGGGTGTAAAATAACAACTATATTCACATACTAAATTAACCAATAACAGACTATGAATTGTTATTTGGGCATGAATTGTTTTGTTTGTAGTCTACAATTTGTTTGCTTAGCTCCTCACCCTGTAGAACTCAAAAGTCAGAAAATTCCTTTTCGCCAAAAATTGTGTTCTTTTCTATGACCAGTGTGATAAGTAGTAATCTAGGATTACAAGTGAAGAAAAGAGGTACCTGAGCAGCCGTGATAATGTTACAACCCATATGATCAACCATGTATCCTCTATCATCACGAAGATCTTTCAAGCAATCAAAAGGAAATTTCTTTTTGTTAGCACAAGCTAGGAGGTTAAATTACAATGCAACAAAGTGACCACATAATCAACTGTGCATCATACCTAACGTCAAAAAATAGCAATCCAAGACTAAGAATGTTTCTATGAATAGCATACAGAACTCAGGAAGAGAAGAGGCATACTTGGAACTTGAACCATCAATTGCATTAACCCAATCATCATGTAGAGAAGGCTCCCCTACCGTCCTTGGAACAACGGCCTTGATGTATTCAATCTCAAGACTTTGTGCCAAAACTTCTATAGTTATAAACCAGAGAACAACAACACAAAATAGCAAAAATGGTAGGTGTATATTGCAGAAACCCTTGATAGCTTATAGATTCGGAAGTTGTTTTTAAAGGGATGTACCAACAACCTCGACAAAGAAAATTGGGCTCTCTGAAAGGTTTCATAAGTGCCATAAAAAGAGCCACAAATACCAGATTTTATCACAAATAACATTAGTGAAGTAGCAAAGCTTTCAAAAATCATTACTTACAGTTGAGATACTTTTGGCATTTAGAAATTCTTCCAAGGACATCTGTACAAGCTTCCCATGAATATGAAAATCAAAAACTTCGGTCTTTCATTCATCATTTATCACGGAATAATTAGACAAAGCTTTATTAACATACATATTGCAAAATTAATTTGGCAACTTGGAAAACAAAATTTTCCAAAAACTACTACTTTTATTCGCAAATACCAAAAAAATGAAATAACCTAAAACAGTGGAATAGTTCCAAAAGGAACAATCAAAACTAACAGCAGCTGTAAATGGTTTATAATAATTAGATGAGAAACATTCTAGAATAATTACCAGCTTTAAGGAAACTACTGACAACAGTGGAGAGACCCAAGCGGATGAGGTTGGGAGGAATGGTAATAGAGGTTGGTGGTGCTTTATATGGAGGTTTCAGTTTCATCACAAACCGCACTTGAACGTGCCTTGAAGTTTCATCCATGTCACCGGAGCCTGAAAGATGTTTCTGATCAAGCCATCAAGGGAAGTTTTTGATTGTGATATTTTTAGATGTTTACGCATGTATTCTTTCATCCTTGAAGCTTACCGTGGAAGTTTCTGATTGCGTGCCGACTCTATCAAGCTCATCGAAGGTCCGGAATTGGGGGATTGGGAAGCAGCGATGATTAGAGGGGGAACCATAAAGCCCCAAAACGTAGTTGTTTTGGAGTTTGGGGTTTTCTACTCCAAACTTTAAACCATAATTATGCAGTTAACCTCAAACTGATTATGGAACAACAAACACATCAAAGAAATTATGCAGTACTGATTTTTTTAGTAATTTTTGGGTCCTAACCCAATCACTCTCAATCATCATCTAAGTAATCATCAGATATATACATGCCAATGATAGTTAGCAAAAACAGTTCAATAATTCAAGTTCGGGAGTAACATGAAACTTTATTATGATCGACCCTAACATTAACATAACCGGGGAGGAGAAAAAAATCAAAAACATAGTACCAAACAACTCAAAATCTTTGGAAGATTTCCATTCAATCTCCAGGACCAACTCATATTACCATGGAGGATTTCCATTCAATCTCCAAAGCTAAAGATTGTGGCCACTCTGTTTTGGCGCATCTATTCCTCAAATTCTTAACAACTTCTCGATCCAATTCCTGGTCTTCACGAACTGGAACCTGCTTAACTTCACATAAATTCTTATTACGAAGTAGTTCAATGATTTCAAAAAAAATATGGGTGAAAGTGCTCAAATCTCAATTATAAAGCTCTGTAAAAACCTGAATTCAGTCAATGGGCGATATCCATCATCAAATAATTTGTATCATCTTGACTCTAAAATAAAGATTTAGAGCTACCAAATTTAATTATTTCATATTAATCCCAGGAAAAAAAAATTTTCAAAAATTAGAAACCAAAAAATACAAAGAGACATAATGAATTCCAACAAATGAACAAATGAGTTCCATAGATATGTAACTATTTTCTCAGCCGTCTGAGACTCTAAACCCTCGATTAAAAATTAAAAAATAAAAAAATTGAATTGTTAAACTTTTTACCGAAATTAAGCTTTGAATGTGTTACAAAAATTTAACTATCGCATACGTTGTAAATTATGAAAAATGTATAAAAATGTAACAAAAACACTGGTCGCGCAATGCGCGACAACAAAAGCCTAGTACTTAATATAAAGTCACAGTAGGCAAGAAATTAAATGCCCAAGAAATATTCAAGGACCACCTTCAAAGCGATCTCGTTCGTCGGATGGGGTTGATATGACATCAGCGACTTATTAAGGACAAAATCGAAATTTCATAAATACAGTTCCTCACTAAATTTTAAATTTAAAACCGGAAGCTTTTAATACAGTTCCTCACTATTAAGCCACTTATTAGGGACAAAAACAAAATTTCACAAATTCAGTGTACTGTTTGGTTCATTTTTTCGTTCATTTTTTCAGAATTTTTAATTAATATCTATCTCATCCTAGTATACCTTTTTACATTCCCAATACACCTATTTAGATTTTCAATATACCTTTTTACATTCCCAATAAAAAAATACACTTTGCGACTTATTAGAGGTAAAAAAAAGAAATTCATAATTACATCCCAATCCAAAAAAAAAAAAATCCGTAAGCTCTTGAGAAAAAAAACCCTAATCATCCAAAAAAAACGATGTCGTTTTTGCTTCTTCGTGAGATTTTGTGGTGAAAAACCCCAACCGATAAAACGACATCGTTCTATACTTCTCACTAATCATAACAAAATCCCTTATTTGTCCTCGTCATCCACCTTGTCTGCCTCACTCAGAAAGATTTATATAAAAGAAAAACCCTAAAGGCTCCGCCTCCATTGCCACCCAAAAAAAAACCCGACGTTCATCTCATCTTTCTCTCCAAAAAAAAAAAAAAACTAAGACAATGCTTTCTCTGCCTACATTGGCACCCATCACCGTTCATCGTCCTCCTTATTACCACAAAAACCACATTCGGCATCAGATCCATTACGTCGAGCTACCGAAGGAGAACAACGGCATCAGTTGTCGAACAACCATCTTCGCTAAAATTGAACTTCCTCTGAACAAGAAGAAAACAATCGCCGAATTTTTCAAGAAATCGAACTTGGCAGCATCGTGAGAATTAGGAAATTCATGTCTATGAATATAGATTTGGAATACAAATCGAAATTTATGAATATAGATTTGGAACACAAATCGAAAATTCTCCGAATTTGTATACGGATTAGAAATCTATGAGTCGGGCTCTTCTTCTTCAAGCTAAAGTCTCTTACGCATGAATAAGCTAGATTAACAACACCGGATAAACTCGGCCTACAGGTTGCAGCAAACTTCATCCAACACCTCTTCTTCCACTTCTTTTCCGGTCCATTAAGGTATCTTTCCGATTGATTCAGCTATTATTGTTATTTTTAATATGTTTTCTTAGTTTTGTTTCTACTTCATTTTCTCCACGATTATTGTAAGGTTCTTTTGATTGAAAAACTATTCTATTATTTGGGTTGTTCTGTTTTTGTGCAACATCATTTTTTTCCATATGTGCTATGAACTTTTTACAGTTGTTAATTTTTATTGTAATTCCAAAAGATCCTCCTTTTATGTTTTTGGTTTAGATTCTATGGATTGCGCCCTTTTTAAGAAGATGGAGGGCTTCTCGGAGGGACAACCAAGTGGTGTTTTTTAAGCAGATTCTGTGAATTTGGCGGATCGTATCTTTCTGCTCGCAATCGATGACAACAACCGCTACCTCTTCATTAACCTGTGCCGCCACGTGGTTCTCTACAGGATCAGCTTCAAACACCACGTCGCCACCGCCAAATTCAGCCCTGACGGCAAGTTTATCGCTGTAGCTGTTGGTTAGCTCCTCCAAATTTGGCGCTCCCCTGGGTTTAGAAAGGAATTTTTTCCGTTTGAGTTTATTAGGACATTTTCAGGAAATTGGAATTTAATTTTTCTGATATTCACCATTTAAAGCATCTGCAATATTTGGTCCGAGTAGGTAGGCATTACTTTCATCTGATATGTTGCCTTTCAATAAGAAAAATGTATTTCTTTACGTATTGTGGAGATTACAAAAGAGCTGATAGTTCATCATTCGTCTTATGCAGGAGTTAAAAGAGTGGATTTTTAAGTTTGTGGTGTTGAATTCTTACATTGTGGGCACACATGAATCAGGGTAATTTGCACTCCCTATATTATCATTTGATAAAGATTTGTAGACCATAACCTTTTTAGTTTTACAGGTCAGTTTGCCCTGAAAATATTTTTTATTTTGGTTCAAAGCTGCATTGACATTGGTAGGTATATCTACATATGCGTGCATATCCATAAGATTTTTTGTCATCTTCTATCATCATATTTGATATTCTTGTCTTTTATTGTTTTAATGGTCAATTTAATTCGGTTAATTGATTTCGGTTTCATAAATTTAAAATTTGATGGCTACTTTGGTCCCAATTGGTGTGGTTTACTCCTTCGGTTTTGAGTTTCTTGGATATCAATTTAGTTTAGTAGATTAATGCATACTTTTATAATCAACATGGGTCGTTAAGTTCTTTTCTTATTCTTTAGGCTCAATTTACTTAATTCGTCTGGGTTCTCCTTCGTGACCTTATTCTGGGACTTTGGATTGATCTTACCTGCTAAATTTACTAAATTTATTGCTATCCTGCTAAGTGATTTAAGATTTCCTTTCTGTGTTGTATGGGTCGTTAGGACTTAGCAAATATATGTTTGCTTTGGGCGATATCGTTTCTTTGATCTAGAATTATATTTTTTATAGTGAATTTATCTACATATCCCATCTTTTGAACCAAGTGATCTGTTGCTTGGAGGAGCAAGGATTGGCATTCTGTACGAGTCGTCGTTTGCAGGTAGATATAAATATTCATTATTCGGGTGGAATCTTGGACGTGTATGTTACTCCCTTGAATTGTTGTGAGGTGTATTGCTGGAATTGAAGGCGACATAGATGAAATGATTTTATCTGGTTTTTTCATTAATTATTTCTGTTACTTTTGCATCATAAATTCTAAATTTCTATTGAATGAACTGTTTGTTGATTCTGCATTATTGCAGGAGAACCTTGCGAGGTGTTCCACTGCGACTTGAGAGCAAGTCATTTCTTGATAAGATGACTGTCATTGAGCAAACCGTGACTTTTTTCTTGCCAGTGTGTGAAGCAGAAAATGAATACCTTTCTTCTAATGCTCTGCTAATATTTTTTGGATGGTTTTTGCAGATGATTTTATATATAATTACATATTTGATTTTTGTTTGACGTGGGCTTTCTATGCTTGCACTCCTGAAATTCATAGATCATGTTGGAGAATTGTGGCAGGAGTTTGTTGATCGATGGGAACATGTATGATTGTTTTTATTGAGAGTTTGTTGGTTTTTGTTTTGATATGAAGTGGTAGTAGAGTTAAATAATTTTGATTTATTCGGTATCAAAAATTATGGGACACACAAATTTACGTCAAATGTTAATTGTTAAACCTTTGATATTTGGACTTCGTTGGGGAAAATACCCACTTTCCCCTTTGTTGTGGAAAATAATTTTTATTTTCCACCACTTTACTAATGTCCTTCTCTAATGCAAGATGCCATTTTTAAACCCCTGGATGGATCTACTTGCCGCAACGTATACATACCTGAATTTATTCACGTTTTCCTCTTTTTCGTATTACGAAATTAAGTCAACTGGTCTAATTCTTTTGCAGGTGCACCTTATTAAGGAGCTGTACGGAAATCAAATTAAAGAGCTTTATAATAGTCATCCACACCACACTTGGTTGAATTCGTTATTAATGATTACAATTGGTAAGTTCATTTATGCACTTTTCTGAAATTCTTCACATGTGCAGGGTATAATAGAAACACCGAATTGCCTGTAGAATAGTTTAATAATATTTCAGATGTGGCTTCTTTTCTGCGTAAAGTGACTATAAGTCTTAGATATGCTGATTTTGTCTCTATATTTCCAACTGTTGTTAGTGTGCTCACATGGCCAAAGTAGAGTAATTCTCTCACAACGACGATGGTAATGAGCAGGAGGAGTACTAATAAGTTTATTCCAAAACTGATGTCTTATGCAGAGGACGCATTGGAAATAATGAGTTTACCAGAAGGTAATTATTATTATTTTGTAGTCATTAATTAAGGTGCCATTTAAAAAAAAAGGAAAAGAAAAGATTATTTTTTCCTTCCAATGCTACAATTTATTATGTTGGGATTCATTTGGAGCCCGTATGGCATAATCTTGTTATGTGTTCTGGTTCAATTTTCAGTGCCGCTTTTAGATTTCAAAGACAAACTTTTTAAATTTCAAATGAATTTGAAAATGGGTCAAAAGATTAACCATAAAAAAAAACCAAAATACAATGTACAACAAGATCATTGTCCAACAAGTCCCATTTTAGCTGAGCTGCTTGTCATCCAAAAATTTACTAACAACTTACCAAAAAGGCATGATGATCTTCCGATGTCTTCTATGTATGCGCATTGTTCTTTTTTTTTTAAGGAATGAAAGTCAACTGCAGCTCTTTGTGCATTCATATTGTTTCTCATCTGAAAGCGTCATAGTATATCTGTTCTTTTTTTTGACCCTAAACCCCCTTTCAAATCCTTAGGGCCGACAGTAAAGCTGCTTTCATTCTACTTATCATTTAAAATCATATTCCATATTTTAAAAATTATTCAGATTTAATTTATATTAAGAGCTAAGTTTTTTCTTGTGAATTTTATTTTAACTGTACACAAGAAAATTTCAAGCATAATTTGGACAGATTTGGCAATGAACTTTTGCACCACCACTCATTTTTGCTGCTCTACGTCAACTTTTAGGTATAGTCAAGCTGTGAATGTCAGAATCTTTTTGGTATAGGTGAACCTGATGTTTCTTGGGTCAATTACTTTGTGAAAGAAGTTCCATATGAGAACGCTGGGCGACTATTTAGCTTAGAGCAGAAGCGTAATGGAGTGTTCAATGACATTATGCCATCATGGATTGATCAACTGTACATAGAGCAGGACAGATAGTAGCTTAATCAATAATAATTGGGAAAACGATGCCTTGGCTTCAATCCACTATGGAATTGTATTCATATTCTTTATTCTATAGTATTCTTTACATAATTCATATATGTAGAAAGAAGAAAGTATATGGTGATCATTGGGTCCTAAGTTAGTTGATGAAAGATTTAGCGTATGATAACTAATCTATTGTTTGATAGCTAAGGATTAGACTAAGGAATAATGTTTTGAGATGTATTCAGTTTCTTTCATTCCCTGAAACTCAAGGGGAAGCTACTTTCCATGCGTTATTCAATAGTAAAACGAAATGACCTTTTAATCATTTCTCTATTTCTCAGTGTTTTACTTCTTAGACCTTTCTTCCATAGGCATTGGATCCATTGCCGCGCTAAACTGATCAAAACGCAAAGAAAAAGTTCATATCATTTCATAAACTTCTAGGATCTGAAAGAAAGAATCGGGAAACAGAAGTAGAATGTTGAAGTTCACACACTAATGATACTTTTTCCGTTTCAAAGTAAGAGTTTATTTGTGACGAGAGAATATATTTATTTCATGTACGTGTTTGGTATTTTTGAGGATGTAGTTTTTCATCTGTTAAATTACGTGGCAACCAAATAGCACATAAATATGATGAATATTATTGTTTATCTAAAATAATTGTCAACCAACTAGCAAATATGATAAATACTCGTGTGTAGCTAAAAAAGTTATTTCAAACAATACATAAGAAGTTATTTCAAGTGTTGGGATTAGATTACATTAAAGGGACTTGGTAAATAAAGAAATTTGCAACCAAGGACTAACAAAATTAATTGATAAGTGGATGGCGCTTTTGCCGAACAATGTTGAAATTTCAACAAAATCATCAATCTCATAACTATAAGATGATTCAGTTATAGAAAGAGACACAATCTGCCAAAAATTACAAAATAAAAAATTGAATTGTCACACTTTTTACCGAAATTAAGCATTGAATGTGTTACCAAAATTTGACTATCGCATACGTTGTAAATTATGAAAGATGTATAAAAATGTAACAAAAACACTGGTCGCGCAATGCGCGACAACAAAAGTCTAGTACTTAATATAAAGTCACATTAGACAAGAAATTAAATGACCAAGAAATATTTGAGGACCACCTTCAAAGCGATCTCGTCCGTCGGATGGGGTTGATATGACATCAGCGACTTATTAAGGACAAAATCAAAATTTCATAAATTCAGTTCCTCACTAAATTTTAAATTTAAAACCGGAAGCTTTTAATACAGTCCCTTATAATATTAAGTCACTTATTAGGGGCAAAAATGAAATTTCACAAGTTCAGTGTACTGTTTGGTTAGTTTTTTCGTTCATTTTTTCAGAATTTTTAATTAATATCTATCCCATCCTAGCATACCTTTTTACATTGCCAATACACCTTTTTAGATTTCCAAAATACCTTTTTACATTCCCAATACAAAAAAATACACTCAGCGACTTATTAGAGGTAAAAAAAGAAATTCATAAATACATCCCAATCCATAAAAAAAAAAAATCCATAAGCTCTTGAGAAAAAAAACCCTAATCATCCAAAAAAACCACATCGTTTTTGCTTCTCCGTGAGTTTTTGTGGTGAAAAGCCCCAACTTATAAAACGACATCGCTCTATACTTCTCACTAATCATAACAAAATCCATCATCTTCCCTCGTCATCCACCTTGTCTGCCTCACTCAGAAACATTTATATAAAAGAAAAACCCAAAAGGCTCTGCATCCACTACCACCCAAAAAAACTCAACGTTCACCTCATCTTTCTCTCCCAAAAAACATAAAAAAAACTAAGACAATACTTTCTCTGCCTACACTGGCACCCATCACCGTTCATCGTCCTCCTTATTACCACAAAAACCACATTCGGCATCAGATCCATTACGTCGAGCCGCTGAAGAAAACAACAGCATCAGTTGTCGAACAACCATCTTCACTAAAATTGAACTTCCTCTGAACAAGAAGAAAACAATCGCTGAATTTTTCAAGTAATCGAACTTGGTAGCATCGTCAGAATTAGGATATTCGTGTCTATGAATATAAATTTGGAATGCAAATCGAAATTTATGAATCTAGATTTGGAATACAAATTGAAAATTCTCCGAATTTGTATACGGATTAGAAATCTATGAGTCAGGCTCTTCTCCTTCAAGCTGAAGTCTCTTATGCATGAATAAGCTAGATTAACAACACCGGATAAACTCAGGGCTATTGGTTGCAGCAAACTTCATCCAACACCTCTTCTTCCACTTCTTCTCCGGTCCATTGAGGCATCTTTCCGATTGATTCAACTATTATTGCTATTTTTAATATGTTTTCTTAGTTCCTTATCTACCTCATTTTCTCCACGATTATTATAAGCTTCTTTTGATTAAAAAACTATTCTATTATTTGGGTTGTTCTGTTTTTGTACAACATCGTTTTTTTCCATATGTGCTATGAACTTTTTACAGTTGTTAATCGTTATTGTAATTCCAAAAGATCCTCCTTTAATATTTTGTGGTTTAGATTCTATGTATTGCGCCCTTTTTAAGCAGATGGAGGGCTTCTCAAGGGGACAACTAGGTGGTGGCTTTTAAGCAGATTCTGTGAATTTGGCGCATGGCATCTTTCTGCTCGCCATCGACAACAACAACCACTGCCTCTTCATCAACCTGCGCCGCCGCGTGGTGCTCTACAGGATCAGCTGCAAACACCACGTCACCACCGCCAAATTCAGCCCCGATGGCAAGTTTATCGCTGTAGCTGTTGGTAAGCTCCTCCAAATTTGGCGCTCCCCTGGGTTTAGAAAGGAATTTTTCCCGTTTGAGTTTATTAGGACATTTTCAGAAAATTGGAATTTAATTTTTCTGATATTCACAATTTAAAGCATTTGCAATATTTGGTCTGAGTAGGTAGGCATTACTTTCATCTGATATGTTGCCTTTTAATAAGGAAAATGTATTTCTTTATGTATTGTGGAGATTACAAAAGTGCTGATAGTTCATCATTCGTCTTATGCAGAAGTTAAAAGAGAGGATTTTGAAGTTTGTGGTGCTGAATTCTTACATTGTGGGCACACATGAATTAGGATAATTTGCATTCCCTATATTATCATTTGATAAATATTTGTAGACCATAATCTTTTGAGTTTTACAGGTCAGTTTACCCTGAAAATAGTTTTTATTTTGGTTCAAAGCTGGATTGACATTGGTAGGTATATCTACATATGCGTGCATATCCATGAGATTTTTTGTCATCTTCTATCATCATATTTGATATTTTGGTGTTTTATGGTTTTAATTGTCAATTTAATTCAGTTAATTTATTTAGGTTTTATAAATTTAAAATTTGATGGCTACTTTGGTCCCAATTGGTGTGGTTTACTCCTTCGGTTTTGAGTTTCTTGGATATCAATTTAGTTTAGTAGATTAATGCATACTTTTATAATCAACATGGGTCGTTAAGTTCTTTTCTTATTCTTTAGGCACAACTTACTTAATTCGTCTGGGTTTTCCATCGTGACCTTATTCTGCAACTTTGGATTGATCTTACCTGCTAAATTTACTAAATTTATTGCTATCCTGCTAAGTGATTTAAGATTTCCTTTCTGTGTTGTATGTGTCGTTAGGACTTAGCAAATACATATTTGCTTTGTGCAATATCGTTTCTTTGATCTAGAATTATTGTTTTTATAGTCAATTCATCTGGTCATACATATCCCATCTTTTGAACCAAGTGATCTGTTGCTTGGGGGAGCAAGGATTGGCATTCTGTACGAGAAGTCGTTCGCAGGTAGATATAAATATTCATTATTTGGGTGGAATCTCGGACGCGTATGTTACTCCCCTGAATTGTTGTGAGGTGTACTGCTGGAATTGAAGAACGCGACATAGATGAAATGATTTTATCTGGTTTTTTCATTAATTGTTTCTGTTACTTTGCATCATAAATTCTAAATTTCTATTGAATGAACTGTTTGTTGATTCTACATTATTGCAGGAGAACCTTGCGAGGTGTTCCACTACAACTTGAGAGCAAGTTCATTCTTGAGAAGATGACTGTCGTTGAGCATACCATGACTTTTTTCTTACCAATACGTGAAGCAGAAAATGAATACCTTTCTTCTAATGCTCTGGTAATATTTTTTGGATGGTTTTTGCTGATGATTTGATATATAATTACGTATTTGATTTTTGTTTGACGTGGGCTTTCTATGTTTGCACTCCAGAAATTCATAGATCGTGTAGGAGAATTATTGCAGGAGTTTGTTGATTGATGGGAACATGTATGATTGTTTTTATTGAGAGCTTGTTGGTTTTTGTTTTGATATGAAGTGGTAGTAGAGTTAAATAAATTTGATTTATTCGGTATAAAAAATTGTGGGACACACAAATTTACGTCAAATGTTGATTGCTAAACCTTTGATATTTGGACTTCGTTGGGGAAAATACCCACTTTTCCCTTTTTTGTGGAAAATAATTTTTGTTTTCCACCACTTTACTGATGTCCTTCTCTAATGCAAGATGCCATTTTCAAACCCTTGGATGCATATACTTGCCGCTAACTATACATAATTGTTCACGTTTTCCTTTTTTTCCTATTACCATATTAAGTCAACTGGTCTAATTCTTTTGCAGGTGCACCTTATTAAGGAACTGTACGGAAATCAAATTAAAGAGCTTTATAATAGTCTTCCACACCACACTTGGTTGAATTCGTCATTAATGATTACAATTGGTAAGTTGATTTATGCACTTTTCTGAAATTCTTCACATGTGCAAGGTATAATAGAAACAATGAATTGTCTGTAGAATAGTTTTATGACATTGCAGATGTGACTTCTTTTCTGCGTAAAGTGACTGTAATTCTTAGATATGTTGATCTTGTCTCTATGCTTTCAACTGCTGTTAGTGTGCTCACATGGCCAAAGCAGAGTGATTCTCTCACAACGACGATTGTAATGAGCAGGAGGAGTACTAATAAGTTCATTCAAAACGGATGTCTTATGCAGAGGACGCATTGGAAATAATGAGTTTATCAGAAGGTAATTATTATTATTGTGTAGTCATTAATTAAGGCGCCATTTAATAAAAAGGAAAAGAAAAGATTATTTTTTCCTTCCCATGCTATTATTTATTATGTTGGGATTCATTTGAAGCCCGTTTGGCATAATCTTGTTATGTGTTTTGGTTTAATTTTCAGTGCCACTTTCAGATTTCAAAGACAAACTTTTTACATTTCAAATGAATTTGAAAATGGGTCAAAAGATTAACCATAAAAAAAACCAAAATACAATGTACAACAAGATCATTGTCCAACAGGCCCCATTTTAGCTGAACTGCTTGTGATCCAAAAATTTGCTAACAACTTACCAAAAAGGCATGATGATCTTCCGATGTCTTCTATATACTATGTGCATTGTTCTTTTTTTTTTTTAAAGGAATGAAAGTCAACAGCAGCTCTTAGTGCATTCACATTGTTTCTCATCTGAAAGCGTCATACTATATATGTTCTTTTTTTTGGCCCTAAACCCCATTTCAAATTCTTAGGGCCGATAGTAAAGCTGCTTTCATTCTACCTATCATTTAAAATTATATTCCATATTTTAAAAATTAATCAGATTTAATTTATATTAAGAGCTAAGTTTTTTCTTGTGAATTTTATTTTAACTGTACACAAGAAAATCTCAAGCATAATTTAGACAGATTTGGCAATGAACTTTTGCACCACCACTCATTTTTGCTGCTCTACATCAACTTTTAGGTATAGTCAAGCTGTGGAAGTTAGCATCTTTTTGGTATAAATGAACCTGATGTTTCTTGGGTCAATTACTTTGTGAAAGAAGTTCCATCTGAGAACGCTGGGCAACTATTTAGCTTAGAGCAGAAGTGTGACGGAGCATTCAATGACATTATGCCATCATGGATTGATCAACTGTACATAGAGCAGGACAGGTAGTAGGTTAATCAATAATAATTGGGAAAACGATGCCTTGGCTTCAATCCACTATGGAATTGTATTCATATTCTTTATTCTATAGTATTCTTTTCATAATTCATATATGTAGAAAGAAGAAAGTATATGGTGATCATTGGGTCCTATGTTAGTTGATGAAAGATTTAGCGTAGGATAACTAATCTATTGTTTGATAGCTAAGGATTACACTGAGGATTAATGTTTTGAGATGTATTCAGTTTCTTTCATTCCCTGAAACTCAAGGGGAGGCTACTTTCCATGCATTCTTCAATAGTAAAACAAAATGACCTTTTAATCATTTCTCTATTTCTCAGTGTTTTACTTCTTAGACCTTTCTTCCATAGGCATTAGATCCATTGCCGCGCTAAACTGATCAAAATGCAAAGAAAAAGTTCATATCATTTCATAAACTTCTAGGATCTGAAAGAAAGAATCGGGAAACAGAAGTAGAACGTCATAGTATATCTGTTCTTTTTTTGGCCCTAAACCCCTTTCAAATCCTTAGGGCCCGCAGTAAAGCTGCTTTCATTCTACTTATCATTTAAAATCATATTCCATATTTTCAAAATTAATTTATATTAAGAGCTAAGTTTTTTCTTGTGAATTTTATTTTAACTGTACACAAGAAAATCTCAAGCATAATTTGGACAGATTTGACAATGAACTTCTGCACCACCACTCATTTTTGCTGCTCTACGTCAACTTTTAGGTATAGTCAAGCTGTAGAAGTCAACATCTTTTTGGTATAGATGAACCTGATGTTTCTTGGGTCAATTACTTTGTGAAAGAAGTTCCATCTGGGAACGCTGGGCAACTATTTAGCTTAGATCAGAAGCATAATGGAGCGTTCAATGACATTATGCCATCATGGATTGATCAACTGTACATAGAAGCTTAATCAATAATAATTGGGAAAACGATGCCTTGGCTTCAATCCACTATGGAATTATATTCATATTCTTTATTCTATAGTATTCTTTTCATAATTCATATATGTAGAAAGAAGAAAGTATATGGTGATCATTGGGTCCTAAGTTAGTTGATGAAAGATTTGGAGTAGGATAACTAATCTTATGACAGCTAAGGATTAGACTAAGGAATAATGTTTTGAAATGTATTCATTTTCTTTCATTCCCTGAAACTCAAGGAGAAGCTACTTTCCATGCATTCTTCAATAGTAAAACGAAATGACCTTTTAATCATTTCTCTATTTTTTCTCAGTGTTTACTTCTTAGACCTTTCTTCCATAGGCATTGGATCCATTGTCACACTAAACTGATCAAAACGCAAAGAAAAAGTTCATATCATTTCATAAACTTCTAGGATCTGAAAGAAAAAAACGAGAAATAGAACTAGTATGTTGAAGTTCACACACTAATGATACTTTTTCCGTTTCAAAGTAAGAGTTCATTTATGACAGGAGAATATGTTTATTTCAAATACGTGTTTGGTACTTTTGATGATGTAGTTTTTTATCTGTTCAATTACGAGGCAACCAACTAGCACGTAAATCTGATGAATATTATTGTTTATCTAAAATAATTGTCAACCAACTAGCACGTAAATATGATAAATACTCGTGTGTGGCTAAAAAAGTTATTTCAAACAATACAAAAGAAGCTATTTCAAGAGTTGGGATTAGATTACAATAAAGGGACTTGGTAAATAAAGAAATTTGTAACCAAGGACTGACAACATTAAGTGATAAGTAGAAGCCGCTTTTACCGAACAATGCTGAAATTTCAACAAAATCATCAATCTCATAATTATAAGATGATTCAATTATAGAAAGAGACACAATGTGCCAAAAATTACAAAATAAAAAATTGAATTGTTACACTTTTTACCGAAATTAAGCTTTGAATGTGTTACCAAAATTTAATTATCGCATACGATCTAAATTATGAAAGATGTATAAAAATGTAACAGAAACACTGGTCGCGCAACGCGCGACAACAAAAGCCTAGTACTTAATATAAAAGCACAGTAGGCAAGAAATTAAACGCCCAAGAAATATTCAGGGCCACCTTGAAATTGATCTCGTACATCGGATGGTCTTGATATGATGTCGGCGACTTATTGGGGGCAAAAAGGAGAATGCATAAATTTAATTTCAAATTAGTGAATGAGAAAATCTGAATTTTTGGTAAAAAAAAATCCCCAGATATCAAAACAACGTCGTTTTATACCCTTATTTTATTCCCAGCAGTGAAAACGACGACATTTTTGTATCAATGTTTTCTTTTTAAAAAGAAATTTTGTTGAATCCCCGAAACAAAATGACGACAAAATATATTTGCGCTTCATCTTTTCTTTTTTCCTTCTTGTTTTTTCGCCTGCTCCCTCTTTTTTAAGACCTCTATTTACGATGATACCTGCACCGCTTTTTGGGACCGAAGGATTATATATAAAAAATTGTTATAGACACGAATTGGAACCGCAGTTCCTTCGCCGCGACTAAAACTATAGCTTCGGCTAAAAATCAAACTGCTGCTAAAGACCACCTTCAAAATTGGATTGCCGCCGCTAATCACCATAGCCTCCGTGCAGAGTTGTTGAAGTTTATCGTCGAACGTTTGTCAATTGAGTCCATAGATTTGATTTTGCAACCTTCACCGGTGAGACTGTTGGGGACGAAGATAAAGAGCAGTAATGAGAAGAGGAAGGGGCTCTAATCTTGATTGATCATACATCGTGGTGCTAGACAAGATTTGAACATTGTTCTATATACACTATTTTTTCCACTTTTTCTTTTTCTTTCTATTTGAGCTCTAATTCTATTGCTGCAAAGAGTCGCTCACCGGATTTTCCAGAAGGTTTTTACCTCTTCTCTCCCCACTACCGTGGATTGT
The DNA here is from genome assembly GCA_949775105.1 of Oldenlandia corymbosa var. corymbosa. NCBI lineage: Eukaryota > Viridiplantae > Streptophyta > Magnoliopsida > Gentianales > Rubiaceae > Oldenlandia > Oldenlandia corymbosa. The sequence continues at coordinate 20,208,977 of OX459121.1, read as the reverse complement.
GCCACCGACTCACTCACCGGAAAAAAAAAAGTTTGGCCTTTCTATACTATTGTTACTGCTTCTTTTTCCTTGGAGTCTACTCCTAATCTTTTCTTCTTCTTTTTTTTTTGTTGATTTTTGTTGGTTTTTACATTGCAGAACTTTCTAATAAGGTAGAAACTAGAATTGCATAATTTCCGCTATTTGTTTCTGTTGAGAGCTCTCCGCGCAAAAAGAGGACACAAAACCACATCAAATGCCAAGGACAATCAGAAGGACTTTTTTGCTGGGGCTCTCCATAGTTTCTGAATTGTTTTATTCTCCAAAAGGTTTGTTTTGGTGTAGTTCTCTTTTTATTATGATTTATTTTGATTCTACTTTTGCCATTCAATAGGGAAATAGTTACTGCATCATGAAATCTTGAATGATATCTAATCTTGTCTATGCTTACTGAATTTCACTTGGTCCTAATCTTTTCTTATTTTTCAGGTTGCCTAATTTGTTGTTTTTTTCATGGATGTTCCAATTAAACTTCGTGGAGATGGTATCGTCTCCGTTGTCCTCCTCGTAAGAATTTGATTATTTGTTCAATTTATTGTTGATTGGGGATTCTGGAGTAGAAAAAAATAGTCTTTTGCTCAGCTTTACTCCAGATACCTTCGAAGATCTTACTCCTAACATAGGTAATACTGATTTTATTTTTCCCTTTTATATCATTTGTATTAAAACGAATTTGAAGTTTTGATCTCAATATTCACATATGGTTATGATTTTGGATGGAAAGGTGGGATTTTACTAGAATGTTTGAGTTTCTGAATTCTATTTAATCTAGCAGAATTTCATGTAATTGTGTTTGTTTTAGGTTGTTGTCGGTTAGTCATCAAATTGAACTCTTTCAGAATATGAAGAATTATAAGGAGAGTGAGAAATAGAGAGATATTGTCAGTAGAAATAGCAGAATTGTGGAACCTGAGCCATGTTATAAGGACCTTTGCAAGATAGTTCCATTTTAAAATTTCTTTTTTTGAATCCTATTGAATTGGCCGAATGTTTGTTCTTCTTTTGTGTTTCAAACCAATTTTAAATGTACATGGAATATGGAATATTTGCTGATCAATTGGTTTCATGTCAATTTATCTTATGTTAGTTGGACAAAGGTGTAGCAAACCTTTCTACCCTGGTAAAAGTTCTCATGACTTACTACTTTTGGAGATATGATCATGTTTGTATTGGTGTGTTGTATATTGTCTCCACCAAACCTGGTTTGTTTTGAACCTATTCAATTGCAAAGTGAAAATTGAAGTGGAAGGGAGGCCTTTTTATGCCTTAGGTTTGAACACATAAAATTTTGGTTTATTGAACTGGTAGACATTCTTTGTTGTTGTTCCCTAAATGTGATCTATATAAGAATATATTATCAATCACTTTAAAATTAATTGGGTTACAGAGGTTCCTTTACTGTCAACAAAGTGAATCACGTGGAAGACTAATCAAATGTAGTTTAGTATACGATCGCAACAACATTGCATCAAATTGGGACAAAAATTTGTCATAAATCCTCACTCAATTAGATATCTGTACCAAAATTTGTACTTCTTTTACTGACTTCATATACTTGTGATATTGTAATGTACTCTTTTTCTGACTTTATGTTTCTAATATTTGACTGTTTTATAATAAAGAACTAAAATACCATCTCTTTATATGTCTATGGTTCAAAAACGTTGATTAGAATTGAGAAATTACCTCCATGTCTAGATTTGAATATTTTTCTCTAACTAATACGCCTAGGCTCTCTTTGATATGTATGCTGGATTATTTGAAAATTTGGAATATAATGATGAGCTACTTTAGTAGCATGATAAGGCTCTTGGTGTAAGGGGAAAAAATGATAGCATACAGATTTACTACATGCATTAGTGAACCACTAACTTGATGTCCTAATTATGATAGTTTATTTGTGGTAAATTTTGCTTTACCAGGCAAATAAAATACTGGACACTTGGCTACTCGTCTTAATATTAGTACCTGATGATTGGGAATGCTTTGGGAAGAAGCTACCCGTTTCTGCTTTGGATTAGAGCATACTGCATTACTTCATATGTAAAGCTCATTGCCTTTTTGTTGTTCTTCAGGTTCAGGAACTTCACTGATTGTACCAGATACAGATAAAACTAGCGAAAATTTGCAATTGAAAGGGGTATGTACATTAAGAAAAGATAATCACTCTCTCCGTATCATTTAAAAAAACTTTGTTTCGCAAGACTTTCTGGTGGCTTTTGCTTCTCTGCCTTACTATGCTTCTTGCAATCTATGCCAACAGTTATTTGGTTGTCATTAGTGAGAAAAAAGATAAGTATTTCGAGCTTCTTTACCCACTAAATGTCAAAAACAGGAATCTATTATGTTATTCTAGAAGATGAAGGAAACACTCTTCTATAACTTTGCGCGTAAACGTATCTATTGTTTATCCTTAATTTTCTTTTTATCATTTACTATATAATTTCTTCATCTATCTGGAACAACTTTCATTGGTGCATATTCTTCAGCTGCTCACCAAAAAACTACGAACTATGTTTCACACGCACTTAGTTGATTCTTAAGATTTGCTCAACAAAAAGTATGGCGAAAAATAATTTCATTGAGTTTGATCTTATGCAACTACTTAATTCTTGCTCTGTAAAGTCATGATCAACTAATAGGTTTGGAATTTTTTTGGCGTACATCTTTATACTTTTATTTTTACTGCTAATTAGGCATTAGTTTCTGGTCTCCATTTCTATTTTTTGTACCAATGTTTCCATATGTCAAACCTTTTCCCACAAACCTGGTCTGATGGTAGTGTTGACACAAGCGATTCTTTGATAATCCTGTGCAGGCTTAAAATCTAGCATTTATACAAATAGTTCTATTATTGTTATTCTTTGCACTGCTGTATTTAAAGTAATGCCGCCATTGTTGTCAAGATAAGCCCAAAACAATGGGAAAGTGGTTCATTCCAAGCTCACTTTACCCCAGAAAACAAGACTTCTTCGCCTCCTAAGGCTACTACTTTGATTCTTTTGTAGCAACCGATCCTAATTTATGAGCTCCTAATACAGAAATTCATAAAGCTCGAGTACTACCTTTTACTTCTTCCCGACTTTGTGAATACAAATAGTCTTATCAACTAAAGAAACGAATAGAATAAAAAGTAAAGTCAAAGATAAAAAACAAGCTACATTTCATAATAAAAAGATTAAGTAATTGTAATTCAAATTATTGACATAGAATTCAATAAAACAAACTATTTTTATACTTTCTCTATAGCATTACTTTTTGGTTACGAACACAGTATAATAATTATATAATACAAACTGGTTGCGCGACAAAGACAAGCCTAGTACTTTATATAAAGGCACAGTAGGCAAGAAATTAAATGCCCAGGAAATATTCAGGGCCACCTTCAAAGCGATATCGTCCGTCGGATGGGGTTGATATGATGTCAGCGGCTTATTAGGGGTATAAACGGGACTTCATAAATCTCAATTTAAAAATTCCGTTGGATTTTGGAGAAAAACCCCTCAACCTACAAAACGACGTCGTTTTGGATAACATCATTTTTTGGACATAAAATCCATAAAGCTTTTGGAAAAAAACCCTTGCCTTCGAAAAAACATCATTTTGGGTTTTAAGCTTTAAAAGAGCTTATAAAAATAAATTGAATTTTTACAATCATTATTACCACCGTTGTTGCCCTCCCCATCTGCCACAACCCAGTCACTTCCACGGCTTTCCATGGCATCTAAATCAAAATCCAGACTCTGGATTCGAAGTTGATCGTGCGGCTGAGATGTTGGTGGTGATGGTTGTCGGCGAGTTGGAATTCCATCCTGATTTGTATTAGGGTTATAGAAAAAAATTTCCTAATTGCCGACGAGAAGTTCAACGCAGCTGACAACTCGAAGCCTTCAAGATCCCATCTCTAATTGGACTTCCTGGTGTTTGTTTTCCTCATAGCCAGTGGTGGTGGAGCATTGACAACCGGTGGTGGTGGTGGAGTCTTGCCATCGGAGATCTGCTGCCGCTATGTTTCAGGTTAGTTTCAAGTTGATTTTTTTTAAAATTTTTATTCTGATTGAAGTAGAATTAAATATGTAGTTCATTTGATATTCTCGCCATGTTAATTTTCATACTTTTTTTGTCAATTGCTTGTAAAAGCCATGAGTTATCTCTTCGTAGTTTGTTTCGATGCATAGGACGGACTTCAATAATTAGTTTTTTTAAAAATAAAAAATAAAATCCACCCGAGTGGACCCCACTTAAATGTGGGTAAAACCCTCTTACAACTCCTGGTGGGAATCGAACCTTGGTCTATTACCAGGAAAGACAACAACCTAATCACTAGGCTGTCATTCAATTCTCGACTTCAATAATTAGCTTAAATTTTAATTGCATAGTAGAAAAGAAAGAACTTGGGCAGCACAGAATCTAAGTGAAGCTATTACCATAGCAGTGTTCCCATTGAAACTAGAGGCAGAGCTTTTCAACTTTAGCAAACGGTAATATTTTTGTTCCTTCATTATGCATTCTCATACTTTTGTATTACAAAGATAACCAAATTTATTAGCATTATTAGAAAGCTGTGAATAGGCAGTATATGGGCTTATGTGGCACGCATCGTCGTTTTTTTTTTTTTTTTGGTTCCACGAACAAGCGCTCTGAAACTGAAATCTATCTATATATTTAATAATAGAAAACTCAGAGAGATGAAATTGGGAAAGTTTTCCATTTGTCACTCAGAACTGGCAATTTTCTCCATTTTTTGATTTATTAAAAAAGATTTTTTTAAAAGTTATACGTTTAGTTAAAAAAATCAAATGACGTAACAAAAATCCCCAAAAAGAGATATGGTTCAGTCAAAACTCAAAACCAACAGCTCATAAAAATCTTCAGCCGATCTTTTTCTTCTGATTTGGTTGGAAGATTTTTCAAATTTAAATAATAAAATCTTGAAAATTTTAGCCCCAACTTCTTTCCATCTTCAACCGGTGAAGTTCAAATTTCAGATTGAATTCTTTATACTTGTGACTATGTTTATCCTGGTTTCAGTTCTCTTAATATTTGAGGATAATCCTCCTTACTAAGCTTATTCGGATCTCCGTATTTGGTATCCACCTATGGTCCTCTTTATGAAATGTCCATTGAGGATGTATTACCTCAGCTCCAGTCTTCATATCCTATCTGCGTAACTGATTCTATCTATATAATTCAGAAATATTTGTCATCCACAAATCATGATCAATTAAACTTTTATAGCGACTCAACAATTACGCATCTGTTGTTCTTCAATTTTTCTTTTCAAATTTTGTCGCGTGGAAAAAGAGAAAAAATGGTTTGGTCTAGATTGGATGGAATTGAGTGAATCTGGGTGAAGAATGGAGGAAGGTTTAAAGATAAAAATAGTATGATGATTTCAGTCTACATGAAAATATATCACTCGCAGCTTATCTTTTGATACAAGGGAATAAATTGCTTTAGATTTGCGGCGATGCTAAAATCCCAATATATGGATTTAGAGTTTGTTCCGTTTGATGCCTTATAGAACAATACTTCGACTCAACTTTATCTTATCGGCAAGTTTTTAGATTTTCTTTATGTGACTTTGTGATTAAGGATATTTATAATCGAATTGATCATTGTTTATTTTTTCAACATTTTTTTTTGTTGGTTTTTTATTTTGTGGTATACAGGTTAACAATTCCAGACTTCTCAAAAAGTCTATCACGGGTAAAAGTTTTACTGCAATTTCACTTGATGTACTCTGCATGAATACGAAGAAACCAATAAATTATATAGTGAAAAGTGTTGAATTCTTGCAATGAGTGAATATATGTAATTTCTAAACCAAAAAGCCTGAAATTTTTTTATGATATAGGTAATATGAGGTAAGCCTTTTTTGTGCTTGGAATTTCTTGCATAATAACAGAACGAGAGCTTTGAATTCTCGAAGAAGGGTTAAGCATTTTTTTTTCATTTTGGAGAATTTAACAATGAACGAACAAGCTGAATAACATTATTTGATTGATTGATTGATTTATTTATTTATAACAATGCAAGTTTTGAGGTAGACAGCAATTTTTATGGTTATCTTTCACAAATTATTGCGTGGTTTCCTTTTCACATGAATTGAGAATTATATATTTATTCGTAAGCAATTTTAATTTGTGCATCCAGCATTAGAGGTAAGTGTACCTGTCTCTCCCATCTGTAGTAGGTTAGCAAATACTATTTATGTAGAGCAGATTTTTATTTTTTTCGGTTTTACATTTTTGTTTTAAAATTTAATTAGTTGAAATGCAAAAAGAGGCTGGGAAACATATTTGATTGTCTTCCGTCATTTGAGCTTTGTCTTTGTCAACAGAATCAAACACAAATTTAAGGTTTAGTTTCTTTTTTATATCCCCTTATAATTTTTATTTCTGTCGTGGGTTGATTCAGCTACACGAACATGAAGCCTTATTTCGGAGAATTGCTTATTATAGCGAGCATTATTTCTGACATGAGTGCCCTTTTTTTTTGTCATTTTAAGCAATTTTCTGGGAGTTTCTTAGTAGAAAATAAGGAAAGTTGTGGTGTGGATTCATGATTAATGTCATTCCTTCATGTTATTTCGTTTCTTGATTTTTGTGTCGATTAACTCCAGAGGCACACATAGAACGAAGTTGCTAGACAATTTTCATCCTTTATTTTGTTTTTCGAATTCATTACACAATGATTATAACTCGAAGAACTATAATCATAAATATGCTTTTTCTAATTATTTTTAACTATAAAATTTCACAATAATATTCACAACTCGCATAACTTTGTGAAATTTTTAGTGTTAGCCAATGCGGTAATGGAATTCCTTTTGATCATGAATAGGCTGCCCAGAAATGGTTTGAACTTGGAAGCTCGCTATTCTTGGTGGGAGAGACTAGTGAGAATGACTACAACCATCCACTTCTTGAAGGATTAGAAGATATTGAAACCAAAAGAAGCTTTATTACTTATGTGGTTCGTGCCATTGGTTCAGCTATGGAGGTAAGAGTACCAAATCCAAGCATTTAGCTTGCTTCTTACTGGAAGAGTCATCATAGTTTTTTTGCCTAATTTTTCCACACTACATCTATTTGTCTCCTAGAATTAATGATCCCCTTTCCTCATGAAAAGAGAGGTCTACGGGGTCTTTTTGGGAGGATTTCTCAAAAAGCAAGTTGCATTTTAGTGAGGAATCTGGGAAGACGAGTGCAAGGAATGACTTTGACAAGGCAGATGAGAAGTTGGATTCTAGCAAGAGGGTTCCGAAAAGCTGAAAATCCCTACTTACCTTTTGTTTTATCGTGAAGAATATTGGAATAATACTAATTCAATCCCTCAATTTTGTGGTTATAACTGCCTTTCTAGCATCATTGTTGCAGGGAAAATGGTGGCTTTAGCTTTGGAAAGTTCATCTTCTAGGCCACAGAAACAGAATGTTGATTTTCTTTTTTAGTGTTTGTGATGCAGGAATTTGTTGTTTAAGCATGAATTCGTAACTGAACATGGCTTTTTACCGCTCGAATCCTGCTAAGCATTTAATGGATGGAGCATTTCGCAGCTCGTCTGATTCGATCTCGATGAATGAACTAGACATTTGAAAGACCACAGGTTTTGTTGCCATGCAAAATTACAAAGACCAGTTGCGTATTTTGTCTAACTAATAACCAGAATGCACAAGAATATCCAGCTTGACCAGTTGCGTATTCAGACAATCCAGGTTTCAAATCCCTGAAATATATAAGTTAAACACTGCAACTTGATCAACTGGATGATATTGTTTCCATCCGTATCGCTGGTAAGGTCGATTGAATTGTCATCATCGGTAGATACAATTGAACCAAGACACATGAACAAAGTTATAAGGCTCGTGAAGCGGCTCTCTGGCAAGAGAGGGATCGAAATTATATGCATTCTACTATAAGTAAATACAGGCCTGCAGAGTATTGATCCTGAATTCCTGATTCCTCCATAAACAAATCCTAACCCGCGACCGGTGGGGAAAAGTTTTCCGTTTCAACAAGTGAACTATTCAAACTTCCCCAAGTTCGTCAGGCAATTGTTCTTCAGGTCACACGTTTTAAGTTTTACGAAAATTCTAAAATCCATCATTGATTCATTGGCTTCTGATTCCTGCATGTTTCATTATCCTGTGATACAGTATATATTACAGTAACGGAGGTATCTCAAGTACCTACAATAATGATAGTTTACAACAATAATGAGACTCATGTAATTAAGAGCAAAGGGCACATGAAACTAGTAACACAATAATCAACCCAATGAATGATAGATTTAAAACATGAGACAAAGATTAAAGTCAGAGGAACACGTAGTGCCTCCAAAATCATATTATGTAGGATCCAAAATTCAAAAGAAACTAATAGAAGAGGACTTGAGTTCAAACTAGTGCCTTTTTGTCACCTGATAATATCTTCATCATCAGCTCATATAATTCCTAAAACAGCCAACTTAGAGATCTCCCATCAGATGTGCAAACGCCTGATTCCTTTATCAGCTCAAAGCCCCCCCACCACTTAGTACATCATCCAGTGTTAGGTAAACACTACTACTATCTTGTAGAAACGAGGTGTGAACAAAGAATTTTTCGCAGCAAATCAGGCTTTGATTATATGCACGAACTAAATCATGAGGAATCTTATAAGGGATAGGAAGATTTTCAATCACGAAACACTCAAACTTATTGGTGTGGTGGTTATAGGAACAAACAGGCCAGCAGTGGTCTTGATTTCTCAAGCAAACATTCGTGAATAAAATCTCACCGGTGGGTAAGTTTCCGATATTGATAACGAAATATGCCACTTCCCCAAGTTGTTCAGGCAGCTGTACACAATGCTTTTTCCATTGCTTATTTTCTTCAAACACAAAGAGGGTAAAACACCTGAAAGGATCATCTTGCCCAACACTCCATATAGCCGGCCGCCCCATGGACAGAGTAAAAACAGGGCTTTGTCTTAATCTCCACTCATCTCCTCTGATGCCCTCCTGAAACTCAATCATTTGAAATATCTCATTGTCTAGATCGAAAGTGAATAGTTGTAATTTTAGGTATGTCGATAACCACCATAGGAAACCATCATTGCCCAAGATAGCACTTCCATCGAACGGCGGCGGATCCTTGACGGCACCAAGAATACCACCAAGGCCACATTCAATCAAGTCTAGCTTCCTCCATGATGATGTACTATTATAATTGGAGGGCCTCAGCGTCATTATATCGGCTCCTACCGGGTTAGATCGTTTAGCATTCCGAAGGAGGAGATGATAGTTCAATCTCAGTAATTTGTACATCTTGCTCATCGGATCATACCCAAGATGGAAACAGGATCCAGGAGTAGGGTGATCATGAGGAAGTGTCATCCTCTGCCCAGTACAAATATTGTAAATACTCAATTCAGATGCATCATCATAGTGACAAACTAGACCATTAACCGATTGGGTCAATCCGTCCGGGATAGTAATTGCACACCGCCAGGATACACCTTCAACATGTCTACTAAATTTTTGTTCCTTGTTCAACTGCCGGAGATTTGAGTCATAGTACCGGAGCCGGACACTGGTGGTAGAACTCGTGTCATTAGCCATGTTTTTTTCCGGCCAAAAAAAATTCAGGGTCATTTGACGACTCCGGTAAACCGCCCGAAAAAGGGGACTCCCGATAATTGATCGCCAAAGCTTGCACACGCACTTACATCGACCCAGTTGCTTACCTGGAAGCCACGCCAAAATTTCCACAACTAACTCATCCGGCAGTAGTAGCATTATCGCTCAGTTTCCGGCCACCGGAAGGGGCTGTATAGTAGAAACGAAATAATCGGAGAGAGAAGAAGCGGCACCGTGAAAAGTTTGTGGCTGTATGCTAAAGTATTAGGTTTTGGAAGTATATTTAAATGGGAATGCCTATGGTCCAGTCGACTGAATCATATAGTCAATAATAAGAGACGTTGGATTACTAAAAATTATTATAGCCGTAGGATTAAAAACGTGCACCATAAAGAAAAAAATAGTCCTCCACATAGTATAATTCTACAGTAATTGGCAACCTAAACAACAAGTTTTGTCAAATAATGGGAATTATCTTCTTAACTCTTTTTTTTTTAATAATATCATCCAGAGATAAAGATTGACGTAACTTTATTTGAGAAATTTTTTGAATAGTTTTAGATTGTTCTTTTTTATTCTATATTTACATAGATTATAATAATGTATTCAACCAAATTCAATCTTCCCGTATGACGCTAAAAAAGAGACCAAACTAAATTTTTGTGGCTGTATGCAAAAGTATTAGGTTTTGGAAGTATATTTAAATTATTATATATTAAAAAAACAAATACAATACCTTCAAACTTTGTACTCTCCTTAATTGACACGCGACATCCAACCAATCAAATAGTCTTTGATTTTCTCTTTTTCCTTCTTACTTACCTAAACTACAATTTTGATTATCCCCTCTGACGGCAGATTGAAGCCAACTAACAGTTTCAAGAACATTTTCAAAAAAAAAAAAACAGTTTCAAGTATACCACAAAAAAAATAATAATACTAAAATAAAAATAAATAAACAGTTTTAAGTATTAACTCAACCTCTATTATGCTGCTCGCGAAAAATTCATTCAATCCCTACATTTACTTTTTTAAAAAAAAAGAAATAGAAGAAAATAATTTTATAAGTCCTCAATGCTCAATCTTCAAAGTTTCTTAACACACAAATTGACACCGTATTGGGGCACAATAATATAACGCAAGATAGGGGAATGAACATAAGTAGGGGAAAGAGTAAATCGCGATACTATGAGAGCAATCAGAATCTTGAACTCCATCGTTGCCAAATGTTCACCAAGACAAACCCTTGGTCCGATTCCAAATGGCATATATGCCTGTGGATACTTGCAAGTCTTGACATCGCCATCTGCAAACTTTTGTGGATTGAATTCATAAGAACTATTTCCCTGAATTTCAGGATCAGTGTGTAAAGCCAACACAAATGTCCACACAACGACCCCTTTTGTTATGGCAATGTTACCAACTTTCATGTCTTCATACACTTCCCTTGACATGATTGTCATTGGCGAATATAATCATAACGACTCGTTAATCACCATGGTCAACTACACATCATACTTAAAAAAAAAGGTAAAAAAAATTAGATACCGATAATCAGACTCATTTTATTTTCTATATAGTCAGATGTTATGTAGTACTTTGTTCTGAAATTATTGTGCAATATAAATTTTTATTTTTAGTACAAATTGAAGTAAAACTAAAATTTCAAGACAATAATTTTGAGACTTGACGATACCTGGAATTGTACCGCCGGTGTAGGGTGCAACTCCGACTAGGGTTTCCTGCAAAACAGAGTCTCGGGCGTCTCCCGAGGGTAGACACTCCGAAGCTTAAGTCAGAAAATAGGGTTATGTCTGTATTGATATGTTAGTCAAGATTGCGTACCTTTAGTGTAGAATAAAGGTCCTTATTTATAGACTTGAGGGGAATCCGATTATTACTAGGGTTAGCAATAATAAACTGCCATATCCGGGGTGGTCTTGACCCTAAAGCCAAGTAGTGGGCCGGCCCGTCGAAGGTGATGGATCTGGACTCGTCAAGTACCCCCGTCAAGTGTTAATTATGTAAAGTAAATAAGACTTGACACTAAAATAAAACTGACCTGGCTCGGCCCATATGAAACAAATAAGCTTCAGCCCAATCCAAGTGTAACTGTCCGCGGGTGAGGATCCGATTCGAGAAGGTGACCCGTTTTTTTTTTTTTTTCTGAATCCCACCCGAACGGAAATTAAGCCTCATTAACGCGCACGTTCCCCGAACGACAGCTGGGCAATTATGAGTGTTCCTTGGATTTCGGCCCCGGTGTCTGGTGTGGGAGAAAAAGGCGCCTCCTATTTGTTTAACTGGGGAAAAGGCTAAGGACTTTGGCCATATATTTCTCTTGTCAAACTTGCACCTAGAAAGTTCCACACTCTCTATTCCGGTGCACCAGATTTCTTTGTCACCCAATACCGCCGTCAAACAGAGCCTGAAAATCCATCCGACAGACTTCACCTAGGAAGCGCTATCTCATATGTAAGTCTTCTAACTTCCGGGTATTCTCATAACTGTTCCTTGGTGTATATATTTTGCTTTATCTGAACCTGGTTAGACTTGCATATACTAGGATAGATATGGCGTCGCAAACAGTTTCCGATTTTGCATCGACCATATACTCTGTTGAAAAGGCTGATGACATTGCTGAAAAATATAGCTTTCCCATAGATCTAGAATATCGAGCTCCCATAGGTACTGAGAGGGCTAACACTCCACCAGAGGGGAAAATCACTGTGTACGAGAGGTCGATGTTTCTCGGACTACGGTTCCCCCTTCACCCTCTGTTTGGTAGGCTAGTGCAGTATTATAAGATCCCGCTTGCTTGATTTACTCCAAACCTAGTCACCGCCGTCCTTGGTTTTGTGAGGCTCTGTGAAATAAAGAGGGTAGCTCCTCGATTGTTGGTATGGAGATACTTTTTTAAGGTCTGTGTACCCTCGACCAAATATAAGGATTGGTATAACGTGAAGACAAACGTTTCCTCAAAGGCAAAACGCATAATAGAACTCTTCAAGGTGCCCCCTCGTGGAAGCCGAATTATTTGTTTGTTTCGGCTCCCGACGATGTTCGTATGGCTTGGGACTATCGGGAAGCTCATGAAATGGGCGGTGTGGTAGATGCCTGGTCCAAACACGATAAGGCCAGAATTGAGAGGTATAGGGTGGACATTGATTCCTTGGAATCCGTCGAGGACATCCTGGGCTACACGGAAGTGCAACGCTACGTTCCTCCGGTTCGCGTCGAGAAGAGAAAAGGTACTGACTTGTTATGTGCTTTGTGTTTGTTTTTAGGTCATTTCATCGAGCAAAGATACCGTTGGGTTGTTTGGTGACGCCAAGATTTTTGAAATTAAAAATTCAGATGATGAGGGATCGTCCAACAAGGTCACCAAGAAGAGGAAGCTGAGAAGGCTTGTGAAGGCGTCTGATGCAGGTGCCAAGGCTAAGAAGAAGAAGACTCCTACCCTCGAGGGGTTAGAGAAGCAGGTCGAGGAGCAAGTCTCGATCGAGGTGGCAAGGGGAGAAGATCCATCGAAGGTTACCTCTCCCATTATTGAAGAAGTGGGGGCTCCGATGCCTGAGGGTCCGGTACCCGAGACAGGTCCAGCGACAGAGCGGCATCCGGAGTGGTTCAGACCGCTTGAAGCCTCTCTCGAAAAGAAAAACGTCGAGGACACCGACGGTTTGTCGTCATACACTGGTGCCGCTGCCATATATCATTTTGGGGACAACAGGATCGAGTGCCCCATTACCGAGGATGTAGAGGCAACTTTGACAGAGGAGGAATCGCTAAAAATGGTAATATTTTCTTCTCGAGTTACGTCTTCTCGGAGACAGCACGATGCCTCTGTTAACGTTTTGTATTTGTTGCAGCTAACTACGGCCATGGCTAGCATTCTCATGTGCAAGAAGACGTTGAAACGGGACATTGTTAGCCTCCAGGCTGAGAGAGGGTTCCTTGAACAGGAGAGGCAGTCGAGTGAACCCTCGAGGAAGGGGGAGGAGGCTCTGAGACTGGCTAGGGAATAGGAGCTGGCCGGTGTTCAGGCCATGTATAAGGAGCTCAATGCCAAGTTGTCTGAGTACAGGGAAACTCATGTTCCCCGATCTGAGTTACCGGCCTGGATAACGAATTTTTGGGTGAGGATGATGTCCACGGATGGGCTAGCGAGTATTCTGGTGAGCATTAGTAATGAGGCCAAGGTTCTGGGGGGACATGGTGTGGCGGTTGCTGCTCTTGAAAGGATGGAGAGTGGGAAGACCATCAACGCTGGATGGCTTCAGCAATTTATAAGGCCGCATCCCAAAAAGACACTCCACGAACCCCTCAAGAAAGGAGTGCAGCAACTTTCCGACGGCCAACTTCCTCTATTTGGGCCACTGTGTGAAATCCTCGACGGAGATCTCATCCTTCGAGGGGGAGGTTCTCACGGTGCTTCCTGATGACTCCGGGGAAGAGGTTCGCGTACCGGAATTGGCTCCCGACTTTATTGGCGTCGAGGTGGAATGGGAAGAGGACTCTTCGGAGGGGCAAGCCGAGGACGATGGGCAAAGCAATCCCGAACCAGAGGGAACGTCAGTCCCTCCTCCTGTCGAGGAAACCAACGAGAACCAGCCGACACAGTCGCAGGGCCAGAAGGAAGTATGAGTCTCTTCTTTGTAATAGGATTTTTGTGGCTAAGGTTGTAGACCTTAGAAAATTTGTATGGATCTTTGAACCCTTTTGCCGATTAAGTTGGCTTACCTTTAATATTTTTGTCGCTTATTCCAGGATTCGTACTTTGTTCATCATTTACATCTACTGATTCTCGAGGAAGAGGAGGTTGCTCAATTTCCCTTGTATGCGATGATTTCCTTGATTCTGAGGAAATCCGGGGACATCCATAATACGAGCAAGGTGAAGTCTCTCTAGAAAGAACTTTCAGATGCTTTTAACGCGCTGAATTTACGGACACATCACCGCTTGGTACAGCGTTTCAAGCAGCAAGAGGAAGAGTGGAAGCGCCAACTTCACCAATACGACTTGGACTTCCATGCTTCTTTATCCCTCGAAGCGAACATTTACGAGGAGATGGAAAAACTGAAGTCGGAAAACGCTCAACTGAGGAGGCGCGAGAAGATCGTTATTTCTCCCTGGTTTCTCAAAAAGCTCGACACACTTGCCCTGGTCGAGTCGCAGATAAAGATCCGTACTGAACGTTTTATCGCCGCCATCGACCTCCTGAAGAAGAGAACCAAGGAGGTGGAGTTCTATTCGAAGCAAGCTACCATTTTGCAGAACATACTGGTGGACAACGAGATTTCCTTGCCCATTCTTGACGACCAAGTATGTAATGACTCTTATTGATAATTACCCGAGGACCCGGGTTAGCATTACACACAAATGACCGAAAGCAATTAAACCACTTAACAAACAAAGTCACAAGTAGCATGCAAGGAATCTAGACATAGAACCTGCGGAGATTCTGAATGTTCCACCATCGTGGGAGGACAGTTCCCGTGTCGTCAGTCGTCTGCAATCGGTAGCTGCCCGAAGGAGAGACTTGAATGACTCGATAGGGTCCTTCCCAATTGGCTGCTAGTTTCCCTGGGGCCTCTGCTCGAGTGGCGTCGTTCTTTCTGAGCACCAAGTCCCCGACTACGAAGTCGGTGCTCTTGACTCGCTTGTTGAAATGTCTTCTGAGGATCTCCTCGTACGCAGCTTCTCGGACTTTTACGGCATCCCGCCGTTCCTTGAGCAGGTCGAGGTTAGTCCGGATGTCTTCATTATTGGTGTCCTCGACGAAGTTAATTGTTCGAGGACTTGGTAGACCAATTTTAACCGGGAGAACGGCGTCCATTCCGTAGACTAAGCTGTATGGCGTTTCGTCTGTCGAGGAGTGAGCTGTGGTGCGGTAAGCCCATAAAACATGAGAAAGTTCTTCGACCCAAGCTCCTTTTGCATTATGCAGCCTTGTCTTGATTCTGTGTAAGATGGTCCTGTTAATTGATTCGGCTTGTCCATTTGCCTGCGGATAGGCGACAGTGGAGAATCGACGCTCGATTTGCATTTCCTCGCACCATGATTTGAAAGGATCGCTCTCAAATTGGGTTCCGTTGTCCGACACAATCACCTTGGGCACTCCGAACCGGCAAACCACATTCTGCCAGAAAAAATTCAACACTTTTCTTCCTGATATCGAGGCCAATGGTTTCGCTTCTACCCACTTGGTGAAGTAATCTACGGCTACTATGACCCATCGCAGTCTTCCCGCCCCTTTCGAAAAGGGGCCGATGATGTCAGTCCCCCATTGGTAAAATGGCCAAGGACTTTGTATGGTTACCATCTCGTGCTGTGGCTGTCGGGTTATTGGTGAAAACTTTTGGCATCGGTCACACTTTTGGACGAAGTGGTAAGCGTCCTTGAAAACTGTGGGCCAGAAGTATCCTGCTCGAAGGACCTTTTTTTGCAAAGCTCCTTGCCCCCATATGGGCTCCGCACGACCCCTCGTAGACTTCCTCGAGGATGTATGCTGCTTGATTTGTTCTGACGCACCGTAACATCGGTAACAAGTACCCGTGTTTGTAGAGAATCCCATCCTTCATAGTATATTTGACTGCTTTTAATTTCAACGCCCGAGCTTCCTGTTTGTCATCGGGGAGTGTTCCATCCTCGAGGAAGCGGATGAACGAAGTCATCCACGTTTACCCATCTTCGGTGATAGCCAGGGAAACTTTAGGGTGAATGCTGGGTTCAGGGAGCATCTCAACCCAAACTTTATGATTGAGATTAGCGAAATTGGATGAAGCGAGCTTACTCAATGCGTCGGCTCTCTTGTTGTTGGCTCTAAGAACGTGTGAGATGGAGCATTCTTCGAATTTGTCTTTGATTTCCAAGACCTTCTCGAGGTATGGTCGGAGGTGTTCCTCACGGACTGCGTATTTGCCTTTGATTTGTTTGATCACTACCTGAGAGTCGCTAAATACTTGCAATTTTTGAACCCCTAATTTGAGGACCATATTTTACCCTGTGATCATTGCCTCGTATTCAGCGACATTATTGGTGACTGGGAAACCGAACCTCAGAGCGTAGGAATATTCTGCATCGTATTCTTTGACTTCCTCGATCTCTCGAGGTGCCACCGGTTTTGCTAGGATGATACCTGCTCCTCCCCCGTCTTCGCAGGAAGAGCCGTCGACGTATAGGGCCAGGCTCGAGGATCTGTGGAGGGATGTTCATGTAGTTTCTTCCTCGGTATCGGTTCCTGCGTGGTTCCCGGAGCTCTGGGCATTTCTACTAGGAAATCTACGAATGCCTGCCCTTTTATAGCCGTACAGGGCTTGTACTCGATGTGATGTTCCCCCAACTCGACCGCCCATTTCATCATTCGGCCTGAAGCTTCTGGTTTGAGGAGGACTTGTTGGATGGACTACTCGGTTAAGACTTGTACAGGATGAGCCTGAAAGTACGGACGCAACCGGCGGGCAGCGAGCACAAGGCTTGGGATAAGCTTCTCCATGGGGGTATATCGAAATTCTGCCCCTTGTAGGACTTTGCTGACAAAGTAGACTGGGAGCTCCTTATTGTCTTTTTTCTGAATTAATACTGCGGATATGGCAGTTTCTCGAGCAGCTAAATAGATATATAAAACTTCCCCTGGCTGCGCCTTTGCTAACATAGGGAGCTGTTTGAGATGTTCTTTTAACTCTTGGAAGGCTTTTTGACATTCATCAGTCCATTGGAAATCCCTCCCTTTTCTTAGAGTTTTAAAAAAGGGGAGGCTACTCTCCGCTGCTGGAGATAGAAACCTGTTAAGTGCTGCTAGAGATCCTGTGAGTTTCTGTACGTCTTTGACAGTTTTCGGGGCTTCCATCGAAAGAATTGCTTTGACTTTTGAAGGATCTACGTTTATCCCATCCTTTGATACTTGAAATCCGAGGAACTTCCCAGAACCTACACAGAAAGTGCACTTTTTTGATTGAGTTTCATGTTAATTTTGCGCAGGATCATAAAGATCTCCTGCATGTCCTCGACCACTTTGCAATCCGAGTTGCTCTTGATAACCATGTCATCCACGTATATCTCGATGTTCCTCCCTATTTGATTATGGAAGGCCCTATTAACCAGACGCTGGTAGGTGGCCCCAGCGTTTTTCAGCCCAAACGGCATTTTGTCGTAGCAGTATACTCCAATCTCTGTGATATAAGCCGTTTTCTCGGCGTCTTCCTCGGGCATATGAATCTGATGGTATCCTTTATACGCATCGAGGAAGCTAAGAGTCCTGTAACCAATAATGCCTTCCATCATTTGCTCAAGGGCAAGGGGTAGTAGTCTTTTGGGCAGTATTTGTTTAAATCAGTGTAATCTTGGCACATACGCCCGGAATTGTCAGGTTTGCAGACAAGGACTGGGTTGGCCAGCCAAGTTGGCCAAAGCACCTCTTTCAGGATGTTGGCTCAAACCAGCTTGAGGGTTTCCTCGTTAATCACGTCATTGCGATCTCGAGCGAAAATCCTCTTCTTTTGCTTGACCAGTCTGACGTTTGGATCAACATTTAGCTTGTGCTCGATAATGTGTCGAGGAAATCCGGACATATCGGATGGCGACCACGCGAAGATGTCACGAAAGGTACGCAGCAAGGCAATTATTTCAGTCCGCAACGCTCCCCCGATGGATATCCCTAGTTTGATAGTTTTTTCTGGCTCTTTCTCATCTAAGATCAACTCTTCCGTCTTGCTGCTGAGTGTCGGGTTTTGCTCAATATCCATGCTCAAGACTTCTTGTTTCCTCTCTTTATCTTCAATCCTCGTCACACCTTGCTGAATTGAGTAGCATCCTGATGTGGTGACGGCTAGCTCCGGCTTTACTGCTTTCTTCCCTATCTTTACTGCCGTGAGGAGACATTCTTGAGAGCTGCGTTGGCAGCCTTGGACTATTCATATCCCGTATTCCGTTGGGAACTTCATAACTAGGTGATAAGGTGACCATACAGCGCAGGCTTGACACATCCACGGCCGTCCTAGAATCACATTGAATGGCGAGGGAGCATCGATTATGGCGAAATCCATTGTTAGATTTACCGTTCGGGGATACGTCCCTACCGTGATTGGAAGCATGACGATCCCGCTTGGGATTATCGTGTGCCCGGAGAAGCCCATCAATGGTAAGGTAGCAGGGCACCAGTCTGGATTTTGTATATTCATTCTCTTGAAACAATCACTGTAGATGATGTCGACCGCGCTGCCATTGTCGATGTACACGCGACTTACCCCCACATTACCTATGATGGCCTCGATAACCATGGCATCACTGTGGGGACACACGCCAGGGACGACGTCACTATCAGTGAAGACGATTGCTTCGATTCCTTTAAACCGCTTGTGACTTGGCTCTTGCGGTTGGGTTTTTGTTACTTGTCGAACAGAGGCCTTCATTGCCGTGGTCGAGAGGACTTCGAGAGGTGCTCCATAAATTGCTCCAACATTGTGGGTAATCTGCTTGGTGGGATCAAGAGGAGGTATTTGCTGTATTGGTTACGGTTTGTTATCGAGAGCTGGTTGGGCAGGATATTGTGAGTTATCCCTCGGTTGCCAATTATTTCCTCGGTTGTCTCTACGAGAACCTCGATTGTTGTTTTCCCTGGGGAAGTTGCGAGAAGCGCCGAGTTTTTCTCGAGAACTGCAGGTATCTCCTCGAGCGGTGCCTTGTGTGCTCTGCACATATTGTTTTAATTTACCAGACTTCACTCCTGCTTCGATTTCTTGCTTGAGCTCTCGACAATCCTCCGTGTCATGTCCGTGGTCCTTGTGGTACTCGCAATATTGATTCGTGGACCTATTCGGGTTATGAGTCAGTGGCTTCAGGGTTGGAAACTTGTCCTTATGGATCTGGAGTATTTCCCGTCGAGGATTTATCAATGGAGTCAGTAACCTGTCGAGCCTAGGCAGCGAGGGTTTGTTCTCAGTCTGAGATTTATATATGTCCTTTACTCCTCGCTCCCCTGCGAATGAGAAAGACTCCTGGGAATTTTTTAGCGTTTGTTCCCGTTGGATATAACTTTCTACCGTGGCCCACATCTCTTGGGTGTTCTGTGGAGGTTTAGTGGTTAACTTTACTCGTAGAGGGACGGACTTCCCCCAGGGGTTGAGTCCTTGGATGAAGCTATTCCTTACGTCTCTGTCATCGAAATTGTCAATTTGGAGAGATTCACGGGTGAAGCAACGATGGAAATCTGAAAGGCTCTCGTTGTGTCCTTGTCTTATGGAGGATAGGTCAATGGACATTTTTGTGACTTGCTTGCTGAGGAAAAACCTGGTGGCTAGCTTTACTGTGAGATCCTCAAAGCTGTCAATGCTTCCCTCTGGCAACTGTCCAAACCAACATTGTGCCTGTCCATCGAGGAATGATGGTAAAGCCTTTGCCATGAAGTCTAGAGATGCGTTACGAATTCTTATGACTTGCACGTATTTATTGAGATATCGTTATGGATCAGAATCCCCTGTGTAACATGTGAAGTCTTTGGGGAAGTCAAAATCTTTAGGTTTCGGACAGTCTCGAATCCTGGAGATAAAAGGACTTCTGTCAACGATCATTCCTATCATCCTCCGCATCGAGTCTCGAATCGAGGGATCCTGATTGCCCCGATTATCCTGATCCCGAGGAGGAGGGTCTTCTCCTCGACGATGGCCATGCCGCGATTTTTCCCGCGTCCCTTTTGGTCCCAATCGAGAGTGGACATTGTTTTTCAAGGGTTCCCACTCTCTTTTAGACAATTCCTCGACGCTAGGTGATTGCTGTCGATCTTGTCTACGAAATTGTCTCTTCTGTTCGTGCTCCAGTGCAAACTGTTGAATCGCCTGATAAACTACTGGGTTTGTCCTCTCGAGTGCTTCCCAGAAAGTATCACCGGGGACTTCAGAAGGTTCGGCGCGAGAAACTTCTCGATAGGGGGTTTCTTTGCGAGTTCTTTCCTCCCCTTTGTTTGGGGTCGGACGTTTGCCTCTTCTGATCTCGAGGAGATCCAGGGTTCTCCTTGCTTCTTTTTTCTCAATTAACTCCTCCATCTCTTGTTCTGTTGGGTCTGGAAGACCTAACAAACAGCAGCGTTTATATTCTTCGAGGATATATTTCTTTTTCCTTTGATTGAGGGAGTTATCATCCTTCAACTTCTTTAGTTCCGCTTCGATCTCGGCCAACCGTTGTTTCTGGTGTAGATCGGGGTTTTCACGGTGACGATTTTGATCGGTTGGTTTGACAGGGGTGGTCTCTTTCTTGGTTCATCGATCGTTCCTTTTCCGTTTCTGCCTCCATCGGAAGTGTGCCAGAGTTTCGCCGTCTTCAGGGCTTGTCTGTCTTCCGGTTGACGCAGCAATGGATTGGGGACTGTCAACTACCACCATCTTTCTTTCCACGGATTCTGTTCTGGAAGTGCTGGAAGCGGATTGAAAGGTTTCAAAAAGCTTGAGAAAGCTTAGTGACACAAACCCTATTTTTCGGGTCCCACCGGGCGTGCCACTTGACGATACCTGGAATTGTACCGCCAGTGTAAGGTGCAACTCCGACTAGGGTTTCCTACAAAACAAAGCCTCGGGCGTCTCCTGAGGGTAGACACTCCGAAGCTTAAGTCAGAAAATAGGGTTATGTCTGTATTGATATGCTAGTCAAGATTGCGTACCTTTAGTGTGGAACAAAGGTCCTATTTATAGACTTGGGAGGAATCTAATTATTACTAGGGTTAGCAATAATAAACTGCCATATCCGGGATGGTCTTGACCCTAAAGCCAAGTAGTGGGCCGGCCCGTCAAAGGTGATGGATCTGGACTCGTCAAGACAGAAGAAGTATTATAGTAAAGTTGGGAAAAAATTAACATAATTAACAGTATAATATAGTAGGTGGTGTTACCGATTTCATTTGCAGACGGATTCGGCATCGGGAACTTGGCCACGACAAGCATCGACAACCTTGGACCGAATCTGTTCCTGCCACTCCAGGTAGGCACCCAAGAGCATTAGCCACCAAGTGGCTAAAAATAATTCTGCAGTTGTCGACGATGAATCGATCACGTGCGTCGTGGCTGCTAATGAATTCCTCCTTTTTGGCAGTGTCCAACACGGTTTGGAGTAGATCTTTCTCGTACCCAGCATCGGTTCTTAACCACATTCAGAATTAGTTGTTTTATCTCCTTGGCTAGCGCCCAGGATTTCCTATTGCTTTTTGTTGAAAGATGCCTGAAGTATAATTAATTTACATGTTGCATAGATTAATATTAATTTGATTAATTGATTAATTTGATCCAAGGCAAAAAATAAAAAATAAACAAAATCAGTAATTCAACACACCTCATCTCGGGAATACCCATGGCCAGATTCTTTTTAGAAGTGACTTCCACTGGTGAATAAGGGTCAACTTTTATGTCTGTAATCCCACCTTTCTCCTCAATCATTTTGTTCCACAGATTTCCTTTTTATCTCCTTTACCAATAGTTTTGATTCCATGTGCCCGTATTATACACCAAACACTAAAGATAGGTTTAATCACGGTGAAATTAACTGACTCCTTGCACGTACTTGTAATCGAACGTGTTTAGAAGGTTGCTTGGAGTTAGTTATCCACCGATGTCGCGGGGAGTCTCCCCATCTTTTCCATTGTACCGATTTTGTTTTTATTCAATGAAACTGAAATGTCCAAAAAAGGAAAGCATTTGAAGTTTTAAAACCTGTCATTCTGCTGTAACAAAGAAATTAGATGTACAGAAACTATCTCTCAATAGAATTTGATCAAATTCATCCAGAATCCCCAAAGTTAGATGTACAATCCCCAAACTTAGATGAATTACTGACTAATAAGATGCAGATAACTCGAAGAGGAAAATGAGTGTATCGGAAAACACTGGCTCTCCCCACCAATCACATTATACTATGAATTAAAGGATTACATGAAAAATTGTCTGACGAAGCAGGAATGGATTGGAAGAACAAAAATCCAATTAATGCAATACTGTAATCAGTGCCATCTAACAAAATTCAATTATAAGCTGTAACCCCAACAACTAAAATCTAACTACAGATAACTCGAAGCGGACGGATTCGACATCGGGAACTTGGCCACGACAAGCGTCCACAACCTCGGACCGGACCCAGCTTCCACTCAGTGCCACTTCCAGTCTTCCAATCATATTCTGGGTTGCTCCTGTAAGCCTTTCTTTCCCAGGAACACAGCTTTGAAGATCACCCATTCAGCAAAAAAGCATCGGAGCAACCCTTCTTCATTTCTCAATTTATTGAAATAGTAAGTGTCAGCAGATGACCACAGTATGGGCAAACCAGACGAGTGTTTTCTCTCTGTGGTGTCCAACCCATTACCCTTTCTCTCTGTGGTAGATAATATCCATTATAAGATGTGGAAGGACCTGTGAATATCAAAATCGAAACGATGCTTCTTTAATTCTAACATGGAGTAATTTACATTCATTTGAATTTCAAGAATTGTAATAAAAAAGAAAACGTAAAACAAAAGAGGAAGAACAAGGTCCAGCTTCAGCACCATGTTGAGAACTTGGGCGGCGGGAGTATCGTGATCCATGTTGAGAACTTGGGCGGCGGGAGTATCGTGATCCTGAGATTTATCAAAATTGAATCTTTTTAGGATGACAACAAAACCAGTGAAACAAAAGTTCCAACATTTTCATTCTAATTTTTTTTGGGTAATTCATTACCTAGCAGCAACATGGCTAGCTATTTGATTTCTAGATTATGGATCATCCAATTACTATCAGGCTTAGATTAAGATCTGGAAGTACCTGGGACATATGTTGGCGGATGATAGGGCCAGATCCTCAAGTATTGCCCGCAGAATCCGCATGTAGGGAGGTTAAGGACTTCCTTATCTTTTTTCGCCTTTTCCAAACATTTCGACAGACACCCCAAGCACAAATACGCATAACACTCGCATAACCCGTTCATCATGTTCTGACGGGGTTTCCAAGCAAAACAAACAGAGCATTGCCGCTTATCATCAAAAGATGTGGAAGTACCTGTGATATATCAAAATCTTTACTTGTGATATATGTTACATCCATTTGAATTTCAGGGAATTATAATTAAAAAAATAGAGTACCTCTCATAGCAGAAGAGGAAGAAGAAGGTCCAGCTTCAGCTGTGGTGGTAATGCCAAATTCAGCATGGAGCTCTGCACGCAACAAATGAGCAGCGTTCAGGCCATCATCAGGATCAGGGTGATGATGAACTACTCCTCCTCCTTGATCACCATGATCATCATCAGGTGTAGCATCATGTTGACAACTTGGGCGGGTGTTTTGTGATTCTGTGATTTATCAAAAAGTGAATCTTTTTACCATAACAACAAAAACCAGTAAAACAAATGTTCCAACATTTTCATTGAAATTTTTGGGGTGTTCATTACCTAGCATTGATAAACGCATTGCTTCTTGCAATCCGAAATCTTCCTCGCCCTGGTTTACATAATCTAGAAATCAAAAAATTAGTGACAAAGAATTTCACGTATGAAATAGCATTAAGCAGAGATTAAAAGCAAAAGGGCTTCAAAAAGACATTGTTCATTCATGAATAAATCGGTTACCGTCAGCATAAATCGGAGCAGGGGCCTTGTTCTTCATCTTCATCTTCTTCATCATTCGTGGTGATGGGTTGCTCTTAGTTCCAATTGGGATTCCGGCATCAAATCCGGCAAGATTCTCCGGAGGAACACCCATCATGTCTAAAATTTCTTCCTTATAATCCATGAAGGTCTCATCATCGCTCAAGTCATCATCAGGTGTAGCATCATCAGGATCAGATTGATAAACCCCTTTTCCTTTTCTTTGACGCATCTCCTCGGCATTGCGATCACCATCACCAGATTGATGAACAGGAGGATTACTGCTCGATGAAGCTTGCATTAATCGCGACTCATCAATGTCCGGCCATCGGCCTAGCATTTCTTCTATGGAGTTCCGGGCTCCGGCAAGAAACTGTCGGGCACGATCGTATACTGGTTCTATATCTGAATCTGTGATGGTAAAAAAAGTGAATCTCTGATGGTTCTAAACCAACTACACAGCCCGTAAACAAATGTTCTACATTAAAAAAAGAATGTAGTACCTTCCATAACAGAAGAGGAAGAAGAAGGTGCAGCTTCAGCTGTGGTGCTGATGTCAGATTCAGCATGGAGATCTGCAGGCAACAAATGAGCAGCGTTCAGGCCATCATCAGGATCAGGGTGATGATGAACTACTCCTCCTTGATCACCACGATCATCTGCCAGGGATCTCCGGCCTTCAGCGATAATTTGCCGGGAACGATTGCGTTCTGTATCTGTAACGTTCAAAAAGTGAATCTCTTGTGGTTCTAAATCAACACAACCCGTAAACAAAATGTTCCACATTTAATTGAAAAATCCAAATTCATACACACCTAGAATTGATCGGCGGGAAGCTTCTGCCATTTGACGTTCATATTCAACAGGGTCGTGGCATAGATCATCTAGAAATCAATGTTTAATAAAATCAATGACAATAAATTGACAAACGAATACGAGTTTCTTTTTTTTGGCTTTTTGCTGCTGGATATGGACTAATAACACTGAGGCAATTCACACACGAATAAAAGGGAAAGGTAGAAAAAAAAACTCGCAGTACCTTTGAAAGCAGCAGCAGAAGAAGACGAAGAAGAAGAAGAAACATATTCAGCTTTGTCACCGCGACCACCTCTGGTGTATAGATAATAATCTAACAATACAAAAAACAGAGTTCAAAAACAAACCATCAGTGACAAAATTGACAGGTGAACTTCCATCGTTACACTAAGAACAAAGAAATTTTTGCATTAACTAATTGAGAAAGAAAAAAGCTTTATTAATGGATTACCTTGAACATGGATCGAAGGCACCGGGTAGGTTCTAACTCCTAACGGGTTGCCAGTGTCAAAATCATCAAAAGGCACTGATGCCATATCATCATCAATATCATCTTGATCAACATCCCCTGTTTTTGCAGAAGAAATATGGATTGAGGGGGAAATAAAATTCACAGAAATTAACAAAAAAAGTGATTCAAGAACAGGTATTGATTGGTGTTGATTAATTACCATCGTCATTAGGCGCCGTTCTGATCACCATTCCAGATTGATCAACATGATGCTCTGGAGCAATCCCAAATTTGTCAGCAGTTTCTAATCTACGCCTATCATCCTTCGACTCGTGTTGACCGGAACGATTAACTCCTTCTTCTTCTTCTCTCATTGGCCTCTTCCCTAGATTCCGATCAGCAAGATCATCCTGACGATCAAGATCCTCTGTTTCTTTGGGCCCATCACCAGAATTTCCCTGAGAAGCATCTTCAGAGGATTTAGCAGAATCTTCATCTCTGACTGGATGGGCTTCTTGCTCTGCTTCTGGGTTTGCCGGAGATAATGATCCTTCAACTGCTCCGACTGGTTCTTGATTTCCTTCCGACGGTTCAACTTCATCTACTGGTTTTTCTGGATTTTCCTCCTGCCCATCTTCTTTTCCTTCCATTTCCTGCTCATCACCATCGGCAACATTTTCTTGAACCCCTTCTCCTGGGACATTCAATTCATCAATGCCGGAATCATTTTCTTGAACCCCTTCTTCTGGGGCATTCAGTTCATCATGGCTGGAATCATTTTCTTGAACCCCTTCTTCTGGGACATTCATTTCATCATCGCCGGAATCATTTTCTTGAACCCCTCCTTCTGGGGCATTCAGATCAACCACTTCTTCTTGTGGGATATTGATCAATTTATTGCGAACGTCAGCATTGGGATCAACCCCTTCTTCTTCTTGGTTATTCGGTGCATCTTCAGGCTGAACTTCATCATCAACTTCATCTGGTTCAGGTTCATGAACCCCTTCTTCTCCTGGGACATTGAATTCAAATTGAGGCTGAACTTCATCATCAACTTCATCTGGTTCAGGTTCATGAACCCCTTCTTCTCCTGGTTCGTTCAATTCACCTTCAGGCTGATGAACTTCAGATTCTTGACGCAATCTTCTCGCTCTTCTTCTTCTGTACTTCTTCTCCATCCTCTTCCTTCTGTTCTTCTTGGCCATCTTGCCTGTAATTCGTTTCCCCATTTTCTCAAAACAACAGAAAAACACGATGGATTCCTTGGAGCAGTTTTCTACTTCCAAACCCTAATTTAAATCTCTAACTCTCAAAGAAGATGAATTACAGAGAGGGAGGAAGGTGTGCGAGAGAAAACAGAGTGAAGAAGAGTATTCTGAAGAAGTGAAGAGAAAATATATAGAGAAGTATAGAACCAATTCAGTCAACCGTTCTTTCTCTCTCATTGACTGACCCCACAAAACTGCTTAGCTGTAAACGGTTAGAGTTTCTCTTAAATTACATAAAAGTCCCTTTTCTTTATTTCAATTAAAAACACCACTCGTGAATTAGTAATGCCTGACATTTTCCGACGACGGTTTTGACTTTTGGGCTGGAGTCGTTTTGTTCCTTTTTGTTACATTTTATTATTTTCCCCTGATAAAAACATATTTTAACTATATAAAATATTTTGATTTAGTATATTATTTTTGTAAGTGAATTTTTGTTTAAATCATTGGACTCGTTGAAATGGATACCAGCTTACATGTTCGCGACTCTTAGTGGATGTTAATAAATACTCCATTCGTCCCAAAAAAATAATTCACGTTGAGTTTTAAAATTTGTAATAATTAATACAACACAAATTTCAAAATTCGATGTAGATTCTTTTTTTTGAGACTGAAAAAGCTATAATCATACTTTTTCTTTTCCAAAATAATTGTTCAGTTAGAAATTTTACGTTTTTGTATAAATCGTATTAAAAATAAAAATTCAAACAAAATAATCATTTTGGACCTAGAAATTAAGTAATATTTATTTTCGGTAAAAACACGGGTTATCTTGAGTTTGCAACATAAATTTGTTTTGTAATAAAAAGACCATGTATGTTCGATTGTTTGTACCTTCTCGCGGATGTCAATATATGCATTAATTGTATAATATAATTATACTTGTTTCATTTAGACCATAAACTATATCATGTTTGCCTATGAAGTGGTTATTATTAATTTCTTTTGAGCTTAAATATAAAAAGAATATTTTACTTGAATTTTTCTCATAATTTTACCCGTGAAATTTTAAGTTTTTTTTTTTTTTTTGGAAAAAAGTTTAGCATTAGAATGATTCAATTTGAATGTAAAAAAATATATTTTGTTTGAACTTTTTTCGTAATTTTACCCGTGAAGTGTCAACAATTTTTTTAGCCATAGGCACGGGTTTTTTTTTTTTAAATAAAATGTTGAATTAGAATACAATAGATAATTAATATTTCTCTATATGACAATAGAATTATCTAATTTTATATACATTTATAATATGAATATGTTTTCATGTATACGGTGTTAAAATTCTTTTTAAGCAATACGAAATAGTTTGACTTAAGGTGTTTTGGAGGGAAAATTATTAACCATAACATGACACCTCAACAATTTTATTCTCTTGGACTTCTCTTTTAATAGGATATATATATATATATAGATATATATAATGATTTGGTCGATGTCATAGTGAATAATGTTCCAAAGGTACATATCCTTAGTCATAGTAATTTTTGAGACGGAAGATTAGGGCTAAGATATGAGTGTGGTATTCTTAAATTTGGAAGTATTATATAGAATATGTTGAGTTACGCAGGAAGAATTATAATATAGGGTAGTCTTTTTTTTTCTTTTTTTTTTTACAATAGGGTAGTCCGTTTTAATTGTTGATTATGAAATTTTAATGTAGCATCTTTTTTTTTTTTTTTGGTTATGGAGTATCAATCAAGATCAATGCGCATTAATACCATGATTCCTAGTATTTAATATATTTTATTTGGTTTATGATGTCATTCAATAGCACAATTCAAAATGATAGGCAGGAATGATTTTGTATTTCATCTTTCAAAATGGAATGATATCAATTAGGCACATTAATTGCATGATAATTTGATTATGATCAATGAAGCTTTCTTTCTTCTTCATTTTTTTTCTTCATTTTTTCTAAAACGACGTAGTTTTTGGTGGGCGGAAAAAAAATGCACGAGAGTACGACACGTTATCCTTTTTTTTTTAGTTTGGACTATTGTTTTAATAGGATATATAGATTACATAAATACTTTTTCTTAAGAACGGGATACTACTTACAATCAGAGTAGTGATACATGCAACAAAAATTATATGGAATGATGTGGCAATATTTCAATTATGTCATAACTTTAAATGGAAAGTTTTAAAAAGTGAATGGATGTGATCAATTTTTGTCATTTTTTCTTGTAAGTTTTCCTTTGTATGTATTATTATTTGCCCATCTAGAACTTACTTAAAAGGCATGCAAGGCTGCAATAAACTGAACCCTACCTTGAATCACACACTACTTTCCCCGACGAAAGTAACTAAAATAATGATTACATGTTTGATTTACAAAGTGTGTGTTAGGATTCTGAATAGACTTCGCTCAAGTGTGGATTGTGGAATGCAGACAACCTTGTTTGGTTATGCCTAAATTTGCCTGATTGTTGCATGCCCACATAGCTATTTCAAGTTGTCATATCTTACGACCTCTTAAGGAAGAAGTACAGTAGAATGAAGATCTTGGGACTCAATTAATCAAATAACCATCTCATTAGGGCAATCGGAGTCGGAAAATTGCATTTTTGGCCGATAGTTTCTTTAGGTTATAAAGTAGTCACTAGCTTTGATCGAAACCTAATAAAATTAAGTACTCAATGTCTCAATTTGCAATTTTGATAAATCCCCTCAAGTATACATGCAAAAAAAAAAAAAAAAACCCTAATGTTTCAAGTATTAACTCAACTCAACCTCTGGTACTGTGCTCATGAAAAAAATCATTCAATCTCTAACAAAGTAAATTGTAAAATTAAGAAATTAATCCTGGATTAATTGGCTATGGAGATCATATAACCAATACATCCACGATCCACGTTCTAATCCTTATCCTTATCCTTATTTATCCTTATTCTTATCCTTATCCTTATTCTTATACTTAACTAAAAGGCACAGTAAGCAAGAAATAATACCCAAGAAATATTCAAGGACTACCGTCGAATCGATCTCGTTCGTCGGATGGGGTTGATATGATGTCAGCGACTTATTTTGGGTAAAACAGGGATTTAATAAATCACTTTCAATAAAAGGCACAGTAGACAAGAAATAATGGCTAAAAAATATTCAAGGACCACCGTCAAATCGATCTCGTCCGTCGGATGGAGTTGATGTGATGTCAGCGACTTATTAGGGGCAAAAATGAAATTTCAAAAATTCAGTTTATTCCAATTAAAAAAAAACCCGTAACCTTTTGAAAAAAAATAACCCCTAACCTATAAAAAGGAAGTCGTTTCAGGATTTAACTTTGGAATGCCCACTCCTGAAAATAATATATTTACAAAGACTTGAAAGTTTTTGATTAAAAAACAGCAACAAAACGACTTTGTTTTGTGGGTTTCTCCAGGGAAAAAAAAATATAAAAAAAACAAAAAATAACTCACACCGTTCAAAATCCCAAAACAATCCCCGTCATTGTTCCCAATTTTTTTCCCACTAATAACCTCCATAAGGCAGTGCTCCGCCTACTCAAGCCCCCCTTCGTCGATTCAGCCGCCGCTGCCGCTTTCCTCTCTGCATTCTCCGCCACCACTAAACCCCGAAGATATATTTTCCTAAAACATGCTTATCCAATTCGTACCATCCCGATTCCACCTCCACAAATTTAACTAAACAAAAATCCTAAATTCCACCGGAGTCACTCCGTCGAAGAGATTTTGCAAGAATGACTTTCTTCACTTGTACGAGATCAAATTCGTGGGGGAGCAACCGCTTGTATCGTATCACGGTGAAAATAGAACTTTCTGGCTGAAACTAGGATATTATTAGATTAGTAGTTGAAACTTTCTGGCTGGAATTTTGCAAAACTATGGAATTTGAGTAACAACGATGATGCTAGAGAAATGAAAAAATTGGAATCTTCAAAAAAAGCATGTGCAAAATACTTCATTTGATCACAGTTTCTAGAACCGTGGAAATCATTTCTCCCATATGATCAACTCCTTGTGCTACATGTAGAAAAACAAAAAAAAAAGTGTTCCATATGTTCCAAATAGTTGGAGGATACGTCGATTGGCTTTAGTTAGCATTGTCAAACGATTTCTTCATTGTATACTAAGCAGTTCTCAGAGCTTAAACGCATGTCTTTTTAAATTTCAGATGCAGCAAAAAATTTGTGATACATATCACAGTTTCAGATGCATGTCTGTCTGACAGATGCAGCATTCTGTTTCGAGTGTTGTTTGTTGGATGGAGTTGATTTGTAATAGGAGAGCTGCGGCAACTAAATTATAAATTCTCTGATAATGCAATGATTTTTTTCGCACTTTTGAATACAGAATCCGCTAGAGTGTAACTTCCTGTTGTTTCCACTAGCCTGAGATCGAGTTTTTGAGCCTTAAAGGAATCAGAATGGCATGTACATGATTGACGACTTTTTGTAATTTTCTCAATGTCATCCTTTAGAAATGACTTTTAAGTACAATCCCCAAGTTTAGACCTGTCCAAAATAAATGATAAGGCTCTTGCAGCTATGAAGATGAAAAACGAACTTCAAACAAAAAACCATGCGTGGAAATGTTGACAGGGCCGAGAATTTTGACGCGGTGAAATCTGAACTAAGGCTTAGCGAGGGGAAAACCGTGACTGATATTTCATCTTTTCGTTTTGTGTTTGTGTGTGTGTGTGTGTGTATGTTTCTTTTTTCCCTTTTTTTTCCCTTCATCTACACTATTTCCCCATGCATTCGTTTGATGCTTTTCTTCTTCTTTTTTTTTCCTTTTTTCGTTTACAACATTTTGGCAAATGCTTCCTATCACATGCGGACTATCAAATTTGCAAGGAACAACCATAATACTATAATGTCAAGCTTCTAATTTGAACATGTGTCAAGAAAAAGAAAATTGCAATTTTTTCCCTAATTGACTATTCACTTACGCCGGTGGACGGAAACAAATATGGTCATTCTAAATCTCTAAAGAACTAAGTTGGGATAACATATTGCAAATTATTATAATTGTTGCCAACTAAAATACTTACAGAGTAATTGTTGTGCATTCACTTGCAAATGTAAATTTGATTTGTAATACTGAACCATGAATATTGTATACTAGATAAAATATGGCTTGTGTTTAAGGTCTTAGTTTCAATAACTACCGTTTTGTAGGTTGAAGTTTGAGAGATTACAAAAAATACAAATTACACGAATATGGTTGTAGTTTCAAAGATTTAATATTATTGGTTATAAGGTTATAAAAAAGACTTGCCATAGAACAAGCATTATTAAATTTTAATAATAATCAAATTGACAATTAATTTAGGAAATATAACTGATCTTAGATTGACAATTACAGAATTAAACCTGTCATATTTACTTATTCTTGCTAATGTCCCTTATCTTATTCAAGCCAAAACCATCATATATCCTCCACTAAAATAACTTGATTTATGAACTGCCTTATTTTAATTTTCATTCTCTCCTCTTACAATCGTCCACCACCAAATGCAAAGATTTCTCTATCTCTCACAACAATTATATCTACCAAAAAACTCTTTTCTAATACATGATTAAATAGCAGAGAGAGTTCACGATAAAAAATCACTTCGTAAATCCAAAAAGTCAATTAAAAAGAATAAAATATCACATTCATATGCACTATTACGGAACAACAAAAATTCGACCGAACACGAAGTATATAAAAATTCGAAAACCATCAAAAAGAAACAATCTATATATGTACTGGTCGCGTAACGCGCGACACGTAAAAGACTAGTACTTAAATAAAAGGCACAGTAGGCAAGAAATAATGCCCAAAAAATATTCAAGGACTACCGTCAAATCGATCTTGTCTGTCGGATAGGGTTGATGTGATGTCAGCGACTTATTAAGGGCAAAAACAGAAATTCAAAAATTCAGTTTATTCCAATTAAAAAAAACCCGTAATCTTTTGGAAAAAACAAACCCCTAATCTATAACAAGATGTCGTTTCAGGATTTAACTTTGGAATCCCCACTCCTAAAAACAATATATTTACAAAACCTGAAAGTTTTTTGTTAAGAAACAGCAACAAAACGACTTCGTTTTGTGGGTTTCTCAAGGAAAAAAAAATAACTCACACCGTTTAAAATCCCCAAATGGCCCCCGTCATTGTTCTCAATTTTTTTCCCACTATAACCTCCATAAGGCTGTGCTCCGCCTACTCAGTCAGATCCCCCTTCGTCGATTCAGCCGCCACTGCCGCTTCCCTCTCTGCATCCTCCGCCACCACTAAACCTCGAAGATATATTTTCCTTAAACATGCTTCACCAATTCGTACCATCCCGATTACACCTCCACAATTTAACCAAACAAAAATCTTAAGTTCCACCAGAGTCACCCCATCGAAGAGATTTTGCAAGAATGACTTCCTTCACTTGTACAAGATTGAATTCGTGGGGAAGAAACCACATGTATCGTATCACGGTGGACATCATGACGGAGGAAGCGAGGCGGAGCTAGGTGTTTGGACGGAATAGGATTAGGAAATTAGCTTTTTATTTGATTTGGAGTTGTATGTGTAATATAACTAACAAATTACTGTTTAATTTTTATTTATATATTTCCATAAATTTGGAATTGTAATATGAATAGGCAATTCAGTGCCTCTCTGATTATGGATTTGTTTTGGGATAAAAATAGAAATCCCCTATGGGCCAGCATGTCTATAAAAACCCATAGCAACCTCACAACTAGGATCACAAAAGGCTCCATTCTTCAGCTTACCAGTTTCTTTGATTTCTTCGTCTTTGATTCAGGTAAATCTTTGTTAACCTTTTAATTTCTATTTTTTTTTACCTCTATACGGTAGAGGAAGCTTGAATATTTGTAAAGATTTTTCTCTGGCTCTTTTCCAAATCCTACAAACAGGTACTAATTTTAATTCTCTTATTTTTCTTGATTTTGAAGTTGTGAATTTGTTGTTAATTGACCGAGGTTGTTGATAATTCTAATGGTTTGGAAACTAATAGAATGTCTTGAAAACAGATATTGCAATGGTTCGAGTTGCAGACTCAATTCCAGCCAAATTACATAAAGTCCCTTCTCTCACAGGATATTAGCACAAGGGTAAGGTATATGTTTCTAATTTCTTTTCCCGACAATTAAAGGGCCTGATGGTGTAGGATGTTTGGAATATTTTTTAGAAAAAACTCTAATCACAATGGCTCTATATCCAAAATTTGATTATCATGGGTTTGTTCACTTATTGTTGTCAGTAGAAACAATTTATGTTCTGGCTTCTAGAATAATTTCTGCTTGTCCTTGGGAGAACGTTTTTAAGGAGTTATATTATTTTCATGAGGTAGATCATAGTTAGACGAGAGGAAGTCGAAAAGTTTCGAATTGTGGCATGAGATTCAGTCAGAGGTTCTTGGAGAGGCAAAATCATGTGTTAGAAAATAGATTTTGTTGTGTTCTGATTTTGTGGGATTAGCTTTACCTTTCTAGACCGATGTATATACAGGTGAACTACATTATTGCTCAAGGTAAAGATATATATATATATATATCAACTTTTCTAGGCATTGAGCTCTTTTGTGGGTTTTACATTGTACATGTGATTCTTGATTTTCTTCTGCTATCTTTCAGCACCACTGATGATAACACTCAGAGCCGATACCTTTTAGCTGATAGATAACTAATCAGGATAAGTTTTTCATGTCAAAACTTATGCCTGAGTTTCAATGATTAATTCCGCATATAGTTTATTCAACAAGTCATAGGACTTGTATAGTGATCTATTTATGGTTCTTTGACAGTTCAGTTAGATTATTTTTCTGTGCATAAATAAATTTGATATAATCATTGGATGTTATTCCTCTTCTGCTAACATGAGTTTTATTTTGAGATTACCATAGATGAGGCGTCCATGTCGGTTATTTATTGGAACTTTTCTTCCTCACACACTGTATAACTTTTAACATACCTATCAATGAAGTAAATCTTTGATCACTCAATTGTCCAGTATAGTTTTTGAATGGTAGAGTAGTTAAGGTTTTGGGTACCTGTGTTTTGCATCATTGGTATGATCTGTTTGCCCTTTTGTTAAAAGAAAAGTCCAACTTTCTCTGCCAAGTGAACTGGTAGCAATGTCCAAGTTGCTGCTTTAGCAGAATCTAGAAATAGACTGCATTGTGGTATTCAATTGTTATTTCATGTGATCTTTTTTGTTTTTACTGAAGAACTTACAATCTATAAGTTATAATATTACTAAATGTTTATGGTTTCCTCTGCCTGCAGATTCCAATGTATGATTGTCTCAAGAATTTGTATTTTAAGTTTCTTTTTGTTATTTGAGCTACTGGGAATCTAATAAGGATCATCACAGTCCTTGATCTGCTACA
This sequence comes from Oldenlandia corymbosa var. corymbosa, assembly GCA_949775105.1. Classification (NCBI taxonomy): domain Eukaryota; kingdom Viridiplantae; phylum Streptophyta; class Magnoliopsida; order Gentianales; family Rubiaceae; genus Oldenlandia; species Oldenlandia corymbosa. The sequence goes on along the minus strand of OX459121.1, from coordinate 20,173,834 downwards.
TGCTTTACAATCCAAAACTTCTAGCTCTCTGTCCACTTCCGTTTGGCGAAACTAAGTTGTGGCAAGGCTAAAGTGGATGTGAACTGAAGTAGTAGATTCAGAAGCAGTTCGAGAACATCAATGCGCTAATGCACTATGTTAGATGATTAAAATGTTGCCTTTGGGAAAGTTACAGGTTCTTAGCCATGATACAACAATCTAGATTTTGGCAAGTAAAGGGGAGGCCAAGTGATATTGGTACTATCCCCTGCTGAGTACTTGAAGCTTCTTGCCTCCAGCTTGAAACAACAACCTGATAGAATAACTGAGAGCTTAGCTAGGATGAGATTTGACAGTTTTCTGTTTCTGAGAATTTAGTTGTGATAAGTAACTTAATGTCCCCTTAGTTTTTTGTTTTGTTTTTATTTGTGAATACTACAAGTCCAACAATTTGGCCCTCACTTTAGATACGATATTTGAGTTAAAAATTTATTATTGCTATTGAAAAATAGTCATTTGTTTCCTGTCATTGAGGTAACTTAGGCAACATTACCAACTTTCTTTGACTAAAGAAGTTACAGTCTCTAAAGTAGATTGCTAACAGTGATAGAATAAAATCTATCAAAAGCAAATTTTAGTTTTTGACTTTTTGGCTAATTTTATCTAAAATTACTCACACCCTCTAACTTAGCAAGAAAATTATCCATGCGTCAAAATTGAAATTGAAAGACCATATTACCGAAAAAAATAAAAATAAAAATTGAAAGACCAAAAAATTAAAATAAATCAACCTACCTTTTCCAACACTTTCATGGAAGCACATGATATATTACACAAGTACTAATTTGATCTTCTATTTTGTTTCCTTGCTTTTTGATAGATTTCTTAATCATTTTGCGGGATACTGTATGTATTAAGATAAACAACGTAATAATCCCATCAAAAGAAGTATACTTAACAAGTCCTATAAAAGCATATATCTACAACTATTACGCATTAAGATAAATTATTACTAATATTTATCGTAACAGAGTTAAACAATTTTAAAAAAGCACTTGTCACGCAACGCGCGACATGTAAAAGACTAGTACTTAATATAAAGTCACAGTAGGCAAGAAATTAAATGCCCAAGAAATATTCAAGGATCACCTTCAAAGCGATCTCGTCCGTCGGATGGGGTTGATATGACATCAGCGACTTATTAAGGACAAAATCAAAATTTCATAAATACAGTTCCTCACTAAATTTTAAATTTAAAACCGAAAGCTTTTAATACAGTTCCTCACAATATTAAGTCACTTATTAGGGGCAAAAATAAAATTTCACAAATTCAGTGTACTGTTTGGTTCGTTTTTCGTTCATTTTTTCAGAATTTTCAATTAATATCTATCCCATCCCAGCAAACCTTTTTACATTCCCAATACACCTTTTTAGATTTCCAATATACCTTTTTACATTCCCAATACAAAAAAATACACTCAGCTATAAAGTCACAGTAGGCAAGAAATTAAATGCCCAAGAAATATTCAAGGACCACCTTCAAAGCGATCTCGTCCGTCAGATGGGATTGATATGACATCAGCGACTTATTAAGGACAAAATCAAAATTTCATAAATACAGTTCCTCACTAAATTTTAAATTTAAAACCGAAAGCTTTTAATACAGTTCCTCACAATATTAAGTCACTTATTAGGGGCAAAAATAAAATTTCACAAATTCAGTGTACTGCTTGGTTCGTTTTTTCGTTCATTTTTTCAGAATTTTTAATTAATATCTATCCCATCCCAGCATACCTTTTTACATTCCCAATACACCTTTTTAGATTTCCAATATACCTTTTTACATTCCCAATACCAAAAAATACACTCAGCGACTTATTAGAGGTAAAAAAGGAAATTCATAAATACATCCCAATCCAAAAAAAAATAAAAAATCTGTAAGCTCTTGAGAAGAAAAACCCTAATCATCCAAAAAAACGTATGTAAGCTCATTTGCCCTCATCATCCACATTGTCTGCCTCACCCAAAAACATGTATATAAAAGAAAAACCCAAAAGGCTCCGCCTCCACTGCCACCCACGACGTTCACCTCATCTTTCTCTCCAAAGAAAAAAAAAAACTAAGACAATGCTTTCTCTGCCTACACTGGCACCCATCACCGTTCGTCATCCTCCTTATTACCACAAAAACCACATTCGGCATCAGATCCATTACGTCGAGCCGCCGAAGGAGAACAACGGCATCAGTTGTCGAACAACCATATTCACTAAAATTGAACTTCCTCTGAACAAGAAGAAAGCAATCACCGAATTTTTCAAGTAATCGAACTTGGTAGCATCGTCAGAATTCGGAAATACGTGTCTATGAAGTATGAATATAGATTTGGTATACAAATCGAAATTTATTAATCTAGATTTGGAATACAAATCAAAAATTCTCCAAATTTGTATACGGATTAGAAATCTATGAGTCGGGCTCTTCTCCTTCAAGCTGAAGTCTCTTACGCATGAATAAGCTAGATTAACAACACCGGATACACTAGGACTACCGGTTGCAGCAAACTTAATCCAACACCTCTTCTTCCACTTCTTTTCCGGTCCATTAAGGTATCTTTCCGATTGATTCAGCTATTATTGTTATTTTTGATATGTTTTCTTAGTTCCTTTTCTACTTCATTTTTCTCCACAATTATTGTAAGCTTCTTTTGATTAAAAAACTATTCTATTATTTGGGTTGTTCTGTTTTTGTGTAACATCATTTTTTTCCATATGTGCTTTGAACTTTTTACAGTTGTTAATCGTTATTGTAATTCCAAAAGATCCTCCTTTTATGTTTTTGGTTTAGATTCTTTGAATCGCGCCCTTTTTAAGCAGATGCAGGGCTTCTCAAGGGGACAACCAGGTGGTGGTTTTTAAGCAGATTCTGTGAATTTGGCGGATGGCATCTTTCTGCTCACCATCGACGACAACAACCGCTGCCTCTTCATCAACCTGCGCCGTCGCGTGGTGCTCTATAGGATCAACTTCAAACACCACGTCGCCATCAAAAAATTCATCCCCGACGGCAAGTTTATCGTTGTAGCTGTTGGTAAGCTCCTCCAAATTTAGTGCTCCCCTGGGTTTAGAAAGGAATTTTTCCCGTTTGAGTTTATTAGGACATTTTCATAAAATTGGAATTTAATTTTTCTGATATTCACAATTTAAAGCATCTGCAATATTTGGTCCGAGTAGATAGGAATTACTTTCATCAGATATGTTGCCTTTCAAAAAGGAAAATATATTTCTTTATGTATTGTTGAGATTACGAAATAGCTTATAGTTCATCATTCGTCTTATGCAGGAGTTAAACCATAAAAAAAAAAAAAACCAAAATACAATGTACAACAAGAACATTGTCCAACAGGCCCCATTTTAGCTGAGCTGCTTGTCATCCAAAAATTTGCTAACAACTTACCAAAAAGCCATGATGATCTTTTGATGTCTTCTATATACTATGTGCATTGTTCTTTTTTGTTTTTAAGGAATGAAAGTCAACTGTAGCTCTTGGTGCATTCACATTGTTTCTCATCTGAAAGCGTCATAGTATATCTATTCTTTTTTTTGGCCCTAAACTCCCTTTCAAATCCTTAGGGCCGACAGTAAAGCTGCTTTCATTCTACTTATCATTTAAAATCATATTCCATATTTTAAAAATTAATCAGATTTAATTTATATTAAAAGCTAAGTTTTTTATTGTGAATTTTATTTTAACTGTACACAAGAAAATCTCAAGCATAATTTCGATAGATTTGGCAATGAACTTCCGCACCACCACTCATTTTTGCTGCTCAACGTCAACTTTTAGGTATAGTCAAGCTGTGGAAGTCAGCATCTTTTTTGTATAGATGAACCTGATGTTTCTTGGGTCAATTACTTTGTGAAAGAAGTTCCATCTAAGAACGCTGAGCAAATATTTAGCCTAGAGCAGAAGCGTAATGGAGCGTTCAATGACATTATGCCATCATGGATTGATCAATTGTACATAGAGCAAGACAGATAGTAGCTTAATCAATAATAATTGGCAAAATGATGCCTTGGCTTCCATCCACTATGGAATTGTATTCATATTTTTTATTCTATAGTATTCTTTTCATAATTCATATATGTAGAAAAAAGAAAGTATATGGTGATCGTTGGGTCCTAAGTTAGTTGATGATAGATTTAGCGTAGGATAACTAATCTATTGTTTGATAGCTAAGGATTAGACTAAGGAATAATGTTTTGAGATGTATTCAGTTTCTTTCATTCCCTGAAACTCAAGGAGAAGCTACTTTCCATGCATTCTTCAATAGTAAAACGAAATGACCTTTTAATCATTTCTCCATTTCTCAGTGTTTTACTTCTTAGACCTTTCTTCCATAGGCATTGGATCCATTGCCGCACTAAACTGATCAAAACACTAAGAAAAAGTTCATATCATTTCATAAACTTCTAGGATCTGAAAGAAAAATCGGGAAACAGAAGTAGAATGTTGAAGTTCACACACTAATGATACTTTTTCCGTTTCAAAGTAAGAGTTCATTTGTGACGAGAGAATATATTTATTTCAAATACGTGTTTGGTATTTTTGATGATGTAGTTTTTCATCTGTTAAATTACGAGGCAACCAACTAGCACATAAATATGATGAATACTATTGTTTACCTAAAATAATTGTCAACCAACTTGCACGTAAATATCATAAATACTCGTGTGTAGCTAAAAAAGTTATTTCAAACAATACATAAGAAGCTATTTCAAGAGTTGGGATTAGATTACATTAAAGGGACTTGGTAAATAAAGAAATTTGCAACCAAGGAATAACAAAATTAAGTGATAAGTAGAAGGCGCTTTTACCGAACAATGCTGAATTTTCAACAAAATCATCAATCTCATAACTATAAGATGATTCAATTACAGAAAGAGACACAATGTGCCAAAAATTACAAAATAAAAAATTGAATTGTTACACTTTTTACCGATATTAAGCTTTGAATGTGTTACCAAAATTTAACTATCGCATACGTTGTAAATTATGAAAGATGTATAAAAATGTAACAAAAACACTAATCGCGCAACGCGCGACAACAAAAGCCTAGTATTTCAGAAAGAAGGGAGTACCAAATTAATTCATTAGTTAATTGTTCACAGTATGGTTTAGTAAACGGCATAAACTGTTTAGACTCTAAAGGTAAGAATCATTTGCAACAAAACAATTATAACTCTTAAATTATCGATTCACAAAATAATTATGTAAATAGTAATTAATTTAGTAATTAATTTATGTAAATAGTAATTAATTCACAAAATGATCCAAAATATTAGTAATTAATTATAATTAATTTGTCCAGTATATGTTTCAATAAAACAATTCTGTATCTAATTTGTTCACTCTATGGTTTAGCAAACGGTCCAAATTGTATAACAATTGTATAAGTGTTAAATTTTTATTCACGAAATAATTTGATAACTCGTCCGAACGTTGGAGTACAAGAACCATCCATATGGAAAAGTTATTTAGTGGACTATTTACTCGATGCCTCCATGGGATTACAACAATTGTTCAACTTGTCTATAATAACATCAATCTAGCCAGTAGCCACTACTATTAAGGTGAGCTTGAAAAAAAAAAAATTGGAAGACGGGTCTAGTACAGTATGTTCAACTTTGTTTCGTTGTTGAAAGTGAAACTAAATCCACAACCACAAATGTCAACTTCTATTTCACAAAAAAAAAAAAAAATGATTGAATTTGAGGGTATTTAGTATTTGAAAATGAAAAGGTGAAAATGACTATTGACAATATAAAATTGAAAAGTGACTAGGATCAAATTTGCCAATGGGATCACAAAATCTATAAAGGGGGAAAAAAGAACAACTGCAATTCAAAATATTACAAGTAAGACGCCGGTACCAAGTTTCAACTTGTTTTGTCATTATCTATATTAGATGTTAAACCCGCATGATGTGCGGGGTTTATTCCTGTACATTTATAAAAAACCATTTCAAAATTTCAAATGTGACAAAATTATAAATAAAGTGACTGTTTTGAAATAGTAAATATTATATGAGTAAAAGTAAATTATGTCGTCGTTATAGGTAAAAATATTGCATCTATTATAAATGGCAGTATTTTATAGATTTTACGAAGAAAATATTGTAATAAAATGATGAGTATAAACATTATACAACTAAAAGTAAACAAAATCGCTAACATAAAAAACGAACATATTGTATGTCATACAAAATGAAAAATTTTATGACTACACAGAAAAAAATAAAATACTAACACAATAATCATAATGAACATATTTTATGTGATACAAAATGGGAAAATTTTATGACTACACACTTCAATGATTTTGCAGGTAGCTCAGTCATAGCTCATTTAAGTTCAAATGTGATTGATTTAAGTTGTGATTTTTGGATAACTGATACGGGAGCCACAAGACATATGTGCTACTCTATTCAAGCCTTTACCACTTTTAAATCAGTAGTTTCTTATACTCCTGTGTTTCTTCCTGATGGAACTGTCAATTCAGTAGAAAACATAGGAGAAATAACTCTTTCTAGCAACATCACTCTTACTTCAGTGTTGCATGTTCCCGCCTTTAAGCACAATCTTCTTTCTGTCAGAAAATTAGCACAAACCTCAGGAATCTATTTTAAGTTCTATGATGATTTCTGCTTGTTGCAGGACCTCAAGACTGACAAGGTTCTTGGAGCTAGCACAGGCATCAAAGAACTATACATTCTCACCTCTCATTCTTTCACAGATACAGCCATTCAACAGTCTCAGACTTTGTATTCAAAATTACTGTTTTTTGTTTCTAGAAGAGTTGATTCATACTTTTATGATTACAATACAAAAAGATATATTAGTGCTAATGTAAGTGTGGTTACATGGCATAATCGTTTAGGGCATCCATCAGATATAGTGATGAGATATATAGAACCCTTTAAGACTTTCTTGGATGATAAAATCAATAATATTTCAGATTGTGAAGTGTGTCCTTTGTCAAAGCAACACAGAAATGTGTTTCCTAATAGTACAATTCAAACTAGTAGAATATTTGAAATGATACGTGTAGATTTATGGGGCCATACAGTAAACCTTCTCTTACTCATGCACAATTCTTTCTTACAGTTGTGGATGATTTCAGTAGAAGCACCTGAACATTTCTTCTTAAACATAAAACACAAGTCTATAGTACCTTATGTCACTTCTTCAATCTTATACAAACACAATTTCAACAGAAAGTTCAAATCCTTAGATCTGACAATGGCACATAGTTTCTCAGCCTTGAAACACAAAATCTCTTTTTATTGGGTATAATTCACCAAAAATCACGTTCTTATACACCGCAATAAAATGGAGTGGTGGAAAGAAAACATAAACATTTGCTGCAGGTGGCTAGGTTTACTCTTCCAGGCTTCAATGCCAAAAATGTTCTGGGGGGAAGTTATATTAACTGCCACTTTCTTGATAAACAGACTACCTTCTTCTGTCCTTGGGTGGAAAACACCCTATGAGTTACTATATAATAAACCACCTTCACTAAGCCTTCTTAGAATTTTTGGTTGTCAAGTCTTTGCTGTTAATAGTAGTCCTTATAAGGACAAATTTGATCCTAGATCCATTCAAGGGGTTTTTGTTGGTTATCCACCAGGGCAAAAGGGCTATAAGATTTATAATCCTAAACTCAGGAAGATCTTCATTTCTAGAGATGTCATTTTTCATGAGCATTTGTTTCCTTACAAGAGCTCTTCAGTCACAAATTCAGATTTATACTACCAAACGTGATCATAGATTCGTTTGAAGATCCTGATCATGTTGTTATTTCTCCATCAGAATTTATTCCTTCTTTCACTGATCTTTCTCCTTCCAGTTCTTCACCATTGCATATACCTACAGATATTGGTGTGCCTGATAATCTTTCATCAGATCACCCTTCTACTCATTGTGAAACATAACCTGAACTTCCTTCTTCTCCATCTTTTGTTCCTGATGCTCCAAGAAGGAGAGTTAGAAATAGAAAACCTTCTGTCAGACTTACATATTATATTCAGCCCCCATCTAAACTTAACACTTCCATATCTTCAGTGACTCCTTCTTCTTCCACATGTCATTTTTCTTCCACACACGTCTTTTTTGGCAAACTTGTCAGATATTCAGGAACCACATACTTACAATCACGCCAGAACTAATGAGAAGTGGGTACTGGCCATGCAACAAGAACTGAAAGCACTAGAAGACAACCAGACATGGGATCTTACACCCTTACCTGCTAGCAAGAAAGCTATAGGTTGTAAATGAGTTTCTAAGGTCAAGTGTCACTCAGATGGTACTGTTGAGAGATATAAAGCCCGGTTGGTTGCAAAGGGATACAACCAAATTGAAGGAGAGGATTTCTTTGAGGTCTTCTCACTTGTTGCTAAAACAGTAACAGTCAAATTATTCTTGGCTTTGGCAGTTGTCTCTGGATGGCCTGTCTACCAAATGGATGTCAACAAGTCCTTCCTTCATGGTCATTTGGAAGAAGATGTTTACATGGTCCCTCCTCCTGGTTATGATAAAGCTAGTACTTCTCTTGTTTGTAAACTGAAGAAACATCTATGGACTCAAACAGGCATCTAGACAGTGGAACAATGAATTCACCTCTCTCTTGATCTCTTACGGTTTCTCTCAGTCTTATCATGACTCCGCCTTTTTGTCTTGAAGAAACCAGGCCTCCTACTTATTCTCTTGGTCTATGTTGATCATATATCATCACAGGTTCTCATGAAGAAGAGATCTCTAAGGTAAAACGGTTGTTGGATCAGGCTTTTACTATCAAGGATTTAGGACTTGCAATGTATTTCCTTGGTACGTAGATTACAAGAAATGATGCAGGGATGTACTTATCTCAAACAAAGTATATCACTGACTTGCTTTGGGATACTGGCATGTTAGACTCTATCCCCACTGCCACTCCTTTCCTAGGGATCTCAAATTCAAGAAAAAAGATCCAACACCTCTTTGCTCAGATCCTACTGCTTACAGAAGACTTGTAGGCAGACTTCTCTATCTCAGCTTTACCAGACCTGATTTGACTTATGACATTCAGCAATTGAGTCAGTTTGTGAATGCCCCTCATGAATCACACTGGAATGCAGCTATGTACCTTCTCAGATACTTGAATGGTACTATTTCCAAAGAACTTTTCTACTCTTCCTCTTCTGATTCTGTTCTCACAGCCTATTCAGATGCAGATTGGGGATCTTGTGAATTCTGCAGACATTCCTTAACTGGCTATTGCATTTTCTTGGGCTCCTCTCTTATTTCCTGGAAAACAAAGAAACAGGCTACTATTTCGACTTCATCAGCTGGAGCAGAATATAGAGCTATGGCAGCAACTGTTCAAGAACTGAAATGGCTGACTTATATCATGAAGGATATGTCTATTCCTATTTCTCTCCCTATTGTTTTTTGGTGTGACAGCAAAGCAGCTCTCCACATCACAGCTAACCGGTCTTCCATGAAAGAACCAAGCACATTGAGATTGATTGCCATGTTGTTAGAGATGCATACAAGGCAGGTTTCATCTCTCCTTCTCATCTTTCTTCTTCCTCTCAGTTAGCAGACTTGTTTACCAAGTCTCTTGCCGCTCCAGCTTTCCATTACTTATTAGGCAAGATGAGCCTTTGGGATTCACCCCCGGCTCATCTTGAGGGGGGTGTCAAGGAATTACAGTCTGGTGATCAGCTAGAATCAAAGCAGGATCAGCAGCATGATGTGCATTTTGTAACTGGTGATGCTCATCCTGTGTCGATGGATGTGCATCCAGTGATAATAGCGGGAATTTCAGATTCAAACATTCAAACTTGTACATGTGTTTGTGCTGAAATATCCTCTTTTATATAGTGCTATAAGCCTGTTAGTAAGGATAGATTAGTCATTTACACTATGGCGGTTACTCAACTCAAACCGCCTTAACATATATAAATACAGAATCAGGACACTTAATGGGACATATTTTCAGACACATTAAACGCGTTTCTTTTAATTCCCAAATTTGTTCATTCTATTCACTCAAACCCTAAGAACATTTGTGAGCCAAACCTCGCTCACTTTCCATTTAGCATTAAATTTTGTGTGTGAATATGATCCTGTTGCAGCAAAAAAAAGAAAACTTTTTGTTCATTTGTCAAAGTTATTGTCATTTTGATTTTATTAAGCATTGATTTCTATATGATCTATGCTACGATCCTGTTGTATTTGAATGTCAAATGGCAGAAGCTAGCCACTGATCAATTCTAGGTGTGTATGAATTTGGATTTTTCAATTAAATGTAGAACATTTTGTTTACGGGTTGTGTTGAATTAGAACCACAAGAGATTCACTTTTTGACCGTTACAGATTTAGAGACAGATGCTGAACGCAATCTTTCCCCTGGCAGATGATCATGGTGATCAAGGAGGAGTAGTTCATCATCAGCCTGATCCTGATGATGGCCTGAACGCTGCTCATTTGTTGCCTGCAGAGCTCCATGATGATTTAGGCAGCTGAAGCTGGACCTTCTTCTTCCTCTTCTGCTATGAGAGGTACTCTATTTTTCAGTTATAATTCCCTGAAATTCAAATGGATATAAAATATATCAGAAGTGAAGATTTTGATATACATCTTTTGATGATCCGCTTGATGATAAGCGGGCAATGCACTGTTTGTTCAGCTTGGAAACCCCGTCAAAACATGAAGAACGGGTTTTGCCAATGATAATGCCTATGTGTGCTTGGGTTGTCTGTGGGATCGTTTGGAAGAGGCGAAAGGAGAGGGTTGCCTTCACCTCCCTCCATGCCGATTCTGCGGGCAATACTTGAGGATCTGGCCCTATCTTCACCCAACATAGATCACAGGTACTTTCAGACCTTCATCAAAGCCTGATAGTAATTGGATGATCCATAATCCAGAAATCAAATAGCTAGCCATGTTGCTGCTAGGTAATGAATTGCCCAAAAAAAAAAAAATTCAATGAAAATGTAGCAACATTTGTTTACTGGTTTTGTTTTCATCCTATAAAGATTCACTTTTGATAAATCTCAGAATCGCAATACCCACGCCCAAGTTCTCAACATGATGCTGAAGCTGGACCTTGTTCTTGTGCTGAGTCAGCTGCTGATGGCTTACCATTTCCAGTAATTGAGAAATGAAGAAGGGTTGCTACAATGCCTTTTTTGCTGAATTTGTGATCTTCAAGCTGTGTTCCTGGGAAGGAAAAGGAAAAAAAAAAAAAACAAAGGGCTTACAGGAGCAACCCAGAATATGATTGGGAAACTGGATGGAAGTGGCTTTTGGAGCTTTGTGACTGTTTTTGATGTAGTTAGATTTTAGTTGTTGACATTACAGCTTATAAGAACAAAGCTGAAATTTCTGTTGTTAGATGGAACTGAATTTGTTCTTCCAATTCATTCATGCATCATGGGACACTTTTTGATGTAATCCCTAATTCATATGGTGGTGGGGGAGATCCAGTGTTTTTCTATACACTCAATTTTTTCTCTTCAAGTTATCTGCATCTAAATATCACTTGATCGTCTGTATTTCATCTAAGTTTGGGGGATTATTCATCCAATTTCGGAGATTATCACTGGATGAATTTGATCAAATTCTTTTTTTTTTTTTTGAAACAGAATTGAATATAACGAGAGCAGATGGTCTGTCAAGTTTGTAATCTTGTCTTATTCTGTCTAGGAGCTAGAACGACCTCGTTTTGCTTGGGAAAGGAATATTCGCTCCTTCCTTTACTCTTTTCCTTTGATTCAAGACTCTTCTGGCTTCTATCCTTCACCGCCGACGGCGACCATCCTTTTCACCATCTCTGCCATCCATCTATTCCCGCCCTTAATTTTTGAACTTTCAAATGCTTGATTTCAGATTTCAATGTGATTAATTGTGGCCCAGTTAATATAAAAACGACGAAATGTCGATTTCTTTGTGACAATTGTTTTTTTTTTTGGGGGAAAATTAGTTCAGTTCAAAGTTTTGTGCCTAGCGTGATTGCAAGCTTTTCTTTCTTCTCCCTTTTTTTTCATATGCTTTTTTTTTAATAATGTTTGCCGTATTCTTGATTTAAATTATGTTTCAAAATCTGAGCATTGTTGTGTTGTTTACTGCCGTATGCGTCTAAATGTGGGATAAATCTGCTATCCTAGCTCTTTTGTTTAGATGATTTCGTCGGTGGGGGGGTTGCAGAAATTGGGGTTGGACTTGAAGTGGAATTTTTGTTGCTCTAGTGCCCTAAGGAAAGAAAATGTATAAGAAAAAAAATAAAAAGGGAAACATAAGTCCAGCCTTTTTTTAACGTCGTAAAACGACGTCTTTTTATGTCATGGACTATATAAGACAGGACAATCCTTGACAGACGATCCTTCTTTGTTTGTCAACTTATTTTACATTTTAATTCATTTTACCTCTTAAACACAAAACCCAATAGAAAAGAAAACATCATCCAAACAACTTTCTGATTTACATTTTAAATTCCAACTTGAAACACTTTTTGTTAGTGTAATGACCATTTTTGAAAAGAAAGTAGTTCAATGACGAAATCTAACAAAGGAAAATCTTAGAATGACAAATTTGCTAGGTTTCTGTTGTTTAGTGATTGTTTTTTGAAAAAATTCTTTTTTAAAGTGATTATAATTGACAGTATTTAATTGTTTAGTGATGATTCATACTTGATATTTCAAAATGTAGTTCAAAATATTTTTTTCAAAACCAACATCCAAACAACTTTTTGCTCAAAATACCATCCAAACAACATTTTCATTTCCCATTTAGTTTTTAACTTGAAACATTTTTTAGTTTTAAGTGGCAAAATAAAATGTAAGATGACGTCCAAACAAGCACAAAAAGTCCTGCTTGTTAGGAGTTTTACGTTGGAACAAAGGGAGCACAGAGTAAATTTATAAATACAGCAGAATGAAGGTTTTATGATAGAATGGAAAGTATTCTCTGGTGATATGTATAGAAAGGATTGTTCTTTGTGTAAATAGAATTGTTAGAGATCAGATCATATCATGTGTTGTAAATGTTACTAATGATGTCTAGGCGCGACCCTGGCCCAATATATCTGTAGATTATGGAAATGTTTGTATTTAAAAAAATAATATTTTGTATTTAGCTCGATATATTTTAGAAATGTTTGAAAAATTTAGAAATGTTTTATAAGTGTGATCATAGAAATGTTCATATTTGGCATAAAAAGAAGTTATATTTGGCCCGGTACGTTTTAGAAATGTTTGAAGATTTTAGAAAATATTTAATAAGTGTTACTTCTTAAATATAAATAAACTTGATCAAATATATGTCTTGAAGTAAATGCTAGACAAAATATAAAAGTATCCTAATAAGTTTAAATATTAGTAAAATGATTTATTGATGTTCTCCATTGGTTGTGCCAAATCAATACTTAGTTTTGGAGATTTATAATAGCTTTGTAGTAAGCTTCCTCTAAAGAGTATACGCTTAATTGTTGGAACTATTTCTTCCAAAAGTTTATAGGTAGTAAAATATCAAAAATATGATTTTGAAACTGGTTAATTGTTGAAACTGGTTAATCACACATATGAGAATGAAAATAATGTAAATTTGCATAGGTTTTAAGTTATAGCAAAAAAGAACTCACCTCACCATGACAAATAAAAAAAAAGAAAGTAAAAGATAACCCATTAAAGATTGAGAATTTTTTTTTCTGTAGGTAAAAATGATGTATAAAAACACAAATAAACGTAGAAATATCATTCCTTCCCTCTCCACCTCAAATTCATAAAAGGCTTCCCCATAAATTAGTTACAAGAAGCAATCTGAACTATTTATATGATGCGTAACTAAAAAAAGTCCAAAAACCAAATCTAAAAAAGTATATTCTTGAAAGCCCGAACACAAAAAAAAACGCGCTTCATTTGCAAATAAAATAAAATAATAATAATAATGATTAATCAACTTGGGGGTATGTAACAAAATAAAAATTAATTAGACAAAGAAAAAATACACTTCATAACTGACAATATAAGAAAAAAACACTGAGACTCCATAATTAAAAAAAAAACCACTCTAATTGAATGAAACATAAAAAAAAAAAATTTAAAAACAACACTGTGTAACAAAAATGCAATAAATCAATTCAATCCAAACAGAACTAAAAACATACAAAAATTCTAGGCTAACTAACCATATAAGAAATCACATCATATTACCTGACAACGGTTACGGTAGCTGTAACAGATGAACGCATAAAAATAATAGTAATAACACTATTCTTGAGCGGGAAAAACAAAAAATAATAAAAACCAAATAAATGATCTATGAAAATTAAATCATTTAAATTTTAATACCTGTAATGGCACCACCACAACGGCCGAAGCAAGATCAATGAGAATTTTTTTTCCTTTGTGTTTATATAGAGAGGTAAAGAGAATATTTTTTGAAGTCGAAATTTTATCCGATTAGGATGTAGTTGATCATTACTAATGAAAAGATTGAACATGCTAATAGGAAAGGAATATATTTCACCACATATTTTCAATTGATGATTGATGAGGAATTTGCTTTCTTTTTTTCTTTTTTTTTAATTGAGGAGAAGGGATTGATTAGGGAGTTGATTGTCATGGGGATGGGGATGAGGATTTGGGTTTTTTATGAACCCGTAGTTTTTTTTTTTTTGGCGAAAATAGGAAGTGGAGGTGAATTTGGACTGCATTTGTTTTTTAAGTCTAGGAGATGTGTAAATAAAAATTTATTTTAAAAATATGATGTGGAAATACCACATGGCAAATGGTGGTAATTTCTTTTAAGTGTGGTTTTTGTTTCTAATATAGTAAGATATCAATGTAAAAGTCTATATAAGCCATATCAATGAATTACGAGGGAATCATTCTGAACCCTCTTTCTCTTTTCACTCTTTTATGGTATCAGGAGTCTCTCGCTTCAGATTCTTTCGCTGCCATGGCTAACTCTGCTTTGTCTTCCACCAATAACATCATTCCCGCCACCAACACCACTCCTACTGCCGACACTAACACTTCTGCTACTCCATCTTCTTCTCCCATTCATCCAGTTCTCAGTCTTTCGAATATCAAGAACTATGTCTCTCCAATTCTTGATTACACCAATTATATGTTATGGAAGGAACTCTTTCTCCCTGTCTTGCGTGGTCATGGAGTCTTCGATCACGTCGATGGCTCTTCTATCTGTCCTCCTCCCACCATTTCTAACTCTTCAAACAATCCAATTCCAAATCCTGCTTACCAAACCTAGATCCAGATTGACTCTATAGTCCTTTCTTGGATTCAGGCTACGATCTCTACCGAAATACTCCAAGCCATCATTAACCCTAGTCGTACTCTCACTGCTTACGAAGCATGGACTATGATTGAAAGGCTTTTCCAGGATCAGATTGGTTCTCGCATCCTTCATCTTAAAATGCAATTCCATAACCACAAGAAAGGTGATCTCTCCATAAACGACTATGTCCATCATCTTAAATGTTTAGCCGACTCTTTGAATGTTGTTGGCGGTTCCGTCTCTGATTCTGATTTAGTGCTTCAAATTCTATCTGGATTACCCGCCGATTACTTGCCTGTTTCTACTGCAATCTCTACTAAGATTCGTCTTCCTTCATTTGTTGAAACTAGGGCTTTGCTTTTCATTCATGAAACTCACCTTAACCAACATAACTCTACTTCCTCCAACTCCTCTTCGACTGCCCTGGTTGCACAAACTCCTCCTGATTCCTCTCCAAACTCAACTCCACAAACTCCAGCCTCCTCTTCCTCTAACCGTGGTCGTGGTCGTGGTCGTCAAAACTTCCACGGTCGCGGTCGGCGGTCGTGGCCGAAATCAGGGATTCCCAAACCCTAACCCTCATTTTTACCCCTATGCCTCATCTCCAAATCAGGGTTTTGCCAATCCTCATCCTCGTGGAAATTCCATTCTTGGACCACCACCCTTTCCCCATAACTCTACTCGGTGCCAGCTTTGTATACAGTACAATCACACTACTTGAGATTACTATCAATTCAACCAACCGGCTTTTTATTTGGACAATTCTAATCGTTCGGTTGCGTCTTCCTCCATCCCTCCTTCTGTGGACACAAATTGGTATCTAGACACTGGCGCCTCAAACACTATGACTCCCCATGCAGGTACTTAGTCTTCTCCTAAGCCCTATCATGGTTTTAATCGTGTTGTTGTTGGCAATGGTACGTCATTAAATATTGCATCCACTGGTTCCTTATTGTCTCCCTTATTCAAATTTCCTTATGTTTTTCATGTTCCTAATCTCACCAAAAATCTCATCTCTGTCTGCCAATTTACAACTGACAACTAATGCTCTCTTGAATTTGACCCTATTGGTTTCTCTGTGAAGGACCTTCGGACGAAGAAACTCCGCCTTTGTTGCAACAGTTTGGGTCCTCTTTATACCTTTCCGATTGCTCCTCCTAGTGTCTCTACTGCCTTCTCCGTTGCCACCACCCCTCCTTCAGTTTGGCACTTTCGGCTAGGTCATCCACATGCACCAGTTTTATTCTATCTTTCTGCTCAACTACCTAAGTTTGTTTCATCCGCAAATAAAGAACCCGAATCGCTGTGCCGGGCTTGTTAACTTGGTAAACATCAGCGGCTCCCGTTCTCCCCCTCCACAACATCTACTAGTCATCCTTTTGAGTTAATTCACACGGATGTTTGGACAT
This sequence comes from Oldenlandia corymbosa var. corymbosa, assembly GCA_949775105.1. Lineage (NCBI taxonomy): Eukaryota > Viridiplantae > Streptophyta > Magnoliopsida > Gentianales > Rubiaceae > Oldenlandia > Oldenlandia corymbosa. The sequence goes on along the minus strand of OX459121.1, from coordinate 20,157,108 downwards.
CTCCTTGCTTATCATTTAGTGGTTTCAAGTATTATGTACTTTTCTTAGATGACTTTACTCATTTTTTATGGGTTTTTCAATAAAATTCAAATCAGAAGTTTATGCCAAATTTGTGTATCTTCATTCTCTCATTTCAAATCAACATAATACTACCATTAAAACACTCCAGTGTGACGGTGCCGCCGAATATGTCACTTCTACTATCTTTCGTGATTTTCTCAATGCCAAAGGAATAAACCTTCGCGTTTCTTGCCCTTATACCTCGCAACAAAATGGCAAGGCCAAAAGAATGAATCGCACAATTCTCAATATGGTGTGTTCTCTTGTAGGTCATGCTCAACTCGCGGACTAAATTTTGGGTAGAGGCACTCAATACAAGTGTTTATCTTATTAATCGACTACTTTCAAAATCTATATCCGATTTTAGCCCCTTTCAACTTCTTTACAACACTAGTCCGGACTATACACATCTTCGTGTCTTTGGGTGTGCTTGTTATCCCAACCTATCTTCCATTGCATCAAACAAATTATGCCTCGTTCTGTTCAATGCATCTTTTTAGGTTATCCCAACTCATATAAAGGATACCGCTGCTTCGATCCCCTCACTAACAAAGTATATATCTCACGTCATGAGACCTTTGATGAAAATCTTTTTCCTTACACACATAATCTTTCCCATCCACCACATTCTACCATATCTCCTTATTCCTTTAAATCACCTTCCTTTTTAGCACCAAAATCTCTTCCAAATCCATTTGTAAGGTCGCAGCCACCTCCAAACCCTAATCCGCAATCGCCTAACCCGAATTAGCCTCCTCCAAACCCTCATCCGCAACCTCCCTGTGAGTCCAGCCCTATCCCTTCTTCAAACACTTCGCCTATCCAAACAAAGTCCTCCTCTACTTTGCCTTTATCTCCTTCTGCATCATCATCCAGTCCTACTAAATCTCACAAGCCATCTCCTCCTCGTCAACATCCCATGATCACTCGCACACAAGACGGCACTCGCCGCCCTAAAATTCTTCCATCCCTATCCGCAACCAGCACTTCTTCTTCTTTACCTCACCCTTCTTTCATTTACTGAGACCAATAAATTCCCGGAATGGCGTCAAGCCATGTGTGTCGAATATAATGCTCTCATTCAAAACCAAACTTGGCAGCTTGTTCCCCCTCCTGTTAATGCCAATGTTATAGGTTCCAAATGGATCTATCGTGTCAAAATCAAAGCCGATTCGATCGTTGCAAGGCCATATTAGTCGCTCAAGGCTATAATCAACAACCTGGTCTTGACTACGACCAAACCTTTAGTCCCGTGGTTATGCCCGTCACCATACAGACTGTTCTCACTATCGTAGCTTCTCTCAAATGGCATGTCCACCGGTTGGATATTAAAAATGCATTTTTGCATGGCCATTTAACTGAGACTGTTTACATCAAGCAGCCTAAGGGTTTTGTTCATCCAGACCATTCTCACTATGTCTGTCGATTGAACAAAGCTTTGTATGGCTTAAAACAAGCCTCTAGCAACAAAGAAGTCTGTCGCTTCGCTACTTTTCTCTTGAATCAAGGGTTTAAATGCAGCCGTGCGGATTCTTCTATGTTTGTTCTCAAATCAGGCTCTCATATAGCAATCCTTCTTCTTTACGTTGATGATATATTGATCACGGCATCTAATGATCAATTTCTCGCATCTCTAATCAACTCTATGAAAGGATCTTTTGCCATGACGGATCTTGGCCCAATCAGTTATTTTTTGGGGATTTCTATCAACAAGTTCAAAGGCGGCTGGTTTCTTCATCAGCGTAAATATGATGAGGAGCTCTTAGTCCGCAGCATTCTGCTTAACTCCACGCCGGTTGCAACTCCCCTCTCTCCTGCTTTCCAGTTTTCAACCGAGAATTCCCCTCTTTTTCATAACCCGTCTTTATATAGAAGCATTGTGGGCGCACTGCAGTACCTCACCTTTACTCGCCCAGACATCCAGTATGTTGTCAATTCAGTATGTCAACACATGCATAATCCGTAGAAACAACATTATACTGCTGTAAAACGAATCTTGCGCTACATCAAAGGCACTCTCGATTTCGGTCTTCACTTGAAAGCAGGTTCTCTTGATCGTATTATCACTTACTCCGACACTGATTAGGCAGGTTGCCCCGTCACTCGTCGTTCAACGACGGGATTTTGTGTATTTCTTGGCTCCTCACTGGTTTCTTGGTCCTCTAAGAAGCAAGCCACGGTCTTTCGATCCTCGGCTGAATCGGAATACCATGCTGTTACTTCTGCGGAAACAATGTGGCTTGAGTATCTTCTTTCTGATCTTCATATCAAACTCCCGAAGAAACCCTTGATCCTATGTGATAATGTCTCCGCAACATATCTTGCTGTCAATCCCGTAAAACATGCTAAAACCAAGCATATTGAGCTTGACATCCATTTTGTGCGGGAACGAGTTGCAACTGGTTCCTTAACAATCGAACATATTCCCACTCTTCGACAATGAGCTGGTCTTCTTACAAAATCTCTTTCCAAAGACAAGTTCGTTCCAATCTCGGCATGATCTAGTCTCCTGCTTGGATTGAGGAGGCTAATAGAATGGAAAGTATTCTCTGGATATGTATAAAAAGGATTGTTCTTTGTGTAAACAAAATTGTTAGAGATCAGATCATGTGTTGTAAATATTGTATCAATGTAAAAGTCTATATAAGCCATATCAATGAATTGCGACGGAATTATTCTGAACCTTCTTTCTCTTTTCACTCTTTTATTTTAGGAATGAAATCAAAACTATAGAGGATGATGGTAAAGAAGATAAAAACGAAACGCAGAGGCAGAGATTTATATCTATCAGAGTTATAAGAATGAATTAGATGAGCTCCATATTTGCTTGTCAGAAGCAATATATTCTGAGTTTCTTTTGCCTAAAGAATTCTGCATCTCTCAATCAACCAAAAAACATGCAATTTGCATCTATTCAAAATGCCATGCGACCCCCTATTGTCCAAAAGATGGAAGACAACCGGATGAGGACGACTTATCCTCGATTCCTAAGAGACCAGAAAACAAGTGAACAGCTCTTGTAACTCGAAAAGCTGTTCAACACGAGATCCCGAGAGAGAAATCAGGACCCAGTTTTGCCTTTTGATTTCTGCTTCAAGCTCGTGCCTAATCCCACGGGCGCCGGATCTTGTTGTACGGGCTTTGATTCATGAATTGGGGCATCCCCAGCTACACTTGGAGGATGGCCATTGACTTCTTTGTTGCCTCCATTATTTTCATTATTAGCTGTTTCAGAGTTCATGCCAGAATGTATGATGTTGAACAGCTGCTGGGTGAGTGGGGGTATTGCCTGAACTGGAACACCATGGGGACGTATCGTAAGGCCCCTCGCTGCAGCTTTTTTTCTGGCTTCTGCAGCTGCTCGGGCAGCCCTTTCATCACCCCCTCTCCGAGGAAGTGCCTCAGCCATTATAGCCGCATTTAGCGACTTATTCATGGTAGCACTGGAATTGCCAGATCCACCAGCAACAGCAGCAGCTTGAAATGCGTGTATCAGATCAGGATGGGCCTGAAACGAAGAACTTTGGAATTAATAAAAGTAGCAGCAACAGATATGAAAGAATGAGAAGACCTTTATATGTTATGCTAATTGATTTGGATACGTGATACACGGTCCAAAAGTTGATCATCGAATCAATGAAACATGCATCTATAAACACAGGTATTGCCACCCCTCAGTGAAAGGTAAATCAGAATATGACCAATGCTGGGAGAAAGTTACTGCAATTGTCCACAATATACACTAGAAGTATCCTCCAAAGATGGAAGAAAATCACAACAGGCAAAGGATCAGAACAAAACTACCTTGAGAATATCAATGGCTTTCTGTGCAGAAGCTGGATTCAGAGCTTGACCTTTCTGTTTCTGAGCATTCATCTGGCCAGTGAAATAAGATTTCAATAGGTCATTACACATACGTTACACGACAAGATACTCCTGGAGATTAGCCAAATACGCATAAGATTAGGCTACAACTTGAGTAATGTTTAATACCTGCACTTCACGCATCTTAAATGTCTTCATCCAATTTTGAGAATCTTTGGTCCTCGAATCTTCTTCTCCAAGCTGTTTGACAAGTATATCATACGTCTTTTTCTCATGCTGTCAGAAATAGAGAAGTGTTTGATCACAGGAATTCGCATGAATTATAGAGCATTAAATCATAGCTGTCCAGCAGAGACCATACCTGGTGAGAGAGCTTAAATGCACCCATACAGTTGAAGGCAATTGCAAGTGCATGGTAGCAAACAGCAGTTTGAATATGTTCTTCTCCTAAAAGCCTTTCATTCTTCTTCAAGGCTTCTTGCAAATAACGAAGAGCTGTGTTCATCTTTCCAATGTCTTGATACATCATTGCAACATTTATAAAAGTTGCAGCAACATCAGGATGATCAGGACCTGAAGACAAACTTAGCAGTAGTAGAGCCCGGGACATGTGTCGCAGCGCAAGTTCAGTTTGGTTCAGACCATGGTAAAACAGAGCCATGTTCCCGTAGCTGGAAGACACCATGAAAAGGAGAGGAAGGATTAAAGGCTCTTCTCATAAATCTCTAGCTCAATTGAGGAGTATACATTCTGCTACAGTTAATACAGCTGATTAAGCGAAATTTACAGAGACAAACTTATACCTGTGTGCAGTATCAGGGTGATCCAATCCAAGACATCGCTCATTGATTATGAGTTCCTTGTGTTGTTGCATGATTGCTCCAGACATGTCTCCGGCATGATACAACACCATGGCAAGGTAGCTAAACGTCATCCAAAATATAAATGCATGAGATATTATGCTATAGAGATCATGCATAAAGACGACTCAAAGCTCACTACTTCCACAAAAAAACAAGAATAAAAAAAAGTACAGCAGATGGAGACGACATCTGATTCAACACAGAGCCTCTTAGATACTAGATGGAAAACAAACTGAACCATCACCAGCATAGAAGTATAATTGTCCAGAAAACAGGGTTAAGGAAATAGTCGTTACCGGCAACAATTAGCCACCTCTCTGTGCATTGGACCAGTGACCTGCATTTTTTCAGGGCAAGGTGTCATTAAACCGTAAATTAGCAAACACAGATTCCAATAAAAATATCCTTATAAACACAAGAAATTCCGGCTCTACCTGCTGAAGTATTGTGAATGCTTCAGAAAACAAGGTGTATGCCTCACTCAGCATCCCCTGTGATGAAAGAAAATTTTAAAACGCATTTACTACTCAGCTTACATGGATATTGCAAACTTGAATGTTTAAAAGACCATATAGAGGATGCTTTTCATACTACTGTGAAGGTAAATTATGTGCATGCCTGCAGTACCTTCAACCCTAATGCAACTAAAATTTACTTTTGAAACTTAAGAGTGTACAAGATGTTCCTACAAAAATAAATTAATTTACCACTGATCTTCATAAGCAATGTTTAAACTGTATTCCCAATTAATCTAAACAAGGTGACGTAAAAATATAAAGCAGTGATGAGAGATCAAAGCAGAGTTGCGAGCACTCGAGTATAAATCCAGCATGCTGAATACAATAACACACCTCAGCTAACTGAACCTTCCCCGTTTCCACAAGATCCTTGGCTTCGGAACTAACAGGGATAGCATGCTTTACAACAGGTTGAAGGTTCAATATGTCTGATGTTTGAAACGGTGCAACTGCATCAAAATCATATCTTCGAGCTGCAACTGTTATGCCAACCTATTGAGATGAAAAGCTATCAATAAGTGGAACTATGTAACCAAGAAATACACTTTTATAAATATAAAAGGACAGGAAGTTACAAATAGTTTCCAGAACAAGATGAGAGTAAATTGAATTAGATGGGAGGGCCAGCAACTATATGCAAGTTTACATGCAAATCAAGCAATTTCATGAGGGGAAAAAACCAGATACTTAACAGGAACAATTTGAAATGACTTCTCTTTGCATTAAACCAGCATGGATCACTTCTAAATCAAAGCAAGTCATCAGAGATAACTTACAACCACCACAAAAACAACAAGCCTTCATCCCAATATGTGGGGTCGAACAAATATGGAGACAACATAATACCATTACATGACAGTTATCAGGCATGCATGCTTCTCCTCTTCCCTTGTTTTATTTCCTTTCTTAAAAGACAGTTACCAGCTTTTGTCTAATGCACACAATTTTGGGGTAAAATATAGATTCATAAGCTTTATGTATGACTCCTAGGATAAATAAAGCGAGTTCATTATGAACGAAGAAGAAACTATGGCACAATATAATCTCATATTAATTCGCATGTAACCACAACTAATGGTAAGAAGGTCCCAACCAAAAAGGCTTACCTTCTGGGCAAGATTTCGAATAACTGGGATTCTCTTTACACGCAATCTTACATCCTCTGGTAGTTCAAACTGCAAGAGATAAATAGAAAATGTTAATTACAACTTATTAACAATGTAAACCATCAAAAGTACAAAAGTACCAAGACAAAGAGGTATTCAAGCTCAAGGTACCTGATATTTGAGTTTTGAAAACTCCTGTATGTCAGACCACAAACTGTCTGAACTTATACTTAAAAACAAGGACTGCTTCTTCCTACCAGAACCTTTATTTTTTGACTTCGACTGACCCTTCAAAGATTTCCAGGAAGCTGGATACCCCACATGGTCCTGTAAAATATGTACATTGTTAAATCTCATATACAATAATGATATAGAGCAAAAAAAGATTCTAATCCACCTAAATTTCTCAAGAACCAAAATTTCAATAACTATTTCCATCAGTGTTATTGCCACAATAGTTTCAAAACCAAATAAGAAAGACACATAAAAAAGGAAGCTTGATAAGTGGAAGAAAGCATTACCAATCTTACAACTATAACCATGCATTCATGACCACTTACCTTCTTTTGACTTTTTGAGCTTGCACTGTTTGTCACACCTCGGTGAATATTTCCAAACAAACAGTTAAAGACGTGTGCAATAGCGTTCCCAAGATCATGATCCTCGGTGTCTCTCAAGATATCCTGCAAAAGAAGCCCCATGAGAACGTAGATAACAATTTATCAAACCAACACCAAAATATTGTCAATATAAAAGCTAAAAGGAGCAAAGGTAGAATTTTACCTTCAAGATGTGCTTTGCAGACCTCACAACAATCTCACTCAAGCAGAGATCCCATAAGTGAGCCATGTGCCTGGTACCCTCAGCCACCTGGCCACAAACTTATTAGGTTAATATGCAAGACTTCAACTCAAAGCACATACAACACTCTCAGAAATATTTGAGGCTCCTATGCTACTTGTGGCAGCTTTCAAGTCTCAAAAGCATAGATCATAAATAGTTTTAGGCATACTTACTTTCCCAAGATAGCGAACATTGATCCCGTTAGCATGAAGCGCTTCAGTTAGTGTATGTCCATCCATGGGTGAAACCTCAAGTGTGCAAAGATCTTGAACAAACTTAGGAAGTACAACGTCTTTAAGATACAGACTTGCTTTCCTGACATTTTCTTCATCTGCCACAATCTCCTGGTGAACAAGGGAAAACAGAGAGTTGACATGATTATCATACTAAATTAGCAGCATCGTAAAAGCAACATGAACAGATAGCCTAAAGTACCTCAGGAGAACCAGCTAACTGAAACTCAGTGAAGACATTAGGATTAAAAAGTATTTCCTCGCTTGCTTCTCTGTGCTCAGACTCACAATTGCACCCTTCGTGAGCATGTGTTTCAACTTTTTCTGTATCCTGCTAAAGGGGAAGCTTGATCAATTGCTTATAGAAGGTTCACCATTTCACAGTAAAACAAAGCCATAGGTTACAAATCCAACAATACAAGCTTAATGACGTATGAGTAGAACACAAAGAAAAATATATATGAAATCTTGAGGAAGATTCCAGTCTTGAGACAACCAGAGGGGGGAAGCAATGCTCAATGTTTTCCAATAAATATGAACATTCTGGGATTCTTGATCATAATAAGATAAGCATTCCCGATATCGCTGCTGACGAATCCTTTATCATTCGAGGAAAAGAAATCATTGATGGACGGCAAAGAAAATAGCAAAGGAAAACTGAAAAGTTGTGAGAAAGAGAACCTATATAGTGGCATATCTCCTCATTATAAAATAATATGCAATTGAGCACTCCATCCAATGAACTTTAATAACACAGTACAAAGGCCATAATGATGGAAGGATTAGGACACATCATATTCATCATCATCAAATAGTCTGTTTTTCCAATTTACTGCCATCTCACATGAAAACTAGATCCATATAGAGACATGGTTGCGAAGGATTAATTACTAGATTCCTCTCAGAAAGAACCAAGCAGACAAGTTATTACATCATCGTTCACGCTTCTTAACAGATTCAGCAACATAAGCGAGAAAAGGTCCAAAGCAAACACCATTAGGAAATCCAAAATGGGCGCACTTGAAAGCCAAGTCGACAGATTAAAACCAACGACATGACTTCCATATTATGCTTAAATCTGTCATTTTTCGTTTTTGTTACCAAAATACCAGGCGGAGTACCGATTGGTAATCTAAACAAACAATCCCGAAAAAAAAACTCGCGCTAACCTGCATCTCTGGAACAGATTTTTCAAGGCCATTCAATTCCACTACACCATCATTGGAATTTAAAGAACCAGAGCCTTCACCCTCAGGATTTCCCAGAGACTTAGACTTATCTGCTGTTTCAGCCTGCAAGTACTAAAAGAAATAAAGCAAAATAAAAAAGTGAAGAAAAACCACAAGCCAACCCACTACTTTTCTTGGCAGACTTACATGGCAAAAGGCTGTAATTAACTCAGGTCTTAGAATACAAAATCTGGAGCCGGGTCCATTGTAATTTGCATCACGAGGAGTCACTCTCATCAAATCCAAGAGATAATGCCTGAAAATAGTGATTTCCATAAGAATGAGAAATCACACAAGAAAGAAGCTAGAACTAACAATCGACAACCAGCGATTTACATTGAGAGAAATTATTACTATACACAGTCAAACACGGAGGCACAAGTGAAATGATTGAGCAGGATCATTAGAACTTATAGACTAAGCACCAGTAACTACCTGTCATCACTACCAACAATGCCCTTGCATTCAACTGGTGCGGCCAATTTAAAAACATTTCCAGACCCATCAAGGACGCAATGTTCCTTCAAATGAAGACGCTTGGCAGCTTCTGAGACCTGATAGAAATGAAGTTTTAGTGTCAGAAAGCTTGCAAATTACTGAAACCAATGTAAACTAACAGAACAAACACCAAAAGTCAAAAGTATTTGCAGATAGCGGAACAAAAGGACAAGAAACCCCACTACAGTTTTGGGTCTATGCTTCATTTACAACACCACAATATCTTCAAGAAATTGAAGGAACTAATAAAGATCCACTGAATTTTCCCTGTCCCAAAAATATTGTCCAAGTGCTTCCAAAGACGGGAGGAAAACAAGAGTAGCAAAACACAGAACATTGCCCACTATAAAATCATGACAATCGTCTACAAAAGGCTAGCTGTAAGAATGTGTCCAGCAATCAAGGTTTTAAAAGTTTCTTAGGTAGCAACATAATATGCTGCAAAAAAATACGACAATTAGCCCCTGCTCAGGGAAAGAAAAAATTCATTCCTTATCAGAGAGTCGATTGAAACATCCAAAACTGACGTAAATAAGAGTTTTATGTTTTTCCTAGAATTCGACATTTAAGTGCTGCAACTGATTTCTTCGAAGAACTTTGCACAAAAACTTCAACAAATCGGAGGTTTAATCACTTACAACCTAGGAAACAGATAATGAGAGGAGAAAAGCAATAGCACAAAAAGAAAATCCAAAGCAGAAATAAAACTGAGAAAAGCAGAAAGCTACATAATAGTAAATTGAGAAACTTCCAAACCTTAGAGTGAAAACCTTCGCTCCAGCAAATTTTCCTCCCATTGTCAACAGAACCATATAAAAGAGACTCTGACTTATCACCCTGAAGGATGCCAGGTAAAACACTCTGCAAGCATGGAATGGAAAATAATCATGAGTCAATCCAAGAAATTAGAAAATAAGCTATCAGGAGCGCAAAAATTGTCAAAACAAACACATAGATGCACATGCATAAAACATAATGAGAGTGACAAATTATCAAACTTTCCAAACTATGGAAAGGAGTGGAAAATAAAAGGAGCCCCCCAAAAACAAAAAAAAACAGAAAGAAAAAACTACCCAAAGAGAAGGAGTTGAAGTAGAAGAGGTACAGAGGCAAAACCTAAAAGAGAATCGCTAACAGGAACATCAGCTAAAAAGAAGTGATCAGTCACCTGAGCTACTACTCGATGACCTCTATAATCAATTATGGCCATTGCCAGATTGTACAACCCAGGAACATCAGCTTCCTGATACGCCTTGGTGCCTTTCAAATCATTATTTGCACTGGCATATGTGGCTTGTTCACTTTCAGCCAACTGAGTCTCACAAGGGGCATCGGGAATCACATCCACGGAGCCATTAGTTGTTCCATTATCATGGCCATCGGCTTTTTCTGTAATTTTGGTTCCATGTGACACATTATTGGCTGTCTTCTCAGATGAGATAGTGCTCGAAGACTCAATTTTAGAAGCATCTGAAGCCAGCTTCCTAGGCAGTTGCTCGAGATCAGCATCAACAGCAAAACTAAAGAATATGTTATTGTGAACATACCTGGGATGACAACAGAACACGTCAAACAGGGACAAAATAGCTTAAAAGACTGTACTTGAACAAAGGGAGAAGAAATATTTGAGCACAACAAATAATAATAATCATAATAACAAAACAAGGAGCAAATCTGGTTATCCAATTAGCCTTGGCTTGATACCCTTGGCCAGAGACTGGCAAAGAACTATTGTGCTTCATCATCAGGAAAACCAAGTTATTAGTCCACTAGTAGAAGTTTTAGTTAATTTTCACTCCTTTCTTACTCAACATGGACACGATTATCTGCAGTCACTCTCTTTTCTATCTATATTTCAATCAATTTGTTTAGTTCCTAGAGCTTATTGCAGATTGAGCACAAAAAGGTTCCAAGGAAAAAATAACAGCATTTAAGAGTAGATATATCTCTAGAATATGCAACACGGAAGCAACTGTTTCCAGATCTAAAATCTGATAGTGCAATCGACAATTGAAGTGTGAAGTTAGGCACCACAGGAAATGCCTAAATTGCCTCCGTGGGTAAGCCAGTCACAAGTATTATCGACATTCTCGAAAAAAATCACTCATGCAGAATGGTGTATCAAATCATCAAAAGGTTTCAAATAGAAGTCACTACTAACATATGAAAGCACTCTGGGTCAGTTGGATTAATGGGTGGGATACATCTGCTGATGACTCCAATAGCACCATTGATTGCAGCATCAACAAAGTCAGAGGTAACTTTGTAAAGAGCCCTATCACGCAATATCCTGTAAGGAAGAGCATCTGATAATAAATACTAAATTACAGAAAATATATAAATAAATAAATAAAATCTAATAAGTGCACATTTCTTGCAGTTGGAAGCGGAGTATAGACAAACACACCTTTCCTGAGCAGTTGAATGTGGAAATTCACGGCAAGACTGTAGTTCTTCATTCCAATCTCTTTGCATCCCTATTAACTCGCTCCCAAAGGAAAGTGTCAATGCATTCTCAGCTCTTGCAGCATCACGTTTGTGATCTAAAATGCAAAAGTTCATTGTCATGATTAGATCATATTTACTAAGAACTTGAAAAGTAAATAACAATCAAATCCTGTAACACAAAACACAGAAGATACAATAATCAACCCACTGACACCATATCCCAAAGGATAGTCATATCTTTATAACGATTCAAAGATGAGTTTAGTTTTCTGGATTCTGAAATGTTTGCTTTTAAAGGACATGGACACTCATATAAAGATCAATAATGACAGTGCATCACTTATCAATTATCATGCCAATAAAGAAGAATACATAATAGTTGCACATAAACTTGGGAAAAAAAGTAATGCCTCTCTTTCTCCAGTCCAGAAACAAATGTGAAGTTGCCATTCCATCACACCTAGTGTTAGATATCTACATTTTCATAGAGCTACAATACCATCAAGCTTTAAGGAAAACTGTAAACAAGATGGGCGATCCATAAAACTGCTTAGGGAGGACAAATCAGATCCAAATTGGAGCACATCAGTATGAAATTCAGGTAACTGAAAAAACATTGTTGGAACTTGGAAACATGAACTGAGGGAAAGAGAAACCTTCAGGAACTATCAGTAATTAAGTTCATATTAAACTCGCCTGGGATAGGGTACAATCCAAGCCATGAATTGGGTGGCAGAAGGGATTGAACATTTTCAAAAGGATGAGACGAGGCCTTCCGCTCCAGTATCTCCCGGAAAGCTTTATACAACAAGACAGAACATCGGAAATTTATTAACCGAACAAACTTAAGAAACTAAAGCCCCAAAGAGAGACTATTTAAATAAATAAATCTAGGTCATATCTCTTACCTTTCTTGAACTTGGAGCTAATCTTTTGCAAAAGGCCAATAAGCGTTGTGGCCTCAAAAGCAGATTTACTTGGCCTGGGATCAAGAATGGTACCAGTACTTGAATTGACATAAAAGTTTTTTGTTGTTCCCGTAATACAATATTTATTGCCTTCCAGCGAGACCACATCCAAATAAATAAGATCACCAGAAAGCCTGGACAAATCAAAGATAATATTCAGAACACAGTTCGAGCCTTTTACCTGACCCAAACAATCCCCCAAAAAAAAAAGAGCCAAGGTACTGTAATGATCATGTCACAGAATACAACCTTCGATAGCTAGGTGGAGGATTGAAGGATGAAAACACAATACTCTCCACACATTGAATCTCTTTGGAAGGCGGTAAAAACAGATTAGAAAGTGCCCCCGGAACATTCTCCATAAAACCCAAACTTTCAAGGTCCGCAACTTCAGATTTCACCGGATCTGGACAACGTAACATTCAGATGTCACACTATAATCCAACCAAATTGTAAAATCCATGAAGACAGAATAAAAATAACATCAGAATAAACGTGAAAGGCTCGAGCATCAGATACCACCTCCTGGAGTTCCAGATGTACTCTGCCCCAAATCTTGCTGCAACGCAAGTGATGTTGATAACGAGGAATGCACTGTGGAAAGTGACAACAACTCCCTCGTGCGGTGAACATGAGCCCTAATGGATCGATCATCATACAATGCTGCAACAAGTAACAAAAGCTTCACTGCCGTATAAATTTAAATTAAATTTACAGAAGCATCTCCAAAAGTGACACTTGTGCTAACAAGGTAACCCAAGAACATCAGGGAATGGATTTCTCTACTTTGATAATTGACAAACTAGCCTATTAGAGAACACCTTATACCTGCAACCATCTCCAAATAGCAGTCACCAAGAGTAATGTCAGCAATCTCAGAAATTTCGTTGTAATCTTCTAGGTGATGAGTTGCACCATCCTTCGAGTGCAGTAACAAATCATAGCAAGTAAAGAAACATGTCTCCGGAGCATCAAGAAGAAACTGTCTCACATCCATAACAGAATCTCCAGGGCTCAACTGTAATCAAAATCAGCTATTTCAAGACCAGTGAATAAGCTTGATAAAATTCCACATGGAAATTATCGGATTTATAACCAACTAACCGCTATTAACATCAAAGGAAAAGGAACTAAGGCATTTTCTTACTTGTAGCTCAAGCTTTTCTCCCCCTTGAGTTTTGACAGTTACAGGATAGAGATGAATGTCACCTGCAGCACAAGGAAAATTAGAAAGGATTGGGATTTAATCTTCACCGGTGAAATTGGGAGCAAAAAGAAATCCAATCTTAATCAGTATCAAGCAGTAAAATTTCGATAACCATGCCAATTAAATATAACAGTCATGGCAATAATCATAGAACAGGAAGCCAATACAACACATCACCTTGCTTTCCCTTAGGATCTACGGTTGCATTAGCTGCTTCTTGCTTTGCTTGGTCATCTATTATCGAGTTCACATCAGCCTGTCCTTTGTTTACTGGGGACGTGTTCTCTAACTCGTTAATTTCCTCGGTGGTACTAACGGGTTCACTGGCAACTGCATTTCCATTTGCATCTGATGAGCTGGAGTGATTACCCAATGGAACACCAGAAGATCCTGTCTGTTCTGATGGATTGGCAGGAGATACTGTCTGTTCTGATGGATTAGCAGGAGTTTGGGACCCTTTCCGGTTCCTCCCTTTATTCGACTTTCCCGCCATTACAGCCCCTAGTCGTCCCAAAACAAACCACAATACGTCAACAAAAATTACAATGCTACTGTTGTGAACTCTCTGAACTTTACAATCAATACGGAAAAAAAGAGGTGGACTTTGCTCCCAAACTCCCACGGTAGCATAAAAGGCCACAGAAGTCTACAGCAAATGGGGAAAGAACAGATTTTTCAATTCTACAACAAACGGCAAACTAAACCAAGATTTATCCAGAACCTGCATTATAGAAAGAAACAGTACCACTCTTTAAGCGGAACCAAAATAAATAAAAAAATTTTAAAAAAGAAAAAATGAAACCAAGGGCATGCATCAAATGGAAACAATAAACTTGTCAACCTAACAACTATCAGAGAACAAGCCCACCAACCAAAAACGCCAATTTCAGCGAGGGAAAACATTACACACATATACTGATAGTAGAAATTTTATCAACTGGTAGATTTCTAGAAACAAAAACAGTAGAGAAATAGCAAATGAGTAATTTCAGAGGCAAATGTGAGGTTTTTCACCAAAACCTTGTCAACAAAATCAATGGAGGAATCCAAAAACCAGAATAAAACAGGCATACGAAACTTAACCCGTCCCAAAAACAAGAACCCACATAAGCAAGTACGAGAATTCAACCAACTAAACACCAGATTATGAAGTATTATAATTACCTGTGAGAAGCAATGGATGATACACCCAACTCTTGTAGCAGATTGAAGAAGCCCAAACTAATCAAATATATATGCTCATATGCTCGAATGAAAAGATATAGACTTTTGGAAGAAAGTTGAAGAAAAAAGGAGTTGGGGGTTTCAATGGCGGAAGTGAAGGAGGCTGAGGTTTTACGAAGGGGAGAAGGGAGGCGTCGTACAAAAGAGAAGTGGCTGAGAGACGGCGATTTTTAGTACACTTTATAAAAGAGACCCAATAATTTTAATAATATTTGTTCTTGGGTATGCAAATGAGGTAAAAATTCACCAAATTTTGTGTTGTTTAAAAATAATTTTTTATAAACACTTCTCGTATTGAATAGGAAAACTGGGTTAAGTAAATTTAGAAATTCAGAATGTAAAAAATAAATAAATAAATAAAAGAATCATAAGAAGGATACAATTTATATCGCACTATTAGACTTGGCATAAATTCAAATAGTCATATCATTTATGTAATTTCGAATCATTATACAAAATTTACTTAACTATTAGCATGAAATTAGTGAGTTATTATACATTCCAAAGGACTATTATGCCATGGTGCATGTCTATACGTTTGTGTTTTGTGAGACTATTTGTAGTCATTACTTTCATTTTTTTTATTATCTTTTTTGTCTAGTAGTATATTAAAGTTTTTTTTTCTTAGATATATTTGGAGAAACTTTGTTTTTCACTTTTAAGTTTTTTAAGTTTTGACAAAAACAAAACTAAAATGCAAACTTAATTTTGGAAAAGTTTAAGATTAGGGATGAAAGTATGATTGATGATTACATGTATGACGCAGTACATGGTGTGTATTAGTAGGATTCTAAATACCTGCATCTAGTGTGGAATAAAGAGATTCTTGTTTGGTGAAGCCGAAATTAGTTGACTGATTTTTGCATTCCATATTGTATTTTTTATATGATCCATCAGGTTAATTCCTCTCGAGGAAGTGTATAAGATTTTGTGACTCTAATAATCAACCATGTATAATTAGGGCAAAGAAGTAGGCAAATTGCATTTTTGGCCAACAATTGATCCTTTAGTTGACAAAGTAGTCCCTATTGATTCGGAAACTAACAAATTAAGCACCCGATTTCTTAAATTCGGAAGTTTTATCCCTCTGACGGATGATTGAAGTCAACTAACGGTTTCAACTCAAGGACTCAACTCTCACTTCGCTAGTAGTAATTTTGATAACATAAAATGATTTTAAAATTACAAGATTTATTGGAAAAAAAGAAATAGAAGAAGAAAGTTGTTCTCAAGGGGTGAGATGGTTGGGTGGGATAGTTAGGAAATTAGGACAGGGATGATAACTACTAAGAGGTCGAGGATTTGATTCTTGTTGGACCATTTAATTTATAAAAATATTTTAAAAAAAATGCTCTCATTCTTTTGATAACATATACAAACTTTTATTGTGTTTTCCCTTCAATTTTTCACAATGATCTTAAAATTACACTTCATTTTCTGATTCAAAGTTTCTTAAAATACAAATTAACCCCATGTTGGGGCACAATAATATAGCGTAAGACAGGAGAATGAATATAAGTAGGAGAAAGAGTAAAACTGAAACGAGACACTATAAGAGCGATCAGAATCTTGAGTTCCACCATTGCCAAATGCTGACCAAGACAAATCCTTGGTCCCATTCCAAATGGCATATATGCCTGTGGATACTTGCAAGCCTTGGCAACACCATCTACAAACCTTTGTGGATTGAATTGATAAGAATCGTTTCCCCAAATCTCAGGATTAGTGTGTAAAGTCAACACAAATGCCCACACATTGACTCCTTTTGGTATAACAATGTCGCCAAATTTCATGTCTTCAAAAACTTCTCTTGACATAATAGTCGCGGGCGGGTATAATCTCAATGACTCGTGAATCACCATGGTCAGCTGCAAATCATAGAAAAAGGCAAAATTATGATTATAATTATATTCATTTTATTTTTTTGTATAGTTAGATATTACATTATATCAAAAAATTAAAATGGTATATATAATAGGTAGTGTTACCGATTTAATGTTACGTATTGATTCAGTGTCGGGAACTCGGCCACGGCAAGCATCGACAACCTCGGACCGGACTCGTTCCTGCCACTCCGGGTTGGCGGCCAAAAGCATTAGACACCAAGCTGCGGAAATAGCAGTACTTTCGTACCCGGCAAAGTAAATGGTTTTGCAGTTATCGACGATGAATCGATCAAGTGCATCATCGCTAATTAATTCTTCCTTTCTGGCAGTTTCCATAACCATTTGGAGTAGATCTTTCTCGTACCCAGCTTCTGTTCTTTCCTTCACCACATTCAGAATTAATTCTTTGATCTCCTTGGTTAGTGCCCATGCTTTTCTGTTGTTTCTTGTCGGAAGATGCCTGAAGAACCATGTTCATATACATGTTAGTTATAATTCTCGATCCAAAATAATTGTTTAGTTAGTTTGAATTTTTTTTATTTTTTGGTAATACAGTTTTAATATTTAGAAATGAAATTTTTTTTAACATTTAACAAAAAAAAAACTGATATAAATAATTGTACAGATTGAATTTTCATTTTAAGTTCAAAATGTACTATTAGTAAAAAAAAAAGATAATAATTTTGAAAAAGAGAGAGTAGATAATAAAGGAGATGAATATGTGAGACATTTTCGAGACTACTTTAGAATTTACTAGCAAACTAAGAGGATTATAATCCAACACACCTCATGCCGGGAATGCCCATAGCCAAATTCTTATTAGAAGTGGCTTCCTCAAGTGAGTTGAGTTTAGAGAAGATATCTTCTCCTTTGTTATAACTGCTTCCAAAACATGCCTTTGAAATTACATCCCCTGAGAAACGCCTCATGTAAGGGTCAACTTTTATGTCTGCTATCCCACCTTTTCCCTCAATCATTTTGTTCCACGAGTTCACAATTGTCATTGCGGACTCCTGAATTAGATTTGTCATCCCCTGGAAAAACCAAAAGAAAAATCAAGTCCATGTATATCATGTTGCGCTGCTGAATTGTTGGCTTGATTATCGTATTTGTTGAATTATTTTAGCTCAATAAATCAGATAATCATTTTGAGACATACGGTAATATTATTTCGACTCACTATTCAAGCTTATGAAAATATAATAATTATTTTGAGACCCAATCTTACCTTAACTTTGTCCATGTACAATTCAGGAGCGAGGACTTTTCTCTGACGAGCCCATTGAGTCCCATTGGATGTAAAAATGCTATCACCAAGAAGCGCACTATGCTCTCTGGCTTGATAAGAAGGTTTCCCAAAATTCAGAGACGTACAAGTTGTAATCTCTTTCACAATCTCTTGTCTAGTAACAACTAATATTTGTGTATTCCCCATTGAAAACATGAACATATCACCTGTGTTGTCCCAAACCGCCAACCAACCGTTAGCACAAATTAACCAAAACGATTATTAAAAATGACTTGAAATATTTAAACTCATCAAAACGTACCGTATTTCTTCAACCAGTCTTGGAAGAAGGGGAAGATGGTGGTCGCGCAGTCGTGTTTGGTCGGAACACCACAGAACGGAGGAGCACTCGCGGTGGCGGACCGGGCTTTCTTGATCTCCAAAATGTTTCCGAGCACAAGGGTTGGTGGAGGTCCTCTTATGCCTTGCTTGCTCAGAAATGATCTAAGTTTCCCTGGCTTAACGACTACAGCATTGTACAGATGCCAAAAGAGTGCAATTAATCCCACCATTCCTAAAGAAATCAAAGCTTTCTGCAAGTGTTGAACGGCCTCCATGATGGAGTAAAAGGTTTCCGTAATAGTGAAAGGGAGAGAGAGAGAGAGATTTTTAGCTCTACGACTCTTAGCCACCGGGTTATATAGTGAATGGAAAAATAATAAAATTTAAAAGCAAGACCAATAAATAATTAAAGTAGTAAGTCATTACTATTGTTAGATTATTCTCGTGTTTTTACATTACTGAATTGTAATAAATTACTTGTGAAGTTTGTACAATTTTTTAGTGAGTCATATAAGTGAATCCTAATAAATATTTTAAGTATATTTTTTAAAAAATATTATAATTAAATTATTTTGTTACCTGTTACATTAACGGACAAATTTCACCAGTTCCCATGGAAAAATTAATGGTACGACCTATAAAACGTTACAATAATCATACTATAGACAATTTTTGAATTGGAATCATTAAAATATATAAGTAAAAATCTAAACTTAATAATTATTTTCATGAAAAGAATATATAACTGTTGAATTAAAAGTAAAATTCTAAACTGAAAAATAATTTTAGAAACTCCATTTAATTTTTCCTTTGAGACCCAAATGTCCTTATCAGGCAAGCTAAAGTTTCATTCACTTTGTACACAATTGAAAAGTCATATAAATTGTGGCCAACTTAAGTAGACCTCGTCTGTGACACACCCCAACACCTGGCTCTTGTAAATTTCTAAGGATAAGCTAAGTTGCGGTAGCAATGACAACTAAAAGTCACATTAAGTGATCTGGTGCCAAACTTCATATGTAAAGTGGAATTTTGCAAGCAAACAAATTAAAATGGCGGCCAAGTCAATCGACTAAAAAATCAAATACTCCCTCTCTGGAAATTATAATTTATTATGAATTTTCAATTTTAATATAAATTGAACTAAAAACAAAAATTTAAATTGTACAATAATTTTGGGACGTATAGAGTAATTAAGAATAGGATTTGAAACCCCAAACTAGCCAAGTCAGTTGAGCATTCCTCCAACGAGTTGGGTCCATATATGTGGAAATATTAGTATCGTGTTTGACTAGATGCTTTTTTCCCGAATAAAATAATAGTACACAAATTATATTTCCGGGTGTAAAAATAATTACCTATTTTGTTTACATTATTTACTGTAATAAGCTATATATTCATTCAAAGACAAATAGTATGTAAAAATTTTTATTGCAAATGTGAACAAAGAAAAGGTAAAATCACAGGGCCAAAAGATAGATACAAAAAACTTACACACATCAAATATCCAAAATTAACATTAGTTCCTTCAAAAACAAGTTTTCTGACAGTTTTTATTTCATGGTGTTTATAATTATATATGTTTCAAGTCAGCTTTCCAACTATAGGTATAAAAATACTCCCTCTGTCTCAAAATTATTGTCCAGTTTGAAATTTCACTTTTAGTACAATTTGAACTAAAAAATAAAAACTCAAATTGGAGAATAATTATAGGACGGAAGGAGTATTAAGTACTATATATGTAGATGATTTATATCAAGATATGATGATTGGCCAAGATATTTATTCCAATTTCAAATTGGGTATGTTTGCTTCGTTTTTTTAGTGTGTGTTTAGGTGTTTTTTGTATTGAAAATGTAAAAAAGTGTGTTGAAAATGTAAAAAAGTATGTTGTGATGGGACAGTTATTAATAAAATAAACTGAAAAAATCATAAAAAAAAAAAATCAAACAAACAGAGACAAAGGACTTTGTCTAAATGGGAGAGTTGTAAAGTTTTGATTCGATGCCCCACGATGGAAGTAAAGCTATGAACACGCCAATGCTTACCAGATCAAAAAAATGTCTAAATTTAACAGTTATCAATATTGACTGATAATATGTCACTTCAGCAACAAAACTCTTGTTAACTTCGCAATCAATGAATTTATTTTCTCTTTAGAATTTGGAGTTAGATCTCAGTCGTAGAATTCTTCTAGTCCGACTAGTTACTTTTACAATCAATGAATTTATTACCCGTAGAATTTGGAGTTCGCTAACAGTACATAGAAACAAAAAGATTAGAAACGACAATTAAACATCGATTGGGAACAAGGTACTAGTATTTTAACAATTATTTTTATTAAGAAACAATAACTAACTGATTAATACACAAAGTCACAAACATCGATAGGAAAAAGATTACAACTACAGTAGTTTGCAAATTCAACTAGTGCAAAGGACTGGCGAATGATGACCAGTATTTATAAGGTATGCCCTGTCTCCATCGCTATATATAAGGTTGGAATAATTTGGAAAATTTAATTAGTAGCATTTGGAACCATGTTGCACCTTTGTTTCGTTCCATCAGCAGTCTACAATCACGGATTTGAAAGTGAAGAAATTGTTGCGTCCAATTTGGACCCTGGACTCTGGAGGTATGGAACTAGGAATTTTCACTACAACAATTTTGTGTATATTGTTAATAATCCAGTTCTGAAATAATTGTTCAATTTAAACATTTATTTTTAATTTAACTTATTTAGAAATAAAGTTATAAACAGTATAATTATTTTAAAACAAAGGAAATATAATTTTTGTTTGAAAAAGATTTCATGTAAATATTTTTTTTCTTTCAATCTTGCATATGAAGTACAAACTATATTTAGTTTTCGGATCAGATGCAGTACTAATAAACATAGCAGTACCCATATTTGTGATCGTCATTGTAATTCTAATACAAAATTTTCATTTATGTTGTTCATCCGAAATATTATATTCCCTCCCTCCCAAAAAAATAGTCTATATTTAATTTTTGTATTTTTATTATTTTTAGTAAAAAATAAAAAATTTAATGTAGACTTTTTTTTGGACAAAGGTTGTATCATTTTATTTTATTCTTTTTTTGCTATCTAAACAATTTTTTTAAACACATCCACCATCCAAAAAAAATACATATTGAATTTTGAGATTTGTACAAAAATAAGTACAAATCTTAAAATACAATATAGATTTTTTTTTTTTTTTGCAACAAAAAGAGTATATTTTTAGATAGAACGTAGTGGAAAAAAGTACAACATTTTGGAATTTATTAGCGATTATGATGATGAATATATATCAATATCAATGGTAAAAAAGAATATAAAAATTATAAAACTTGTACTGTTAATGAAATGTTATAATAATACGAAATGAAGTGACATATAGAAAATGTGATAGGAGATCATCTGAACAGTTTTTGATCAATACCTTTACTTTATTTGTAACGTAACTTTATTTTAGTACTCCTTCCATCCCATAATTATTGTCCAATTTTACTAAAATGAAAGATTTTATTTTTGGTCAAACTTAACTATATTTTACCTTAAACAACCGGATATACCCCTACATAAGTAATTGTTTAACCACTAAGATTTTATGGATAATGTTTTTATTAAGGACAAATGTGTAATTTGATCCATAAAAAGTCAAATTGGACAATAATTTTGGGACAAAATTTTTTGGGCAAAGTGGACAATAATTATGGGACGGAAGGAGTATATAGTAGGATTAGTAGTTTCGGACATAAAGTATAATAAAACTTCCAAAAAAGTTCGAGTAAAATTCATTATTTTCTTCTCATTTTTCTTTTCACAAGCTCTGCTAGGGGGAATCAATCTGCATTCAAGCTAAAGATATTTCATGGCCGAAAGGTTTATCTCAATATTTTGTTTCCACGAACAAGCGCTCTGAAACTGAAATCTATCTATATAATTTAATAATAGAAAATTCAGAGAGAGGAAACTGGGATAGTTTTTCATTTGTCACGTAGAACTGGTAATTTTCTCCATTTTTTAATTTATTAAAAAAGATTTTTTTAAAAAAGTTATATGTTTAGTTAAAAAAATCAAACGACGTAACATAAATCCCCAAACAGATATGGTTCAGTCAAAAACCAACGGCTCATAATAATCTTCAGCCGATCTTTATCTTCTGATTTGGTTGGAAGATTTTTTAATTTTAAACAATAAAATCTTGAAAATTCTAGCCCCAATTTCTTTCCATCTTCATCCGGTGAAGTTCAAATTTCAGATTGAATTCTTTATACTTGTGACTATATTTATCCTGGTTTCAGTTCTGTTAATATTTGAGGATAATCCTCTTTACTAAGTTTCTTCGGATCTCCGTATTTGGTATCCACCTATGGTTCTCTTTATGAAATGTCCATTGAGGATGTATTACCTCAGCTCCAGTCTTCATATTCTATCTGCGTAACTGATTCTATCTATATAATTCAGAAATATTTATCATCCACAAATCATGATCAATCAAACTTTTATAGCGACTCAACAACTATGCACTTGTCGTTCTTCAATTTTTCTTTTAGAATTTTGTAGCGTGAAAAAAGAGGGAAAATGGTTTGGTCTAGATTGGATGGAATTGAGTGAATCTGGGTGAAGAATGGAGGAAGGTTTAAAGATAAAAATAGTATGATGATTTCAGACTACATGAAAATATATCACGCGCAGGTTATCTTTTGATTCAAGGAAATAAATTGCTATAGATTTGCGGCGATGCTGAAATCCCAATATATGGATTTAGAGTTTGATCCGTTTGATGCCATATAGAACAGTACTCCGACTCAACTTTTATATTATCGGTAAGTTTCTAGATTTTCTTTATGTGACTTTGTGATTAAGGATATTTATAATCGAATTGATCATTGTTTGTTTTTCAGTATTTTTTTTGTTAGTTTTTTATTTTGTGGTATACAGGTTAACAATTCCAGACTTCTGAAGAAGTCTATCACGAGTAAAAGTTTTACTACAATTTCACTTGATGTACTCTACATGAATACGAAGAAACCAATCAAATTATATAGTGAAAAGTGTTGGATTCGTGCAATGAGTGAATATATGTAATTTCTAAACCAAAAAGCCTGAAATCTTTTTATGATATATGTAATATGAGGTAAGTGCTTGGAATTTCTTGCGTAATAACAGAACGAGAGCTTTCAGTTCTCGAAGAAGGGTTAAGCTTTTTTTTTTTTTCATTTTGGAGAATTTAACAATGAACGAACAAGGCGAATAACATTCTTTGATGATTGATTTATTTATTTATAACAATGCAAGTTTTGAGGTAGATAGCAATGTTTATGGTTATCTTCCACAAATTATTACGTGGTTTCCTTTTCACATGAATTGAAAATGATATATTTATTCGTAAGCAATTTTAATTTGTGCATCCGGCATTAGAGGTAAGTGTACCTGTCTCTCCCAAATACTATTTATGTAGAGCAGATTTTTATTTTTTTCGGTTTTACTTTTTTGTTTTGAAATTTAACAAGGTGCTTGCCCCGGGCGAATACCCGGAGTGTCGCCTGTATTTTTAAATTGATTTAAATAAAAAATACGAATCATTCTTAAAATAATAAAAAAAATTAAAAGAATAAAAAATCAATTTAAAGGACAGAAAGTGAGTTATTACACATAAATCTATTCCCAGATTTAAAATATTTAATTTATAACAGTAAACTTATGCCCGGATTTACAAAAATCATAGACCAATATCTATAACAGAAGAATAAAAAAAAACATCCTTAAAAAATCAAATTTCTTTAATGACAGCTTATTTTTTTTCTGTTGTAGAAAGAGATGGATTGATAATTGATGTCAGATTTTAAGTAGTTGATTTAAAGGTCCGGGTGTGAGAGAGAAGCGGAATGGAAGAGATTCTTTGAAATTGGGTATTATGAAGATATTACTAGTGTTTCACTTGATTTAAGGGGATTTCCTTATATTTGATTTTATCAAATAAATATTGTTGTTTTAAGGGATTATCTATAGTACTTAATTAAAGCAGCAAACAAAAAGAACATGTGTCAGCACCACAATGAAAATTTTCCCGCCAAAAGTCATTTTCAGTATAAAATCATTTTTGACACGTCGCACTCTAACTAATCAGAAAAAAAAAGATAGAATAGATAAATGCATAAATCCCTTAATTATAGCTGCATAAAAATATCTTAATTAAGTATTACAGATTAGTTGAAATGCAAAAAGAGGCTGGGAAACATATTTGATTGTCTTCCGTCATTTGAGCTTTGTCTTTGTCAACAGAATCAAACACAAATTGAAGGTTTAGTTTCTTTTTTATATCCCCTTATAATTTTTATTTCTGTCGTGGGTTGATTCAGCTACACGAACATGAAGCCTTATTTCGGAGAATTGCTTATTATAGCAAGCATTATTTCTGACATGAGTGCCCTTTTTTTTGTCATTTTAAGCAATTTTCTGGGAGTTTCTTAGTAGAAAATAAGGAAAGTTGTGGTGTGGATTCATGATTAATGTCATTCCTTCATGTTATTTGGTTTCTTTATTTTTGTGTCGATTAACTCCAGAGGCACACATAGAACGAAGTTGCTAGACAATTTTCATCCTTTATTTTGTTTTTCGAATTCATTACACAATGATTATAACGCGAAGAACTATAATCATAAATATGCTTTTTCTAATTATTTTTAACTATAAAATTTCACAATAATATTCACAACTCGCATAACTTTGTGAAATTTTTAGTGTTAGCCAATGCGGTAATGGAATTCCTTTTGATCATGAATAGGCTGCCCAGAAATGGTTTGAACTTGGAAGCTCGCTATTCTTGGTGGGAGAGACTAGTGAGAATGACTACAACCATCCACTTCTTGAAGGATTAGAAGATATTGAAACCAAAAGAAGCTTTGTTACTTATGTGGTTCGTGCCATTGGTTCAGCTATGGAGGTAAGAGTACCAAATCCAAGCATTTAGCTTGCTTCTTACTGGAAGAGTCATCGTAGTTTTTTTGCCTAATTTTTCCACACTACATCTATTTGTCTCCTAGAATTAATGATCCCCTTTCCTCATGAAAAGAGAGGTCTACGGGGTCTTTTTCGGAGGATTTCTCAAAAAGCAAGTTGCATTTTAGTGAGGAATCTGGGAATATGAGTGCAAGGAATGACTTTGACAAGGCAGATGAGAAGTTGGATTGTAGCAAGAGGGTTCCTAAAAGCTGAAAATCCCTACTTACCTTTTGTTTTATCGTGAAGAATATTGGAATAATACTAATTCAATCCCTCAATTTTGTTGTTATAACTGCCTTTCTAGCATCATTGTTGCAGGGAAAATGGTGGCTTTAGCTTTGGAAAGTTCATCTTCTAGGCCACAGAAACAGAGTGTTGATTTTCTTTTTTAGTGTTTGTGATGCAGGAATTTGTTGTTTAAGCATGAATTTGTAACTGAACATGGCTTTTTACCGCTCGAATCCTGCGAAGCATTCAATGGATGGAGCATTTCGCAGCTTGTCTGATTCGATCTCGATGAATGAACTAGACATTTGAAAGACCACAGGTTTTGTTGCCATGCAAAATTACAAAGACCAGTTGCGTATTTTGTCTAACTAATAACCAGAATCCACAAGAATATCCAGCTTGACCAGTTGCGTATTCAGACAATCCAGGTTTCAAATCCCTGAAATATATAAGTTAAACACTGCAACTTGATCAACTGGATAATATTGTTTCCATCCGTATCGCTGGTAAGGTCGACTGAATTGCCATCATCGGTAGATACAATTGAACCAAGACACATGAACAAAGTCATAAGGCTCGTGAAGCGGCTCTCTGGCAAGAGAGGGATCGAAATTATATGCATTCTACTATAAGTAAATACAGGCCTGCAGAGTATTGATCCTGAATTCCTGATTTCCTCCATAAACAAATCCTAACCCGCGACCGGTGGGGAAAAGTTTTCCGTTTCAACAAGTGAACTATTCAAAATTCCCCAAGTTCTTCAGGCAATTGTTCTTCAGGTCACACGTTTTAAGTTTTACGAAAATTCTAAAATCCATCATCGATTCATTGGCTTCTGATGCCTGCATGTTTCATTATCCTGTGATAATATATTACAGTAACGGAGGTATCTCAAGTAGGTAGGTATCTCAATAATGATAGATTACGACAATAATGAGACTCATGTAATTAACAGCAAAGGGCACATGAAACTAGTAACACAATAATCAACCCAATGAATGATAGATTTAAAACATGAGACGAAGATTAAAGTCAGAGGAACACGTAGTGCCTCCAAAATCATATTATGTAGGATCCAAAATTCAAAAGAAACTAATAGAAGAGGACTTGAGTTCAAACTAGTGCCTTTTTGTCACCTGATAATATCTTCATCATCAGCTCATATAATTCCTAAAACAGCCAACTTAGAGATCTCCCATCAGATGTGCAAACGCCTGATTCCTTTATCAGCTCAAAGCCCCCCCACCACTTAGTACATCATCCAGTGTTAGGTAAACACTACTACTATCTTGTAGAAACGAGGTGTGAACAAAGAATTTTTCGCAGCAAATCATGCTTTGATTATATGCACGAACTAAATCATGAGGAATCTTATAAGGGATAGGAAGATTTTCAATCACGAAACACTCAAACTTATTGGTGTGGTGGTTATAGGAACAAACAGGCCAGCAGTGGTCTTGATTTCTCAACCAAACATTCGTGAATAAAATCTCACCGGTGGGTAAGTTTCCGATATTGATAACGAAATATGCCACTTCCCCAAGTTGTTCAGGCAGCTGTACACAATGCTTTTTCCATTGCTTATTTTCTTCAAACACAAAGAGGGTAAAACACCTGAAAGGATCATCTTGCCCAACACTCCATATAGCCGGCCGCCCCATGGACAGAGTAAAAACAGGGCTTTGTATTAATCTCCACTCATCTCCTCTGATGCCCTCCTGAAACTCAATCATTTGAAATATCTCATTGTTTAGATCGAAAGTGAATAGTTGTAATTTTGGGTATGTCGAGTACCACCATAGGAAACCATCATTGCCCAAGATAGAACTTCCATCGAACGGCGGCGGTTCCTTGACGGCACCAAGAATACCACCAAGGCCACATTCAATCAAGTCTAGCTTCCTCCATGATGATGTACTATTATAATTGGAGGGCCTCAGCGTCATTATATCGGCTCCTACCGGGTTAGATCGTTTAGCATTCCGAAGGAGGAGATGATAGTTCAATCTCAGTAATTTGTACATCTTGCTCATCGGATCATACCCAAGATGGAAACAGGATCCAGGAGTGGGGTGATCATGAGGAAGTGTCATCCTCTGCCCAGTACAAACATTGTAAATACTCAATTCAGATGCATCATCATAGTGACAAACTAGACCATTAACTGATTGGGTCAATCCGTCCGGGATAGTAATTGCACACCGCCAGGGTACACCTTCAACATGTCTACTAAATTTTTGTTCCTTGTTCAACTGCCGGAGATTTGAGTCATAGTACCGGAGCCGTACACTGGTGGTAGAACTCGTGCCATCAGCCATGTTTTTTTCCGGCCAAAAAAAATTCAGGGTCATTTGACGACTCCGGTAAACCGCCCGAAAAAGGGGACTCCCGATAATTGATCGCCAAAGCTTGCACACGCACTTACATCGACCCAGTTGCTTACCTGGAAGCCACGCCAAAATTTCCACAACTAACTCATCCGGCAGTAGTAGCATTATCGCTCAGTTTCCGGCCACCGGAATGGGCTGTATAGTAGAAACGAAATAATCGGAGAGAGAAGAAGCGGCACCGTGAAAAGTTTGTGGCTGTATGCTAAAGTATTAGGTTTTGGAAGTATATTTAAATGGGAATGCCTATGTCCAGTCGACTGAATCATATAGTCAATAATAAGAGACGTTGGATTACTAAAAATTATTATAGCCGTAGGATTAAAAACGTGCACCATAAAGAAAAAAATAGTCCTCCACATAGTATAATTCTACAGTAATTGGCAACCTAAAGAACAAGTTTTGTCAAATAATGGGAATTATCTTCTTAACTCTTTTTTTTTTTTAATAATATCATCCAGAGATAAAGATTGACGTAACTTTATTTGAGAAATTTTTGAATAGTTTTAGATTGTTCTTTTTTATTCTATATTTACATAGATTATAATAATGTATTCAACCAAATTCAATCTTCCCGTATGACGCTAAAAAAGAGACCAAACTAAAATTCCAAAACCAAATTCTATGAAAATTTCTCTATTAGACATTTTTTTTTTCCATGAATTAAAAAAAGAGAAGAGAAAACAAATCCCATCATGCTTTGACATTGTGAATCCCAACAAGCCAATATTAACCAAACATGAAGAGAAAGATAACTCCGATCACTGTAGCAACCCAATGCCCGGATGTCAATTTCCTCTAATGTGCTATTCTTAATACCGCATCCGTTCCGCCGTAACAAAAAGTTCTGTTTTATTAAAGTAAAACAGTATGACAAACGCAACTTTAATCTTTAGATAAAAAAGAGTATTAATAACAGTTTAACTTAATTTATAATTGTAACTTGATTTTGGCAACTGCGTGCATATTTTTATCTTTCAAGAAGAATCGAACATGTCATAATTAAGTTCGGTGGATTACACTGACACACACAGAACAAAAGCATCTGGCAATAACAAACAAGCATATGGGCAGCACTTCTTAATCCTCTTCATGGAATTTGGATAATTTGCTCCCAATTTGATTCAGTCTCTGGATCATGAGATTGGAATTTCCACAAAGAGCAGACTAATTGGACATTTCATAAATGGGCGGCGGCAGCTACAGAGATCCAACTGGGTCTGGGTGGTTTTTGGATCTATATGCTCATGAAGTTCATCCTTCATGCATGGTTTTTGCTCTCTCTGAATTGCTTTCGCGATTAAAATTTCTGTGCTCAATTTTCTTTTAATGAAGATACAGTAATAATTCCGATACGAGTTTTTGTGTTATATTCACGAGTTGAAAACAAAATCCTTAATAGGTTTGATTACCTGATTAGTAGGTTAACAATTGATAAGGATATATTAAAATATTTCTCACCCCACAATCATTTAATAGACGCTAAATTCTGATTAGTTATAATTTAACTAAATGGTTCAGTCAAAATCTAATGACGGGATCATAGAATTTTCTATATTTAAATTACTTATATATTAAAAAAACAAATACAATACCTGCAAACTTTGTACTCTCCTTAATTGACACGCGACATCCAACCAATCAAATAGTCTTTGATTTTCTATGTTTCCTTCTTACTTACTAATTATTGGCCGGCGATATTAACGACCCAAAAACTAGCTCCAGAGTAAATAATGTACTACTTAATTTTTTTTTGGTTAACACTACTTAATTTTTAAATTACCCTCATCTATGGTTGTCTCTCAGTTCATTTGTTCTTATCAGACTTATCTCCCAAAATAATAATATTTTAATTATCACCTACAACTTACGGATTTTTTTTTTATACACAATTACAACTCACGGACAGAGCTTTTTGTTTCATTTGTTGCAACTTTGCAGGAAATTTGATTTTTGTTTCATTTTTTCCTTTCTTAAATAGTAACAAACTAGTGTGGACGGGTTGTGAAATATTTACACAAAAATTAGTGCATAAAATAAAGTCTTGATTGAATAATCATTTAAAAATTATAATAGTGTAATAAATAATAAAGGGCAAAGTATACGTACATGAAGATAAAAAATAAAAAATATAAATGTGGCACAAAAGAACCGAGCACTCCATTTTACCGATTGAAAAGCAAAGGCACAACCTGGCATCACCAACCCAACTCCTTTACGAAGACAAAGACGAATAAAGCCGACAAAGATATTAACTTGATTTGAGATAATAGTCATATAGTGATCCTAAAGAGATAGTCATTTTATCATGCGTACAGTTCTTCAAAGCGTTGACATAAAATAATGGATCTTGGTACAAAATAAGTTTAGCACTCCTTTTACTCGGTACAAAATAATCAGTCTATTATGACCCCCAAAGTGCGATTCAAATCAAATTAGTCACACCTTTCACATGAAAATGCTTACATTAATTTTTAGTCACACCTTTTCAAGTGCTTCTTTGTAAACCACATTAGTAGTGCGACATCAAAAATCCCTATTATTATTACAAATGAGAACTTTTAATCCTTTTCTTGATTTCACTCTAGATAAGGCAATATATAACTGACCATGAATGAAAACTGGACGTCTTAATAATAGACCAACATTTGAAAGTGATTGCCCTTGACTTTTGTTTATTGTCATGGCGAAGCAAGCAACAACTGGAAATTGTCTCCTTTTGATTTTAACTGGTATACTCTTATCGGTGGGATCAATAACCATTCGGGAAATAAAAACTCTTCGACCAATATTTGTACCTGAAATTATTTTTGCGTGAATCACTCGTTCACCCAAATCAAGAACTTGCAATCTTGTCCCATTACAAAGACCTCCAGGCTGATCCAAATTTCGAAGCAACATAATGAGAACACCAACCTTAAGTGTTATTTTATGATTTGACAAACCTGAATATTTAATGCTGTTTAGAAAATCGACGGAGTACATCGGATTTTCTTCGTTATTGAAAGGTTTATCTTGAGTGTCAACACTATCATAACTATTATAAACCTTAGCATTTCCCCTCAAAAGAGTCAACATATGATCATTGATAGCGACTACATCATCATGACTTGGAGCTAGAATGGCCTTTCATCAATTAAATTTGGTATATCCAAACATTGTTCTATTTTTGGATAAATGATTTTGCAAATAGTAGAGATTGCATTACCAGAACCATTGACACATATATCCTCAGGAAGATCAATATCTATTATGTCATCATTTATTTCTCCTACTTTTCCATCACCAATTCTGAGTAACCATTCAGAAAACTCTTTAACCTCAACGGATAATTCTTTATTATTCCCTTGGCGAAGTCTCATATTCTCCGTTAATCTTAATACTTCACAAGATGTCCAAATGGGAGAAGAATTTATGGATGCACGAACAATTTGCTGTCGGGACGCCTTTGGAATAATAGGCAAAATCTGTCTGAAATCACCCCCGAAAACTGTTAAAATTCCTCCAAAAGGATGTTTTTTTTACTCCAGATGAATAAAAACAGCTGAGATCTATTAATATCCTATCTAAGGCCTCAAACAATACCTACGGCACATAGGTGCTTCATCTCATATAATTAACTTTGTGTTTGCGAAGAGATCTGCCAAATCACTTTCAGGATCTATTTTACAAACAGAATGGTCGTATATGTTAAGAGGTATCTTAAACCTTGAATGAGCTGTTCGACCACCTTCCAAAAAAAGCGAAGCAATACCACTCGAAGCAACATTTAGAACAATATCACCTTTGCGACGCAATGCAGCTGATAATGTTTTCTACATGTATGTCTTTCCAGTTCCACCATAACCATACAGGAAACAAAGAACTCCTTTACAACGATTAACTGCACCAATAATCTTTTCATACACACCTTTCTGCTCATCAGTTAAACTATCAAAAGAATCATGTTTTGTTGCCATAACTTGTCTATCATACTGAAATTCAGCATTTATGAAATTATTGGTAAGACGTCCTTCAATAAAATCATGCGGATATGACATATGTTCAAACATTTTCAAACTCTTTCCCATTTTTTTCAATACTTTCTCAAGCTCGTACAAAGTATAATTATGTAAATCTTCTTCAGTCAGATGAATGCCTATTTGTTACAAATAAAAATCAATTATTTATTTAAATTAATAAACAAAAACAATATCAATGTTTTTATTTATTTGTTACAAAGTATAATTGGGTCAATCCGTCCCGATAGTACAATTACACTGCCAGGGTTCACCTTTAACAGGTCTTCTGCTGCTTGATGAGAGTAACTAAATTTTTCTTCCTTGTTCAACTGCCGGAGATTTGAGTCAAAGTACCGGAGTCGGACACTGGGTAGTAGAACTCGTGACAATAAAAAATCAGGGTCTGTTGACGACTCTGGTAAACCGCCCGAAACAGGGGACCTCCAATAATTGATTGCCAAAGCTTGCACATGCACTTACATCAACCCAGTTGCTTACCTGGAAGCCATGCCGAAATTTCCAATACTAACTCATCCGGCATTGGTCGCATTATCGCTCAGCTCTCGGCGACCGGAATAAGCTGTATAGTAGAAACGAAATAATAGGAGAGAGGTGAAACGGTATTAGGTTTTTGGAAGTATATATAACATTATAATAAAAGAAGAAATAGGGAAATTTATTATTATTATTATTATTATTATTATTTTTTTTTTTTTTTGACAAAATCAAAATCACTTGATTTTGGAGGTCCCCGTTACAAGTGATAAAAAGAAATACAAAGATCGCTGAATCCAAAGAACCGCTAACCAACATATATAGAAGCCCATAAAGTTCCACCGACATATATAAAAACCCATAGAGTTCTATCGGGAAGGCAATGAGGAAGCCCACATATATAGAAGCCCATAGAGTTTTACAGACATATATAAAAGCCCATTGAGTTCCACTAGAAAGGCAATGAGGAAGCCCATAGTGTTCCACCGACATATATAAAAGCCCATAGAGTTCCACCGGGAAGGCAATGGGGGAGTAGCTCATAGACTTATATATTGATATCAAACCTCTCCCACTACCAATGTGGATACTTAACACTCTCCGCAAGTCTAACGTCTCTTTTTTGGATTGGGCTTGTCAGCCCAGTCATCGCCTCACGTCTCAGTCCTACCAGTTCTATCACATCAGACTTTGGAGTCCGAATTTTGGCGGGCTGGCTCTGATACCATATAGAAGCTCATGGGGCACCTCAAAATCAATTGGCAATGAGGGGAGTAGCTCATACACTTATATATTGATATCAAACCTCTCGCACCACCGATGTGGGACATAAAGATAGGTACATCAGTTCCAACAAGCACACCAAAAATTACAACAAATACTTGCACCTGAACATCAGAGTAATTTTGCAAGGCGCAGAATCTAGACATTACCTGCTCACAACATAATTGGAGGATTAAAAGAGGTGGTAACAGCTTGGCAGAATACTAGGATAAAGAAAATATGCTCAAGAACTGATACGGAGGATTAAAAGCTAGTTAGGGCTGCGAAAGTTCACAGTGCAGCAAGAAAAGTGGAAAAAAAGAGGTGGTAACAGCTTGGCAGAATACTAGGATAAAGAAAAAGATTTTGTATGCTATCAGTACTGTGGCCTGTATATACTTCAAATGGGAGGAGAGGAACAGGAGGACATTCGAGTAGCAAAGGAAACCGGTGGAACTGATCTACCAAGAAGTGCAGCAGGTGGTTAAAATTAGAATGCAGCAGTGGAAGAAAAAGAAGACAGCTAAGGAGGAGCTGATTTTCAACAACTGTTTCCATAATTTTGTTTGTACAGAAAGTGTAAATGAAAAGCTTACAGTGTTCACAAAAAAAAAACACAATTGGAAAGTTATGTTAGCTTTTACTCCGATCACGTACTCAACTGCAAGAGGACAGCTGGTAGAAAGGCGGATTGTCACGGAGTCTGACAGCGGGCTGACCTTCGTAACGAGGTTCAAACACCTAAGGGAACATCGGAAGAGCAAAGATTCATTCATGCTGATGACATTCGCACCCTCCAACAGTCCAGATTATATTTAATTGTGGCTTCAATTCTCGTTTGCAGAGAGAACTTAACACCTTCCTTTGTCACAGATATCTCAACTTTGTCAGCAAAGGGGGCCAGGAACCCGCAGATGGCATCAAAATCAGTCGAAGGAATTCTCACAGCTGAACCATACTTTGTTTCTAGCTCCTCCTCGAGGTTAAGCTCAAGGTCACGGTAAAGGCCCTTATCATAATCAAAGGTTCACCAAATCCTTAACCGTGTCTAGAACCTTCATCATTAGCGAACCACCACAAAACGTTACCTCCCCCATCTTCAGTGAAAATGCGTACGAAAAGTTGGGAAAGATCAGAATTATTCTTGAGGGCATTAATATTTTTAATTTTTTTTTTAAAGATTTGTTTAAACACAACTAATGTTTTCGTGACAATAATATTCTTTCATTTTCCATTAATAAATAGTTGAGAGCCTCCACTTATTGAAGAATATGAAGTCGCTTAATTGAAGAATATTAGGGTTAGTGTAGGGGTATTGTTGTAATCCAACTGTAATTATGTACACTATATATATGTTAAATCAATACAGAATGACCTACGGGTTTCACACATCTTCATGGTATCAACCGCTTTACTGGGACGTAATTTTTTTTAGGGTTTTCAGCCGCCGTTCAGTTCTTGCTTTGACGGCTTCCATAGTCTCTTCTTCCGGCAACCTCTCTGTCCTCCTCTTTTGCTCCAGTATCGCTCTCCATCTGTTCTCCTCTCTTGTGGTTGTTGCTTCTCATCCTTTGCTCCACCGATCCGATGCTGCTTGTTCTTCTCCGACGTTCTTGCATTCTGCCGTTGCTGTTGTTGCTATACTTCATCACCGCCGCTGCCTTTCTCTGCCGCTGCTGTTCTCCTCTTCTTGCGGTGCTGCTGCTGTTGCTGTTCCGCTGCTGCTATTCACGGTGCTCTTCATCAGGCTTCTCCGACGTTGTTGTTGTTCTTCCATCTTTGCCGCCGCTACACCTCTTCGTCAGTCGGCTGCTGTTGTTTCATCACCATCACAGCCACTATATCACTGCTGCTGTTTCTTTCCTTTCTTTCTGTTGCTGCCTCGGTTCTCTTCTCATGGCCCAAGGCGAACGTGATGTTGCCCCTCATGATCTGAAGACTCCTACTTCATCTCGCGTTACTACTGATGCTCCTTATGGTGCGTCCTCTCCAGTGAGTTGTTATCCAGCTTTCTCCCTCAACTACATCAATAATCACGTCTAAGAGGTTCTTGATTTTTCCAATTACTTGATTTGGTGAGAACTTTTCATTCCAGTTCTTAAAGGGCATCAAGTTTTTTGCTTTGTTGATGGTACCAATCCTTGTCCTCCTCTTAGTGATCCTGACTATGATCAATGAGTTCAGATTGATTCTCTCGTGCTCCCTTGGATTCAGGCCACTCTCTCTTGTGAGATTTTGCGCAATATTATCACTCCGGGTACTTCTCTTACTGCTCAATCTGCTTGGGACAATATTGAAAAGATTTTTTGTGATCATGTTAAGTCTAGAATCGTTCATCTTCATCAGGAATTTTATCATGTTGGAAAGGGTGATCTCTTAATGTCTGCTTTCTTAGATCGTCTGAAAGAATTGTATGATTGTTTGGTCTCTATCGGTGATTCAATAACCTATCGTGATGTTGTCATGCAAGTTGTTATGGGATTGGGTCCTGAGTATAATGCAGCCACTTCTCATATTTCCGCTCAAAAGCCACTTCCGACTTTTGATGAGTGTCGTTCACGGCTTCTGCTTGAAGAAGCCAAATTGGCAAAACAACATCAGAGAGCCATGTTGGGTTCGGCTTCTTCCCAAGTCCTTGTTGCTCAGCCAGTTTCTTCGCCGAATGTTGCGTCTAGTCCTTCTCATGCTGTCTATGCTGCAGCTCCTTATCAGTCTTCTTCATCATCTGGAGGACGACGTGGAGGTGGTCGTGCAGGATGGCAGCAACCAGGATTTCGTCCGAATCCTCCTGCTTCTTCGATTCTTGGTGCACCTCCCCCTTATGGCCTGCACTTCCTCAATTTCAGCATTCTGTCCAATGCTACAACTGCCTAGGTTATAGCCATGTTGCTCGGTATGCCCTTCTGTTGTTATGAACGCAAGCCACTCTACTCCGGCGTTTACTGCATATCCGGCTTCCTCTCAATCTGCTACTCCATGGCACTTTGACTCTGCTGCAGGCGCAACTATGACAAATGACTCTGGTAAGCTTACCAATTTATCACCGTATTATGGTCCTGATAAAGTGTGTGTTGGCAATGGTGCTTTGCTTCCTATTAAATCCCTTGGTACTTCTAATATATCCACTTCTAATATATCCACTTCTAGTCATTCTTTAGCTCTTAATAATGTTCTTTATGTTCCATCTCTTACTGCGAATTTAATTTCTGTTCACCGTTTCACTACTGATAATCATTGTTCTGTAGAATTTGACCCCTTTGGTTTTTCTGTTAAGGATCTCACAATGAAGACGTAACTTCTTCAGTGCAATTGTTCTGGACCTCTCTATCCTTTCGTTGATTGCCCTACGTCCTCTTCGGTTCCTGCCTTAGCTGCACATCGGTCCACATCCCAAATCTGGCATCGTCGATTAGGTCACCCTGGCCAGCGTGTTTTGGCAAACTTAATAAATGCTTCTCTTATTTCTTGTCCAAGTTCTACTTTAGATTTGTGTCTTGCTTGTCAATTAGGGAAACATGTACGTTTACCGTTTGAGTTGTCTTTGTCTCGGGCTACTGCGCCTTTTGAGCTTCTTCATTCTGATGTGTGGTTTTCTCCAGTTGTCTCTCCTACTAGATATAAATATTTTGTTACTTTCTTGGATGATTATACACATTATTCTTGGGTGTTTCCTCTTCGCTCCAAATCTGATGTTTTCTCTTATTTTCGTAACCTTTATGCTCGTGTCCAAACTCAATATAATGCTGTCATTCGTAATTTTCAATGTGATCAAGGAGGTGAATATGAAAATAATTCCTTTTTGCAGTTCTTTCAAACTAATGGCATTCACCTCCGCTTGTCTACAACTGCTTGTTCTCAGCAAAATGGTAAAGCTGAACGTCTTAATCGTACAATTGTCAATATGGGTCAAACTCTTTTGTTTCAGGCTTCCATGCCTCCTCTTTTCTGGGTTGAAGCTCTTCATACTGTCACCTATCTCTCAATCGTCTTCCCACTTCCCTTTTACAGAATAAAACTTCTTATGAGGTTCTTCACCACAAACTTCCATCATATGATCATTTGCACACTTTTGGGAGTGCATGCTACCCTAATCTTTCTCACACCACCCATCATAAGTTAGCCCCCCATTCTACTTTGTGTGTTTTTCTGGGTTATCCTTCCCACCACAAAGGCTATCGTTGTCTTGATCTTACTACTAATAAGGTCATCATTTCTCGTCATGTTGTTTTCGACGAGAATGTCTTCCCTTTCACTTCTCTTTCTTCGTCTAGTTCCTCCTCTAACTCTTCTTTTCATTCGCCTTCGTCACAC
Organism: Oldenlandia corymbosa var. corymbosa; assembly: GCA_949775105.1. Lineage (NCBI taxonomy): Eukaryota > Viridiplantae > Streptophyta > Magnoliopsida > Gentianales > Rubiaceae > Oldenlandia > Oldenlandia corymbosa. Next base: position 20,119,431 of record OX459121.1, on the reverse strand, counting down.
ATTCCGCCTGCTCTTTCTCCACCTACTTTTTCCTCAATCTCTTCGCCTGTCCCACCTTTAGTAACTCCTTCCTCTCTTCCGACACCTCCTTCTTCAGTGGTTTCTCCTCGCTCGGAGCCTCCTCTGTCTTCTCCAACTCCTTCCCCTCCCTTAGGTTCATCTCATGTTCCTTCTCATCATCCTATGGTTACTCGGGCTAGGGATGGCACTCGTAAACCCAATGTGATTTTCAATTTAGCTAGTACTATCGCTGACTCTCCTTTACAGGTTCCCACCACATATCGCAAGGCTTGTAAGTTTGATGAATGGCAGCAAGCAATGAATGATGAGATTGCTGCCTTGTCTCGCAGCAATACTTGGACTCTTGTTCCTAAACCTCCTGATGTTAATATGGTTGGCTGGAAATGGGTGTTTCGGGTTAAAGAAAAGTCTGATGGTTCCTTGGATCACTACAAAGCTCGTCTTGTTGCTCCAGGGTTTTCTCAGCGTCCTGGTATTGATGTTGGTGATACTTACAGTCCCGTGGTTCGCTCTGCCACCTTTCAGACTGTCCTCTCTCTGGCTCTTTCGCGTAACTGACCTATTCATCAGCTTGATGTCAAAAATGCATTTCTACAAGCCTCTTGACTGAGCCTGTCTACATGAAACAATCACCCGTCTTTGTTCATCATCAGTATCCGGACTATGTGTGTAAGCTCAATCGTGCTCTTTATGGTCTCAAGCAAGCACCTCGTTCCTGGTTTCATTGGTTTGCTTCCTATATTGCTTCGCACGGTTTCTGTTCTTCCAAGTCCGACTCATCTATGTTTATTTATCACCGTGGTGCAGATATAGCTATTCTTTTGTTATATGTTGATGATATTATTCTTACTGCCTCTTCTTCTCCCTTGTTAGCATCCATTATTGCTACTTTACGGAAGGAATTCGCTATGAATGACTTGGGTGATCTACACTACTTTCTTGGTATCTCTGCTACCCCTACTTCTGATGGTCTATTTTTGTCCCAATCCAAGTATATAGCCAATTTATTAGATAGCTGTCAGCTTTCTTTGGCGAATTTGTCCCATACACTTATTGACAGTAAGAGTAAGTTGTCTCAGACTGATGGTGATTTGTTTCCCGATCCTTATGAGTATCGCAACATTGTTGGAGCTCTTAAGTATATCACTTTTACTCGTCCTGACATTGCTTATGCGGTGAAACATGTTTGTCTTTTCATGCACGAGCCTTGTGAACCTCATTATAAGGCCGTCAAGCGTATTCTTCGCTACTTGAAGGGTACTTTTCACTATGGCCTCACTCTTCAGCCTACTTCGCTTGATTAGCTTGTGGCTTATTCCAACGCAGACTGGGCTGGTTGTCCTGATACTCGACGTTCCATGTCTGGCTACTGTGTCTTTCTGGGTGCTAATCTTGTTTCCTGGTCCTCTAAAAGGCAACCTATTGTTTCTCGTTCGAGTGCTGAGGCTGAGTATCGGGTTGTTGCAAATGCATTTGTTGTGCTTTGCTGGTTGCATTCCTTACTCTCAGAGTTGTCTCTTTCTCTGTCCACCGCCACAGTTGTTTTCTATGATAATGTTAGTGCTATTTTCATGTCCACTAACCCTGTTCAGAATCTCCGAACGAAGCATGTCGAGATTGACATTCATTTCGTCCGCGAGAAGGTGGCCCAGGGTGATATCCATGTTCTTCATGTCTCCTCTTCTCGTCAGTTTGCTGATATCATGACGAAAGACTTAACTCATGTGTTATTTACAGATTTTCGTACCAATCTGAATGTTCGATTACCTCTCGTTCAGATTGCGGGGGGATGTTAGTGTATGTATATATTAGGGTTAGTTTAGGGGTATTGTTGTAATCCTACTGTAATCATATACACTATATATATGTTCAATCAATACAGAATGACCTACGGGTTTCACACATCTTCAAATTGGAGCAATCTCTGTTACCAAATAGGGATTCTTGTCAACAAGAAACCTGTGCACAGATAATCATTATTTACACCATATTTTTTAAAAATTAAATAAAACTTTTTTGATACCACATACCTATTGTTACTTGCATGAGATGGCAGTATTATGCTTAATTCAAATTGTGATGTTGGATACGAGAAGAGGAGTGGCTGATCATTTTGAGACCCCCAGTTTCTTTAGTTTAGATTATGAGATTTGAGGGATGCTTCTTTTGCCCTTTTGAGTAAATCAGCAATGAATCTCTTCTTGATGGCTAAGAGAGAAATGTTGTTATTGATATCAGTCTAGGTTTAGCCCATCAAAGTCATATATAATTACTTGCGTGGCTTTTAGTGTTTTTCCTTGTTTTACTTGTATTGCATCCCTCAATTTCTTTGTTGTTATACGGATCAGTTTCAGTTTTTAATTCTTCAGTCAATCTATAATTCATCGTTTCCTAATTATTAAACGTTTGTAATCCTTAGGCCTGGAAGATAAAAGAGAGGTTGCACCATCTATACAGCTTGTTGCAAATTATCACAATATGGATACGAAAAAAGCACTTAACTAGATCCCACATCACAATGTGGAGCTCTTGATTACTATAGAATCTGAGCCCTGCCCAAAGCTTGATTACAAGAGTTAGAATAGGGAAATTGTATTTCATTCATTGTATCATTATGTACAACATACAGACTATGTATAGACAATAACAAACCCTAAACAAGGACATTATAGGAAATATATTAAATATTATAATACGCCCCCGCAAACTGACGGCGGAGAAGAGAGAAGCCGAAGTTTGTCCCGGAATCGAAAGAATAACTCCTTGGACAAGGGTTTGGTCAGAATATCAGCAAGCTGGTCAGCAGCAGAGATAGAGTTGACCTAAACAAACTTTCGCCGAACATGATCTCGAATAAAGTGAAAATCAACCTCAATGTCTGGTACGAGCATGAAACACAGGATTGACAGCAAGGAAAACTGCACTACTGTTGTCACACCAAATAGAGGGAGGGCGATGTAAAGAAATGCCTAACTCGGACAACAGATGACACACCCAATGCAGTTCAACACAGACATTAGCAACCACACGAAACTCAGCCTCAGTAGACGAGCGAGCCACAGTGGGATGCTTCCGAGATGCCCAGGCAATGAGATTAGGTCCCAAATAAATGAGAAAACTAGTAGTAGAACGACGATCATCCGGACAACCAGCCCAGTCAGCATCACTAAAGGCAGTAAGAGTGCCCAAATCTGTAGGATGTAGAACTAAACAGAAATCAACGGTATCACGAAGATAGCGAAGAACTTGTTTGAGAGCCTAAAAATGAGAAGTGCGAGGCTGATGCATGAACTGGCAAAGCTTATCAACTGCAAAGGAGATATCTAGACGAGTGAATGTGGTATACTGCAGACTGCCACACAGCCGACGATAAGTAGTCGCATCATCAGGAGACAACAGAGTACCATCCAAACGGGACAACACAACATTAGCCTGCAAAGGAGTGGAAATAGGTTTGCAAGTATGCATATTTGCAAGTCGTAGCAAATCAGTGACATACTTGCTCTGAGAGAGGAGCAAACCCTTGGAAGTACGACGAACCTCGACCCCAAGAAAGTAACTCAACGGACCTAAATCCCGAAGAGAAAACTTCTTAGCAAGACAAGAGATAAAATGTTGGACCAAACCAGAAGTGCTTCCTGTAAGAATAATGTTATCCACACAGACCAGCAAAAAACACAACTGAGACCCACGACGATAGACAAAGAGGGAAGGATCACAACGAGACTCCACAAAACCCAAGGTGATCAGAAACGCAACCAGCCGAGAATACCAGGCCCGAGGAGCTTGCTTAAGACCATATAAGGACTTATGCAGTTTACACACATAATGAGGGCGCACCGGATCAACAAAACCCTGTGGCTGAACCATATACACAGTCTCACTCAGAAAACTATTAAGAAAGGCATTACTGACATCAAACTGAGAAATCGACCATCCACGAGCCAAGGCAACTGTCAAAACCGAGCAAATAGTGACCGGCTTAACAACCGGACTAAATGTGTCAGTGTAATCAACCCCAAAAGACTGAGTAAAACCTCGAGCCACCAACCGAGCCTTATAACGCTCAATGAAGCCATCAGCATGGGTCTTAATCTTATAGAGCCATCGATTGCCGACAACATTACCAAAGGAAGGAGGGGGAACTAAAGTCCATGTGGTATTTTTGAGGAGGGCGGAAATTTCATCCTTCATGGCATTCTGCCACTGAGGAAAAGATTTGGCTTGGGTGAATGATGTAGGAGCAGTAGACAAAGCTGGGGAAACAGAGGTAAGATGAGCCGAGGGATCAAAGATTTTCTTGGGCTTGGGGTGTGGACGAAGTGTCATTGAATGCTGACGGGAAGAAGGAGGAGGAGGTGGCGGAGGAGGACTGGAATCAGATGATGAAGAGCTGGATGCAGTAGAACTAGCTAAAGATGATGAGTCGGGAGGGATGGGAGGAGACGAAGGAACTGGTGTACTAGAAGGAGATGAAGAGGGCGCAGAAGACAAAGCAAGCATACCAGGAGAACTGGTTACACGCAACCAAGGGGTAGCAGGAGACTTCAGCAGCGAAGAAGGAGAACTAGAAATAGGACGTTTAAAGGGAAAGAGTTTCTCATCAAACTCAACATGACGAGCAACATAAAGACGGTTATTCACCACATCAAAACAGCGATAACCAAGATGAGATGGAGAATACCTAAGAAAGACACACTGAGTAGAACAAAAGGAGAATTTATGTCGATTATAAGGGCGAAGAAGAGGATGGACAGTACAGCCAAAAAAACGAAGAAAGGTATAATCAGGTGGCTGGTGATATAGTGTAGTGAAGGGTAGGTGACCTTGAAGAGGTTTACTAGGGTGGCAATTAATAAAAAACACAGCGGTTTCAAAAGCAAAGTCCCAAAACCGAAAAGGAGTACTAGAATGGCCAAGGAGAGCAAGTCCAATGTCGACAATGTGGCAAATTTTGCGTTCAGCAGTGCCATTCTGCTCATGATGTGTGGGCACGCTAACGATGAACAATACCGACATCCTTAAAGAAAGAATTGAGAGAACGAAATTCACCACCCCAATCAGAGTTAACACTTTTAATGGTAGTGCCAAATTGATTTTCTACGAGAGCTTTGAATTGCTTGAAAACATGGAAAACATCACTTTTATACTTGATGGGATAAATCCATGTGAATAAAGAGAAATCATCAATAAAAAGCACAAAGTAGCGATAACCATTGAATGAAAAAATAGGAGCAGGGCCCCAAACATCAGTGTGAATTAAATCAAGAGGTTTAGAGCTACGATGAAAAGTAGAAGGTAAACTAACCCTATGCAACTTCCCTAAACAACACGCCTCACATTTATCAGTAGACATGGACACAAAGGAATGAGGGAGTTGAAACTGCCTAACCAAAGTACGAAGAGTGACATTATTAGGGTGCCCTAAACGATCATGCCATTGACCTAGAGAGATAAGATAAGGAACCACGAGACAAGGAACCACGAGCAGGAAGATCCAAGCGATTGACCTAAACGATCATGCCATTGACCTTGAGACAAGGAACCACGAGCAGGAAGATCCAAGCGATAGAGACCATTATCAGCCCGACCGCGGAGGAGGAGTTCCTTGGTTGAAAGATCCTTAACACAACAAGAGTCAGAATAAAATTCAAAGAAACAGTGATTATCACGGGTAAATTGATAACAGATGTTTAGTGAGAGAAGGAGCATGCAAAACACGATTTAAATAAAGAGGACGAGAAACCGATGGCAAAACAGATTGACCAACATGCTGAATAGGTAAAGCATCACCATTACCAACTAAGATATGATCCGTACCATTATAATCATTGGAGATACTGAGAGAAGACAAATCTGGCGTGACATGATCGGTAGCACCAGTGTCCGGATGCTAGGGAGTGATAGGAGGGGTATACTGCGCCATATGGGCTTGAGGAGGCATAGTCGACTCCGGGTAAGGCGGAGGAGGCAACAAATCAGCCGAATGCTGTGTAGGAGAAAATGCCTTGGCATAAGCAGCTGACCGAATGGCAGGGTGTCGAGGAACAAAATTAGCATCAAAAAGGCGTCGGCAAGTGGCGGCCGTGTGATTCAAGATGCCGCAAAGCTGACACGTCTCACCCGGCGCGCGAGGGGTGTACCCACGCCGACCACCACCACGACCAGAAAACTGATTGCGCTGGCCACCCCGTTGCGAGCGACCAGCACGAGAGGATTGAGGCGGCGTAGGAGAAGGTGGCGACTGCACAAGCATGACCGTCGGCTGAAGAACCGGTTGTTGGGTGTGAAGAAGCACCTCATACGAAACTAACTGTCCAAGGAAATCTTGATAGGAGGGGGTTTTGGATCGGTGCTGCAAAGCTCCGATGAGGCCATTGAATTTGACACCAAGCTTGCGGAAGATTATGGCATTGAACTCCGCTGGAGATAGGCGATGGCCAGCAAGCTGCAGTGTATCTGCAATACCCTTCACTTTGGAGAGGAGAGCCGTGACCGACAAGTCACCTTTTTGCAAGCTGTGGAGCTCCATAACAAGCTGGGTCTGTTGAGCATAAGAAAGAGTGCCGAAACCCTGCTGAAGAGCTGTCCATGCTGCCGCCCGGCGTTGTACAGCCCCGACAAGTCACCTTTTTGTTTGTTTGTTTTTTTTTTTTAAAAAATACCAACACCGAGAACAAAGAGCAGCAGGCGGCGGCAGCAGGGACGGGTGGATGGTAGAAGCAGCAACACGGGTGGATGGTATAGAAGCAGCAACACGCCGGCAGAAGCAGCAACACGGTGGATGGTACAATATGCAGCACACGCCGGCAGCAGGGGAAAACGTGGCGGCAGGCAGCAGGAATTAATCACACGCCGGCAGTAGCGGCTGTGGCAGACAGAGGAAGACGGGACCGGCAGCAGCAGCGGCAGCGGACTGAAAGAGGAGCAGCGGCAGCGGCAGCAGAAAACAACAGCAGTAATAGAAAACAGCAGCGGCAGCAGGAAGTAGACGAAACGACGACGGCAGCAGCACAGAGGATGCAACCGACGACGGAACGGAATTAAAAGAGGAGAAGAAAGTGCACGTCGGCTAAAAGCCACGGATTTTGGGCGATGGTGGAGAAAAAGAACTCACGACCGAAAGAAAGAAAAAAAAAACCCTAGCTCTGAACCAAGTTAGAATAGGGAAATTGTATTTCATTCATGTAACGTTATGTACAATATACAGACTATATGTAGACAATAACAAACCCTAAACAAGGAAATTATAGGAAATATATTAAATATTACAATAACAAGGACATTGCCTCTGGTTTTATGCTCGAAGGTTAGTCAGTTCTCACCTTTAGTTTTTTTACAATTAACTTCTTGCGTTTCTGAGTCTCTTATTTATGCCAAATCCTGGGAAGGGATACTGTCATATGGTATTAATTTAATTTTTTTTGTTTTGGTATATGTACGTACGGATTAGATGCAATTAACTGAGTTCAAGATTCAATGGAACTTTAAGGGAAACCGTGATGTAAGTGTGCTGATTCTATGTAGAATCTTATGAGTTTTGATCAAGAAGAACCTTGGCATGCTAGAAATAGGGTTTAATGATCATAGGGGCTGGTGATTTGTTATTTAAGTTGATGTTGTGGTACAATTAATAATGTGCAAATGGTTCTATTATTTCAGTAAATTCTGGTAATTTTTTTTCCTTGTGCAGTATCTTTTTGGATTATTTGTGCTTTCATCATCCGTCAAGTTTTAGTAGCTTCTTCCTACTGTGCTTGGAATGGTTAAACCTAGAGTATTAGACAACCAGAAAGTAGGAAATGGAAAGTAACTTGAGATTGAGAAGTTCTAAGACTGTTCTAGGTTTGAAATTGTTTCCAAAATCTTTAAAATCTTTTTAACTCTTTGGCAGAAGTTGAAGTTTTCTAACGCCTGTTCTTGCAGTTCCAATTGAGTTAGGTACAGAATTAGTGGTCTCCATTCAATTAAAGGTTGCTGTTATGAAAGATGAGTGAAAGATTACATTGGTGAATTGTTGAAGTTATATGGGTGAATTATGCAAGATTTTCAGATTAGTATGCTTAGCTTTTCGATTTCGGCAAAATTCTAGTTTTCATTTTGAAGACACTGTATTGGTGTAGCCTTGATTTTCATGATATGGTGTCATTTAGATCTATTTCTTGCTGCAGAAAAGTTCTTTGTTTATCAAAGTTTGTGCCAAAATTTTATGGATCTGTGGACCGATTTTCATTTGGGTTTGAAAGTAGTTTTAAAGTTGCCATGAAACATTTGTTTGGGGTTCAGGAAAACACATGTTGGGAAAATAAGTCTCAGGACGTCATGTCCGTTGTCCAAAAATATGCAAGCCCAGCATATTCCTCACTCTGACAGGAAAGGGAAAATACAGGATATGGCATGATCTGGCATGAAAATATTCCTCGTATGGATATGGAAAATACATGGTTTCCAATCCTAGTAGGAAAGGGATCTCGAACCAGATATCCATTTTCTGGATGAGTCGTTTTTCATTCGAAAAGCGGGAAAGGGATTTCAAAAATATCCGTTTTCTTTTCCATTCACTTATTTTGTCTTTTTGCGGTGGATCTCGACAGATATGAAAGATCTCCCTTCAAATTGTACATTCGACTTTCATCGAATACGACTTTCTGCAGAATTCTATATATATCTGCAGAATTCTATATATATCTATGAGATCGAGTATGAAATTCTGTTTATTCACTTAAAATTGAGTATCTCTTTTCCTTCTAGGATTGGAAATCCTGTATTTTCCATATCCATACAAGGAATATGTTCATGCCAAACCTCACTGGCCAGAGATCAAAATACGTCAAACCGAACGAATGGCCAGATATGCTCGCGAGGGTATTCAAGGAAAATCTCGACCAGTTGAAACACGGGACATTGCCGCCTCTGGGGACGTCAAAGAATTCCAAAAGGGTGGCACCACCTCATGCTCATACTACAATCCAAATCGAAAATCGTGAAGAGATTGTAATTAGTTATTGAAGATACTACTTGGTAGAGATTGGAAGCCTTATTTGGAAATCTTGTTATTTACAGAATTTTGATTGTCGTGAGAAAATCAGAACTACATAGGTCTTGAGCTCATTTTCAGATAAAGCAATACCAAGGGCAGCAACTGCTTCAGCTTGTACTTTGGCAATGAAAAAATGGTAGGTTTATTATAGTTTGCTTGATTTGGGTTTATTAGATCCTGTTAGCTTTATCACTCATGGTTCACAAGGCTAAAAATTTTGCCAATACTCTAATCTGCTAAATATCACTTTGTTCTTTCTCAAACACTCGATTCTAAAGTTCATGACAATTTATAAATTACAACAAACAACAAATACACGATCGTCATCATTTACTAACTAAAAAATTTACAATATTAGAATTAATCTACAATGCAATGCAAATAAGAAATCTACAATGCAATGCATAATAAGAACTGAAACGCGCGACACCAAGTAAACTAGTCTAACAAAATAGCTCTGTATTTATAAATTGCCATTTCTTAAAGAACTTTTTAAAGTAAACCGCATTGGTTATAATAATTCCACTAAAACTCAAATCACTTTTTAAAACTAAAATTCACCGTGTAATAAAAAAAAATTCAATTCTTTAATCTTTCGATCAAACAGTCTCGATATTATAAAAAAAGCAAAAACTAACAACAACCAATTACAATATGTGGAAAGACATCAAATTACCGGTTGAACGTTCTTACTCTTCTCTTGTCCATTCCAAATTTTTTAACATTACTACTTTGTACAAATGCCGATCATTTCTAAATATTGTTTTACAGCAACTCTAATTTTTAGGTTGAGAGAAGTAAGATGTATACCGGCAACAAAATTTTGATATTTATGGTTTTGCATTTATGTAAAATGAAAGTAGTATGGAAAATATCTTCAAATCCAGAAAGTTATTGTTAACAGCATATACTATACCTTAATTTAATTAATTTGCACCCACCAAACAGTCTTCTCTGTAAATAAATCAAAATCAAATCCCTCAATATCTACAACAATTATACATTCTCCCGCCATCACTTTACAGTCCAAGCTCACAAAAGTAGTATCCGTCGAAATTCCATCGCTACCCTTTCTCCCACTCCGGCAATGGAGCTACCGGTGATTGATTTGGCTCCGTACCTGGAAATCTCGTCCGCCGGTTCGGAACCTGAATCGGATTTTACGACCCGGTTGGATCCTCAACTGAAGGCACTGTGCCAGGAGGTTAGCCGGACCCTAAGAGAAACCGGAGCATTACTGGTCAAAGACCCGAGATGCTCCGCCAGAGACAACGATTTGTTCTTGGATATGATGGAGAAATATTTTGAGAAATCTCTCGAATTCAAGCGCCTTCAAGAACGCCCTCATCTGCATTACCAGGTAATTTTTTTTTTTCCCGTTTTTTGTTTTCGTTAGATTATTATTGTTCAATTTTCATGATTCATTTATTAGATTTATTATCTGATTTGAGTATTCATTTCAGTGATTTTTTTTCTTCTTTTATTAAAATTAGTGATATATAATTCTCTGGAGTCAATGGGAGTTTCTGATAATTGTTTGTATATCTTCTGGTTCTGGATCAATAGAGGTTGCTTGATGAATACAAACTCGTGTTTCCGTGATTCATACTTCTCTGGAACCTGTAACTTTGGCCAGCTGATTTTTTTATTTTTTATTTTTTTGTTTTTGGGTGTCATTATTTTTTAAATCCCTTTTTCTGCTAAAACTTTAGGCATTCCTTACTGTTCTGGTTTTATTGCCAAGTTGGGAATAAAAGTGTTGTATTGTAGACTTAAAATCTAGAAAAAGGATTTTATTTTTGGTTAAAGTTGTGTTGAATTTCAACAGGAGCATCTCATACTTGTCTGTTTGAAAGTTGTGTACATTAGTGGCCTAGTTTCCCACGGGTGTGAAAAGATAGTGATGGTGTAAAATTTTATGATTTCAGCTATTTCTTCCAAGAAATTGCAGTTCAAGAAGGACTTGCTAGTGTACTTTGTTGAAGATTCGGTGTCATTCTCACTTGTTATAAGTACTAAGAAAGTCTATGGGGCCAGCCTTTATACACAATGTATTTATGGGTTCAATGATCTGAGAGATGTAGTCCTATTTGTCAATTGTTTGTCTATCAGACTGGTTGTCCCTTCAGCTGTAAACATTTCATGTGAACACATTTGTTTGCACAGGTTGGAGTAACTCCTGAAGGTGTCGAAGTACCTCGTAGTCTAGTCGATGAAGACATGCAAGGGAAGCTAAGAGCCATGCCTAAAGAGTTCCAACCAGCTACTCCCTCCGGGCCGGACCCCAAATGGCGATACATGTGGAGAGTTGGTCCTCGGCCACAGAATACCCGATTTAAGGTTGTGCTATTTTTTATTTTTTTTTTTCTCTTGAAGATTCAAAATGTGAGCTCTAGTCCTGAATGGTTGGTTCCTTCTGTGTAGGAGCTAAATGCTGAGCCTGTGATACCCGAAGGGTTCCCCGAGTGGCAAGAAACTATGGATTCTTGGGGACACAAAATGATTTCTGCAATTGAGGTCTGCTATCATAATTACACCTTTTCTTTTTGTTTTGTTGGAGTTACATTTAAAGGTAACTGTTTCATTTTGCAGGTTGTAGCCGAGATGGCAGCTATAGGATTTGGCTTGCAGAAAGATGCATTTACTTCTCTTATGAAGCAGGTAATGCTATACTGGTTTTATAGCCCACTCCAAAAATTGTGATCGCGATGTGCCTACTGATCAGTGCTATAATGATTTCAGTTTAAGCCTCATTATTGTCACTTTGGAGGCTGTAATTACATTTAATTTTCATTCTTGATTAACTTTGGTTTTGAAAGAAAGTGTTTGCTCCGTGAACCATACGACATCGTGATCAAGAGATTAAAGTATTGTTGTTGACCCATATTTTAAAAGATAAAATCGAGTTTATGGATTTTTGTCTAAGGTCAAGCTAGCATACATTCAATCCAAAATCAGATCTTTCCGCATTCCGTGTTCCTTTCCTGTGTGACATGTTCTTTTTTTTCCCTTTTTTTTTGTTGTTGGGGGAGTGTGTGGTGTTCAGCAAGTAGCAAAATATCCATTTTTCCCTGTTTCACATCTTTATGCACCTCTGATGGATCCCTTATTTTCATTCAACAAGTTATTGTCCAATTCCCTATAACTAAATTAGTTTTGCGCCGAACACAATATTTAAACATACCAAGTATGCTATTTGACCCGTCTTCGAAGTCAGCATCAATAATTTGAACTTCAATAATGTGATATCTTTTGCATCTGTATGATGCAAACCAAAGTCCTCTGTTGTTGGTCTTAAAATTTAGGGACTCTATTGACCTTTCCGGAGTTTTAGGAAATAAAAACATTTTCACTTTGCTTTTGTGTGATACATTCCTTTTCCTTGTATCGAATTTCAACCCTTTTTATGATCTGTAATGAGTACTTGGCGTTTGGGGATTCCAGGGACCTCATCTGCTTGCACCAACAGGAAGTGATCTTCAGCGTCATGGACAAGAGGGCACAGTTTTCGCTGGATACCACTATGACCTAAACTTTCTTACTATCCATGGCCGGAGCAGATTCCCTGGTTTAAACATTTGGTTGAGAAATGGACAAAAACTGGGGGTAAAAGTTCCTGTGGGATGTCTTCTCATACAGACTGGAAAACAGGTGAGCTTGTCAATGACACTGTGGTAGCTAATAATCCGAGAAAAGCTTGTCTATTATACATAAAACAGTTTAATTATGTTTGCATTTCAACATACTCTGAACGGAACCTGTTCTCTGTCTTAAATATGGCTGTGTTTGACCCTGGGTTTGTAATAAAAAATTGTTATCCTGTAATGTGAAGTGCTGCTTGTTTTGCTCTGCCTTAGTAATGTTCTATCGTGTGTTTGTGTGGGTGTGTGTGTGTATGGTTTATTTATTTACTTTTTCATTTTTTATTTTTTATAGTGTATTGTAATTGTGTAAAATTTCACTGCTGCAGATAGAGTGGTTGACTGCTGGAGACTGTATAGCTGGAATGCATGAAGTTGTTGTAACTAATAAGACGATGGATGCAATAAAATTAGCTAAAGCGCAAAATCGTAGTCTCTGGAGAGTTTCCTCAACGGTACTACTAATTTCTCTTTCTCTTCTTTCAATGTTGTTTGGCATTTTAATTTAAGGTTACCACTGTAAATGAGGCTGACTGCCAGAGTTGTAACTCACATGACTCTCTTCCATCAGCTGTTTGCACATATTGCATCAGATGCAGAGTTAAAGCCCTTAGGCCACTTTGCCGCGTCTCCTGATGTTGACAAGTATCCTCCCATTTGTGCTGGTGAATTTGTAGAGAAAGAACTTGCCGTTATCAATCTTAAAGGAAGCAAAGGAGAGCTTTGAGAAACTTCCTTGTCTGAATTATTTGTATTTGTCCTCTGAAGAAAGCCATAATCTTCTGACTTTAAGTTCCTGTATACCTCAATTGACATCAATTTGGGGAATGGAATTAGAACCTGTAAAGACTGATTTAAGGATCAAATAATTTTCTCATTCATCTGTTATTTATGTATTGTCTGCGTAGAGTGCGAAACTTGGAATTTTCTAAGTTTACAAGTTTGCCGTTTTATTCGAATAACATGACTTGAATTAACACTAAAAGAAAACAAAGTAAAGTAGACGGGAAACCAAACCTCTAGCTTTCTGCAAATTAATTCTATGGCTGTTGGTTATTACTGTTGTCATTGTTTCCCAAATTCGTAGGCAGAAAAAATATCATGTCCGAAACGAGTCATGGACAAGTATGAAACAAGAAAAATGTGCTTGCTTCAGTTCAGGACTTCAAGCTTCAAACTCAACACAAACGTTGGCTAACAACTAGCTGGAATAAAAGTGTGACTCATTAGTTAGGAAAGAAGCACAATTTGCACTCAAAATTCTATTAATCAGTATCCCTCTATATGAATCATTATTCATATCCATATACAGAGCTCGTTCACACCTTATACTCGGTACTCTTGTGTTTCTTTTTGCTGTTAGACAAAGAAAAAAGATATGGATCATCGTAAACAAAGAAATGGTGCGGCAATTTGTCTGCTAATCATGGTGATAATGGCTGGTTTAGTACAAGAAACACAAGAACATGCTTGTGGAAGCACATTCTTCTCAGCACTTGTTCAGATGATCCCTTGTAGAGCTGCAGTTTCTCCATTCAGTCCTTCCCTACCAACTGAAGCTTGCTGTGCTGCTCTCAAAGCTTTAGGCCAGCCTTGTTTGTGCATCCTTGTCAATGGTCCTCCGATTTCTGGTGTCGATCGGACTTTAGCCATGCAGCTTCCTGATAAATGCTTAGCAAACTTTGCTCCATGTAACCCCTTAAATTGATTTCTCTTCTTCCAAGTGATGATTAACTAATTTTGTTTGGCATTCAAGAATGATCCTCCTAACTTTGTCAGTTTGTTTGTTTTGTCTATTTTGCAGGTGCGATGAACAAATGAAAGTCATGGGCAGAAAGATTCAAGGCAGAAGTAGATGCAAATACTATAAAGAAAAGGATCATCCTTTGAGCTTTCTCTTTAGTACAAGTAGATTAAACAAGTTCCTGGTGCAACTTATCTTAAAAAATTTTCAATAATGTACTAATAAAGATGATGAAATGTTACTCTACTGCAGCTTCTAAATTGGTAAACTTCTGCAGAATTCGATTTCATCATTCCGCATGTTCATTCAATTTACATAAACAAATCCAATACATTCAACTATTGGATGGAAATCTCGTTACGTAAACAAAAAATGCGTTAATAGCGGCAGTGAAACGGACTGAATACCATGGAAACTAATCAACGAAAAACACACAATGTAACTCCATAATGCTTGTGATCCCGTTGTTTCTTCTTAGTGAAAACATCTGTTTCAAAAATCATCACAAACAAATATACATTACGCTCGTGGGATGAAGCAGTTCTACTGAATATAAATCACAATGAAAAGCGAAAAGAAGATATTAAAGATATAGAAAGCTATGATTGTTATTTTTGATTTTGAACCAAAAAAAAAAAAAAAAAACCCAACCCCGCTATTGAAGGATGAATTCTTTAGAAATATCCCCCGTAACTCTATTTGCGAAATCACAGAACATTGTTAGGTTCCGGAGTCGAAAGATTTCACAACCGCATTACCATTACTGAGTAAGCGAAACTAACAAAATCAGTGTCTTAGATGATGTCGAATGAGCTGTTGTGATTATTTCACATACATCTAACCACTCCTCAAGACTTTCCATATGTTGCATGTGAAGCACCCTTAGTGCTGGAAACAGAGTAGTAAAAATTCCCCGAGTACGACCACAATTCGTAGTGACCCTTTTGGTTAACTCTATAGAAGCCTATGAGGTTCCACCTCAAAACCAATTGGTATTGAGGAGAATAACCCATAAACCTTATATATTGGTATAAAATCTCTCACGATATCAAAATGTGACAAACATAAATTGGAATTTTCATCACTCCCCTTCAAACCCTATGAGTTTGGACTAAATCACCAGAACATAAATTGGAATTTTCATCACTCCCCCTCAAACCCTATGAGTTTGGACTAAATCACCAGATACATTGCTGGATCAGATTGTGACAAACATAAATTGGAATTTTCATCACTCCCCCTCAAACCCTACGAGTTTGGACTAAATTACCAGATACACTACTGGGTCAGGAAAATAACCGTGGAATAACATCACGGCCGCTGAATAACATCGCGGACTAAGATTCACTACAGGCTGAGCCCTCTCTGATATCGTATAGAAACAATTTAAGGGACCAACCCATGGAGCTTATATATTGATACAAAGTCTCTCATGGTACCGATGTGGGACAAACATAAATTGGGATTTTCATCAAACATCAACATTTGACCAGCCATAGAACTCATCTCCTATGCGTTGGGCAATCTAATTAACTTCAGATACTTAAGACAAGGTGTTGGAATATTATTTTCAATAAATTGTGAAAGGTTATAAACTTTCATGATACACGTGAGGAGATATATACCAAATGTTCAAGGGTTGTGTCTAAGAATTCCAAATGAAAAGACACATATTAGAAATCGTGTCTAATCATCCCAAAGTCTAGAGGGACACCAACTAAGAGTTGTGATTAATCCTAAGAGTCACTAGAACTCTATAAATATGGATCATTTGAGAGGTTTTTGCTGCAAAATTATTTTTTCAAATACATAAGATAGTTCTAATGACCATTCTTATCCTTGCTTTGGTAACCAAACACTAAGTGCATAGTGTCTTAATTTGATCTCCATTTTATCTCGTAGGGAATTTGCCTAGACATTGCACAATATAGTGGGCGAATTTAGCCTAAAGAAAAGCAAGTTTTACTTGTGACATGGAGAAAAATCCTTTACATTTAGCAAGTGTTGTTTTTCTTCCTACTAGTTTGTGAGTTAGTGCAGCCATTATTGTTTATTCTTTTGTAATAAAATTCCAACATTCTTTAGGCTAAATTCTGTTGTCCAATGACAAGCACTAGAAAAGAACTAGAATCTAATATTATGAAGTTAGACCTCTTTGATAGAAGAAACTTCATTCGTTAGCAAAAACGAGTTCACTTTCTTTTGGTGGCTCTAAAGGTTGCATATGTTCTTACCATTATAAGGCCCATCGTAGATGAAGATGAAGGTTCTGTGGAGGATATTTGCAAGGCTCAGAAGTGGAAAACTGATAATGAAGTGTGCAGGGGTCACATTCTAAATGCTATGAATGATAGCCTCTTTGATGTGTTCTACTCA
Organism: Oldenlandia corymbosa var. corymbosa; assembly: GCA_949775105.1. Classification (NCBI taxonomy): domain Eukaryota; kingdom Viridiplantae; phylum Streptophyta; class Magnoliopsida; order Gentianales; family Rubiaceae; genus Oldenlandia; species Oldenlandia corymbosa. The sequence continues at coordinate 20,102,609 of OX459121.1, read as the reverse complement.
ATTCAACCTGCAAAGAACTTCGAGAGAAAGTTGAGGCAAGGTACATGCAAGAAGCGCTTCAAGTAAGAAATTTCTTGTCTCTAATTTTCTTAATTACAAGATGGTAAATACGAGGCATGTCATCGAACAATTTGCTGAAATTGAGAGAATTCTTAATCGTTTTACTCAACATATGCATATGGATGAGACTTTTGTTGTAAGTTCTATCTTTGAAAAATTGCCCCCTTCTTGGAAATACTTCAAGAGAGATCTCAAACACAAAAAGGATGAGATAAATTTTGAAAGTCTGACTAACTCTCTTCGTATTGAAGAGGAGTGTGATTGTAGGAAATTAAGGATACTCAACCAAAAGAGGATGATACGGATAAAATTCCGGCCTCTAAAGTAAATATGGTTGAAGTGGGGCAATCTACCAAGGACAAGAAAAGGTCCGACATTTCAAAGAGCCAATCCAACAAGAAGAGAAAGATAGAAAAATGCATCCACTGCCAAAAAGGAGGGACACTTAAAAAATGAGTGTCGACTTCTTAAGGGAGGCAATTCTAACTCTTCAAAAAATGATGGTAAAAGTCTTATTGCAATGATTTTCGAGATCAACACTATTGGCGAAGACTTTGATTGGTGGGTGGATTATGATGCCACTCGCCATGTGTGCATCAACGAAGAGTTTTTCAAGACTTCTTAAGGGAGGCAATTCTAACTCTTCAAAAAATGATGGTAAAAGTCTTATTGCAATGATTTTCGAGATCAACACTATTGGCGAAGACTTTGATTGGTGGGTGGATTATGATGCCACTCGCCATGTGTGCATCAACGAAGAGTTTTTCAAGAACTTTAAGGAAGTGAAAGATAAAAACTCTGTTGTATACATGGGAAATGATGCCACTGTTCCTATTATAGGTATGGGCGATGTAGATCTGAAATTTACTTCGAGTCAGATTGTAACTTTGACTAATGTCTTGTTTGTACCCAAAGTCAAGAAAAATCTTGTCTCGGCTAGGCTATTGAATGAGTTTGGATTTAAGTCAGTCATAGAGGCTGATAAGTATGTATTGTCCAAGGGGGGCTATGTTTATAGGAAAAAGCTACTATTGTAATGTCATGTTCAAACTGAATGTCATGTCTACTAATAAGATGAATATGAATGGTTCTTTTGTTTACTTGCTTGAGTCTTCTTCTATCTTATGGCCTAATAGACTTGGACATGTTAATTAAAGGAAAATACATGAAATGGGAAAAACATGACTTCTTACCCAAATTGAATGGAAATGATAATCAAAAGTGTAGAACTTACATGCTAACTAAAATCATTAGAAGTCTATTTCCAAGTATTGAAAGGAAATAAAGTAAATTGGATTTGATTCATAGTGGTATATGTGATTTGCATGCAACTCTTTCATTAGAAGGAAATAAGTATTTTGCAACTTTCATTGATGATTGCACTAGATATTATTGTGTATATTTATTACATTCAAAAGATCAAGTTATGCAAATGTTCTAAGTGCATAACTCTGAAGTTGAACTTGCGTGCAATTATATGATTAAATGTTTAAGAATCGATTGAGGTGGTGAATATTATCAAAAAGAATTTTTTGAGTCTACTGGTATAAGGCATGAAGTAACTGCTCCATACATGCCAGAACAAAATGGTGTAGCTGAAAGGAAAAATCAGACACTAAGAGAAGTGGTTAATGCTATGTTGTCTAAATCTGGCCTTTGTCAAGGTTTTTGGGATGAAACTCTTTTGACAGCTTGTTATACATTAAATAGAGTACCTACAAGAGGAACTCCATAACCCTATATGAACTTTGGACTAAAAGAAAATTGAACCTTAAACATTTGAGAGTTTGGGGCAGCTGGGCAATTATCAGTCTCCCAGAACCTAAGAAAAGGAAATTGGGAGAAAGAGGTCTTGAGTGCATTTTCATTGGATATGCACACAATATCAAGGCCTATCGATTTATGGTCATAGACTCCAATGATTCAATTTCGATCAATACGATTATTAAATCTAGAGATGCTATCTTCGATAAAGTTAGATATACCTCAATTCCTATAAATATTGACATTGATAGAAAACAAATAGAGACAACATCCGATGAGGCCAATGAAAACTTTGATAACAATGAGCCAAGAAGGAGCAAAAGAGCTAGAAAGGCAAAGTTCGATGGCTCAGATTTTGTTACTTATCTTGTTGAAGGGACAAGAGATGAAGTGACATAATTCCCTATTGCTATAATACGGAGGCTGATCCCAAAACGTTTGAAGAAGCAATAAAATCTCGTGATGCTTCGTTTTGGAAAGAAGCCATAAATAATGAAATTGACTCAATTATGCCAAATAGAACTTGGGAATTAGTGGATCTTCCACCAGGATCCAAACCTAATTCTTGCAAGTGGATCTTCAAGAAAAAGCTAAAGGTTGATGGAACCATAGAAAAGTTCAGAACCATATTAGTTGTCAAAAGTTTTACCTAAAAACATGGCATTGATTATTTTGGTATATATTCTCTAGTAGCAAGAATAGCTATAATTAGAATCTTACTTGCCTTGGCTTCAATCCAAAAATGGGTAATTCACCAAATGGATGTTAAAATAACATTTCTGAATGGTGATTTGGATGAAGAAGTATACACAAAACAACCTGAAGGTTTTATAGTTAAAGGACAAGAAAACAAAGTGTTCAACTTGTACTTTGTCGACTTGTAAAGTCACTATATGGCTTAAAACAAGCTCCAAAGGAATGGCACCAAAAATTTGACCAAGTAATACTTACTTATGGATTCAAAAGACATGAGTCTGATAAGTGCATATACAGTAAGTATTCAAATGGTAAATGTGCCATAATATGTTTGTATGTGGATGACATGTTAATCTTTGGTATTGACTTACAACAAGTTGAGGAAACCAAAAGTTTGTTGTCTAGCAAGATTGAGATGAAAGACATGGGTGAAGCCAATGTCGTATTGGGAATAAGAATTAAGAGGGAGTAAGATATGATCATGCTTACGCAATCTCACTATGTTGAGAAAATTCTTAAAAGGTTTAATCATTTGGATAGTAAACCGGTTTCGACTCCTGTTGATTCTAACATACATGATGTCAAGAATGAAGGGAATTCCACATCTCAAAATGAGTATGCACAGGTAATTGGATGCCTAATGTATGCAATGATATGTACTTGCCCAGATATTACTTATGCAGTGGGTGTAATGAGTCGATATACAAATAACCCAAGTAGTGAATACTGGAAAGGTGTAAAAAGAATCCTTAGGTACCTAAAAGGCACAAAAAACTATGGAATTTGCTACAAAGGCAATCCTCCTGTCTTAGAAGGATATTCAGATGCTAGCTGGATAACAAACAAAGATGATCACTCATCTATGAGTGGTTGGGTAGTTTTTTTTAGAAGAGGAGCAGTTTCTTGGGGATCTAAGAAACAAACATGTAAAACAGACTCCACCATGACTTCTGAGTTTGTGGCATAAGCATTAGCTAGCAAAGAAGCTAAATGGCTAAGGAATGTATTATACGAAGTTCCTATGTGGCCAAAACCAGTTTCACCAGTGTTAATTCACCATGATAGTTTATCAACACTGGAGAAAGTATACAACCAAGTGTATAATGAAAAATTCAGGTATCTTAGATTAAGACATAGCTTGGTAAGGGAATGGTAGCTAGTGGAGTAATTACTATAGATTATGTCAGATCTAAAGAAAATTTAGCAGATCACCATTTGACGAAAGGACTGACAAATGAAATGGTGTTACGAACATCATCTGGGATGGTTCTTAAGTCCAGAATATGATTACTTTCATTGAATCCTCAATTCAACACTAGAAAATACTCTATACTTGAATTCAATGAGTGATAGTACAATGTACAAGTAATTGAGCGCTAAAATATTCATCGCAGAGTAAATAGTGCTATATTTTCCCGCTGTGTATCAGGTTGAGAATTAGCTCTTAACAAACTCTTGTATATGCCAAAATAGGAAGGGGGAGGCATTAAGAAGTTTGCCTAATGAATGTCGGACTGAGCATCTACAAAGCTTGGGACTTGGCTTTGTTAACATTCATGAAGAGATATGGGTATAAGACCTTATGTACCAAACACACTGGCACGGTGCAGACAAGTTGAGTAGAAAGAAACCTGTGTGTATTGTCAATAGTGGCTTGTAACATGTACGCACAGTTCAAAGCTAGCCTACCAGGTTGTATTATAAGTTACGAAAACGACACTAAGGTTGTGGTTCAAGTCTAACGACACCATTATTTTATGCATGCGTTTTGCTGGAATTATTCTGGATCCATTTTGAAAATCGTGAGGGATTGTTGGAATATTATTTTCACTATATTGTGAAGGGTTATAAACTTTCATGATACACGTGAGGAGACACATACCAAATGTTCAAGAGTTGTGTCTAAGGATTCCAAATGAAAACACACAAATTAGAAGTCGTGTCTAGTCATCTCATTGTCTGGATAGACATCAACTAAGAGTTGTGTTCAATCCTCAGAGTCACTAGAACTCTGTAAATATGGATCATTTGGGAGACTTTTGCTGCAGAGAAAATTTCCCAAATACTTAGAATAGTTCTAATGACCGTTCTTATCCTTACTTTGGTAACCATACACTAAGTGCATTGTGTCTTGGTTTGATTTCCATTTTATCTTGTAGGGAATTTGCCCTAGACAATTGCACAATATAGTGAGCGAATTTAGCTTAAAGGAAAGTAAGTTTTACTTGTGACTTGTAGATAAATCCTTTAAATTAGCAACTGTTGTTTTTCTTCCTACTAGTTTGTGAGTTATTACAGACACTGTTGTTCCCAGTGATGGCAAGCTTTCGCATTTAACCAGACTGTTCAGCTCGAGCTCCACTATATATTACTAAGAGAGGAAGATAAATCACTCTCTCTCGCCATCCATGACGGAAATATTGGGCGTCCGTAGTGAAATTTTACTAAAACCTTCAGATTCTGATGGGGTTTTAAACCTTTCATCACCTCAACATCGTTGCTGCACTCTTGTTTCAGTCTGTTCAAATCGAGCACTAAAGTTTAATGCCTGGCTTCTCGGACAACTGGGACTTTGCAGTAGATATTTGTCTATCAAAATTATGAAGACCACTTATACTTAGTGTCCCTCTAAGGTTATTCAAGTTTTCCAACTATCTATTTTATTCTTTGTGCATTCTTGAATTGTTTGGAGATTTGTCAATTGACCTAATTCTTGCAATGGACAAGTCAAAACTTCTATGCAAATATGCCTCAAATTAGTAAGATTACCAAATCCCTTTGGTATGTTTCTGCAACGGCCAGCTCTTAGTGTCTGCAAATAGTATAACTTTGTGAAGGACAGTGGGAGCTCTGCTAATTGGGTGCCCTTAATGTGAAGAAGTCTTGAATGTTTCAACTTACCAATTGATTTTGGTAATTATTCTGCCCTCTAAGCTTTAGGCCAGCCTTGTTTGTGCATTCTTGTTAATGGTCCTCCGATTTCTGGTGTCGATGGGACTTTAGCCATGCAGCTTCCTGACAAATGCTTAGCAAACTTTGCTTCATGTAACCCCTTAAATTCATTTCTCTTCTTCTTCCAAGTGATGATTAATTAATCTTTGTTTGGAATTCAAGAATGATCCTCCTAACTTTCTCTGTCTATTTGTTTTCTCTTTTTTGCAGGTACGATTAATAAATGGAAGTCATGGACTGAAAGATTCAAAGGCAGCAGTAGATGCAAATTCTTTGAAGAAAATGATTATCCTTTGAGCTTTCTCTTTAGTACAAGGGGATTAAACAAGACCCTGTTGCAACTTATCTTCAGAAATTATCAGTTATGTACTACTAAAGATGATGAAATGTAACACCAATCTAATGCTGCTTCTAAATTATACACTCTTTAATAACTAGTAAAATCTCACAATGTGGGAAATCAAATCCAATACGGCAACCATTGGATGGATGTCTCTTTACATACACAGTAAATGCATTGGAACGTGCCATCAGGCCTCTATTAAATTTTGCTGAAAGACGGGTATAACGGCTGTGAAACACAATGAATGCCATGGAAACTAATCAAGATGAACTCACAAAGCAACTCCATAATGCTTGTCCTGCTGATTCATCTTAGTGGAAACTTCTGTTTCAAAAAAAATCATCACAAAACAACTCTGAAATCAGTGTCTTAGAAACTAATTAAATTCCAAAGGAAGTCAGTCGGAATCTTATGATGCATAAAATCTGCTCATCAGTGTTGTAGCCACATATAATTGATGTATATTAGTGATGTGAATAAAAATGTCAGCATGGCCGCACAAACGGAGTAAAAATTTTGGCAGTCAACAACAGGCATGCAAAATGCACAAATAAAACCTTAAAAGCAACCAATCCCACAACAAAAGTATATACAGCTGGCTACCCTAAAGCGATGAGAAGCAATATTCGTTATTTCAACTTCATTTATTAATCTTTTTACAACCACACAAAAAAAAAAAAAAAAAAGAAATAAAACAGATATAACCCGCAACAGCAATTCCTGTGGGAACCTTTGAGATTTTGTTAAATCTTACCTCGCATCATACATCAAATTTTGATGTCCAAAAAAACATAATCTGAAAGAATTATGCTTAATTATATATCATAGTTTGACAAGTAGAGAGTACAAAATGTCTTTATTTTTTCATACATATAAACGCTTCCAAGATATTCAATTCCTATACCTTACAAAATTCTTAAACGGGGAATATGAGCAATCTTGTGCCACTCTGAGCCGCTACCTTCCTTGCATCTATTTGACAACTCACCACCACCTGTAATGTCCAAGTAAGTCAGGCGTTGCAGCAATTCTGTCGATGGTAACTGCTTGAGGTTTGGGCACATTTGAAGCCTCAGACCGTGAAGACTTGTTAAATTCCCCAACCACTCTGGAAGAATCTCCAATCCCTCAAACCCACATATCCCTAAAGTCGTCAAACAAGACAAAAACTGTATCTCACTAGGGAGTGACTTGACTTTTGGCAATCCACCTCCATCCAATGTAAGGGATGTAAGAGAGGAGACCAAATTATGATCGCTAGCCCCTGAAATGGTAGGATAGGGCCATGGCATAAGTTCTTCGTCACCCTCACATCCCCATGATTTCAGAGTTAATTCCTCAAGTCCAATTAGGTGGTGAAGATCCTTAGGCCAAAACCTAGGACAGCACCTGATAGTCAAGGACTTAACCGAACTCCCGACGAGGCTGCAAAGCGGTGCAGTCAACTCGCCACAATCCCACAGAGTGAGTCTTTGTAGTGAAGGGAAATAGAAAGGGTATTGTTGGGGGTGGATGTACGAAACCACATGATCATCGGCAGACTCGCTCTGGTTCTTCTCATCCTCATCAATTCCTGCTCTTATTTTTTGAATGGACTCGAAGCCGCCTCTATCCCTGTAAGCAGCATTTGATATTGTCAATTTTGTACAATCCTCTATATGCAATACTCCAAGGCTAGGTAGGGCCCCCAAATTTGGAAAAGCACTCAACTCGGGAACATCATATATCCTCATCTTCTCCAGACAAGGAAATGCTTTGACTTGAACTGAATCCATAGATGATGTCGAATGAGTTGTTGGAATTATTTCACATGCATCTGACCACTCCTCAAGGCTTCTCATTCCCTCCATGTAAAGCACCCTCAGTGCTGGAAACACAGTAATAACTTCGGCCCTATCACTGCCACCACCATCTGTTAACCCGTCAACATTGGACCAACCATAGAACTCTTCTCCTATGCGCTTCACCTTGGATAATCTACTTAACTTTAATAACTTAAGACAAGGCAACCTCCCAAGTGCTGGCAAGCTTTCGCATTCAACCAGATCCTTCAATTCGAGTTCCAGAAGATTACAAAGTGAGGATGATAAATCATTCTCTCTCGCCATCCATGATGGAAATCTTGGGTTTCCGTAGTTGTAAATTTTCAAAACCTTCAGATTTGGATGGGGTTTTAAACTTTCCATCACCTCAACATGGTTGATTGCCCCTTTATTCCATTTGCCCCAGTGAAGCTCTAAAATTTTAATGCCTGGCTTCTCCGACAAGTTAGACTTTGCAGCAGATTTTTGTCTATCACCACTATGAAGACCACTAATAATTAGTGTCCCTCTAAGATTGTTCAAGTGTTCCAACTCTTCTATTCTATACCTTCTGCATCTGAATTCAGGAATTGTTCGGAGATTTGTCAATTGACCTAATTCTGGCAATGAACCAGACAAACCTTCTATGCAAATATGCCTCAAATTAGTTAGATTACCAAATCGTTGTGGTATGTTTCTGCAACGGTGAGCTCTCAGTGTCTGCAAATAGTATAACTTTGTGAAGGACATTGGGAGCTTTGTTATTTCGGTACCCTCAATGTCAACAAGTCTTAAATGTTTCAACTTACCAATTGATTTTGGCAATTTGTTTGTCCCCCCATCCTCAACAACCAAGGCTGCGAGACGTGTAAAGCTTTGAAATAAATCTTCAGGGAGGTCTACTTCATAACCTTTTAGATAGAGAGTTCGTAGATTTAAGGGAAGAAACTCCCGCAAGTTCTTCCACATCCCCCTTTCACCTGAATAAATTGATACATGCGACGCTTCAATCCTTTTGGTTACGGCCCTCCAATTGCTCACACGGTAACAGTAATTTTCTGACACTTTTGATGCCACATCATGCACAAGGTCGTGCATCTTACAACAATAGATGTCACCACATATATCCTTTTCCGCATCTTGGAATAAAGAACTGCTCAACAGAGTATCGAAATAGATACTGCCGATGTCCTCCATCTGCAAATGAATCTCATCCTTTGAAGGATTAATGAGCCCTTGTGCAATCCAAAGTTGTATGAGTCGATCCTTTTCAATGACGGTGTCCTTTTCAAAAATCGCACAGTATGCAAAACACTGTTTAAGAGATAATGATGGTAAATGGTCATAACTGAGCTTGATGGCAGCGAGAACTGTGTCTCCTTCAGGATACGCACTCCAAGTTTCGCTTTGTTCGATCATTGACCAGTCCGATTCGGTTTTGCAAGAGCGCAGTAAAGACGCCATGGTCTTGATAGCTAACGGTAGACCACGACATCTTTCCAATATCCTTTGAGCAATATTCAGCAGTTGTGGTGTCTCTGTTGCCCCTCCCTCTGCAAACGCAACTTTTTTGAACAATTCCAAACTTTGATCGTCGCTGAGTGCACCAAGGCTGTGATACTTTGACGTCCCCATGGTTGAAGCGACTTTGGATTCACGCGTAGTGGCCAAGATCCTGCTTCCGTTAGAGTCACCAATTTGAAGCAAACAATTCCTGAGGTTATTCCATTCAACCTCATCCCGATTCCACACATCATCCAATACCAACAAGAACTTTTTACCTGTCAACACCCCTTTCAGCCTCTCCACCAAAGCTGATGTATTTGTCAATTGGGACCTGGTATTCGTGGCACATTGACAAATCTCATCTAGCAATCTCGTCACATTGAAATCTTCTGCGACACAGACCCAGATTGTTTCATCGAATGAATTCCGAACCTTGTCATGTTTGTAGACAAGTTGTGCAAGAGTAGTCTTGCCCTGACCCCCCATGCCATATATGGTAACCACTGGCAAATCTTTCTCAAAGTTTGTATTGATCAACATTTCAATCACTTCTTTGACATCATCATCTCTCCCCACAATTTGTGAACCCTCTACATAAGGAGATGTTAGCCTTGATCTCAATTCATTCAAAGTAGAAGGTGAGTTCGCCAAGTTAGCATGCTGAACAGATATAATTCTTTCTCCTTGTACATAAACATCTTCGATGGATTGCTGAACATTTTTGATCTTCTGACCCATTCGCAGCCGGAATGGAAGTGGATTTGAGCATGAAAAGAAGGCGCGCACTTTGTCTCTCTTTCGGCCCTCAATCTTCTGTCGTAGAACTTCGTACCCGAACTCCTCCAACACGATCTGAGCATCCAAGGCAACTGATTGTAGCTTCTTGAGCCAAAGTTGGACAGGTTGGTTGCTTATTGGCTGCTTGTGAGCTTGAATCTGCATGGCTTGAATCATCTCCAGTTGCTCTTGAAGCTTGCTGAGTTCTTTCTTCACACCTCGTACCAGATTGATCTTTTCAGTGGCGAGTGAAATCACCATGTTCAATAGTGTTTCAGCAACAACTCCAATCCCAGCATCAGCCATCGTACTTTTATTCCGACCCTGAGACTAAGGAAATTAAGTTCCTGGGATTCAGCTGTTAGAGCGAATCCAAGTGAAGTACCTAAATTCATCTCAAAGATTTTGTTAACATTAATCATATGTGATCTTATTAAATAGCATGTTTGTTAGGTTTTTACACTTAAGTTCAGTATCCAAGTAATAATTAAATAGAGATAGATGTACATACAGAATAGTAACGGATGCCAATACTCACAGAATATTATATCAATTTAAAAGGTTAGCTTGTTACAGAATTTCAATGGTTTTGATAATTACTCCCTATGTCCCATAATTATTATCGAGTTTGGATTTTCATTTCTAATTCAAATTGTACTAAACGTGAAATCTTAAATTGGACAATTATTTTGGGACAGAGAGAGTACTTTCACTGATAAATATTTGAAGTTAAAAATAGCACAATAATAATAAACAAGAAAAAGGGGGATTACATAAAGTCATATGAAGGGGAAAAAATACTAAGGATAGAAACTAGAAAGAGAAACTAGAAAGAGAAACCAATTTTTTCTATCTTACCGGTGAAGCCAATTTTTTCTCTATTTTTGTGCCTTTTTTTTCCTCGTGCAAATAAGGAGAAGCCAACTTTAAAAGGAAAACCTTAAAATATATATCGGAAGTTTTAAGATTGATGTTTGCAGATGGGATTAAAAACCATGATATGTTTTCAGATGTACAAACTGGTATAAATCAGTTTGCAATAATAAGACAAAAAAAAAAAATTAAAACAAAATAAATAAATAAACGCATGAGTTCCTTCTTACCTTCTTGTTGATGAACTTTTGCAAATCTTTCTTCCACCCAAATCGGTAATCTCGATCAAGATTAAGCTGATTCTGCTTGGAAGACCAACTAAGGGAGATTGTGAGGGAGAAAATAAATAAAGTGGGATTGATGTTTAGTTTTCTAATCTTTTTTTATATTTATCAGATCGAAGTGATCAAAATTAGCTTTAAAAGACTCTTCAATGCTGGCTTTGTGGATGGGATTCTCCCTATCTATAACAATTTAGTTCCTGTTCTCCCAGTATCAATCTGGAGACCTTTTTTTGTTTAACTTTATTTTCAACCCCCTTCACTTTTAGACTAAAATCTAAAAAAGTCCTTTACATTAGGCTAAATTTACATTTTGGTCCTCTACATTAACATTCTAAATAGTCCTCTACATTTTTGTTTCTAACTTTTTGGTCCTTTGGCATTATTATAAAAGTTTCACTATATTTGGGTTCAAGTTACAGGGGTATTTTCGGAAAAAAATCTATTTTCAGAAAAATTAATATTGAAAAATTGATATTAAATTAATAAAAATTAAAATTGCAAAAAGATAAAAACAAATTAAATTAATTAAAATTTATTTTTTTAAATCAAAATTTAGTTTTTAAAGCTTTTTCAGCCATTTCTTTTTTAAAGACAAGCCCATCAATGTGGAATTTTCATCCTATATATTATCGGTCATAGTAAAACCCTAGACGCTCATTACTTAACCCTCCAAATTGATGTCTCACCTTATTAACAAAATAATTCAGAATAAAAAAATTAATATTATTACTCCAAAAAAATTCAAAAATTTATGCTTTTTTTTAAAGAATAATGTTTTTAAATTGTAAAGAATTTCATAGTTTAGTCCTTTGCAAAAATAATTATTTTTAATGACTTAATATTATTTTAATATTTATATTATTACTTTACTCGATACAACAAAACCTCCATAACTACACTCATATACATCAACAATACCTATTAATTAGATAGTAAGTTTTTCAGTTCGTAATTGTGACAAGTAATGAAGAAAGTCAATATGATTTTTTTACGAATCTATTTTGTAGATATAATTTCCTACGATTTCATAAATTAAAAAAGATCCAAAATTAAAAATTAGATGTAATCCCTATTAATTAGACAAGTAATGAAGAAATTAGATCCAAAATTAAAAATTAGATATAATTCCTATGATTTCATTATTACTTTACTCGATACAACAAACCTCCATAACTACACTCATATACATCAATAATCCCTATTAATTAGATTGTAAGTTTTTCAGTTCGTAATTGGGACAAGTAATGAAGAAAGTCAATATGATATTTTTACGAATCTATTTTGTAGATATAATTTCCTACGATTTCATAAATTAAAAAAGATCCAAAATTAAAAATTAGATTGTAATAATCTTTTTTTATATTAGATATTGTCATAAAAGTAATATTTTTAATTTATTCTAAGCCCACCAAATTAAAAATAATATAAATTTGGGCAAAGAAAGTATAATTTTTTGAATATTTTTCATTTTGTTAAAAAATTAAAATTTTTGAAATTTTCATTAATTTCATATTTATTTTAGTTCTTAATTTTTTCTGAATATGATTATTTTAAAATCTATTCTAATATTTTATTCAATATTAATTTTTTTAATAAATAAATATTTTTATTTCAAAACCCTTGATGGCTTAAGCCCAAATATGGTGAAACTGCTAGGATAGTTTCAAAGGACCAAAAAAATGTTATAAACAAAAATGTAGAGGACCATTCAACCAATTATTAATTTAGAAGATCAAAATGCGTATTTAGCCAAATGTAAAGGAACAGTTTTTAGATTTTAGTCTCACTGGTATAGCAACTATGCTTTTCAGCCTCAATCATTTTCCTCATATTGGCTGTCGGTTGGGTGGGTTTAATATTTATACATTCCCACTTAAAATATATATATATACACATTGAAAAAAACATAACAAAACCTCATTTGGGAAACATATGCATTTGTTACAAGTAAATGTTTGATTTTGAAGTAGAATATTAAAAGGCATCATAATTTACTTCATTACAAGATCCATCCAAAACTTGTCATCTCCATTGATGTTGTTGAATCAAATGCCGCTACAATTCTAGAACAACCTTTAAATCATTCTCCCCAATGATTTCCATCTGAATTGAAATAGTATTACATTTCGTTCTATACGCTATAAGATACTTGACTTTCCTAATGCTCTAATCAATAGTTAGATAAAGTAGATTTTAGTGAAAGTTGTGACCTGTGAGGAAAATTGAATTAACTCGCCTTTAATAAACATTTCTTATCGATGATGTCTGATAACTGATAAACCCACATCTTCCCTCGACTATAGTTGGCGTTCATCTCGGATGCCTTATGTTTTGTTTACCATATCAAAAAATATAAGGTAATGATCCCTCTTGTACTATAACATATTGTTTTCGTTTCAAAATTCGGACGGTTTGGATTGAGTGCCAATTTAAAGTCAATTATATCAGTACTCCTTGATAATCGATTATTGTAAAAATTATGAAAAAAGAAAGCTAATGTTAATGCGTGAAAATATTAATAAACAGTTGAAACAAATTGTAGAAGAGTAGTAATACAGCCAGGAAAAATTTAATGAGTTATTTCTTCACACACTTTACAAGATTGATTTCTTCCGCAGCAACCGAGATCACTAAGTTCATAAGTTTGTCATTAACTACTCCAATTGAAGCATCAGCGATCGTAATCAATTCCCAACCTGAGAGTAAAGGAAATTTTTTAGGATTTCAGTTGGTAGTGAATTGAAGTAAAATACCTAAATCCACGAGATCGATGTCGATCTCAAAAGATTTGTCTACACGTTTTTTTTATTTATTTATTTTTATTGTAATCTCCTGAATTAGCATGTTAATTATAGTTTTTGAAGGTTATATCTTTTCGTTATCAATTGTTGTTTGTCGATTTTTAGTAAATTAATATAATAGTTTTAACTTTTTTAAAAAATAAAAAAAGAAAAGCAATAAATAATTAAAAATGTACAGGCTAATGAACGGGCATCTAGGTGACGGAATGAGAATTTTCAAATTGCGGGGTCGAAAATAGGATTATTCAACCGTCACCGGAGGATCGAACTGAAAAAATTTCAAATAACGGACACCCTACTAAGAAAAAATTTAACCAAATCCGACCAACCGGGGGTCGATCAACCACCCTGACCCCCCCCCCCTAAATCCGTCACTGGCCATCTTTATTACTCATGACGGGCCTTATACCTGCTGATCGTGTTGCCAACAAACCTTTTGGTTTCAGTCCTTTAGTTATTTTACCGAATCTTATTTGGATTGCTCATTAATTAAATTTTGGATATACTTCAAATCATTCGGCTACTTACAGAATATTAACAGAATTGTTAAGTACTTTCACTTTTAGAAGTATTTATTTATTCGTCCTTTCGAATTTACAATTTACAATATAAGGTATTTTTGTGAGGGAGAGTGAATATTTCCTTTTTTTCTTTTACCTAATGAAAGCCACAGTACCACTCAAAACAGGATAAGTGGAGAATTTGGCTACCATGGGATCATTCAGTGCAACTTAAACGTTCACATAGTACTACTCAAATGGCACACTGTTCATAATAGCTTTTATTTTAATGGTATTTATGCATCAATTAGTGTTAGTTATAGACCTTTCCTATGGGATGACCTGGGGAGAATGAAAGCCACAGTGAGTGTGCTTCCTGGTGTGTTGTTGGAGATATTTATAATTGTTTTAAAAGGCTGAGAATTACAATGGCACAGGTTGAAGCATTTTAAATGTGTACTAAAAATTTGAATTAGTTGATCTGCCACATCAAGGTCCTACTTTTTACCTAGACCAAAAATCGATAGGGAGAGTCAGATAGTAGCTAAATTGGGTGATGGTGTATGGGGAAAGGATGGAAGTATATAATGCCTTTCAAAACTAAAGAAGTCTCTGGGCAATACCCTATATATTACAATAAGATTATAAGGAGATCGAGATGAATATAATTAATTCTAAACTTTTCATATACTTTAATATGGGGAAACTAGACCCTGCATTCCAAGATATTGTGAAGACCAATTAGGTGTAAGAACCAACTTTCCATTTAAATTATGTTAGTTTTAATTATAAAAATACCTTATTAGTTTTAAAAATTATAAAATAACCCAAAAAATTTGTAAAAATAGCAAAACAGTCTTCTTTCACTTTTATTTTAATTTTTTTTATTTCTTTTTACTATGTTTCATAACTATAGAAATATATTATATGATCTTTTAAAAAAATATTTATTTTTTAACTCTAATGTACAAATTTATAATTACATATTTGTAAGTCATGTTTGATTTACATAAAGATATTAATTTTTAATAATATGGTTTAAAAGTAATAATTTAATTTTTTAGTCCATTTTTTTCAATTCAAAAAATAAGATTATTTAACTAAAACTAATTTTGCACAAAAAATAAAACATTTAGCATAGATTAAAAAATTTTATTGGTATACTTTAATGTATTACAATTTAATTCAACAGATTTAGATTGTATTGTAAAATTAAAAAAATAATTAAAATAAAATATAATTTTTCTTTAAAAAGGCCAAGTACGAACAGAAATTAAAAAAAAATAGTACAGAATATTTTATAAAAGTATGTATATTTATCATTGCGAGGCTTTAACATTTCGTGATAATTGTTTTGAGATATTAACATATCTAACATTAGGAGAAAGTTTTTTTTATAAAAAAAAATAAAGAAAATCTACTCCAGTACTGGACTCCACCTTTTTTTTTTAAAAAAAAGGATTACCCTAATGAGAATCGAGGCCTCGAATATAGTAATAATCATCTTTCGTCTTAAATCATCTGACCATCTATCTCAACAAATGTAGATAAAATCACTCTCCCAATTAGAAATCCTTTGGTGAGAATTAATCTTATATCTACTCTCATGAAGCTCAACACCCTAAACACTATATTGTATTCTATATTTTAGTTTAATTATTTTTTGAATTGGATAATACAATCTGTAGTCTGTGTAGTTAATTTGTAATAAATTAAAATGTACTAATATATTAATTTTTAATCTATGCTAAATGTTTTAATGCTCCATTTGGACAAGAACTTGGAAAAGTTGTTCAAAAAAGTCTGTTTAAAACAAAACTTGAAAAAAATAATTTTTGGAAAATAATGCATTTGGACAAGAATTTTTCAAAACCCTTTTACGAATTAAAAATATGAAAAAACCATTTGGATTAAGTCTTTTTCAAAACTACTTGTTTGGTAAAAAAAAATAATTTATCATTTCATATACATAATAGTTAAACAATATATACAGTGATTTTGATACATAAATTTGAATGAAATTTTTAATTCCAAAAATATTAACAATGTTTCCTTAATAGAAAGATCTCTTCGTGTAGATTAATTTGATATATAGCACGTTGTGTCAATATTTATATATTAAAAGATATAATCATTTGAAAAAATAGGATAAAACTGAAAATAAATAAAAATTAAAAAAAAAGAGGGGCCGACAACAAAGTGAGTAGTGAGGAAAAGATGGGAAGGGAGGGGAACCGCGCATCGCGTATAATGCATTTTATTTTTTTTTAGTTTTGTTAATGATATTCATGACCCGATTTTTTATAACCCGTTTTCGATCTGGATTATGACCCGCCAACGGAGCTAAAAAGACTATTTCAAAAATTGAAAAATACCCCCTACCTATTTTCTAAAAATTCTATTTCAAACATTCTTTTTTTCAAATTGATGTTTAGAAAAGACTTTAATTATTTTATCCAAATCCATTTTAAACACTAAACAGACTTTTTAGCCTTAAAAGTCTTTTTAAAACTCTTGTCCAAATGGAGGAATTACAAAAGAAACAAGAAGCTAGAGTTTACCAGGAATGTTGATTGTGCTATATTATAGAGCAATTGGTATACGCCGGAAATCCAAACAAAAAGGGAATAGGAATCAGACAGGTCACAGGAGTAATCCGAAAATAGGTGAATTGTCCAGCGAATCCTAATTGATCTTGGATTGCAATTGCGATAGCGAATCTACCGCTAAATCTCCGATCGACGGCCGACGGGGACCTGCGCTCCGTTCTCTCGTGGAAAAGACCCCTAGCAAAAAAGGACAAGGTCGGTTTGAGGGTTAGTCCGGACTGCGGAATAAATTAAAGGGATTAAATGCAAAATAAGATTGGTACGACTTTTACAAAATTTTGGTTAGTCACGGTAATATACACCCTGAAAATCGTAAACTCTTATAGTAATATTTACACATTGACTTTTGGAATAGAACACTGATCTTAATATTCAGATAGCAATTATTTTTTCTGGGACAGAAATAATATGATACAATAATAACAATGAGTTGAGAGGTTGTACTTGCGCCTTTAGTCCAGATTTTTACCAAATTTCCTTGGCCTTAAAATTTATATATATATACATATATATATATATATACATATATATATAAACGATGGACAAATTTAACGATGGAGAAATTATTCAAAGTTAATTAGGGATATTGCGAAAAGAAGAGAAGAGATATAATTTGATCTTGAACTTTAAAAAAATTACAATTTGATCAATTACTTTATGTTCACATATATTAATTTTCACATGGAAAAAATATAGTATTCCAACAACCATTGCTATGTCTGTAATGGTGTGAGTATGGCTCTAAGAAAATTGATATGGTTCAAAAACTGAACCGAAAATTGCTCATAAAATAAATATTTCTTGAATCGTGTTAAGATAGATATTATGTCATTTTTACCAGCTATTTTGTTGGTTTCGTTCTGAAAATTCAACAATCTGATGTCGAAAGACAGTTTGGAACTTAAATGGAATAATTCTTTATCAACTGTTATGCTGCTAGAACTCTGTCCTAGCTGAGCTTGGTAGAATTGCGTAAAATGTTCATCAATATTCAACGTACTCAACTGAAGGGGCTGTGGTGGAGTAGTAAAGATTTCTCAACTTTTAACAATAGGTCAGGGATTTAAATCTCGTCATGAATATGGAACAACTTTAAATCCTTTGATCACTTGCCCCACGACCTACTATCAGTAAGGAGGATTAGTCACTCTTGTATATAGACACCTTGTATGAAAGGATATATATTCAAAAGTACTCCAACTCCTTTAATTCTGTTTTTGTTTGACTCTTATCTAAAAAAATCATTAGCTGCTCTACTAAAATTAAGAAAGGACCTATGCAGTTCTCTTTCCTGGATTTTTGTACACACATCACTAGGGTTACTAATGAACTGTTGTTACAATATCATCAACTTCTTTTGAACTTCTTTTCCTGCATTCTGCACATCAGGAAAATTATGAGGTCTTTTCAATTTCTTTAACTTCTTAACCAACTGATATCTTATGGTGCTAAAAAGCGGAAAAATTGGCCGATCTACTCAAAGGTTGACATGTTTTGTCAATTCTATCATATTCTTTTTCGGTTAGCCAATATTACTCTAAACTATTCAACCGTTAGCCGATTTTGTCTAATTTGTCAATTTTTGTTTACATTAACGGAATTCTGTTAGTTTTAATTACAAAAATACCCTAATCTTTTTAAAATTTATAAAAATGACACTAAAAATTTATAAAAATAACCAAACAATCTTTCACTTTTTATTTAATTTTTTCTGTTTTCAATTTCTTTCTACTATTTCTCATAACTATAAAAATATATTATATGATCTTTTAAGAAAATTATTTATTTTTAAACACTGTTGTGCAAATTTATAGATATGCATATTTGTAACTCGTGGTTGATTTACATAAACATATTAATTTTTTTAGTAATATAACTTGACAATAATGATACTATTTTTTTAATCCTTTTTTTCAATTTAAAGAATAAGATTTTTTTGACTAAAAATTAACTTTCTCTTACCTTTCTCTCAGCGATACAGGTACGATTCCTATTGTTTTGCTACTCCCGGAAAGTACCGTCGTTTCGATAGGTGGTTTTAGGATGGATAAGGATTATATGAGAATGGAAAGCGTAATTCAAAACGCACCCAGACGAGATCTGATGAACAACTGTATGGGGTTTTTGGCATGGATAGTAGTAGTGATTATAATTCTTCTGATTTTGAAGAATTACCCCCTTCTTCAAAGAAATATAGGAAGCAGAGTGAGGACAGAACT
The DNA here is from genome assembly GCA_949775105.1 of Oldenlandia corymbosa var. corymbosa. Lineage (NCBI taxonomy): Eukaryota > Viridiplantae > Streptophyta > Magnoliopsida > Gentianales > Rubiaceae > Oldenlandia > Oldenlandia corymbosa. The sequence goes on along the minus strand of OX459121.1, from coordinate 20,083,423 downwards.
AACTATACAAGACCGGTTATTTTTACTTCTGCTGCTAAGTTAATCCCCAATCAACTTACTGGTCCCAATTCAATTCTGAGGAGGTTTCTTCATTGGGTTCTGTTTTGGTTAAGGATGGCAGCTACATAAAGGTTGAAGAAAGCTTCTTCTCAACTGCACTTTGGAAAGAAATTGAGGAAGGAGTTCAGAGACGCCGGTAGAGACATCAACAAAAAGTGAAGAAGCTGAATTGGGAGGAGGAGGAATGTCATAGTTCCGGTCGTCATGATGATTTGGGCTCGTTTGAAAGGCACACTAAGCGAATTGGCATGAAATTGTTACGGAAGAATGGTTATGTAGAAGGGGGATTGGGTAAGAATGGGCAGGGGATTATGGCTCCCATTGAGGTTAAGTTGCGGCCTAGGAATGCAGGAATGGGTTTTAATGCCTGCGAAGAGACCACCAAGCCGGCATTGAAGCTGAAAGAAGAAGAGAGTACAGTCCCACCTCCACCCGCTGTGAAACCTTGGTCCAGGAAAGCTAGAGTTGAGGTTGTTTACCTTACACCTGAAGAATTCTTGCAAGAGATTAAAGCGCGGAACTTCGTTTTGGGGCAGAGTTTTCGTGCAGTGTGGTGGGGGCCTCGGGTTCATGTCAGGCGCCCCGCCTTGCAAGATATGAATGCGGAGGATGTAACGATAGAGAATGACGATATCCCGACGCCTGAGCTTCAGCACAACATTAAACAGATTGTTTATTTGGTTGAAGATGACCTCATGAAAATTGAATGGCAGTTGTCAAATGAGAGGAAGACTGTCAAGAAGTTATAAGTCGGAGAATAAGAAACTTCAAACTGAACTACCTGAGTTGGAGAAGCAGATGGATACTATGGTAGCAATAATTAGTTTTGTGGAGCAGATCGAGGAGGAGAATTATTTGGAAACAACGTTGGAGTCTCTTGAGAAGTCGATTTTAGATGCGCAGAAAAGATATGGATATGATTATAAGCTCCGTAAGTTGCCATTCATTGCTTGTGCATATGCTCTTCCCTTATTGATTAGAGAATTTGAAGGGTGGAATCCCCTAGAGAACCCTGAACACGGGGAAGAGATAATGTCTCGGTGGGAATCCCTCCTGCAACTAGACTCTACATCTGTATACACTCAGCTGATTATGGAACTTGTGTTCCCGGCTGAAAAGATTTCTGGAATGAACACTTGGCAGGCGCGAGATCCTGAGCCAATGCTTCGGTTTCTTGAATCTTGGGAGAAACTTCTGCCATCTGCAGTCCTTGAGAGAATTTTAGACAGCATTGTCATGCCGAAGATATCTGCCGCTGTGAATTCATGGGATCCCGTTCAGGAAACAATACCAATCCATTTATGGATTCATCCATGGCTGCCACTTTTAGGGAACAAGCTGGAGCCATGCTACCAGACAATCCGTGATAAGTTTTAAAGCGTTTTACCTGCTTGGCATCCAAGTGATAAGTCGGTATATGTCTGTCTTTCACCTTGGAAGACTGTGTTTGATCCAACTAGTTGGGATGAGCTTATGATGAAGTGTATAGTTCCAAAGTTGCTGTCTGTCATGCAAGAGTTCGAGATCAATCCTGAAAATCAAACATTTGATCAACTCAATTGGGTCATGGTCTGGGCTTCTAGTACTCCAATTCAAAACCTGATAGTCATACTAGATGTTATTTTTCAGAAAATGGTATGAAGTCTTGGATCAATGGCTGAATTTAAAGCCAAAGATTGAAGAAATTAGGAAATGGAACTTCAATTGGATGGTTCTTCCTCCTGAACTCTTAGCCAACGTACACATTCGCTCTAGAATTCGTCATGGCATCATCATGATGAACCAAGCTGTTCAAGGCATAGAAGCTACACAACTCGGGTTGGCAGAGACCTTATCATACCTTAAGAAATTTGAGAAAAGACAGTTAGAAAAGGCAGATTCTCATCAGGCGCATCCACAGGTTCCTGTTGGTCTAGGAGATGATGGTGATGAAGAAGATGGTGGATTGGAAATGAGCTTGAAGGAAGTTATCGAAGCGCATGCACAACTGAATGGTTTGCTGTTAATGCCTAAACCAGGCAGAATGCGAGATGGTCATCAAATATATAAGTATGGCCATGTTAACATTGTCATTGATTCCCTTGAGGAAAAAGTGTTTGCCCAGATGGAGGATGGAAGGTGGGCGTTGACATCTCTGGAGCTGTTGTTGGATTTGCATGATTTGAGAGACGTGGAGCCTCCTAGAGTTTGTTTTTTCTCTTCGATGTACAACATTTTTCTGTCCAACTCTGAGCAAGAAAGATGGACATTTTCCCCATGTTGATTTTCACCCTACTTATTTGTTTTCTGAAATCGCCTGTCCCTGAAAATAGTCCATGTCAAGTTTTGTGTGGATTATTTTTCAGAAGCAAAGGGAAGTATTATATATTGAATTTAACCAGGGAAAAAAGCGAAATAATTCAGAAAATGGCGACATAAACCGAATGGACGAGACATTATATACTGTATATATTCTCGTGCATGATATGTATCGGTTTTTTTTTTTTTTTAATAAAGGATATATTGGTTGCTTTTGTGCATATATTGAATCAATACTTTGCTAACCCGAACTAAAAACAGTTAGTTCTTGCATTGAGTTGTACTCCTTCCGAACCCAATTATAAGACACTGATTTAAATTAATTTTACTACTAATTTATGCTTTAAAATCAGGATGGAAAGAAATAGCTCACTTCCAATCATCCTCTAATCATTAAAACCGCATTCGGGACATGAGTCATCGGTACAATAATCGTAAGTACATATGATATTGCCTATGATTCGTTAACTGAGCTAGTTGAGAACAAATCAGTTGCCAATATGGGATCATATTCCAATAGAAATAAGAAGTATCATTACACTAACAATTTTGCATTGAAACGCGCGTTTACTTCAGTCCATTCTCCTGCAAAACTTACATGATTTGGTTCTGGCTTCAACGTGCAATCCTATACTTGGAATTTCACTCCTTGTTCTGTTGCGTTTTTCCAAGCTCTTTGATAGGTCTTCAAGTTTCATGTTATTTATGGGTATTTGAATATAATTTTGGATTAGATTGTGCACTTATTTTGTGTATTTTGATGTTTTTGGTTCTTAGGAGTGATTGGAGCTGAGATGGAGAAAAATGTTCCATAAACACACATTTTTTGAGCATTTTGACAAGGATGTACAAAAAGGGAGCAATGGCAACACATTCTCGTGTGGGCAGATGTATCTCAGTCTAAAATTGAGCTTTAGAGAAGAAATTCCAGCATTGATGCTGCATTCTCGTTTGGCCAAACCGAAACAGGGACTAAACTGAAAATATAAAGAAGTTTTGGGGTCATAATGTAATTTTGCCAAACTTGAGGGACCAATTTGCAAATCTCGGAAATTTTATAAGCTGCTGGCGTCTGACCTAATTTTTGCCATATAAATTGATTTTATTCTTTTCTTTTAGGGGGGGAGCTGAACGTGAGAAGAAGAAGAGGAGGCTGGAGTGGTACTAAGCCGCCAATCTAGCCCTTTTGGGCGTTATTCTTCCCCATTCTCCATAGTTTTGTTTCAGTAAGGCTTTATTATGTGTAACTGAATTACTTTTCTAGTTGAAAGATATTGAAACCTTGGTTCTTAATAGTTGTGAGATCTAAATATTTTTCATTTCTCAATTCTTTGTAAGTATTTGCTTGTTCTTTTGAATGATTGATATAAAGATTTTGGATTCATGAATAGCTGGTAGCATTCATTATTTCATGATAGTTTACAACCAATAAGGCATGAACAAGATGCTATAGATACATCTTCCAATGGAGAGGTTCATGTTCGTCTTTCGGAAGAATTTGACGAGTTCCCTTGTGATGATGAATTTGAAGAGGAGTTGTGCACAAAAATTAATGAAACTACACTCCAAGGTAATGAGGTAATTTCAGTGGAAGAACATCTCTCTGATATAGTCCAACCGAAATTACTTTTCAAATGCCATGATACAGGTATACCTACTCCTTCATATACTTTTAGACATGTTAAAAGTGATAAATTTATCATAGATTTTGGAGTTGGTGTTATTATCATTCCTCAGTCTATGTTTAAGTTCTTGAAACGTGTGTCATTGAACGAAACTGATGAAGTTATAAAACTTGTTGAAGAGTCTTGTGCTAGTCTTCTGTGTGCTGAAGATGGTTTATCTGTCCAATGTGGTGAAAATATTTTTCCTACTAATTTTGATGTGGTTCATGTGAATGGAAATTTAGTCTTAAACTCAAGTCCATGCTTCTTAGGTAGATCATTTCGAAAAACTACTAGGATAAAAATGATAAATGGAGTCACATCATTATCAAAGGAATATGTGAATTTGAATGTTAAAAGTGCTCCACGAGTTGATTTTTCTAGTAGTTGTGTTTTTGAATTTGTGCCTGAAATTTATGAGAAATGGCAATCTCAAAAATTTGAGTTAACACATGTGCCTATGCATATAGAGTTTCCATATGGACATTTATCTAGACCTCCTGAATTAGGGATAAAGATGAATGTAATTCTAAAATTTTTTGATAATTGTGGAATGAATTTAATGCATGATTTCATGGTATATGCGTGGAGAAAGTGTGGTGCTTTTAAAGAAACATTTAGAGGAGATCACTTTCCACCATCTTATGTTGATTTAAAGTGTGTATATAAATTTGGAACTTCCTACTCTGGTTTTGTTGAGATTTTTGTAGGACTTTCACAAGTTTCAGTTATATGTGGAGCTTGCAAGTTTCCACCGTGATGCACCAAAGCTGTGTCTAGCCCAAGACATTAAAAAATGGCGCTTGTTGGGAGGCAACCAAATGGTTTGATTTTCGTTATTTGTTTTCTTGAATAAATCAGTTGGGTGGTTAAGTTTTTTGTTCCTGATGATCTTGAGAGCTATGATTTCTTGATTTTTGTCGTTTTTCTTAATCATTTGATTGGCGTAGTGTTAGTTTATTTTAATGGTTTGTTCAAGTGTGGCAGCTTGCTTTTAATGAGTATTTTTATGGTTAGTCAACCCATGTGCGAATGCATCAAAAGCTGTGGACCTTTACTCACACCAAATTTCGTTTAGCCACTACAAAATTCCAAGGAAGTACCATTTCTTTTTCTTTTACATTATGTGGGAGTTTGTGTGTACTTTTCTTGTTTGTCTTTGTATGTTTTATGCCTTGAGGAAAATGTATCTTTTAAGTGTGGGGGAATTAAATAGAATTTGTGTTTCTTTGAGAATTGTCAATAGTCTATGATGAATTAAATTTGAGGGTTACATATGATTTTAAAAATACCTGTTCAGGATCACTCTCAAGCATGTTAGAAACTCATGACCACATCTTTATGCACAACATTCCACTTGACAATGTGTTTACTTTGGGCTTAAACTTTTAAAATCTTGAATACATTAATGCATTGTTGTGATCTTATACTGGAGTCCACTTGTCTGAAACCTGGGGGGACTGTGAATCTGAGAGTTAGACTAAGGCAACCCTACGTATTATGGCAGCCTTGAATCGAGCCCATAGTGGTTTGTATTAGCCTAAATACCTTGGGAAAAAGGGGAAAGTTGGCGGTTGAATATGAGGTTAAAAGCTTTATCTAATAAGGGAGTATAGGCAGAGTGTCCAATGTGGCATTTAATCCCTTGAGAGGTGAGGTATGACACCAAAGAGAGGAGTGTCCTCAGGCTTGGTGAGTTTAAACAGAAAATGCTTAGATTACCATAGTTGCTGAAATATGTGCTTGGTATAGGCCTGAGTGGGAAAGATCCAGAAGAAAAGCAAATTTGGACAAATGGATGAAAATGTACGAGGGTGAAAGATGCAGCCAATGATGCTTGCAGAAAATGAGAGGAAGCCCTTAGATCGGAACCTCAGTAAGAATACCCTAGTTGAAGGCAAGAAGGAAATAGGTACTGATCAAAAGAATGTCCACTTGAAAGTAATTAAATGTAATCTTCGGTTAAGCAACACTTTGTTTTGTGGTCTGTTTCACACACTCACGGAAGTGAGTTTCTGACTTGATTAAGGGGTACTGAACTGTGGTGTACATTATTTGTCTCAAATGAGACTAGAATTTGAGACAAGTTTTGACAATTCTCTTTGTTGTTTTTACATGTTAGAGTCTGTAGGAAAGGATATTATCATGTTTACTTTGAGTTGCTTTTGCTTGAGGACAAGCAAAAATCTAAGTATGGGGGATTTTGATAGGTCTTCAAGTTTCATGTTATTTATGGGTATTTGAATAGAATTTTGGATTAGATTGTGCACTTATTTTGTGTATTTTGATGTTTTTGGTTCTTAGGAGTGATTGGAGCTGAGATGGAGAAAAATGTTCCATAAACACACATTTTTGGAGCATTTTGACAAGGATGCACAAAAAGGGAGCAATGGCATCACATTCTCGTGTGGGCACATGTATCTCAGTCTAAAATTGAGCTTTAGAGAAGAAATTCCAGCATTGATGCTGCATTCTCGTTTGGCCAAACCGAAACAGGGACTAAACTGAAAAATAAAGAAGTTTTAGGGTCAAAATATAATTTTACCAAACTTGAGGGACCAATTTGCAAATTTCGGAAAAGTTTATAAGCTGTTGGCGGCTGACCTAATTTTTGCCATATAAATTGATTTTATTCTTTTCTTTTAGGGGGGGAGCTGAACGTGAGAAGAAGAAGAGGAGGCTAGAGTGATCCTTAGTCGCCTATCTAGCCCTTTTGGGCATTATTCTTCCCCATTCTCCATAGTTTTGTTTCAGTAAGGCTTTATTATATGTAATTAAATTATTTTTCTAGTTGAAAGATATTGAAGCCTTGGTTTGAATAGTTATGAGATCTAAATGTTGTTTCTCTCTCAATTTCTTGTGAGTATTTGCTTGTTCTATTGTATGATTGATATGATTATTGTGGATTCATGAATAGCTGGTAGCATTCATTATTTCATGATAGTTAACAACCAATAAGGCAACAAGGTTTGTTGTTTTAAAAGGGACTGATATAATTAAATTACTTGGTGAGTGATTTTGTTATGTTATAAGAACAAGTAATCTGGTTTTTTATTAAACAAGATTTGTTTTATAGGAATCAGAATTGGGTCTTTGTATACTTAATGCAGTCGTTTTCTTAATCTTAGGAGGTTCCAGGATTGAATTTCGACTAGTGTGTTTAATGAAGGTTCTCTTAATCACTAAACTTAGTTCAAGATTGAGTTGTTAGGAGGTTCCAACAACGAAAACTAATTTGCCTATAAGTGATTGAGCATATCATTGCATCTATGATCAATTGTCTAGACCAAGGTGGATATAAAATCTTTTGACTAGAAACTTTCTCATAATTTGCTTTCATTTTTTTTTAACTATCATTTGAATTTTATTTTAACTACATTTTAGTTTTAAAAACTTAAAACCTCCTTTCGGTTACTTATTTGAAAGAAACGAATCCACCATTCGCTGGGAGACGACCTTGCTTTCCTATGTTACTAGTTTGAAAGTAGGTTAAATTGTTTGTTGGCTTGACACCCCACCACTCTTATTGGCTCTACATTTAAAATTCACGCGATTCTAGTGGTTTTTATTTTAAAAGATTTTGATACTTGTGAAAATCATTGCTTGGATAAAAAACCAAAAGTTAAAAATCTATGTTATGCTTTAATACTCAATCATTTGCTAACACATTGGTACTTAGAATTCTCCCGAAGAATGACTTGGTATATAGTCCACCGGTTAGCAGTCGCCCATGGCTTGATTATAATGTAATCGGGGTGGCATATTCCGAGAGCATACCAAGTTAGTTGCAAAGCGTGAGCTTCTATGAATGAACCAAAAAAAAAAAAAACTCCCAAAAATCTAATTGTCAAACTCTAAATGAGTCACGGCTTCATCAGGTTGACCGTATCGATAGATGTTCCTTTAGAACCTTCAATAGAATTTCAATAAAAGCCAGAACAAAAATCTGACTTTGAACTAAATCAAGCACCTGATTGGAGTTGAACACCAAGGCATTGGTCAGTGATAATGAGATGGTCATCTCCCCAAGTTCGATAGTAGTTTGCATGAAATTTTTGCCTTGTACGTGCTTTTTTCCAAAATCCACATTTAGGAGTATTCGAAAATAGAACAAAAGCTAAGAAAATCAAGAATACCAAATATTCCATATGATATTACTGAACAATAACATTAGTATTGATGCTTGCATTCTTTAACAATAACATTACTAACGTTCATATTGCTTGCAATAAATTTAACTCCATAATAATGATCTATACATGGCGCTGCATCTATGGACATGTTTTCAGAAACAAGCAAAGGTCTTGTGGTTAATCCCTTCCCTCCATACATAACCACCACCGGTTCGCTTAATGCCACGGAACGTCGAAGCCGTGTAGCTCGGCATCCTCATTCTACCACTAGCAGCATTAATATTATTCTTCTTTGCATTCAGGATTGTTCCCTGATGGTTGTAAGTCCGTCCAGCAGGTCCAATATGTCCATCATCCAGATTGTTAGCACCAACATTATCAGTGATCAGATCTCCCCATCCATCTTTTTTTGCGGTGCTTTGGCTTTGAACTTGGTTTTTCTCCTCCCATGGGTGATCGTTGTTGAAATTTGAGTCCCTAACAGCATCTTCAAGATCGCCAACTCCCCAACCATCATTCGAAAAACCTTTTTCGCTTCGAAATTCATCGCCAAAAATTACAACTGGTTCAATACTCTTGCCCGTATCAAGGAATGAATCACCGTATTCATCAAGGTCATCGAGGAGAAGCTCTGGATCAATTTCTGAATCCCTATCAACCTGATCAAGTTCATCGAAAAGCTCTGGATCAACTTCGGCATCCCAATCAATTGGATCATCGGGCGATAAAATCATTAGGTCACTACGTTGATGACCGTAAATTTTTTCTTCCAAGATCCGCTGTTGCACGTTTTGGAAGGCCTCTTCGGCCGCAGAGTCATCCCACTTCAACACTTTGTGGTAAAGACGCACACACTTATCAAGTTCAGCTACGAGCGTTTGATCAACTCCCGAATCCCAATCAATTTTATCGATATAAAGGTCTGGATTCCCATGCATTACTAAAGATCCGCGGGGATGATCATCACCGTGTATTCTTTCTTCGAAAAATCGCTTCTTCGAATCGCGAAAAGCCTCTTCGCCGGCCAAATCATCCCATTTGGCCACCCTGTTATATATACATAGATTGACGTATTTCTTCTTGTCCAGGAATGTTTTCCAATCCAACGTTCCGATTACTTCGATGAACTTCTTCTCCCATTCGTCGGGCTCATGATTAGGCTGCCAACTACGACTTCCATCGCAAGGAGGATTCACCTTATTCTTTGGTGCTCTCTTTATCTTCCCCATGATCGCAGACACAACAGCACAATTCTCCAAATAACAGCTGATTAGTGCAAGAACAGAATTTCCTCCACACGCACTAAAGAAGAAGAAAAAGAAAACTTTCAGTATCCGAACCCTGGTTTTTCGATTTTGGCAAAGAAGTGGTTTATTGGTGTGTATTTATAGAGAAAGAAGCGTATTTCTTACTCAATTTCCAATTTGGATCGATTGTTACTCCATTTCAGAATAGGAGTTCCTATTGACGCGGATTTACTACTGAGTAGGCTTTTTGGTAAGTCGGTTTTGTTCATATTTTTCTATTTTGTTTTTCTTTTGTAAGTCATGAATACATATTTCATTTGGGATTTATATTCTTGTTTTTTATTTTTCAGAAATTCATCTTCAAAACCGCAATTTTTTTAAATATTCTAGGCAATTATTAATAATTGATATATTTATGGGACCTACTATATTTAGTATATGATTATTTTTCAAAATTTATTATTTCAAAAATAATAAAGATTATTAATTTAGGATTTGTTAATTTCAATTTTTTTTTTACTTTATTATAAAACTTTACATTTCCCCAATCTTGGATACACAAAATTCGTTTATAAATGTAGATCCCTATACTGGCTCTATCAAATTTTACATATTTCAAGTGGATTCTGAACCATCCATTATGGATGAACTTGAAAATAATTCCTCAATAATATTTTTTACGAGGGATGTTCATGAATTTGGCCTATAGCGATATCCTAGCATCATCCGTTTTCCCTTTCTTTTTTTTGTTTTAATAATACGATGAGAAGAGGCATTGCCTAATACTATATGGCTCATCTATTTTAGGTTTCGCCATCGCTATTGCAATCCAAGCTTAACTAGGATTCCGCCCAACAAATACTTTATTCTCTCGGATTCCTCCTTTTCTGTTTCCTATTCCCTTTATGTTTCCTTCTCCGGCGCATACCAATTGCTCTATAAATATATAACACGATCCTCCTTCCTAATAAGATCTACCTAATTGGTTTAAATTTGTGATTCTAATTCACTTTCCTCGATCTCAGGAACGGTTCCTGTTGGTTTTCTGTACACCGGAAAAGTCTCTTCTTGTTGAGGGTTGGGGATGGATAACGATTATGAGAATTCGACATGGACTGATAATGTGGAATTGTGTTACGGAAAGCGCAATTCGAAACGAACCCAGATGAGATCTGATGAACGATTGTATGGGATTTTTTCCAGTGATAATAGTGATGATGATACTTCTGATTATGAGGACTTATTACAACCTTCAAAGAAATATAGGAAACAGAGTGAGGAAAACAGGGCTAACTATTCAAAGCCTGTTATTTTCACTTCTGGTTGTAAGTTAATCCCCAATCAACTTACCGATCTAAATTCTAAGGGTGGTAGCTACGTAAAGGATGAAGAAGTCTTCTTCTCAACTCCACTATGGAAAGAAGTCAAGGAAGGAGTTAAGAGGCGCTGTGAGATACAACAACAAAAAGCGACCAAGAAGAATTGGAAGGAGGAATTTCCAAGTTCCGGTCAAGATGATGAGGATTTGGGTTTGTTTGAAATGCACACTAGACAAATTGGCCTGAAACTGTTACGGAAGAATGGTTATGTAGAAGGGGGATTAGGTAAGAATGGGCAGGGGATTAAGGCTCCCATTGAGGTTATGTTGCGGCCTAGGAATGTGGGAATAGGTTTTAATGCCCGCGAAGAGACCACCAAGCCGGAATTGAAGTCGAAAGAAGAAGAGGCAGTTTCATCATCAGGGTCTGTTTTGGTTAAGGATGGTAACTACATAAAGGATGAAGAAGACTTCTTCTCAAGTGCACTTTGGAAAGAAATCGAGGAAGGAGTTCAGAGACGCCGTGAGAGACAACAGAAAGAAGCGACCAAGAAGAATTGGAAGGAGGAGATATGTCATAGTTCAGGTCATCATGATGGTTTGGGCTTGTTCGAAAGGCACACTAGGCAAATTGGCACGAAATTGTTACGGAAGAATGGTTACATTGAAGGAGGATTGGGTAAGAATGGGCAGGGGATTGTAGCTCCCATTGAGGTTAAGTTGCGGCCTAGGAATGAGGGACTAGGTTTTAACGCCTAAGAAGAGACCACCAAGCCGGCATTGAAGCCGAAAGAAGAAGAGGTTGTTTGCAATACAGCTTAAGAATTCGTGCAAAAAGACTAAAAGCGCAGAACCTTGAAGAGTGTCAGAGTGTTCTTGGCCGCCTTGGACATTGGCGAAATGTTCTTGGCATGATGGAGCCTTTGAATGTGTTTACATGATTTTTTTTACATAACTAAAATGTTCAAATGGTTTTTTTTTCCCCTATGTATCTTTAAATATGCTAAATTTAATTTCTCCATATTGATTTGTCCCTACCTGTTTGGTTACTAAAATCACCCCTGTCCTTGAAAATGGTCCTTGTCAAGTTAATTTTTAATCGAGTTGGATGATTTTTTTCTTTATTAAAAAAAAAAAAAACAAATTCACGTTTTACATCACTAATTACGGCCTATCTGAACAAAATTTCTACTAACCTTATAGGGGTTACAGAACGAAGGCAATATACGGAGTACTATTTATCTCATCTACTGTATCCCTAACACTACCGATGCATTAAGGATGCACCATCGGGATGAACTAGATAATTTTTAATTAGCAAAGAAGAGTCCGTGCCAATTGAGAGTCTGAGCATACCCGTGTGCTGTGTAAAGATCAAGCTCTCAAAACATGCTTTCGCCTCAGCCTGTAAATTAAGCTGATGTGACCAACAAAATAAAAGAGTGAACCGTTGATACAGTCCAATCTTTTGACCTTTTATTGGTTACTTTTTACTTTTTGGGATGCGGCTATATATATGTCTTTATGTATTGGCGACCATTTCATTTTTAGACAACTTTGCTTGGTCAATAAATTCCAATTTTCTAGTAGTGATGTTGAGAATTTCGATTTTTTTTCTCCCTATTTTACTTTTACGCTATCCCTCCCTCTAACTCATCATGAATCCCTTTTCTCATATTTCCGGTGGAATTTGTGACTTATTAGCCCTCAACCTTAATCATTAGGTCATTATATTGTTCAATTGTCCCGAGAATATCATATAATGTAGACAAAGAGATAATATATTTATATAATTTACATGAGTCAGTCTTGTCATTTAGTTTTGAGTTGGATATTTCACATATTTCTTAACTTTTATTCCAGCTAATCGTGTTTAGGATGGAATTTCTAACCTAGTTGACGAAATTAGTAGGACAAGTACGAGTAATAAAACTGTGGAATGGAGAAAAATTAGTGTTCGATCGTGACAGACTATTTAATGATGGCTGTGGAAGTTAAAAAAAAAAGTAAACATTGACTGTGGAGGTGGATTGCGATTCCAGTTATGTATCCTTGATCTGCTCAAATTTATTTATCCTTGAAAAATGGCCATCCTTAACTAATCCTGCAAAAATGTATGTGCACGGATAGTTTTTGAATAACGATGAAATAATTAAGAAATAACACATGGCTAATGGTGGCGACTAAGTCGATCTAATGATTTTCTGAGAGATAGAGATCTATTCTACATAATTATAGCGTCGTGCACTGCACATTATGTTGACTACTCGGGATATACACTTAAAACCCAAAAATATTCAAACTGTAGGCCTACTATAATTGTATAGGTGGACTTTTTTGGGTCCTAAGATCTAAAGGTCTTTATGAATATTTAATATTGTCATGTATATTTGTTTTCGCACTCTCTTGCATGGGCGCACACACACATATTTGAATGCATTGACTAATTAATTTTGAGTTCTTTCTAAATTTTTAAGTTATTTACGTTTGTGATGAATTAAATTTTTTTAGTAATTAATTTAAGATGTTTTGAGTTTTTTTTTCATTTAGAAATCTTTTCTTTTAATAAACAATGACTAAAAAATAAAAAATAAAATAGAAAAAAATAAGCACTTGGATCCAATAGATTTTCACCTTCTGTATCACGTAATTTTTGTTATGGGATGAATTTGTCCGTGGCATATCATTGATCAATTTTAGAATTTTAAGATGAATTCGCAGACTGGTATAAAAATATTGGAATGTATGCATTCACACACCCATTCTCAATCATTGTCGAACTCAAGTAAGTTAAAACTTAAAAGACCATTTTTTTTTTATTATACAGTGATAAAGCTCCTAGTTTTTTCTTAACCGTCTCCACAATTTGTATTTTGAAGGTTCTTATAAAACATCTTCAATACCAATCAGTAGGCAGCATCGTATTTTGAGGGAAAGTATCGGTATTCTTTTCTAAAGTGAAACTTTAAAGTTAGAACGAAAAAAAATAAAATAAATCGAATTGATTTTAGAGAAAAAGGAAAAATTGAGTCGTGTGGCTGCTGGATATTGTTAGGTTGCTGGATATTGAGTCGTGGTCAATTTGGCTTTTTATGGATCAAGTTACACATTTGTCCTTAGTAAAAAACATTATCCATAAAATCCTTAGTGGTTAAATAATTACTTATGTAGGGTATATCCGGTTGTTTAAGGTAAAATATAGTTAAGTTTGACCAAAAATAAAATCTTTCATTTTAGTAAAATTAGACAATAATTATGGGACGGAGGGAGTACTAAATTAAAAATTTTCTTTAATATCTGTAAAAATTTATTGTAAAGCTCTAATCATCAAACAAATAAATCTAAGACTTACTCTCCTCAAATGTAAACAATAATAAAGCATTGTACGTTTGAGCAACGAACTTGGATCCATAAACTACGATATGCCAATAAACAAAATTGCGATATGCAAGTCCAAAGCTAATTCACTGTCGTAGTTGCTATCCAATTAAGTAAAAATAAACATCAAAACAAAAAATAAATTCTATTGTGGATACAATGTAATGATTTTTGACAATTAAATAAAATTGGGACATGAAACATTAATAGGAGATAGGGGAATAAAAGAAATTTTTTATGGTTGAAGGGTGTAGAACAGAGAGAAGAGAGAGACATAATCACCTAATATCTTGATATACCTTGGATAAATTTTAATTTCAAGTATTGTTTTAATTTCACAAATCTTGAGATTACTTGACGGATTGTTCAAAAAAGACTACCAGGTTTACTTATTTTCTTTGTTTAAAAAAATAAAGGAATTTCAATTCACATCTTAAACTCAAATTTAAATACAAAACAATTATTCATATAACATTTCAACTTACATTTTAAAATTTATCATAAATATTATTTTTACTAAATCTACACTAACCATCCCGCAGAAGTTTTTTTGGAACCACCATCTGCTGCTGGACCACCGCGAGGAAGTGATCAACTGGCCATATTTCGGCCAACTTCCAACCAAGTTGGTCCGGCGACGGTGATGAGTTGTCTAATGCTGGTGAATAAATTATTATTTTATTATTAAAAATTTTGCATATAACTTTTTAAACTCCCCTTTAAAATTTTTTTTAGATCATATTCCAATCTAACAAAAAAAGTGCCTACACGAGCATCGATGTCTAAAAATATGAAGAAAAAAGAAAAATTCCCTTCCAAAGCCAATATGGTTCCAAAAGAAAATAACTTAGGGAATGCTTGTTTAGAGGATTTAATACCAATTCTATAGGTTTGATATCAATTAATGATGCTTGGTTCAATAATGTGGAATGGGCTAGCCCACAAAATTGACTTTCACTCATTTTCTTTCATTCCACTTTAATTAGGTGGGTTTGATAGAAAAAAGAAAAAAATTTTGACTCTTCCATTTTGCCCGTCGCTCTAGATCGTGCCTTTCTTCTTCCTCATCTTAGCCTTCATCCTTTCTCCTTCCTCTCTGGCTTCCACCTTCATCCTTCTTTTTCATGCAAAAACCAAAATTATTCTATTATCAATTTTTTTTTAATTCTCCCTATATCCAGTCTTCTCAGCAGCATCATCAACATCATCACACTTATTTTTTGCATCAAAATATATGCCCATCTTCTCCATATCTGACTGTGCACAAGGACATATTTCCAGATCCGTCGAAATTTATGCCCAAAAAAAGTCACGAGTTTTCACTTTTTGCCTTCTTTTTACATTCTTTCATTGGTGGTTAATTTCATCTCTGTTGCAATGAAGCTAAAATGTCTCTTTAGTTCCGTGAATCTGAATAGTATGTAGGAGGAATTACGAAAATTTAAAAAATAACAAAAATCCATTTGACAAATCTTTGTTGGTGTCACAGAGATATGTTTGTCTCTGTTGATGAAATTTTCTTTCACTTCTGATGGTTCAAGCTTTCAACGGCAGTAGAGGAAAAGAATCAATTTTTTCTATGGTAAAATGTTTGCTCTTTAAGGATAAAAAGGATATTTTATCTCATTTTCTATTTCAAGAAATTTCACTAACCAAGCAATATATATGACAATGATAGTATAACACATGTCATAGAAATTGAAATATTATCAAACCCTTTTTCTTTCATATCCTAAGTGATGAACCATGCACCTCCTTAAAGGCCAACGTGGCCGACAAACTCTGTTTTAGTTACAAGAACTATCTATTGATTGCAGGTATTATATGATCCATTCTCCGTAGTAATTGTCCAGTCCTGGACGTTTTGGACAATAATAGTAGCAATTATTTCGATGAGATTATTTTTCTTATTTTAATTGCCAGTATTCTACTACTATAATTAATAATTAATGTGGCGTAAATTATATGCTAATAAATTCCTCCGGAAAATTTTCCATGTCCCAATTCCTCTACAAAACCGAGAGTTCTTTATCTTTGTCATTTCTATAGTCCCTTTAATAGCAACTCAACGTGGCCAAGTGACACAGAATTAAAAAATGTAACGGAAAAAATGGTGCTGAAACTAAATCAGACGGAAAAGTCGTCGCTATCTTGACGATTCCTTTGAAGAAAATGGGTATAAAAGGACCACCTTCCTTACCAGAAAGTCCAACCCTCCCGCTTCCACCAGATCCTCCTCCTCCCCCTCCGGCGGCCTCCGTTCGCTGCCGAAGACAATGGAGCTCTATCAGCCCTTCCTATTTCCGGCAACCCATTCCGCCGTCCTCCCAGATCCGTCACAATACTTCGCCCCAAACCTCCTCTCCTCCCCATTACCCACAAACTCGTTTTTCCAAAATTTCGTTCTGAAAAACGGAAGTCAGCCGGAATACATTCATCCTTACATCATTAAATCGGTCCTTTCCACCCTTTCTATCTGTTACCCATCTCTGTTTCAAAACGCTTCTTTTGTTTACCAGGTCTTCACTCCTGATCTCTCCATCTCTACAGTCAATAATCCCAATCCTAATTCATCCCATGTCATTTCTGCTTTCAGTGATTTAGGTGTTACATTGGATCATCCCTCTAGCAAATTACGTTTCTATCTCGTGAGGGGAAGTCCTTATGTGACTTTCGAGGTTTTGGATAAAGTTGCTATCTCAATCTCAACCTTTCATTCTATCCTAAAAATCTCATCCAATCCTAGTCTTACTAAGTATACGATTAAGCTCAAAAGCAACCAGACTTGGTTGTTGTATGCTTCTTCACCAATCTATTTGAAACAAAGTGGTCGTTCTAACATTATTACTGGTAAGTTTACTGGTGTAATTAGGACAGCTGCTTTGCCGGATTCCGACCCAGTTACGGAGGCAACTCTTGATCGTTTCCATTCGAGTTATGCTTCTTCTGGTCATGCTGTTCTTAGTAAGCCATTCACTGTGGAATACAGTTGGGAGAAAAAGGGATTTGGGGGTGATTTGTTAATGCTTGCACTTCCCCTGCATCTTAAGTTTCTGTCTACTGCGGATTGTTCTTTTACTGTCTTGAAGAATTTCAAGTATAGCAGCATTGATGGAGACCTTGTGGGTGTTGTTGCTAAAGATTCATGGGTTCTAAAGACTGATCCTATTCCTTTGAGTTGGCATTCAATTAAAGGGGTTGAGAAGAAATCACAAGCAGAGATAGTAGCTGCCCTGACCAAGGATGTTAAGGATCTAAGCAAAACTCCCATAGGCACTAATTCATCTTATTTTTATGGGAAGGCCATTGCTAGAGCTGCAAGGTTAGCTTTGATTGCTGAAGAGGTTTCTTACCTAAAAGTTATTCCAGCAATCAAGAAGTTTTTGAAGCGTTCGATTGAACCATGGTTGGATGGGAAATTTGTTGGAAACGCTTTTCTGTATGATCCGAAATGGGGTGGAATTGTAACTAAGGTAGGATCATTGGATCCTATGGGTGATTTTGGATTTGGGATTTACAATGATCACCATTATCATCTAGGCTACTTCACTTATGTCATCTCTGTGCTCGCAAAGATTGATCCTGATTGGGGAAAGAAGTACAAGCCACAAGCTTACTCACTGGTGACAGATTTTATGACTTCAAGCAACAAAGCAGCAAATTCAAGTTACCCTAAAGTGAGGTGTTTTGATTTCTGGCTGTTGCATTCTTGGGCTGCAGGGTTGACAGAATTTCCTGATGGCCGGAATCAGGAAAGTACGAGCGAGGCGATAAACGGTTATTATTCCGCAGCTTTGATGGGGTTGGCATACGGAGACAATCATCTTGTCGACATTGGATCAACTCTTACAGCCTTTGAGATTCAGTCTGCAATAGCTTGGTGGCATGTGAGGAAGGATGATACTCTGTATGGGGAAGAATTTACCAAAGAGAACAGAGTTGTGGGTATATTATGGGCAAACAAGAGGGAAAGTCGCCTTTGGTTCGCGCCGCCGGAATGGGTGGAATGTAGGCTTGGGATCCAAGTTCTACCATTGTTGCCTATAACTGAGGTTGTGTTCTCTGATGTTAAGTATACAAAACAGCTAGTTAAGTGGTCCAGGCCAGCTTTGTCAAGGAATGATACTGGAGAAGGGTGGAAGGGATTCATCTTTGCTTTGGAAGGTGTTTACAAGAGAAGAAGTGCTCTGAAGAAGATCAAGAAATTGAAGGGTTACGATGATGGGAATTCACTTACAAACCTTTTGTGGTGGATTCACAGTAGAAGTTGATGGACAAGTTGGACATGGAAGAGGAAGGTGATTCTGCTGGTATTTTTGAGGACAAACACTGTTTAGTATATTTCTTTGGTTCCAAAAAAATAACATGTTTGTTGTAATCGTTAATTCAGTTTTACAATAATGATTATTTTCCTGAAATGGAAAGAGTATCATTCACCTTAATTTTACGTCTTCATTCTACTTCATGTTCAATCTCTGAATGATGCACCACTAGCATCAATTTTCCTCAAATAATTTTGCTGGCTGATAAGCTTTGTAAAAAACATATTTGGTTCGAAAAAGTTAATAAAACAAAATACTAGCCACAAGTGTACGTTTTATATTGTTATCCCGACCTTTTAATGCCTCACGTTCATTTTGTTCCCAAGATGCTCCTCACTCTGTACTTTATTGTCCGGGTCAAAATATGACACATACTTCATAGTCAACTTCATCGAAGAGACCCAAAACATGGTCATACTTTACTGTTGAAGGAAATTAGCCAGTCTTGTTGACTTTCTAATTTATAGCAGTAAATCTACAATCTTCTACATACCACGTTACTGTCACAAAAGCCTGGCAAATCTGACCCGCGACCCGCGTAGTGTTTTGACTCGTGCGGATTGGGTCAAATGGGCTGCTGATCAGAACGTGTTGTAGATCAGAATGAGTATGTGATAGACGAGTTGAGTTAGGCAGGGTTGAAACGACCAACGGGTCAAAACATGTTAAAGAAAAAAAAAGAGTTTCATAATTTTCATAAAAAAATTGACTAAAAATTAGCAATTGACCTGCGAGTTGACCCGCGACCTGCGCCAATCCGTCTTGACCCAACCCGTCCTTACCTGTGCTTATGACGGGTTGGGTTGGGTCTTGACCCGCCTCCCCCCAAATCCATTTTGACCCAATCCACCACCGACCTAATCCGCCCATTTGCCAGGCCTACCGTCACTAATGAATTATTTCAATTCTCAGTATTAAAATCTATACAATTATACTAGAAGTTATCTGCGTTACATGTGTAACAGATTGAGACTATTAAGACCCAGATATAATTATTTCAATGCCAAATACTACAATTTGATGTATTTTAATCAGAGTTTATGGCATGACATGGAAACCAAGTAACATGAAAGGACATCAAGAAACATGGCTAATAAAGTTTCCCCGGTTACTAGAATGATACAATTTGATTTAATTCATTAAATTTTTATAACACTAGGATACCAAGTAACTTGGCTTCATTGTAAACCTTTGACTTTTAATAGGAAAGGACCTATTCCCGGAAATAAGATTTTCAAAAAGAGGAATCATTATATGAATAATCAAAATATTGAAACGAAAAAGAAACTTCATATCAAGCTAATAGACACAAGAAGATTAATATATTTCCTCTAGAAGAAAAAAGACCTTCAATGGGAAAAAAACCCATGAACTATAGTCACTAGATATTTGAATATAATATCATATGCTACTACTGTCAAGATCATATTATGGAAGCATATTGAAAGCTTCAAACTCGTATGAGATAAGACTCTTTTACTTCGATGGAGTAAATAATATCTATAATTTAATAAAATAATCATTAAGCGGATAATATCTGCTGAAAAATGGACATTTTCTACATTAAAAGGAAAGAAATTTATACTTCCAAAATCTAAGATATCTTTCAAATATAATTATTGAGATTATATTGATGACTTTTATAAGGTAATTTTTATATGAAAATCCTAATAAGAAACATTATGATTTATAAAAGTTTGTGAAAATGTTTATATGTTTATTAAATTGGTTTATTCAATGGTGGTACAATTATGGACTATAAAAGAAAATATACAACTGATAGATTTACACCATTATATGGGAAATGGGTGAAAGTTTTGCCAAAAATATCAAATAATTAAATGTAATGAGGAAATAACTGCATGATGTTTTTTTATTGAATTTTCAATCCTATGATATGAAAATGGGTTCCAGAAGTTAGTTACGTCAAAAAAAGATTGTCATGAATCAAGAGAGTAAGTTATACTATTCCAATGGTAATTGGATATAATTATTTCAATGTCAAATACAATTTGATGTATTTTAACCAGAGTTTATGACATGACATGGAAACCAACTAACACAAAAGGATATCAGGTAACATTGATTCAATGTGATGAACTGTGTAATAAAGTTTCCCATGTTACAAGAAAGATACAATTTGATTTAATTGATTAAATTTTATGACACTAGGATAGAAGTAACATGGCTTCATTTTCGATACAATCTGATTTAGTTAATAAGAGTTTATCACACAAGAAAAACTTTATACTTTCCTACCAAGTATATCCACTACATTAACCAAAGAAATTAATAAAAAAAAGAAAAAAGCTTAATAAAATGCCTTTTAGTTTCTTAGTGTAATACCAGATGGTAGCCTTTCTTCACTAAAAGTACCAGCTTATTCTGTTGAGTATTCCGCATTAGCGGTGGGAGAGACATGATATTAATATATAAGTTAATGGGCTACTCCCCTCATTGTCAATTGGTTTTGAAGTGAAATCCCATGAATTTCTGTATGATATCAGAGTTAGCCCGCTAAGAGTCGGACTCCAAGCCTTATGTGATAGAACTTGTAGGGCTACAGTATCTCATTTCCAATTGGTTTTGAAATGGAAACTCATGAGCCTCTATATCTTCCTCACCACTCGAGGTGTCACTTAGGTTTTGGTTACCATCTCTTCAAATGTGGTCACTAATATGAAGTCCAAGAAAAGCACGTCAACAAATATAACGGTTTAGAACTAAAAAACTTGTCGCTGTTACTAAACATCGATTGATCTCGTCAATAGATTTTTGAGGGGCAACTGGATTACTGACCAGAGCAATGACAAAAGTTTGGTCTTAAGGTGATCAAATGAATTTTGTGGACTTATGTCGTCACAAAACCAAGCAATCTAATGGACCCTTTGAGCTTCTAGTTGAGCATGAACACATTTGGCTAGGATCATACTCTTGAGCATTTTGTCGATTTTCTCCTCGTGGGGATCTCATCGTGGTCCTCTAATGTTGGATAGCAGATCTTGAAATACTTAAAACAGTTGCCGAACTTGAACTTCTTCACTTTGATCATGATGGATGTCCACGTACGTTATTGGCTTCATCCTTAATAGTGTATCAATCAGTTTGATTTAATGTCACATACTGTTGCTTGTACCCCTATGCAAATACACTCATACATAAGTTAGTTTCGTTGTTTCGCAGTCACAAAAATGTGTTCTATTAATCCTTAAAGCTTGAAAGTATTCATCATGTCATATTCGGGAGTGATTTGATTTTTATAACATGGGTATGGCCATGCTAACATTACTATTGATTCCCTTAATGAAAAAGTTGTCCCAAATGGAGGCTGGTGTTCGCATCTATGGTGCTGTTGAATCTTTTCCATAATTATTAGCATTATGTTAAGCTTAATTATTATTTTAAAAATTATAATAATTAAAAGGGCCAAGATTTTGAAAATCCAGTCCAAAGGTTTTAAATTTACATACTCTTAAATTTAGAAAATATTGAATAAAGGCACCTCTACCAAAAAGCATATATATATATATATATATATACATATTTTAAAAAAGGAAATAATAACAGCATATTGTGTATATTGTTGAAGTTAGCATAAGCTTCTCCCTAAATTTCTCCCTTAAATTTGCTAGCCGTTTTACACCAGACGAAAGACATTTCTCAAAATTAAAATTGTTGAATACATACTTGAGATCATCAATGTCACAAGAAAGGTTAAATGATTTAGAAATGTTATGTATTGAGAGTGATATGTTTGATACTATTGATATATACTCAATTATTAATGATTTTACACCTCAAAATCTTGTCAGGAAAAATGTTTAAGTGATCATCTTAGTAGTACATTAAGTGCCAGCAAAAAAATTTTCATAACTTTTACGAAAAAAAAAATTAACTAGGTACCAGCAAAAAAAAAAAATATTCGGGTTAAACGGATCCGACCCGAGTAACCGCAAAATAAACGATCGCGTTCCGGTTTAAGAATGTGACCTGTGTAATATATGGGTTGGATTCGGGTTTGAGTAAAAATTAAACAGGTCCAACCCAACCTGTAGACCTAGACCCAATTCACATTGACACCCCTTCAGAACATGGCTAGTGATTCTGCCACAACAAGCTTTATTATCCAAAGTAAATTTTTTAATATTTTCCAAAGTTGCCGTTTATAAAGTCAAATGCTTTTTTTCTGATATCTCTGCCTCATTAAACTAGTGATGTCTGGTCGCGCAACGCGCGACTCTGGCCCAGTCTATCTGTAAATCTTAGAAATAGTTATATTTGAAAAAAATAAAATTTTGTATTTGGAGCGATATATTTTAGAAATGTTTGAAGGATTTAGAAATGTTTTATAAGTGTGATCATAGAAATAATTGTATTTCACAAAAAAAAAAAAAAATTGTATTTCGCCATGTAAGTTATAGAAATATTTTATAAGTGTTACTTTTTAAATATAAATAGCCTTAATCGAATATATGTATTGAAGTAAATATTAGATAAAATATAAAAATATCCTAATAAATTTAAATATTAGTAAGATGATTTATTGATGTTCGGTCGTGCCAAATCAATACTTAGTTTTGGAAATTTTTAATAGCTTTGTAATAAGCTTCATCCGCAGGGTATACGCTTAAAACAAAATTGACACTTTGTAACAAAAACCTAATTGATCAATTTAACTTAAAAAACCACTCTAAATGAATGAAACATAAAGAAAATTTTTTTAAAAAAAAAACGTGTCACGTAAAGTGCAAAGGGAGATTTAGTAATTTAGTTATGGTTTAGATAAAAGGGCAATTTAGTACTTTCTATATGCCACGTGGCAATCATATGAGGTGTTTGAAAGGAAGGTTTTTGTTTCTAATATAGTAGGAGATTTAGTAATTTAGTTATGGTTTAGATAAAAGGGCAATTTAGTACTTTCTATATGCCACGTGGCAATCATATGAGTTGTTTGAAAGGGAAGTTTTTGTTTCTAATATAGTAGGATATAGTGATCTTATTGGGATTCTTTCTTAAGGAATAAAAATGCTCCAATTAATTTATCAAATTTCTTCCTCCATTTTAAAAGATTATTTAAAAAGCAACACAATTTCATTCTTAAAACCAAAACCACCAGAACGTTACACTCAACATTGAGGTAATATCCATACGATAGCATAGCTTCAAGAGATCAAATGAGCTCGCGGCCAAACTGCTAGAAAATTTATGCATATCTAGATCAACTCCAGTGATCACACAATTATAGTTTTAACCGGGTTACAAAATTAAACTCCCCATAAAAGCAACAAACATTTCGGATAAATCCAACATATCAATGGCATTGGAATCCTCAACTAATTTTTCATTATTAATACTCCCTCCATTCCAGTTGAATAGACCCATTTAGACATATACGGAAATTAAGAAAAAGTGGGCAATATAATTTATGTATTTAATTTTAAATAAAATTCCTACTACACCCTTATTAATGACTAGTGAGTTATTAGTTGATATGAGAGAGTAATAGTTAAAATTAATTAAATGTTCTTGATTTCAGTGAAAGTGGGAAGGGTATATTAGAGAGTTTATCGAAAAAGTTAATTAATTGTATGAAGTGGGACTAAGTTTTGAAACATTCCAAAAGGGGAAGTGAGCCTATTGAAATGGAATGGAGGGAGTAAATTATTTTCTCTATAAATCATTAATCACTTTTGATAATTGTAAGTATGGTGTGGCATAAAAAAAATATTCTTCTCCACCAAAAAAAAAGAAAAGATTTTGATGGATAAGAATCAACAATTAACCCATAAACAATTAACCCATAAAAATAATTAAAATAGGAGATACTAAATTAACAGAAAGTAAATTTAAGGAGAAACAAAACCTCACCCTTTTTTTTGGTTTTTGTGTGATTTGTATTTGCTTGCCAAGATGTACTTTAAACAGAGTGAAAATTCTCACCGGAATAATAGGCACTCGTTGTTTACTCCAATTCTGCATATTGCTAGTAGTTAATTTTTGGAGAAGTGATGGCTCATAATTTTAGAGGAAAATAGATATGAGTGTATGCGTGAAGAAAATTGAAAAAGATGAGGAGAGAAAATTTAGGAGAAGATCAGGGAGTGATTAATTTTGGAAAATAGGAAAAAGTTTGCATATATGATGTTAATTTTTGTTGTGGCAGAATCACTACCCTCAGAACATATATAATGGATTGTCATTAGCTACACGGGTATACATAACCAGTGTTCATGATTTTATTAATATCGCAAAAAATTAGGGACCCTTTTCTTTCATTTCGCCTTTAGTTCCCTTGAATGTTGGGATCGGTCTTGGAACTACCTTACCAAGTTCTTGCTTGGTATACTTTTGAACACCGAGAATGAAGGAAGAAGATATTTTTTAACTTGAACGACAACCATTGAAGGTAAATATGCTATCTTGTTCATTATCCACTGCAAAAATGTTGGGATAAGATTGATGTTTTTTTTTTTTTTTACTTCCTTTTTATCTCATTCTCTCAGCTTGAAAGCTTTATAAATACTCCCAATTTCCTCCCTAGCTAATTCATTCAATGTTGCTTTTCGCTTCAAACCATAAGCATCCATTGTAGTCATCATCATCAAGAGATCAACAAACAATCATGGCATTGTGGCATTTTACCTTGGTCTTTCTTTTCTCCTATATATTAGGTAACTTTTTTTTTTTAATTAATTCCACAACTGGGTTTTCTTTGATTTCTTGTTGCATATATGTGGCATTCAAATATTATTCTTTATAATTCATTCTCTTCTAATAGGTGTAGAATCAGCTCGTTTCACCTTGCAAAACAACTGCCAAAATGCAATATGGGCAGGGACCTTATCTGGCTCAGGGAAACCCTTGCTAGTGAATGGTGGATTACAGCTGAACTCTAATGAAGCCGTCCCAGTTGATGCACCGGCTGCTTGGTCCGGCCGATTTTGGGGCCGCACTGGATGCACCTTCGATGAATCAGGCAAGGGAAATTGCGCCACTGGAGACTGCGGTGGTGTCTTACAATGTAATGGCGCAGGTGGTGCACCGCCTGCCTCCTTGGCGGAATTCACTCTTGACAGCCCTGTAGATTTCTACGACGTAAGCCTTGTGGATGGATACAACATTCCAATCTCAATAACCCCCTCGGTAAATAATTGTACAGAGGTAAAATGCACCTCCGATTTGAACAAAATATGTCCGAAAGAACTACAACTCGAATCCAACAGCGTTGTGGTCGGGTGTAAGAGTGCATGCCTTGCGTTTAACAAGCCGGAATATTGTTGCTCGGGAGAGTACAACAATCCGAACATATGCAAACCAACAGACTATTCTCAAGTGTTTAAAACTGCTTGTCCGAAGGCTTATAGCTATCCTTATGATGATGCAACCAGTACCTTTACATGCAGTGGAGCTAATTACATCATAACCTTTTGTTGAGCCAATTTGAAATAGCACCCTTTGGCCTACGAAAACATGTATAAATATGTGAAGCGGTAGAAATTTATGTAAGCCAGAAATTGCAATTATTGTATTTGTCTATAAATGTCACATAATTACCGATTTCAAAAAAGGAGCAAATTTCTATAATTAGTGTTTTCCACCAATGTAATGTTGCTTTTAATTATATCCAAAAGTCAACTAATTAACATTTGGAAAGAATAAACTGTATTGATAACCCTGATAAGTCAACTAATTAACATTTGGAAAGAATAAACTGCTGATAAGTCAACTAATTAACATTTGGAAAGAATAAACTGTATTGATAACCCTGATAAACAATTTCTATAGTTTGGACAAAATAAAACTTCTTCAAATTTTCTAGCTCTAGAGATTCTTAACATTAGTATTTGTCTATTTACATTAACTTAGACATGTGATAGAATGATATCTTCCTTGTGAACATTTATATTTTTTAAAGGATAATGATTTGTGCAGTGTAAAAAAATACAAGGATATACTTACAAGGAATAATCACAAACTATTCATTTTTAAAACTTTTCATCCGAGTTTAAGTATTTAAGGTTAGAGAATAGTTTAGAAGCGAAAATTTGGATTAGGGGTGGTAGAGAGATCTAAATTAATAAAAGAGGTGCGATTCTTCCATAATTTGTATTCGAGGCAGTAATTTACTTTCTAAAATTTAAAAAATTTAATTACTTATCCTTTAACAGAATTGCCCTTATTTTGTATTAAATAAAAAAAAATTTAAAAAACAAAAAAATCCATTTTTCTCTCGTCTTTCGTTCTTGGCTTAAATTTCTGGATACTAAAGCATCTTCTGCAAAATCACACAAGTATCATTCACAACAATCTAATGAATAAATTACAAAATAAATTGATTTTCCACAAAATATCCAATTTTATTTTCTTGATTCACTAGAAGATATGTTCTTGTTCATCCTTGTAGTTTGTTTTTTTTTTATTTGAACAAAATTCCTTTTTTTGATTGCAATGTATTTGACTATTTTTACTTTTCTGGAATATGATTATTCGTGCATTTTAGGGTTTTGATATTGACCCCGCGTTTTTCATGCTTGATTATAAAATTTTGACGGAAAGGTGATATGAATCCAATGTTGATATGTAGAAAATATATTTACAAAGTAAATAGTCATATTTTAATTTGATGAAATCTGAGATTGAGAAAATTGCACCATTAGATTTGAATGTTCAATGTTACTGTTGGAGCCAAGAATCTATGATTATGGATTTTAGTTAAATTGCATAAGAGTCATTGTATAAGAGAAAGGGTGATTCCATCACTGTCTAAATGTTTTAATATTAAAATTTGTGTAACTTCATTTACTGCCCCTAACTCAAATTATGGAGGAGTTGTGCCCCTTCTATTAATTTAGATATCTCCACCGCCCTTCATCCAAATTTTCCCTTTAATTCTTGATAAATCATTTTTGTAGTTTTCCTTTTTCTTTTTCCCCTCTATGTAGAGAAACTGAAAAACGGGTGAAAAGGTTGTATTACTAGTAGTGCTTTGATGGAAGGAAAATGATTAGACATGATGAGAGTACGTAATGGAAGAGTTTGATCTGATTTTATTTTTTTTAGTAGAGTCTAGGACAGTATTTACGGACATCCCCTGACCTGGTTTTACGTTTTTCATTGTTATTACTTAAGAAAAAAGATTGAATTTTCATTGACAATATATAATCAAATATTAGAAATATATTTTGACCGCCTACACAAGATTTGGGTCCTCTTTAAAATTTTCAAAACCTCTAAGACTCTTAATAAAGATTGTCCCTATAAATTTAACTTTAGTAAAATCTCGGCCTAACATCAGTTAATTGATACAATGACTTGTTCACACAAATTTAAATAGCCGAGTTAGTACAACAATTAAAAGAAAAATTGATTTGGTGAAGGGACCGTGTCATGGAAGCACACCATATCCTATAATTAATGTGCAACTTCAAATTGGGTGGATTTTAGAAGAAAAAGAGTATTCTTGAATGAGCAAAAAATTCTTCAATTGTAGTAATTACCTTTGCAGACAATCAATATCAAACAGTATCTGGAATATTAACTGTGGTTTGATGTCCTTTTCCTTTCCCAGAGAATAAAAGGTAAGAAACGAGCTAGAGAAATTTCCCTAAAAATACATTCTTTCGCTTCCAAAAAAATTTCTTTATAATTTTTACAAAAATTTTCATTTTGTTGTGTTACTAAGTAAATAAGATTACAAATATAAGGAAAAATATCTTGAAACTTAAAAATGATAGAAGACCAATATCATTTCAAATTTATTGCTTAAATTTGTAGATTAGAGTTGAGAGCAGTTTTGTGTTAGTTTTTTCTTCTTTTCTGTTATGTACCCGAGAAAAATGAAGTACAGTAATTATTTGTAAACTTAAAAAATTTCATGTCCAATTTCGCAAAATTACGCAAGCCCTGTCTAGCTAGGGAACCCCCTGGGGCCTAAACAATACAAATAGGGAACCAACCTTACCAAGCTTGTGTTTGGTACATTTTTGAGCAATGAGTGATAATGAAGGAAGAAATATGTTTTTACTAGAATGGTAACTATCAAAAGTTAGATATGCAATCCTAACAATTGCCAAAAAAAAAAAAAAGCAATAATGACAACTGGAAGATGTTGGTTCTTTTTTGTTCTTGATAGTCAATATTATCATTCATTATTCATTTCTAAAATATTGGGATAAGATTGAAAAGTTTTACTA
This sequence comes from Oldenlandia corymbosa var. corymbosa, assembly GCA_949775105.1. Classification (NCBI taxonomy): domain Eukaryota; kingdom Viridiplantae; phylum Streptophyta; class Magnoliopsida; order Gentianales; family Rubiaceae; genus Oldenlandia; species Oldenlandia corymbosa. The sequence goes on along the minus strand of OX459121.1, from coordinate 20,054,810 downwards.
CCATCTTTTACATCCTCTTCAGCTTGTGAGCTTTATAAATACTATCAATTGCTCTCCATCTAACCCATTCGTTCCTTTCGATTTAAACTATAAGGATAATTTGTAGACATATCACCATTTTCAACCACAACAGCAATCATGGCATTTGTGGCATTTTTCCTTGCTCTTCCTTTTCTCATGTTCGTTAGGTACGTACTTTGATCAATTTGATCGACAACTGGGGTTTTTTTTTTTTTTTTTTTTGTTTCATTTGAATGGACTTCTTATTTTATTGCCTTATAATTTGTGATCTTTATCACAGGTGTAGAATCAGCTCGTTTCACATTGCAAAACAACTGCCAAAATACCATATGAGCCGGGACTTTATCCGGGTCAGGGAAACCTTTGCAAATGAATGGTGGATTAGAGTTAAATTCTAACGAAGCCGTCCCAGTGGATGCACCGGCTGCATGGTCCGGCCGATTCTGGGGCCGAGCCGGATGCACATTTGATGAATCCGGCAAAGGAAGTTGCGCCACCGGAGATTGTGGCGGCGTCTTACAATGTAACGGCGCAGGTGGTGCGCCCCCTGCTTCCCTGGCGGAATTCACTCTAGATAGCCCCGTAGATTTCTACGACATTAGCCTAGTGGATGGATACAACGTTCAAATCTCAATAACCCCTTCTATAAACAACTGTACTGAGGTAAAATGCACCTCGGATTTGAACAAAATCTGTCCGAAAGAACTACAACTTGAATCCAACGGCGCAGTAATTGGATGCAAGAGCTCCTGCATAGCATTCAACAAGTCGGAATATTGTTGTTCCGAAGAGTACAACAATCCAAACATATGCAAGCCAACCAACTATTCTCAAGTGTTTAAAGCTGCTTGTCCCAAGGCTTATAGCTATCCTTATGATGATGCAACCAGTACTTTTACTTGTAGTAGAGCTGATTACACCATCACTTTTTGCTGAGCCACCGAAAATGTGGTTTGAAAGAGCACCCTTTAGCTTATGGAAACATGTATAAAAGTAGTGTTGAAGAGGTAGAAATGTATGTGTGCTTGAAATTATAATTATTGCATTCATATGTCACACTAGTGGTTCATAAATAATGGAGTAATATTTCAAAACCCAAAATGATTGCTATTTTCCATCTATGTTAATTGAACGATTATTTAATGTATTTAGATTTACCATTTTCGTTATAAGAGAAATAAAACTTTGGTTTTTTATTTGGGAGAATTGGAACTAGCTAGTTTTTATAAGAGAAATGGAACTAGCTTTTCGTTATATGTTAATAATTTCAGGCAGAAAGGAGGAGAATATCGTGTGCATGATTTCAAGAATTCAGACAGCCTTTTTGGGACTAGATCAAGCAAGACCATTTCATTCGATATCCATTAACCTGAAATGAGCACTAAAGAAAGGTTAATTTGTAATACGAATCATAACTTTAAATTAGTTTACTCCTTTTTCTTTATTCAGGGTTTAATACTTATATATTATTTTCCAGCTTTTTGAGTGATTCTATTTTCATTATATGTGGTGAATGATTTTCTGATGCGAAATATTGAATTCAAATAACTATATGATGTACCACAAAACCCTTCATAATCGATCATAAATTCATTCTTTTTCATTTCTGTTTCCTATTCCCACAAAAACACATACGTTTTGATAGATTTACATTCATTCCGAGCAACGGTCAGAAATAATACTAGTAACTAGTATAAACAAAACTATTGCAGACAAAGGAAAGAAGATTATTCATAATTTTAAAGTTAAGGTAAAGTAAGTGGGAGTAAATTTTAACGCCAAATTTCCTAAATCTAAAAAAATTAAGTGTGAGTAAATTTTAATCTCAAATTTCCAAAATCCAAAAAATGAAAGAAAATTACAAATCTAAGGAAAATAATGGCTCAACTTATCGATTATTTCCCATGTTTGATACTTCGATTTTTTTTCTTTACTTACCTTAGAATTTGAAGCCTTAATTAATCTAAAAACTCTAAATTCATGTCCAATCTAGGCAATCATGGCGGCTAATTACTCAACAACAGTTGAGCCACATTATGAATGTGTTTGTACATTTTTGAACAAAGAGATAACGAGGGAAGGAAGATATAAATTTCAACTTCGAACAAAAATTGTGATGTGAGTGGTTAATTGGTGCTAATTTCCTTTTTTATTCCTAGTTAATCACTACGTACATGTATAATTATGTAATGTCAACCATTTGAGGAAAAAAAATCAAAATGAGAACCGAGAAAAAATATTTGGGATGAAGGGGATATAAAATTAGCTAAAAGTGGAAGTTTCTTTCCTTTAATCATAGTCATTTATATTATCCATTTCAAAATAATAAGGATAAGAGAAACTTTTTTATCTGATCCCCAGCTCTATAAATTCTTCCATTTTATCCCAGCAAACTCAATTCCTTCCTTTTTCTCTATAAAAACTTCAAGCATTTTCAAATTTTAGGAAGAAAAGTATAATCTCTTGGAGTACCCCTTGAGTTCTTTTGAGCTAGTAGAAACCTGAATGACATCCTAACCTTCATGTTTAGTTAAAAAAAGTATAATCTCTTGGAGTGGATATAGTTTAAAACGAGAATAAAACTAAAAATTTATCAAATTGTTTTCCATCGATACCAAGTAGAGAAGAAAAAGCCCTTCCAAAAAAAAATTCAATATAATATTAAAAATAGTACTGGCGTTTTACCATTGACGTTATATATTCCCTTCCCATCCTTTATGAGCCACAAAATAGGATAGGATGTCATAAAATGGAATGGCTAGCCAGCAAAATAGGATTTTCTGAATTTTCAATTTTTTTTACTTGTTTAACAGCGAAATTGATTCCCATAAGGCAACAGTTACGTAGTAATCGGTCTATGCAACATCAATTTAGCAAGCTCCATAGAATTGTCTGAGAGAAAAATAATGGAAAAAAGAGCAAATTAAGTATCACAATACCAGTTTGAATGTGATTTTAAAAAAAACGTCTGAGCCACAATGCTTGATTTATTTTTATTTTTTCAAAGCAAGTAGGGGTGTTGAACCAGTCGGCTTACCAGCTTAGCGGTTTATTGGTTCCGGTTTGTACCGTTTTGGTCCTAGAAAGTTATAACCGATTGAATGACCGATATCACTACCAGTTATACCGGTCCTGGTTTATTGGTGCCGGTTGTGGCAACGGTTTATAATGATTTAACCGGTACTTTTTCTCTTCCCTTCCATATTGATTCCAGAAAATTAGAACAATGAGAAAATGAATTTAAACTCAATAAATAACTTTTAATAAACATATCTAACATTAATTTCACAACAAAGAATGTATCCATTTGAAGAAATATTAGTTTCTTATTTATTTTTGCCTAAAAAGAAAACGATGGATAATGAAGCAACAACGAAATCGACACCTGTTAGGGAGGGCGGTGGTGGAAGTGAAAGAATAACTTGAATGTGATGTTGGCAGGGATGGATATTAAAATAAATTACAAGAAAATCAGAGAAGAATTGAACCAAAGAGTATAGAGGAAAAGATGGAAGGGGTAGGTGGCTGTGAGAAACAAAGGAGCGGCAAAAGGAGAAAGAACAATGTAGGGTTTGTGGGATTTGATTAAAAGTGCAGGACGTGATTGTTTTGGATTTGCAATTACTTCGCAACAAGATCCTTTAAGATTTGAGAATTTGTATAATGATGTTTGTATATTTTTAATTATGCTACATACATCCCCGAAGGTGTTCAAAGGAAAAAAAAAAATTGTATTCAATTTAGCATTGTTCTAAATTTCTAATTCATAGTCATTGATTGATTAAATTGTTTATATTTAAAAGATTGTTTCAGTTAATAATCAATGTGTGTAAAATCAGTTTGTTTGTAAGCATATAATGATCTATATTAAATATCTAACATCATACTATGTTATACTCGAACTATAAGACTCATAAACTATAAACAATCATTCGAACAGATAGTGAGTATGCGGAATTGTTCAATGATACAACTAACATGAATGCAAGTAACTATTGACGTCACGAGCATAATATACATAACATTTATTGTGTATTTCATAATAAGTTATCGTATCACTAAATTATTCAATATTTTTATGGATTATGATACCGATAGTCTAATAAATTTTCAGTTGTAATAATCAAGTATATTAGATGCATGAAGTACACGTGTGTTTTTTCTAAATCAAATAAATTGAATTAGTTAGATGTAAGAAATATAAATGCAGTTTTTTTTACTCTAAAAGATTAAACTAGGTGTTTGAAACAAGCTAAAGTGACAGCTTTGACGTGTTATATTAGAAAAAAATGCCGGAACAATCTTAAGTTTTGAATTTGGCATTGTGGCATAATGATATCTTTTGCTCAGAAACGTCATGGGTTCAAGCCTTGATTCCCACATTCTTTTGTATTTATTCATTTTTTAAAATTAAGGGTCCGTTTGGTATATTGATGGCTTTTACTATGGGCTTTGGTATGATAACAGGAAGGGTTTACTATAGGTATACCCATTCCAAAATAGTTGTTTGGTTTATAAAGGTTCAGGTGTCATTTTATTTTTTTATATTTATTTTATTTTATTAATTAATGGTACACCAATTTAAAGACAAAATAAAAAAATAATAATTATTTATACTAATTAATCATTTTGAATAATCCCGTTTATAATATTAAAAAAATAATTAGTTTGAATGAGTCTTAATAGTGATTATTTTAATATAAAATTTAATACAATAAACAAATTCTATGATTCAATCTCAATATAAATCACAAAGTTATAAGTAAACATCATTGAATGATGGTGGTGGTAATTTAAGTACGACTAAAAAAATTCAAATAAAACTTTTTTATAAGATGCCCAGGTTCAGACTCAAAAATTATAAATGGAATATATATATATATATATATATATATAAAATACCAATGCGGTACTTTCTTCTTCCATAAAACTTGAATTTTATAATGAAGAAAAGTTTTTTAAAAAAACTTGAATTATGTAATGAATAAAAAATGTATTTTAAAAAATTGAATTATATAAATTAAGAAAAATTATTTTTATAATATAATGTAATAAAAGATTTTTATACAACATAAATTGTCATGAAAAAATAATGAGTTGAAGAGAAAAAAAAATTACATAATCGGAAATCAGATTAAAACACACCCTCCTGGTGGGTTTAGAGGATTCCTAAATAATAAGGAATAAGTCCATTATAGCCAATTTAAAACCCGTCAACGAAACACTAATAATAGGAGTCATTCCATTCCTTCATTCCAATAACTATCAACCAATATTACTTATTAGGTATTGGTCAAACGATTTACTCATTTGGCTAATAAACAACATAACCAATAGTATATGTCCGAGCCAGTTATCCGGTTAAACCGGAAGGTACATACCTACAACAAAAAACAAAACCAAATGACCGATAGAAACCAATTGACCGTAACCGATTAACCGAATAAATCGACGGTGCGGTTAATTGATTATCGATTCGAACGGTTCCTGTCTGGTCAAACGAAATTAAGAAATGAAGAAACATGAAGAACAACAAAGCTTTCTTCCAAAACTAACTTTTGTCTTTTCTGTATATTGCAAAAACTGATTTACAAATAAGAATACATCATCTATTTATACTAATCTAACTTTGTTTCTTTCTAATTACAATATGGATCCTAATCTAGAAGATTCACAGTTGCTAATTCTAAGATATTTATCAATTAAGGACTCCGAGAAACTTGATGAACAAGCTCAAGGTGGTTCTCGAATCTTCCAGGCAGTAACCGAAGGATCCATGTCAGCATCAAGTTGCATAAGGCAGTTATCGTCATGCTGCGTTGGTGACGGAGGCTACATCACAGTCATCTCGACTAAACGTGTGGGTAACAAAGCTTCTGTGACAGTCAATGCATGAGAAATGCTTGCTTGATCAGATGAACCGTCACCTGATGACTTGGTGTTGAATCCATCTGCTGATTGTGGAGAATTCGCTTGATATTTCAACATTCCCGCCTCAAGCTCCGCCGGGGATGGCAACCACATGTTGAGCTTGGACAAAAGACAAGCAAACATAGCAGAAGACGATGATTAAGGAAACAACCAGGTTCTCATGTGAAGAGATATGCAAAGGTTTGATAAAGCCTGTTTTGAATTGATCCCCAACGACGTGGCAATCAATCTCGATGTGCTTCGTCCGTTCGTGAAAAACCAGATTTTTGGTGAAATAGAGTGCTGCCTGATTGTCACAATGGAACAGAATAGGCAGCTCTGGATGAATGTTGAGATCAGATAACACATAGCTGATCCACTGCAACTCACGCACTCCAAAAGCCATTGCCCTATATTCGGATTCTGCTGTAGAACAGGAAATGGTCCCTTGTTTTTTTGTCTTCCAGGAGATCAAGTTATTACCCAGGAAGATGCAGTAGCCACTAAGGGACCGCCTACTAGTCTTGCAGCTTCCTCAATCTGCCTCTGTATATGCAGTAAGGTTAAAACCTGAGTTGTGTTAATAGAACAAGCCTTGATATGAACATCCATTTAGATATCTTAACACATGAACTGCTGCTTGCCAATGTGAATCCTGGGGCTTGTGCACAAATTGACTCAATTGCTGCACAGAATGTGTAATATCAGGCTTGGTATAATTCAAATATAACAGCCTTCCCACAAGCCTTCTATATCTGGCTGGATCTGAATAAAGTGGTGTGGGATCCTTTGACTCTTATGAAAATCTCAAATCATGTGGAAAAGGTGTGTTGACAGGCGTACAATCCAACATGCCAGTGTCTCTAAAGAGATCAAGAATATACTTGTTCTGACTGATGAAGATTCCATCTGCTGGTCTGGCCAATTCCATTCCAAGAAAATACCTTGCAGTCCCTAAATTCTTGATGGTAAACTTGTTATCCAAGTATTTCTTGAACTTGTTTACTTCACATTCATTAGATCCTATAATCAATATATCATCCATGTATACAAGTAGAAACATGGTGATAGAACCTGTGTGAGATATGAACAAGCAATGATCATTTGGAGATGAATGAAAACCATAAGCCACAAGAGCATCTGTAAGGGTTGCATTCCACATTCTGAAAGCCTGTTTAAGTCCATATATAGATTTCTCTCACTTGCAAACTTGACTTTTATGTGCTCCATCATATCCTGGTGGTGGCAGCATGTATACTTCCTCATCAAGGGTGCCTTGTAAAAAAGCGTTATTGACGTCAAGTTGTTGCAAGCACCAAGCTTTACAGGCAACAATAGCTATGAGAATCCTTATTGTCACTGTCTTGGCAACTAGTGAGAAAATTACAGTAAAGTCTTCACCCTCAACTTGTGTATCACCTTTTGCAACAAGCCCGGCCTTGTACGTGTCTATAGAACCATCTGGTTTGCATTTGAGTTTATAGACCCATTTACAACCCACTGCCTTCTTTCCTAGCGGCAATGTGGTGAGTTCCCATGTTTCATTTTGCTCCAAAGCCTGCAATTCAACTCTCATAGCATCCATCCATTTCTCATTAGTTCTAGCATGACTATAAGTAGAAGGTTCCTGGATATCAAATATATTTGCTAAGAAATGATCATGTGTAGGAGAGAAAACACAATCAGAAGGGATATAAGTCGTTTCAGAAACATGGGAACAATGAGGAATTCTAATGAAGTCATTCAGGTATCCTGAAGGTTTACTAACATGAGTAGATCTCCCCAGAATAGGCAAAGGAGGCTGATCAGAAGGCATAACAGAATGTCTAAGGATAGGTGAAGAAGATTGATCATTCCTTTCTATAGAATCATCAGAAGAATGTAAAGGATTATGGATAGTTTGTTCTTCAGGAATTCTAGATTCTGAGTGGATTCTAGATCCTGTTAAACTTGCTGGTGAGTTAAGTGAAGATGGTGAAGGAGAGAAATCATCTTCTTCATTAGAAATACATGGAAGTGGTATTAAAGAATAGATGATTTTCTCTTTGGTTGATAAGGGAAGACTCCTTCATGGAAAATGACATCCCTTGAAACTATAGTCTTATGGAGGGTTGGACAGTATACTTTATACCCTTTCTGATGTGAAGGATAACCCACAAAAATCCCTTTATGTGATCTAGGACCAAATTTGTCCCTACTAGAATTGTGATCTACAGCAAAAACAAGGCATCCAAAGACTCTAAAATATGAGAGATCAGGCTTTATTTTGTTTAGAACTTCAAAAGAAGACTTCCACCCAAGAATTTGAGAAGGTATTCTATTGATGATATGTGTAGCCGTAAGTATAGACTCCCCCAAGAAGGATTTAGAAAAGTTGGATTGTAGAAGCAATGATCTAGCAACTTGTAAAATATGACGGTGCTTTCTTTCTACAACACCGTTTTGTTGTGGACTATATGGGCAACTTCTTTGATGAAGAATACCCTGATTAGAAAGCAATTGATGGAATTTATCATTGGTGAACTCTGTTCCATTATCACTCCTTATAGTCTTTACTTGACAATGGAATTGAATATGAACAAAAGAAAGAAAGGAAGTGATTAAACCAAACACTTGAGTTTTATGTTTGAACAAGAAAGTCCAAACACTTCTACTGTAATCATCAATATGGTTAGGAAGTTGAGAACCATTCATAGAATGATGCTTGTATCGCCCCCATACATCTATGTGAAGCAGTGAAAAAATTTCAGAAGTCTTAATTGAGCTGGAAGGAAAAACATTCCTGCTTTGTTTCGATAAAAATTTCAGAAGTCTTAATTTACATTTCGTAACACTTTCCACATCTTATATGTTTACATCAAAGTCTAGATTCTTCATTACATAAGAAGATGGGTGGCCTAAACTACAGTGCCACATTGAAGAGGAAACAGTAGATAAGGCACTTTTTGATCCTTTATTTATAGAGTTTATTAGATAGCAACTTCTGTCTCTAATGGTTTGAGAGAAAAACAAAGCTTGTGACTACAAGATAGCTCTATTGCTAAAAGATGTTCTATCTAGAATATAAAGACCTCTGACAACTTTTCCAGCTGCTAAGATTTTATCAGTCCATAGGTCCTATAAGAGGCAGAATTCATCAAAGAAATTGAAATAAACATGTGAGTCCTTTGCTAACTTGCAAACAGAAAGCAGATTATGCTTGAAGGTTGGCACAAACAAACAGTTTTTAAGAACCAAATTGTTTGTTAAAGAATAGTTTCCAATGGAATGAACAGTTTGAATAGTTCCATCAGGCAAGTAGATAGGGGCAAATTGACTCACGGTATGAATTTGAAACAACAAATCTAGAAATGCACACATATGACTGGTAGCTCCTGTATCTGAAATCCAAGCACCTCTAGCTATATAATCACTGAGCTGAGAACTTAAAAGAGAAAAGATAGTGCTACCAGTCCTTGAAATGTGCAAAGTTGACCTCATGATCAGCATCCATTCGAAACTTGCCTTTCATGAACCTTCTAAGCTTCCTTTGCCATGTTTCTGCAATCATAGCACTCCAATCCTTACACCCACCTCTTGTGCATCCAGTGGTGTATCCAGTGTGTTGACATTGTTCACTGACTGAGCTTTCCCTTTAGACCTCTTCCACCAGTCCGGATATCCTTTGATCTTGAAGCAATCCTCCTTCAAGTGACCTGTCTTGAGGCAGTGAGTACACAAGAGATTACTCTTATCCTTCTTTGCCAATTTCTGATTACCATCCTTCTTCCACTTAGGACCTTTTACCACCATAGTAGAATTCTCAGCAAAAGCAATGGAGTTTGTCATCTTCTTATGTTTTTCAGCCTTCAATAACATGGAATAAACCTTGTTTGGATTAGGAATAGGATCCATTAGCAGAATCTGACTCTTCTCAGCTTCAAAGACTTCACTAACGCCCATCAGAAACTGCATGATCTTATCCTCTGTATCCCTATCAATCAAGACCTTCTTTACAGCATCAGCACAGACTAGAATTGGCCTCAATTGCTCAAGTTGATCCCAGAGTTGTTTGATATGACTGTAGTATTGCACGATAGAAAGATCTCCTTGCTTTGCCAAAGCAATCTCTCATTTCAATTGATACAGTAAAGCTGCATTAGAAGCATCGTACCTTTCATGGATCTCATCCCAAAGTCTCTTTGCATCTGTGATGAAGGTAAAGCTATTTACAAGCTTCGGCGAAATGTAATTCCCGATCCAAGACACCACCATGCTGTTAATGTGCCTCCACCGATGATAATCAGACGAAGATTCCTCAGGCATCTTGCAACTTCCAGTAACAAAGCCAATTTTCATTTTGGCTTCAAGAGCAATCATCATAGAATTTCTCTAGATCAGGTAATTTTTCTCCATCAACAGCACCGTAACCAGCATAGTTCCTGGCGAATCTGATCCATGGAGCATCAATTGTTCATCCTCAATGTTGAAAGTAGCTTCAATTCGTGCCATATCTTAACTCAAATAAACAAGATCTCACTACAACAAAAATGAGCTATTAATACCTTTATGGTGGGACATTTTTCCTAAAATGTGTCTTATTATATGTGTATTAGGGTATTTACTACAAAGTGTCTTATTGAAAATGAAAAAGTGTATTCATATTATGAAACAGTATCATAAGTGTACTATTTGGGTTCATTGTGAACTATTACCTTACTTAATGGGTCACTTTAAAGTGTGTTAATAAGTGACAATCTAATAATACACTTTCAAATGTTTTATGACTTATTGTGACTCAATTATAGGAGACACTATTTAGTAGTGTCCCAAGAAATTTGAGTCAAATCTCCAAGGAAATCGAAATCCCATTGTTTGGATTCAAGTCAACTTACAAACTTGATCTTTTCCGGTTAACTTGGCGCACGACTTTTGTAGTTTTCAGCACACTGGTGTCGATGCTATTGCCGTTCTTCAACGATGTGGTTGGCTTTCTTGGAACCCTCGGATTTTGGCCTCTCACAGTATACATTCCAATTTAAATGTATATTGCCCAAAAGAAGATTTTGAAGTGGAGCATAAGAAGGGTATGCCTTGAAATATTGAGAGGTGCATGCTTGATTGTCACAATTGCTGCAGCTGCTAGTTCCATTGCTGGCGTTGTTAGTGACCTTAAAGTTTACCGGCCCTTCAAGACAAGTAATTGATTTCTTTGATGTTAAATAAACAAGGTTTACTGATGCTGTTGAAGGAAATAAATGTTGAAGATTGTAGGATCTCAAATCTTGGTCTTTTGTATGTTGTATTACCAGTAGTTTATGGAATTGTAGCTCTATGATGAGACCTTAGGGAAGGTTTTGAAGTCAATATTCTTTTGGTACACTGGAAATTTTGTTGATGAAGAAGACTTTAAATTTCCTAAACACCTAAATGTTGTTTATGAAGAAGACTTTAAAATTTTATTTATTTATTTATTTATTTATTTGGCAAGAACAAGGATTTTGAATCCCATATATTACATGATTGCCAAAGGAATTCAAAGCATGGCAAAAATTAATTCTTGGACTTCCCGTATTCAGGGATAAACGAAAATAAAAACATTATTTGTCCGTTCATCTATACTTATCATATAGAGCATCTAGAGGGTGAATTATGGAATTTTGAATTTCTTAACTACGTACGTCCGAAAAATGGCAAAACCCTGATTGTATAGCCTCCTTCTCATGCTTCTGTCTCCATAATTCCTGGAAAGAAGAGATAATGAAATTTCTATTTGAGCCTGGTCCTTGGTCCACTAAACCAATGTTGCAATTTTCGTAATGTAATTTTGTTTGTGAATGAAAAATTCTCTGATACTTAAAGTTGGACGTGGAGGCCTCTCTCTAGAAATATCCCCTAAAATCCAACATTTTGTCTGGTAAAACCGAAACCAGTTTGAACGATCTTCAGCTAGAACGTTGATTAGAGGCATCAACAAAATCAATCTTTCTAATCCATCACCAGGTTTGTTCGATCTCTTCATGCATTAGACACTAAAAGTACAATCAATTTAGACTAAACACCCACCCTATTTGTAGTTTCCACCACAACTTGATTCAGAAAGGCATTTAGAACATCCTGATCTCCGGAATCCAAAACCGTTTACATGCATAGAATGTATTTGTGACTACTATTAATGGGTTAAAAGTGTATGATTGGTTCATGATGATATCTTTGTCATCACTAGTACTCCTCAATCCGGAAATGATAATCCAATTTAAATTTTTACTTCTGGTTCAAGTGGTACTAAAGATAATATTACAAACTGAACGATTATTTTGCGACAGAGGGAATATTTATCAACAAACTATTCATTATTGGCTTTGTACCAACTTCCGTCACTATTAACTGTTTAAATCCTAGCTTCCATTAACACTCAACAGTCCGTCCATGTAAAAATTCACCATCAATCACGACATACTGATAGTTATCTCTTGTCACAAAAAAGTTAACCGTATACTTTATATTGACAATCTTTTGTTGTCGTTTACTTAGTGTCGTCACTAAATTAAAGGATACCTTATATAATGAGTTAGTGACTGTTCGAATCGACCATATTTTAATGTGGACAACCAGACTTAATATTTGTGGAGACAAATTGCCCCTCATCACCATAGATCGATATATCGAGAATGTATTACTAGGAGTATCTTGTGACTATCCTTTATGGATAATGTTTTGACGATCAATAAATTCTGGCTTGCTTTCAATGATAATTCTACATCGATATTGAATACTAATGATATTATGCGAAAGTGATGTCGGCCGCTAGCCATTGTTAATTGGTTTTAAGTTTGATATAACATTTTTTTTATACGTGTTAGACGATAATAGTTTTATGTTCGATCTTCTAATAAAATTTGCAAAATAGAGACGATAATAGTGTTATGTTCGATCTTGATATGCTGAGCTAATCCCGCAATAAGCTTGTGAATGCTTAAATAATGGAAAGATCATGACAATAATAGTGGAGTCGATATGCTCATATTGATTTATCCTCAAAAAAATTGCCATGTTTAACAAATCCCGCAGAAATTCATGTTCAAAGAGAGTTCGAATAAAGACGGAAGAATTAAGAAATGAATCGCGGCTAAGGGTGGCCAACTAATTAGATCTAATTAGTTTCTCTGCGATATCTCCCATTTTACCTTACCAAACCCCAAGAAAATTCAAAATATATAGGCCTATAATTGTTTGAACAGATGTACTTTTATACGTCCCTCCAATGGTCTTTATCACTTTGTCAACTATATTTATTTTTATGGTCCTTTTAGCCATATTGATCGACATTTCACATGTATCCATTTTGAATTTGAAGGCCATTTATCTTAGATGAAACCTCATTGAATGCACCCCGATTGGTTGATCCCATTTTTTTGTTGACTTTTTCGGGTCTCGTATGTCCACAATTTTTAAATTAAAACACAATATTAATTGCATCGTGATCTAAACTTACTTCTTACTTTATAGTATCAAATAAAAGTTATTGGTTGACATCCTTATGAACAAACCATCATGCGAACCATTAATCTATATGTAACTCCCCAAAAAAAAAACTATGTATCACAATTCACAATCATTTTCGATTGACCAATAGAATAAAAAGACGAAGTTTTGTTATTATACATACAATCATGAAGTTCCAATGTTTTTTCCTATTGTCTCCAATTTGTATTTCTTTCATTTGTTTTAAATAATTTCCAATCTCAAAACAATAACAAAAAATGTTCAATTTATGGCCCAAAACGAAAAAGCCTATTTAAAAGCCCAAACCGCTAAACCGTCCAAACTAAACCGTTCAAAACAGTTTAGATTGATCCGATTCAAACATCAATCTGGTCCGGTTACGGTTTGAAAATTTTAAAAACCGTAAGTAACGGTTTGGTTGCGGATTAATAGTAATCCGGACAAATCCGATCCGTGAACTCCTCTATGTAATACTATAATTTCCTATTTTATTGGCACTTTTCCATTGAAATTTCATTTCCCCATAAAATTAAATTGTTACCTCTAATTATGGTAAACGTTTGAGTATATTTTTTTCAATAGTAATGTCATTGTTTTTTCTTGGAATAAAAAAAAAAATACATTCATTTACGGAAATTGTTCAACTGTGATAAAAAATACAGAGCAACCAAACGTAGCTTACAACATTCCACTAATTGTCTTCACCGTGGTTAAATCTATATAAAACTACTCATAAAATGGACAGATATATCATGTACCTTAGTTTCAATCTGTTATCGAATATATCTCTAAAAAATGTTGAAAACTCCAAAGAATAAATCTAATAAATAGGTCTCTAATCACTCATTCTTCATGAGACATACGTAACTTCAACCCTATTATGAATACTGCAATCGAGAAATATACTTATCACTAAAGGAATACTTTAAAAAAGAAAAAACAAAACAAAACCCAACATTCTCACTACATTATCTAAATAAGCTATTTAAAGACAGCAGAAGATGTTGAAGAATTTGGACATGGAAGGGGAGGGGGATTCTGTTGGCATTGGCATGCATCATAAGCTCTGAACGTGAAATAGGAATCTGCTTTTAACATACAAAAAAGAATGCAAATACTGCTGTGTAGTGTTCCTTCCGTCCCAAAAAACTAGTTCACTTTGTTCTAATATTTTTTAGTTCAACAAACTCTGACTATTTTTCTGAAACGGGAAGAGCGTTGATGATGCACTTTTACATCTGCATTTTTACTTCATGCTTCAATCTACAAATGATGATGCACCTTTAGTTTTATTCGACACTTATAGTATTCATTCTCAACTTATGAAGTTTCAATTATATCTCGATTAGCTTTGTCCCAAAAAATTTGAGAAAAGGCAGTTCGAAAAAGCAGCTTCTCGGGATCATCCACATGCTCCTGTTGGTTTCAAAAACGGTTCTTGTGTTGAAGGAAATGAGATGAGTTTGAAGGAAGTTATGGAAACGCATGTAGGCATCTGAATTGTTTTCTGTTAATACCGAAACCTGGCAGAGTTCTATGGATGGGTACGGATCAATTGTATGGGATGGCCAGAGCTGTTGATGGATTATCATAATCACGGTGGTTTTAGGAAACAAGCATTGAGTCTCCTAGAATTGTTTTTTTTCCCTATCCTATGTGGTCCTGTATTTTTGTCCTCAATTTGGGCAGGAAACACGAACATTTTTTTTATGGAAGCTGTTTTTAATAATTATGGCAGCCGGTGTATACAAATGATCGAAATCGGGTTACTTTGAGTGCAATTTTAATCCCAAAACTATTGTCTAGTTTGGATTTTCACTTTCAGTGCAATTTTAACTAAAAACGAAAACTCAAACTATACATCTTAATTTTTTCCTCCCTTGGCGTCAGGATCAATCTCTTTTTCATCTTAAGCCTGAAGTTAGCTTAAGCAACTTCTTGCATTCTGCAAAATTAGACAGCCAGTAAGCTGCTGCTTCTATATCTTATGCGTTTCATTCTCATCTTGAACAAATTAAACACAGTCTATGTTCAAAATATAAATGTTATGAAATTTTGTGGTTTTATTGTCGCTAAATTCAGCAATAGATCCGAGAAAAATGGTGATTCCACAGCTCAGGCTACAAAAGTTACCTTCAAGAAGAAGAGGCCAAGAAGATCCACGCATAGGTAACCTTCAAGGAACAATTGGATATTAGATACTCAATTAAGTACCCTTTGACTACAGAATCTTTCACGAAGAAGATTGAGGAGAAAAATACTTTGGTTTTCATTGTCGACATTTGCGCCCAGATATAAGAAAAAAAATTAAAGATGCATTGATGAATATATATAATTCAGATCAAGGAAGTGAACCACCTTGATCAGGGATGCAGTAGATTTTGTTAGTGCGTTTGTCTTAAAGGAAAGTAATCTTATGGTTATTTCGAACCTATGTAACAGTCATTTCGCTACAAGTTTATAGTACAGTGAAGGGATCATTTTACATTTGTTCTCTAAGAAATTACTAGAGTAAAACTAAAAGGATATTAACTCTTAAGAGATGAAAAGAAAATATTTTTGTCCAAAAAGTATCAATTTATAAAGTGATGGAGACCATAGTTTGCAGTATAAGGATTAGGATTGATTTGGAGTTCTGAGATCGGATCGAAATTTCTTGCTCAGGCTTTGGACAGGAAGTATTCGAAAGTTGAATTCTCTGCCTTTATATATTATCACTTGAATCATATAAGTTTCGTGAGGAGGAAATAAATTTCGGACAATTGGCGTTTGTTTTTCATTTATCCACCAACTACAGTACGTAGCTTCATTTTCAATGTTTTTCTTGCATACATAAAACATCTAAACTTCCAAACTATGTTCAATTAATTTGCCTTCAAAAACTTTGACGCCCAAAATTTCTGTATTCATAAGGTTTGGGAACGCCATTTGTCTCGTTGTGTTGGTAGAGAAAATCAAAATGGTTGAAAAGGTTGCATTATTAGTAGTAGTGCTTTGATTGAAGGAAAAGGATTAAGCATGATGAGAGTAATGGAAGATTTTGATATGGTTTTACATTTTCCATTACTACTACTTACGAAAAAGACTGATTCGCGACTTGTTCGTCCCATTTTCAGAATTGAAACAACAAATTCTAGTATTCTTTTTTAGATCTTCATAAGGAAGATTTCGGCATATAGTTTGCTGATTTTGGTGAATCACGATGAGAGCCGATCGATAGTGGCGACGGTGGCAGCAGATCCCGGTCACCAGGAATTTCAGCTGATTTGGGGAAGAAAGGATGTTTAGAAAATTACAATTTCACCCCATTTCTATGATGAAAATTTTAATAAACTTACGGTTTACTGTAGAAAATAGCAAAAAATTAATTTATTAAGGCCCAACACTTTAAAAGGATCATGGGTGAATGGGGGAACTGATTTATTTTTGTGTTTAATTCTAGTTGTTTGCATTGTTTAATAAGTGGGATTTGCCCCGAGGTATTGTTCCTTTAGTAGATCAATTGTGATCTATTGAAAGGGTAGGGTTTTTTTTGAAGTATATGATTTTTTGTTGCAGTGTTTGTGGTGTCTTCTGTATGGTTACAGCGATGTTCATAATTTTGTTCGTTGCTTCAAACTGTGCGGTTCGAGAAAATTCAGTGATCATAGATTTATTTGATACATCTATAAGTCCGGCCCTTCATCAGATGATTAGAGATATATTTTTTATCAGATTGAAGATCTGGGACGTAATATATCCATCCTAATATTGGGTAGATTTAGATAGATTTATCCACGAGAAACACAACAATAGTTATATAATTATAAGTTGTGTTCTTGTTTTGACTGTATCTCTCATAATTAATTGTTGCTGGATGATTTCCAGTAAAAAGTATTATAATATAAGTTTTATTTCAAAAAAATATTTTAATTAATTTATTATTATATAATTATTATTTTAATTTTTAATTACTGAATAATCAAAAGCCGGAACAAAAGACCAAAATATCCCTTCATTTGACGGTAAATTAGACGAAAAGTTAAGACGTAAATAATCGAAAAATCGTATTTTTTGAACGAAATGGGATGAAAATGAGCATTTTGAAATTTGTGGGACGAAAATGTTTTTTTGCCCAAATGTATGGAACCTTTTCTATGATTTAGTCTCCATTGCTTTTTTTTTTTTTTTTTTGCATACTGCGCACGATGTCCCAATTGTATTGAATTGAGACTAATCCGCACCAAGCCGGGTCGGTCTCCTTTCGGAGGAAAAATTCTTCCAACACTACTCTTTTCATTCACAAGACTCGAACCCGAGACCTTGCTTAAGGGAGCCAAACCATCTTATCATTTTTCCCAAGCAACTGTTGGTGGTTTAGTCTCCATTGCTACTACTTTAGAAAAAGACTAATTTTTTTATTGACAATATATAATCAAATATTAAAAATTAATGTTTTTTCTTCCTACAAAAATAATTAAACAAGATTTGGGTCCTCTTAAAAATTTTCAAAACCTATAAGGCTCTTTCCCCTTTGGCCAACAGGAGAACCAGAAAAGCTCACACTCCACAAAATGTTTCCTCAATCTTCTTTGATGGATCCTTTCACCCTACAACTTTCAAAGCACCGGGAGGTTGGAAAATTATTTTCCCCTTTGACATGGTTCTTCAAATCGGTTCGGCGGATATTCAGACTCTTTCCCCTTTGCAAACCGAAATGATGACCTCTCTTCTAGCCTTTCAACAGGTTTTCAACCTTGGAATAAAAAATGTTAAAATTTACACAGATTGTAAATTGTTAACAAACAATCTCAGGGATAAACAAATCCCAACTGAAGTCCAAGAGTTTTTACGTCTTTTAGTTTCACTTATAGATACGTTCAGTTATTGTGAACTGATTAAAGTTAGTGGATTGGATGTATCGGAAGTGCATGATATAGTTTATTACAAGATACAATGTAAAGGTTTAGAAGATTTATCTTAATCTAATACAGGTATCCCTTTCAAAAAAAAATACTCTTAATAAGGTTTGTCCCTACGAATTTAACTTTAGTAAAAAAATCGGCCTAACATCTGATCCTTGATACATTGGCTTGTTACCAGAAATTTAAATAGCCGATCGAGTTAGTGTAACAATTAAAAGAAATTTGATTTGGTGAAGCGACTGGAAACACACCAGGTGCCACAATAAATTTGCCACTTCAAATGGGGTGGATTTCAGAAGGAAAAAAGTGTTCTTCAATTGTACTAATTATCTTTGCAGGCTATTAGTATCAAACAGTATCTAGAATATTAACTGTGGTTTAACGTCCTTTTCCTTTTCAGGGGAACAGAAGGTAGTAAACGAGCTAGAGACATTTTTCCGTAAAATATATTCTTTCACTTTCAAAATAATTGCATTTTTTGTTTTACCAAAATTATGATCTTGTGTTATTAAGTAAATGAGATTACAAATATAAGGAAAAATACCTTGAAACTTTAAAATGATAAAAGATCAAGATCTTTTCAAATTTATTTCTTAAACTTGTAGATCAGAGTTGATAGCAGTTTTTTGTTAATTTTTTTTTTCTTTTTTGTTATGTACCTGAGAAAATTGAAGTACAGTAAATAATCTGTAAAGTTAAAATCCATCTCAAATTTCGCAGAATTACGCAATCCCGATCTAGCTAGGCAATCACAATACCTAAACAATACACAACATAGAACCAACCTTACTAAGTTTGTGTTTGGTACATTTTTCAGCAACGAGAGATAATGAAGGAAGATATGTTTCCACTTGAACGACAACCATTCAAAGTTAAGTATGCAATCCTAACCATAGAAAAAAAAAAAAAAAGCAATAATAACAACTAAAGATCTTGGTTCCTTTTTGTTCTTTTTGGTAGTCAATATTATCATTCATTATCCATTTCTAAAATATTGGGATAAGATTGATGCATTTTTACTACCATCTTTTACATCCTCTTCTAATTGTGAGCTTTATAAAAACTGCCTATTTCTCCCCAGCTAACTCATTCATTCCTTTCGATTATTTGTTCTTTTCAATTTCAACTATAAGCATATTTTGTGGACATCATCATATTCAGCGACATTAACAATCATGGCATTGTGGCATTTTTCCTTGGTCTTTATTTTCTCTTGTTTTTTGGGTACGTACTTTGATCAATTCGATCGACAACTGGGGTTTTCTTTTTTGTTGCATTTTAATGTAATTCTTATTTTATTTCCTTATAATTTATTATCGTTATCACAGGTGTAGAATCAGCTCGTTTCACCTTGCATAACAACTGCCAGAATACAATATGGGCAGGGATCTTATCCGGCTCAGGAAAACCCTTGCTCATGAATGGCGGATTAGAGTTGAACTCTAACGAAGCTGTCCCGGTCGATGCACCGGCTGCATGGTCTGGCCGGTTTTGGGGCCGAAGCGGATGCACATTTGATGAATCCGGCAAAGGAAGTTGTGCCACCGGAGATTGTGGTGGTGTCTTACAATGTAACAGCGCAGGGGGTGCACCCCCTGCCTCCCTGGCGGAATTCACTCTCGACAGCCCCGTAGATTTCTACGACGTTAGCCTTGTGGATGGATACAATGTTCCAATCTCAATAACCCCTTCTGTAAACAACTGTACAGAGGTAAAATGCATCTCGGATTTGAACAAAATCTGTCCGAAAGAACTACAACTCGAATCCAACGGCGCGGTGATTGGATGCAAGAGCGCCTGCTTAGCATTCAACAAGCCGGAATATTGTTGTTCAGAAGAGTACAATAACCCAAACATATGCAAGCCAACCAACTATTCTCAAGTATTTAAAGCTGCTTGTCCCAAGGCTTATAGCTATCCGTATGATGATGCAACCAGTACTTTTACTTGTAGCGGAGCTGATTACACCATCACTTTTTGCTGAGCCACCGAGAATGTGGTTTGAAAGAGCACCATTTAGCTTACGAAAACATGTATAAAAGTAGTGCTGAAGAGGTAGAAATGTATGTGTGCTTGAAATTATAATTATTTCATTCACATATCACGCTAGTGGTTCATAAACTATGTAGTAATATTTCAAAACACGAAATGATCGTTATTTTCCATCTACTAATTGCATGATTATTCAATGTATTTAAATTTACCATTTTCGTTATGAGAGAAATAAAACTTTGATTTTTTATTTTGTGAGAATTGGAACTAGCTAGTTTTCATAAGAGAAATGGAAGTAGCTTTTCGTTATATGTTAATGATTTAAGACAGAAAGGAGGAGAATATCGTGTGATTTCAGAAATTCAGACAGCATTTTTGGGACTAGATCAAGCAAGACCATTACGCTCGATATCCATTAACCTGAACTAAGAACTAAAGAAAGGTTAATTTGTAATATGAATTATAACATTTCATTATTTCACTCTTTTTTCTTTATTCAGGGTTTAATACGTATATATTATTTTCCAGCTTTTCGATTGATTCTATTTTCATTATATGTGATGAATGATTTTCTGATGCGAAATATTGAATTCAAATTACTATATGATACCACGAAACCCTTCATAATCGATCATAAATTCATTCTTTTTCATTTCTTTTTCCTATTCCCACAAAAACACATACGTTTCGTTAGGATTTACATTCATTCCGAGCAACGGTCGGAAATAGTACTAGTAACTAGTATAAACAAAATTAACTATTGCAAACAAAGGAAGGAAGATTATTCATGAATTTAAAGTTAAGGTAAAGTAAGTGGAAGAAAATTTTAACGCCAAATTTCCTAAATCCAAAAAATTAAGTGCGAGTAAATTTTAATCCCAAATTTCAAAAATCCAAAAATGCAAGAAAATTACAGATCTAAGGAAAATAATGGCTCAACTTAGTTTAGGAGATTTACCTTAATCTAATACAGGTATCCGTTTGAAAAGAAAAAAGCTCTTAATAAGGTTTGTCCCTACGAATTTAACTTTAGTAAAAAAATTGGCCTAACATCTGATAATTGATACATTGGCTTGTTTCCACAAATTTAAATAGCCGATCGAGTTAGTGTAACAATTAAAAGAAATTTGATTTGGTGAAGCGACAGGAAACACACCATGTGCAACAATAAATTTGCCACTTCAAAAGGGGTGGATTTCAGGAGAAAAAGAGTGTTTTTCAATTGTACTAATTATCTTTGCGGTCTATCAGTATCAAACAGTATCTGGAATTTTAACTGTGGTTTAACATCCTTTTCCTCTCCTAGCGGAACCGAAGGTAGTAAACGAGCTAGAGACATTTTTCCGTAAAATATATTCTTTCACTTTCAAAATAATTGCATTTTTGGTTTTACAAAAATTATGATCTTGTGTTATTAAGTAAATGTGATTACAAATATATGGAAAAATACCTTGAAACTTTAAAATGATAAAAGATCAAGATCTTTTAAAATTTTTTGCTTAAACTTGTAGATTAGAGTTGATAGCAGATTTGTGTTAAGTTTTTGTTTCTTGTTTGTTATGTACCTAGAAAATTGAAGTACAGTAATTAATCTGTAAACTATCCATCTCCAATTTCGCAATATTACGCAATCCCGATGTAGCTAGGAAATCACGGTGTCTAAACAATACACAACATGGAACCAACCTTACTAAGTTTGTGTTTGGTATATTTTTGAGCAATGAGAGATAATGAAAAAAGGTGTGTTTCTACTTGAACGACAATCATTGAAAGTTAAGTATGCAATCCTGACCATTGAAAAAAAAAATGCAATAATAACAACTGGAAGATCTTGGTTCCTTTTTGTTCTTTTTGGTAGTCAATATTATCATTCATTATCCATTTCTAAAATATTGGGATAAGATTGATACATTTTTACTACCATTTTTTACATCATCTTCTAATTGTGAGCTTTATAAATACTGCCTATTTCTCCCCGGCAAACTCATTCATTCCTTACGATTATTTGTTCTTTTCAATTTCAACTATAAGCATATTTTGTGGACATCATCATATTCAGCAACATTAACAATCATGGCATTGTGGCATTTTTCCGTGGTCTTTATTTTCTCTTGTTTTTCGGGTACGTACTTTGATCAATTCGATCGACAACTGGGGTTTTCTTTTTTGTTGCATTTTAATGTAATTCTTATTTTATTTCCTTATAATTTGTTATCCTTATCACAGGTGTAGAATCAGCTCGTTTCACCTTGCATAACAACTGCCAGAATACAATATGGGCAGGGATCTTATCCGGCTCAGGAAAACCCTTGCTCATGAATGGCGGATTAGAGTTGAACTCTAACGAAGCTGTCCCGGTCGATGCACCGGCTGCATGGTCTGGCCGGTTTTGGGGCCGAAGCGGATGCACATTTGATGAATCCGGCAAAGGAAGTTGTGCCACCGGAGATTGTGGTGGTGTCTTACAATGTAACGGCGCAGGGGGTGCACCCCCTGCCTCCCTGGCGGAATTCACTCTCGACAGCCCCGTAGATTTCTACGACGTTAGCCTTGTGGATGGATACAATGTTCCAATCTCAATAACCCCTTCTGTAAACAACTGTACAGAGGTGAAATGCACCTCGGATTTGAACAAAATCTGTCCGAAAGAACTACAACTCGAATCCAACGGCGCGGTGATTGGATGCAAGAGCGCCTGCTTAGCATTCAACAAGCCGGAATATTGTTGTTCAGAAGAGTACAATAATCCAAACATATGCAAGCCAACCAACTATTCTCAAGTATTTAAAGCTGCTTGTCCCAAGGCTTATAGCTATCCGTATGATGATGCAAC
The DNA here is from genome assembly GCA_949775105.1 of Oldenlandia corymbosa var. corymbosa. Taxonomy (NCBI): domain Eukaryota; kingdom Viridiplantae; phylum Streptophyta; class Magnoliopsida; order Gentianales; family Rubiaceae; genus Oldenlandia; species Oldenlandia corymbosa. The sequence goes on along the minus strand of OX459121.1, from coordinate 20,031,665 downwards.
CAGTACTTTTACTTGTAGCGGAGCTGATTACACCATCACTTTTTGCTGAGCCACCGAGAATGTGGTTTGAAAGAGCACCATTTAGCTTACGAAAACATGTATAAAAGTAGTGCTGAAGAGGTAGAAATGTATGTGTGCTTGAAATTATAATTATTTCATTCACATATCACGCTAGTGGTTCATAAACTATGTAGTAATATTTCAAAACACGAAATGATCATTATTTTCCATCTATTAATTGCATGATTATTTAATGTATTTAAATTTACCATTTTCCTTATGAGAGAAATAAAACTTTGGTTTTTTATTTTGTGAGAATTGGAACTAGCTAGTTTTCATAAGAGAAATGGAAGTAGCTTTTCGTTATATGTTAATGATTTAAGACAGAAAGGAGGAGAATATCGTGTGATTTCAGGAATTCAGACAGCATTTTTGGGACTAGATCAAGCAAGACCATTTCGCTCGATATCCATTAACCTGAACTAAGCATTAAAGAAAGATTAATTTGTAATATGAATCATAACTTTTCATTATTTCACTCCTTTTTCTTTATTTAGGGTTTAATACGTATATATTATTTTCCAGCTTTTCGATTATTCTATTTTCATTATATGTGATGAATGATTTTCTGATGCAAAATATGGAATTCAAATTACTCTATGATACCACGAAACCCTTCATAATCGATCATAAATTCATTCTTTTTCATTTCTGTTTCCTATTCCCCACAAAAACACATACATTTTGTTAGGATTTATATTCATTCCGAGCAACGGTCGGAAATAGTACTAGTAACTAGTATAAACAAAATTAACTATTGCAAACAAAGGAAGGAAGATTATTCATGATTTTAAAGTTAAGGTAAAGTAAGTGGGAGTAAATTTTAGTGCCAAATTTCCTAAATTCAGAAAATTAAGTGCGAGTAAATTTTAAGCTTAAATTTACAAAATCCAAAAAATGCAAGAAAATTACAGATCTAAGGAAAATAATGGCTCAACTTAGTTTAGGAGATTTACCTTCATCTAATACAGGTATCCTTTCGAAAGAAAAAAAAAAACTCTAAATAAGGTTTGTCCCTACGAATTTACCTTTAGTAAAAAAATCGGCCTAACATCTAATCCTTGATACATTGGCTTGTTTCCACAAATTTAAATAGCCGATCGAGTTAGTGTAACAATTAAAAGAAATTTGATTTGGTGAAGCTACTGGAAACACACCATGTGCTACAATGAATTTGCAACTTCAAATGGGGTGTATTTCAGAAGAAAAAGAGTGTTCTTTAATTGTAGTAATTATCTTTCTGGGCAATCAGTATCAAACAGTATTTGGAATATTAACTGTGGTTTAACGTCCTTTTCCTTTCCCAGGGGAACAGAAGGTAGTAAACAAGCTAGAGACATTTTTTCGTAAAATATGTTCTTTCACTTTCAAAATAATTGCATTTTTTATTTTACCAAAATTATCATCTTGTGCTATTAAGTAAATGAAATTACAAATATAAGAAAAAATACCTTGAAACTTTAAAATGATAAAAGATCAAGATCTTTTCAAATTTATTGCTTAAATTTGTAGATTAGAGTTGATAGGAGTTTTGTGTTAATTTTTTTTTTCGTTATGTACCTGAGAAAATTGAAGTACAATTCATCTTCAATTTCGCAAAACTACGCAATCCCGATCTAGCTAGGCATTCACGGTGCCCAAACAATACAAGGAACCATCTTTTCCAAGTTTGTGTTTGGTACATTTTTGAGTAACGAGAGATAAAGGAGGAAGAAGATATGTTTTTACTTTCTTTTTTTTTTTACAAACGATAGATTAAAAAAAAGAAGATATGTTTCTACTTGAACCACAAACCATTGAAAGTTAAGTATGCAATCTTAACCATTGAAAAAAAAAAATGCAATAATAACAACGGGAAGATTTTGGTTCTTTTTGTTTTTTTTGGTAGTCAATATTTTCATTCATTATCCATTTCTAAAATATTGGGATAAGATTGATACATTTTTACTACTATTTTTTACATCCTCTTCAACTTTTGAGCTTTATAAATTCTGCCAATTTCTCTCCATCTAACTCATTCATTCCTATTCGATTTAAACAATAAGCATACTTGGTGGACATCATCATCTTCAACGGACAACAACAACAATCATGGCATTGTGGCATTTTTCCTTGCTCTTCCTTTTCTCCTGTTCGTTAGGTACGTATTTTGATCAACGCGATCGACAACTGGGATTTTTTTTTTTTTTGTTGCATTTCAATGGAATTCTTATTTTATTTCCTTATAATTTGTTATCTTTATCACAGGTGTACAATCAGCTCGTTTCACCTTGCAAAACAACTGCCAAAACACCATATGGGCAGGAACCTTATCCGGGTCCGGGAAACCATTCCTAATGAATGGCGGATTAGAGTTGAATTCTAATGAAGGCGTCCCGGTCGATGCACCGGCTGCATGGTCTGGCCGGTTTTGGGGCCGCACCAAATGTACCTTTGATGCATCAGGCAAGGGAAGTTGTGCCACCGGAGACTGTGGTGGTGTCTTACAATGTAATGGTGCAGGTGGTGCGCCGCCTGTCTCCCTGGCAGAATTCACTCTCGACAGCCCGGTAGATTTCTACGATGTTAGCTTAGTGGATGGATATAACCTTCCAATCTCAATAACCCCTTCTGTAAACAACTGTATAGAGGTTAAATGTACCTCGGGTCTGAATCAAATCTGCCCAAAAGAGCTGCAACTCGAATCAAACGGCGTGGTGATCGGATGCAAGAGTGCATGCCTAGCATTCAACAAGCCGGAATATTGTTGTTCTGGAGAGTACAACAATCCAAACATATGCAAGCCAACTAATTATTCTCAAGTGTTCAAAACTGCTTGTCCAAAAGCTTATAGCTACCCTTATGATGATGCAACGAGCACTTTTACATGCAAAGGAGCTGATTATACCATTACTTTTTGCTGAGCTAAAAATGTGGTCTAGAAGAGCACCCTTTAGCTTAGGGAAACATGTATAAAAGTAGTAAGGAGGGAAAAATGTACGTATTGATGTATGTGAATGTATTAATGTATGCCTGAATTTAATTTTTTTTTTTTTTTGGGTTAATGTATGCCTGAAATTCATTATTGAGATCATACACACCCCACTGATACGTAAAAGTTGAGTTACTTTGTCTTTATATCGAGAGATATTTTCTCATTATTTACAGAAACTTAACCATGATTTTTGTGTGGATGATTTGTAAAACAAGTCCAATGGTTACGATACCATAATTGGATTACAAAAATAAAAATAAAAATGTTTCTTTTGTTTTTGTTTTTTTTTTTTTTTGGATTTTATGTTAGTGTGATATTGCAACGTGTGTTTTCCTGTATTGATGTAGTCGCTGATAAAACACAAAAACGGTTAAGAAAAGTGCGATGCTCACCAGCTTTATAATATGTACCTTTGCGTAACTAATGAAATGGATGTGGTTGTTCTCTCCAAAGTAGGGGAGAAAACGAGGGAAACCAAAATAATAAAGCAACAAGAACAGAACAACTGTATGTTGACTAACCATAATTGAGAACGAGCTACATATAGTCGCAGAAAGACAAAATTGCGTGAATTCACGTCTGATCCAAGGAAGCTAAGGATGATGATATATTGTTCAAGAAACTCTGTCTCGTTAGAGTATTTAAAACCCCAACCACTCCTGGAAACAGGGGAAACAGGATGCGGAGGAAATGAGAAATCAGTCCAAATCTTATCTAACAGATCCTTAACAGATTGGGGTTGCAAAACAAACAGTGTGTAGCTAGCTATTCGAGTTTGAATGATCGATAGCATAATAATACTACTCCCTCCGTCCCAAAATTATTGTCCAGTTTGAGTTTTCACTTCTAATACAAATTGGACTAAAAATGAAAATCTAAACTGGACAATAATTATGGGACGGGGGAGTATTAACCAGTGCAATGGCAGAAGGAAGAGAAAAAACAGGTTAAAATGGATACATGATCCAATAGTAAGATAGGATTATCGGATTGTCCACCTCGCAAATACTATGGGAGAACGATACTATGTTAGGACTATAAATTCTATTGAAAATTATCTCATAGTAATATGTTTTTCCAAATTGATATTCAAAAATTATGATAATACAGAACTCAAGAACTAATAATTAGATTACTGAGGCACGTCTGAGAGTATTTAGTCCTACTCACTACTCATCATCCAAAGCTAAAAAGTCAGCATTGAAATCAACTTAATTATTTACACAAAGAAAAATTGTTGTTTTTGCAAACTTGACCTTAAATTTAGTTGGATTATCACTTAGCTTGTTGACTTTTGGGTATCATTTTAATACATTTGGAATGTACAAAAGATAAAAAAATAAATCGAGATCGTAACACTACCCCAAAAGCCGTGGGGGGTATTTTAGTAAGAGAGCACATTTTTGCAATGCTCAGGCAATCTCCCCATCCATAACTATGGATCAACTACAGTATAGAAAATTAGCAAACTTAATAAAATGCATCATGCAACACATATGACATCCTTTAAAACTGAATTTTTGTTTGAGCTCCAGCTTCCAAACTTACATTCTAAAAATAACTGTATATACAATCATAACAGCTGAGATCATCAGCATAATACACAGGACACATGATAATTGTTGTATATCAACAAACCCAAGGACCCTTTCCAAAAAAAAAAAAAAACACCCCCAAGGATACCAGTTCATTTAAGCTTCCAATCAGACGACTCAAATATTTTACACCTCAATTTGTCCAGAAGAATATTATTCTGAATATCCACTTGTGCATAGCAAAAAACATATTAACTACACATCTGAAAGTTTGAGTACCGAAAATCTACATCATGGAGACAATCAATCGCTGGAACGGAATGATGAACTTACCTGGAATATTGACAGTAATAAACCACTAGCTAGTGCCCGCAAGAAAAAGTGTTGAGCTCTTTTCAATGAAGATATTTGTCACAGGTTATTAAGATTTCAGCGACATTCATCTACATGTTTTGTGTGTATATGGGTTAGGTAAATTCCTTGCAGTTTGTGAAGAGATAATTCCTTTTGGTTGAAAACCTTCCTATGAAGTTCCACAGCAGCTGTATTTTGAACCTCCTGATAAAGGCTCCTGGGTTGGAACAACCAGCTTAGTTCCAGTGAGAAGTGCTGATTTGCCTGATTCTGCTTCCTCGTTAGCAACAAGAGATTTCTTACTGACAATCCGATAGATCTCTGATAGAACGGTAAGGAATGATGGTTCAACATTGGTAGCTTCAAGGGCAGATGTCTCCATAAAATACAAACCTTCTTTCTGAGCAAATTCTTTGGCATCATCCGTGGGTACATCACGAAGGCTCTCAAGGTCAGATTTGTTGCCCACGAGCATTATAACAATATTCTTATCGGCATGACCCCGCAATTCTTCTAACCACCTAGCTACATGATCAAAGGATGCACGCTTGGTTATGTCATACACCAGCATAGCCCCGACTGCGCCTCTATAATATGCACTTGTTACTGCTCGATACCTGAAACAACCACACAGCAGAATCGAATTGACTTAAAAGCTTGTATCCAAAGCGACCATCAACAGGGGCGATCAACAAACAAGACAAGGCATCATGTGATACAGTTGGCCGGAGACAATTATGTCCAACAGGGAACTAGTAGAAACCACAAACAAAATAGACCAATGGCGCATAAATCCAGACATAAATAAGTGACGAGCTAATTAGGAGCACATAGAGAACTTCACTGAAATAAGTGTTATCCAGGCAAATTTGAGTCGAAGGCTCAAAGCAATTTCTATTGGAAACATAAGGTACGACTAATGGTGCACAACCTAAAAAATAAATAAGCTAATGTCTAAGAAAGGGGATGTTAGGTCCTCCCGAGAAAGAGTTTTGTCCAGGCAACTTGTTGAAGTCTAGAAGCAATTTCTAACAAAAATGCATGACTCGGACAGACAGTCATGAAAGATATGATCTAGGCAGGAACCTCCTATTTTATGAAAAGAAGGCACAACTAGTCAAGGAAGATATAGTCTAAACATGAAACTCCTATTTAACCCAAACAAGGCACAAGTTTACTGGAAGGAACCTACATTACAATGTCCCATTTCCACAAATTTCCCTAATTTTCAGCATTTTAATCAAGCAATTTCGTCATAGTAGTCGCCATCGCAATCAAAAGGATCCGGCGTCCCTTGAGAAATTATCCGAGTTAGCATTGAAGGGACATACACTTCAACAAAAACCCAAAAAAACAATGATTAAAGATCATAGGGTCCAACACAGTATGGATAATAGTCCCAAACAATCATTGCAAGCAAACATACATGAAAAACACTCATCAATCGCAAATACAGAATATTGAAATCTCATCTCAACCAACAGCTAATCCACAAAATTAAAAAGGGGGAAAGTGTACCGCTCTTGGCCGGCGGTGTCCCAAATCTGAGCTTTGACGGTCTTGTGATCAATGACTACGGTGCGGGTCTGGAACTCAACTCCTATGGTGGCCTTAGAATCCAGGCTAAACTCGTTCCTCGAGAATCGAGCCAACAGCTGCGACTTTCCCACTGCTGAATCCCCAATCAGCACGATTTTGAACACGTAATCTATTTTCTGATTCAAATTTCCGCCGCCTCCAATACCACCGGCAGCACCACTTTTATACGAATTCGACATCTTTTTTTCACTGCTTTCCAATTTGATCTCGATTTTGATCGGTGTGTGCGGACACTGCTACGGTAAGTTGACGGCGGAGTAGAAGCGGTGTTACAACCTGAGGAGAAAACGCTGGCGAAGATCCAGCTCTGTCCGCGGCGGAGACTGGGGAGAGTGGGAGAGGGAATTAGCGTTGACCGCTTTTCTTTTCTGACCTTTCCAAATATCCTTTCTATTCTCTTTTTCTTTGCCGGAAACAACTTTTTGTTTTGTTTTTTTATCTTTTTTATTTTTATTTTTATTATTTTTGGTATTCTGGTTTATTTGTATCTTTTTTCTTTTGTTTTTTTTAACGGTAAAGGTGTCTACCACAACAAGATTTTTTAGATAGTAGTAGTATTGAGCTATAAAGCTTCCAGTTCCAGCCTTTCTCCTCATGTTTACCAAAAATTAAAAAATAAAAAATAAAAATTATGGATGACTGTATTTCTTTTGCTTTTATATCCCTGCTCTAATATGCAAAACTAAGTTCTTATAATTAGTGTCTACTCTGCACATTGTGCGTCTAGTATTAACCACAAATGTTGATTAGATTTTTTTTTACAAGAACAAAAAAAAAAAACACACAATTCATCTTTTTTTTTGGTACAAAGAAAGAGGTAAAAGTTTAAAAATATCTAGCTCAAAACAAAATATTGATATAAATTACAACCTATATTAACTAAGGATTTTATGGTCGAAGGTGGTTCATCCAACCATAAAACGCCATCCGAAACTTGCTAGGGAAATAGCGAAACTTGCTAGGGAATCCGCCGGGAAATTCTGCTCTTGGCCACGAAATTCATCTTTAAAAGAGAAGGAAGTATCTTGGTTTTCTCTTATAGGTGCTGTTCTCGTAGGTCTCAACCTTTTTTTAAAAAAAAAAAAGAAGAAATTGATGGTCTGAAGGAGAATTGAACTTTCAATCTCTTTGTAATAACCATCTCTCATCCTAATGTCCTAACCACCCCACATTACCCTTCCCTAAGATCTTTATCTATCTTTCTATTTTACCGTCATTGTTTGCGTTTTTCTAATTTAGTACTTCTCTCGTTTCAAAAAAAAATTATATTAAATTTTGAGATTTATACTTCATGTAGACTATTTTTTTAGAATAAAGAGAGTTTTTTTAGAAAAAAATGAATTTTCCCACTCTCCTTATAAAGTTGGTTTCATTTCTTTTAGATTTCTCATTTTCACTCAAATGTGTCTTCGTCTATAAACTAGTATTTGTCCCACGCGTTTGCGTGGGTGTGTAAAATGAGAGGGAAAGAACCAAACCTTCCCTATAATCATCACTAGTGCCGCAGCTGCCAAACCAAATCGTTCAAACTAAATCAATCAATGCAACAGTTGAAATTGGCATATATATGTCGTGAGTTGAAAGTTTTTATTCAAACAGAAAGGAATCAAAAACAAAAGAGAAGAAAGGAGAGTAGGATATCAAACTTAATATCTCCGATAGCGGCGGCGATAACAGAGGGTATAACAGTAGCGGCAGCAACGGCAGAGGGTGGTGGCGTAAGAGGCATAGGAGAGAATTTGAGAGGCACAAGAAAAAAATCTACTTTGGTGAATGATTTTACATTAATCTTATTTATAGAGGAAGAGAAGCGTATTAGAGAAGATTAAATTAATCGTATTAGAGAAGATTAGAGATTTGGAAGATTTGATTCTGATATATATTTTCTAAATTTAAATATTTACATTTTAAAACATATTAAAGAAGATAATAATCACATTATTTATTTTTTTGGAAATAAATAAGATAAAACATTAAAATAGTAAAATCCGGGTCAACAGAATTACCAAATTATTTTAACCGTTTAATGAAACTCAAACGTGGAGGTGGCACGTGTCCCTAAAAATTATTGATGGTCTAACTAAGCTAAATTATTTTCTGCGAACCACTCTCCTTATATATATATATATTATATATATATATATTATATATATATATATATTATATATATATATATATACTAGTGATGTCTTGTCGCGCAATGCACGATCCTGCCCAATATATATGTAGATCTTAGAAATGTTTGTATCTGAAAAAAAAATTTATATTTAGCCCGATATATTTTAGAAATTTTTTAAGAATTTAGAAATATTTTATAAGTGTGATCATAGAAATATTTGTATTTGGCATAAAAAGAAATTGTGTTTGGTCCAATATATTTTAGAAATGTTTGAAAATTTTAAAAATGTTTTATAAGTGTTACTTTTTAAATATAAATAAACTTGATCCAATATATGTCTTGAAGTAAATGCTAGACAAAATATGAAAGCATGTCAATAATTTTAAATATTAGTAAGATAATTTATTGATGTTCTCCATTTGTTGCCAAATCAATACTTAGTTTTGGAGATTTATAATAGCTTTGTAGTAAGCTTCCTCCCAAGGGTATACGCTTAATTGTTGGAACTATTTCTTCCAAAAGTTTATAGGTAGTAAAATATCAAAATTATGATTTTGAAACTGGTTAATTGTTGAAACTGGTTGATCACAAATATAAGAATGAAAATAATATAAATTTGCATAGGTTTCAAGTTATAGCAAAAAAGAACTCACCTCACCATGACAAATTAAGAAAAAAAAAGAAATTAAAAGATAGCCCATTAAAAATTGAGAAATTTATTTATATAAAAACACAAATAAACGTAGAAACATTATTCCTTCCCTCTCCGCCTCAAATTCATAAAAGGCTTCCCCATAAATTAATTAGAAGAAGCGACATGAACTATTTATATGATGAGGAACTAAAAAAAGTCCAAAAATCAAATCTAGAAAAGTATATTCTTGAAAGTCCGAACACAAAAAAAAAACGCGCTTCATTTGCAATAAACTAATAATAATAATAATAATAATACTAATAATAATAATAATAATAATAATAATAATAATAATAATAATAATAATAATAATAATAATTGGTCAATTGGGAGTATGAAACAAAATCAAAAGCAATTAAACAAAAAAAAACACACACACACTTCATAATTAACTATATACGGAAAAAAACAAGACTCCATAATTAAAAAAAAAAAAAAAAAACCACTCTAATTGAATGAAATATAAAAAAGAAATTACAAAAATCACATTATGTAACAAAACCCCAATTAATGAATTCAATCCAAATATAATTAAAATCATACAAAAATTCTAGGCTAACTAACAATATAAGAAATCACATCATATTACTTGACAACGGCTACGGTAACTGTAATAGATGGACGCATAAAAATAATAGTAATAACACTATTCTTGAACGAGAAAAATAAAAAAATAATAAAAGCCAAACAAATAATCTGTTGAAATAAAATCTTTTAAATTATAATACCTGTAATTGCACCACCACAACGGCCGAAGCAAGATCAATGAGAATTAATTTTTTTTCCCTTTGTGTTTATATAGAGAGGTAAAAAGAATATTTTTTGAAGTCGAAATTTTATCCGATTAGGATGTAATTGATCATTACTAATGAAAAGATTGAACATGCTAATTGGAACGGAGTATATTTCACCATATATTCTCAATTGATGATTGATGAGGAATTTGTCTTTTTTTTTTTTATTGTGGGGAAGGGATTGATTAGGGAGTCCATTGTGGTAGAAATGGAGCTAAGGATTTGGGTTTTCTATGAACCCCTGGTTTTTTGTTTTTGGCGAAAATAGGAGGTGGAGGTGGATTTGGACTGCATTTACCTTTTAAGTCTAGGAGATGTGGAAATAAAAATTTATTTTAAAAATATGATGTGAAAATACCACATGACAAATGGTGGTGCTTTCTCTTAAAATGTGATTTTTGTTTCTAATATAGTAAGATATATATATATATATATATGTATACTAGATGTTTGTCCCGGGCGAATGCCCGGGGCGCCTATATTTTGATTAAATAAAAAATACGAATCATTCTTAAAAGAAAAAAAAATAGAAGAATAAAAAATTGATTAAAAGGACAGGAAGTGTGTTATTACACATAAATATATGTCCAGATTTACAACATTTAATTTACAACAGTTAACTTATGCCTGGGTTTACATAAATCATAACCAATATCTATAACAGAAGAATTAAAAAAAAATCATCCTTAAAAAATCAAATTTCTTTCATGACAGCTTATTTTTTTCTCTGTTGTAGAAAGAGTGGATTGATAATTGATGTCAGATTTTAAGTAATTAATTTAAAGACCCGAGTGTGAGAGAGGAGCGGAATGGAAGAGATCCTTTAAAATTGAGGATTGGAAAGACATTACTGGTGTTTCACTTGATTTAAGGAGATTTCCTTATATTTGATTTTATCAACTAAATATTGTTGTTTTAAGGGATTAGTATATACCTATAATTAAGAGATTTTTATATAGCTATAATTAAGGGATTTATGTATTTATGTATTTATCTATTCCATCTTTTTTTTCTGATTAATTAGAGTGTCACGTGTCAAAAATGATTTTGTACTGAAAATGACTTTTGACGAGAAAATTTTCATTGTAGTGCTGACACATATCCTTTTTTTTTGCTGCTTTAATTAAGTAATATAGATATAGAGAGAGAGAGGATTCCTGCTCAGCTCAAGTAAGTGCAATATTTTTATTGTGTTGATAATCATATAAAGGACTAACAAAAACTAAAGGATAAAATATTAAATACTAATTTAGATTTTTTCTTAGCCTATCATATATATATCCCCATATATAAAATCTCCTTTTTAAGTAATTCTCCACGTTATTACCCTTGTAGTTATTTTGAAGATTAAAAAAGGTCCTTTCATGCATAAGAACCCAAACGTACAGATTTACCTCGGATGTAATTAAAGCCAACTGGTTTCATTTTCTTAAAAACAAACATAAAACAACTCGTAAAATTGAGATGGGAATAGGGGTGTTCACGGTTTGGTTCAATCCGGTGAAACCGCCCAAACCGGTCATTGGTTTGGATTAGCGGGCGGATTATAAATGAATTTATAAACCGGTAGATTTGAAAATTGAAAACCGGTCATATCGGTCCGGATTACAGTTTGTGATGTCAAACCGTCATCAAACCGGACCGGACCGTATATATATTATTAAATATAATATGATGGTTTTGTATATATTGGGGAGGATAATGACTTATATCGAAATTCTTAAGTTGTCTCAGTGGCATTATTGTTCCCCCCATTCTTATATTTGATTGAGGTCGTGTGTTCGAGTCCCCCCACCCACTAACATTTTTTTTTTTTCCATTTTTCCCCTAACCATCTAGGTTTTTTTTTCCTTCTCATTCGGTCATTCCCAAACTGAAGCAGTGAAGCCTCTGCCTCCAATTTCTTTTTTTTTTTCTCATTCCCAAACGGCAAAGAAGCCAAGCCGCCACTGCCTGCTGCTGCACCTCCGCCCATTTCTCCGCCTCCACCACCGAAGATTTTTTTTGTGGGATTTTTTGGATTGTATTTTATTCATTTGGACATCTTTAATTTTCATAGATTTAAATTTAAAAGAGGCCCAATAATACTCTCATTATTGGCCTCTGAATAACCCAAAGAAAAGGCCAGCAAAAGGCCCAATAACATAAAAAGGCCGATTTGTGGCCAAGAAAAAAAAAGCTCAATAATAGGCCCAAACCGTCAAACCGCCCAAACCAAACCGTTCAATACGGTTTGGATTGGTCCGGTTTTGTAGTGTAATCCGGTCCGATTGCGGTTTCAATATTTTAAAATCCGTAAGTAACGGTTTGGTTACGGATTGAGGGCAAACCGGACCAATCCGGTCCGTGAACATCCCTAGATGGGAATATTACAATATTGGGGAAAAAATACTTAGAGAGATAGGAATACAAGAAGTACAGTATCACATTTTTATTCACAAGCCGCATTTTTTTTTACTGTCTTTATCTCTTTCTCTACTTATTATTTTCTCATCATCCTCTCCCTCAATATGTTTTATAACTATTATTTTTCTTTGGCAATTTTCTCACTTTCTCTATAAATTGCAAAATATTCCGTAAAATATTTTAGTTTGATAGTTCGAAATTCAAATACTCCCATTAAGGCATTTATATGAAAAAATTATTGGGTACAACTGCTGTATCCTGGTTTTGGTGCAGCAATTACTAGAACCCCTTATTTTGATAGTATAATTCCCGTCGAAATTATCTCTCTCCCCTTAAAATTACTATTTTACCCCAATTATTGTGTCTGACTGCACAATCATACATAATACAGCAGCTGCACTGAATAATTTCTCATTTGTATGGCCATTCTCAAATTCCCCCTCCCCCCTTCAAAATGATTGTTATGTTTGAATTATCACTTTAAGTTTTTTTTTTTAACCATGGTATAATCGGCTTTTTGTAATTTTATGTTTTTTTTCTAATTTGATTGCCCTTATAAGTGAATCCAAGTTAGTTACAACAGTCGGAATTAATTATACATTAGGAAGGATGAATTTATTAGAATATACATTTGTTTACTATTATTTTTACAATTTCACTTTCTGTAAGTTTTTTTTCTTCTTAACTTTCTAGTTTACAAATTTTCTCTCATACACACTTTTCATCGTTATATGTCGTATTCTCTTTCAGCAAACCTTTCTTTTGTTTATCTCCTTTTTTTCCTTTTTAAAATGCTGATTCAAAAAAGATCTAAGTCATGGATTTTTCATAAAATATTGCCGTAATTTTTTCCCTTAATTTCTATAATTAATTGGAGACCTTCGAGTTCAAAAAAAAAATAATAATAAACTCGTGTGTGAATTCTATGTTTTCAAACAATAAAACTATAACTTTTTTCGTGCCTGAAAAGTCCTGCAGATAGTAGCGAATGCCTCGAAATGGCGCCATAAACCCGGGCATATTCTTGTAGTTAGGCAGAATCAACCACGTAATACTTACCTAAAGGAGACATCGGAAAAGTGATGTCTTTATTTGAGAGTGCAGCCCGTAGAACTCTAGCATCGTGTGCATTGCCTTCCCAACCGGCATAAACAAAGACAAAGCGCATATCGTGATCGCATGCCATCAAGACATTCTGAGTTATATCACCTTTTCTATTTCTGAATGCAGCTTGCTTTTCTGCCGGTACCCATGCAGGCACATGTGAATCATCTATGGCTCCTACACAGTTTTGATAAAAAGAGAAGAAAACATTCAATATGACAATTCTGATTATGTGGTGTTACAGATGAATTATCCATAGCAAACCAATTATAAGTCGAATCTAGATATTTACAAGACTGTCTTTTTTAACTTTTCCTTATACTTTTGACCATGCATCATTTACTTCAGCTACTGCTTCCCTGAATCCACAAGATTAAAGAAAAAGTCCTAAACTAAGTCTCAATCCATTTCCTAAAAGTTCCAAATCCCAATTACTTCCCTAATTCCCAGTCAACCCACACCTTAAAGTTCCTTCCTTTTTCCTCTAAAATTTTTACCAAGCTTTCCTGTACAATCCTCCTTCTTCTTTTCATGCACAAAATCAGATGGCAACAGCAAAACAGAAGCATCACCAAGCACAGAAACAGAAACATCATCATGATAGCATTCATCGTATTTTTCCTGGTTAAATACTAGCAACAGCAATGGCAAGAGAACTAAAACATCTTCACCATCATTACACTTCACCTATAGCACCTAATTCGAGGAAGCTACACTAGAGAATTTAATGATAAGCAACTGACGATAAACAAGCTTAATACTTTTGGCATGCCAGTTAATATCATTTCAATGGAAAATAATATAATAAGAACAGCCAGCCATCACCTTTCTTTCTCCCCTGTTTTCCAACCATCGGCGTCAGCTCTGAAGCCAATCAATACCAACAGAGTCAATAAAAGTTACAATCAGCCTCAGTATGAAAGCAAGTACAGTCTACAGAGAACATAGGCTTCTTATTTTTGCTTAAGATAATATCCTTCACTAACTAGTTTAACCATTTGGAGCATGGACTTTAAGAAAATGAAAATTCACTATAAGAAGCTATGATATATAACTATATCCAGCAATGAAGAAGACCATATCCAGCAACACTCAAACTTGTAAAAAAAAACAGTCTGAATATCATGCATTTACCTTGAACCACGGATAAAATTTCGTGTTGTTTCTTATTCTTAGATGTACCTCTTGTTCATTCCAAGGTGCAATGATAACTGATGAGAATCGGACCAAAGCTTGCACAACATCATCAATGTTTCGCTTAACTATCTCTGTTGAATGCTGAAATCTTTCTCAAATCACACATGTTTGCCTTTCTGTGCCAGTTAAATTCAAAAACATAGCAAGAGCTTCATCAACGGATACTTATCGCTGGTGGTGCTCTGACAGGAAATTTCCCTTTCAAAGTACATCACACAGCCTCGAAAAAGTATCAACCGTGTTGCTACAATTTTGTACAATCCAAGCGTGATGTCCAAATATCACCTCCCTTACATACTGATGTCCGGTCAAAGCTGATGTCTTACAAGGTGTCTTGCGTAATTTTGTTTTGTGAGCTTTTACCATACGTAGTAACTTCCATTCCTCCAATTCCTCTTCGTCAGATGATGATGAATAATCCATCAACTCATTGTTCAAATTTGACGAACCTTCCATCTTACCTGTGCAAAAGTTCCAAAGACAATAAACCATATTATTATTAATCAATGTAATCACCACCAAAAAAATGAATCGCTCTCATGGATGTTAACAACTAATGAAGCAGAAATGAATCAAGCATACTTCACAAACACTGAATACTAAAAATAATTATCTACCTCTCATTTTTTTATGTGTTTTCTTTAGCTTTGATCATAAATTTCTCAAATTATGATCTGTTTGACTGTCATTTTCTTACAAAGAAATTTCTCAAAAAATTTCCTATCTCCTAAAGTTTGGATATCATTCTCTATAAGATAAGTTGGATATTTATGAACATTTGCTGGGGAAATTTATCGAGAGACATGTAACGATCATCAACTCTATTGATATTGGAAAACATTTACTAGAAAACTGAGGTTTTTTGCAATGAAAATCGAGGATTACCAGCTCATTGCTGTGCTTTTGCAAGCATAAAAGAATTATTATGGGCAACGACTATGGCAATGTTAAGAATTTAATGGGTCATTTCATAGTTTTATAATTCATCTGAAGGATGTATCTAAAAGTTTTTGAAAGCCAGGGGAGTTATGTTTGAGAATCCATTAAGTAAATAGTAAGAAGTAAGAACTAAATAGGCAATTTTCTCTCTCAAAGATAGAATAAGAGTTTGACAGTTTAAAGTTTTGATTTGTCCATTGAATTCATTCCCAGGCTTCAACTTTATTATATTGACAAAATCTTTCTATAACACAATCTTTCTATAACCAGGGCATATTCTTAAAATCATAGTCTGAATATATAGTGTTGTTTCAATTGCAGGAAGCAGGCGAACAAAACTAGCTAAATACTTGCACCAAGTTTGCTTTGCTACTAAATCAGTATATATCTTTTAACGGGAAATTACAAAAAGAAAGAGAAAAGAAAGCACCTGCCAGAGTTTGTCATGAAAGAAAACAAGATCAATTAACTTTAGTTTGCCAGAGTTGATCTGCTACAAGCAATCGGATCAGCAAAGAGTGCAAGCTTCTCACCAGGTTCTGCTCAAGCTGTAAGTTCAATCTGCATCAGATGGTAGTCATCTCATGGATAAGAAAGTCAAATTTCTGCAATGTATAGGAACAGTACCCTAACACATATAACAATATCAAAAGGGCATGTCAAATTTACAGCAAGTAGAATATACATAACAATATAATAGAGGCAACTCAGTCGCAATGAAAGCTGGAATTTAAGGATTAAATAACTATCTTGATAATATAATATTTAAGCACAGCTGAAATTTAGATACAACTAATGTGAAAAGTCTAAAATATATGAAGCAACAAAAAGCCATCAACAAAATATAAAGGATGTTCCTAGTTCTACATAAGCTAGATAACTAGTTTCTTTCAACTCCACTAACCTATCAAGTCTAGAGTCTCCTAATCCAAGCGAGTAGATGTTCGCTTGACAATTTCAGAAAAATCCATCTCCTTGCAACATTAGTGAAAACATCGTTTGCTTTAAGAAACAAGTCCACGTCGTCGATGACTTTTTCCAGGTCATATAGAAGCTCTATGCATTTCTCGATCGAATGCTCCTCAAAAGCCAAGACTTGGGCTGTTTGCGCGTTATATCTTTTCCCGTTTGCAACTGTAGCTTCTGTAGCAGCCCCCCAAAACACATCCTCTCTTGAATTCCCCTTAGACATTTTCTTCACTCTCGAGTCTCCCTCTCTATTCATATTACTATCCATCTGCCTCTTACCACTAGACTTGTCACATTCTTCATCCCTAATGGTTTCTGAAACATTCGCATCAGCTTCCTGAGTTTCACTGACTTGACTTTGCCCTGTTTCCTTAGCATATGCGCCAACTGAACCAACACTTTGAAATATTTCTGTGAACTCATTGTTATATTCTAAACCATGTTGCTAGAATTTCTTGTAATTCTTGTTCGTCTGCAGTATCCATTTAAATGTATATAGTTATACATATTAGTGCAAAGGTAGAATAGTTTATTAACTCAGGATATTTTTGATCTATTAACTTGATTAACTCTTTCCAACGTTCTTCAGAAGCTGTAATGGTTCCTTTTTGGTGATCCCACCCAAGACCAATGTGTTTCTCTCGTAAATCCTTAAAAGCATTCTAGTCATTTCTAAAGCGATGAAATTTCTGACTCAGTTGCTCAAGGGTTTACTTATAGTCTGATTTGGCATTAAAATCTTTGGTAATCTGGACCCAAGACTTGCCAAAGTTATTATGCTTCATTTCACCCTTCCTTTTATACTCCAACAGTAAGTCAACAAATAGCTTCACGTCTCCTTCAGTCTAAACGGTCCGAGAAACTCCGTTGTTACTACTACTTTCACTTATCTCTGACATCTGAAGCTTAGTTAAGTTACATTATGACCACATAAAATGCCTTAAACTTAGTACACCATCATAAGAGAGTACTGAATCAAAGGCCTCGTAATACATACTACAAGTTATGCATGATAAACAGCCCACATTTTCATAAATCAACTAGGCTAGTGAGTTGTAATAATCTCTTATCCTATGGATGGAATCTCAAACCATACAAACATAATTAATAACTCAGTAGGTGTACCATCAATACTAAAAAACCATTGCAACTCCAAAACAAAACACAAACTAAGAAACAAAAACAGATAAGTGAAGATAAAACACGATGTCATTCGAACCAAAATTATGAACATATAGAGAAGATAAAACTGAGAAAAAAGGATGCAGAGAACTAACGCTAACAAGTCTGGGATTACCTTTAATTGGATTAAGTATTCCTTGCTTCCAGGAATTGATGGCTCAGCCACGGCCTGAAAGCAGAGAAACAAACTGACATAAAAATCAGATGTCAAGGTTGATACACAGCACATGTACACCATCTAACACAAAATTCTACATGAAGAGGAAGATGTATAGCACATGTAATAACACATGAAGAGCAGAAGTTTAAGAATTAGTTTTAGAGGACTTTATAAACCTGCTAAAGCAATGCTCAAAACAGTAGCTATCAGTCCTGAATTTCAAGAAAAAATCAGACCTGATATACATAGCTTGAAGCTATTTTCAGAGACAACCAAAAATCCATCTAAGTCAACTGAATTCTAGTGGTGAATTAACTTATCAAACAACATTGAAAGTTCTGACATTCTGTAGGCAATCCCTTGTTGGACTCACAGCCTAAGTATATAACAAGCCAGAAAAATAATTTCAGCTAGATAAATAATTTCACCAAAGTTCATCATTACTTGTATAAGACTACCAGTAAAAGCTTTCTTTAAAAACAGAACGACAGTAATTTGACTAAATTTAATTTGACAGTAATTTGACAACAATACGCGAAAGAAATACTGAGAAAAATTACAGATTCTTTAACACATCATTCCATTTCAGAAGATCAAAAACATACTTGACAATAGGATCAGCCCCAACAGCAAGAAAACAGAGTATAGAAGGCAGGGCCTGACAGAAGAGGGCCCAGAAGCAGCAGTATTGTGCACACAAAAACATCCACATGGTTTCAGTAACTAATTACAACAGAAGCCTTAAGTGTAACCATAGATATCAGAACTATATCTAAAAGATTAAGACACATGAGCCAAGAAAATTCAACTGCGTGAACAGAGCATAATTCGAAGATAGGCTAAATGCTGAGCAAGTGAATCTCAGCAACTATGCAAGGATTTCAAATAAAGAGATGAAAATACAGAAAGGACAATTTCCAAGTGGCAATTTGAGAGACATCTATGTATACTATATGCACAGAGCCTAATATGTTTGAGGACAGAAAATCACCAAAAACATATGATAGAAATGATGAAACACGATCAAGACACTGTACCATCAACTTAGTTCCAACCGGAAGACTAGATAGTGATCTACTCAAAAGTAGGATAAGATACCCAGTTCAAAATTCTTTTGTAACCTAAAAAATATCTCATTCTGATCCTCATGTAAAACCAAAGACACCGCAATTAATTTCAGAAACAAAACAAATAATGAACAACCAGGTTTCTTTCTTCCTCTAAATCAAAAGCGACTCTACCACATTTACTACTCCAAAAATGACTAAAATGCAACCAATCATGTTAGCAATAGCCCAAAAAAAAAATAAAAAAATCCGCCAACTGGAATCCTAAAATATGATAAACATATTTTTGGTTCTATGTAAAACCGACTAAACCACATGCAAATTACAAAACCCCTTCCGATTAAACCTAATTACAGCAAACAAAACCTTAGCATTTCTCCCAATTTTAACAAGCATTTCAAAATTAAATCCCCAGAGGATGTTTATACATTTTATAAACACCAAAAAACAAAAACAAAAAAACCCACAAACATAAAATCAATTCCGCTAAAAGAGGGAGAGAATTCAAAGTAAAGCTCTAACCTCAAAAACAAACAAAGAACAGGGTTGGCAAGCTCAGGCTTTAGGATAAATGCAGGAAGCTCAACCGCCGGGAATCCACAGCAAACAAACCGAGGTTTATCGAAGATAATCAAAGGGGGGACCAAAAAATCACACCATCAAAACAGCATCAATCAGCCCATGAAAAAAAAAACGAAGGGACGGTAGGTGGGTGCTGGATCGCTGGTGCCGCATGGCTGAAGGAGAGGCGAGAAAGAAATATGACGACGGATCTAGGGCATGGGCAAAAGTGAGAAGGGAACGTTTTTTTCCTTTAAATTCATTACCTGAAATTTTCATAATCCGGATTTGACCCGGATTATGACCCGCGAATAGAAGTTGAAACAGCTTTGTTTCAAAAATTTGAAAAATACCCCCTACCTATTTTCTGAAAAGACTGTTTTAAGCCTTCTTTTTTTCAAAATGATGTTTAGAAAAGATTTTAATTATTTTATCCAAACGCATTTTAAACTCTAAACAGTCTTTTTAGCCTTAAAAGTCTTTTTAAAACTCTTGTCTAAATGGAGCCCAAGCTTTTAAAGCTTTCAAAGAGACAAAGAGACTCTGTCTTTCTAAATCTCTGCAATTAGGGTTTTTCCCATTCTGTCTTTCTTAATTTTCGTTTCATTGATTTTGTTGGTCTTGCTCGTATTGAAGTTTCCAACAATGGCTTCCATCACCTCCCCTCGACCGACCACTCGCCATCCTCCTCTTGGTGCCGTTAGGGTATTTCTTATTCTTTTTCCTTTTTTTAATACAATCATTATTATTACTATTATTTTTAATAATTGTTGTTAACGTTCAATGCTTAATTAGTTTCTGTTGGGTTTGTTTGATTATTTTATTTATTTATTTATTTTGTGTGATGCATTTGTAGCATCCCGATGATGACCCTAAGTATGAAAACGGGAGCACAACATTGGGTTTTATCTTCCACAAGGAAATGGTTATGGTATCCATTGATCATGATGAAAGTCTATCATCTAGAGCATTCCCCAAGTAACCTTTTGGTACTCAATTCGCACCTGCTTGCCACTTTTTCTGGAGGGAGTGAAAATTCGCGACAATATTTGCTTAATCATCTGCCAACGCAAGTATTTACTTGCTGCGTGTCTACTTTGAGGACACCATGTTTTACTTTAGAAAACTGTTTTAACAAACTTGTTTCTTTAAAAAATAAAAAATAAAAATTCATGTGGGACATTGTATGCGTTTTAGTGCCGCGAGCATGAATTCAGAGAAGGGAAAAAAAGCTTCCGTTGCAGATGCTTCCCGATTGCTGGCTGACTTCCTGTCCCTTCATCCTGATACCGTTTGTCACTAGGAATATTGGTCGCTGGGTGGGATAACATATCGATAAAAAATCTAAATTAGATTTCTCTCTTCTTTTGTTTTTTTTTCTTTCCAATGAGTACTCTTATTGAATTGATCATGCTTCACCTTTCTGTACAGGGACTTGCCCTGTAAAAAGTGAACGGTATAGGAAAAGTGCTCGAAACATGAACTACTGGAACTGGATAGGGCTGTCAGTTCGGTCGGTTTGAGCGGTTCGGCTAATATTCGGTTTGATTTAATCGGATTTTTTTTCTCACACGAACCGCCTGAAACCGAGCCGCAAATTTAGTTCTCCCAAATCGAACCAATCTGATTAAGTAATCGGTTTCTTTTCAGTACCCGGTTCAACCGAATTCAAAATAAACCCTAATTGAACTGGAAAAAAAAAACCAAAAAATAAAAAATAAAAATAAAAACCAGAATGCATACATTGTCATTCTCATTCAACACTTAGTGACTTAATACTAATGCACACCTGAACTGAATCAACACACCACATTCAAGTTCAACATTCAACATTCAACAACACAAAATCTACAGACTACATCACTACAGTGACATTCAAGGTTCAAACTTGAAACTTCAAAATTCAAAGTCTAAAATCCAAAGTCCAAACTACAAAACATTCAAAATCAGAAGATTCAGAACTGAAATTGTAAATAAATTCAGTGTCCATTTCAGACATCAGAACAGAAATACTGAAATACACTCAATGAGACTAATGAGTCTTCAATCTGCAACTTCAGACTTCATTCTTCAACTTAAATGGATCAACTTAGCAGTCTTCACTCTTCAACTTCAAGTCTCCAAGTGATCAAACGTTCAACAAGCAGCAGGAGTAGGCAATCAGCAAACTGGACAACTGAACAAGAAAGGTTGCAAATTCAGAAATACAGAACATTTTCAACATCAATAACTTGATTGAAGGTTTTCAGGTTATAACGGCAATGAACAACATGTGTATTTTGCTGAAAAACAAAGTAAAACCTACCAGAATGGTAGTTCAGTCAAGCTTGTTTAAGAAAAACTCTAGCTCTTCCCAGTTTTTTCTTTCCTTGTTGTTTTGGAAGTGGAATCTTTCGAACAATAGCTGCTTGACCTTCAGGACCTTCAGCTATTACCCTTTCCCTAAATAAGTAAAACAGAGAGACAATGTTGCTTCAAACAGATGAACCAGATTTAAACAGACCATGTTACAATCAAAATTGGTGCTTCAATATTCAGTAAAAGAAAAAAAAAACAAAAGTATATTAAAAAAAAAAGAAATGCAAAACAGTAATACTTCCAGCCCCAAGAGGACCAGGACAACATCAACATTCAACACGATCATTCAATACAACTAGATGCACAACCATTCAATACAGAAGCTCTCCCTTCATTCATTCAACACAACATCAACATTACAGCACTACAGGCTCAGTCACATAACTACACTGTCAACGAAACTATTATTAACTAAATAAATTACAGAAAGGGAAAAAATAACTATATACCTTATGGACTGATGAATCTCGAAGCTTAAAAGAGTCAGCTTTTGGACGAAGAGCAGAAATAAACAACAATCTAGGACGAAGAACAGCAAAATGGCGACGCTACAGCTAACCCTAATCTCAATTTAAGAAATTCCCCTTTCGTTTGTAAATTTGGACAGCTCAACTAAACCCCAAGTCCCCAATCTAAAAGCTCAAACCCTAATCCGATAACCCCAGTAGCCCTAATCGATTCGATGGTCCGGATCTGGAAAATCCTAAGTGGAAACCATCAATTTTCTGGAAGAAATGGTAGATTTGGAACGATTGATAGTAGGATCAATGGATTAACAGAGGTGGAAAGGATGAAAGGTGGGATTTGAGTCTGGAACTGCGGTCGGCGGCGATTGTTGACCGTCGCCAACCAGTGGAAAAAGAGGAAGAGAGAGAAGGAGAGAGCAGGAAGAGAGAAAAACGGAAGAAGAAATGAAACAAAACCCTAATCTCTACAGTATATATATATATATATATATATATCTGTGTGTGTGTATTAAAAAAATTGAAAAAATTAATTAATGTTCAGTTTTTCGAGCAGGGCCTGAACAATTTTTGGTTCCCCTGAACCCGCACCGAATTACTTATCGGTTGTTCTGTTTGGCCCGAAATCCCCCGAATTGCCCTGATTAGCCGTATCGAATGCCCCAAATTCCATTCGGTTCGAGCGGGTCGTCGGATTGACCCGAACAGTCGACAGCGCTAAAACTGGATCTGGTTCAAATGTCTGTGTTTTTTACAAGCTCAAGTATGCATCTTCTCTCTAATATATCATTATTACTACGCCTATGAGACTATATTTAAATTTGCTTTAATTTTCCGTTGGCTTCAATTTTTAGTTCTGGTTTTTGGAATTTCGCCTGATTCTCAAAGGACTTCTTTTCTGGTTTTTTTCTACAGGCACCATTACAACATTAACAAGATGTCCATGGTTAAAGCTACGGGGTTGGCCAAAGCGGCACTTTGTCTTAGTGTATATCACACGCCTGAAAATCGAGAATTTGTCAGTGGTAAGATAATGTTAAATATATAAGCTGAAGATTGAGCTATTCATCTAATTTTAATAGTTAACCTTACTCGTACTCCCTCTGATCCTTATTTATTATAAGAAATTTTGATTTGTCCTAAATATTATCAAGTATCGATTGAGGAAAAAAATACCCAAAAATTACATTATCATATTATTTGTGTTTTTCTAATCATTAAAAAATATTTTTAAGGTATTTTTTTTTCAATTAGAAAAACATACTAGATAAATGTATGGCAAATTAAAATGTCTTATAATAAGGAGACTAAACCCCAAAAAACGTTCTACACATTCGGTCAAAAAATTATTTTCGTGTTACATATTTCAAAATGCTCATTTTCGTCCCATTTTGTCCAAAACAGCAATTTTTCGACTACTTACGGTGCAACTCAATTTTCCATTCAACTGACCGTTAAAATAAAGGGATATTTTTGTCTTTTTGCCTTTCCTTTGGCTTTACAAAAATTAAGAAATAAAATAATAATTAAAAAATAATAAAGAATATTTTTGAATTTAAAAATAAAGAAGATCAAAACTTTTTTAAATCTTTAACCGGGGGCGGGGCCTCAGTTATTTAATTTTTTTATTACTATCTATGGTAAAAAGTAAATATAGTAAAGTAATTAAAAAATTTCAAAATTCAAAATTCAAAAGAAATCCAAAATTCAAAATTAAAGAAATGTCTTCGGCCCATGTCACCCATTTCTCTCGTACGGTGGACGTGCTCTTCTGCCCTTGTCGCTTCAATAGCAATGCCTTGACTTGTATAGCCGGCGACGATGAACAGAGGTGTCGCTTGTACGTTCTCCCAGGAGTAGTAGCAGTATTTCGCGGCCCCGACGAAGGTGGTGGTGCCAACGCCGGAGAATCCTTAGAGAAGTAACGGGCAGGGCTGGGAGACCTGGAAAAGGGAAAACTTGATCTTTTTGCCGGCGGACGACGACGTTGGGAGTATATAAAACAGGGGTTGCCCGTACCTAAGGGTTCCTCCGGCAGTGGCTCTGGCGGCGGAGGTCTGGGGGAGTAGGGATTGAGTTTGGGATGGCCGGATTGGAATATGTAACCAAAAAAATTATTTTAAAAAAGGGGAAAAAAAAGGACAGAGAGAACTGGGGAGTAAAGTAATTTTAAATTTTAATTTTTTTTCCGAAAATTTTGAAAATTTTATGATTTCATTATATTTATATTTTACTGTAGATAAAATAATAATTAAATAACTGAGGCCCCAACACAGTAAAAGTTATAAAAATTCTATTTTTGAAATTTAAAAATATTTTTTATAATTTTATTTTTACTAAATTATTATTTTATTTCTTAATTGCTGTAAAGCCAAAAGAAGGGCAAAAGGACGAAAATACCCTCCATTTTAACTGCCGGTTGGATTGAAAATTGAGTCGGGACGTAAATCGTCGAAAAATCGCCTTTTTTTTTTTTGACAAAATGGGATAAAAATAAACATTTTAAAATATGTGGGACGAAAATAATTTTTTGACCGAATATATGGGACGTTTTCTCTGGTTTAGCCTAATAAAGACTAAAAAAAGTACTAATTTAATGTGGACCGGAGGACTTACTAGTTTAATGTAGCAAGGTGGACTATTAGAATGGAACGAAGAGAGTGTTCCCTCCATTTCTTCTCTGCTGATGACTTTTTTTTTTTTTTTCCCTGTATTTAAGTTTTTCACGTTGGACAAGCGGGGATTTCAAAAGTGATCTCTAGTGATGATGTAGCAGAATTTCAAAAGCGGCATTTCAGCGAAGCTGGGGGTCAGTGGCAAGGCCGGCGACACTTAAACAGAGGTCGCTTTGGGAGAAGAGTGATGCAGTAGCTTCACATATTTAGTACTACTGTAGTATGTTTTTCGGTTTAGTTTTATTTATTGGAGTGAAATGCAGAAATATGGAAATCGAACTAAATGAAATTAAAATCATCTTGTAGTGTGGTGAGTTCTATTATTTTACATCAATTTCTTTTTACGAAAGCTGTGGCAGTGTTGCTAATTGCGATCTCGAAAAGCTACTTTCAAAACTTTTAAATCATAGGGACTGTTCTTCTGCAATAAATGTATGGGTTTGAGGTGTAAACTAAATAATAAAAATTTATTATACTTCCTGTGTTTTAAAATTATTGTTCGGTTTAAATTTTTACTTTTAATTTAATTTATATTTAAAATAAAAATCTAAATTAGATAGTAATAATTTTGAGGCGAAAGAAATACTTAAAAAACGTAAAAAGTACTCCCTTCGTCTCCTTCCTTTCGCTGCCATCCCTGAGGTTTGTCCAAAGTTTGACAAAATTGAATCAAACCATTCATTTTTGTCTTATTGTATTCTCCTTGTGTTCTCGATTCATGGCCTTGTGTGCTTAGAGTACTTCTCAGGACCGCAAGTATAATGCATCATCATCAACGCAGCCATCATCCATCATCACCATTATTATGACGGGAAATAGTCGGAAGCGGAAATATATCAGTCCAGAAATTTTTGGTTTATGTAAGAAGTTTAGGTAAATTAGTATTAGGTAATTTAGGGTAAGTAGTAAACAAAAAGTAATACACATTTTACTATTTGAATTAAGATACATACCTAATACAATTAATAAATTAATTATTTCACTATTTAAGTTTTACTTCAAAACCTCTTAACCTTTCTAATTTTGATACCAGTGATTACGATTTATCCCTGAAAATGTCGAGCTTATTTATGGTCTTTCGTGGGATATTTCAAGGTAATATAGTTAGAGATGATTTTTTGGACTCAGTGGTGTTTTTATATTGACATTAACTGCATATTACGATTAATAAAAAATACTTTTTTATAACAATTGAACTATTTTTATTTTTTTATTTTTCAAAAAAAAAACATAGAGTAACACATTTGATAAGTAATAACATTGTCTATAGTTGTGGGAAAATGAAACCAATTGCTCAAGAGATACTGGACCAGTTTGAATGTAAGGACCTCGTGCTAGCAAGAGAAATTGACTTTTAATCGTCGTGAGTATGCGACTAAAATCGGTGACAATTCATCCTCCAAAAGATTTGTTGACATTGTGGGAATGGCCAAGTTTAAGAAAAATTCCTTCTG